>CM062809.1:1181616917-1183048870 GCA_031772625.1 Pinus tabuliformis
AAAAGTTTGGCACACCCTCTGCCTAGATCTCCAGAGTAGTTTCTTTTGGCCTTTTTCAAACTCTATAACTAAAAAAGTCCATCCGAGCATTTGTCACTTCGGGCTCGTTAAAACATCGAAGGAGACTAGAGTCATCTTTAGCTTTTTCTCGACTCTTAAAAAGTGAAAAAGCAAGTTGTGTCTAAAAGCGTCGTTATAAAATTTATTTTAAACGGAACATAATCACCTCCTATTCCTGCATTGATCTGTAGGTTGAGAACATGGAACGCCCCAACCAAGGAATTCCACATGATGGAAATCCTAGTCCTTTCTCCTCTTGGGGAGAAGTTGGTGCGCCCCACATGGCCACATTGTCGCTTCCAGGACTGACAATTGGCTTGCCAATTTGGCTATTCTCAACCAATGTAGTTCAGAACACCATGGTTCCTGAACAGTCGAGTCAACTGTTAGATCAGTCTAGAGCTGCCCACCAGCCTTCTACTTCCTATAACTCTTCCTCCAATCCTTCATCTTCGCAAGGTAGAGCCGGCAAAAGCCAAGCTCCCATGGAGAAGAAGGAGAAGAAGAAGAGAGAGAAGAAGAAGAGGGAGCCTAAGGCGACTGGGGGCAAGCAAAAGACATCTGACAAAAATCCACACACAGCACAGACCGGGCCTAAATCGCCATGTGTCATATGTAGAGGAGACCACTTCCATAGAGATTGTCCCTGTATTCCCCGGATACTAAGGGACTGGTCCCCTCGGTTGCACAATTCGGGAGCATCAACCTCTGATAGCCATGTTGAATGCTTACCGTCAACCAGCGAAATTGAAGGTTCAAGACAAAGAGGGGGAGCAAGATCCCCCTGCAGACTGTGTGAAGGCGATCACGCCATCCACCGTTGTCCCTTCTTAGACGAAGCGAAGAGATTTTTGGAAGATCGCCCGGTTTCACCGTTGAGACTTCCTCCTGGATACAAAAAACTCGTGCCAAGTCCTTCATTGGTTGAAAATACAGCTGGCCCACTCAAGTGGTCAGCTGAAGCGTCAGTCATTGAGAATGAACCTACTGAATCCAGACCGGACGAAAGTCCAAAGGTCGAAACAGCAGTTGACCCGGTTCTTCCTACAGAGGTTTCATCCTCAAATGACACCGTCACTTAAGATTCATCTTCAAATGACACCCTCACTGAAGAGAATAAGGATGACACCATCCAGATTCTTTTCATCAACACCGACTCTGATGAGCATCAGGGCAATGCGCCCATTCCTTTATCGCAGGAAGGAACATCGTCAGGGTCATATCCGACCGTGTATTCGGTCCCACCACCAAGCAACCTGGTTGTATCCTTTGATTGGAACCAACTAGGCAGACCCCGGTTGCCAGCCAGTATACCATTCAGAATCATAGTCCAAATCTACAGAATGGTAATGGATGGAACTATCATTGATGAAGGGGCATCTGTGAGTATCCTTTCCTCTATTGCTTGGAAAGCACTGGGTTCCCCGGCGCTTTTGCCTGAGATAAGAAATCTCTCGGGTTTTGACAAAGGAACCAGTCGACCATTAGGGATCCTCCCCAATGTACCTGTTACATTGAAAGGGAAGACCGTTCAAATGAACGTGATGGTCGTTCAAGGACCCTTGGATTATAACCTACTCCTTGGACGAGACTATATATATTGCATGGGAGCAATAGTCTCCTCACTCTTTAGAGTAATGTGTTTTCCACACGAAGGAAGAATGGTCAAGCTCGTAGACCAACTTTCATTTCCAGGATCACGCATTGCAAATAGTCAGATACCAACCCTGAATGGTCTATTCACTCAAGAAATGTCTCCACCCCCAGTCCTCCTTCCCGATGAGTGCGAGTGATTCGGAAAGATGGGACTGGAACCCATGGGGCATGCATCCTGGTCTGCTTCGGGCAGAGGAAACATTGGGTATGAGGTAGAATTTCCGCGAAAGAATATGACTAGTCCGTACCCCGTCCGTGGATGGAAGAGGGGTTGTTCTAAAACAGGATTCTTTTGTTAAGGTTACTTTTTTGACAAAGGTCATTCACCATTGTCTACTTTGGTAGACAGTGCCGAGGAAATGTTTTCGTTTGATGGTGTTAACAAAACAATCTTTGGGTAACCAAAAAGAGGCAAGCCTCCCTCAATAACACATATGTTTTGTCTTTGAGTAGTGTTCTTCTCTTGTCACAAGTAGCTGCTCTCTTGTTGCAAGTAGCTGTTCTCTTGCGATCTTGCAAAAGATCTGTCAAAAGTTGGGCTGACGGGAAGACAAGTACCGCATAAGACCCGTTAAAAATAACGAGAAGACAAGTACCGTTAGCATTAGACTGGCAAGACGACAAGTAGCTGTGAACACCCAAAGAAAAGCAGAGGTGGGGGAGAGGAGGGGCAGCCTTGAAATTGTACTTTATACCTGGGGGCATGCAAACCTTTTGGAGTGCAAGCAAAGAGCGGTTATTTATCTGTTTTTTGGATTAATCGTTTCCTAACTTGCATAAAGAAAGGATGAGAAGGAGCATAGCTTCGTGAGATAAAGCTCCATAAAAAATAGCTATCTCACAAGAGACATTCTTATCTTATGACTGGTATATCGAGCAGTTTTACCTCGGAATTTATGCTCGTTAAAAAATAGAAAAGCGAGATCCGAGCAGTTTTAGTACATAGTTCATGCTCGTTAAAAAATAAACATAAGATTGAGCAGTCAAGCTCATTAAAAAATGAACATACCCTGGTAAATAACCATTGTGATCGTAAATTTATTAGCCATAAAAAGCCTTGGTCGTGTTTGCACCTGCCACCTCCATTCCATTTGGCCAATCGTTCACCTCCATATGATTGTTTACCCATTTTGAGGAACAGCTGCGAAGAGTGATTTCACTTAGCCATCCTTGTGACAATGCCGTGATTGGAAAATTCCAACCTGTACCTGGAATCTGCTGTTATCCTTGTTTATCACTCGTTCCTCAAAAGACGAGTCTTCTTTTAGCTCTTTTCATCTGACTCGTAAAATATGAAAAGTTTGTCGAGTTTTGGCCTTCCAGCTCGTTAAAGTGACCGGAAGAGCTATCCCTCCTCTAGATTTTAATCTTTTTGGACCTGAGGGATTATTACACAAAAAGGTCAAGCGCTTGTTTTATTCGGCTCGTTAAAGTTATCGAAAACTCATCCCTTCTGTATTGTTTTATACTTTTTCGGACTTAAGGGATTAGATGACGAAAAAGGAATTTTGGAGTTAACTTTCTGTACCTTTTCAGACTCTCTTAAAATGAAAAGGACCGAGTTTTCCTTGTCGTTAGACTCGTTAAAATGATTAAATAGCGACAAACTTGTCTTTAGACGAGAACGAGTTTCCCTATCGCTAGGCTCGTTAAAACATAGCGATGGGCTTGCCCGAAGGGCAGGTTATAGAACAAGCATATGTTATCCTCCTCAAGCTTGACAAAAATAAAGAGGTACTGGTCAGAAATGACTGGGGAAAAATTGGGAGAACCTCAAAGCTTTAATGGTAGCAAGTCGCTCTTGAACATGACACTTTTCCTCCGTATCACATCGAGTTGGGTTGTTTCATTCGCCGGTCTCATCACCATGGTCTTCGCCAAACCATCCACATTTGGGGTAATGCTACCGATCCATCACATCAGTGTCATTATATGTTCAAGAGATGTTGTTCAGAAAGAGTCAACCGTGTCCCATCCACTGCCATACATTATCCTTCATCCACCCATGATCGCCACCCTGAATCATATTTCACAGATTGTTTCCACCTCCACTAAAATCATTAGCTCCGTTCCGTGTCAATGATGTGGGATTCATTAAGGCCCTCCTTTGACGGATCTCTTCTTGTCGACTTCAGCTCATTATCCAAGAAGTTGATCTAGGAACACCCCCCTCAGTACTTTGAAGCTTGCATGCCTCAATGGCAAGTTTCTCACTTCCGGCGACAGGTATACATCAATGACCTTCGACCAGAAGATTTTGCATGGTGTTCGACGCCAAGTCCTTTATTCACACCACGTGAATTGTACTGCAGTACCTTGAGGGTCATTATCATTATCGGTGATTCCTCTCGCGCTTGTTAACGGTTTACATTATTGACCGGTAATCAAGCGATGTCTTTCCATGTTCGACTTCAGCGCAATTCTCACATGGATCAACTTGTACTTAGAGTGAAGATCGAACGAGTTTGAAGACACCGGATCTAGTTTCATCCATCCGGGCTGCGATATACATTCAGGAAATATAAAGACATTTGACATGTACACCATTGCAGTAGATGATCATCCTACTCAAAGGATGATAATTTCAGCAGAGAATTATCAGTCTACCATCATACGATCGTCTGTTACATGTACCAAAATGAATTTATAAAGCTGAGCATGGGAATGCCCGCTCAACTAGATCATGAAAGCAGAATGAAAAATAATGTATTGTATTGTATTTTATTACAGGTCACCTCTCAGCGATTGAATGAACTTCGGATCCTCCTGATAAAGCATTTCACCCGATAAACGACCTCATACTTTAGGGGGCAACTGTTATAGACATTTTTGTGCCTTACAGCATGAAGCATGAAATGTCGATAATCTAAGGGATCCAAAGTCCCTAAACATGTTGTTCCTACCCCTAGAGGAACAAGGTCAGCAAACCACAGCACTAAATATCAGTTCTCCACCTGAAAACACTCAAAAACAAGCTAATTCTGGATCATGTCAACTGCTCCACTGAGCATCTGCGCTGAATGTCAAGAGCTACACTGTCTACCTGCGCTGAATGTCAACTGCAAGGAAGGCTACCTACGCTGGGCGAGTTGGGACAAGTGGCACAGTCATTCTTCAAGGTGTCAATGCCCAGGAAGCTTCCAAAATGACACTTGGATCAGGGAATTCGACTTGTGATGAGTAAGAGGCTCTAGATCTCCAAGTGGAAGCAAGAACCTCCAAGTGGACTCAAGAACTGAAGAATAACTGAAGTGGGAGAGGACACTAGTCAGCTTCATGCCAGCTACAAGCTGACTCATCCTTTCTCCAAATCTCCTATATATAGAGCTCTCTCATGAGGTCTATGGAGGCTGGAATCTTGTGAATGTAAGGAAGTGTTGTTGGTTTGAGTATAGAACTATTGGGTGATTTGCTTGAAGGAGGTGAAGAGGAGATTTCTTTCTGCTGGGAGGTGATGATGGATTGGGCCTTTTATGGTTGTATCACTTCCTGAACTTTACTTCTTCCATTAATAAAGCATTTGAGGTTCTTCTATATACATGTGTTTCAATGGTGTATTGTTATATTTGTGTATTTGATTTATCCTAATCCTTGAATCAATTATGGATGTATGCTTCTTGTAGTTTCCCTCTCTTGTTATTTTGCAGGATCTTGGTGTAGCTGGGCCAGTGAAAGAGCAAAGAGCTGGTAGCAAGCAGCAAAGAGAGAAGATTGGATCAATCATTAGCGGAAGACAACGGTTAGTGGATCTCTTTCTCTCCTCTCTTACATCTCATAAAGAAGTAATCTCGAATCGCTTTACTTTGATTGTTGCTGAGGTACTATCACCCTTAGAGTGGGATAGGGTCATTCCGTATTGGATAATTTTCCCAACAACAGGAAGGTATTTACTTTATTTTACAATTAGAACAAGCACCTTACCCTGATTTGTTCATATCAGTTCTAACCTCAGTCGGCTTTCAAAACCTATTAGGTCACTACTATTTCCCTTAAATCAAACCTAAGCAGTTTGCTGGGCTTGGATAGTGGAACGATTTCTTGCCCACATCACATGACTCATTCACATCATTGATCAGTTGGTACTCGGTGGACCTGAGTCATAAAGATCTCTTCTATTTCGAATTTAGATGACTAGGAGCCATGATGTGTTGCAAATACTATCTCAGTTCATTATACCAAGAGCTTGTGTCTGTCGGAATATATAATATTTCAGGTGTATACATTGAGATTTATTTCTCCCAGCCTTCTTCCCCAAAATCAATCAGATCTTGTGCTTCTACTGCTAGCTTACACAAACCTTGGCCTCTGACTATAGTCACCAGTTGGATTCATTGTTGTATGTTGTGAAAAGGTGGTAGTTCATTGATGTCTGTTGCGAAAAGGTGGCTTAGATATTATTATCTCTATACAACCAATGAACTTTCTTTTCTACAGAAATGGTGATTTATAACATAACTTACAATTCTTTTTTTGAAAGCTTTCTGATAAAAAACGTAGATTAACCCTATTGCCATGCACAAGATTAACCATTAAAATTGATTGAGTCAAAAACATGTAAGGGGTCATTATATGATATGCCTTGCACTTCCCTACCCAACAACAGGAACATTGTAGAAGAAATTAATGTCATTGAGCTAGAAAACTAGTTAGAAATAACTGGGCTCTCTGTCGGCTAAGATTTTGTGCAAATTCATTCTAGTTTCTCTTCCTCATGGCATGTCAAACTTTGAGTTTTTTTTTATTTAATATTATTTACATCTCTTCGATTTCAGAATTCATTCACCCATGTTCAGGCTGAGTGAAAGCTTCCATATAACATTTTTTTATCTAGTTGAGGATGGTAACACCTTCTGGAAATACGCCCCTACCAGCTTATTCTTTTGTTGTTCAACCCTACCCTAACTAGGAGGCACCGATTAACTCAACTGTAATTCAACTAAATTTTATTGGATGGCCAGTTGGATGGATGCTCTTCCTCATGGCATGTGCAACTTTGAGTTTTACTTGTTCTTTAATATTATTTACATCTCTTGGATTTCAGAATTCAAATGGGCATTCCTACAGTTTACAGATGTATCATAAATATTCCCATGAAGTAAAAAACCTGAACACTTACTTTTCCTTGCTTCAATTGCATAGTCAAACTCTCTAGCATATGGGGGGTTAACTGACTTGGTGCCCTTCCTTGTTGGCTGCCTGAGCTAGAAAACCAGTTAGAAATAACAGGGCTCTCCGTCGGCTTAGATTTTGTGCAAATACGTTCTAATTGCTCTTCCTCATGGCATGTCCAACTATGAGCTTTATTTGTTCTTTAATATTATTTGCATCTCTTGGATTTCAGAATTCAAATGGGAAATCATACAATTTACAGATGTATCATAAATATTCTCATGAAGTTAAAAACTGAATGTCATGGAGACATGGGTTAGTTACATATAGTTAGGGAAGAAATGAGTATTACAATGAAATTTAGCATCATGACTGTGCTCACCATGGTCATAAATTAGCCGACTACCCATCTCTTACATTTTCAAAAGGGAACAAGATGTTGGGATTGTGAGTTCGGCTTCCTTGTCTATTTCCAATTGGTTATGAAATTGACTCACCAATCCTCCTTCCACACTTCTTTCTTATAGATGCTCCTTGCTCTACTTTTTCCGTTGTTTCTGAATAAACCTATGAGGTCAAAATATTTTCTTCATATCATGTGATTATATGTGTTCCCTTGATAATGAAGTTCCTAAACTACTACTCGGCAGGGACTTGTTGCCTATGCAGCCCTCCTTGTTTGAATTTGAAACTTAATGGGCATAAATTAACTAGGATCGTCTCGCAAGAATGTTTGAATATTTTGATACTTCCTTAAATTTATGTAATTTGAATTTTAACATAAACCAACATAAATAACTGGGATAAACTCGCAAGAAAGTTTGAATATTTTGATAAAAAAGAGTTGCCTAATAACTCGGGAGAAGAATCATTTTAATAATAATTATTTCACAAAGTATCTCACACTAAGTGACAACTTAAATTAAGAGATTCCTAATAACTCTGAAGAAGAATCATTTAATAATAATGATTTGATGAAAGTATATCAAATTTTAATAGTAGTTATATGACAAAGTATATCGCACTGAGTGACAACTTAAATCAATATTTTGATAAAGAAGAGTTGCTTAATAACTCCGAAGAAGAATCATTTTAAAATAAATATTTTGCAAAGTATATCATTTTAATAATAATTATTTGACTAAGTATAGTGCACTCAGTGACAACTTGAAATACTTTAAGGTTTGTTTTATTTAAGAGATGCACTCCATTCACATAGATTATGTAAAGCCAAAATTGGATATCAGACGCCCACGTTACCTAACCATTAACAAATTTTGTTCTATATAATGGAAACAAATCTACTGAACATAAATCTCAATTGCAAGTATTGAGAAGGAGAGATCAACCGGTAGCCACTTTGCCATTTGAGAGATGAGCCAGATGAGAAGGAGACTCTTGAGGTTATTGCTACTATGTGTCCCATGGCATCCACCTCATATGAATCTTCCAGCACCAACAACTTTGTCTTTGATATCTTTATTAACCACAAGGGTCCCGACTATAAGAAAACCCTCGCCAAACATCTCTATGACCGCCTTAACAAACACAGACTGCAATTATTTCTCAACGAAGATGAATTGCAAGGAGGAGAGTATATAACTCCTCAAATCTAGAGTGAAATTCGAACAACTTCAGTGCATATCGTTATTTTCTCTCCCTGCTATGCCGACTCAAATTGGTGTCTTGATGAGCTCTTACTCATGTTCGAATCATGGTCAACTATTCTTCCAGTCTTCTATAGTGGTGTCAAGCCTGCAGATCTTCGATGGGGAACGCAGGGCGAAAAAGGAGTCTATGGTCGAGCCCTGCAAACACTCGAAAAGAATAGAACGTTCGATTCTCAACCACACTATGACCCAAGCACCATACAGAAATGGAGGAAAGATCTCATTGATGTTGTAGAAATAAAAGGTTTCGATATGGAGACGTATAATGGGTAAGTAACCCAACTCTCCCTCTTCCTCTTTACCTTCTTCCTCATTGGATCGATAAAGAGTATAATATTGTAGGCATTTCTGACTAGTAATATCATCTTAGCGATGAGCGGCAGCTCCTTGAATAGGTCATGGAAGGAGTGTTGAAATAAGTTAAAAGGACATTACATGTGTCTAGATATCTAACTGGGTTGGATGGGAAAGTTGTAGAATTTGAAGGGGAGATGTTACTCGACTAGCAAAGCAGCTGAGAGAGAGTAGAGTTATAAGAATTGTCGAGCTTGGTGGTACTGGCAAAACGACCCTCACAAAGGAGATGTTCAACCATCAGAGATCAAATTACAAGCAATATTGCTTTCTGTTTGATGTCAAAGAAAACGTAGCCATAAACTCTTTAAAATCCTTGTAGACTAGGATTCTTAGTGACTTTGGTATAAAAGAGAATGTGCAAATAGAAAACACTGATGATGGTATAGAGAAGCTTCACAGGTATATTAAATCTTCTCATGCTTTCCTAATTTTAGATGATGTTGACCATCTTCAGTAGGTGGAAGCATTGCTTTTACCGGTGAAAGATGCACTTCAGCAAAGTAGCTTAATTCTAGTCACATCTCGAAATAAGGATGTACTTACAAGCTCAGGGATTGCAGATTCTTCCATTTTCAAACTAAAAGGA
Organism: Pinus tabuliformis; assembly: GCA_031772625.1. Lineage (NCBI taxonomy): Eukaryota > Viridiplantae > Streptophyta > Pinopsida > Pinales > Pinaceae > Pinus > Pinus tabuliformis. The sequence goes on from CM062809.1 coordinate 1,181,626,356, forward strand.
CTCGACCAAGATCATTCCCAAGAACTATTTTGTTGGCATGCATTCAACCAGCGATATCAACCTACAAAATTTGAGCAAGTGGGCGAAGGGTTTGTGCATGCTTGCGCCGGATTGCCATTATCCCTTAAATTATTTGGATCTCTTCTTCGTGGAAAACATTTGAAGTATTGGAATGCACAATTGCACGATATCTTCAAAATTATTCACAAAGATATAATGGCTGCACTCAAAATTAGCTATGATGGTCTCGATAAAATAGAGAAGCAGGTTTTCTTAGACATTGTGTTTTTTTATAGGAGAGGATAAAGGTACCGCTATAAGAATCTGGGATGGAACGGAGTGGGGAGGATGGCTTCGTCTTCAGAACTTGGAGAGCAGGTGTCTCGTGGAAGTAGATGATGAACACTGTATAAGAATGCACGACCACCTGAGGGACCTGGGCAGACATATTGCAGAGACTGAACCTCCGGAATGGACACTTTTCCTTTTATGCCCAACCCACGACCTTAAGCTTCTGTCTGATGTATTTTGAAGCTTTTAGACCGATATTCAAAATAGTGTTTTTGTCAAAGTTGTGTCAGTTATGTTTTGAATTCTTGACCTTTATAAGGATGTCCCCTTCTTATCAGAAAGCACAACATAGAACACAAAAACACAGCTTGCTCATTCCATTACCAAGCAAGGATTTTTATACACAGTAGAGAAGTTTCTAGATTCTGGATTCTGGATGCTACCTGAAGTCTCCAGAAGTCTCGAGATCATCTCCTGAACTCTCGAGAAGACTTGTCACCTAACAGAGTTAATGCTAACGGTGGTTGGAATTAATGTTTTTCCAACACTCCCCCTTAATTCCAACCATAAGATAAACACACAAAATACACTATAGTACAATACATAAGACACAAACATACTCTTAATTGACATGCCTGCTGGTCTAAGTCTCAGCTAGGCTTACAACATAGTCTGGATTTTCTACAACACACTACTTGATAACACATCTTCATTTTTGCCTTCTTTCTAAAGGGTCCATGCTTGTTCATTCGCTCATACAATTTCATCTTCACCTTTCTTGCTTTCATTATGAGCTCCTTCAACTGCCCTTTGCTTATGTACTTAACATCAACAACCTCTTCCAAATTGGGATGCAAGGCAACATCCCGAAAAAGGTAATCCAATTCATGCTCTCCAAACTTTCCATGAGAAGGATCCTTGTAAAATATGTGATCAAGTGGCACAAACTGGTCAATTGGAACATCATCCACCAAAATGCACTCATCTTCGAGCATGAGCGGCCTATGAACAACATTCATGGTCGTATCCTCCAATGTCGCAATCAACTTAGAAGTAGATTCAATCAAATTTCTAACAATTAGGTTATGAGAAAAAAAAAATGTTGCTCTAAGTGATTCAAGGATCATGTGGAATAGACTGCTCATCAATAAAACCATCATGTTTATCAAATAATTCTTCAGACTCAAAAATACTACCGGTGCTTCCAAATGGATTTTCTGAAAAAACATTATAAAAAAGATCTCTATCAAACATTATTCCACTGATTTCTCAACTTCCTTAAGCTAGGCAAGAGCAGACATATACTCTTTCAATGACCCTAAGAGCTAACACTCAAACACACCTGAAAATTTCACTATTTTAGGCAGAGGCTAATGGTTTAGTCTCAAAATCTTCCATGAATAAGTTAGCAACTATAGGGGAAAGAGGAGTACCCATTGCTACCCACAGGTTTGTTCAAAGAACTCACCTTGGAAACTGAAATGGGTAGAGGTGAGGCAGAGATCAACTAATTTGTCAGTTTCATTGTCAGTGATCTGATTTATGACATCAATAGCCTCTTCCTTATATATTTACATTTGAAAATACTACATTTGGGTGGTATTTTTTGAAATATATATATATGTGTGTGTGTGTGTGTGTGTGTGTGTGTGTGTGTGTGTATTTTGATTTGGTATTTGTATGGTATTAAGTTGATTTTGACCACTACCACTCTAATTACTTGGATGAAGTGAGTGTCATTTTTAGTGATCTAATTTATGACATCAATGGCCTCTTCCTTATATATTTACATTTGATAATACTACATTTGGGTGGTATTTTTGAAATATATATCTAGATATATATATATATATATATATATATATATATATATATATATATATATATATATATATATATATATATATATATATATATATATATATATATATATATAGATATATATCTATATATATATATATATATATAATTGGATTTTGTATTTTAATGGTATTAAGTTGATTTTGACCATTACCACTCTAATTTCTTGGATGAAGTGAGTTCACTATATCATTAGAGATTTGAACTTACATTTACTTTACACAATACTTTAATAAATAGTGTTGTTTATTAGATTTAGACAATACAATTGGAGCAAGGTTGTGATTTTTGTTATTTAAGAAACATTATTTGAATGAATAAATAAATTCAACTCCCTAAAAAACCACTAAATAATCAAAATTTACTTATTAAACAACTTCAATTTATGATTTTTAAAATTTTCTACCCAATTTTAAATAAAATTTATTTCATTTCAAAAAAAATATGCCAAACATTTAATTGTTATTTAAAAACTCACATTTGAATGAATAAATAAATTCAATTCTCTAAAAACACAGCTAAATTAAAGTCTGCCATATTTTTTATTGGATGTTGTAGACACCCAAACTCACGTAATTTATGGAAAGCAAGAAATGGTATATCATACACGTGCTTTACCTTACCATCGACAAATTGTGTTCTATATACACTCTGCCACGATTTAGGTCGTTTAATAACATAAGTAATTCTCAATTTCAAGTATTGAGAAAGAGAGAACAACAGGTAGCCACTTTGCCGGTTAGGTTTTAAGTGGGAAAAACATCTTCCAATCTATTGCATTAATATAAAGCTAAAACTTCTTTCTCTTTGAATGAGAATTTCTGGCCAATACTTATCCATTTTATGCTTTCACTATCTTTATATTTCCTTGCACAAATATGAGTTAATTGGAGCTCCTGAATAATAGGGAAGGCCCTATTTCCTTGTGCAATTCCCAAGGAATTAATCTCCTGCTTGCATGTATAATTGTACACTCAACTAGTACATTAATGTTTCACTGCCTTGGAATCTCCACCACAACTGAGCAATTCAAATTCCTTGCATGCATTAGTTATTTTGGGTTGATTGATCAGTTAACTGATAGATCTATAAGTTAGATTGTTGTCCCACTATACAATTGATGCTCCACTCACTTTATTAATTGTTAGAGGTCACCTAACTAAGTACAACAGAAAATAATTGAACTAGATTGTTATAAATTAGCAATCAACACACGCATAATTGAACTCCAAGCTTGCTAACTCAAATTTGTTGATCTAACTAAGTGACAAGGTCCATGTCACACAAGTTAATTTCCTCCGAGTTGTTCTACTTATGTGGAATTTCAATTTACTCAATTTGACTAAGGCTAAAGTCAAATTGAGCCTTTCTTGTTGCACTTTCTAACACTCCCTCTTAGCAAGAAATGGATTTTTAACCACCCTTATCCAACACCTATGGAATGTATTGTAGCACCACCTCTCATTTTTGTTTCTTCCAGTGCAACAATTGCAATTGAGAAGCATCCAAAACATTGAATCAACTATGTCTGCAACTGTCTACTGGGAAAATTGTGTTGTTGTTGACTCTACTACTGAGCCTCTTGCTCTGTTTTCGACACTACTCTACACTCCTCAATATTTGACTAACATTGATTCTCCTGCTATTGAATACTTTGGGCCCCTATATTAAGGTAATGATCCATGAGGATGACACCTCAATGGACCCTACCCAAATATCTACAACTCTGGGGCTAAGGCTCTACATTGCCCCACCTCACTCTTGGAGGTATAGTTGCAATTTCTCCCTCTTCCCTTGGCTTGAACTCTTCTTCTACTGGACGGCTTTGACTGGTCATCATCATCATCATCCTATTGGTTAGCCAAACTTCCAACTGGCTGAGGCTCCATCTTGAGATCTCTATATTCCTCCCTCTCAACCACCACATCTCTAATATCTGAGTTTCTCCTCAAAGTTGCAAATGAATCTTACTCTAATGTGTAGAGGCTCTTGATATTGACACCAATCTACTTGATCTGACATGAAGAAAAATTCTTGAGGCATGCCTTCCCATTATTGAAGACTACCTCATACCCTTTGTCTTCAATCCTCAATTTGTTCATCAAACTAAGTTTTATGGTGCCATTGTTATTTTTAAATAGCCTAGTGAGGGTCTTACACATAGCAAAGGGAGTCTCCTTGCCATGTATCTTTTATACTATGTGGTCTCTCACACCCTCCGGGATGATCCTCCCGGCTCTAGCAACATCCTTCTTCCATTGGGCCATTTTTTGTGCATTAGACTACTAGGGTTTTACAATGTCACTTTTAACATATTCTAAAACACTATTATCGTCAATCATTTCTCCATGTGGTCCTTCCAGGCAATGAAATTTGAGCTTCCTTCAAGTGCATACTCTAATCTCAATTCGTTGAAGGCCATTCTCCCAAATCTTAAGAAATCCTGCTACACTGAAGCTGCAAATTCAAACCTCTTGGGGAACAACTTCGAAATATTGGTTCTAATGTGAATCCAACTCTGATACCATGTATAATTTCCACAAAAATTTTATATGCTAAAATGACAAATTTGAAATAATATTTCTTCTCACATAAACACAAAATTTCTCTGTTAGATGCCGTGGAATAGAAATTTTGTGATAGAATTCCAATTTCTTAAGAAATTAAACTAAATCAAGAGACACAATTCTACCCTATTAATCTGCGGAAACGAATTCAAAATTTAAAACAACATGCATAAACATTCAACAATTGAAACCACAAGTACACAATGTTGTCTAGGGGAACCCAAATGGGAAAAACCCCCTTCTGATCTATTGCATTAATATAGAAGAATAGAAAATTTATTACAATTGCATGCTCCAGCTCTGAGCACAACCTACAAAGGTAAAATTGTTCTCCCTTTGAATGAGAACTTCTAGCCAACACTTAGCCCCTTTATGCCCTCACTGGTCTCCTATTTCCTTGCGCAATTCCCAAGTAATTGATCTCTTGCTTGCATGCAACAACTGTACACTCAACTAGTATACAACTAATGTTACACTTCCTTGGAATCTCCACCACATTTGAGTAACTCGAATTCCTTGCATGCATTAGCTATTTGGGTTGATTGATCAGTTAACTCACAGATCTCTGAGTTAGATTGTTTTCCCACTACACCACTGATCCTCTACTGATTCTATTAATTGTTAGAGGTAAATTAACTGAGTACAACTGAAAATAAATGAATTAGATTGCTATAAATTAGCAATCAATGCATGCATAACTAAACTCCAAGCCAGCTAACTCGAATTCACGGATATAACTAAGTGACAAGTTCCACGTTACACAAGTTAACTCCCTCCAAGTTGTTCTACTGATGTGGAATTTTGATTAACTTAATTTGACTAAGACTAAAGTCAAATTGAGCCTTTTATGCTACTCTTTCTAACAAACTATAGATCCAAATTCCTAACAACAAAGGATTTACTTTTTACTTGTTGATATATAATTTTTTTGTAATTCTTATTAGTAAAGGTTTTGGAGACATTACAATAAAGGACAATTTATGACAATATTTATTTTTATCTAATAATAATAAATACATATTTCCCTATTGGGGGTGACGAACTTAGTAAGTACGCCAGAGCGGGGCATTAACCTCCCTCCCATGTGACAACAATGACGATTAAGTGTGTTGAGTACAAAGGGTCTGATGGCCTGTAGGGGAATGTTCTCGAAATCACCTGGGTTATTATTCCAATGACTATGGCATTTGCGAGTAGATGTAGTGACCAGGAGATGCGAGCTTTGATTTTGGCCGGAATTACTAGCTTGATTCATTCAGGGAGCCTCTATGGAGAGCCAAGTTGGGGTCTTGACTGGTGGAGAAGAACGACTATGGTTTTAGACTGACCTTATGAAGTCGCTCTACATGCAGTGGTAGCTCAAATTGTATTATGGAACCCTGAGTCAGCTCGCGCTTGGGAGTTGGATATTTTTGGTAGTCGACCTCATGTCTTTGGCTCAATCGACGAGAGGCTAACCTCGATACCTAGGCATAGTTATGTTGTGGTCATTAGTGAAGGGGATAAAGTTTTCTCTCAGGTAATTCAAATACTCTTGGTTGTTACAATGTTTACATTTTATGTTTTAGTTTTATGGCTTAATGGTCAGTGTGAGTAGTGGTTTCCAGTCCCACTTTCCTTTGGTTGGTAGCCCAAGAGAGTACGTTTTCTTTGTTTCTCTGGCTTTAGTCCCAATTTGGAAGGTAGTCATTTTCAACCAAGAGAGGTTGGGGTACTGGTGCTTTTTAGGCACCCCACATTTCAATTCAATTGTGAATGTTTGGGTGGGGTTTAGGTAGAGTGGTTCACCGAGGCATTTGTGGGCACTACAATTGGACCTTCTTTGTGGACCTAGAGTGGGGATAACTTTGGAGTAGCCAATAATCTAGGCAGGTTGTGGCCACCTCGGGCCCTAGAAGTAGAAGATGGTGGTTCTTCTGGGAAGGGAGTGGAGATCATTGGCTGGGGAGAGGGTGTTTTGCTGATTTGGTGGGGGAGGAGAGACATTTGGTACCCCTCGTAGTGGGCGTGCATGAGAGTCGAGGGTGTAGGAATCTGGGTTTTTACTTGGTGGTGTGGTTCGGTGTTAAGAGGTAATGGGCATGGCCTCCCCATGCAGCATCAGTGAGGCAGGTCGTGACGAGGTGGCAGATAGAGGGGTCAAGAGGACCGTCACTCTGTGGGGTAACAAGCAGACGAGGGTGAGCTGGAACAACCGATTGGCGGTTCTCCTAGATGGATAGACCTAACCCCCCTTTCAATTATTTTGAAGCTCAACTCTGCCTTGTCTAGGTATCAATTGAGGAACAAGCCCCAGATCGACACAAAGACAGGAATGAAATTATTAGTTTTCTCAATGATATTCAACATAACCAGTGGCACATTCTTGACTGACATGAATCACTTCATCATGGCCAAAAGGGGCTCCAAGATCGGATTGGCAACTTCGAGGGCCACATGGCTCATAAGGAATCCAATGTTCATGATGCTTTTCACTGCCTAGCTAAGGAAGGTAATGGTGACCAAGGTCCCGATAATGTTAATGTATAATGAGAAGGGAAGAGAGGGTTGCATTTTGTTTTTTGAACAATTTTGGGCCTTTTGGGCCATTGACATGTGGTCCTATAGCTCTTTTTTTATGATCTCGATGTTCTTTTGTTTGTACTTTATGGCCAACAAATCCAGTAGGAGTGAAGCCTTAATTCTATGGCAGAAGATCTCCTCACAATGTATCATTTTCAAGAATTAATAGGAAAATTTCACGTAAAAATAATAATAATAATACTAACAAATACATATTCACAATTATACAAGTGAGTATCAAGGATTTTTTAAGTTAGGACGATGGCGACCATAGAAATCAACTCCAGCTCTGCAACATTCCACATTGGTTGTAGGAAGTTTGTTTTTGTCTCCATCGCATCATCGATGGTTCGATCTAAGTTTGCTGGATTGCGATGAGTAGATTCAGTGTTTGAAAAGGGTACCAGGCTCTGATTATTTACCCAGGTGTAGAGGAATGTTCAAGCCATTAGAAATGGTTGTCACAAAGTTATTACTATGGCAAGCACTAGGAAGTTCTTCATTGGGGGCAACTGGAAATGTTAGAAAGGATACACGATGGAGGCAAGAAGCAACAGGTTATACAACACTAGTTCTTTTGACACCTCAGAGTTTGCATACACCCATTGTTCTCGGCAAGAATCCCATATCCGATTATGTGCAAAGAGATCGGTTTCAGAGTCTGCGTATACCCTCTATTCTTGCCCAAATCCCCAGATTTGTTTATGGGCAGAGAGATGGGTTGAAGATAATGTGTTTTCTCCTTTGGGACAATTTACGCCCATGCAATAGCAAATCCATGGTTAAGCCATGTTTATGTGTTGCATGCAAAGAAAAAATCCATCATCTACGGGCACAGTTCAATGGAACCCCCTAATCCCATGATGCTTGGATCTGAGACTGAAGGCATTGCAATCGGGGTTGGAGGAACATCGATTAGCATCACCGCCACTGTGACTAATGGCATTGCAAGAGCAAAGGCCAAGAAGAGCAATGCCCCATGCAACTTGGGGTTTTGTTCCCAACCATCAAACAGAGAGAAAATTAGTACTAATTTAAATTGGGAACAAAACTTGAGGGGCGACGACAGAATTGAGGACCCAAATTTAGACGTTTTGTTTCAAATTTTTATCAAAACCACTCTTGGAAAATCGATATTGTTAAGGACCCAGGGAATGGATCTAGTGACAAATCTGAAACAAAAGGCCTAAAATGTTACAGGTATTCCTACTTCATTACAAAGTTTGATTTTTTTTCTAGAAAAGTGCTGCAAGATGAGATCCATTTGAAAGAATATGGTATTCAAAGGAACTCTACCATTATCCAGAATTTAAGACTACAAGGAGGTGCCCCAGAAGCAAGCACACCATCTAGATCATCTTCGACAGACAAGGGTCCAACCTCGTTCAAGGTTGCATTGAGAGGGAAAGTTGCCACAGAGGACAAACAAAATCCAAATCTAACAATCTCAGGCCCGTACATTGTAGATAAGATGGAAAAAGCCCCAGATCTGTCCATAGAATTACCAGAAGTTAGTGGTCTCTTCACTATTTTATAACCAAAAGCTATTATTTGTCGATTTAATGGTTTCTAGCCCAAAGCTAAAGATCTGAATGAGTGGATCTCCCTCAACTGGACCAGAGATTGCGATATTTATCTGTGTGCAAAAGGTTTTTTTGTGGTTCAGTTTGATACTCAAAAATATTTCAATTATGTCATAAATGAAGGACCATGGTTTTGGGGAAGGACGGGTCTCTTTGTAACCCCATGGTTTACTGGTTTTGATGCAAACTCAATGGTGGTTACAAAATGTCGGTTTGGGTAAGGCTACATAACCTTCCACTCCCTTTTTGGCACCACCAGGTCCTAGAAAGCATTGGAAACTCTTTGGGAAGGTTCCTAAAAATGGAACGAGAAAGAATGGACAAAGGGATCTTCACTTTTTCCCGTATTTGTGTGGAGGTGGATTTAAGAAAAGGCCTTCCAGATTTTATTCACCTGACACATCAAGACTTCAAGTGGACATAGTGATTAGCTTTCGAAAGAACTGCCTTTAGATGTCGGGTTTGCCATCAAACATGGTACTTGCAGAGCACATGCAAACAAGAAAAGAAAATAACAAAGAAGAGACCCAAAATAAAAAGGGATGAAAATTCCCATACCTTCCATCATTTGAAATGCATCATTGAAATTTTTATTCCACACACATATCTTTCCGTCAATGAATGCCACCTTGAATCCTTTGTCCTCCATCACTGAGATAGATACTAGGTTCGTATTTAGATCAGGTACATATAGTACTTCTTGTAGATGATTGGTGTTACCTTGATTCAATTGAAGAGTAACATTCCATACTCACTTTACGGGATATGTGGCATTATCTCCAAGGATAATTTCCAAATCTGTATCCTTTTCAATCAGATTTGAAAAAGCTTCCTTATACCCAGTGAAGTGCCTTGGGGCACCACTATCAATCAACCAGTTTCCTAAAGTGTCTGGAGGATATACAGTAGAGAAGGCATATATAAGATAGAATTATTTTTGTTTTTTATCAACAACATTAGATTCATCATAGCTGGTGTTTCTTGATCTCTTGGGAGGGTGACCATTTCCTTTATGAGGAGTGGGAGCATTCCTTTTTCCTTTTGTTGAATCTTCCATTCCTTTGATTGTTGTTGCCACTGAAATTGTTCTTGTTATGGTTGTCATCATCATGAGGTGTATCCCTTCTATTAGGACACTCGCTAGCATAGTGACCAAACTTGTTACAAATGAAGCATCTTCCCTTCTTTCCATTTTTGAAACCCGACCTTCTTTGACGTTGCTTCTTTGAACCTGCATTGTTCTTCCTTTTATCATGAGTGGAGAATGTAGTTGGATCATTCCTATTTGAAGGCATATCTAGTTACATCATCCTTGTTTCTTCTTGAGAACATCTAGTCAGCAATTCTTCAAAACCTAGAATCATGTCGTTGTTAATAGTAGTGTTGAACACGTGCTATTCATGAGGGAGTCCTCCAAGGGCAATGAGAGTAAGCTCCTTATCAGCAATAGCTTCTCCAATTGAAAGAGGATCATTTTTTATCTCAGTAATCCTCATGAAGTAGGATTTTTATCTCAGTAATCCTCATGAAGTACGATTGAATATCTTCATTTCTTCCTTTCTTTATATCCTTCAGTTTGTTCTTGAGGGAAAGAATTTGGTTTTCATTGCTAGATTTGAACATGCCAACCAACTTGTCATATATCTCCTTTGATGTGTTCAAATCGGATATGTAAGAAACTAAATGCTTATGAATAGAATCCCTGATTATCTTCTTAGCTTTGACTTCACCCTTCTTGTACTATGTCTTAGCAGCAGCCGGTGATTTGAAGGAGGTTCTGAAATATTTCCCTGCACATAATCCATAACATCTTGCTCTTCTATTGTCAAATCAAGAGACATCTTCCATGCATGATAATAAGACTTATCATGAAGCTTATCATTAGACTTGAAGTAGGATGTGGAGGCCATTGAATCTTGTCCTTGATCAGTGATTGATCTTCTCACTCTTGCTTGGGTTTTGTCTTCACCTCACCTCTGATACCATGTTAATTTTAGTTAACAATGGTATGTTCTATGCTAAGATTAATTTTACTTCTATTTCTTTATTAGCCCAATATCAATATACAATTTAGCAATTACATCATCATGATAGTAAAATACAGATAGAACATAAACAATAACAGTCAAAGATAAGCCAAGACAAGAGGGCACATGATATGGAACCAGCCAGGAACAAACCCCAATGTGGGGAAAACCTTGATCAATTCTTCTTATAATTCTTCAAAATTTGAGCACAGAGAGAGAGAGTACAATATACAATATTCATTTTCCCAATCACAATGAAATTTTATCAGTCAAACAACATAAATAGAAAGCCCTAACCAAAAAGTCAATGTTGGCCAACAAGGCTTATTTTGACCTCCAAAACAACTTGGTCGAACTCGGTCAGCTTGGCCTCCAACAACAAGTCAAATCAGCCCAAAAATAGTCCGAAATAGTCCAGTCAAATATGGTCAATAGAATTCAACACAACAGTAAGCCCTAGCACAGTCAACGCTGGTTAAATTGCCTCAAATTTCATGACCAGAACTGCGTCCTGCCCAAACAGAAATTCCCCACACAAAACCATAGTCAAAGATGGTCAATGTTGGTTTACGCAGGGACAGCCAAAGAACAATCCCTTCTTCGCACGTGTTGAGAGAGAGAGGCCTTAGAAATTCGTACCCAATCAAGAGAGATTTGTGAGTGGATGAAGTGTCCAAATGAGAAGGAGGAACCATGTATTTGTATGCAAATGTTTGAGGATGAATAGACGTGATTGTTGGGCTTCTGAGCCTACATGCGTTTGCTAGACAACCTTGAAAATCTGTCCATAATCAAAATAAATTCATAATTCCATTTATACATGTAGGAATGGGATGATCCTTAGATCAATCCTACACCTCTCAGAGAGAGGAATACAATAAAAATATCAAGTGCCTCATATGAATTGTCCAAGGTGAATTTTGGCCCTAGTTTCCAAATTTAACACTCCCTCTCAACTAGGGAGAACTTCACCTACCAAACTGTACCATCCTTGTCTTTGCTTTTCTCTTCTCTGCTCTGTTGTATATGAAGAAAGAATATATGATCGAGAATGTATCATATCATTCTCCATTGAACCGAAGTCAATCTCCAATAATATAAAGTACGTCATACCACTCTTAACAGACCCAAAGTTAGTTTCCATTAATTCTAGATCAATATCAACATCCTAGCATAGGGAGTACAGTAGTACATGATGTGTCCATCTGTAGTACTATGGTCACTATACTCATTTCCCTACTCATTGGCTAGATGAGAGGTACTTACCATGAGTCCCAAACTGCATGGGTAGGATGTGCCGGCAAGAGAAGGCGAACCACTCATCCTACTCATATGCCATAGGAGAAGGTGAACCACTCAACCTATGCATATGTCACCATGGGGTATCACAGGGGAAGGTGAACCACTCACACTGTACATCGCGCACCATTAGGAGAAGGTGAACCACTCACCCTATGGTCGCTCATCACTCCAATAAGTACCCCAAGCCCCCCGGAGCTCCTAGAGCTCAACATCCATCTCATACAAGACCCTCATAAGAGGGTCTCTCCACGACTCCAAGTCATGCACATAAGGTTAAGAATTTGACCTTCCCCAAGGGCTTTGCAAGAATATCGGTGACCTGATCATCAGTCCCAATGCGTTGGAGCCTTATTTCTCATCGTTGTACCATATCCTGGATAAAGTGGTACCTGATATCAATATGCTTGGAGTGGTCATGAAACATAGGATTCTCAGAAAGACGAATCCCATTCTGCTTGTCACAGAAGATCATGGTGGTATCCAACACATGTCCAAACAACTCACTAAAGAGCTTCCTCAACCAAAAAACTTCACAAGAGGCCAAATTAGCAACAATGTATTGAAACTCAACAATGCTCGAGGAAATCGACTTCTACTTCCTACTCATCCATGAGATCAAAGTAGAACCTAGAGTGAAGCAACTTCCAGATGTGAAATTACGATCCACCACACTGTCAACCCAATTTGCATCAGAGTAACCATGAAGCCTCACATTCTCGATAATGTATCTCAGTCCATAAGTGATTGTGCCTCGAATATATCTCAAGAGAGTCTTGGCAGCAATCCAATATATGTGATGAGGCTCAACCATAAATTGGCTCAATGTATTCACTGCAAGAAATCTGTCTGGACGAGAGTTCACCAAGAACATCAGGGCCCCCATGAGTTGACAATACTCAGAAGGATTTCCCAAATCCGGCCCAACAGCACTTCTTGATCTGAAATGGGATCCTAAAGGCTTCTTGTTAGCTTACAAGAACCTCTCCCACTCCAAAGCTTATATATATTCCCAATATCTATGCTTATGATTGATAATTTGCGGAAATAAGAACTTGAAATACGTGTATGCTTGTGTTTGCCTTTAACTGCTTAATTGCCTTAAGTTTATTTTCTTAAATTGATATGAAATGCATATAAAAGTAAATAAAGAAGCAAATAAGCAAATCACAGGAGACAACAATATAATATGGAGTTCACCCTGATATCTTGGGCTATGTCCCCTTGAGCACTAATCAACTCGATTAGGCTCTTTGGGATTATGGTAATCCTTCTTTTACAAGTTCCACACTCAACTCCATAGGTTTACAACTATGCCTGTGGGCTTAGAATACCATCTTACCCCTGACTGTCCTTACTCTGCAGACAGATCTAGGCCTCTCTGGACTGGACTCCTTCAATTAGTGCTTTGAGCTATCATGAGCTCTAGCTTGCACCAACTTCCTCATAATTCTGTGAACTATCTCTGGAATTCCTTCTTCTGTCTTCACACTCTTCAAACATCGGCAATAGCTTGATCATTTGATCTCCTTGTTTTTCTCTGGCTCTGTCTCTTGGCTCTGGCTCTCGGCTCTGTCTCTTGGCTCTGGCTCTCAGCTCTGGCTCTTGGCTCTCACGAGATTTTGGTTTCGCTTGACCTCCAAGCGACCCTTTGCTTCTTAGTCACCCAGACTCTGCAGACTACCTCCTCTGGGCTTACACTTAACATTCAAGCATCTCTGAGGCTCTTGGGCTTCTTTGTGCTTCTCCTGAGTATAACTCTGTCTCTCTGTGTTATCAGTGGTTCGCTCGACCTCCAAGTGAATCTCAACAACCTTCAGCTGCCTATCAATTGAGCTGCCTGTTCTTTTTGTAATACATCAATTACAGTTGCCTCCATCATTGAAGAACCTGACTGTTTTATCACAAGAATCCGTTTACAAATGGAAAGGAACCAGCGAGCATGGCCATCCGATCGTTTTTCCTTCCCCTGGCCGAAATAGCCAAATAACGGAAATACATAGGAAAACATACGCAAAATACATCATGAGCCTTTTAGCCGAACTTCAAATAATATTTAATCGCCCATTCAAATTGCGTTAGATCCAGAATGAATAGATCTCTGTAATGAGACTATTTCCAAGAGCATCCTTTGACTTTAATTTTTCCTCTATGAGGAACATTTTTAGACTTAGAAGTCTATGTTAGATCCATTTTGGATCACGCCTTCCCACTAAAAAGATTTTGGACTCCAAAAGACTAATATACTAATTTGAACAGTAAATGAGAGTACCTCACCCTCTTCTTTCAGCCTCCATACACTTGCCTTACATAGTGCCTCTAAACCAAAGCCTTTGAACACTTCCTTCCTGGATGTGTTTGTCCTCCTGGGAAGAACTATCTTCCTCCTTGATTTCCTGCAGAAATCCTATTGAGAATGTCACAGAAGGTAGTTTGAACTTTTCTGCCTTGATCATTGATCCAAGGTGGCTAAAACCAATGTGAAGTTACGTCTGCTTCACAAAATTTTCATTTGTACCTATTTGACATACTATCAAAAACAACTTTGAACAACAAAAGGATTACAGACAACAATTGGATGGCCTAAACTCCTACTTCAACAAAAGAAACAAATTTCACATCTTGCGAACACCTCCATGTATTTACATCTGCATACAAATGATTGACTAGATAACAAGCCAACAAAACATGCCTTTAAAACAATTGACCCTTCAAGTCAAGCATGTAGAAAAAGAAATTTAGGATTCTTTTTCAAAGATGAAACACTTCATCACTATCTCCATCTTGGAGACCAAATCAAATTTTCCCAAGTCAATATTACATTGCATGCATGTTTAAAAACAAAGCAATCAACCCTTCAAGTTAATTACAAATACATGTTCAAATACAAGGAAATCATCAACATCCCTGTGTTCATGCACATCATTCTCATGCATGCATTTCATCCTTTCAAATTTCGCTTAAGCACACTATACTTTCGAAGCTGAAATGAATATAATATTGCAGCAATAAAGTGAGTCCCCTACTCAACTTTTCCATTCACCTTCTTGGTAAAACCCTGCGACTTGCATCCCATTAACAAAGAAATGCATTCTCAAAAAGACATGCAACCTTAATTGGATAAGAACTCTAACCATTTCTTACCAATCCATTTCAAAGGTGCTACCTTTGTCTACACATCAGCATCAACATGTGAATCATCCTGAAACACATCAGTCATGGAATCTTTCTTTCCATTTCTGCCATTTTCTCTTTCCACCTTCTTCAAATTTTGTGGAAGCATTGTTGGATTCAGAGTCCAACATTTTGCAGCAATATGTCCTTGCTTATGGCAGTAAGTGCAACACATGTGCATCTTCTTGACAGCATGATTTGCCTTGTCCAATGGACCTTTGGCTTCTTGCTTCCTTTCCTTCAAAAGTTTCCTATATGTGGCCATTCTCTTCCAACATCTAGAAACATTATGGTTATCCAAACCAGAAAAGGAACATGCAATTCTTTTCCCACGCTTATATGTAAATTTATCATGCTTTACATAATAAAAAGGAATATGATTAGAACCATATTTATACCTTTCTTTTTCAGCTTTATTGCCTTAAGGAGGAGGTGAATTGAATGAAGAAGTAGCTCCCCTTGGAACACCATCAATCTCTTCAAGGTTGTCAGAGTTTCCGCAACTCTCTGGTTCAAGTGCATGCTTATGAACACCTGCATCTTGTAAATGATGTTTCAAGATATTGTATTCTCCATGAATACAATCTTTACACTCTTGAGGTAGAAGACCTGAAATGAAACTCCTTCTTGAAACTGTTTCAATTGTCTTCATGGCAACTTTGGAACTTTCTCCATAAGACTGTCCATAGCCAAGACCCAAATACTTAGGCCTTTCCTCAACCATTATTGGCTCAACAATACCCTGTGCATGTTTGCCCAAGCCTTTTCCTTCATAGCCCATCTTGGACATTAACTTGGAACCTATGCCTCTGGTATGTTTTTCAAAAGAACCAACATAAACATTCTTAGAGGAAATTGAAGACAAACTGGAATTATTTACCTCTTCTTCACACTGATATTTGACTAAGGCTTGTTTGGAAACAAAGAGATGTGTCTCCAACTCATGCATCCTTTCTAGATCCATATTTGCAATATGAAGTTGTCTCTCCATTTCCTGCAATTTGTCAGAAAGCAACTACTTCTCTTCCTTCATGGAATTCAACTGCTCTCGAAGGGTGATGCTCTTCCTTCCATCCTCATACATTTCTCTCACCATATCCATCATGATGAACAAGTCTTGCTTCATGTCTTCATCAAAGAATCTTGTGATGAAGGAGGAATTTGAGGATTCACTTGTAGAAGTTGTCATTATGCAAATGAACAAAAGAACTTCAAACAAGATTAACAAAGAGCTTATTCAAGCAACCTTTTGCAACAAACCTCTTGTACTTCAAGGATTTCTTTGAGGTCCTTTGGGATAAGAAGAATGCCTTCAATCCTTCTTCCTTCTTGTCCTCTCCTGGACTTAGGTATCAATAGCTTTCCCTTCACCTCTGCAAACTCACACAATAGTCAGTTTACAAACAATAAAACAATCAATCCTTGACTATTTAAACACCTTTCAAGTTAAACAAGCAAATAGATTGCTCTGTCAATCAAGCATTTTGATCTGATATCACTTGCATCATGATACAACTTGCTCTATTATAACTTACTCTGATATAACCAGCTCTGATACGACTTGATCTAAAATGGGGACCTAAAGGATCCTTGTCAGCTTACAAGAACCTCTCCCACTCCAAAGCTTATATATATTCCCAAGATCTATGCTTATGATTGATAATTTGCGGAAATAAGCACTTGAACTAGGTGTATGCTTGTGTTTGCCTTTAACTTCTTAATTGCCTTAAGTTTATTTTCTTAAACTGATATGAAATACATATAACAGTAAATAAAGTAGAAAATAAGCAAACCACGGGAGACAACAATATAATATGGAGTTCACCCTAATATCTTGGGCTACATCTCCTTGAGCACTAATCAACACGATTAGGCTATTTGGGATTATGGTAATGCTTCTTTCACAAGTTCCACACTCAACTCCATAGGTTTACAACTGTGCCTATGGGCCTAGAATACAGTCTTACCCCTGGATTTCCTTACTTTGCAGACATATCTAGACCTCTTTGGACTGGACTCCTTCAATTAGTGCTCTGAGCTATCTTGAGCTCTAGCTTGCACCAACTCCCTCAAAATTCTGTGAACTGTCTCTGGAATTCCTTCTTCTGTCTTCAGCACACTTCGAACATCAGTAATAACTTGATCATTTGATCTCTTTGCTGTTCTCTGGCTTTGTCTCTTGGCTTTGGCTCTCGTCTCTCGCTCTTGGCTCTGGCTCTCGGCTCTAGCTCTTGGCTCTCACGAGCTTTTGGTTTCGCTTGACCTCCAAGCAACCCTCTGCTTCTAAGTCACCCCGACTCCGTAGACTGCCTCCTCTGGGCTTACACTCAACATTCAAGCATCTTTGAGCCTCTTATGCTTCTCTTCGCTTCTCCTGAGCATAACTCTGCCTCTATGTGTTATCAACGGTTCGCTCGACCTCTAAGCGAATCTCAGCAACCTTCAGCTGCCCTGTCAAATTGAGCTCCATATGCTTTTTGTAATACATCAGTTACAGTCGCCTCCATCATTGAAGAACCTATCTGTTTCGTCACAAGAATCCATTTACAATGGAAAGGAACCGGTAGGCATGGCCATCCGATCGTTTTGCCTTCCCTTGGCCGAAATAGCCTAATAACATAAATACACATGAAAACGCACACAAAACACATCATGAGCCTTTTAGCTAGACTTCAAATAATATGCAATCACCCCTATAATCCTCTCGGGTCCGTCATTCAATTGCATATCGCAATCGCATTGCGTATGGAAAAAACCCCAAATACACAGAAAATACAAAGAAAATCCACAAATCCGGATTTCAAATACTATGAAATCGTGTCCATAACCTTATCGGGTCCAGCCTTTATCGCATGTAGCAATCGCATGTTGCATTAGCATGGCTCCTTTGTGTCAATTGTCGATCGCATATCGCAATCGCATGTAGCAAGTTGCAATGACCCTTGTATCAGGGATTCGCTGATCACCGATCGCTCTATCGACACTATCACATCAGCGTATGTCATATGTAATGGCCCCCTTGATATTTGCACAACCAGATCGTTGATCGCCGATATCACAATCGCTAATCGCATATGTAAACGACCCGAGGTTTTGATATCGCATGAGGCCTTCCTCTGATGGGATATATCGGAGATCATTGATCGGAGAGTCCTTCCACCTTTGCTTAAGTCCTCATTTTGAACTCTTTCCAATGCAACATTTCCTTAAGGAACGCATATTCTCCATTAAGTCCCATTTATAAGAAATTGCCTCCTTTTCTAAGGACATTGGGCAATTTTCGTTTTTACGATAACTTCTTCATCCAAAGTCCGTTTTCTCCCATTCAAATTGCATTAGATCCAGAATGAAGAGATCTTTGCAATGAGACTATTTCCAAAAGAATCCTTTAACTTTCATTTTTTCCTCTGTGAGGAACATTTTTAGACTTAAAAGTCTATGTTAGATCCATTTTGGGATCACTTCCACATAACTTCGTGAAGTTAAGTTCCATCAGAGTAGTCATGGATTTGCAATCGACCACCCCAAATCTTTCAAGTACCTTTACAATGTATTTTCCTTGAGAAAGGAAAATCTCACCTGGCTTTTGTCAGGCCTCCAACCCTAGGAAGTAATGCATCAATCCTAGGTCCTTCATCTCGAATTTAGAAGCCAACTCCCTCTTACATTGATTGGTAAGAGGGTCTGCACCTATCAAAAAGAGATTGTCCACATAGAGTACCAAGATGAGAGGTCTATCATTCTCAACCTTAAAGTAAAGATTTGGATCAACTTCAATTCTCGTAAATCCCAACTTCATTATATAGATATCGATCCTCTCATACCAAGCTCGGGGTGCTTTCTTCAACCCATAGAGTGCTTTGTTCAACCTGCATACATGTGTTTGACGATCTTGAACTTCGAACCCTTCAGGTTGTTTTATATAGACTTCCTCCTTAAGTGAACCATGCAAGAAGGCAGTCTTGACATCCATCTGGTGTAGATTCCATCAGGCTTGCAAGGCAACAAGGGCAATGGTCGAACAAGTGGTGTAGTAGGAAACTGGTGAAAATATCTCATCATAATATACACCTTCCTTTTGAGAGAATCCTCGAGCAATGAATCTGGCCTTGAACTTTTCAACACTTCTATCAGCTCCATGCTTGATCTTGTAGAGCCATTTGGAGGTGACAACATATTTTTTCTTGGGTCTAGGAACCACATCCTAGACATCATTCTTCATAATCGACTCATACTCTTCGTTCATTGCATCCTTCCAAACTTGGTGTTTGGCAGCTTCTTCGAATGTGCAAGGCTCAAATTGAATAATGTTTCTCATTTTAGTTAAGTACCCTTGGTACCTATTCGACTTCTTGGTTTCACAAAAGTCCCACTAGGTGCAACTTATCTCTCAGCATCTTCGAGAGTTTCCCTAAGCCATGAGGGCCTTCTTTTCGAGGAGGAGGGCTCATGAGGGGGTGGATCAATGGTATCCATTGGTTCTTCAACATCAGACATTTTCTCATCTTGTGATTCTCCCTACTTTCCTGAATCTTCTTCTTTGTCCTTCCTTGGAAGAGGAAGGTTACTGACCTTCCCAAGGGCAGCATCGTCATCGAAGGTGACATCATGACTTATCTCCACTTCTCTTTGACTAGGCACATAGATTCTATATGCCTTAGAAGTTTCACTGTATCCCACAAATGTTCCTTTCTTCCCATAAGAATCCAATTTGCTTCTCTTTTCTTTTGGCACATGAAAATATATGGGACTACCAAAAATTCTAAAGTGAGAAACATCAAGTTTCTTACCGATGAAAACTTCTTCAGGAGTTTTGGAGTCCAACGCTTGATGAGGGAATCTATTTTGAACATACACAGTGGTGTTTGCAGCTTCGACCCATAAGAACTTTGGAAGGCTTTGATCATGAAGAATGGCACGAGTGGCTTCTACGATAGAACAATTCTTCCTTTCAGCAACACCATTTTTCTCAAGAGTATATGCGGTAGTAGTCTCCCTCTTAATTCTAGCTTCTCTACAATAATTTTTGAACTCATTTGATTCATATTCAGTTCCATTATCGGTCCTCAATATTTTGATATTCTTCCCAGTGTGAATTTCAACCAAATCTTTGAAAGAACAGAACCATGAGAATACTTTGTCCTTCTTCTTCAAGAAATATATCCAAGTCTTGCGAGAGAAATAATCCATAAAGATATCATAATATAGATATCCTACTAATGAATTAACGGGCATTGCACCAGATATATTAGAATGAATCAATTGCAATATGTCAGTAGTCTTGCTATCACTTGAGGGGAATGGTCCCCTTGTATGCTTTCCTTCGGCACACGCCTGACAAACACCTTCATGTTCTACTTTAAATTCGAGCATATCTATCAACATCTTCCTCACATTGGGTAGAGCCTTATAATGTAGATGAGAAAACCTCTGGTGTCATAATTCAGATTGAAGTGATGTGTTGCAAGACATATCTGCCAATGGGCTTCCTCCAACTTGATATAGGCTATCAACCCTAAAGCCAGGTGTAAATGCGTCATTGAAATTTTTATTCCACACACATACCTTTCCCTCGATGAATGCCACCTTGAATCCTTTGTCCTCCATCGTTGAGATAGATACCAAGTTCTTATTTAGATCGGGTACATATATTACTTCTTGTATATGAATGGTGTTACCTTGATTCAATTGAAGAGTAACATTCCCAACTCACTTTACAGGATAGGTGGAATTATCTCCAAGGATAATTTCCAATTTTGTATCATTTTCAATCAGATTTGAAAGAGCATCCTTATACCCGGTGAAGTGCCTTGAGGCACCACTATCAATCAACTAGTTTCCTAAAGTGTCTAGAGGATATGTAGTAGAGAGGGCATATATAAGATAGAATTATTTTTGCTTGTTATAAACAACATTAGATTCATCATATCTGGGGTTTCTTGATCTCTTGGGAGGGTGACCATTTCCTTTATGAGGAGCGAGAGCATTCCTTTTTCCTTGGTTGTTGAATCTTCCATTCCTTTGATTTTTGTTACCCCTGAAATTGTTTTTGTTCTGGTTGTCATCATCATGAGGTGTATCCCTTCTATTAGGACACTCGCTAGCATAGTGACCAAACTTGTTGCAAATGAAGCATCTTCCCTTCCTTCCATTTTTGAAACCCGACCTTCCTTGACATTGCTTCTTTGAACCTGCATTGTTCTTCCTTTTAGCATGAGCGGAGAATGCAGTAGGATCATTCCTATTTAAAGGCATATCTTGTTCCATCATCCTTGTTTCTTCTTGAGAACATCTAGTCAGCAATTCTTCAAAACCTAGAATCATGTCGTTGTTAATAGTAGTGTTGAACACGTGCTATTCACGAGGGATTCCTCCAAGGGAAATGAGAGTAAGCTCCTTATCAGCAATAGCTTCTCCAATTGAAAGAAGATAATTTTTTATCTTAGTAATCCTCATGAAGTAGGATTGTTATCTGAGTAATCCTCATGAAGTACGATTGAATATCTTCATTTCTTCCTTTCTTTATATCCTGCAGCTTGTTCTTGAGGAAAAGAATTTGGTTTTCATTACTAGATTTGAACATGCCAACCAACCTGTCATATATCTCCTTTGATGTGTTCAAATCAAAGATGTAAGCAACTAAATGCTTATGAATAGAATCCCTAATGATCTTCTTGGCTTTGACTTCACCCTTCTTGTACTTTGTCTTAGCAGCAGCCGGTGATTTGAAGGAGGTTCTGAAATCTTTCCCTGCACATAATCCATAACGTCTTACTCTTCTATTGTCAAATCAAGAGACATATTCCATGCATGATAATCAGACTTATCATGAATCTTATCATCAGACTTGAAGTAGGATGTGGAGGCCATTGAATCTTGTCCTTGATGAGTGATTAATCCTCTTAGTGATTGTTCTTCTCACTATTGCTTGGGCTTTGTCTTCACCTCACCTCTGATACCATGTTAATTTTAGTTAACAATGGTATGTTCGATGCTAAGAGTAATTTTACTTTTATTTCTTTATTAGCCCAATATCAATATATACAGTTTAGAAATCACATCATCAGGATAGCAAAATGCAGATAGAACATAAACAATAATAGTAGAAGACAAGCCAAGACAAGAGGACACATGATATGACACCAGCCATGGACAAATGCCAATGTGCGGAAACCCTTGATCAATTCTTATAATTGTTCAAAAGTTTAGCATAGAGAGAGAGTACAATATACAATATTCACTTGCCCAATCACAATGAAATCTGATTAGTCAAACAAGATAAATAGAAAGCCATAACCAGAAAGTCAACGTTGGTCAACAAGGCATATTTTGACCTCCAAAACAACTTGGTCAAACTTGGTCAACTCAGCCTCCAACAGCATGTCAAATTAGCCCAAAAATAGTCCAAAAAAGTCTAGTCAACAAATGTCAATGCAGCAACAAGCTCTAGTATAGTCAACAATGGTCAAACAGACTTGGATTTTGTGCCTAGAACTGTGGTCTGCCCAAACAGAAATTCCCCACACAAAACTGTAGTCAAAGATGGTCATTGTTGTTAAACGCATGGACAACAAAAGAACAGTGGCTTCTTCACACGTGTGGAGAGAGAGAGGCCTTAGAAAGCCATACCCAATCAAGAGAGATGTGTGAGTGAATAAGTGTCCAAATGAGGAGGAGGCACCCTGTCTTTATATGCAATGTTGAGGATGAATAGACGTGACTGTTGGGCCTCTGAGCCTACATGAGTTTGCTTGCCGACCTTGACAATTTGTCCATAATCAAAATAAATTCATAATTCCATTTGTACATGTAAGAATGGGATGATCTTTAGATCAATCCTACACCTCTCGGAGAGAGGAATCCAATAAAAATATCAGCTACCTCATATGAGTTGTCCAAGATGAAGTTTGGCCCTAGTTGCCAAATTTAACATATTTTTCTTGGAAAAAAAGTGATACAAAAAAATTATATAAAGATAATGTATAATAATTTTAAGAAAACAAATTTATAACTATTTTTCATATTTATGGAAAAGAATGAATAATAAAATGGTTTAAAAATGAAATAAATACATATTTTAAAAAATGAACATTAAATTAATCCAAAAACTCCTTGTATATTAAATTTGTTGGAATTTAATTCCACATATATTAAGTAAGTTTTTTATATATTTGCATTTGATAATTATATGCGATATATTAAATTTGTTGAAATTTTAGTCACAAATTTGTGTTTAAGTAAGTTTTTAATTTTTTTTTATATATTTTCATTTGATAATTATATATGTGTGTTTAGATGAGTCTATAACATGGTTTTGTACTATCCAGAGGGCAATTTTTATTGTTACCACTATAATTGTTTAGGTGAACAATCTTGGGCCCCGATATATGTTTAGAAATTTGAACATAAAAAATATTATTAGTTTTATTTTATATTTTTACAATACCAAATAAACTAATGTTTAATAATAAAAATATTAGTTTAAATTAATTAATAAAATTATTTAAATTTTAAAATATTTATTAATTATTTTTAAATAATATTATAATTTTTTAATGATATTATTTATTTATAGTTTTTTGTTTCTGTTTTTTTTTTGTTTTTCTTTTTTTTTGCGCGTGGTTCACAGACACCTTCGGTCAACGGGTGGCGCTACGTCCACTGGAAAAATCTGGGCTTGACGCCCCGCGGCCTACTGTAAGACCTGACCCCAAGAGCTTTCGGGAATTGATCCTGTGACCTCCCATCTAGAGAGGCCCCATCTTGACAGATTGGGCTAACCCTTGGGGCTATATTATTTATTTATAGTTAATAGCATAGATTTTTAATAATATTTTTTTTTTAATATTTTGAAATTAAATATTTTAATGGATAAACAATATATACAAACATTTAAATTATAAGAATATATAATGATGGGCTTGGGGTATGCGCTAAATGCTTGGTTAAGAGTTCATTTTCTTTGGACTTAAGGAAACAAGTTAATGGCTTAAGATCTAGAGGCATCTGGCAAGATGAAAGAATGCCCCCTAACAAACCGCAAGTGAGTTATTTTAGGTGGCGAAATGGTTTTCCTTGAATAAATAAGAGTGATTAGTCAGCCTACATTCACATAGAACAACTAAAAATAAATAATACATAATAATATTTTAGATTATATTTATAAAAAAATTACATAATGATATATAAATAAAATAATGCCTTGTCACTGAGGAGGATAAGTGTTGACAGTTGTTCCACACGTTGTAAAATGAATTTCCAGTTTGTGAGCAGGAGGTACGACCGACCTACAATGTCTAAAATATATTTTTGATTGGATGTTGTACACCCCCAATTCCTTATCTTTTCACGCGTGATTTGCCATCCCTATATTCCACACGGATTTGACTAACCCTATACCACCTCACTCATTTCACTGAATCTACTTTGCAATGTTTTACCGGCTGCAACAGTTTTGGAGGCTTTGGATACCAGTTGTAGACAGTGCACAACTGGCACTTTCCTGCCTCTATTGTCACCACATCTGTCAATTTCCATGTCTTTTCTACTATTACTAACTCTGAATTGGCGGTGCCACAATCAAATTTTACCTCAGTTCTTGCCAACTTCCTTCCATTCTCATTTAAATTATTATTAGATTATTATGTTAATGGGATAAATCATATTTTATATATTTCAATATATTTATAAGAAGTACATTATCTATTAATATGGTGTATATATATTAAGAAATAATAATAATAATAATAATAAAGTATTTGATGATGATGGTGGTGGTGGTTAATGTCCACTGAGACCAAACATTAGTCTATAGAACTTAAAGAAACAAATTATTTATTTTAATTTAAGATTTTATTCCTATGCTAGAAAATATTGTAGAGAAGCCTCCCGAGCTCACTATAATTTTGACATTGTAAAAGGCTAGGAAGGTTAGTATTGTAACAAAGATTGTGAAACTAAGATCTAATGTGGTTGTACGCGGGGCACTCTAAGAGGAAGTGGTTTTCATCCTCGATGTTCCTATTCTCACATATATGGCAGATCCTTTCCATCCATGGTGTTTTAGGAACTGCCCAACAACCTGTTTCACTATGGAGCTCATGAGAATTCGTTCTAATCTTTGCTATATTAATTTTCTTCTTTGAGCTAGTTAAAAGAGAGAGATATTTTTGATCTTCTAAGGTGGAGTTGATGACCTTCTTATAATAACTTAATTTTTTTTTAGCCGCTAAATCTTTCTCACACCACACTTTTTCTTTGAACTTAGAAGTAACAATATCTTTAATGTTATTAATATTTTGCAATGCATCATTCTTGTTGATCTCCCAATAGTTTAATCAGGCCCTTGTGTCTTTATGCCACCCCCGATTGAGCCTTGGGTGGTTTTGGGTGGTTTTGGTTTTAGCTTAGGAAGTCTATGATCGTCTATGTTATTGAGTTTGTGCTTGATAAGCAGAAACCTAATCATAGCTAGGCTCTCAATTAATAATAATAATAATAATAATAATATATTTTATGAAAATGTATTATTAATAATATTTTTAAATTAGAAATATTATTTAATTAAAATAATAATAATAATATAATTATAAACTTACAATCAAGTTAGATTTTAAAATAGTACATAGTTTTATTGGTAAGAAAAATATATTTTCTCAAAAAAATATTACGTGTATATTTAGAAGTTTAAATATTTTTACCATTAGAATAATTATATAATTTAAATGATTGGTAAAAACTGATAGAAATCAATCTATAACAAGTATTAAAATACATACATCTCATTTTAAATATTAAAATACTTACATTTACTATATGATTTTTTTCACTTTGTCAAAATTTAAAAATTCTAAAAAACTAACTAAATTATTTTAAATTACTATTAATACTACAAAATAATAACAAGTGTTACATTGTAGCCAATTTTTTCCACTTAGTTTCAATAGAGCAGTAAAATATTGAATTCAAGTGTGTTAAGGTTTATAATTTGGTAATTTAAGTTTTACTGATTGAGGCATTTTCTTAACTATAATTATGTATTGTGGCTATGGAGAATATAATCCTAAGCAACCACAATAATAATGTTTTATTATAATGACAATGTTTTTGTTGAGAAGCTTATCTATAATGTTTTACATTTTCTGTGTAAAGTGTAGATAAATATATTTGAAAGGGTACTTGTTCTTGCCAAATATATCTGTAAAAAATAAGTTTTCCTTTTAAAAAATATAAATACGAGAAATGAAGTTGTTTTTTAGTTAATTATTTGTTGTTTTAATTGGTAACCATTTTAATTTATTATTCAATTTTTTTTTTTATTTCTTATTATATTAAATAAAATTATATAATTGTTTCACTATAATTTAATTAAATTGTTAAAATTCATTTCATTTTCATGAGCTTAAACTAAAATTTGTAATAACCAATCAATATTAGATAATATATATATTTGTTTTTTATTTTTAAAATAATTATATAATAATTAAATAAATATATGTTATTTCTTTAATATATATTAAATAAATATTTATGATTTGAATCAATTTTCATTTAATTATTAATGAGTTTATCCTATTGTATAGACTACGTTGTCCACATTAAATGTTTCTTTTGGTTATAAATATATTTTTAAGCATATATGAATATTACTTAAAATATTTTATTGATGACTCACATTGAAACTTTTTTATTATTATGAATATTTTTAAATGTCACATTAATATTAAGAATTAAATAAATTACACTTCTCCCTCTTATTATTGTAGCTTTCTTTTGACACAACAATACAATTTTGATGAATATCGAGAAGGAACAAGATATAATGATTATGTTCCTGCCAGCAGTTATTCTATCTCTGTTTGGTCGACTAAATCCAAATAGAAAGAAGAGAATATTGCACGTTCCGAGGTCCGTCCGGGCGTAAGGAACCCCAACTCCCTCAATCCATGTTGTAACAATATCATAGACCATGGAAATTTTCGATTGGAATTAGCTGTTTGCAAAGGATATCAATCACTATCAATAAAACTCATCCAGAATATTATACTTTTACTTCCTTTTTCATTCCGACATGACATTATGCCCGTGTAGATGAACCCAGTAATTCAAATTGTACGGGGATCATTGGTACTACCCAGATGTATGTTGCTTTTCCAATAGTATTCGGCATAGATGGAGTTATGCCAGAGACTTATTATATAATACCTTATTATTGTTATTAGGAAGTTTTTGATATTTTTATTTTTATTTTTAATTTTCAATTACTTAATTTTTTTTGTACATTTAATATTTATTATATACAACGTTAAAATATTTTCTTCTAACATTAAATTAATTGACATAGATTTTCAGTGCGTTGAAATATTTTTGAAAAATATAAGGTTTAAACATCTTATTCACACTTTGATTTTGTATTTCCAATTACTTTATTTCCTTTTAAAGTTGATATAATATTATATTATTTCATGTGCTCATCAATTATATATATTTTTTGCATTATTAACATTTTTTATGAGAAATTGTGAGCTCTAAAATGGGCATCCTAAGTAATATTATAAAATAATAGTGGAAATAATAAAATAAGATTAGATTACATCATTAAATCTTAAGGGAAAAAATAAAAAACTACTTTTCCAACTTATCTTCCTACGGTTTTACTCAAATTTTCAGTGGGAGCATTCATTGTATGCAGAATTTAACTCCTCATCCAAAGAATACCCATGTTACATACTTTCGATGGACCATGCTACATGAAAAATGAGAAATACGAGAGAGAAAAACATGATTGCAATCACATTTTGCATATATTTCCCATTTTTCACATAGCAGGTTTCATCGAAAGTATGCAACATGTGTACTCTTTGGATGAGGAATTAAATAATGCATCCAATGAGTGTCTTTGCTTGAAATTTGAGTAAAACTCTAGGGAGATAAGTTGAAAATATGAGTGAAAAAATAATTTTTTTATTTTTAATTTTTAATCTTTTTAATTTTTTACTCCAAAAATGGTGAATCATCCCCATGGTACATCATCATCTTGAATTCTATTGGTTTTTATAAATTTGATTTTGTTTTTACATTTTGAATTTTATTGGTTCTTATAAATTTGATTTTCATTGTACATTTTTTATTTGAGGTCCATTTTAGCCCTCAAAATTTCACTATTGTAAATATAATATTGAAAGTAATATTTTAGAAAAATAACTAAATAATTTTTCTATGAATATATAATAATTTTTAGTTTTTATGTAAATGTATTTTTATGTGATAAATGTATTATTTGATGAGAGTTTTGATGCTATATTAAAATTTCCTTTTGGATGTTTATTCAGGGAATATATTTTTATGTTAATAATATACATGAGTAAGAGTTGGATGAAATCTAATAACAATTATAAGATTAATATAAATAACAAATATGATATGTTGTTCATCTTTGAAATGGAAGGCATCTTATTCTTTTTATATAATATTAAAAAATAATTTTATCATATTCAATAAAAACCCTGATTGGTTTGTAGGTGACCTAACATATTTTCGGAGGTCTTTGAATTCAAAAGTATTAATAGTTTGTAAATTTTTGTGGATATTCTATTAGACAATTTTTCATAATAAATATGAAAAAATCATGCTTAAAATCCGAAATTCTGAAAGTTTATCTCTACTTGGATTTTATAGACCTGTTAAGTATTGTTAATTGCATATGTATGAAAACTATAACTATACAAAAATTAGAGAAAAGCAAAATAAAAACACACAAATCACAAACACGTACCTGGGAAAATCTTACCAGTCCCTAATATGCACATTGTAAAATGTTTGGCAATATTTTTGTAAAAACATCATCACTAATCAGCAATATACTTGGATATGAGTTTTCTTTCTAGTTCTTTTTGCAAGTATTGATTGGTCCCCAATTTGGTGAGTTCCTCTCGAACCCTCCTGAAGTGTCCTTGCATGTATACATAATGTGCATCTACATTCAAACCCCCTTCTGACCTCATACATTAGGGGGCATTTATGATAGAATCATTTGCCTCACCTATCACTAGATACACTTGTTGGGCCGGGCAACATCTACTTTTCCCTATGCAGCTGTTATCACTCAGATTTTCCTTGAAGTTGTCAGAAGAAGGAAAGGGGTCCGAGGTAACCACAAACCCACTTTCAAGTACAGAATCTAGCCAATCTATACTCAGAGAGGGCTCTCTCTTTAATATTTAGCTTTGTTTATGAGATATTAGGCTAGTTATGAAAGCTTGGGGGGTTTTGATTTTATTTGTTAGTGGAATTCAGGAGTAGATGGATAGAACAAGGTATTTCAAGCCATTGGGCTATGGAGCCAACTGAAGATGGCTTAACTGGATCAGGTTGATTCGACAAAGGAGGGCTTCACAGGGCAAGACAGCTAAACAAGATACAAATTATAGTTTAAAAGGGTGAGATGGTCTTGAAAAGGAGAAATGGCAGTTAAGAATCCTTCAACAAAGTTCAAGATGAGGGACAGTGGATGATCATTAACAAAGAGAAATTAAGAATTATTTGTTAAATAGCCAAAATGATAAACTAAGAAGCAAGGAGCAATTAAGAATTCCCTACCTATGATAGCTTGGAAGAAAACATTAAGAATATAAACGATTTTAAAGATAGAATGTAGTAAAGCTCTTTCTGAAATATACTTTTCCGTTTATCATTTAGATATGAAACACATGTGAAATATTTAAACAAGAAAACTGTAAAAACATAAGATATAGAATACTTATCTGCTTCTCGTTTGACACATGAAACTTGCAAAACTTCTTTGCTTTATTAATTTGTCCAGCCAGCCATACAATAGTTGTTCAACATCACTTCTATTCCAAAATAAAGAGTCTATAGAAATGTTTAAGAATCCACACCCAGTACTTCGAATGAGGAAGTACTTATACAAAATTTACAATAAAATATCTTCTAAGTGAGGGAGCTATATTCTAGGAAAACTAACTATATTTTACATAAATATAGAGACAGATGGTCTCGAAGATAGAAACTAAAAGTGAGTTGCTAGCTTGTTGTCCCTGTTTTTGTTGAAGGAGCTGGAGGTAGGCCCTATGATTGTGCATCTTGTTGTCTTACTCGTAATTCTGTGCTGGCTTATTGTTTTCATCTTTTCATTGATACTCTTTTACCTCTAGCTGATACTCTTTACCTTCTTTACCTGCTTTACCATCATTCATCTTCTTTTACCAAAATTGACTATGGTAAATACTTCAATTTACTTTTTACCAAGGTAAATCATAAAATTTCTATCATATTTGTCCACCAATCATCCCTTGGTATCCTGGTCCTTGTTAGCTTTCTACCGATTTCATCTGCTTCTGTGTATTTTACAAAATTTGGCTGTACTGCAAACAAGTGTTTCAATTCATGCTCAACATAAAAAAGGTTCTCCAAAATGTCATAGAGAACTCTTCCTGTGGGTAATGCTTTAGGTGCAGATGAACTAGCAGAGGAACTGGCTTGGTTGTTTGCATACTGATCCAATTTGTCGATATAATCCTCATGCCTCATTAACTTATGATTGATGATGGAAGTCCTTTACTCTGTAAGATGCCAAACATTTCCATAAATTCATCTATGTCTTCTTGCATGTTCTAACATTTTCTTTCCAGGTTCTGCATCAGAGTCCTTTCGGTTAAGACTTGCTTGATTTCTAGGATGGTTCCAGTTCTATCCTCAATATTCAGTTGTTCCAATTGATGCTTGTTTCTGTTGTTTAAAAAGTTTATTAACCTGATAGCTTCTTCAAGCTTCCCTCCTAGCTCTACCTTAGTTTTTTCAATCTCTTGAAGAACAACTTTGACTAAGTCTATCAGTTCAAAAATGATCTAAACTGATGACCAAAAATCATTGATTGATTGGGTGATGTTGGTTCATAATATTTTCTTGATATCTGTTAAAGGCTTTTCAAATGTGAGATCCTTTTCCAGTGTTTTTACTTGTTGAGCCAAGCCTTTATTTTTCCTCACTTCTTCAGCAAAACTGATTTTTGACACATCATACTTATGCTCTAAGGTAATGAATTTCTCCTTTACCTTTTGAAATTCAAAAACTTGGAGTTTCATTTCCTCCATGGACTTGATTAATTCTTCTGTGCTTTGACTGGAAGTTCCTACCTGTGTTGTACCTGTACCTGTTCCTGTAATAGTTTCAGTTCTGGCCAAAGGGACATTTGGTGCTAGAGTAGTTGCCAATGTTGAAGGGATTGCTGTAGAAACTACTGGTACTACATTTTGAGGTTGAGAGGTCGACTCACTTTGCCTGCTTTGTAGTGTTTTTTCTAATTCCTGCTCTATCTCCCTTAATTGTTGATTTAGCTTGAGGACTAA
The DNA here is from genome assembly GCA_031772625.1 of Pinus tabuliformis. Taxonomy (NCBI): domain Eukaryota; kingdom Viridiplantae; phylum Streptophyta; class Pinopsida; order Pinales; family Pinaceae; genus Pinus; species Pinus tabuliformis. The sequence continues at coordinate 1,181,658,086 of CM062809.1, forward strand.
GTCCATAACCTCTTTTTTATTCTTTTTTTCAATTACTTCAATAGTCTTTGGATGCATAAGGGGTGGCAATTTCAACTGCTTTCTCAGGGTAGCTATATCTTCATTTTTCTTTTTTATTAGGGTCTCTGCAGCTTTGAAATCCTTTGGGTTATGACCCAGTCCAATAATCAAATCCTCCAATGATTTGATTTTGTTGTCCTTAGCTTGTGAGGAGGCTCTTTCTAACTGCAATTGAGCAGTGGTGTTATTCAGTCAATTCTCCAATCTATGTGCCATCATGGCCTTGCTTGTCAATGTTGAATAGACTATTTACCCTCTCTTCTTATGCAATTCTATTTGATCTATGGGGTGAATGTCTTTGGCCAAGACCTCAAAATTAGTTTTGAGGTAGTCTGCAAGTTACTTAGGCTGTTGTATTGTAGGCTTTAGAAAACTCAACTTCTTTTTACCTTCTTTGATGTCATAAGCTGACATCAACCTAGTTTGATTGGTAGGAGCCACCTTCAACTATTGAGTGTAAGCTTGGGCCTTTAGCTGTTCATTTTTTGCCTTTATCTCCTTGAATTTTTCTTTGATGTCTAAGGTCTTGTCAGATGAAGACCTGAAAGATGAAACTTCCATAATTTGATGTCTTTCAAGCTCCTGCCTTTGTTAGTTGGAAGGTGTCCCACCCATTTGGGATGTATGCAGACTGTCTCCTCCTTCTTTCCTCAAACTCCCTGTTGTTTCTTCAAAAAACTCTTCTTCTGAATGTGGATTTAGCCTGTGCCTCTTAGCACCAGGCTGTTCTGAAGGACCACTAGCAGGGGTAGCTACTTCCCTGTCTCTTTTTAAGCTTTTTTCCTCATTCAGAGGAGTTTGCAAAACTGGGGGGTCTCCCACATTAACCTGAGCTGGATGGGACTGTGGTGGAGCCTGTACTTCAGAGTTTTGAGGCTGCTTTGACATGTCTGATTGTCCTGATGCTGGAGTACTGGTTCCTTGTTCTTTTCCCTATGATGGTTCTGCAAGGGGTGCACTAGTTTCCTGTGAGTGCCTTTGAGAAGTATCTGTTATAGAGGCACTAGTTCCTGGTGTTGGCTTCTGAGAAGTCCCAACTGGTACCTGTTCAAAAGAGTCCAGGTCAAGTCTCTTTTCTAGGTCTTTCATCACATTATCTACATTGACCTGATCACTATCCATCTCAACTAGAGTCCCTTCCCTCCATTCATCCATATTATCATATTCTCTATTCCAGGGATTCTGTGATGAAAATATGGTGACAACTTATTTTTCATTCTCCTATCACAAATGAAACTGTGTGGGTCATATCTCCAACCAAAACTTTTATAATTCTCATGTGTTCTAGGATTTCTTCTGTCGCTTTTCCTACTTCTCTATTGTTGCAGACAAATGGGCCTAAGTGATCTTTAATTCTCAACTGTGCTTTCTTCTTGGCCCTGGTGAAGTGAATCTCATTTGATTTTATCATTTGTCTATAATATTCCAATGCAAACAACCTCATTGGAATATATTTTGGTAGTTTGAATGCAAGAAGTTCACAACCATATATTTTGATCTCTCTATGATTCTGGTACAAGTACCAATCACCTGCCTTGTACTGTTTGGATAGCTGAAAGATTCTCTTGATTTCATCACTAATCCTAGGAGGAGGATTTCCTGTCAGCATGGTGGTTACTAGGTGGACAAACTGGTCAATGAACTCATTGTATGAATAAGGACAAGCAAACGAATGGTGGAAGATAGAAGTCCAAAAAATGACTGATCTGGGATTACCCTTTGTATCAAGTTTATTTATAGAGAATGGGAACTTGTCAGACTGATAGTAAAGGATAAGGTGATATATGAATGTGGAATACTTGAAAACTTTTTCATTTTCCAGCCTCATGAATTGGTCATGGATTTTCTCAGCAATAAATGCAGCATAGTTGTACTTGATTGCAGGAGGCTAACCAAGGGTAAAAATGGACATCAAAACTAGCGTCAAATCATCCACAAACTCACTAGTATTGAATCTCATGACTACAACTATCATATCAATTATAGTTTTGCCTGTATCTGTGAAAAAAATTGACAAATAAGGAGGGGGATTTTTGGGTTGATGTTGCTTATCCATGAAAGTCTAGCAAAGGTGACTGAGTTCAAACTGGGACAATTTGGATGATTTTTCTAGCAAATCTCCAAGGGAAATGGGGGTGACGTTTTGACTGGGCTGAAACTGAAGCATCTCATTGATTGAGTTTGCAGTAATTGTGAAGAGAACAGTTTGATTAGGGGACATTACTGCTCTGAGGTTGGGATCATAATTGGCATGACACTGATGGATAATATTAGGGAAAATGAAAATAGAGGGGAGAAAGTACATTGGGAGATTTGATTCCCAAAGACCTATGGTATCATAGTCGTTCATGTAATTGTCCCGGCATTGGAAAAACACTTTCAGGTGGTCTTTATCAGTATCTAGGTCTTTTATTTGAAAATCTTTATCTGCCAGGGGCAGATAATCCAAATCACGGTGAGGGGTAGTAATAGGTGCTACGTTGAGGACTACGGGGGTTTCCATTCTGGTTCTTGTGGATTCAGATAGGAAACTAGGGTTTTTATGTGAAATTGGTGAAATAGAGGGTCTTGGTAAACTTGAATTGTGAATGCAAATTTTGGTGAAATTTGTGTTTTTTTCCAATTAATTGCAGAGAAAGCAAGTATTTACAGGGTTCTTGGGCAGAAACTAGTAAATACCTGTTTTTAGTGACGGGCAATGGAGTACAGTTTCACTGGGTGCAAATGGCGAACTTGGAGCGGCGTCGACTGCAATTTTGAGGGTGTCTAACGGTTGGGTGCATGAACTGCTTGACCTTCAATGTTCAGGTTGCTGCATGCATGCGTTTTTTGGAAGTAAGAATGAAAAACTGATTATCTTTGTTTTTTTATGCAAAGTCAACTTTTGGCGGGTTCTCGATTTGGACAGATGGCGTCAGCGAGAAAATGATTTGACGTTTTGTCAATAGCGGGACGCGGTAAGTGGTTTTCATCGCACCGCTAGTGGAGGGGAGGCGGTATTTGGGAGCGACAACACGATTCCATACAATGAGTGACACGTAGCAAGGGCACTATTCAGAAAACCGCTCTCCATCGCGCGCTAAAGTTCGATCGCGAAGGGCCGTGTGATATGCACGACAACCGTCGGATCTGAGGGATCCAATCGGATGGCTATTAAGGAGGTGAGGTGGTGGAAGGTTAATGGAGGGCGGGCCCAACATAATTAAAGGTTTTTAATTACATCGGGGGCGATGTGATTGGTTGGAGAATTTATTAATTAAGCATGGGGTTTAATTAATCCTTTTATTAACATGGCGCGGATCGGGCTCTTAATTAACTATGGATTAGTTAATTAATCTCGTTTATAGACACTCTTATGGTTATATTTAATCGAGGGGCGGGATATATAAGAATTTGGGGTTTTTGTGTATTTATAATAATACGGAAATAGGTAATATTTATATAGGGGAATTATATAGTAATATAAATTAATGGTTAATATGATTTCGTGAAAGTGAAATGCATGCTAAGTTAAAAACATATTCATGTGTATATTTAAAACTTAGGCTAAGTGAACATGAGGGTTTATATGGAAAGTGTTTTTTTTTCCCTAAGTAAAATGGGATTTTACTTAGGAAAAGGTTTATTAGGGAAATGAATGACTTGTGAAGGGGCGTGATTATTGATGAATGGGCTTAAGTACTTAAGGTATTATAAATTATTGGACCGAGGGTCCAGTCCCTCCAAAAGTCAGAGAAATGCTCTAAGCCCCTCTAATTTTATAGATAGCTTGGCACTTAAGGGAAATTAGAGAAAATTTAGGGGGAATGAGTAGGGAAGTTAATTATTTTTTACTTTACTTGCTTGATGTGCCTTCCATGTGATACATGCCTTTTCTTTGTGATGAAAGTAAAATATTTACACATTTAGATTTATCATTCACCACATATTATTCTGCAACCATCATCTACTTACCCTACCTACTTAACCTAACATTTTCACTTCTTTATTATGGTGCAATTAGACTGGCAAACCCTTATCAAACTTTATTTTCTTTTACATGGTGATGCCTATCTAAGTCTACACTTATTACATCCAAGGGCTCAGATTAAACTGTTGAGCACCTTTTTCACTCTACCTGTCTACTTATCTAGCAAAGATTAAACTGTTTGGTCAGATCTTTATTCTCTATTTCTACAACATGAAATTGAAAAATGAACTAGCCAAGCTTAAACTATTTTACTATTCATGAGTTTTGGCATAGGTGACAAGCTGCACACAATTGTTTATTATACAAAAGTAAAAAGTAGTGGCATTTAGACTTGCACACTTTCCTGGTCTTTTCTTTTTTGGGGGGTTCATTTTCTTTCATTTTTTAACCTCCTTTATTTCTTTTCACCCTTTGATTTTTCTTTTAGGGTATACCCTCTTTACATTTTTTAAATTTTTTGATTTTTTACAAATATAGAAAATCTTTGCAACAAGTAAAGGAATGAAAATATTACAAAGCTAAACAAAGTCAATCATGATATATGGCACCTATTGGTATAGGGGCATAACAGTGGCTCCACTTGGGGATGGCTTTCCCTGGTGGAAAGGAAAGAACATTAGATCAATGGCCTCTTAATGACTTTGATTGTGCTCTACAATCTTCTTTTCCCTTTTGCTTTATTGTATGTATGACAATGATACTTCTGAAGCTTAGGGCCTTCTCTTCGGGCTTCAACTCCACAATCTTACTGTCCAATCAACACTATGACATTACAATGGATATAATATGTACAGTGAAGAACATGGTAGCATTAGTAAGTAGGATCAAAGTAATGCTTTAACATCCGACCATTGACTGGTCCTTCTTCTGCTTTTGTACCATCTAACTCTTTAAGAAAGTATGCATTGTTTCCTTTGAGAGCATAGAGGATGTATGGTCCTTTCCATAGGAATTCAAACTTCCCATATTTCCCCTTATCCTCTCTTCTGGAATCCCATATTAACACTTTATCTCCAAGGTAGAAATCTTCTGCCTTGGTTCTTTTGTCAAATATCTCCTTAAGTTTCTCCTGTAACACTTGCGATCTTTGGTACACCTCCTCCCTAGTCTGTTGCAAATTGATAGTTTGGTTTATCCTTCTTTGAATATCATTAGGTTCCACTTGAGCTTCTTGGAGTATTTTCATGACAGGAACCCCTAGTGATGAAGGAAAAACAGCTTCCATGCCATATACTAACTCATAAGGACTGGTTCCAATGGATTTTTTGGTTGTAACCCTGTCTGCCCACAAAACATTGATCAGTTTTTTGTTCCAAATTTTCTTATTTTCTTCCAACAGTTTTTTGATGATATTAATTAGACTCTTGTTGGAAGATTCTGCCAGTCCATTCCCTTGAGGGTAGTAGGCTGTGGAATGGCCCAGTGTAATGTGATACTTGTTACAGAAACTAATCATTTTCTTTGATTTGAAGGCTGCAGCATTATCAATAATGATTTTAGTGGGATAACCGAATCAGGATAAAATATTGGTCTCTAGGAAACCTATAATCATTGTGTCATTGGCCTATCTGGAAGGAATGGCCTCTATCCATTTAGTAAAATAGTCAGTGGTAGTGAGTATCCATTTGTGTTGGCCAGAGGAGGGTGGATGGATTTCTCCAATGAAGTCAAGACCCCATTGTTGAAAAGGTTTCTCAGTGGAAATGGGTTTTAAGGGTAAAGGTAACAACTTTCTTTTGCCTTCAAAGATTTGACATTTATGGCAAGAAGTTACAAATTTCTTCACATCTGTAAAGAAGGTTGGCCAATAGAATCCAGCCCTTAGGATTTTATCTGCAGTTGACTTCCAGTAGAGATGTCCACCACAGTCTCCTGCATGAAATTCTTAGAGAGCCTTGTCAGCTTCATCTTTTAATAAACAATTTAATAAAATTCCTTCATGATTTTTCCAAAAACGAGTATTATCTAATATACAAAACTTTTAACATTTCATTTTTAAAAACTTGTTCTTGGTTCTGGACAACCCTGGAGGAGCCTGCAAGTTTTGTAAAACATAAACTACATCAGCATACCAAGGTGAGTCTGAAAAGGCCTCGCTGATTTGTGGAGTCACCATCTCCTATTCGTTATCCAGTTCATTTATGTCTAGGGCTTGACAATTAGTTTCTGCCATGAGTTTGGCCAATCCCTGACCTTTTATTAGCTTGGTAGGTTTTATCTCTATATCATACTCTAAGATGGTAGCTATCCATTTACCTCGTTTACCATCAATTCCATCCTAAGTTAGGATGTCTTTGACAACTGCATTAGGAACATAAGCTATCACATGAGAGTATAATATGTAGGCTCTGAAGTCTTTAATGGCTTTTACCAGTGCAAAAGCTTGTTTCTCCATTATTTTGTATTTTAGTGATGCAACTCTGAGTGCTTTACTAAAAAATGCTATAGGTTTTTCACATCCCTGATCATCCTTTTGTGATAAAACTACAGATACGGTGTGTTCTGATGCAAAAGAAAAATCGATGAAGTCTCTATCAAATTGACGGCTGGTGAAGACTGGTGTTCTGGTTAAGACCATTTTGATTTCTTCAAATGATTGCTTGGCCTCTACTATCCATTTGATACTTGAATCCTTTTTTAGCATGTTATTTAACAATCTAACGAGTTCAGCTAAGTTACAAATGAATAATCTTAAAAAAATTATCTTCCCTAGGAAAGCTTGAAGTTCTTTAATACTTCTTGGATGAGGTATCTGTAGAATAAATTCGGTCCTAGAAGGGTCAATTCGAATGCCATCTTTGGAAATGATGTGACCTAAAAGTTTACCCTCCTCCATACCGAACAAGGACTTCTTTGGATTCAACGAAATGACATATTTTCTTCATTTTAAAAAGACTTGAGAGAGACCTTATTTACATTTCTCAGATCAACACATAATCTTATTTCCCTAGTTTTCTTCCTAGTAGGTACCAAGTTAGACACCCACTCTGAAAATCTAATAGGGGCAATAATCCCTGCTTCATACATGCGTTTGATTTCTTTCTCAATTAATGGTAATAACACAGGGTTAATTCTTCTGAGTTTTTGTTTAAAGGACTTTTTATTTTCTTTCAGAGGTATAGTGTGTTGAATAATAGAGATGTCATAGGATTTCAAATCTAAATAACTCCAGGCAAAGAAATCCTGGAATTCTCTCATAAGTTCAACATCCTTTAGCTTCTGGTCAAGAGGTAAAGACTTTGACAATTTTATCATTTTTGGATTATCCTGAGTTCCTAAGTTGTATTCTTCAATATCTATTTTTAATGGTTCTATTTAGGTTTCTTGGGAATGTCATTGGGGTCAAACAGATCTTCTAGAGGGGTCAATCCTTTGGGTAAATGATTGTCCTTTAGGTTGATAACCTCTGTTTCCTGTTCAATTATTTCATCTAGGTCCATTTGTTTCAGATCTTGAATTTCTTTTTGTGTGAATTTTGTAGGATGAAGCAAATTTGTTGAACTTTCCTCAGAAATATTGATTTCTACCTCATCTATTTCATTAGAACCAATAACTGTATCAACATCTATATTACTATTAGAAAACTCCTCATCTAAAGTTAAAAAGTTATTGATCTGCTCATCACTATCAAAAACCTACCAGTTCTTCAAATTATCAGGTATGGCTAGTCTATGCCTAATTTCAATAGTAAACTGATGATTAGGTTGAAAAGGTAATTTGCAGGTGCTGGAAAACATGGCCAGGTTGTGGGCTTGCAAGTTGTGTTTTCTAGGGATTGTAGCAAGCTGAGTTTCTAGAAAAGTGTTGAGAATTTCTATGACTGTTCCTCTATAATATCCTAATCTAGGATCCCTAGTTAAGTATTTTCCTTTAATCTGTTTAATTATTAATTCTGAATCTCCTATGACAGACACCCTGATTGCTCCTAATCTTTTAACAAGTTTAAGACCCAACAAGAGAGCCTCATATTCTGCCATATTATTGGTGCACTTGAAATTTAATCTGTAGGCATGGCCTTCAACATGATCACCTTATAAATTGTAAACCCAAACTCCTACTCCTGCCCCTAGTTTATTGACTGAGCCATCAAATTCTAAATGCCAAAGAATTTCATGCTCATAATTGGTGTCTGGGGTAGTAGGAACTTGTTTAGCAGTGGGATCTGGTTTTTCGTTCTCATCTGATTTTTCTTTGTTATCTGATATATCTTGAATATGAACACTTGCTTTTTTAATTTCTTTTGGTTCTGCTGTTAAAACCTCTAAAGTATTGGTAGGACTGGTTTCTGCATTGTAAAGAATGAATGAGTTCATATCAGAGTGTACTGAGTAGATGGGGAAATTTTGGGGTCTTTCCTGACTACTTACTACATATTTCATCATTGTTTCTCTATATAGTTTCTTTGGTTGTCCAAAAACTGATATACTATCATATGACATATCCAATTGAAGTGATCCCTGAAGCTTAGCACACCAGGATCTGGACAATAACATGCCATATTTAGGCAGTATATCTGCTACCACTATGTCCATTAAAATTGTCTTTGCAGGGTATTGAACCAATGAGACACGCAAGTCATTTATCAATCCTAAACATCTCACCTGACTAGAATCAAACGAAAACAAGTCTTTATATGGTCTAGTGATGTCTAGGTCTAGCTTTTCCATTATATACTTGGGCATGAGATTATGAGATGCCCCAGAGTCAAACATGGCATTGTGAAGAATCTTATCATGTATGTTTAAGCTCGCATAGAAGGGAGGAATTCCTCCTTCCAATGGTTCTCCATTCACTTCTCGGCCAAAGATTAATTCGAGCTGGTCATCAAAAAGATTAACGGAGTCTTTAGTTCCAGTAATCTTTAGTGATCTATTGATTTGGGTTTAGTAGGTCTCATGTTTAGCTAATTCAGATAATGGGATTGCAATTTTCATCTTACCTACTTCAGTTTCTAGATTAAAGGGTTTTTCTATTTGGGCCTTTGGATTTCGAATAGCAATGTTCTCTCTGTTTTCTGTGTTTTTCTCCTTTTCAGGAGTGGAATCATGATTTGTTGATTCTCCTAGATCAACCTCTGGAGGTTCTTCCACAGTTCCTTTAGAAGGAAGGGAAGTGGAGGGCTATTTGTTGTTTGGTTGGTTGTCAGAGACATCTTCAATTATGGGGTTAGAAGGATTAGTATTTGATCTAGAAAGAATATGTACATGTGTGGTTACTGTCTTACCTCTTGTGGGCTAATTTGGAACCTTTTGCTTGTTTGTTTCAGGAGCATCAATTCTCCTACTTCTTAAGTTGTATTGCTTATGCACCTCAAAGATGGTTGTGTCATATCCTTCTCTAAAGTCGAATGATTCCCCTAATTCAGTTTGGAACTGTTTAAGAATGTGGGCCTCTTGATCTTCTTGGGTCAAGAAAACTTCTCCTTCATTACTAAGCCCCATCAAATTGATTTGAGTATCTTCTTCTGGACCTTCTGAGTTGGAAGCTTCTGCATAACTCTCTTGGAAAGGGGGTTTAATATTTTAGGCAGGACCATTCTTTCCAATGTTTGGGTTTTGATTTTTCCTTAAATTAGGATTTCTCCTTGTGTTGGTTTGTTGACCATCCCAAGGAGCTTTCCTTTCAATTGTCTCTACTCTATCTCCTAGTCTATCCATTTCTTTAATTATGGCATCTAACTTTTGTTCAGAGGGTGAGCTTTCTTCCTTTAATGGTATCCTCCTTTCACTCCTAGCCTTGGCTCTTTTAGATATCAGGTTGGCTTCAACACTGACTGCTATGCTTTGCATATCTTCCAAAGTAGGGGGGTTTCGTTCTCTCAGCTGGAAAGCCATGTCAGAATCAAATCCATCTGGGAATTTGATTAAGGCTAAACCAGGTGGGGGTCTAAGATTTTGAGGGATGGAATTATACACACTATTGAATCTAGTGCAATAATCCTACACAGTTTCTTGTGTTCCTCTTTTTAGGTTTTCATATTCAAATAGAATCTAAAGAGGGTCTTTCTTTTTCTCCCATCTGTTCAGGAATTGTCGATAGAGAGTTGCTAGGCTGTCTATACTATTTGCTGCTAAACCTCTGAACCAGGTTCTAACTTCCCCAGATAAACTCTGAATGAATATTCTCATTTGCACATCATCAGTATCTATTTCATAAATTTCAAAATAATCAGTCATCTTCTTGGTGTGTTTCTGGGCTGTATAGGTACTGGTTCCATCAAAAGTAGTGATCTTACTTTGGTAATCCTGGGGCATGGCACCTAAGTTTGCTGGTAGTACCAAGGGGGCATATCTGTTTGCCATTGTTGTAGGTAATGGTGAAACAAAAGCTAGGGTTGGGACAAGAGTGGATGTTTGAGATGTGGATGGAGAGCTATGGGGGGATGGTCTGAGGTGAAGTGGTTTGAGGTTGAGATTTATGAGGAAATGGTGATGAGCTTGCAGAAACATAAGTGATTACAGAGGGATTGGGGGTTCCTTTAGTAGTAAGATCAGATTGTGGTGAGTTCTACAAATATCTATCAATTGACAAATTGACTGCTTGGAGCTCTAATTCTCGGATGAACTCTGGGTCTTGGACTAGGTCAACTAATTTAGACTTGGATGGAGTCCCAAACAAAGATGTTTTAGAGTATTCGTCAAAGGATTGGTCTTCAAGGTAAATCCACCTAACAAGACAGGATGAAGATCTGAAGGTGGGTAGAGGACTAACAGAACTTTCTTGTCTTCTAAGAATTCTAGGGATCAAATTGGTGTTCTCAAACACTTGTGGTGGATTGGGATTAGGATTAGCTCTAGTGTAACGAGTCCTTTCTGAAGCCAGATCTTGTTTTTGGTTTTCTTAATTGATATCAAAACAACTTCTATAATTCTTTTAAGATGCTTTTAGATTTAGGTTTCAAATGTTCTTAAATATTTATTTTGACTAAGGAATTGTCTTCCCCAGTATGGTCGCCACTATGTTATCACTCAAATTTTCCTTGAAGTTGTCAGAAGAAGGAAAGGGGTCCGAGGTAACCACAAACAAACTTTTAAGTACAAAATCTAGCCAATCTATACTCAGAGAGGGCTCTCTCTTTAATATTTAGCTTTGTTTATGAGATATTAGGCTAGTTATGAAAGCTTGGGGGGTTTTGATTTTATTTGTTGGTGGAATTTAGGAGCTGATGGATAGAACAAGGCATTTCAGTCTATTGGGCTATGGAGTCAACTGAAGATGGCTTAACTGGATTAGGTTGATTCAACAAAGGAGGACTTCATAGTGCAAGACAGCTAAACAAGATACAAATGATAGCTTAAAAGGGCGAGATGGTCTTGAAAAGGAGGAAGGGTAGTTAAGAATCCTTCAACAAAGTTCAAGATGAGGGACAGTGGATGATCATTAACAAAGAGCAATTAAGAATTCTTTGTTAAATGGCCAAAACGATAAACTAAGAAGTAGGGGGCAATTAAGAATTCCCTACCTATGATAGCTTGGAAGAAAACATTAATAATATAAACGATTTTAAAGACAGAATGTGGTAAAGCTCTTTCTGAAATATACTTTTTCATTTATCATTCAGATATGAAACACATGTGAAATATTTAAACAAGAAAACTGTAAAAACATAAGATATAGAATACTTATTTGTTTCTCGTTTAACACATGAATCCTGTAAAAGTCCTTTGCTTTATTACTTTGTCCAGCTAGCCATACAATAGTTGTTCAACAACACTTCTATTCCAAAATAAAGAGTCTATAGAAATGTTTAAGAATCCACACTCAGTACTTCGAATGAGGAAGTACTTATACAAAATTTACAATAAAATATCTCCTAACTAAGGGAGATATATTCTAGGAAAACTAACTATATTTTACATAAATATAGAGACAGATGGTCTCGAAGATAGAAACTGAAAGTGAGCTGCTGGCTTGTTGTCCCTGTTTTTGTTGAAGGAGCTGGAGGTAGGCCCTATGATTGTGCATCTTGTTGTCTTGCTCGTAATTCTGTGTTTGCTGATTGTTTTCATCTTTTCACTGATACTCTTTTACCTATGACTGATACTCTTTACCTTCTTTACCTACTTTACCATCATTCATCTTCTCTTACCAAAATTGACTCTCGTAAATACTTCAATTTACTTTTTACCAAGGTAAATCATAAAATGTCTGTCATATCTGTCCACCAATCATCCCTTGGTATCCTGGTCCTTGTTAGCTTTCTGTAGATTTCATCAGCTTCTATGTATTTTACAAAATTTGGCTGTACTGGAAACAAGTGTTTCAATTCATGCTCAACATAAAAGAGGTTCTCCAAACTGTCATAGAGAACTCTTCCTGTGGGTAATGCTTTAGGTGCAGATGAACTAGCAGAGGAACTAGCTTGGTTGTTTGCATACTGATCCAATTTGTCGATATAATCCTCATGCCTCATTAACTTATCATTGATGACTAAAGGACTTGGAAGTCCTTTACTCTATAAGATGCCAAACTTTTCCATAAATTCATCTATGTCTTCTTGCATGTTCTGACATTTTCTTTCCAGGTTCTGCATCAGAGTCCTTTTGGTTAAGACTTTCTTGATTTCTAGGATGGTTCCAGTTCTATCCTCAATATTCAACTGTTCCAGTTGATGCTTGTTTCTGCTGTTTAAAAAATTTATTAACTTGATAGCTTCTTCAGGCTTCCCTCCTAGCTCTTCCTTAGTTTTTTCAATCTCTTGAAGAGCAACTTTGACTAAGTCTATCCGTTCAAAAATGATCTGAATTGATGACCAAACATCATTGATTGATTGGGTGATGTAGGTCCATAATATTCTCTTGATATATGTTAAAGGCTTTTCAAAGGTGAGATCCTTTTTGAGTGTTTTTACTTGTTGAGCCAAGCTTTTGCTTTTCCTCACTTCTTCAAAAAAATTTATTTTTGACACATCATACTTATGCGCTAAGGTAATGAATTTCTCCTTTACCTTTTGCAATTCAAAAACTTGGAGTTTCATTTCCTCCATGGACTTGATTAATTCTTCTGTGCTTTCACTGGAAGTTCCTACCTATGTTGTACCTGTACCTGTTCCTGTAATAGTTTCAGTTGTGGCCAAAGGGACATTTGGTGCTAGAGCAGTTGCCAATGTTGAAGGGACTGTTGTAGAAACTACTGGTACTACATTTTGAGGCTGAGAGGTCGACTCACTCTGCCTGCTTCGTAGTGTTTTTTCTAATTCTTGCTCTGTCTCCCTTAATTGCTCATTTAGCTTGAGGACTAAGTCCATAATCTCTTCTTCATTCTTATTTTCAATTACTTCAATAGTCTGTGGATGCATAAAGGGTGGAAATTTCAACTCCTTTCCCAGGGGAGCTATATCTTCATTTTTCTTTTTTATTAGGGTCTCTGCAGCTTTGAAATCCTTTGGGTTATGACCCAATCCAATAATCAAATCCTCCAATGATTTGATTCTGTTGTCCTTAGCTTGTGAGGAGGCTCTTTCTAATTGCAATTGAGCCGTGGTGTTATTCAGTGAATTCTCCAATCTATGTGCCATCATGGCCTTGCTTGTCAATGTTGAATAGACCATTTCCCCTGTTTTCTTATGCAATTCTATTTGATATATGGGGTGAATGTCTTTGGCCAAGACCTCAAAATCAATTTTGAGGTAGTCTGCAAGTGACTTAGGTTGTTGTATTGTAGGCTTTAGAAAACTCATCTTCATTTTGCCTTCTTTGATGTCATAAGCTGACATCAACCTGGTTTGATTGGTAGGAGCCATCTTCAAGTATTGAGTGTAAGCTTGGGCCTTTAGCTGTTCATTTTTGGCCTTTATCTCCTTGAATTTTTCTTTGATGTCTAAGGTCTTGTCAGATGAAGACCTGAAAGATGAAACTTCAGTACTTTGCTGTCTTTCAAGCTCCTGTCTTTGTGAACTGGAAGGTGTCCCACCCATTTTGGATGTATGCAGATTGTCTCCTCCTTCCTTCCTCAAACTCCCTGTTGTTTCTTCAAAAAACTCTTCTTCTGAATGTGGATTTAGCCTATGCCTCTTAACACCATGCAGGTCTGAAGGACCACTAGCAGGGGTAGCTACTTCCCTATCTCTTTTTAAGCTTTTTCCATCATTCAGAGGAGTTTGAAAAACTGGGGGGTCTCCCACATTAACCTGAGCTGGATGGGACTGTGGTGGAACCTGTACTTCAGAGTTTTGATGCTGCTTTGACATGTTTGATTGTCCTGATGCTGGAGTACTAGTTCCTTGTTCTTTTCCTTGTGATGGTTCTGCAAGGGATGCACTAGTTTCCTGTGAGTGCCTTTGAGAAGTATCTGCTGTAGAGGCACTAGTTCCTAGTATTGGATTCTGAGAAGTCCCAACTGGTACCTGTTCAAAAGAGTCCAGGTCAAGTCTCTTTTCTAGGTCTTTCATCACATTATCTACATTGACCTGATCATTGTCCATCTCAACTAGATTCCCTTCCCTCCATTCATCCATATTTTCATATTGCTCTATTTCATGGATTCTGTGATGAAAATATGGTGACAACTTATTTTTCATTCTCCTATCACAAATGAAACTATGTGGGTCATATCTCCAACCAAAAATTTTATTTAATCTCATGTGCTCTAGGATTTCTTCTGCCGCTTTGCCTGCTTCTCTATTGTTGCAGACAAATGGGCCTAAGTGATATTTAATTCTCAACTGTGCTTTCTTCTTGGTCCTGGTGAAGTGAATCTGATATGAGTTTATCATTTGTCTATAATATTCCAATGCAAACAACCTCATTGGAACGTATTTTGGTAGTTTGAATGGAGGAAGTTCACAGCCATATATTCTGATCTCTCTGTGATTCTGGTACAAGTACTAGTCACCTACCTTGTACTGTTTGGATAGCTGAAGGATTCTTTTGATTTCATCTCTAATCCTAGGAGGAGGATTTCCTGTCAGCATGGTGGTTACTAGGTGGACAAACTGGTCAATGAACTCATTGTATGAATAAGGACAAGAAAACGAATGTTGGAAGATAGAAGTCCAAAAAATGACTGATTTGGGATTACCCTTTGTATCAAGTTTATTTACAGAAAATGGGAACTTGTTAGACTGATAGTAAATGATAAGGTGATATATGAATGTGGAATACTTGAAAATTTTTTCATTTTCCAGCCTCATGAACTGGTCATGGATTTTCTCAGCAATAAATGCAGCATAGTTGTACTTGACAACAGGAGGCTGACCTGGGGTAAAAATGGACATCAAAGCTAGGGTCAAATCATCCACAAACTCACTAGTATTGAATCCCATGACTGCAGCTATCATATCAATTATAGTTTTGCCTATATCTATGAAGAAAACTGACAAATAAGGAGGGGGATTTTTGGGTTGATGCTGCTTATCCATGAAAGTCTGGCAAAGGTGACTGAGTTCAGATTGGGACAATTTGGATGATTTTTCTAGCACATCTTCAAGGGAAATGGGTGTGAGGTTTTGACTAGGCTGAAACTGAAGCATCTCATTGATTGAGTCTACAGTAATTGTGAAGAGAACAGTTTGATTAGGGGACATTACTGCTCTGAGGTTGGGATCATAATTGGCATGACACTGATGGATAATATTAGGGAAAATGTGAACAGAGGGGAGAAAGTACATTGGGAGATTTCACTCCCAAAGTCCTATGGTATCATAGTCGTTCATGTAATTGTCTCAGCATTGGAAAAACACTTTCAGGTGGTCTTTATCAGTATCTAGGTCTTTTATTTGAAAATTTTTATCTGCCAGGGGCAGATAATCCAAATCATGGTGAGGGGTAGTGATAGATGCTACATTGAGGACTACGGGGGTTTCCATTCTAGTTCTTGTGGATTGAGATAGGAAACTGGGGTTTTTATGTGAAATTGGTGAAACAGACAGTCTTGGGAAACTTGAATTTTGAATGCAGCAATTGAATTTTGGTGAAATTTGGGTTTTTTCTAATTAATTGCAGAGAAAGAAAGTATTTACAGGGTTCTTGGGAGAAATATGGTAAATACCTGTTTTTAGTGATGTTCAATGGAGTACAGATTCACTAGATGCGAATGGCAGACTTGGAGTGGTGTCCACTACAATTTTGAGGGTGGCTGAAGGTTGGGTGCATGAGCTGGTTGACTTTCAATGTTTAGGTTGCTGCATGCATGCGTTTTTCAGAAGTAAGGACGAAAAACTGATTATCTTTGTTTTTTACGGAAACTCAACTTTTGGTGGCTTCGGGATTTGGACAGATGGCATCAGCGAGAAAATGATTTGACTTTTTGTCAGTAGTGGGAGGCGGTAAGTGGTTTTTATCGCACCACTAGTGGAGGGTAGGTGGTATTTGGGTGCAGTCGTGCAATTCCATACAATGAGTGACACATAGCGAGGGCACTGTTCAGAAAACCGCTCACCATCGCATGCTAAAGTTTGGTCGCGAAGGGCCATACAATATGCGCGACAACCGTCGAATCTGAGGGATCCGATCGGATGGCTATCAGGGAGGTGAGGTGGCGGAAGGTTAATGGAGGGCGGGCCCAACATAATTAAAGGTTTTTAATTACATCAGGAGTGATGTGATTGGTTGAAGAATTTATTAATTAACCGTGGGGGTTAATTAATCCTTTTATTAACATGGCGGGTGTTATAGACATTTTTTTGCCTTACAGCATTGAACATGAAATGTCCATAATCTAAGGGATCCAAAGTCCCTAAACATGTTGTTCCTACCCCTAGAGGAACAAGGCTAACAAACCACAGCAATTCACAGAAGTTCTCCATCAGAAACTGCTCAAAAACAAGTCAATTCAGGATCAATTCAGTGGCTCCACTAGCTGTCTGTGCTGAATGCCAAAGTCAACACTGGCTACCTGCACTGCAACGCAGGTAGAAGCACTACCAGGGTGCGCTGAGCGAGAGTTGACATGTGGCAAGTTCATTCCACAAGGTGTCAAAACCCAGGAAGCTTCCAAAATCTTCCTCAATGACACTTGCCTCAGGGAATTCGACTATGATGAGTAAGAGGTTCCAAATCTCCAAGTGGAAGCAAGAACCTCCAAGTGGAATCAAGAACTGACAGAGGGAGAGGAAACTAGTCAGATCTCAAGCTGACTCATCCTCTCTCCAAACAACTATATATGGATCTCTCCTCCATGAGATCCAGAGGCTAGAATTTTGTTATTGCAAAGAATTGCTGTTGGTTTGAGATTGGAATCATTGGGTGCTTAATGCTTTGAAGGGAAGTGAAGATAGGAATTCCATTTGCTGGGAAGGAGATGCTGGATTGGAGCCCTCTGGGTTGTATCTCTTCCTGAACCTTGTTATTCATCAATAAAGCTATCTTGGTTTCTCCTATATACTGATGTATCATTGATGTATGATTGCATTAGCATGTTTAGTTTATTTCTAATCATGAACTAGTTATGAATATGAATCTATGTCTTGTGTAGCGTTCTTCTCTTGTGATCTTGCAGAGACCTGTTGAAGCTGGGCGAGCGAGAAGGCAAGTAGCTGGGAACCTTCCAAGAGAAGAGAAACTGGATCGAGGGACAAACGGAATACACCGGTTAGTCCATCCATCTCTCTTCATTCTTAATTCATAAAGGAAGGATACTAGAATAGCTGTCTCTGTTTGTTGCTAAGGCAATGTCACACCTTAGGTGGATAGGATCGTCCTGCATAGGCATTTTTCCCCACAACAGCGGGGATCGGGCTCTTAATTAACAACGGATTAGTTAATTAATCCCATTTAGAGACTGTCTTATGGTTATATTTAACCGAGGGGCGGGATATATAAGAATTTTGGGTTTTTATGTATTTATAATAATATGGGAATAGGTAATATTTATATAAGGGAATTATATAGTAATATAAATTAGTGGTTAATATGAATTCGTGAAAGTGAAATGCACTCTAAGTTAAAAACATATTCATGTGTATATTTAAAACTTAGGCTAAGTAAACATGAGGGTTTATATGGAAAGTTCTTTTTTTTCTCCTAAGTAAAATGGGATTTTACTTAGGAAAAGGTTTATTATGGAAATGAATGACTTGTGAAGGGGCGTGATTATTGATGAATGGGCTTAAGTACTTAAGGTATTAATAATTATTGGGTCGAGGGTCTGATCCATCCAAAAGTCAGAGAAATGCTCCGGGCCCCTCTAATTTGATAGATACCTTGGCACTTAGGGGAAATTAGTGAAAATTTAGGGGGAATGAGTAGGGAAGTTGATTATTTTTGACTTTGCTTGCTTGATGTGCCTTCCATGTGATACATGCCCTTGCTTTGTGATGAAAGTAAAAGTTTTACACATTTAGATTTATCATTCACCACATATTGTTCTGCAACCATCATCTACTTACCCTGCCTACTTAACCTAGCATTTTCACTTCTTCATTAGTGTGCACTTAGACTGGCAAACCCTTATCAAACTTTCTTTTCTTTTACATGGTGATGCCTATCTAAGTCTACACTTATTACATCCAAGGGCTCAGATTAAACTATTGAGCACCTTTTTCACTCTACATATCTACTTATCTGCCAAGATTAAACTGTTTGGTCAGATCTTTATTCTCTATTTCTACAATATGAAATTGAAAAATGAACTAGCCAAGCTTAAACTATTTGACTATTCATGAGTTGTGGCATAGGTGACAAGCTACACACAATTGTTTATTATACAAAAGTAAAAAGTAGTGGCATTTAGACTTGCACACTTTCCTGGTCTTTTCTTTTTGTTGGGGTTCATTTTCTTTCATTTTTTGACCTCTTTTTTATTTCTTTTCACCCTTGTTTTTTCTTTTAGGGTATACCCTCTTTACATTTTTTTATTTTTTTTATTTTTTACAAATATGGAATATCTTTGCAACAAGAAAAGGTATGAACATATTACAAAGCTAAACAAAGTCAATCATGATATATGACACCTATTGGTATAGGGGCATAACAACAGCCATGACCTTATCTTAAAAAGATTCTTCCAAATTCTATACACAAGCCACCCAAATGTAAAATGTGTATATACGCGGGTACTCCCAAAGAAACACACATATGCTTTTATATCTATATATATATATATATATATATATATATATATATATATATATATATATATATATAATGTGATTTTTCATGTGGGATTTATGGGTTAGACAAGAAACCCACCTATTGTAACCCATGCCATAACCACCCAAACCAATTTCTGGTTGTATTTATACATGCCTTGAGTGGTCCTCGAAGTCATGAATTGCCTTCGCATCCAAACTTTGACAAAATTGTCACTGGTCAAGTTTGTTGTCTCTAGTGTTTTTAAGCACACCCCCTATTTCAAGGAACCTTAGCTTCCATGTTGTTGTGTTGAGTTCCCTTATCTCACTCTCATCTAGCTTTGTTGGAGAACTTCAATGGCTTGAGAAGGGACGATCCGAATGAAGATTCCACTTGGTGCCTTTAGTTAGGATCAGGTGAGTGTAACTAACTCACTACCACAAATTTCAATAAATAAACTCATTTTCCAGTCCAACTTGTTCATATGTTATGTTTATGTTGTTTTATTGTACAAATGATGGATTAATAGAGAATGTTTCTCTTTGTACGCTTTGAATTATTCGTTCTACTCTCTAGTTTGTATTTGTGTTGCAAGTTTTCACCTTCGAAGGAAGAACAAGGGTTTGAACGCTTCAAGATTTATAACAAGCGTAGGACCCACCGATAAGTACCCATGTCCTAATTTGTGAATTCTAAGTGAATTGTTGGATTGATTAAGTTTTCTTTGTTGATCTTTTACTTTTTCTTGGTTGCGGCTACCAACACTAGCCCCAAGGATTTTATCTCATAGCATCAAGAGAAGGGTGTGGACACTGAATATTCAAGATGATTAAACGTCCCACTTCTCCAATCCAGTGAAAAGAGGATAGTCAAGGAGCTATAACAGTGGAGGAGGTCAATGACAACAAGAAGATAATAGGTGCATTGATCCAGATTAGTTTCCTAGTTTTTGAAATCCAAAATTACTCTGAATGGAAATGTGGGATATGAAGTGGATCTGAACTAATGAATGGATATAAGACTTTGTGCTTATACAAAAACGTTGGCAATTTATGAAGTACAACAAACCACATAAATCAATGCAATATAAAAGTTGAATAAGACAAAAGGAAAAGAAAAAATAAATGATAAAAAATTTAAAAAAATAGAAATAAGGCTCAGGAAGGGGAAATGAAAAATTATTGTTGTTAGTCTTTAATTAATTTCACTGTGAAAGGATTTTTGCTAGCCAAGAGAGAGAGATTATTATGAATAAATAATTTATACAAACAATAATAAATAATATATTATATTAATTATGAAGGGTTTTATGATAAAAAAGACATGACCCATCACCTTCATGACGCGTCAATGCCTATATAGGCAATCGTCACAAAAGAATTTGTACCATCATTCAACTTTTCATTCATTAATAAAATATCTATTACATAGTTTGTGTCTTCTAGATCAATTCTGCTACAACATAGATGCATAAAAATACACAATTTGCTTGTACTATAGATTGTCGAAATTGTTGGGTTGTGTTATATTCTTTCCATGACTAGCCCACGTAGTGAATCGGGGCGTTAGAGGGATAGCAGAGCTCCCCCTTCGTTGTGTTGATTGTGCAATGAGGGGGTCATAGGGGGGGTTTGAGGGGGGCGGGTAGCCCCCCTCTGCAAGGTCTGAGACAGCGCCCCGGGAAAAAAAAAAATTGGACCCTATATTACGTTGGGCAGACCTACCTATGTTTTTCGGTCCATGGTTTTGGACGCGATGGTTTTTGGTCCATGGTATTGGATCCTTCGGCATGTATAAATATGTATTGTAACATTGAAAGGAACATAATGAAAAATCAAGTTGGTAGTCCCGGTTTTGGGATCTAGGGGAAAATCTGTGTATATGTGTTTTATGTGTTATGCTCTCGCATTCTTTATTTTTTGTGTTTTAGAATTCGTATGCAGGTAATTTTTGTACGAGGTTAAAACCTATAGAAATGTAAATTTAAGCCCCACTCAAAGTTATGTTTCTAATTTGGGTTTCCAGAGTAGAATTTATGTTTTCATTATGGTTGCTTAATATGTCTATTGTTCTCAATTTCTTTTTATAAGAGTGCATAGTTCAAAGTCATACTCTATTCTTTGCTCATCTTATTTAATGAGATAAAATATGCACAATAAATTGCAATCACTGCCCTTAGTGGTTAATCACATAATAATCCCTTGTAAATGAATATTCTCATTAATCTAGTAACTCTGTCCAAACATTGTTTGGCATGCCACCTTCTCATGGGCATTCATATGTTGTTGTACAAACACTTCTAGCAAATTGTCGTTGTACATAAAACCAATGAAATCCAACAATTAGGGATCCCAAGATATGCATTGTAAGTCTCGAAATACCTTTTTTTGTCAAGCAAAATCTAAATGCTAAGATTTGAGCATGTTCCTTATTCACAGTTGTATTGATGGTCTTTCTTTTGGTGGAGTATTTGTTATCTTTTCTTCCAAATCATCTATATTGGTTTTTTTTAACAAACAAAGACAATGTCTAAAACTATTAAATTCAAGTTCATTAAATTTGTCAACAATAGTGATAAGTAATAATTAAGACCTCATTCAATCATGTAACTATGTAATAGCAACTTCCAATTTCCCTATTTGGAAACTACCAAAGAATAACGTATTTTAATGTTGGCAATTGTTTAATGTTGTAATGTGTTTTTGCACTTTATCTATCCTAGTGGAGGATTATGTTGTTTTGTTTGTTTTTGTTTCTCGATCATGTAGAGACTTCAACATATCTCCTCTCTTGTCTAGATTGGGCTGACAGACAATATTATGATATATGTACTAATTTTTCATTTTATAAAAAATTAGTGTTTTTTTCTTCTAAAAAAATAATGAATAAATAAATTTACAATAGCTTCAAAATCTATGGATTGAGATAATGAGACATCAAAAATCATACAGATTTTAAAATGGCTACTTAATATCAATAACTAGATCAATATATTTTCCAACCCATATTCTAATTTGGGGGTTAATTGAGAGGTTCATAAGCCCTTAGGGTTACAGAAAAAGTTATAACACTATATGACATGTTCAAATTGCTAAATATGAACATGTATAAATAAGGCACATTTGTAGACTTTTTAATTTTAATTTTAATTTTTATTAAATAAATTAGCATAATCGAATATGAGATGAGAAGTTATGGATCATGCTTAAAAGTTTCAAAGAGAATTTGACTTACAAGTGGATGAACATAGAACCATCAACTTCCAACAAAACCACAATTGCTAATCACAACCATGCATGGGGGACAACCCTCCTCCCAGCCAACCTTTAAATCATTAGAATGCAAGACCACCAAGTCTTCATTTAATAACTTGTGCAAAATTCTCTTCATATTTCCTTTTCACTCCATGGTGAAAAACTCCATTCATACATTTCACTCATCAAACAATTAGCATTTAGAATATATGCATTATTTGACACTTTACTTAATTTTTTCTCTTCCATTTTCAGTATATATATATATATATATATATATATATATATATATATATATAGATATAGATATATATATATATATATATATATATATATATATATATATATATATATATATATATATATGCATTCTTGTTTATAATTAATTAGTTATTTTATTATATTTATTACTATTATTACTATTATTATCGGCAATATCATTTTAAGAGCATATCTTTATTTTCCTTTTCAAACATAAAATTAATTCAAAATATAAAGCATTACAAGTTTTATACAAATATCATATCCATAATTATTTGCCAATTACAATGGAATATCTATTACACAATCCATTTACAACGTCTATTTTTTTAATGTGGTTCACGGACACTGAGTGCCCACTACATCCATGGGAAAATCCAGGTGGATCATGTTGAAGAAAGTATAACTAGGTTCAGTCTTCAAAATGACATGATCTTTGTCAGTGATGTAATACATGATGTAATAAATTAATTTTTGTAAGAAGTGTCTCTAGGTGAAAGACTTCTTCTTCATGTCTTTAAGATTTATTCATATGTAAAAGAGTCATGTCATGTGTATAAAAACTTTTCATGAGTTTATGTAAATATGTACAAGTATTTAAGTTGTCTAAACAACCCTCCAAGGCCAAGATCAATGCCTCAAAAGCAAGCCTACCAAAGTCTGCAAGCACAAGATTCAAAGGATCTTCATGCCGGCTCAAAAATGGATTAAATATATAAATATATGACATGTCAACTTGAAGAAAAAGACACGTCAATTCAGAAGGTCATGTCGGCCTAATATATATGTGCACAACCACTATAAATACCCTATTGAGGTATATAAAAATAAGTGGTGAATATCTCGCATTTCTTTGAGATGTCAATAGGGTATAGGGTGCAAGAAGGTGTGCTTTGTATGGGTGCACGCAGCGTGATATCATGTCACCGCAGGAAAACAAGGACTCAGGAGAGGGAGCCGCAATCAAGGAGGCAGAGAGCATGCAGTCAAGGAAGAAGATCTTGCATGAAGAAGAAGGGTCTGACTGCACCTCGACTAGGGTATTAGGTGCAGTCATGACCAGAACTTGAAAGTATAATATGGATGCAGATCTGATCTATATGTTACCTATGAAACAATGCTCGAATGGACGAGGAAGTAAAGACTTCAGATGAGGTTATTGTAGTAGGTCTAAACTATATAGAGACCTAACCCTTATAGAGATAGTCTTCACATTACATGCATTAGTATGACAAGGAGCAGTCATGGTATCCTTCTAGGATACTAGGTACAAGGATGAGCAGTCATGGATCTATTCTATAGGATCAACGAAGATCACATCTTTGCCTTATATGTATTACAGTCTCGGCATAGCTACAAACTTAGGTGCAAGACCTCGATGACTAGGTGTAGTCATGGATGGATAGAGAACAATTTAGGATGTCCTTCTTGGAGGTTTGAAATCTTGGATAAGGTACAATAAGTTATATCTACTATAGCATGGTTACACTCTCAGTCAAGATAGTAATCTCAATATGAATATGATTTCAAAGGCAATCACAGTGACAAAGATCACAAGAAGTATTACAGTGCAAGTATGATGAAAGAAGCAGTACAGTGAAGTGTTGTCATGATAGAGACAACCATGGTGTAGGCATGATAAACCTAATGACATTGCTACAACAATGCAATGGTGTCAGAGGAGCAGCAAGATGATGATCTCAGTAGTGCTCGAGAAAGAGGATTGATGACTTGGGCTTAGAGAGGTAGATAGTTTCAAGGGTCATGGTCTTGGTATTTGTCAATAGAATCTCTATAAGAAGAATTTTGCATGGGTTTTCCTCTCCAAGAGGAAGAGGTTTTGGCCCTGGCATAAAGCCAAACATTTATGTTCCTGTCTCTTTTATTCTTGATAGCAGTTTGATGAAGTTAACACACATGCTAATAATGAAGTAAACATCAAGCTAAGATAAATTATTTAAATACTTCACAAATTGTTATCATGTAATGAAAAATCATCTTAACTTTCCTTGCCCTAGATTCTTCAACAAATCAACCTGAAGGGATCTACCCTTTGGCCAAATTAGTAGGGCCTAACTGTAAGGGGCTCGAGGAGATTTGACCCATGACCTCCATTGGTGAAATACGGGAACTCAACCAACTGAACTATCCCTTAGGAATATAATCCATTTACAACCTCACACATAAGAATTTAGCAAATTTCCAATACAATCTACATTTATATTACAAACTCAATGGAAAATATTTCAAGTCAAAGCACCCAATCAACTACCAAATTCGATTAACCAAAACTTCAAATTACAACCCTAATGAGAGAGCAATCTAAGGGTGTGATGAGAGATCAATCTATGGTTGATAAAAGGTAAAGACTGACGACCTGAACACCCCTTATTACATGTCATTCTTTGGAATGAAAACCCCTCTTACATGTTATTCTTTGGAACGTTTGCTATTAGTATTCCACCTATATCTCCAACTTTATTTATAATTAAGCAATTAAACATAGAATTGTTTAATAACACTGCATTAACTTTATTCATAATTAAGCAATTAAACATAGAATTGTTTAATAACACTGCAGTACAAATCTGTTAGATTATGTTCTCATTGAAATAATTAAACCAAACGCTAAATTATTTAATAACATAAAACCAAACACTAAATTATTTAATAGCATATAAATTTGTTAGACTATATTCCAACAGTGAAATAGGGATATTGCGGAAAAGAAAAGAAGAGAGTATCAATGTAGATGTCAGGACTGGTCCCTTTGCCTTCAGTTTCGTAGCTCGATTGAGTAGTGTATCAAAAATACGAGAGGGATCTAACCTCAAGACTATGAAGACGGCATGCCGCAGTAAGTGGTAATCAATCTTTAACATAGGCTCGAACAACTTTGTCCACATTCTGGTCCAAATACTTCCTCAGTATCATAATATAGGAAATTGGAGAAAACAAACAAGAATAAAGTAGCCTCCGTTCACTTTTTCCACCTCTTTCCATATTCGTTCTTTTTAATTAGGAACATCTGATCATTCTAAAATCACTCAGCCATACTAGTGCATGCTAGCATTTAAAGGACCATTTTGCATAGTTTAGTACTGTTCAAGCACATATTAGAAGGAATGAAACAAATATCATACCATGTTGTTCAAAGTTGTATTCTTTTCTTCTTTCAAATTCAATTCCCGCATAACAAATATCATACCATGTTGTTCAAAGTTGTATTATTTTCTTCATTCAGATTCAATTCCCGCAAGTAAAATGTGTTCTTACCAAGTATATTGTTATAATAGTTTTAGTAGTTTTAAGCAAGTATATTATTCTAACAGCTTTAACAGCTTTGAGCCCTATGGTTGACATAGGTTGAAAAAGCTAAAGTGTACCACAGATGCCATCCTCAAAATGAATTAAATTGTTTAAAATTTCTCTGCAAAATACTCCCTAGTCTAAAAGAAAAAAAGTATACACCATCCAAATACTAAATTCATAAAACAAATTTGTCCCTGCCAATCTTAGGCATGCCCCTATTAATTCTATTATTGTAAATGAATGCCCCAATGTGCATTACAATCTAAAGCAACGGCATAAAATATGATAGTCTTGTTACAAAATTTAACTTATATTGTCATTTCTTATATTCATTCATATAAACAAAACATAAGACCCCTTATGCTCATTCAAACCCATGTGACCAGTAGATTCCAAACCACCAAAACCTAGTTTCGTAACAAAATTTAACTTACATTTTCATTCTTATCTTCCTTCATATAAAGGATATAAGACTCCTTATGCTCATTCTACCAAGTGACAATTAGATTCCAAACCACCAAATATGAAGAACATCGATTCCATCCAAGTGAAAAGAAGATTCCAAAGCATCAAAAATGGAAGTGAAGTCATTAACCAGTTTACATCTAACAACTAATAAAAAACAAAATTACTTCTAATGCTCCTGGTATCACAATTGACTACTTTCATTATGTTAGCCTGATATGATATACATATGGTTTACTGCTTATACGGTTTACAAACAGTAAACCTTGCACAATATATAAATAATATGGGATCTCAACTTGTAAATTATTAGTTAGTTGGAATAACTCAAACAACACCAAGATCAACAGGAAGCCATATGCAAATATAACTGAGAAATTTTAACGATCAGACAAAATAATGTAGAATGAACCAAATGAATCTATTTTATAACCCAGCAGGAAACATCCTTCCGGGGAAGAATCATTGCTATTTCCTGAAGTTACATTCTAAAATCCAATACACAGACTGTGTTGTTTGAAAAACAAGTTGCAACTTTATTGCCTTCTCTATTCCAGCAAACTTCAAAAATTCCACCACTTCCTCTATATGTCTTGACAAGGCTTCCATCCTTCACAGACCAGATATGAAAACACTTGTCAAATGATCCACTTGCCAGGTACTCTCCATTTGGACTGAAAGCAACTAAATATACAGGTTCACTGAAACAAAGAAGCAACAAGATATAAAAAAGTTGTTATGGTTCTCTCTTAAGTGAATACTTGAAAACATTACTGACCAGGAGTCATGAATATAAATCATGGAGACCAAAACGCTAACTACCAGTCATACAATGCCAAGTTCGTGTCAAATCCAAACATATATGGAAGAGTACTAAAGAGAGGTTCAAAATAACCCAAAAATTCATAACAATCACCATGTCCAACCCATCATTTCCAATAGATAGGAAAAATATAAGATTCTAATGAAACTCAATTAGCCAGCATCATTCAGAAATAGGCAACATGGTAATATGAAAGACAATGACATGAAAAATAAACAAAAAATAAAATTATTGTATATGGTACTAGGTATGTACACTTAACAATAAAAACAATTACAGAAGAGGTGGATTGTTATGCAATTTGAACTCTATTTGTCCAAGACAAAGAACCCTAATGGACCATCTACCTATTTTTGGCAAGGATGACAGAACAAGACATAATTCTCTAACCCTTGGTATGTTCTTACATCTTATTATGCAGTTGAATCAAACATCTTATTTTATAATTGCTAACAAGAACCAACTGTAAATCATGTAAGCCACGCACTCTTAAGCTCTAATCCAACCCACCAGTAGGATTGTATGCATCATTTGTATTCGAAACATGATAAGGTACACATCAGATAAATTTATTAAGAAACTTGGTTTAAGATTCATAAGATAAAAAAGAAAATTTCACTAGCGTGATCCCCATGTTAATCATGGCACAAGATCAAATCTATTTATACTACCAATATTTGATACTCATTTATACTAGTGTTCTTTTTGTCTGCTGGTGAGTATACTATGGATAGTTGAGATGATAAAGCATGACCAAGCATAGATGCAAACTAAGCACAACAAACACGGCAGTTCATGTGTGTTGCACAAACTTTTTTGCAGCAGTAACAATAATAGAAAATAGACAACAACAAAAAAAAACAAACAAACAATGGGTAGAAGCCACAACCCTCCACACTAAAACGCATAATCCAAATCCTCAGGATGAATTAAAAAAAAATTAAAGAAAAATCCATCAAGATTTTCATAAAAAGAAAATGCTCAAAATGAGGACAATTCTATATATGCATCTAAAGACCAAAGGTGGGAAACCTCCAAAGTAATTATTTGGCTTAAGAGAAGATTGAAGATGAAGAGGGAAAACACATTTCAAAACAAGAAGTTATATAAAAGAGACAACTTTCCAGTTGTATAAAGAAGATAAGACCCACTCATAATGCAAGTCACCCAGGTACCAGAATTTGCTATACACATGTTACAAGGGAACAATAAATTCAAAAATAATTGTTTTGGATGAAAACATAATGATGTCATCCAAATTTTGGAGGAATAAAAGAAAATGATGTCATCACAATTATTATATTTTTAATTATCACACTGTAAATTAGATTAAAGTGGAATCTTTTTATAAGCACGTTCATGCCATTTTATGTAAGAGTGTGGGATTCTCTTATTATGTTAAGGGGATAAATCATATATTATATATTTTAATATATTTATGTGAATTCCATTATATATTAATATTATTTTTATATATTAATAAATTATTTTATGAAAATGTATTATTAATAATACTTTTAAATTAAAAATATTATTTAATTAAAATATTAATAAAAATATAATTATAAATTTACATTTAAATTTGATTTTAAAATAGTAAATAGTTTTTATTCGTAAGAAAAAAATATTTAATATAAAAAATAATATGTATTATTTATACATTTAAAATTTTAAATATAGAGTAATAATATAAATGAAATGATATTTTAAGGTTTATAAGACTAAACATAGTCTATGGGACTATTAGTTTCTTGTTTTTAGCTTTTTGCAATTCAATCATTTTCTTGTTCAAATTGATGATGAGCTGACTCAATTTTCCAACAATCCCCTCCCTGAAAAGACAATGCCAAGAAACTGATGCTAACATATTCCCATAACTTTTTATGTTGTCTTTGAATGCATCACATTCCAAAATGAAATGTTTTTCCGATTACACACCCGTTCTTCCCAAGCTTTTTTAGGCCTTTTCCACCATCATTTTTCACACCAAAGTTGATGCGAGTTGGTAACGTGATAGATATCAATCTATAATAAATATTAAAATACTTACATTATTACTTGTGGGAGTAATTTAATTGTTCCTTTTTATTAATTGTTGTTGTATTTCCCTTTCAAAAAATAGATAATATTACATTTATTTACTTGTGGGAGTAATTTAATTATTCTTATTTATTAATTGTTGTTGTAGTTCCTCTTTGAAAAAGAGATAATATTGGGATGTTGAAATTTAAAAATGTTGAATCAAATATGTAAATATGGTTGAAATTATTAATATTTAACAATCCTATAAATGTCTCTTTACACCTTAATTGGTGCAAATTACTAGTAATATTATATATTTCATAAATAAATAAATAATAAAATGATTTTCATGAACTCAGTTGACGCTCAGATGGTTAAGTGCCAACATCTGTCTCACACATTGTAGAATGCATTCCTAATTCCCTGAGCAGGAGGGTTGGAGTGACGATTAACGCTTCCAATATTTTTCATTTCATGTTGTAGACACCCAATTTTTTATTCTCCCATAATTTGCGATCACTCTGTTCCACATGGATTTGACCATTTTGGCTGACTCGTATACCACCTCACTCTTTTCACCGAATCTATTGTGCATTTGGAAGGGTGTTGAAAGCATTGAATTGAATCGAATCGAATCATTTTTAATGACGTCCCGAAACCTCGCGGTCTAAAAGACCACCCAATTGTTGAATACCAGCAACAACTGGCACTTTCTTGCCTCTATCATCCATGATGTTTTACATCTACTACATAGAAACTACAGCTCATCTATCAGTTTCCATGTTTTTTCTATTCCTGTTAACTAAAAAATGGCAATCCCACATCAGCTCTCCCGTCGGTTCCTGTTGGCTTTCGTGACTCTGTCACCAGTCCAAAATAAATATTCTAAAAATATATATAAACTAACCAACCATAATCATAAGGGGAAAATATGTTAAAATACTGACAAAATGAACAGAACACCAAACCACATACTCAATCATCAAAGTTGATAGACGCTGGGTTGTCTGAACCCATCGTAGGTGGAGGAGGGTGGCGAAACAAGTTGCTGAGGTGTTGCTCTAGATGAACCAGCCAAGCCTCTAACTACTCCAGCTTGTCGAGAATGCACATATGTCTTTGCCAAACCATGACCACTCACTCCTGAAGATGACATGGGAAATATTGGATTTGAACCAAGGCTGCCATGACCACCTCATGCTCCTCCCGACGAATTTTCTCATAGGCTTCCAAGTGCATTTTCACATACTGGTGTGATTGACCTTTGGTGGCACAAGAGGGATTGTTCCTCTTCCTCAGCAGTGGCTAGCGTTCACGGCAGGGTCCCCGCAAGCTCCTGGTTGCCTTTAAGCTCGACCCCATCTCCTCCCACTTCCGGTATCGACATCGAGGTTTGGGCTCTATGACCGACCCCCTTCCACCTCCACCTAAGCATGAGCTACATCGTGGTGCCATGCGCACGCCGCAACACAAAACCTCTCTAGCTCCTTGGTCGCTTTCACCACCGCAACACCAACAACACCACCACACTGCAACACGTCCAACAATAGCAACACCGCAACACTAGCAACACTGGAACACGTCCACGTCATAAATAAAATCTTCCCCCCCAAGCCCGATGAGCTTCGCCTCTGGACCCTCTTCTTGGTTTGTGATGCAGGAGCATGAGACTTGGAGGGAAAATGTTCAAACTTATTCCAAAAATCCAAAAAAATCTATAGGAAAAGGAGTGGGGTCCTTTAGCCAGCAGTTTCCATGCTTTTGTAGTTTAAGATAGGGATAGAATTAAGAATAAATCATGTTGTAATAATTGCTTATGGATAAACTGTAACAAAGCTTTACGCTTTAAATAATTCTATGTAAAAGCATGTTTTTGTAAAGGATAACAGCCGAGAAGGCTTTATCTATTGATTATAAAGAAAATGATGGGAGGCTCAGAGTTAGGGTGGTGCCTGGAAGTACTATCCTTTGAAGAAACATCTCTCTATGTATCTACATTGATAGTTCTTTGTTAATTGATAATTATATGTGTGTATCAGTTCAAGTGCTTCTTCTGAGTTTGAATATGGATGAATTGGTCTTATTTTTCCATGAATGTTTAGTCTAGAGCCTTTAAGATTGTTTTTCCTTCATATCGGCGAGCGCAGGCTCTTAAATCATTGCATAGAGTTCTGCGGGCAAACTCTATTTTACACAGAGAAATCGTGATATTTCCTTAGGCGGAACATAGTTCCGGACTTGAATTTCTATGAGATTTGGTTCATAACCATATCAGGTCCGAACCCTTTATCACATCGCATAATCGAAAGAGGAGCGGAAAGGGTTGTGGAATTGCGAAGTCCAAAACCCCAATAAGCTTGAACCCAAAACATTATAGGAAAGAGTGGAAAGGGTTGTCGGGTCTGCGAGGAATATCTCATCGCAGAGCATCAAGTTGAGCGGAAGACCTTTGGGGACAGTGGAGTTGCGATTGCGATCTCTGATAACACCACGTGTTATCGCATCGGAGAAGAAGCGTTGAAAGGGGCCGATAATGTATATTGTATGTAACGCAAGACTTTGAATATTACCACAACGATAGTGTAATTCCTTTGGAATTAACACTAAGACTATTTACAAGCCGCGATAGTGGTTTACGTAATTCCTTGGGAATTAAAGTCCCGATAACGGATAAGGCTCTGTGTGAGAAATACCACTGATAATAAGGGTTGGGGTGATCAGAGGAGAATCCATGACGCTATCAGTAAATGACTGATATGCCAATACAAATAGGTGGAGAAATTTGGCCTGATATTGAAGAAATTTCAGACAGATTTGTGAGATTGTCCATATCGCCTGCACCCAGGCCACCACTAGTGGTATTAGAGCAGCTAGCTGACATTGGATTGAACCTCAGAAGGAGGAAAAGGAAAGTTACTATGGCTTTCAGATTTGGAAGAGGACGAGGACGAGGACGTGGTGGAAGAGGACGGCCTGTTGTAAACACTAAAGTAATGGAAGCTGTGCAACATATGCAAGCTAGATTGGATGCATTAACAATAGACAGGAACATAGATGATGGAGATGTTAGTGAACCAAAGATTGAAGCTACAGAGGAGGAAGCTGTAGCGGTTACTCCTGAGATGAGGTTCTTTTAGTCAGTGTTGAGATCTACATCCAGGCCAAAGACCGAGGTTCCAATATATGAAGGAGGATTGAATCCTGAAGAATTAATAGACTTGATTAATGGCATGGAGAAATTTTTTGATTATGAAGAAACAGAAGGTGAGGAGAAAGTGAAGTTTGTTGTCACCAAGCTAAAAGGCCATGTAGTGCTTTTGGTGGGATGGTGTGCAAGCAGAAAGGAAGAGACTTGAAGAATTTTCTCCTTAGGAGTCTGATGCAGAAGCATGAGACTTGGAGAGAAAATCTTTAAACTTATTCAAAAAATCCAAAAAAATCTACAGGCAAAGGAGTGGGGTCCTTTAGCCAGCAGTTTCCATGCTTTTCTAGTTTAAGATAGGGATAGAATTAAGAATAAATCATGCTGTAATAATTTCTTATGGATAAACTATAACAAAGCTTTACGCTTTAAATCATTCTATGTAAAAGCATGCTTTTGTAAAGGATAATGGTCGAGAAGGCTTTATCTATTGATTATAAATAAAATGACGAGAGGCTCAGAGTAAGGGTGGTGCCCGGAAGTATTATCCTTTGAAGAAACCTCTCTCTGTGTATCTACATTGATAGTTCTTTGTTAATTGATAATTATATGCGTGTATCAATTCAAGTGCTTCTTCTTAGTTTTAATATGGATGAATTGGTCTTATTTTTCCATGAATGTTTAGTCTGGAGCCTTTAAGATTGTTTTTCCTTCATATCGGCGAGCGTAGGCTCTTAAATCATTGCATAGAGTTCCGCGGGCAAACTCTGTTTTACATAGAGAAATCGTGATATTTCCTTAGGCAGAACATAGTTCCAGACTTGAATTTCTATGAGATTTGGTTCATAGCTGTATCGGGTTTGAACCCTTTTTCACATCGCATAATCGCAAGAGGAGCAGAAAAGATTGTGGAATTGTGAAGTCTGAAACCTCGATAAGCTTGGACTCAAAACAATGTAGGGAAGAGTGGAAAGGGTTGTCAGTTCCGCAAGGAATATCACATCGCAGAGCATCAAGTGGAGCGGAAGACCTTTAGGGACAGTGGAGTTACGATTGTGATCTCCGATAACACCACATGTTATCGCATCAGAGAAGGAGCGTTGAAAGGGGTCGATAGTGTATATTGTATGTAACGCGGGACTTTGAATATTACCGTGCTGATAGTGTAATTCCTTTGGAATTAACACTAATATTGTTTATAAGCCGCAATAGTAGTTTGCATAATTCCTTGGGAATTATAATCCCAATAAAGGATAAGGCTCTGTGTGAGAAATACCTCTAACAACAAGGGTTAGGGCAATCAGAGGAGAATCCATGAGGCTTTCAGTAAATGACTGATACGCCAATACAAACAGGTGGAGAAATTTGGCCTGATATTGAAGAAATTTCAGACAGATTTGCGAGATTGTCTATATCGCCTGCACCCAGGCCACCACTTTGTATTGGTCGCCCTGCCCTAGTTCGACCTTAGTAAGGAATACCTTCTCAAGCTGAGGCACCCGAGTATGATAGCCCACCCAAGATAGCACATTTTTACACCCTTAAACTAACAAGCCACCCAACACCATAGGCCCAAAATAACAAGAGGAAATTGGGGTAAGAATTTCCCAAAATCTCATTCGAATTTCCATGCAGCGCCTCTCGGGCCAACTGGAATGTACCCAGCAATAGACCACAATTCAATCAATACACCAAAGGAGGGTGGTCGGTGTTATGGGTTACGAAAGCTCATGTGATAAAGAAGGTGGGACAAAGAAAGCCAAAAGATATACAGGAACAGAGGACTTACGACCTCCTCTTGTAGCCAAAAACCACCTCCGACATCATCCAAGGAGCAGCAAGTTTCCTTATCCCCCCTCCAAAATTTATCATCATGGCATCACTCTCAGTCGCATGCTCTGAACTATCATTACCAAAGTATCATAATAATTCGCATCGAATTCTGTAGACTGCCCATTTTCGGTGGACCTCCATTTAAATGTACACGAGTACAACTAGCTGGGTTTATATTGACCAATTGTTGTGTACCTACCACACATACCTCATGTATGTCATGGCCATGGGAAGTCTGTAGGTAAACTAGGCTCAACCTCCACTATCCTCGATTTTAGCACCCCATCTAGATATTTAATCGTAAAATGATATTATTAAAAATGATATTAAATTATTATGTTTAATGATTTTTAAAAAAGTTTTTATCTTTTACAATTGACTTTCACTTTTTCTATTAATAAAAATTAAATTAAAACTTCATAGAAAAATAAATTTCTACTCGTAAATAAAATTAATATACATTTATATATAAAAAAAATATTATAAATTAATAAATAAAAAATATTATAATTAAGAAAACCATGTTGATTAGAATTTAAATACTTTATTTCAAACCCTTCCTTATGTAATTTATGTTATTAGTCCCTGCCGTAGGCCCGGCTGGGACTATAGTAATCGATATGGCCAATGTTAGTATTTATTAAGTTGTTTGTATGTTCGGCAGATCAGGTATAATCAAAGTTTTTAAGCACATATTAATTTACCATCTTATTTAGCCTCTTCCCGAGGTGGGGAGGCAAAATCATAGATTATTTTTAATTTATTTCACATTTCAAACTACTCGTAAATGCTACTTAAATTAATGTTAGAATTAGTCCAAGGCATTAAATGGCAACTGAAGAACATACTTGTATATATAACATATCTCTGATAACCAGCACACCACAGCACATGTCTCTCTCACGCCACAACACATGTCTCTCTCTCTCATAACCAGCATGCCACAACACATGTATCATAACCAGCACGCCACAACACATGTCTCCCTAGCAGCACATGTTGTTGGCCAAACTTGGCAGCACATGTCGCTGGCTAGACCTAGACTACAAGGGGTTGAACAACACATGCTGCTAGACCACATGGCGGCTACATGTACTTGCCATGTTGTAGGTAGGGAAGCAAAATCCAGTAGATCCATATCCATATCCATAGCCAGAAGAGGCTGGATAAATTGCACATTATCCTATCTCGGCCTGGATAACTAATCCACCTGCCATCAGTCTCTGGTTTTTATTGATGGCCGATGGAGCATCCTTCCCTCAGTAGATTGAACTATAGCAGATATATCTAGTCGATGGTAACACCAGATATAGTTGGTTGATGGTAACAGTAGAAAATAAAGGAGTTCAACCAGTGGGGATTTGTTCAAGGCCGACGACAATCCGTTCAGCCTCCATAACCCTTGCTTCTCCTGCTATTTTACCTAGAGTAGCTCGTGCATCTAAAACCATGGTTATACATACCATTCATACAATGCACAGTTTATGTGTTTGAAAATGAATGCACAGTTTATGTATTTGAAAAGGAAAACGAGCACGTGATTCCAATAAACATCCATCAGATGAAACTCAATTACAAAAGTATGATGGGGTGGATGAAACAACAGTGTACTCACTTGATTGTGAATGAAGTTACATAAACAGTGTAGGATGGTTGAACCATCTGTTAATCAGACCTGGTTTATGTATCCCCTATGCATAAAAATAATGTTGCCCCGCTGAAAAGAAATGTGGCCTTTGTCTCCCCTGACAACAGTTTACTAGTGAATCTTGCTACTTCTCCACCTGAAACTACTTTGTCTCTTGTTTGGTGACTTAGCATATTCCCTGCGTTAAAGCAAGCACACTCTTACGCAAATGCTCAAGCAGGGGCTAGAATCCATATTGCGAGCTTCCCATCAATGTTAACAGAGATTTTGTACTGCATTGACATAAACCCTATATTTCACTTTCAATTCAACTCCAGCCAAGTAACTGTTTTAAACCCTATATTTCAATTTCAAGTAAGATTCTTGCAGGAAAAGCTCATTAACGATATACAACTTATTGTTTTAATGATTCAGTGTGGAGCATGTGGAGAATATAGGCATGAATTACTCTCAGACCCTGATAGAGTGGAGGAAGAACTTCCATTCAAACCGAAGGCAGAATTCTTGTCACCTACTCAGCAAAACATAAATAAGAATGCAAATAAATGAACGAGCAGATGTAGAGGTGAAACACGAGGTTTGAGTGTGACCTGGTGAAAACGGGGGTTTACAGTTCACGAACTCTTCAGATCTAGGGTTCGAAACTGGAAAAGAACAGGGTCAGAGTGGTAGAGCTATACAGAAGAGGACAAATCCTGACCCGACAGATGGTAAACGAGGGGTCCATAGGGACCCCTTCTTACAAACATATAATGATGCACAAACAGACAGCACAGGAAGGTGTGCAAATAGCTGGGTATGAAAGGTCACAGAAAGAGGACGGGACCAGCAAGGGAAGGAAAAGATATGAGGGCAAGGAGGAACACAATACTCAAAAGCTGAAAGGAAAGGAGGGCGGCGGTCGAACAGAAAACAGAGGCAGGGAGAAGGCAATGCAAGCACATCCCACCATGAAAACAAACAAGAAAAGAAGCAAATAGACGAAGAAGAAGGGGCTCTGAATAGAGAGAACGAGGAACAAGGAGACAAAACAGAAACATTCAATGGCAAAACGACTCAAGGCCCATGCAAACCTAAGGCGGCAGAAACCCTAAGGGTGGTGATAACAGACCCAGAAATTCAAGCCTACCGGGATCACATGACCGAACACGCAGTGATCTGCAAGTTCATGGGACTCTGGCCAATAGAAAGGGCGTTGTGCCAATGGATAAAGCAGCAATGGAAACCCAAAGGTGATGTTAGACTGCACTTAGGAGCCAAAGGTTTTTTCACTGTTGTTTTTTCAAATCTAGAGGATAAGGATAGAATATTTGATGGCGGACCTTACTTCTTCGCTTCAGCGGGCCTATACATTAGGCCTTGGAAGCCCAATTTCGTGCCAGAAAAAGAAACCTTCAAGCAGGTGCCAGTCTGGATACGCCTCTTCTCCCTGCCAATAGACTATTGGGGATATGCAGCTCTAAAACAGATAGGTGACAAATTAGGAACCTTCATCAAAGCTTCAGAAGCCACTCTGCAGAGAAGATACACCTCCTGTGTGTTATAGACATTTTTGTGCCTTACAGCATTGAGCATGAAATTTCCATAATCTAAGGGATCCAAAGTCCCTAAACATGTTGTTCCTACCCCTAGAGGAACAAGGCTAACAAACCACAGCAATTCACAGAAGTTCTCCACCAGAAACTGCTCAAAAACAAGTCAATTCAGGATCAGTTCAGAGGCTCCACTAGCTGTCTGCGCTGAAATGCAAAGTCTGAACTGGCTACCTGCACTGCAACGCAGGTAGAAGCACTACCAGGGTGCGCTGAGCGAGAGTTGACAAATGGCAAGTTCATTCAACAAGGTGTCAAGACCCAGGAAGCTTCCAGAATCTTCCTCAATGACACTTGCCTCAGTGAATTCGACTAGTGATGAGTAAGAGGCTCTCAATCTCCAAGTGGAAGCAAGAACCTCCAAGTGGAATCAAGAACTGACAGAGGGAGAGGACACTAGTCAGATCTCAAGCTGACTCATCCTCTCTCCAAACATCTATATATGGATCTCTCCTCCATGAGATCTAGAGGCTGGAATTTTGTTATTGCAAAGAATTGTTGTTGGTTTGAGACTGGAATCATTGGGTGCTTAATGCTTTGAAGGGAGGTGAAGATAGGAATTCCATTTGCTGGGAAGGAGATGCTGGATTGGAGCCTTCTTGGTTGTATCTCTTCCTGAACCTTGTTATTCATCAATAAAGCTATCTTGGTTTCTCCTATATACTGGTGTATCTTTGATGTATGATTGCATTAGTATGTTTAGTTTATTTCTAATCCTGAACTAGTTATGAATATGAATCCGTGTCTTTGTGTAGTGTTCTCTTCTTGTGATCTTGCAGAGGCCTGTTGAAGCTGGGCGAGCGAGAAGGAAAGTAGCTGAGAACTCTCAAAGAGAAGAGAAACCGGATCAAGGGACAAACGGAAGACACCGGTTAGTCCATCCATCTCTCTTCATTCTTAATTCATAAAGGAAGAATACTAGAATAGCTGTCTCTGTTTGTTGCTAAGGCACTGTCACACCTTAGGTGGATAGGATCGTCCTGCATACGGATTTTTCCCCACAACAAATTGGCGACTCCACTGGGGAAATCTGTTTAGTCATTTTATTTGTGTCTCTATCATTGTTTGTTTCATAGACTCAACAACAACAATCGAACTACATCTGCTATTCTCAGATGAAAAGTAGACAGTTGCTGCTTTGATCCAATCACTGGATTTGTCTATGATCTGAACAATGGACTCACAAATGATTTGATGATCCTTTGTGATAGATCTTAGTACTCCCTCAAAGCATCCCTTTGATTGTACCTTGCTTGTTGCTTTTATTTGGCCTGAAACCGTAGATTAATTAGCAAACTGTGACCCAGAACCCAGTGAGAAACTCTCGTTTCTCCTTCAACGCAGACCCTGTGAAGAGGTTCTGCATTTCAACGCAGGTCCCGTGAAGGCTACCTGCGCTGAATGTCAAAACCCCTATGTTGAGGGTGCGCTGATCCAGTTAGGCCTTGTGCAGCTGGGGTTCTCTGCTCTGTTTTGCCTTGTTTTGATCTCTGATTTTTGCAGCCTGTAACCAGCATAGGTACCAGTTTGATAACTCCTTTTCTCTGCTTAAATTCCACCTCCTTTTGTACAAAACGACTGTGAATGTTTTTATGTGTTTGTGGCGTCATTCGCAGTTTTCCTTTGCAAGAGTAAAATAATCATCTTGTAGCCCTTGATTCAGATCTGTTGATTGTGATCTTAGGAGAGAGTTCATTGGCTGTTTACAGTTGATTATTCATTTACTTTTTCTTTTGGTTTGAGTTTGTCTCTTTTAAGTGTCGAAACAAGTATTCATTTCGAAAGTCGTAAAGTGTTGTATTCTCTTCTACCCTTTCTGATTTCGAAAAAGTAAACTTGTTTGTATTTGTCATTTAAAAGCAAATTCAAAGTTGTACAAAGAGCTTTCTTTTTAGACATCAATATTAAGAAAGCGGAAAACAAACACCTGCATTGTGCATTTGCATTTTGATAGTTTGCATGATTGGTTTAGGAAAAGTGCATTAGAGTGTGCTGATTGCTCTTTGAGAAAAGATGGTGTCTTTCTTTTCCCTTTGTAGCTAGGATTTTCATAGTTGAAAAGATATAAAGCTTGCTTATCATCTTTAGACTGCATTTAGGAATTTTATCATACATCTCGTGGTGATCCAAAAAGACAAACTTCTAAAAAGATCAACCTAAAATAAACTAAATGAACTTAACAACACTTTGCAACATAACGCACAACATAGAGGTCTAGGCTAGAGACATGTTCCGGCGTCGTAAAGCCTGGTGACTGTCGATCTCGTTGATGGTGGGTGATTCCTCCTGAGAGACGATAGTGCCAATACGGATTGTGCTCCCACGTACCGTCGCGTATATATTAGGAGACCCCTATAGGAATATAACCTTTATCCATAGGAAGCCGTGTCGACCGCCCTACTGATCGCAATGCACTGAACACAGCATTCAGGAAGATCGACCGCCCGTACCCTAAAAAGTATTTTGCGGTTTTGCGAAAAGTTTGGCACACCCTCTGCCTAGAACTCCAGAGCAGTTCCTTTTGGCCTTTTTGAGACTCTATAATGGAAAAAGTCCATCCGAGCATTTGTCACTTCGGGCTCATTAAAACATCGAAGGAGACTAGAGTCATCTTTAGCTTTTTCTCGACTCTTTAAAATTGAAAAAGCAAGTTGTGTCTAAAGCGTCGTTAAAATTTATTTTAAACGGAACAATCACCCTTTATTCCTGAGTTGATCTTTAGGTTGAAAAAATGGAGCCCACCAACCAAGGAATTCCCCTTGGTGGAAATCCTAGTCCCTTCTCCTCTTGGGGAGATGTTGGTGCGCCCCATATGGCCACATTGTCGCTTCTGAGACTGATAATTGGCCTGCCGGTCTGGCTCTTTTCAACCAATGTCGTTCAGAACACCACTATTCCTGAACAGTCGAATCAACAGTTAGACCAGACCAGAGGTTCCCACAACCCTTCGACTTCATCTAATTCTTCCTCTCCTCCTTCCTCTTCGCTTGACGGAACTGGTAAAACAAAAAACCAAGTTCCTAAGGAGAAGAAGGAAAAGAAGAAGAAAGAGAAGAAGAAGAAGGATCCAAAAGCGACTGGGGGCAAACAAGTGTCGTCTAACAAAAATCCACACATAGCACTGACTAGGCCTAAATCGCCATGTGTCATATGCAAGGGAGACCACTTCCACAGAGATTGTCCCTACATCCCTCGGATACTAAGGGACTGGTCTCCCCGTTTTCACAATTCGGTGGCGTCAACCTCTGATAGCCATGTTGATAGCACACCGTCAACTAGTGAAAGTGAAGCCACAGGACAGAGAGGGAAAGCTAGATTTCCCTGCAAACTGTGTGAAGGTGACCATGCCATCCACCGTTGTCCCTTCTTAGACGAGGCTAAAAGATTTTTGGAAGATCGCCTGATTTTACGAGCGCAACTTCCTCCTGGATATCAAAAACTCCTGCCAAGTCCTTCACTAGTTGAGAACCCAGCTGGCCTGCTCAGGTGGTCAACCGAAGCACCTATCATTGAAGATGAACCGTCTGAATCCATACCTGACGAAAGTCAAAAGGTTGAGGCGGCAGTTGACCCGGTTTTGCCTTCAAAGGCTCTATCTTCAAATGATACCATCACAGAGGAGAGTAAAGATGACACCGTCCAAATTCTCTTCATCAACACAGACTCCGACGAACAAGGGGGCAATTTTCCCATTCCTTTATCCCAGGAAGGAACTTCGTCAGAGTCATACCCGACCATCTATTCGGTCCCACCACCAAGCAACCTAGTTGTCTCGTTCGACTGGAACCAACTAGGCAGACCCCGTTACCAGCCAGTATACCATTCAGAATTATCGTTCAAATATACAGAATGGTAATGGCTGGCACCATCATTGATGAGGGGGCATCTGTGAGTATCCTTTCCTCTATTGCTTGGAAACTGCTTGGTTCGCCAGTGCTTTTGCCTGAAATGAGAAATCTATCAGGCTTCGATAAAGGAACCAGTTGACCTTTAGGGATCCTCCCCAATGTGCCTATCACATTGAAAGGGAAGACTGTTCAAATGAACGTAATGGTCGTTCAAGGACCCTTGGATTATAACCTACTCCTTGGACGAGACTATATATATTGCATGGGAGCCATCGTCTCCTCACTCTTTAGAGTAATGTGTTTTCCGCATGAAGGAAGAGTGGTCAAGCTCGTGGACCAACTTTCATTTCCTGGATCACGCATCGCAAATAGTCATGTACCATCCCTAAATGGTCTCTTCACGCAAGAGGTGTCTCAACCCACGGTCTGTCCTCCTGATGAGCGCGAGTAATCCGGGAGGATATGATTGGAACCCAGGGGGCATGTGTCCTGGTCTGCTTCGGCAAGAAAACTTTGGGTATAGGGTAGGTTTCCGCGGGAGAATATGACTAGTCTGTACCCCGTCCGTCTAGGAAGAGGGGTTATTCTAGAATAAGATTCTTTTGTCAAAGTTATGTGAGTTGGCGGGCATCGTCACTCACCTTTGTCTATTTCGGTAGACATTTCCGAGGAAGTGTTTTGTTTGAAAGATTAACGAGACAATCTTTGGGTAACCTGAAATAGGTAAGCCTCTCTCGGTAAAACAAATGTTTTGGCGAAAAGGAAGTAGGGGTAACCTTGAAATCGTACTTTATGCCTGGGGGCATGCAAACCTTTTTGAGTGCAAGCAAGGGGCGGCTATTTATTTTTTTTAATTTTTAGGACCTCTAACCCTTTAAACTCGTAGGATTAGTCGTTTCCGAACTTGCATAACGAAAGGATCCGGAGAAAAGCTTGGTGAGATGAAGCTCCATAAAAAATAGAATCTTGATGAGACACTCTTATCATATGACTGGGTTAATCGAGCAGTTTTAGCACACAGTTCATGCTCGTTAAAAAATAAACGCAAGATCCGAGCAGTTTTATCGTATAGTTCATGCTCGTTAAAAAATAAACATCAGATTGAGCAGTGTTTTTCCGTGTTTAAGCTCGTTAAAAAATGAACTATCTTCCGGTAAATAACCACTGTGAATGTAACATTATCAGCCATTAAAGCCTTGGTCGTGTTTGCACCGTCACCTCCACTTTTCCACTGGCCGATCATTCACCTCCATTTGATTGTTTACCCATTTTGAGGAACAACTACGAAGAGTGATTTCACTTAGCCATCCTTGTGACACTGCCGTGATTGGAAAATTCCAACCTGTACCTGGAATCAGCTGCTAACCCATTTTATCACTCGTTCCTCAAAAGACGAGTCTTCTTTAAGCTCTTTTCATCTGACTCGTAAAATATGAAAAGATTGCCGAGTTTTGGCCTTCCAGCTCGTTAAAGCGACTGGAAGTGCTATCCCTCCTCTAGATTTTAATCTTTTTGGACCTGAGGGATTATTGCACAAAAAGATCGAGCGCTTGTTTTGTTCGGCTCGTTAAAACTATCGAAAACTCATCCCTTCTGTATTGTTTTATACTCTTTCGGACCTAAGGGATTAGATGATGAAAAAGGACTTTTGGAGTTAACTTTATGTACCTTTTCAGACTCTCTAAAAATGAAAAGGACCGAGTTATCTGTGTCGTTAGACTCGTTAAAATCATTAAATAGCGACAAACTTGTCTTTAGACGAGAACGAGTTTCACTATCGCTAGGCTCGTTAAAACATAGCGATGGGCTTGCCCGAAGGGCAAGTTATAGAACAAGCATATGTTATCCTCCTCAAGCTTGACAAAAATAAAGAGGTACTGGTCAGCAATGACTGGGGAAAATTGGGAGAAACTCAAGAAAACTTTGATGGTAGCAAGTCGCTCTTGAACATGACACTTTTCCTCCGTACCACAATCGGGTTGGGTTGTTTCATTCACCGGTCACATCACCATGGTCTCGCCATACCATCCATATTTGGGGTAATGCTACCGATCCATCGCATCAGTGTCGCCATATGTTCAAGAGAAGTCAACCGTGTCCCATCCACTGCCGTACATTATCCTTCATCCTTTCATGACCGCCACCCTGAATCATATGTCACAGATCGTTTTCACCTCCATCAAAATCATTAGCTCTGTTCCGTGTCATTGATGTGGGATTCATTAATGCCCTCCTTTGACGAATCGCTTCTTGTCGACATCAGCTCATTATCCAAGAAGTTGATCTAGGAACAACCCCTTCAGTACTTTGAAGCTTGCATGCCTCAATGGCAAGTTTCTCACTTCCGGCGATAGGTATACATCAATGACCTTCGACCGAAAGATTTTGCGTGGTGTTCGACGCCAAGTCCTTTATTCACACCACGTGAATTGTACTGCAGTACCTTTAGGGTCATTATCATTATCGGTGATTCCTCTCGCGCTTGTTAACGGTTTACCTCATTGACCGGTAATCAAGCGATGTCTCTCCATGTTCAACTTCAGAACATTTCTCACATGGATCGACTTGTACATAGAGTGAAGATCGAACGAGTTTGAAGACCCCAGATCTAGTTTCATCCATCCGGGCTGCGATATATATTCAGGAAAGATAAAGACATTGACATGTACATCATTGCAGCAGATAATCATCCTACCCAAAGGATGATAATTTCATCAAAATTATCAGTCTACCATCAGACGATTGTCTGTTCTATGTACAGAAAAATGAATTTATAAAGCTGAGCATGGGAATGCCCGCCTCAGCTAGATCATGAAAGAAGTATGAAAAATAATGTATTGTATTGTATCTTATTACAGGTCTCCTCCCAGCATTGGATGAACTTCGGATCCTCCTGATAAAGCATTTCACCCGATAAACGGCCTCATACTTTAGGGGGCAACTGTTATAGACATTTTTGTGACTTACAGCATTGAGCATGAAATTTCCATAATCTAAGGGATCCAAAGTCCCTAAACATGCTGTTCCTACCCCTAGAGGAACAAGGCTAACAAACCACAGCAATTCACAGAAGTTCTCCACCAGAAACTGCTCAAAAACAAGTCAATTCAGGATCAGTTCAGAGGCTCCACTAGCTGTCTGCGCTGAAATGCAAAGTCTGAACTGGCTACCTGCACTGCAATGCAGGTAGAAGCACTACCAGGGTGCGTTGAGCGAGAGTTGAAAAATGGCAAGTTCATTCAACAAGGTGTCAAGACCCAGGAAGCTTCCAAAATCTTCCTCAATGACACTTGCCTCAGTGAATTCGACTAGTAATGAGTAAGAGGCTCTCAAACTCCAAGTGGAAGCAAGAACCTCCA
Source organism: Pinus tabuliformis (assembly GCA_031772625.1). NCBI lineage: Eukaryota > Viridiplantae > Streptophyta > Pinopsida > Pinales > Pinaceae > Pinus > Pinus tabuliformis. The sequence continues at coordinate 1,181,702,686 of CM062809.1, forward strand.
AGTGGAATCAAGAACTGACAGAGGGAGAGGACACTAGTCAGATCTCAAGCTAACTCATCCTCTCTCCAAACATCTATATATGGATCTCTCCTCCATGAGATCTAGAGGCTGGAATTTGGTTATTACAAAGAATTGTTGTTGGTTTGAGACTGGAATCATTGGGTGCTTAATGCTTTGAAGGGAGGTGAAGATAGGAATTCCATTTGCTAGGAAGGAGATGTTGGATTGGAGCCTTCTTGGTTGTATCTCTTCCTGAACCTTGTTATTCATCAATAAATCTATCTTGGTTTCTCCTATATACTGGTGTATCTTTGATGTATGATTGCATTAGTATGTTTAGTTTATTTCTAATCCTGAACTAGTTATGAATATGAATCCATGTCTTTGTGTAGTGTTCTCTTCTTGTGATCTTGCAGAGGCCTGTTGAAGTTGGGCGAGCGAGAAGGCAAGTAGCTGAGAACTCTCAAAGAGAAGAGAAACTGGATCAAGGGACAAACGGAAGACACTGGTTAGTCCATCCATCTCTCTTCATTCTTAATTCATAAAGGAAGAATACTAGAATAGCTGTCTCTGTTTGTTGCTAAGGCACTGTCACACTTTAGGTGGATAGGATCGTCCTGCATAGGCATTTTTCCCCACAACACTGTGCCCGAATCTGTGTGGAAATGGATGTGTCGGGGACATTGCATGAGGGATTGTGGTTGGAATATAGGGATGAGGACTATTTCTAAGCCATTGATTATGAGAAAATCCCATTTCAATGCAGAAAATGTCATGAGCATGGACATTTAGTCAGAGAATGTCCATTAAATAAAACAGTGGAAGACCTTAAGGTAGATAAGGCAGAAAAGAACAGGGAAACCTTCATTCGGCCAAGAGCGAGACAAAGAGCAAACAGGAAACGCCCAACCAAAGCAAGCACATCACAAGGTAATACTAGTAATGCTTTTGAAGCTCTGGAAACTAAAACCGAATCAGAGGACAATAATAAGGAACAAAACACCTTTGAAGCAAACAAAACTACAAGAGAGCCTAAAACTAAAACAATGGAGAAAAATCCTTAAAGCATTATACTACAAAATCAAGAGGTAACAGAAGGGGAAGATGAAGACTCAGAAATTCTCATAAGTGACATTGGAAGTGATGAGATGGAGCTTAATGACATACTAGAGCAAGAAGGAGTTAACCTACCAGACATGGTGGAAAACTGGAAAAAGAAGGGGATGGAACACATATCGGAAGAGGAAGTTAGGAGAATTAATGAGATACTAATAGCATGACAGAGAGTAGAAATCGATATGCAAAGCAAGAACCTAGGCGTAGCCAAAGGAATGGGACTCCAAACAAAAGGTCTACTTCAAACCTCCACCGGCTCCAAACAAAGGAAAAAGAGAGGGTGCAGATACAATAATGAGGCACTGCAGGAACTGAGACAAATGCTCTTAAACTCTGGTAAGATGAAAGCTCTAGAAGCTTTTTCTCTAAACTCCTAATTTTTTGTTTTAAAATGAAAGTCATCTCTTGGAATGCTAGAGGGCTTAATAGCCAAATAAAACAGTGACTTTTCGTAAAGAAGGTCCAAAATGAAAAACCAGACATTATATTTGTGCAAGAAACCAAATGTGCAAGTAGTACTATTCATAATGTAAGCAAAAATTAGGCAAACATATGGAATACCTCGAAACTGCTAGCCATGGATGGGAGGGAGGTTTAATTACCCTGTGGGATCCACAAGTAATCAAAATCCTCTCCTCTGAAGCAACCAGATCTTTCATAGCTATAGAAGCTCAGGTGGTAGGAAATTCGGAAACCTTTTTGTGTACCAATGTCTACGGGCCTTAGAAGTTAGAAGAGAAATTTATTTTTCTAAGAACTCTGTTGAATCTGAAACTAAGACATCCCAGAGCGAAGGTAGTCATAGGAGGGGATTTCAATATGATAGCTACCCTAATGGAAAAGAAAGGAGGGACAAGGAAACTCAACAAAGATTCTGAAGCCTTTTTAGATTTCATCAACACAACTAAACTAGTGGATGTCCACCCCAAGAGTGGGGCTTTCACTTGGAATAACAAAAGGGGAGGTGAAAGACAAATTGCTTCTCGTCTTGACAGATTTCTAATCTCTGAAAGTATTGTGTTGGAGGGAGTTATAGTAGAATCAGATATACTCCCTAGTGGAGGGTCAGACCATTGGCCCATTTCTCTGATTGCTGCTATCTAGGGCACTCCTAGAAATAAGCCGTTTAGATTTGAGAAATTTTGGCTCACCCATCCGGACTTCATTCAACTTATTGAAAAATGGTGGCATGAACCGGTGGACATCAGAGGTACCAAAATGTACAGATTACAAGGCAAACTGAGATACATCAAAAACAAGATCAAAATATGGAACAAAACAGTCTTTGGGAACATATTCAAAGAAAAAGCCAAATTAGAGGAGCAATTAGAGCAGATACACAAAGGCTGGATCACTGGAGACATTAACCCAGAAACTGTAAACAAAGAAAAAATGCTGATGCAGCAATGGAAGCTTCGTTGCCAACAAGAGGAGACCCTTTGGAAACAAAAGTCCCGGATTCAGTGGCTCAAGGAAGGGGAACAGAATACAAAATTCTTCCACAGATCAGCAATGGACCACAGAGGAGCCAATAAAATCCTCAGTCTCAAAAATGAACAGGGAGCCATTCTACAGAGACATCAAGAAGTTTCAACCCTGCTTACTACGCATTTCAGCAGCATATCTCAGGAGCCAGAGGTTGATAGGACAGAAGAAATTGATGAACTCATCAAATCCATTCCCAAGACAATCACTAATGAGCAAAACCTAGCACTAACTCGAGAAATTTCTTTGGAAGAGGTGGAAGAAGTGGTGAAGGATATGCCAAATGATAAAGAACCTGGGCTTGATGGTTTTACCATCAACTTCTACAAGGCTTGCTGGGACATTGTTAAAACAGAGGTCTGGGAAGTGGTGGAAGACTCTCGGTGTTCTGCCTCAATCCTCAAGTCCCTAAATTCTACTTTCCTTGCCCTGATTCCAAAAGAAGAGGAGGCCAACACCCCGGCAAAATTTCGGCCTATCGCTTTGTGCAATGTTATATATAAAATTATCTCTAAAGTCATTGCTAACAGAATGAAACCTATTCTTCCGGGCCTCATCTCTGAAGAGCAATCGAGATATGTTGAGGGGAGACAAATTCTGGACAATATTTTACTAGCTCAAGAAATGATTCACACGCTTCACTCCAGGAAAATTGTAGGCATGATGATGCAACTTGACTTATCAAAGGCTTATGATAAAGTCAACTGGAATTACCTGGAAGCAATTTTAAAAGCTTTCGGTTTTTCCAATCAATGGATAGTGTGGATTTTAGCTCTGATCAAATCTACTAAATTTTCTATTCTGGTAAACGGTGCCCCTGCCGATCAATTCTCCCCCTCACGAGGGCTCAGGCAAGGAGACCCATTATCACCTTTCCTTTTTGTTATCCTGATGGAAGGTTTAAGAAGACTCATATGCAGTGCTAAAGAGGAAGGAAGTATCAAAGGATTGCAGCCCCTACCTTCCATTCCAATGACTACTCACCAACAATTTGTTGATGATACAATGTTACATGGTACTCCCACAGTCAAAGAAACTTTGGGCTATAAAAGGATCCTCAATCTTTTCAGCAAAGCTTCAAGGATGGAAGTTAATCTATCTAAATCCACCATCTTCTTTTTCAATATGCATTTGGCAGTGCAAAAAATCCTCTCTACCATTCTAGGCTTCCGGAGAAGCAGCCTACCCTCTAGGTACCTAGGAGCGCCTCTAACGGATAAACCCTGGCAAAAAACTCATTGGGTGAAGATCCTATCTAGCGTGGAGAAAATATGCCATCATTGGACCCACAGGGCCCTCAATTTTTCTAGTAGGCTAGTCTTAACCAAAGCAGTCCTGCAAGCTATTCCTCAATATATGCTCTCCATAATTCCTGCTCCCAAAGGAGTCCTTCAGCAAATGAGGGTGATCCAGAGAACTTTCTTATGGTCAGGAAATGCAGAGAAGAAAAAGTGGGCACTAGTGGCATGGAATAAAATGTGTAAACCCAAACAACTGGGAGGGTTAAACCTGCTAGACCCCTCCACCATCAATAGGGCCTGTGGGGCTAAGCTGTGGTGGAAATGGCTGAAGGAACCCAATCTTCCTTGGGCTAGACATTGGAAGGAAAAATACGCTCCAATGCATAGTATTCAGAACCTGATCAGAATGCAAGAGAATCCAGAGGGCTCACCGATCTGGAACCTAGCAAGGAAAAATCGAGACATTATACAGGAGAATAGCTTCTGGGAAATTCGCAATGGAAAAACTGCCTTTTTTTGGGAGGATGCCTGGCAACAACTCCCCAAGTTAGAAAGGCCTGAGTTTGCAGGTCTTCAAAGAAATTACTAGGAGCTTGGGAGAACAACGGTGAATCACTATTGGACTCCTAATAATAGGGACCCGGAGTGGAGAACTTGGGCAGTCAATGAAACAGAGAACATGACCGAAGAAAACAATGACATTAGGGACTTGCAAACACTGTTAAACAAAAGAAGAATTAGAATGGCGGAAGACAACGACCAACTAAGATGGGGAAAGCAAGGAGGGGGCAATTTCACGCTCAAAGAAGCCAGAAACTGTATCGAAGATTCGGAGCAAGAAGAAAAGGTGAAATGGAGCAACAAGGTCTGGGATTCTCAGTTCTGGCCGAAAATTAAAACCTTCCTCTGGCTCCTAATGCACAGGAAAACTCTCACTTGGGAGAATCTCCGAAAGAAAGGGTTCTGTGGCCCATCTAGATGCCCCATGTGCGAAAAGGAAGAAGAAACAATGAATCATCTATTCAACACATGTGAGTTGGCAAACCTCCTGTGGAATTGGGCGGAAACCACTTTGCAGCAAACGGACAGAACAAGAGATTCCATTCAAGAAACCATCGAAAATTGGCGAGGCAATTTCTCCAGTAATCAATTGGTCAACATCATTTGGAAAACCATGCCAGGGTTTATTACATGGTCAATCTGGAAAGAAAGGAATAGGAGAGTATTCTTGAACGAAACCAGAGATATAAATCACTCTATAGAAATTATCACACAAAATATCAGGCAATTGGTTCTTGTCAAAGGCAGACCAGAAAAAGATAATAAAGCATCAAATGGGGACTTACAAATCTTGAAAGCTTTCAACCTGGATAAAGGAACCTTCGCGGCTACCGTGAATCACCAACAGGAGATAAACACCACTTTAAGCATCTGGAAATGACCACCTTCAGGCTTCCTCAAGCTAAATTTCGATGGTGCGTCGCGGGGTAATCCAGGTCTGGCCGGCATCGGAGGCATTCTCAGGAACAACGAAGGAGAAATTCAGTACATCTATAGCAGAGCCTTAGGGGAAGGAACCAATAATGAGATGGAGTTCGCAGCGATGGAACAGGGTCTTAGAATTCTTAGGAAATTATAGGCGGGTGCGGCAGTGGTAGAAGGGGACTCCCAGCTCGCAATTACAGCAGCTAGAAGGATGTATGCAGGAGCTAAAGCAAGCAAAGTTACACAGCATTGGCGACTGGCCAAAGTAACAGAGAGTATAGCCGAACATCTTGGGCGTTTGAAAGGTTTAATCTTTCAGGCTGTTCGCCGCAAAGCCAATACAGTTGCGGACCATCTGGCAAATTATGGTATAGAGAACCCCACCAGCATCATGGACAGCTATTGGCAGGACGTCACCTGCCCGAAAGTAAGAAACAAGTGTACCCTGCTCTCGAGGCAGGATATGGTGAATGAAAGATAAGGACAAAGGGACGGCGCTCTACACAGGTATTGAGATATGATTACGATCAATCGTACTGCGGGGAGAATTAAGGGTCGGCAGAAGAATGAAGGACAGGCAGGAAATGGGCATTCAATGCACAAGCAGGAAGGAGTCACTCCCATCAGCTCCATGATCGAAAAGTATGAGCGCCGCCGACGCCCTTATAGAAGTATGGACACTTGGCACGCTTCGGAGAAGTTCAAGAGAGGCAAACGTAAGAGCAGAAATCTGAGCCATCATCGAAAGTATGAACCACGAAGCAAGGATAATTATGAAGGGATTTGCGGTCAACAGGTGACAAGATGGAATGCAGCAAGTGACTCACCCACTCTCCCCTCTATATCTTCAGTCCCCAGTAACGGCAACGCCACTGTGTATTCGGTTAGTTGGCTGAAACTCTTTTCCTCGGCCCTTAGAACACGGTGTTGTTTGGTGCTTGAGTTTGAGATAATGGCGGGTGAGGGAAGCAGAAACGCGTCGGCCAACTGAGATCTTAAGCAGGCTCGGGAAGCCTATGAAACAAGGACCTCTCAAAAGGAAAAACGCAAGATTGAGGAGCTGGAGGCCATCGTAACTGAGGAAGAGGAGAACCTGGAGGCACATGATTTGGAGAAGGATATGGAATGGGTACAGGACCCTGGCACATCTACAACGCGAGCCACCCAATATGTCCGCACGCAAGAGGAAATGTGGAGGATGAAAACGATGCTGGCAAAGGCCATAAGCATGCAAGGTGACTATATCAGCCAGGCTCGACAGGCTCAACATGCAATTGCTGTAACTTCTGCGGAGCATGCGGCGATCTTGGAAGGCCTGGACTTCAAAATTAGCGGCCTGGAGCAGCAATTCGACAGCATTTCCAAGAAACTTACAGTCTTGATCAGTCTTCTGCGTCACTCCATATGTCAAGAAGCCAGGAGTGCTGGGGAAAGGGTGGAGGGGAACACGGGCAACAGTCAGAGCACACTTCCAGTGCCATCTCAGGCGGGCAGAGCCAAGGCTCCGACTGGTCAGGAATCCTCCAAGAATTATGTGGTTCTCGAGATGTAACGGGTCTTTGTTGCAAGCACTAGATGAGTTCCTGAGGCATGGGTCTGTATATGCGATCGTTGACCTTGGAATTCATCCGTTTTGTCAGTTTTTTCTGTTTTCTTCTCTAGCTGTCCAAGGATCTATGTGGGTCTCAGTTTGGTCACTGTTTTTTTTTTTTTGTCAACCCCTGACTGTCTCTACCACCCTGCGTGGTGTGCCCTGGGGTTCTGTAGAAGTTCATTTTGGCCATGATGAGGTGTATGCGGATTAGGAAAGCAGTCCTCTGTCTGCACGAGCATAACTTTTGTAAATATGTATTATTGTTTTAATAGAAAATGCTGATTTACACACAAAAAAAATGAACAAGCAATTTATTTGGCGTTCACCATTTTATTTCAAACTAAGTTACATGTACTATTTGCTTCATCATGTGTGCAGGGATATATTAAAAATGGGCTTCAACGAGAAGTTTATAAGAACATGGGATTACTATTTTGTGTACTGTGCAGCAGGATTTAAAACTCTTACCTTAGCGGATTATCAGGTATGCCTTTCTCGCAAAACCAGCACACTGTCATTCGTTGTCTGCAGAAGCATAATGGCAACATTGCCATAATGTAAAACTTCCCAAACCAAACAAACATAAATAAATTTGTAATGTTGCCACAGTTATTTGAATACCTGTAAATTCTAAAATTTGTGCAATCAAGTTTTATCCGTTTTTTTTAATCGAGTGAAGCCGGATTTTATCCGTTGTTGCTGACCGAGTAAAGTCTAGACAAGCATTGTTGTTGGCATCGATCAAAGTCTGGTTTATTATTGCCATTATAAGTCGAAGCAGCGATCAAAGTCTGGTTTATCGTTGCTACTGGAAATTGAAGCAGATCAAAGTCTGGTTTATTGTTACTACTGGAAGTCGAAGAAGAATACCGCATACATATCAATAGGTTTTTTTAATAGTGGAAGGAAAAAGTTACATGATATCTCCATATCCCTGTTTTATATTATGTTATTAATTATTGGAATAAGGAATTTTAACAAGTGGGCAATGCAAGTAGGAATAAAGTTAATAGGTGTTCAATGCAAAAGTCCACATGTTAATTCAAAAGTCCACATGTTAAGCTGCCTTGAACTTCGAATAAGATTTAATGTTTTAATCTATTAAGTTTTGATAAACCGTAACATTTTCCTTGAACTTCGAATATGATTTTATGTTTTAATTTATTAATTTTTCATAAGCCGTAACATAGGTCTGTTGTTCAAACCAATCCAGGATGCTATATTCGGATCAATGCTTCAGTATAGCCCTTGGAACTGCAAGGGGCATCACCTACTTGCATAAACATCCTCCTAGATGATAATTTTAGTGCAAAGGTTTCTGACTTTGGACTCTCCAAGCTCATCGATGACAAAGGTCATCACAAGCGTTCATTGACTAGTGTTTGAAATGGGAGGTATTGATGTGACAGTAGCCATACCCAATAAACATCGCATCAACAAGTCAGAAGGTATTTACTTTATTTTACAGTTAGAACAAGCGCCTTACCCTACGTCGTTCATATCAGTTCTAACCTCAATCGGCTTTCAAAACCTATTAAGCCCCTACTTTTTCCCTTAAATCAAACCTAAGTAGTTCGTTGGGCTTGGAAGGTGGAATGATTTCTTGCCCACATCACACAACTCATTCACATCATTGATCAGTTGGTACTCGGTGGACCTGAGTCGTAAATATCTCTTCTATTTCGAATTTAGATGACTAGGAGCCATGATGTGTTGCAAATACTATCTCAGTTCAGTATACCAAGAGCCTGTGTCTATCGGAATATATAATGTTTCTTGTGAATACATTGAGATTTATTTCTCCCAACCTTCTTCCCCAAAATCAATCAGATCTGGTGCTTCTACTGCTAGCTTACACAAACCTTGGCCTCTGACTATAGTCACCAGTTGGATTCATTGATGTATGTTGTGAAAAGGTGGTAGTCCATTGATGTCTGTTGCGAAAAGGTGGCCTAGATATTATTATCTCTATACAATCAATGAACTTTCTTTGCTACAAAAATGGTGATTTATAACATAACTTACAATTCTTTTTTTGAAAGCTTTTTGATAACAGACGTAGATTAACCCTATTGCCATGCGCAAGATTAACCATTAAAATTAATTGAGTCAAAAACATGTAAGGGGTCATTATATGATATGCCTTGCACTTCCCTACCCAACAACAGGAACAGGGTAGAAGAAATTATTGTCATTGAGCTAGAAAACCAGTTAGAAATAACAGGGCTCTCTGTCGGCTCAGATTTTGTGCAAATTCGTTCTAGTTTCTCTTCCTCATGGCATGTCCAACTTTGAGTTTTTTTTTTTTTTTTTTTTTTCCGTGTGGTTCACGGGGCACCAGAGGTGGGCCGCTACATCCACGTAGAGAAGCGGGGCAACTCCCCGAAGGGAACTGTCGTTCGGCCGTTTCAGACCTGACCCCGAGGAGGTTTGATCCCGTGACCTCTCAAACCGGGAGAGTACTATCAACGGGAACTCAACCATTTGAGCTAACCCTCGGGGCTTTCCAACTTTGAGTTTTATTTGTTCTTTAATATTATTTACATCTCTTAGATTTTAATATTCATTCACCCATGTTCAGGCTGAGTGAAAGCTTCCATATAGCATTTGTTTAGCTAGTTGAGGATGGTAACACCTTCCGGAACTGCGCCCCTACCAGCTTATTATTTTGTTGTTCAACCCTACCCTAACTAGGAGGCACCGGCTAACTCAACCGGAATTCAACTACATTTCATTGGATGGCCAGCTGGATGGATGCTCTTCCTCATGGCATGTGCAACTTTGAGTTTTACTTGTTCTTTAATATTATTTACATCTCTTGGATTTCAAAATTCAAATGGGCAATCCTATAGTTTACAGATGTATCATAAATATTCCCATGAAGTAAAAAACCTGAACACTTACTTTTCCTTGCTTCAATTGCATAGTCACACTCTCTAGCATATGGGGGGTTAACTGACTTGGTGCCCTTCCTTGTTGGCTACCTGAGCTAGAAAACCAGTTAGAAATAGGAGGGCTCTCCGTCGGCTTAGATTTTGTGCAAATACGTTCTAATTGGTCTTCCTCATGGCATGTCCAACTTTGAGATTTATTTGTTCTTTAATATTATTTGCATCTCTTGGATTTCAGAATTCAAATGGGAAATCCTACAATTTACAGATGTATCATAAATATTCTCATGAAGTAAAAAACTGAATGTCATTGAGACATGGGTTAGTTACAGATAGTTAGGGAAGCAATGAGTATTACAATGAAATTTATCATCATGACTACGCTCACCATGGTCATAAATTAGCCGACTACCCATCTCTTACATTTTCAAAAGGGAACAAGATAGTCCAACTTTCATAGTTGGGATTGCGAGTTCAGCTTCCTTGTCTATTTCCAATTGGTTATGAAATTGACTCATCAATCCTCCTTCCACACTTCTTTCTTACAGATGCTCCCTGCTCTGCTTTTTCCGTTGTTTCTGAATAAACCTGTGAGGTCAAAATATTTTCTTCATATCATGTGCTTATATGTGTTCCCTTGATAATGAAGTTCCTAAACTACTACTCGGCAGGGACTTGTTGCCTCTGCAACCCTCCTTGTTTGAATTTGAAACTTAACGGGCATAAATTAACTAGGATCATCTCACAAGAAAGTTTGAATATTTTGATACTTCCTTAAATTTATGTAATTTGAATTTTAACTTAAACCGAAAGTTTGAATATTTTGATACTTCCTTATGAAATTTATGTGATTTGAATTTTAACTTAAACCGACATAAATAACTAGGATAAACTCACAACAAAGTTTGAATATTTTGATAAAAAAGAGTTGCCTAATAACTTGGGAGAAGAATCATTTTAATAATAATTATTTCACAAAGTATATCACACTAAGTGACAACTTAAATTAATATTTTGATAAAGGAGAGTTTCCTAATAACTCTGAAGAAGAATCATTTTAATAATAATGATTTGACCAAAGTATATCAAATTTTAATAATAGTTATTTGACAAAGTATATCGCACTGAGTGACAACTTAAATTAATATTTTGATAAAGAAGAGTTTCTTAATAACTCCGAAGAAGAATCATTTTAAAATAAATATTTTACAAAGCATATCATTTTAATAATAATTATTTGACTAAGTATAGTGCACTCAGTGACAACTTGAAATAATTTAAGGTTTGTTTTATTTAAGAGATGCACTCCATTCACATAGATTATGTAAAGCCAAAATTGGATATCAGACGCCCATGTTACCTGACCATTAACAAATTTTGTTCTATATAATGGAAACAAATCTGTTGAACATAAATCTCAATTGCGAGTATTGAGAAAGAGAGATCAACGGGTAGCCACTTTTCCATTTGAGAGATCAGTCAGACGAGAAGGAGACTCTTGAGGTTATTGCTACTATGTGTCCCATGGCATCCACCTCATATGCATCTTCCAGCACCAACAACTTTGTCTTTGATATCTTTATTAACCACAGGGGTCCCGACTGCAAGAAATCCCTCGCCAAACATCTCTATGGCTGCCTTAACAAACACAGACTGCAAGTATTTCTTGACGAAGATGAATTGCAAGGAGGAGAGTATATAACTCCTCAAATCTAGAGTGCAATTCGAACAACTTCGGTGCATATCATTATTTTCTCTCCCCGTTATGCCGACTCAAATTGGTTTCTTGATGAGCTCTTGCTCATGTTCGAATCATGGTCAACTATTCTTCCAGTCTTCTATGGTGGTGTCAAGCCTGCAAATCTTCGATGGGGAATGCAGCGCAAAAAAGGAGTCTATGGTCGAGCCCTACAAACACTCGAAAAGAAGAGAACGTTCGATTCTCAACCACACTATGACCCCAGCACCATCCAGAAATGGAGGAAAGATCTCATTGATGTTGCAGAAATAAAAGGTTTCGATATGGAGACGTATAATGGGTAAGTACCCCAACTCTCCCTCTTACTCTTTACCTTCTTCCTTGTTGGATCGATAGAGAGTATAATATTGTAGGCATTTCTGACTAGTAATATCATTTCAGCGATGAGTGGTAGCTCCTTGAATAGGTCGTGGAAGGAGTGTTGAAAGAATTTAAAAGGACATTACATGTGTCTAGATATCCAACTGGGTTGGATGGGAAAGTTGCAGAATTTGAAGGGGAGATGTTACTCAACTAGCAAAGCAGCAGAGAGAGAGTATAGTTATAGGAATTGTCGGGCTTGGTGGTACTAGCAAAACAACCCTAGCAAAGGAGATGTTCAACCGTCAGAGATCAAATTACAAGCAATCTTACTTTATGTTTGATGTCAGAGAAAACGTAGCGAGAAACTCTTTAAAATCCTTGTAGACTAGGATTCTTAGTGACTTTGGTATAAAAGAGAATGTGAAAATAGACAGCACTAATGATGGTATAGAGAAGCTCCATAGGTATATTAAATCTTCTCATGCTTTCCTAATTTTAGATGATGTTGACCATCTTCAGTAGGTGGAAGGATTGCTTTTACCGGTGAAAGATGCACTTCAGCAAAGTAGCTTAATTCTAGTCACTTCTCGAAATAAGGATGTACTTACAAGCTCAGGGATTGTAGATTCTTCCATTTTCAAACTAAAAGGACTCGACCAAGATCATTCCCAAGAGCTATTCTGTTGGCATGCGTTCAACCAGCGATATCATCCTACAGAATTTGAGCAAGTGGGTGAAGGGTTTGTGCATGCTTGCGCCGAATTTCCATTATCCCTTAAAGTGTTTGGATCTCTTCTTCATGGAAAATATTTGAAGTATTGGAATGCACAATTGCATGACATCTCCAAATTTCTTCACAAAGATATAATGGCTACACTCAAAATTAGTTATGATGGTCTCAATAAACTAGAGAAGTAGGTTTTCTTAGACATTGTGTTTTTTTATAGGAGAGCACAAAGGTACCGCTATAAGAATCTAGGATGGAATGGAGTGGGGAGGATGGCTCCATCTTTGGAACTTGGAGAGCAGGTGTCTCGTGGAAGTAGATGATGAACATTGTATAACAATGCACGGCCACCTGAGGGACTTGGGCAGACATATTGCGGAGACTGAACCTCCAGAATGGACACTTCGCCTTTTGTACCCAACCCACGACCTTAGGCTTCTGCCCGATGTATTTTTAAGCTTTTAGACCGATGTTCAAAATAGTGTTTTTGTCAATGTTGTGTCAGTTATGTTTTGAATTCTTGACCTTTATAAGGATGTCCCCTTCTTACCAGAAAGCGCAACATAGAACACAAAAACACAGCTTGCTCATTCCATTACCAAGCAAGGAGTTTTATACACAGTAGAGAAGTTTCTGGACTCTAGATTCTGGACGCTACCTGAAGTCTCCAGAAGTCTCGAGATCATCTCCTGAACTCTCAAGAAGACTTGCCACCTAATAGAGTTAATGCTAATGGTGGTTGGAATTAATGTTTTTCCAACACTCCTCCTTAATTCCAACCATAAGATAAACACACAAAAGACACTATAGTACAATACATAAGACACAAACATACTCTTAATTGACATGCCTACTGGTCTAAGTCTCAGCTGGGCTTACAACATAGTCTATATTTTCTACAACACACTACTTGATAACACATCTTCATTTTTGCCTTCTTTCTAAAGGGTCCATGCTTGTTCATTCGCTCATACAATTTCATCTTCACCTTTCTTGCTTTCATTATGAGCTCCTTCAATTTCCCTTTACTTATGTACTTAACATCAACAACCTCTTCCAAATTGGGATGCAAGGCAACATCCCGAAAAAGGTAATCCAATTCATGCTCTCCCAACTTTCCATGAGAAGGATCCTTGTAAAGTATGTGATCAAGTGGCACAAACTGGTCAACTGGAACATCATCCACCAAAATGCACTCATCTTCGAGCATGAGCGGCCTTTGAACAACATCCATGGTCGTATCCTCCAATGTCGCAGTTATCTTAGAAGTAGATTCAATCAAATTTCTAACAGTTAGGTTATGAGAAAAAAAAATGTTGCTCTAAGTGATTCAAGGATCACGTGGAATAGACTACTCATCAATAAAACCATCATGTTTATCAAATGATTCTTCAGACTCAAAAATACTACCAGTACTTCCAAATGGATTTTCTGAAAAAACGTTATAAAAAATATCTCTATCAAACATTATTCCACTGATTTCTCAACTTCTTTAAGCTAGGCAAGAGCACACATATACTCTTTCAACGACCCTAAGAGCTAACACTCAAACACACCTCAAAATTTCACTATTTTAGGCGGAGGCTAATGCTTTAGTCTCAAAATCTTCCATGAATAAGTTAGCAACTATAGGGGAAAGAGGAGTACCCATTGCTACCCACAGGTTTGTTCAAAGAACTCACCTTGGAAACTGAAAAGGGTAGAGGTGAGGCAGAGATCAACTAATTTGGCAGTGTCATTGTCAGTGATCCGATTTATGACATCAATAGCCTCTTCCTTATATATTTACATTTGATAATACTACATTTGGGTGGTATTTTTTGAAATATATATATATATATTGGATTTTGTATTTGTATGGTATTAAGTTGATTTTGACCATTACCACTCTAATTTCTTGGATGAAGTGAGTGTCATTTTCAGTGATCTGATTTATGACATCAATGGCCTCTTCCTTATATATTTACATTTGATAATACTACATTTGGGTGGTATTTTTGAATATATATATATATATATATATATATATATATATATATATATATAATTGGATTTTGTATTTTAATGGTATTAAGTTGATTTTGACCACTACCACTCTAATTTCTTGGATGAAGCAAGTTGATTATATCATTAGAGATTTGAACTTACATTTACTTTACACAATACTTTAATAAATAGTGTTGTTTATTAGATTTGGACAATACAATTTGGAGCAAGATTGTGATTTTTGTTATTTAAAAAAATTATTTGAATGAATAAATAAATTCAACTCCCTAAAAAACTGCTAAATAATCAAAATTTACTTATTAAACAACTTCAATTTATAATTTTTAAAATTTATGATAGATTTTTCGGTAGCTATTTAAACAGGCTTAGCTGGATCTGTTCTTCAACTTGCCCTGACGATGAACCACACTGGTTGGTTCGAAACGCGTCGACAAATGGTTTCTCATGTGATTTTCGCCGAAAAATCTATCATAAACTTGTTATGGATCACAGAAGCCTCAACTCTACAATTTTTAAAATTTTCTACCAAATTTTAAATAAAATTTATTTCATTTCAAAAAAAATATACGAAACATTTAATTGTTATTTAAAAACTCAAATTTGAATGCATAAATAAATTTAATTCTGGGAAAAAAAATAAAACAACTAGATAATCAAATTTTACTTATTAAATTTATGATTTTTTAAAATTCTCTACCAAATTTTAAATAAAACTTATTTCATTTCAAAAAAGCATACCAAACATTTAAACTATCATATTAAATTATCATAGGAAATGAATGATTCACTTCTACCAAAAAGTGCGTACAAGTGTTGAAAAAAACTGTTTTTTAGAAAAGGAAAAAGAAAAACTGCCGACCATTGTGCCGCCCACCCGTTGTAAAATGTATTACCAGTGTCGGGTACGAGTGAGAGCGACGATTAAAGTCTGCCATATTTTTGATTGGATGGTGTAGACACCCAAATTCTTATCTTTCCACGCGGAATTTGCAATCCCCGTAGTATTCCACACAGATTTGACCGATGTCATCGGATAGCTGCTGCAAGGGTGAAGGCATTGGATACCAGTAGTAAGAAATGATTCGTTGAGACGAATAAGTGCCGACCATTGCACTAGAGTGCACGACTCACGTAGCTGGGGATGTCGGCTCTCTGGCACCAAGCCAAGTGTTCGATCCTCATTTGTGTTGCTGTGTAGGCAGCTATTGTATGTATATTATCTAGCATGTATATTGGTTATTGTGTATTATCGTGTATGTAGGACTTGTCTATAATGCGACTTTTTGGAGATTTCGGTGACGGAATCCGGAAGAAATTCAGGGTAAATCTTGATTTGTTGCAGTGAAAATGGTTTTTTAACTGTATATTTGGATTCAGCACCCTGGAAAACCCCTGGGACGCTTTCATTGTGCAGAAACTAGCTATCAAAATTGTGATTCCAATAAATTCCTGCCGGATTTCGACCGGAAAAACCCGCCAGAAAGGCTTTCAAAAAGTCGCGTTATAGACAACTGCGTGTATGTATATTGGTTATGATGTAATTGATGTAATGGATCTGACGAATGTAAATAATGTATATATTGTACCCCTGGGCCTAATATAACTTCTTCATGAGACTAACCTCATTTTTAAGAATAAGTGCCAACTACTCTTGAATTCTTTTTTTGAAAAAGTGCCGACCATTGTCCCACGCGTTGTAAAATGCATTACCAGTGTGGGGTACGAGCGAGAGCGACGACTAAAGTCTGCCATATTTTTTACTCGATGGTGTAGACACCCAAATTCTTATCTTTTCACGCGGAATTTGCAATCCCCGAGGCATTCCACACGGATTTGACCAATTTGGTCCACCCACTCCCTAACGATTCATCGAATCTGCTGTGCAGCAGCGTTGGATTCCACCCCTAACGACATCACTCATTTCACCGAGTGCTGCAGTCTGCGGAAACTTGACGAATCTCCAAGATTCGTTTGGATACTTAATACAACTTGAATCTGCGGGTGATTCCAGATTCGTTTGGAAACTTAATACAACTTGAAGGTCTACAGTTTGACCGTCTCCCACGAAGATATGAATGGAATTGTTAGCATGTGATGGCAGTTATGCTATGAGTGAGTGCTTTGTTTAAGTCACAATTATTATAATTATCACAAGTAAATTGGATTAAAGTGGAATTCTTTTATAATCACTTTCATGTCATTTTATGGAAGAGTATGTTAATGGGATAAATCATATTTTATATATTTTAATATATTTATATAAATTACATTAATTATAATTATATATATATATATATATTAAGAAATAATAATAATAAAGTATTTTATGAAAATGTATTATTAATAATATTTTTAAATTAATAATAATAATATAATTATAACTTACAAATAATTGTTTTTTATATTTAAAATAATTATATAATAATTAAATAAATATATGTTAATTTTTTAATATATATTAAATAAATATTTATGGTTTGAATCAATTTTCATTTAATTATTTTAATGAGTTTATTTTATTGTATAGATTATATTGTCCATATTAAATGTTTTTTTTGTTATAAATCTATTTTTAAGCATATATGAATATTACTTAAAATATTTTATCGATGACTCACATTCAAACTTTTTTATTATTATGAATATTTTTAAATGTCACATTAATATTAAGAATTAAATGAATTACACTTCTCCCTCTTCTTATTGTAGCTTTCCTCTGACACAACAATACAATTTTGATGAGTATCGAGAAGGAATGAGATAGAATGATTCTGTTCCTGCTAGCAGTTATTCTATCTCTATTTGGTCGACTAAATCCCAACAGAAAGAAGAGAATATTGCATGTTTTGAGGTCCATCTGGGCATAAGGAACCCCAACTCTCTCAATCGATGTTGTAACAATAGCATAGACCGTGGAAATTTTCGATTGGAATTAGCTTCTGCATACAGGTGGCATTAGAACCGAAAAAGAGGATGAGTGCTGCTTGCAAAGGATATGAATCACTATCAATAAAACTCATCCAAAATATTATACTTTTACTTCTTCCTTTTTCATTCTGACATGACATTATGCCCGTGTAGATGAACCCAGAAATTCAAATTGCACGGGTATCATTAGTGCTACACACATGTATGTTGTTTTTCCAATAGTATTTGGCACAGATGAAGTTATGCCAAAGACCTACTATATAATACCTTATTATTGTTATTAGGAAGTTTTGATATTTTTATTTTTATTTTTAATTTCAAATTACTTATTTTTTTGTGAATTTAATATTTATTATATACAACATTAAAATATTTTCTTTTAACATTAAATTAATTAACATAGATTTTCAGTGCGTTGAAATATTTTTGAAAAATATAAGGTTTAAACATCTTATTCACACTTTGATTTTTTATTTCCAATTACTTTATCTCTTTTTAAAGTTGATATAATATTATATTATTTCATGTGCTCATCAATTATTTATTTTTTTTTTGCATTATTAACATTTTTTATGAGAAATTGTAAGCTCTAAATTGGACATCCTAAGTAATATTATAAAATAATAGTGGAAAGAATAAAATAAGATTAGATTACATCATCAAATCTTATAGGGAAAAAACGAAAATACTACTTTTTCAACTTATCTTCTAACGGTTTTACTCAAATTTCGAGTGGGAGCATTCATTGTATGCAGAATTTAACTCCTCATCCAAAGAATACTCATGTTACATACTTTCGATAGACCATGCTACATGAAAAATGAGAAATACGAGAAAAAAAACATGATTGCAATCACATTTTGCATGTATTTCTCATTTTTCATGTAGCAGGTTTCATCGAAAGTATGCAACATGTGTACTCTTTGCATAAGGAATTAAATAATGCATCCAATGAATGTCTTTACTTGAAATTTGAGTAAAACTCCAGCGAGATAAGTCGAAAATACGAGTTGAAAAAATAGTTTTTTTATTTTTTATTTTTTAATCTTTTTTATTTTTTACTCCAAAAATGGTGAATCATACATCATCATCTTGAATTCTATTGGTTTTTATAAATTTGATTTTGTTTGTACATTTTGAATTTTATTGGTTCTTATAAATTTGATTTTCGTTGTACATTTTTTATTTGAGGTCCATTTTAGCCCTCAAAATTTCACTATTGTAAATATAAAATTGAAAATAATATTTTAGAAAAATAACTAAATACTTTTTAATTTTTAATTTTTTATTTTTATGTAAATGTATTTTTATGTGATAAATGTATTATTGGATGAGAGTTTTGATGTTATATTAAAATTTCCTTTTTCATGTTTATTCAAGGAATATATTTTTATGCTAATAATATACATGAGTAATAGTTGGATGAAATCTAATAACAATTATAAGATCAATATAAATAACAAATATGATATGTTGTTCATCTTTGAAATGGAAGGAATCTTATTCTTTTTATATAATACTAAACATATTCAATAAAAACCTTGATTGGTTTGTAGGTGACCCAACATATTTTTGGAGGTCTTTGAATTCAAAAGTATTAATAGTTTGTAAATTTTCGTGGATATTCTATTAGACAATTTGTCACAATAAATATGAAAAAATCATGCTTAAAATCCGAAATTCTGAAAGTTTATTTCTCCTTAGATTTTCTAGACCTATTAAGTATTGTTAATTGCATATGTATGAAAACTATAACTATACAAAAATTAGAGAACAACAAAATAAAAACACACAAATCACAAACACATACTTGGGAAAATCTTACTAGTCCCTAATATGCACGTTGTAAAATGTTTGGCAATATTTTTGTAAAAACATCATCATGGATCAGCAATATACTTGGATATGAGTTTTCTTTCTAGTTCCTTTTGCAAGTATTGAATGGTCCCCAATTTGGTGAGTTCCTCTCGAACCCTCCTGATGTGTCCTTGCGTGTATACATAATGTGCATCTACCATCAAACCCCCTTCTGACCTCATACATTAGGGGGCATCTATTATAGAATCTTTTGCCTCACCTATCACTAGATACACTTGTTGGGCAAGGCAACATCTACTTTTCCCTATGCAGCCATGACCTTATCTTAAAAAGATTCTTCTAAATTCTATACACAAGCCACCCAAATGTAAAATGTGTATATACGCAGGTACTCCCAAAGAAACACACACACACACACACACACATATATAATGTGATTTTTCATGTGGGATTTGCGGGTTAGACAAGAAACCCACCTAGTGCAACCCATTCCATAACCACCCAAACCAATTTCTGGTGGTATTTATACACGCCTTGATGGTCCTCGAAGTCATGAATTGCCTTCGCATCCAAACTTTGACAAAATTGTCACCGATCAAGTTTGTTGTTTCTAGTGTTTTTAAGCACACCCCCTACTTCAAGAAACCTTAGCTTCCATGTTGTTGTGTTGAGTTCCCTTATCTCACTCTCATCTAGCTTTGTTGGAGAACTTCAATGGCTTCAGAAGGGACGATCCGAATGAAGATTCCACTTGGCGCCTTTAGTTAGGATTAGGTGAGTGTAACTACCTCACTACCACAAATTTCAATAAATAAACTCATTTTCCAATTCAACTTGTTCATATGTTATGTTTATGTTGTTTTATTGTACAAATGATGGATTAACAGAGAATGTTTCTCTTTGTACACTTTGAATTATTCATTCTACTCTCTAGTTTGTATTTGTGTTGCAAGTTTGCACCTTCGAAGGAAGAACGAGGGTTTGAATGCTTCAAGATTTATATCAAGCGTAGGACCCACCGATAAGTACCCATGTCCTACTTTGTGAATTCTATGTGAATTGTTGGATTGATTAAGTTTTCTTTGTTGATCTTTTACTTTTTCTCTGTTGCAGCTACCAACACTAGCCCCAAGGATTTTATCTCATAACATCAAGAGAAGGGTGTGGACAGTGAAGATTGAAGATGATTAAGTGTCCCACATCTCCAATCCAATGAAAAAAGGATAGTCAAGGAGCTATAACAGTGAAGGAGGTCAATGACAACAAGAAGTCGATGCAAGGGTAGCCATTATAAGCCACATTCCAAAGAAGAAAATAGGTGCATTGATCCAGATTAGTTTCCTAGTTTTTGAAATCCAAAATTACTCTCAATGGAAATGTGGGATATGAAGTGGATCTGAACTAATGAATGGATGTAAGACTTTGTGCTTATACAAAAAAGTTGGCAATTTATGAAGGTCAACAAACCACATAAATCAATGCAATATAAAAGTTGAATAAGACAAAAGCAAAAGAAAAAAGAAATGATAAATAAATTTAAAAAAATAGAAATAAGGCTCAGGAAGGGGAAATGAAAAATTATTGTTGTTAGCCTTTAATTAATTTCACTGTGAAAGGGATTTTTTCTAACCAAGACAGAGGGATTGTTATGAATAAATAATTTATACAAACAATAATAAATAATATATTATATTAATTATGAAGGGTTTTATGGTCAAAAAGACATGACCCGTCACCTTCGTGACGCGTCAATGCCTATATAGGAAACCATCACAAAGGCATTTGTACCATCATTCAGCTTTTCATTCATTAATAAAATATCTATTACATAGTTTGTGTCTTCTGGATCAATTCTGCTACAACAGAGATGCATAAAAAAACACAATCTGCTTGTACTATAGATTGTCGAAATGTAAAGCTAAGCCCCACTCAAAGTTATGTTTCCAATTTGGGTTTCCAGAGCAGAATTTATGTTTTCATTATGGTTGCTTAATATGTCTGTTATTCTCGATTTCTTTTTATAAGAGTGCATAGTTCAAAGTAATACTCTATTCTTTGCTCATCTTATTTAATGAGATAAAATATGCACAATAAATTGCAATCACTGCCCTCAATGGTTAAGCACATAATAATCCCTTGTAAATGAAAATTCTCATTAATCTAGTAACTCTATCAAAACATTGTTTGGGATACCTCGACCTCATAGGCATTCATATGTTGTTGTACAAACACTTATAGCAAATTGTCGTTGTACATAAAACCAATGAAATCCAATAGTTAGAGATCCCAAGATGTGCATTGTAAGTCTCGAAATACCTTGTTTTGTCAAACAAAATCTAAATGCTAAGATTTGAGCATGTTCTTTATTCACAGTTGTATTGATGGTCTTTCTTTTGGTGGAGTATTTGTTATCTTTTCTTCCAAATCATCTATATTGGTTTTTCTGAACAAAAAAAGACAATGTCTAAAACTATTAAATTCAAGTTCATTAAATTTGTCAACAATAGTGATAAGTAATAATTAAGATCTTATTCAATCATTTAACTATGTAATAGCAACTTCCAATTTTCCTATTTGGCGACTGCCAAAGAATAACGTATTTTAATGTTGGCAATTGTTTAATGTTGTAATGTGTTTTTGCACTTTATCTATCCTAGTGGAGGATTATGTTGTTTTGTTTGTTTTTGTTTCTCGATCATGTAGAGACTTCGACATATCTCCTCTCTTGTCTAGATTGAGCTGACATACAATATTATGATATATGTACTAATTTTTCATTTTATAAAAAATTAGTGTTTTTTTCTTCTAAAAAAATAACAAATAAATAAATTTACAATAGCTTCAAAATCTATGGATTGAGATAATGAGACATCAAAAATCATATAGATTTTAGAATGGCCACTTAATATCAATAACTAGATCAATATATTTTCCAACCCATATTCTAACTGGGGGGTTAATTAAGAGGTTCATAAGCCCTTAGGGTTAGAGCAAAGTTATAACACTACATGACATGTTCAAATTGCTAAATATGAACATGTATAAGTAAGTCACATTTGTAGACTTTTTAATTTTTATTAAATAAATCAGCATAATCGAATATGAGATGAGAAGTTATGGATCATGCTTAAAAGTTTCAAAGAGAATTTGACTTACAAGTGGATGAACATAGAACCATCAAGTTCCAACAAAACCACAATTGCTAATCACAACCATGCATGGGGGACAACCCTCCTCCCAACCAACCTCTAAATCATTAGAATGCAAGACCACCAAGTCTTCATTTAATAACTTGTGCTAACTTCTATTCATATTTTCTTTTCATTCCATGGTGAAAAAATCCATTCATACATTTCACTCTTCAAACAATTAGCATTTAGAATATATGCATTATTTGACACTTTATTTAATTTTTTCTCTTATATATATATATATATATATATATATATATATATATATATATATATATATATATATATATATATATATATATATTCTTGTTTATAATTAATTAGTTATTTTATTATATTTATTACTATCATTACTATTATTATCAGCAATATTAATTTAAGAGCATATCTTTATTTTCCTTTTGAAACATAAAATTAATTCAAAATAGAAAGCATTACAAGTTTTATACAAATATCATATCCATAATTATTGGCCAATTACAATGGATTATCTATTACACAATCCATTTACAACTTTTCTTTTTTTAAAGTGGTTCACGGACACTGAGTGCCCACTATATCCATGGGAAAATCCAGGTGGATCATGTTGAAGAAAGTGTAACTAGGTTCAATCTTCATAATGACATGATCTTTGTCAGTGATGTAATACATGATGTAATAAATTATTTTTTGTAATCTTGCTACATGGGTTTCATAAGCAAGAAGTATCTCTAGGTGAAAGACTTCTTCTTGATGTCTTTAAGATTTATTCTTATGTAAAAGAGTCATGTCATGTGTATAAAAACTCTTCATGAGTTTATGTAAATATGTACAAGTCTTCAAGTTTTCTAAACAACCCTCCAAGGCCAAGATCAATGCCTCAAAAGCAAGCCTACCGAAGTCTGCAAGCAAAAGATTCAAAGGATCTTCATGTCAGCTTAAAAATGGATTAAATATATAAATATATGACATTTCGACTTGAATAAAATGACATGTCGGTTCAAAAGGTCATGTTAGCCTAATATATATGTGCACAACCATTATAAATACCTTGTTGAGGTATCCAAAAATAAGTTGTGAAGATTTCACATTTCTCTGAGATGTCAATAGGATATAGGGTGCAGGAAGGTGTGCTTCGTATGGGTGCAAGTAGTGCGATCTCATGTCACTGCAGGAAAACAAGGACTCAGGTGAGGGAGCTGCAGTCAAGGATCCAGAGAGCACGCAATCAAGGAAGAAGATCTCACATGAAGAAGAAGGGTCTGACTACACCTCGGCTAGGGTATTCGGTGCAATCACGACCAGAACTTGAAAGTATAATATGGACGCAAATCTGATCTATATGCTACCATGAATCAATGATTTAATGGACGATGAAGTAAAGACTTCGAATGTGGTTATTGCAGTAAGGTCTAAACTATATAGAGAACTAACCCTTATAGTGACAGTCTGCACATTACATGGATAAGAACGACAAGGAGCAGTCATGGTATCCTAGTAGGATACTAGGTACAAGGATGAGCAGTGATGGATCTATTCTATAGGATCAACGAAGATCACATATTTGCCTTATATGTATTACAATCTCGACATAGCTACAGACTTAGGTGCAAGACCTCGGTGACTAGGTGCAGTCATGGATCTATTCTATAGGATCAACGAAGATCACATCTTTGCCTTATATGTATTACAGTCTCGGCATAGCTATAGACTTAGGTGCAAGACCTCGGTGACTAGGTGCAGTGATGGATGGATAGAGAACAGTTTAGGATGTCCTTCTTGGAGGTTTGAAATCTCGGATAAGGTACAATAAGTTATCTCTATTATAACATGGTTACAATCTCAGTCAAGATAGTAATCTCAATATGAATATGATTTCAAAGGCAATCACAATGACAAAGATCACAAGAAGTATTACAGTGCAAGTATGATGAAAGAAGCAGTACAGTGAAGTGTTGTCATGATAGAGACAACCATGGTGTAGCCATGATAAACCTAATGACATTGCTACAACAATGCAATGGTGTCAGAGGAGCAGCAAGATGATGATCTCAGCAGTGCTCAAGAAAAAAGGATTGGTGACTTGGTCTTGGAGAGGCAAATAGTTTCAAGGGTCATGGTCTTGGTATTTGTCAATAGAATATCTATAAGAAGAATTTTGCATGGGTTTTCCTCTCCAAGAGGGAGAGGTTTTGGCCCTGGCAGAAGCCAAACATTTATGTTCCTATCTCTTTTATTCTTGATAACAGTTTGATGAAGTTAACACACACATGCTAATAATGAAGTAAACATCAAGCTAAGATAAATTATTTAAATACTTCACAAATTGTTATCATGTAATGAAAAATCATCTTAACTTTCCTTGCCCTAGATTCTTCAACAAATCAACCCGAAGGGATCTACCCTTCGGCCAAATTAGTAGGGCCTAACTCCAAGGGGCTCGAGGAGATTTGACCCATGACCTCCATTAGTGAAATACGAGAACTCGACCAACTAAACTATCCCTTACGAATACAACCCATTTACAACCTCACACACAAGAATTTAGCAAATTTCCAATACAATCTACGTTTACATTACAAACTCAATGGAAAATATTTCAAGTCAAAGCAACCAACCAACTACCAAATTCGATTAACCAAAACTTAACATTACACCCTAATAAGAGAGAAATCTAAGGGTGTCATGAGATATCAATCTATGGTTGATAAAAGGTAAAGACTAACGATTTGAACGCCCCTTATTACATGTCATTCCTTGGAACGAAAACCCCTCTTACATGTTATTCTTTGGAATGTTTGCTATTAGTATTCCACCTATATCTCCAACTTTATTCATAATTAAGCAACTAAACATAGAATTGTTTAATAACACTACATTAACTTTATTCATAATTAAGAAATTAAACATAGAATTGTTTAATAAGACTGTAGTACAAATCTATTAGATTATGTTCTCATTGAAATAATTAAACCAAACACTAAATTATTTAATAACATAAAACCAAACACTAGATTATTTAATAGCATATAAATTTGTTAGACTATATTCCAACAGTGAAATAGGGATATTGTGGAAAAGAAAAGAAGAGAGTATCAATGTAGATGTCAAGATTGGTCCCTTTGCCTTCAGTTTTGTAGCTCGATTGAGTAGTGTATCAAAAATACGATAGGGATCTAACCTCAAGACTATGAAGACGGCATGCCGAGAGGGATCTAACCTCAAGACTATGAAGACAACATGCCGCAGTAAGTGGTAATTGATATTTAACATAGGTTCAAACAAATTTGTCCACATTCTGGTCCAAATACTTCCTCAGTATCATAATATAGGAAATTCGAGAAAACAAACAAGAATAAAGTAGCCTCCGTTCACTTTTTCCACCTCTTTCCATATTCGTTCTTTTTAATTAGGAACATCCGATCATTCTAAAATCACTCAGCCATACTAGTGCATGCCAGCATTTAAAGGACCATTTTGCATAGTTTAGTATTGTTCAAGCACATATTAGAAGGAATGAAATAAATATCATACCATGTTGTTCAAAGTTGTCTTATTTTCTTCATTCAAATTCAATTCCCGCAAGTAAAATGTGTTCTTACCAAGTATATTGTTATAATAGTTTTAGTAGTTTTAAGCAAGTATATTATTCTAACAGCTTTGAGCCCTGTGGTTGACATAGGCTGAAAAATCTAAAGTTTACCACAGATACCATCCTCAAAATGAATTAAACTGTTTAAAAGTTCTCTGCAAAATACTCCCTAGTCTAAAAGAAAAAAAGTATACACCATCCAAATACTAAATTCATAAAACAAATTTGTCCCTGCCAATCTTAGGCATGCCCCTATTAATTCTATTATTGTAAATGAATGCCCCGGTGTGCATTACAATCTAAAGCAGCGGCATAAAATACGATAGTCTTGTTACAAAATTTAACTTATATTGTCATTTCTTATATTCATTCATATAAACAAAACATAAGACCCCTTATTCTCATTCAAACCCATGTGACCAGTAGATTCCAAACCACCAAAACCTAGTTTTGTAACAAAATTTAACTTACATTGTCATTCTTATATTCCTTCATATAAAGGATATAAGACTCCTTATGCTTATTCTACCAAGTGACAAGTAGATTCTAAACCACCAAATATGAAGAACATTCATTCCATCCAAGTAAAAAGCAGATTCCAAAGCACCAAATATGGAAGTGAAGTCATTAGCCAGTTTACATCTAACAACTAATAAAAAACAAAGCTACTTCTAATGCTCCTGGTATCACAATTGACTACTTTCATTATGTTATCCTGATATGATATACCTATGGTTTACTGCTTATACGGTTTACAAACAGTAAACCTTGCACAATATATAAATAATATAGGATCTCAACTTGTAAATTATTAGTTAGTTGGAATAATTCAAACAACACCAAGATCAACAGGAAGCCATATGCAAATATAACTGAGAAATTTTAACAAAATGACAAAATAATTTAGAATGAACCAAATGAATCTATTTTATAACCCAGCAGGAAACATCCTTTCGGGGAAGAATCATTGCTATTTCCTGAAGTTACATTCTAAAATCCAATACACAGACTGTGTTGTTTGAAAAACAAGCTGCAACTTTATCGCCTTCTCTATTCCAGAAAACTTCAAAAATTCCACCACTTCCTCTATATGTCTTGACAAGGCTTCCATCCTTCACAGACCAGATATGCAAACACCTGTCAAATGATCCACTTGCCAGGTACTCTCCATTTGGACTGAAAGCAACTGAATATACAGGTTCACTGAACAAAGAAGCAGCAAGATATAAAAAAGTTGTTATGGTTCTCTCTTAAGTGAATACTTGAAAACATTACTGACCAGGAATCACGAATGTAAATCACGGGGACCAGAACGCTAACTACCAGTGATACAATGCCTAGTTCGTGTCAAACCCAAACAGATATGGAAGAGTACTAAAGAGGTCCAAAATAGCCCAAAAATTCATAACAATCACCATGTCCAACCCATCATTTGCCAATAGACAGGAAAAATCTAAGATTCCAGTGAAACTCAATTAGCCAGCATCATTCAGAGACAGGCAGCATGGTAATATGAAAGACGATGACATGAAAAATAAACAAAAAATCAAATTACTGTATATGGTACTAGGTATGTACACTTAACAATAAAAACAATTACAGAAGAGGTGGATTGTTATGCATTTTGACCTCTATTTGTCCAAGACAAAGCACCCTAAAGGACCATCTACCTATTTTTGGCAAGGATGGCAGAACAAGACATAATTCTCTAACCCTTGCTTTGTTCTTACTTCTTATTATGCAGTTGAATCAAACATCTTATTTTATAATTGCTAACAAGAACCAACTGTAAATCATGTAAGCCACGCAATCTTAAGCTCTAATCCAACCCACCGGGAGGATTGCATGCATCATTTGTATTCGAAACATGCTAAGGTACACATCAGATAAATTTATTAAGAAACTTGGTTTAAGATTCATAAGATAAAAAGGAAAATTTCACTAGCGTGATCCCCATGTTAATCATGGCACAACATCAAATCTATTTATACTACCAATATTTGATACTCATTTATACTAGTGTTCTTTTGTCTACTGGTGAGTATACTATGGCTAGTTGAGATGATAAAGCATGACCAAGCACAGATGCAAACTAAGCACAACAAACATGGCAGTTCATGTGTGTTGCACAAACTTTTTGGCAGCGGTAACAATAATAGAAAATAGACAAAAAAACTGGCAATGGGTAGAGGCCACAACCCTCCACACTAAGATGCATAATCCAAATCCTCCACATAAATTAGAGAAAAATCCATCAAGATTTTCATAAAAAACAAAATGCTCAGAATGAGGACAGTTCTATACATCTAAAGAAATTTGGTAGGCTAAAGACGAAGGGTGGGAAACCTCCAAAGTAATTATTTGGCTTAAGGGAAAATTGAAGATGAAGAGGGAAAACACCTTGTAAAACAAGAATTTATATAAAGAAGACAACTTTGGAGATGTATAAAGAAGACAAGACCCACTCATAATGCAAGTCACCCAGCTACCAGAATTTGCTATACACATGTTACAAGGGAACAGTAGAGTCGAAAATAATTGTTTTGGATGAAAACATAATGATGTCCTCCAAATTTTGGGGGAAAAAAATTCCAAACATCGAAATGGAAATGAATTCAAACCAAACAAGAGAAGTGAAAACCGAGCAGGTTGAACTCTCTCTCTCTCTCTCTATCTGACACACACACACACACACCAACTTTGATCTTTCCACTACTAAATATATTTCATAAGATATGTATCTCATAGGACACATATTTCATAAGATGCATATAATCAAGAACACATTCCTTGTGCCTTATATTTTGCAGTGAAACAAAAGTACCATGCCCTTGGGATTGTGGTTCACTTTACTAGAGCATGAGGCTCTCAAAACTGAAGTTCTCAAGTATCTACTAAGCATTATATATATAATCACGTGAAACAATAAAAAGTAAATGGTTTTGCACGACAACAATAAGAAGCACAAATTCAGTTTACATACCTATGACTAGTCAAGCTGAACAATTGGCTTCCTTGATCAACATCCCATAGTTTGATTGTTGAGTCAAATGATGCACTGTCACAAAGGCTTCATTAGTAAGAATTTGCATCTGAAATAAATAAGGCTAAGAATGTTGGAAGTATATTACCATAAACTCAGGAAATTAATGTTCTATACTCACTGCAAACTGTAGCACAGAATTAAAAATAGAAACATGCGATAACCAATGCACCAAAATAATTTGAAGGATCCACAAAGCCTTGTTAAGATAGCTAACATGTTGATTTTGTAGCATCCGAAAGTCTTCTGCGTAGGCTGGTGTCTTGCATGCAGGAGAAGAAATCTTCTTTAGGTGGTTGTTCGAGAGAAGCAACTAATATGATCTCCTTCCTATGTTTTAACTTCGGAAAAAGTACATTGATTAATTATTTAAATTATGTAACTTTGGGCTAATGTTTTCCTAAAGATAAATAATTAATTATTTAAGTGACTTAGATCTAATCTCCATCGTTGATAAAAAAAGGTAAGATTTAATCATAGCCCTCAATCACCTTGGAGATAAGGGATTTGGTCCATGGAGCAATTATAAAAAGAACATATGGGAGAGGATGAAGACACAGCAGCAAAGTTATGAGAAAGTGATTTTCTCAAGGAGTGAGAGACTCCAAGACTGAAGAGAAGGGAGAAGAATTGCAGCAGGGGAATTTCAGGGGAAATTTTCAGGGAAACCAAAGCTAGAAGAGAGAGGCCGAGTCAACTGAAAAGGAGGGTCAAATTATTGGAGAGCCAAAATATCCAAAGGCCAAATTTCTCAAGTGTGCGAGGATCGTAGGAGAGGAAAGAGAGGGACCGAATTGCTGGTGAGGGAGGCTACGTTTTCCAGAGGTTGAAGTCTTCCAGTGGTACAGATTTGCAGGGACCGATTTCCTTGAAGGCCAATTTCCAAGTTCCTAGCAGTTGTATTTTTTTGTGTATTCTCTGTGGATCTAGGCCCAAATTTTCTTGAAACGTTTAATATGAAGGGAGATTGTGTTGAGCAAAAATTTGTTGTTGTAGTGTGATTGATTTCCCTATTTTATTTCTGAAAGTTAAAATACCAGTAATTTTATTTTCCAGCAGTTTTCAGTGATTGTTGAATAAATAAAAGAATTGTTGAGGTATAAATAAATCAGATCTGGTATTAATATTTAATATAAAAAATCTTGGACTCACTACTAAACAACACATCCTGTTTTATTACAAAAAACTTGTGACATAGTAAGCATATGTGTCTGAAATGAATAAGGCTAAGAATGTGTTAGCAAAATAATTTGTAGGATCCACAAAGCCTTGTTAAGATAGCTAACAAAGCCTGGAATAACTACTAAATAGCACATCCTGTTTTAGTACCAAAAACTCATGACATAATAAAAGCTCATATACAACTTCACATAAATAACACAGTACATTTAGATACACATCACCTAATATTCTTTCCAAGTATGGCTTATTGGCTGTATCCTCTATTCAGTAATGTGTAAAACCTTAGTAGTCCATTTGTACAGCTATAGATAAAAATCCTGGTAATATTGCAAGAAACCCAGTCTAGTTTTAAAGTGAAATAAACCAAATTGTTTGTTCCATCGATTATAACATGGTGTTAGTCTATGCCTCAAAGGGTTCCCTCGTTATTCTAACTTTTAAGGCACTCTTCCTTCATAAAGAGTCTCACATGTATAATCCTTTCCCCTAGGATTGGCTGGTCCAAATAATCAGGACCACTTCCTTTCGTGTAAATAGAATCTCTGGTTTTGTTTCTTGGCATCTAACTCTCATTGTGCAAGCTAAAACCTATGCCAATACTCCTATTGGTTATTTTATTGGCAGGATATACAGGCCCCCTTCCTTTTGCATTTAAATAGAGTCCTTGGTTTCATTTCTTGGCATCTGTTGTCCATTGTATGAGTTGAAACCTATGCTGGTCCTCTTGTGGTTGTCAGTGGTCGCATATATGGGCTCCTTTGCAATGGTGCACAAGAGAAGTCCCCATGTTTCAACTCCATCACACAAAGTTGCAACATTTTGAGGTAATTTATCAAGTGGTGCTTGCCAAGGGATAGAAACAATTGCAAAAATACATATATGCAATTTTCTATACTACTTTCTCAAACGGTCTGTTATGAAAGCTTTATACTATGAAATGAGCTAGATCACCAAATGTTTAAAAACCTAGATAGGGTTGAAACAGAGATACCTAATCAAAAGGTCTGTTATGAGGGCTTTATACTATGAAATGAGCTAGATCACCAAATGTTTAAAGCCCTAGATAGGGTCGAAACAGAGACACCTGACAAAGAATGATAACAATATTATATTACAAAATACTTTATACTATTACAATAACATTCATCTTTCTTGTATAGAGTTCAAGAGGTCATGTTTGTCCAAAACCCTAAAAGCTAATATGTTAAAATTGGCAACTAGGGCCAAACTCCATGTGGGTCACCTCATTTATGGCAGCTGACATTTTTCCTAGATTCCTCTTGTCGAGAGGTGTAGGATTGATCTAAATATCATCCGATTCCAACAAGTATTTATGGAGATATGAATTTATTTGTATTTACTTTACAAATTGTCAAGGTTGGCCAGCAGTTAAATGTGTGGCACACATGCCCAGTGAATCATATAAATACAAGTGAGGTTGATTCATTTTATCATCATCTCATCTCACTCATTTCTTCTCTCTCTCTCCTTAGCTTTGGGTTACACAAGGAGCAGCTCACATGTGGGAAGAAGGAGGATGCAGTAGGGCAAGAAGGATGCAGAAAGGAGGACGCAGAAGTTGTAGAAGGTCTCTTTGACTAGTGTTGACCAAATGTTGACCTTAGAAGAGTGCAGTTTTGGTGTGGTTGCCTCTCCTAGGCAGGCCGTAGTTTTGGGCATGAAAATCGAGGCAATCTGACCTCATGTTTGACCAGCGTTTATTTCCCTAGTTTGGGGCAGCAGGTTGACTACAGTCAACTGCAGTTTGACTGTATATTTGGGGTTGTTTAAGGGCTGCTTCTTCAGGAAGTTTGAGGACTATATGACCAGGAAATTGACCAACCATATTGAAGGTCATTTTCATCTCGTTTGACTAAGTTTGACTTTGCTGATCTAGGGTTTGCTACTGCTGATATAAAATTACATAATTCTAATTTTGTATTATTTCTCTCTGCTGAACTATTGAAGATAAAAGAAGATTTGATCAAAGGGTTTCCCCACATTAGGGTTTGTCCCTGGCTAGTCGCCACATCTTGTGTCTCTTGTCTTGGTTTGTTTTCTATCAATCATTTAATGTTCTATCTGCACTTTGCTTAATGTATATGTGATTTCTAATCAGTAGCTAATAAGAAGAAAAGAAGTAAATTGCTCTAAGCATAAAACATACCATAATTTAACATGGTATCAGAGCTGAGGTGAAGACAAAGCCCAAGCAAGAGCAAGAACAAGAGAAATCACCAAAGGTTGGCAAAGCTATCCTAAAAACTTCATGGGGTCCTCAACACTCTTCCCCGTTGAAGACAAGCTCCGTGAGAAGTCTGACTATCATGGATGGAAGATGTCTCTCGATCTGACTTTAGAAGATCAGGAAGTGTTGGACCATGTGAGAGGCAATATTGTTGCACCTCCATCAAATGCATCCACTGTTGCCAGAAGCAAGTGGACCAAGGGAGAAGTCAAAGCAAAGAAGATCATCTGGAACTCTATCGACAAGTGCCTAGTGGCCTATGTTTCCGAGCTGACCACCTCCAAGGAAATCTATGATAGACTGTTGAGTTTATTTAAAGTTAATGATGCAAATCAAGTTTTGTTCCTTAGAAATAAGCTTAAGGAAATTAAGAAGGGAAAATATGAGAGTATGCAAGCATATTTCTTAAGGATCACTGAGATCAAGAATGATCTCCTATCTATTGGGGAAGTAGTTCCTGACAAGGAAATGACTATCACAACTCTTGGAGGACTGCCACCTGAATGGTATATATTCAGGACTACTCTTCTCAACAATAATGTCATCCCAGGATTTGAGGAATTGATGGCTAGATGTATTCAAGAAGAAACTAGGATGGAAGAGAAAGAAACGCCTCCACTTAAAGGCAATCCCTCTACCTTTTCTTCTCATGCTAAAAGAAGAAACAATTCTGGGGCTAAATCCAAAGGAAAGGCTAGACCAAAGGGTGGAAGAAAAGGATGATGTTACAATTGAAACAAAATGGGCCACTATGCAAGGGAGTGCCCTGATAAAAGGGACTCACACCATGACGATGACCAAAGTCACTCTCAAGGCAATCAAAGGAATGGTAGGTCCAATGGCAAAGGCAAAAGAAATTTTGGAAATTAAGGAAGAGGAAAACCCTTCAAGAAGGCAAGAAAATCCAGGTATGAATCTAACGTTGTTAACAATAAGCAAGATGAATATTGTCTACCAACGACCCTCTCTACTACTGCTCCCCCAGACTCGCTGGGAAGTTGGCTTATTGATAGTGGTGCCTCAAGGCACTTCACTGGTTACAAAGAAGCTCTCTCTAATCTGATAGAGAAGGAGACCAACCTGGAAATTGTTCTTGGGGACAACACAAAATATCTCGTGAAAGGCGTAGGGAATGTCACTCTTAAATTGAATCAGGGTAATACAATTCATTTGCAAGAAGTCCTATATGTACCTGATCTCAAAAAGAAACGGGTGTCCATTTCAGCAATGGAAGACAAAGGCTACAAGGTGACCTTCATCAATGGCAACGTACATGTATGGAAAAAGAATTTTAAAGAAGATTTCACTCTTGGGTTTCAGGTCGATTCATTATGTCAGGTTGGAGGAAGTTCGCTGGGTGTCATGTCTTGTAACACATCACTTCAGTCCGAACTATGGCAACGGAGGTTTGCTCACCCTCATTATAAATCTCTACCTAATGCAAGACAAATGGTGACAGGGATGCCCGAGTTCCGAGTAGAGCAAGAAGGTGTATTTCCTGGATGTGTTGAAGGGAAGCTCAAAAGGGGACCATTCCCCTCAAGCCAAAGCAAGACCTCCGATATATTGCAGTTGGTTCACTTAGACATATCCTTCCACACTTCTTTCTTACAGATGCTCCCTGCTCTGCGTTTTTCGTTGTCTCTGAATAAACCTGTGAGGTCAAAATATTTTCTTCGTATCATGTGCTTATATGTGTTCCCTTGATAATGAATTTCCTAAACTACTACTCGACAGGGACTTGTTGCCTCTGCAACCCTCCTTGTTTGAATTTGAAACTTAACGAGCATAAATTAACTAGGATCAACTTGCAAGAAAGTTTGAATATTTTGATAAAAAAGAGTTGCATAATAACTCTGGAGAAGAATCATTTTAGTAATAATTATTTCACAAAGTATATCGCACTAAGTGACAACTTAAATTAATATTTTGATAAAGGAGAGTTTCCTAATAACTCTGAAGAAGAATCATTTTAATAATAATGATTTGATGAAAGTATATCAAATTTTAATAATAGTTATTTGACAAAGTATATCGCACTTATTGACAACTTAAATTAATATTTTGATAAAGAAGAGTTGCTTAATAACTTCGAAGAAGAATCATTTTAAACTAAATATTTTACAAAGTATATCATTTTAATAATAATTATTTGACTAAGTATAGTGCACTGAGTGACAACTTGAAATAATTTAAGGTTTGTTTTATTTAAGAGGTGCACTCCATTCACATAAATTATGTAAAGCCAAAATTGGATATCAGACGCCCACGTTACCTGACCATTAACAAATTTTGTTCTATATAATGGAAACAAATCTGCTGAAAAAAAATCTCAATTGCGAGTATTGAGAAAGAGAGATCAACGGGTAGCCATTTTGCCATTTAAGAGATCAGCCAGATGAGAAGGAGACTCTTGAGGTTATTGCTACTATGTGTCCCATGGCATCCACCTCATATGGATCTTCCAGCACCAACAACTTTTTCTTTGATATCTTTATTAACCACAAGGATCCTGACTGCCAGAAAACCCTCACCAAACATCTCTATGACCGCCTTAACAAACACAGACTGTAAGTATTTCTCGATGAAGATGAATTGCAAGGAGGAGAGTATATAACTCCTCAAATCTAGATTGCAATTCAAACAGCTTCGGTGCATATCATTATTTTCTCTCTCCACTACGCCGACTCAAATTGGTGTCTTGATGAGCTCTTGCTCATGTTCGAATCGTGGTCAACTATTCTTCCAGTCTTCTTTGGTGGTGTCAAGCCTGTAGATCTTCGATGGGGAACACAGGGAGAAAAAGGAGTCTATGGTCAAGCCTTGCAAACACTCGAAAGAAAGAGAATGTT
Source organism: Pinus tabuliformis (assembly GCA_031772625.1). Taxonomy (NCBI): domain Eukaryota; kingdom Viridiplantae; phylum Streptophyta; class Pinopsida; order Pinales; family Pinaceae; genus Pinus; species Pinus tabuliformis. The sequence goes on from CM062809.1 coordinate 1,181,738,127, forward strand.
CGATTCTCAACCACGCTACAACCCCAGCACCATCCAAAAATGGAGGAAAGATCTCATTGCTGCTGCAGAAATAAAAGGTTTCGATATGGAGACGTATAATGGGTAAGTACCCCAACTCTCCCTCTTACTCTTTACCTTCTTCCTTGTTGGATCGATAGAGAGTTTAATATTGTAGGCATTTCTGACTAGTAATATCATTTCAATGATGAGCAACATCTCCTTGAATAGGTCGTGGAAGGAGTGTTGAAAAAAGTTAAAAGGTAATTACATGTGTCTAGATATCCAACTGGGTTGGATGGGAAAGTTGCAAAATTTGAAGGGGAGATGCTACTCAACCAGCAAAGCAGCAGAGAGAGAGTAGATTTATAGGAATTGTCAGGCTTGGTGGTGCTGGCAAAATGACCCTAGCAAAGGAGATGTTCAACTGTCAGAGATCAAATTACAAGCAATCTTTCTTTCTGTTTGATGTCAGAGAAAACGTAACCAGAAACTCTTTAAAATCCTTGCAGACTAGGATTCTTAGTGACTGGTGGGCTCCAGTATTGTAGCAATAATGCTACAACTCCTGGAACTCCCTTCTTTAATTTTATCAACCCGGTAGTTCGTAACAAACTTGGAAGCGACGGTGCTGTATGCACAAGTACTAGCTCTTGCCGTAGCTGTCACTTGGTCAGCTGGCACAAGTCCACTAGGAGATTAAGCCAACTTCTATGAGCTCTTAGAAGAAGCTTTTTAATTGATGGAGGAACGCTAACTCGAAGGAAGCTAATCTAATTGCAAAAAGAAACTGAAAGCCAAAAAGAAACGCAAACCCTAGCAAACCCTATTTCTACCAGCTAGTCCTACTGACGCAAAGGAGAGCATGCAAACTACTGAAAGAGATGCCATTACTTCTATGAAGGTAAAATGCATGTTTCTAAGTTATCACTATCTGAAGAAAACATCTTTTTGTATTTTTGATTAAGTTGTTGGAATTATCATGCATGTGCTTCTAACTATTTTTGACTGTGCAGAGGTGGATCAAGGAGGAGAAATGCTTGGGAAAGGTTGGGAAGGTTCAGAGAGGGTCTAAGGGGTCCCTAACACCCTTCCAGAGAGTCTCACAAAATTTGGCTGCCAAGAACCCGTGTTTATGAGCTTCTACAGGAAGTCTGCAGGGGTTCTACAGGATGTTCAGGATTTCTACAGGATGTTCTGTAATTCTTCTACAGAATGTTTCGAAATGGGATTTTGGAGCATGGATGGAGGGATAAAGATGGAGGAATGGGTATGGAGGTGAAATAGGGGTGTGAAGAGGTCCAGGACTTGGTGGATGAGGCTAAGGAGCGATTGGATTTGTTCAAGGATGGATGAAGCGATGTTGCACAAGAAGATGAGAATCATGGCAAAGTAAGCGGATGAGGCAAATGTAAGGTAAGGTTTATAAGTGAAGGATGAAGCAGGTAGGTTGGATGGAGTATGGGCAGGTAAGGAAGGATAACAGGTACTCTGCAAGTGGTTTTTCAAACTGAACAAACAAAGACATGCAAGAAAACAAAGATCTAGTTATAAAACCTATGACCTAGTTACTTCACTCTAATATGACCTAACAACAAAAGGAAATGAACAGTTCAAGTTTATTTGCAGTGAAACCATGTGAAACAAATATGAAACTAAGTGATCATAAACCTAAGCATGCATCCAAACTGATATCAAGTTCTACGAACGAGATTCAAACACTAATGATTGCATGGTGAAGCAAAGAAAGTGTTTTTGTTTGGGACAGCATGGTTACTTCAACTCCAGCCCCTGGTCCAATAAGGAAGAGGTGAAACCAAAAGTGTTTGCTGACCCTTTTTTTGGAGCTTTTTCCTGTTATTATCCTACCAATATATTCTAAACATAAACAACTACTTTAACCATCAAAAGAAATCTAAATAATGAAGCAAGATCTACATCTAAATAGCAGATTTTATTCTAAGAACACAACAAACACATAAAGATAAACGAAGGAGGTACTGGCCGCTTGAGATGGGCCCAACCCCAAGAGCTACAGCCTCCTAAGAGAGATTTAGAGCTGGTGCAAAGCTGGATTCATCTTTATTGATCAAGAAATGAAGAGTTACATCAAAACTGTCCACAAGAAGAACTTGAACATGAGCTGAAAGCAAAGCTAATCTATTGCATAAAAATCGAACTACAAACTAGCTAACTAATGGCTGCAAAATGACTAACCACTAGCTACTATCTACTGGCTAACTAGCTAACATCCACTGGCTAACCAAAATGAGGCCCTAAGCCTTCTTATTTATACAATTTGAGGCCCCAACAGTCCTCCTAAAATTTAGGGACTCGGCTGCCCAAGACTTGTAGTTAACAGCAGTCCTACTTGACTTGCTTGGCTGCCCTTGTGTTGATTGATTCGGTGGCCCTTGAACTCCGAGATGATGGTGGAGAATTCGAGGTAAGGGCCCATAAATGAAGGGGACACCTTCCTACAAATCCTCTCCCTTGTCTTCCCACGAATTTGGCTGCCAAGTGCTCATTAAGACCTTCAATTTTGTCTCCAAATTGACCAAAAAGGCTACACAAAGCACCCATTAGACTTGTTGGCATAATGACTAACCAAATTCACTATATTAGCATAAATATAATAAAAAACATGCAATAAACTAATGAGAATGGTGGATTAAGTCAAATTAGGAGGTTGAATGAGCCCAAATAATTGTCCATTTTTGGGGCTCATCATCACCCCCCTACTGAAAGTGTTGCTCATCCTCTGAGCAACCAATCTCTCTCCTCATCTTTGATGGCCCTGGTGGCTTCTTTGGCTAATATCTCGGCCGATTCCTCCTTTGGCTTCCCTCTTTTCAAACTTCCTGTAGAAACAGTTCGCTGGCTTCCTGTAGAAACAGTCTGCTAACTTCCTGTAGAACCAATTTTCTCTGACTTTGCTTGCTTGGCTGGGGGTGCCTTCTCCTTGAACTGTGCTGCTGCCTGAAAGCTGACGAATCCAACACAAATGGCAAGTCTAATGTATTATAAAAACACACAAGTACAATGAACTGCCCGACAATAGATATTGCATGCCAAAGCTGGATGGGAAAAAGTGTTTCCAGGCCTTTAACTGAATCAAATGGCATTCTTAATCTTGGATGTGAACTCTGCTAAGAATTGATAACAGAAGCAGAACAGAACATAAGATAGATCAAGGGCAGAGAAAATATGACTTGCTCACATATCACTGCTATGAATTAGCATTTCCCTTCAATCTGAGATTGCTTCAAAACAGGCCAAAAATGAGAATTCCTAAGTTTTGTTTCAAGCTGCTGTATAACCAGGAGTAGAGCAAAACTTCATACCGAATCACACTTTTAAGAATTCTTTCACATGGAATAATATGGCTATTGCAAAAGACCTTTTGAACCCCTTGGGAAGTATTGAAATAAACAAATCTAACCAGAACAACACCAGAACTTTCCAGTTTGTTTCATGGAAGATTCACTTCATGCAAAATCACTGTTTTTCCATTAGTTAACTTTAATTCAAATTTCTGTTCCTAACATGACAATACTTTCCGACTGCAGTAGCTTTCTCTTCTTCATTTGAAGATGTTGAAATAAGTTTTGCTAAACATTTCATATATTTTTCTCCAAGATGTTCTGCTAATTTTCTTTTATCTCCATCTTGAGACAAGATAAACAACAGTTTCACAGCATAAGCTCGCATTTCAGAGTATGTAGCTTCACAAAAAGGGAAGCAATACTTGAATTGATCCTCCCTCTCTTAAATTTGTCCTTGCCTCAACAGCCGCTGGTACACAACAAATGGCATGGAATGCTCGAACAATGCTTCCAGGTATTGAAGGTGGTGTCAAATTTATTAAAGATAATAGCTGGTATATGATCTCATCAGATTCCAATAATGCAGCTGTTGTGTCATTTGTTCTTTGGGGCAATGCTGTAGACATAGCAAGGTTTGCATAGGTATTAGCAGCTTTTTCTCTCAAAGCCAATACAGTTGACAGTGGTGTGCATAGAAGGTCCAAGATGGGTCGGACCACCCCATCTTTGATCATTTGTAAAGCATTCTCAGGTAAAATTGAAAGATTCTGAAGTGCCCCAATGCCTGCTAATTTTGACTTCAAATTAGCATTTTAAATCATTTCAAGAAGTGGAAATACAACTCCCTCTTTGAGCAATGCAGCGTTGTTTTGATCTGTTAAACCTATCTCTGACAACTTACTTGCCATAACAATTTTCATTGCGTCAGACCCTTCTCTCAGGTTCTGTATCAAAGGTTTGAAATAGTTCGCCTGTGCCATTTGCACTACATTATGCTCACTGTATGGGAGATTCTCCAGAACTTCGTTTGCATCCTTAGCAGCTTTAGGATTGTCACTATTTGACATTGTTACAAGGAGGAGGATACAACCTTGTACCTTGCCACTCTGTTCACACACAGCCATATCCTTTGAAAGCTCTAAAAGCAATTCCACGACTTTCATACCCTCTGCAATATCACGTGAAAGTAAACGAACAATAAAATCAATAGCATGATCCACCTCAGCTATTTTCACCTTTCTTCAAGCTCCAAACTTGATGAAGAAAAACTCAGGCTTCTCTGCTCTGGAAGACTCTGCTGTATTTTCCTGTAAAACGTCTTCCTGTAGAATGCTAGCCGGATGCCATAGGATGTCTTTGCGCCTCTACACAATCTTGGTATGCTGGAGAATTTTGAACGGGCCAAAACAATCAGCGAAGGATGATAGGTTAATCATTTTGAGGAAGCAGAGGATGTATACTTCAGTTGAACATGATGCAAGTGCAAGTTAACAGCAATCTATGAGCTTCGGCTGAGCGCTCATTAATTCTGCGTGATTTTTGGTGGAGCGAGGTGGAAAAAATGTGTGTTGGCCCATATGAACTGCTGTGCTATCATGAACTGCATGTCTTCTTCTATTTGTTAATCAATTGATGCCCTGTGCACTGAAGTTCAACAAATCTTCCATTGCCTGTGTTTCTCAACTTCCACGTGAATGACTATCCACGCATGCTGCGTGATTTTCTCGTGAGTGCTAGAGAACTGGGTGTCTTGCTACATTCATGGCTTAATTTCACCATTCCATTCGTTCATGCAATGCTTAGACTAGATTCATGCAATAGATGAACAAGGTTTAGTCACGTACCTGAAGTCAAACGACTGCTTGTGAAGCTTTTTGCTGTTGCATGCTCATGTTCTGCTGCTGCATGCTTGGATCCTTTGGTTGCATGAGGGCTTGGCTGATGATTTTTTATTGCTTTTCCTTGTGCAGGTGTCCTCTAACCAGATCTAAGCTGCATGCATTTGTTTCCACGTTCAAATCTGCACCTTCAAGCTACTGCTGTTGTAATGTCACAGAACCAGAACTTGTTTTCGCCATTTCTCCCAAACGGTAAAGCGGATTGATCTGAAACTTGTTGAGCATGTTTCTATCATCATGATGCATCTCCCATAGAAAAAACGTGATCAATGGATGCACGGATTTTGAGAAAAATGGAAAATGGCTGAAGATTTCAGAGATCGATTTCTCGGAAACCGTGCATCGGAATCGGCTGAAACTTCTTGGGTAGGTTACCATCACTCATATGCATATCCCCATGAAACATGTTTTGAAATGGCTGCACGGTTATGGAGAAAATGCAAAAATGGCTGATGGTGATGGAGGCTGATTTCTTGGAAACCATGCACCGGAATTGGCTGAAACTGCTCAAGCATGTTGCCATCACCCTTGTACAATTCCCCATAAAACGGTTTTTCAAATGAATGCATGGTTTTCAAGTTATGGCAAAAACAAATTTTGTTCCATGTGTTTTTTTCTTCAAGGCATTTTGCAAGTGTTTGCATGGAAGGGAAAACTGAGCTTGGGCTGTGATGCAGGTATGGAGATGATGGAGGAGGAGTTGGAAGATTGCAAGAGGGCTTCTGAACCCTTGAGGAAGCTACCATGTTCGCAAAACCACTTTTTGAAATCCATGTCTAGTTTCCCACAATTTCTACAGGAAGTTCCTGTAGAAGCACAATGAGAAGCACAATGAGGTGGAAAAAATGATGGAGAAAGGCAAGGGATGGACACACAAGTGCTTGTAGGCCTAATCAACAGATTCCCACCATCAGATTCCATTTTAAACTCGAATTTGGTTCGTCCAAAGGTTCTACAGGATGTTTCCTGTAGAAATACAGAGCTTCCTGTAGAAGGCACAAGAAAATTCCTTTGACCTTGATTTGAGTGCTCCTCCTGTCATGAAAGTTCCTTCTTGCAACCTGCAATTAGCCAATGGAGATTAGTTTTATTTTTCTTTTCTTTTTCTCTTTTTTTTTTTGAGAAACAACTAGGGCGCCTCATGGAGGTTTTCACCCTAATTGCCTGTCCTGGGCGCCTCCAAGGAAGGTTTTCACCCAGGGATCTTATTCCATTTTTATTTTCTCTTTTTTCCAACCCATTGACCGCCTCATGGAGGTTTTCAATCAATGAGCCAATCTAAGGCGCCTCCAAGGAGGTTTTCACCTTAGATTTTTATTTTTCTTCTTATTTTCACTTTTTTTTTTTTTTTTTATCTTTTTTTTTCTTTTTTCTACCCTACCCTACTTGAAAAAAAAAATCATTTTCAAGTATAAGAATACTTCCAATGGAGCCATGTGCACATCGAGATTAGAGAAAAAATGATGTGAAGGCTCGAAGTGCATGCTTTGACAGGTATCCGGATCTCAGAGACCAAATGATCTGGCTTTGAAGGGATCAAACATAACTGAGGAAGAAAGTACCGCTGCTACTTAGTGACCTTCTGAAACCATATCTCAATATAGCTTTGATATCCTTGGTCATCTTGCTGATTTGGATCATTCTTCATGTCACCTTCTATCATGACCTTCTGATCTTCCTCTTTTTGTTGATCTTTCTCTTGAGTACATGGAGGATTTGATGATAACCATGAGGGAACTCTCTCGATCTCTGATTTAGATCTCTTCTCTTCATCAAGTGCAGCCCATGGTTCTTTGATCTCTTCTTTGGAACCTTCTTTTTCCTTTGGTCCTTCAATGTTGTCAATAGATTCTCTCTTTTGCAACACTCTTCCTGAGCTTTGGTGAACATCATTGAGCCCAAAAGGAGTCATTTGCACATGTTGTGCCTCAGCTTTGCAATTGGGTTGAGCTACTCCATTGTATGGCTTTGGAAATGGTACGGGTAGTTGAGTGGAGGTGTGAAATTGAGATGGAGATGGATGGCATTGTGGTTGGGTAGGCATTTGGGGTTGCCTTGGTGGAGGAGGAGGCGATGGTTGTGGATGAGCAGGTGGTGGAGGAAAATGAGTGGGATGAGAGTTGTACTAGGGCCTCCACCCCTGATAAGGTGCATTTCACTGAGGCTGTGGCTGAGCATAAGAGCGAAATGAATGAGCAACTGGTTGGGCATAGTATGGATCTGTGAAGGAACAAGGAGGAGGTGTGAACCAGGAAGGATGAGCAGGGGGACCCCAAGAAGGCATGAAAGTGGCTTGATAGGGGTCATAATAGGTCTCGAATGTCCCTTGTAGTTCCTGCTGATAAGATCTAGGTTCATGTGGCCTCCTTTGGTTCATATAATAGAGTGATTCAGTGGCTCCTTTGGCTCTCTGATATGCAGCTTTGATTTTGGGTAAGGAAGGGCACTGATCTGTAGGATGGTATTCTTCACATACAGAACACACTTCTATGGAGTACAATGGACATTCATTCCTAGGATGCTTTCTAGTGCACCTAGGACAAAAAATGGCCAAAGCCCTCTTGGCTTCTTCTTGCTTCTTTTGGATCCGCAAGGTATCCAGTTTCTTGGCAAGAAACTGCCTCATATCACTCTTGAACTCTTCCAGCTGATTTGCAAATTCATCTCTGGATAAGGGACTGCTCCCAACATTTCTTCTTGTAGCCATTTGCTCCAGAGGAATGGTTCCTTCTTCTTCTCCCCTAGAGGTTCTTTAAATATGCCTTGATGTCCACCCAGGGGTTCTTCTTAGTCACAGCCATCGAAGAAGAGAGAAGGTTGGCTGTGTGAAGCAGTGGGGGGTGTTGTGCAAATATTTTTCTAAATTATCTCTACTCCTACAAGGCATGAAATGAAATCTTTTTGGTTGATTTTTTCTTTTTTTCTACTTCTACCTGCAAAACTAAAATAGATTGAACTGCAACTAACTATCTTGCTAAAATGAAAATGCGGAATTGAAATGAAAGCAGGAAAGGACTAATCTATTTTGCTCAAATTAAATTGTAGGAATGAAATGCTAATCTACACTTGCATAATTGAAATGCTAATCTACGCTTGCAGAAATGAAATTGCGGAATTGAAATGCTAATCTATGAAAGCAGGAAATGCTAATCTACTTTTGCATAAACGAAATTGCATAATGGAAATGAAATAAACTACTTAGCAGAAGATTGTAGTAGAAAATAGAAGAAAAGCGGCAATCACCAATACTCTGACGCTTCCCCGGCAACGGCGCCAAAAAGATGGTGGGCTCCAGTATTGTAGCAATAATGCTACAACTCCTGGAACTCCCTTCTTTAATTTTATCAACCCGGTAGTTCGTAACAAACTTGGAAGCGACGGTGCTGTATGCACAAGTACTAGCTCTTGCCGCAGCTGTCACTTGGTCAGCTGGCACAAGTCCACTAGGAGCTTAAGCCAACTTCTATGAGCTCTTAGAAGAAGATTTTTAATTGATGGAGGAAAGCTAACTTGAAGGAAGCTAATCTAATTGCAAAAAGAAACTAAAAGCCAAAAAGAAACGCAAACCCTAGCAAACCCTAATTCTACCAGCTAGTCCTACTGACGCAAAGGAGAGCATGCAAACTACTGAAAGAGATGCCATTACTTCTATGAAGGTAAAATGCATGTGTCTAAGTTATCACTATCTGAAGAAAACATCTTTTTGTATTTTTGATTAAGTTGTTGGAATTATCATGCATGTGCTTCTAACTATTTTTGACTGTGCAGAGGTGGATCAAGGAGGAGAAATGCTTGGGAAAGGTTGGGAAGGTTCAGAGAGGGTCTAAGGGGTCCCTAACACCCTTCCAGAGAGTCTCACAAAGTTTTGCTGCCAAGAACCCGTGTTTATGAGCTTCTACAGGAAGTCTGCAGGGGTTCTACAGGATGTTCTGGATTTCTACAGGATGTTCTGTAATTCTTCTACAGGATGTTTCGAAATGGGATTTTGGAGCATGGATGGAGGGATAAAGATGGAGGAATGGGTATGGAGGTGAAATAGGGGTGTGAATAGGTCCAGGACTTGGTGGATGAGGCTAAGGAGCGATTGGATTTGTTCAAGGATGGATGAAGCGATGTTGCACAAGAAGATGAGAATCATGGCAAAGTAAGCAGATGAGGCAAATGTAAGGTAAGGTTTATAAGTGAAGGATGAAGCAGGTAGGTTGGATGGAGTATGGGCAGGTAAGGAAGGATAACAGGTACTCTGCAAGTGGTTTTTCAAACTGAACAAACAAAGACATGCAAGAAAACAAAGATCTAGTTATAAAACCTATGACCTAGTTACTTCACTCTAATCTGACCTAACAACAAAAGGAAATGAACATAAGTTTATTTGCAGTGAAACCATGTGAAACAAATATGAAACTAAGTGATCATAAACCTAAGCATGCATCCAAACTGATATCAAGTTCTATGAACGAGATTCAAACACTAATGATTGCATGGTGAAGCAAAGAAAGTGTTTTTGTTTGGGACAACATGGTTACTTCAACTCCAGCCCCTGATCCAATAAGGAAGAGGTGAAACCAAAAGCGTTTGCTGACCCTTTTTTTGGAGCTTTTTCCTGTTATTATCCTACCAATATATTCTAAACATAAACAGCTACTTTAACCATCAAAAGAAATCTAAATAACGAAGCAAGATCTAAATCTAAATAGCAGATTTTATTCTAAGAACGCAGCAAACACATAAAGATAAACGAAGGAGGTACTGGCCGCTTGAGATGGGCCCAACCCCAAGAGCTACAGCCTCCTAAGAGAGATTTAGAGCTGGTGCAAAGCTGGATTCATCTTTATTGATCAAGAAATGAAGAGTTACATCAAAACTGTCCACAAGAAGAACTTGAACATGAGCTGAAAGCAAAGATAATCTATTGCATAAAAATCAAACTACAAACTAGCGAACTAATGGCTGCAAAATGACTAACCACTAGCTACTATCTACTGGCTAACTAGCTAACATCCACTGGCTAACCAAAATGAGGCCCTAAGCCTTCTTATTTATACAATTTGAGGACCCAACAGTCCTCCTAAAATTTAGGGACTCGGCTGCCCAAGACTTGTAGTTAACAGCAGTCCTACTTGACTTGCTTGGCTGCCCTTGTGTTGATTGATTCGGTGGCCCTTGAACTCCGAGCTGATGGTGTAGAATTTGAGGTAAGGGCCCATAAATGAAGGGGACACCTTCCTACAAATCCTCTCCCTTGTCTTCCCACGAATTTGGCTGCCAAGTGCTCATTAAGACCTTCAATTTTGTCTCCAAATTGACCAAAAAGGCTACACAAAGCACCCATTAGACTTGTTGGCATAATGACTAACCAAATTCACTCTATTAGCATAAATATAATCAAAAACATGCAATAAACTAATGAGAATGGTGGATTAAGTCAAATTAGGAGGTTGAATGAGCCCAAATAATTCTCCATTTTTGGGGCTCATCAGTGACTTTGGTATAAAAGAGAATGTGCAAATAGACAGCACTGATGATGGTATAGAGAAGCTCCATAGGTATATTAAATCTTCTCATGCTTTCCTAATTTTAGATGATGTTGACCATCTTCAGCAGGTGGAAGCATTTCTTTTACCGGTGAAAGATGCACTTCAGCAAAGTAGCTTAATTCTAGTCACATCTTGAAATAAGGATGTACTTACAAGCTCAAGGATTGCAAATTCTTCCATTTTCAAACTAAAAGGACTAGACCAAGACCATTCCCAAGAACTATTCTATTGGCATGTGTTCAACCAGGGATATCATCCTACAGAATTTGAGCAAGTGGGCGAAGAGTTTGCGCATGCTTGCGCCGGATAGCCATTATCCCTTAAAGTGCTTGGATCTCTTCTTCATGGAAAATATTTGAAGTATTGGAATGTGCAATTGCATGATATCTCCAAAATTCTTCGCAAAGATATACTGGCTACACTCAAAATTAGCTATGACAGTCTCGATAAAATAGAGAAGCAGATTTTCTTAGACATTGTGTGCTTCTTTATAGGAGAGGACAAAGATACCGCTATAAGAATCTGGGATGGAACGGAGTGGGGAGGATGGCTTCGTCTTCGGAACCTAGAGAGCAGGTGTCTCGTGGAAGTAGACGATGAAAACTATATAAGAATGCACGACCACCTGAGGGACTTGGGCAGACATATTGCGGAGACTGAACCTCCAGAATGGACACTTCGCCTTTCGTGCCCAACCCACGACCTTAGGCTTCTGTCCGACAAATCACTGGTATGTATTTTGAAGCTTTAGACCGATATTCAAAATAGTGTTTTTGTCAAAGTTGTGTCAGTTATGTTTTGAATTCTTAACCTTTACAAGGATGTCCCTTTCTTATCAGAAAGCGCAACATAAAACACTAAACACAAAAACACAACTTGCTCATTCCATTACCAAGCAAGGAGTTTTATACACAGCAGAGAATTTTCCGGATTTTGGTTGTCGGTGGCTTCTTCAAGACGCTACCTGAAGTCTCCAGAAGTCTCGAGATAATCTCCTGAACTCTCGAGAATGCTTGTCACCTAACAAAGTTAATGCTAATGGTGGTTGGAATAAATGTTTTTCCGACACTCCCCCTTAATTCCAACCATAAGATAAACACACAAAATACACTATAGTACAATACATAAGACACAAAAATACTCTTAATTGACATGCCCGCTGGTCTAAGTCTCAGCTAGGCTTACAACATAATCTGGATTTTCTACAACACACTACTTGATAACACATCTTTCATTTTTGCCTTCTTGCTAAAGGGTCCATGCTTGTTCATTCGCTCATACAATTTCATCTTCACCTTTCTTGATTTCCTTATGAGCTCCAACTACTCTTTGCTTATGTACTTAACATCAACAACCTCTTCCAAATTGGGATGCAAGGCAACATCCCGAAAAAGGTAATCCAATTTATGCTCTCCCAACTTTCCATGAGAAGGATTCTTGTAAAGTATGTGATCAAGTGGCACAAACTGGTCAACTGGAACATCATCCACCAAAATGGACTCGTCTTCGAGCATGAGCGGCCTCTAAACAACATCCATGGTTGTATCCTCCAATGTCACAGTCATCTTAGAAGTGATTCAATCAAATTTCTAACAATTAGGTTCTGAGAAAAACAAGTGTTGCTCCGAGTGATTCCTAGATCATGTGGAATAGACTGCTCATCAATAAAATCATCATCTTTATCAAATAATTCTTCAGACTCAAAAATTCTACCAGAAAAAATATTGCCCGGCCCAAAAATACTTCCAAATGGACTTTGTGAAAAAACATTATAAAAACGATCTCTATCAAACATTATTCCACTCATTTCTCAACTTCCTTAAGCTAGGCAAGAGCACACATATACTATTTTAATGACCCTAAGAGCTAATACTCAAACACACCTAAAAATTTCACTATTTTAGGCGGAGGCTAATGCTTTAGTCTCAAAATCTTCCATGAATAAGCTAGCAACTATAGGGGAAAGATGAGAACCCATTGCTACCCACAGGTTTGTTTAAAGAACTCACCTTGGAAACTGAAAAGGGCAGAGGTGAGGCAGAGATCAACTAATTTGGCAATGTCATTGTCAGTAATCCGATTTATGACATCAATAGCCTCTTCCTTATATATTTACATTTGATAATAATACATTTGGCTGGTATTTTTTGAAATATATATATATATATATATATATATATATATATATATATATAATTGGATTTTGTATTTGTATGGTATTAAGTTGATTTTGACCATTACCACTCTAATTTCTTGGATGAAGTGAGTGTCATTTTCAGTGATCTGATTTATGACATCAATTGCCTCTTCCTTATATATTTACAATTGATAATACTACATTTGGGTGGTATTTTTGAAATATATATATATATATATATATATATATATATATAATTGGATTTTGTATTTTAATGGCATTAAGTTGATTTTGACCATTACCACTCTAATTTCTTGGATGAAACGAGTGGACTAGATCATTAGAGATTTGAGCTTACATTTACTTTACACAATACTTTAATAAATAGTGTTGTTTATTAGATTTAGACAATACAATTTGGAGCAAGATTGTGATTTGTGTTATTTAAAAACATTATTTGAATGAATAAATAAATTCAACTCCCTAAAAAACTGCTAAATAATTGAAATTTACTTATTAAACAACTTATGATTTTTTAAATTTTCTACCAAATTTTAAATAAAATTTATTTCATTTCAAAAAAAATATACCAAACATTTAATTGCTATTTAAAAACTCACATTTGAATGCATAAATAAATTCAATTCTCTAAAAACCAGCTAAATAATCAAAATTTACTTATTAAACAACTTCAATTTATGATTTTTAAAATTCTCAGCCAAATTTTAAATAAAATTTATTTCATTTCAAAAAAACATACCAAACACTTAAACTATCATATTAAATTATCATAAGAAATGAATGATTCACTGAGACGAAAAAGTGCCTACTACTGTTGAAAAAAACTGTTTTTTTAGAAAAGGAAAAAGAAAAACTGCCGACCATTGTGCCACCAATGTGTTGTAAAATGTATTACTAGTGATTTGAAGGAGGTTCTAAAATATTTCCCTGCACATAATCCATAACATCTTGCTCTTCTATTGTCAAGTCAAGAGACATCTTCCATGCATGATAATCAGAATTATCATGAAGCTTATCGTCAAACTTGAAGTAGGATGTGGAGGCCATTGAATCTTGTCCTTGATCAGTGATTGATCATCTCACTCTTGCTTGGGTTTTGTCTTCACCTCACCTCTAATAACATGTTAATTTTAGTTAACAATGGTATGTTCTATGCTAAGAGTAATTTTACTTCTATTTCTTTATTAGCCCAATATCAATATACAGTTTAGCAATCAAATCATCATGATAGTAAAACACAGATGGAACATAAACAATAACAGTCGAAGATAAGGCAAGAAAAGAGGGCACATGATATGGAACCAACTAGGAACAAACCCCAATGTGGGGAAAACCTTGATCAATTCTTCTTATAATTCTTCAAAATTTTAGCAGAGAGAGAGAGTACAATATACAATATTCATTTTCCCAATCACAATGAAATTTGATCAGTCAAACAACATAAATAGAAAGCCCTAACCAAAAATTCAACGTTGGCCAACAAGGCATATTTTGACCTCCAAAACAACTCGGTCAAACTCAGTCAACTTGGCCTCCAACAACAAGTCAAATCAGCCCAAAAATAGTCCAAAAAATGCCAGTCAAATATGGTCAACAAAATTAAACACAACAGCAAGCCCTAGCACAGTCAACGCTGGTCAAACTGCCTCAAATTTCATGACCAGAACTTCATCCTGCCCAAACAGAAATTCCCCACACAAAACCGTAGTCAAAGATGGTCAACGTTGGTTTACGCAGGGATAGCCAAAGAACAATCCCTTCTTCACATGTGTGGAGAGAGAGAGGCCTTAGAAATTCGTACCCAATCAAGAGAGATGTGTGAGTGGATGAAGTGTCCAAATGAGAAGGAGGCACCATGTATTTATATGCAAATTTTGAGGATGAATAGACGTGAATTTTGGGCTTCTGAGCCTACATGAGTTTGCTAGACGACCTTGACAATTTGTCCATAATCAAAATAAATTCATAATTCCATTTGTACATGTAAGAATAGGATGATCCTTAGATCAATCCTACACCTCTCAGAGAGAGGAATCAAATAAAAATATCAGGTGCCTCATATGAGTTGTCCAAGGTGAATTTTGGCCCTAGTTTCCAAATTTAACACTCCCTCTCAACTAGGGAGAACTTCACCTGCCAAATTGTACCATCCTTGTATTTTCTTTTCTCTTCTCTACTCTACTGAATATGAAGAAAGAATACATGATCGAGAATGTATCATACCATTCTCCACTGAACCGAAGTTAGTCTCCAATAATATAAAGTGTGTCATACCACTCTTAACAGATCCGAAGTCATTTTCCATTAATTCTAGATCAATATCAACATCCTAGCATAGGAATACAGTAGTACACAATGCATCCATTTGTAGTACTGTGGTCCCTATCCTCATTTCCCTACTCATTGGCTAGATGAGAGCTACTTCCCATGAGTCCCAAACTGCATGGGTAGGATGTGCCGGCAGGAGAAGGTGAACCACTCATCCTACTCATATGCCATAGGAGAAGGTGAACTACTCAACCTATGCATATGTCACCATGGGGTATCATAAGGGAAGGTGAACCACTCACCCTATACATCGTGCACCATTAGGGGAAGGTGAACCACTCACCCTATACATCACACACAATTAGGGGAAGGTGAACCACTCACCCTGTACGTCGCGCAACATTAGGGGAAGGTGAACCACTCACCCTATGGTCGCTCATCGCTCCAATAAGTACCCCAAGCCCCCCGGAGCTCTCGGAGCTCAACATCCATCTCATACGGGACCCTCATAAGAGGGTCTCTCCACGACTCCAAGTCATGCATGGAAGGTTAAGAATTTTACCTTCCCCAAGGACTTCATAAGAATATCAGCGACCTGATCATCAGTCCCAATGTGTTGGAGCCTTATTTCTCATCGTTGTACCATATCCCGGATAAAGTGGTACCTGATATCAATATGCTTGGAGCGGTCATGAAACACAGGATTCTTAGAAAGACGAATCCCATTCTGGCTGTCGCAGAATATCATGGTGGTATCCAACACATGTTCAAACAACTCACTAAAGAGCTTCCTCAACCAAACAACTTCATAGGAGGCCAAATTAGCAACAATGTATTCAATATCAACAATGCTAAAGGCAATTCACTTATGCTTCCTGCTCATCCATGATATCGACGTAGAACCTAGAGTGAAGCAACTTCTAGATGTGAAATTACGATCCACCACACTGTCAGACAGTCTGCATCAGAGTAACCATGGAGCCTCACATTCCCAACAATGTATCTCAGTCCATAAGTGATTGTGCCTCGAATATATCTCAAGAGATTCTTGGCAGCAATCCAATATATGTGATGAGGCTCAACCATAAAGTGGCTCAACGTATTCACTACAAGACATATGTCTGGATGAGAGTTCACCAAGAACATCAGGGCCCCCATGAGTTGACGATACTCAGAAGGATTTCCCAAATCGGGCCCAACAACACTTCCTGATCTGAAATGGGGACATAAAGGCTTCTTGTCAGCTTACAAGAACCTCTCCCACTCCAAGCTTATATATATTCCCAAGTTCTATGCTTATGATTGATAATTTGTGGAAATAAGCACCTGAAATAGGTGTATGCTTGTGTTTTCCTTTAACTGCTTAATTGCCTTAAGTTTATTTGCTTAAACTGATATGAAATGCATATAATAGTAAATAAAGTAGCAAATAAGCAAACCATAGGAGACAACAATATAATATGGAGTTCACCCTGATATCTTGGGCTACGTCTCCTTGAGCACTAATCAACTCGATTAGGCTCTTTGGGATTATGGTAATGCTTCTTTTACAAGTTCCACACTCAACTCCATAGGTTTACAACTGTGGCTATGGGCTTAGAATACCATCTTACCCCTGACTGTCCTTTCTTTGCAAACAGATCTAGGCCTCTCTGGACTAGACTCCTTCAATTAGTGCTCTGAGCTATCTTGAGCTCTAGCTTGCACCAACTCCCTTAGAATTCTGTGAACTGTCTCTGGAATTCCTTCTTTTGTCTTCAACACTCTTCATACATCAGCAATAGCTTGATCATTTGATCTCTTTGTTGTTCTTTGGCTTTGTCTCTTGGCTTTGGCTCTTGGCTGTGGCTCTTGGCTGTGGCTCTTGGCTCTGGCTCTTAGCTCTCACGAGCTTCTGGTTTCACTTGACCTCCAAGCGACCCTCTGCGTCTGAGTTACCCCGACTCCGCAGACTGCCTCCTCTAGGCTTACACTCAACATTCAAGCATCTCTGAGCCTCTTGGGCTTCTTTGCGCTTCTCCTGAGCATAACTCTGCCTCTTTGTGTTATCATTGGTTTGCTCGACCTCCAAGCGAATATCAACAACCTTCAACTGCCCTGTCAATTGAGCTCCCTGTGCTTTTTTTACTACATCAGTTACAATCACCTCCATCATTGAAGAACCCAGTTGTTTCATCACAAGAATCCATTTACAAATGGAAAGGAACTGGCGGGCATGGCCATCCGATTGTTTTTCCTTCCTCTGGCTGAAATAGCCAAATAACATAAATACATAGGAAAACGCACGCAAAACACATCATGAGCCTTTTAGGTGGACATCAAATAATATGTAATCATCCCTATAATCCTCTTGGGTCCATCATTCTATCGCATATCGCAATTGCATTGCGTATGGCCGAAAACCCAAATACACGGAAATTACAAAGAAAATCTACAAATCCGAATTTCAAATATTATGAAATCATGTCTATAACCTTATCAGGTCTGGCCTTTATCGCATGTCGTAATCGCACGTTGCATTAGCATGGCTCCTTTGTGCCGACCGTCGATTGTCGATCGTCGATCGCATATCGCAATTGCATGTAGCAAGTTGCAACGACCCTTGTATCAGGGATTCGCCGATTGCCGATTTTCAATCGCTCTATCGGCGCAATCGCTATCGGCCCATCGCATCAGTGTATTGCATCGACATATGTCGCATGTAACGGCCCCCTTGGTATCTGCGCGAGCCGATCACCGATCGCCGATATCGCAATCGCCAATCGCATATGTAAATAGCACGGGGTTCCGATATCGCATGAGGCCTTCCTCTGATGTGATATATTGGAGATCGCTAATCGGCGAGTCGTTCCGCCTTTACTTAAGTCCTCCCTTTGAACTCTTTCCGATGCGAAACTTCCTTAAGGAACACATATTCTCCATTAAGTCCCATTTATAAGAAATTGCCTCCTTTTCTAAGGACAATGGACAATTTTCTTTTTTCAATAACTTCTTCATCCGAAGTCCATTTTCGCCCATTCAAATTGCATTAGATCCATAATGAAGAGATCTCTGCAATGAGACTATTTCCAAGAGCATCCTTTGACTTTCAGTTTTCCTCTATGAGGAACATTTTTAGACTTAGAAGTCTATGTTAGATCCATTTTGGATCACGCCTTCCCACTAAAAAGCTTTTGGACTCCAAAAGACTGATATACTGATCTGAACAATAAATGAGAGTACCTCACCCTCTTCTTTCAGCCTCCACACTTGCCTAGCATAGTGCCTCTGAACCAAAGCCTTTGAACACTTCCTTCCTGGATGTGCTTGTCCTCCTGGGAAGAACTATCTTCCTCCTTGATTTCCTGCAGAACTCTTGTTGAGAAGGTCACAGAAGGTAGTTTGAACTTCTCTGCCTTGATCATTGATCCAAGGTGGCTAAAATCAATGTGAAGTTACATCTGCTTCATAAAATTTTGATTTGTACCTGTTTGACATACTGTCAACAACAACTATGAACAAAAAAAGGATTACAGGCAACAACTAGATGGCCTAAACTCCTAATTCAACAAAAGAAATAGATTTCACATCTTGTGAACACCTCCATGTATCTACATCTGCATACAAATGATTGACTAGATAACAAGCCAACAAAACATGCCTTTAAAACAATTGACCCTTCAATTCAAGCACGTAGAAAAATAACTTTAGGATTCTTTTTCAAAGTTGAAACACTTCATCATTATCTCCATCTTGGAGACCAAATCAAATTTTCCCAAGTCAATATTACATTACATGCATGTTTAAAAGCAAAGCAATCAACCCTTCAAATTAATTACACATAAATTTTCAAATATAAGGAAATCATCAACATCCCTGTGTTCATGCACATCATTCTCATTCATGCATTTCATCCTTTCAAATTTCACTTCAGCACACAGTACTTTCAAAGCTGAAATGAATATGATGTTGCAGCAATAAAGTGAGTCCCATACTCAAATTTTCCATTCACCTTCTTGGTAAAACCCCGCAACTTGCATCTCATTAACAAATAAATCCATTCTCAAAAAGACATGCAACCTTAATTGGATAAGAACTCTAACCATTTCTTACCAATCAATTTCAAAGGTGCTATCTTTGTCTGCCAATCAGCATCAACATGTGAATCATCCTGAAACACATCAGTCATGGAATCTTTCTTTCCATTTCTGCCATTTTCTCTTTCCACCTTCTTCAAATTTTGTGGAAGCATTGTTGGATTCAGAGTCCAACATTTTGCAGCAATATGTCCTTGCTTATGGCAGTAGGTGCAACACATGTGCATCTTCTTGACAGCATGATTTGCATTTTCCAATGGACCTTTGGCTTCTTGCTTCCTTTCCTTCAAAAGTTTCCTGTATGTGGCCATTCTCTTCCAACATCTAGAAACATTATGGTTATCCAAACCACAAAAGGAACATGCAATTCTTTTCCCATGCTTATATGGAAATTTATCATGCTTTACATAATCAAAAGGAATATGATTAGAACCATATTTATACCTTTCTTTTTCTCCTTTATTTCCTTCTTGAGGAGGTGAATTGAATGAATAAGTAGCTCCCTTTGGAACACCATCAATCTCTTCAAGGTCGTCAGAGTTTCCACAACTCTCTGGTTCAAGTGCATGCTTATGAAAACCTGCATCCTGCAAATGATGTTTCAAGCTATTGCATTCTCCATGAATACAATATTTACACTCTTGAGGTAGAAGACTTGAAATGAAACTCCGTCTTGAAATTGTTTCAATTGTCTTCATGGCAGCTTTAGAACTTTCTCCATAAGATTTTCCATAGCCAAGACCCAAATACTTAGGCCTTTCCTCAACCATTATTGGCTCAACAATACCTTGTGCATGTTTTCCCAAGCCTTTCCTTCATAGCCCATCTTGGACATTAACTTGGAACCTATGCCTCTGGTATGTTTTTCAAAAGAACCAACATAAACATTCTTAGAGGAAATTGAAGACAAACTAGAATTGTTTACCTCTTCTTCAAGCTGATACTTGACTAAGGCTTCTTTCGCAACAAAGAGATGTGTCTCCAACTCATGCATCCTTTCCAGATCCATATTTACAATATGAAGTTGTCTCTCCATTCCTGCAATTTGTCAGAAAGCAACTGCTTCTCTTCCTTCAGGAAATTCAACTGCTCTCTAAGGGTGGTGTTCTTCCTTCCATCCTCATACATTTCTCTCACCATATTCATCATGATGAACAAGTCTTGCTTCATGTCTTCATCAAAGAATCTTGTGATGAAGGAGGAATTTGAGGATTCACTTGTAGAAGTTTTCATTATGCAAATGAACAAAAGAACTTCAAACAAGATTAACAAAGAGCTTATTCAAGAAACCTTTTGCAAGAAACCTCTTATACTTCAAGGATTGCTTTGAGGTCCTTTGGGATAAGAAGAATGCCTTCAACCTTTCTTCCTTCTTGTCCTCTCCTAGACTTAGCTATCAATAGCTTCCCTTCACCTCTGCAAACTCACACAATAGTCAGTTTACAAACAATCAAACAATCAATCCTTGACTGTTTAAACACCTTTCAAGTTAAACAAGAAAATAGATTGCTCTGTCAATCAAGCATTCTGATATGATGTCACTTGCATCATGATACAACCTGCTCTGGTATAACTTACTCTAATATAACCAGCTATGATACCACCTGATCTGAAATGGGCACCTAAAGGATTCTTGTCAACTTACAAGAACCTCTCCCACTCCAAAGCTTATATATATTCCCAAGATCTATGCTTATGATTGATAATTTGTGGAAATAAGCGCTTGAAATAGGTGTATGCTTGTGTTTGCCTTTAACTGCTTAATTGCCTTAAGTTTATTTGCTTAAACTAATATGAAATGCATATAACAGTAAATAAAGTAGCAAATAAGCAAACCACAGGAGACAACAATATAATATGGAGTTCATCCTAATATCTTGGGCTACGTCTCCTTGAGCACTAATCAACTCAATTAGGCTCCTTGGGGTTATGGTAATGCTTCTTTTACAAGTTCCACACTCAACTCCATAGGTTTACAATTATGCCTATGGGATTAGAATACCATCTTAGCCCTGGATGTCCTTACTTTGCAGACAGATCTAGGCCTCTCTGGACTGAACTCCTTCAATTAGTGCTCTGAGCTATCTTGAGCTCTAGCTTG
Organism: Pinus tabuliformis; assembly: GCA_031772625.1. Lineage (NCBI taxonomy): Eukaryota > Viridiplantae > Streptophyta > Pinopsida > Pinales > Pinaceae > Pinus > Pinus tabuliformis. Next base: position 1,181,759,488 of record CM062809.1, read on the forward strand.
CACCAACTCCCTCAGAATTCTATGAACTATCTCTGGAATTCCTTCTTCTGTCTTCAGCACACTTCAGACATCAGTAATAGCTTGATCATTTTATCTCTTTGCTATTCTCTAGCTCTGTCTCTTGGCTCTGGCTCTCAGCTCTGGCTCTTAGCTCTCACGAGCTTTTGGTTTCGCTTCACCTCCAAGCGACCCTCTGCTTCTGAGTCACCCCAACTCTGCAAACTTCCTCCTCTAGGCTTATACTCAACATTCAAGCGTCTCTAAGCCTCCTGGGATTCTCTGCGCTTCTCCTGATCATAACTCTGCCTCTCTGTGTTATTAGTGGTTTGCTCGACCTCCAAGCGAATCTCAGCAACCTTCAGCTGCCCTGTCAATTGAGCTCCCTGTGCTTTTTGTAATAAATCAGTTATAGCCACCTCCATCATTGAAGAACCCAACTGTTTCATCACAAGAATTTGTTTACAATGGAAAGGAACCAGCAAGCATGGCCATCCGATTGTTTTGCCTCCCCCTGGCCGAAATAGCCAAATAACAGAAATACACAGGAAAACACACGCGACACACATCATGAGCCTTTTAGCCAGACTTCAAATAATATGCAATTTCCCCTATAATCATCTTGGGTCCATCATTCTATCGCATATCGCAATCGCATTGCGTATGGCCAAAAACCCAAATACACGGAAAATACAAAGAAAATCCGCAAATCTGGATTTCAAATATTATGAAATCACGTCCATAACCTTATCGGGTCCAGCCTTTATCGCATGTCGCAATCAAACATTGCATTAGCATGGCTCCTTTGTGCCGATCACCGATAACCGATCGTCGATCACATATCGCAATCGCATGTATCAAGTCGCAACGACCCTTGTATTAGGGATTCGCCGATCGTCGATCACTCTATCGGAGCTATCGCTATCGGCATATCGCATCAACGTATGTCGCATCTAATGGCCCCCTTGGTATTTGCGCGACCCGATTGCCTATCGCCGATATCGCAATCGCTAATCGCATATGTAAACATCCCAGGGTTCCGATATAACATGAGGCCTTCCTCTGATGGGATATATCAGAGATCGCTAATCGGGGAGTCCTTCCACCTTTTCTTAATTCCTCCCTTTGAACCCTTTCCGATGCGACATTTCCTTAAGGAACGCATATTCTCCATTAAGTCCTGTTTATAAGAAATTGCCTCCTTTTCTAAGGACATTGGGCAATTTTATTTTTTACAATAACTTCTTCATCAATCCGTTTTCACCCATTCAAATTGCATTAGATCCAGAATGAAGAGATCTTTGCAATGAGACTATTTCCAAGAGCATCCTTTGACTTTCATTTTTCCTCTATGAGGAACATTTTTAGACCTAGAAGTCTATGTTAGATCCATTTTGGATCACTTCCGCATAACTTCTTGAAGTTAAGTTCCATCAGAGTAGTCATGGACTTGCAGTCCACCATCCCAAATCTTTCAAGTATCTTTACAATGTATTTTCCTTGAGAAAGGAAAATCTCACCTGGCTTTTGTTAGACCTCCAACCCTAGGAAGTAATGCATCAATCCTAGGTCCTTCATCTCGAATTCAGAAGCCAACTCCCTCTTACATTGATTGGTAAGAGGCTCTGCACCTATCAGAAAGAGATCGTCCACATAGAGTACCAAGATGAGAGGTCTATCATTCTCAACCTTAAAGTAAAGATTTGGATCAACTTCACTTCTCATAAATCCCAACTTCATTAGATAGATATCGATCCTCTCACACCAAGCTCGGGGTGCTTGCTTCAACCCATAGAGTCCTTTGTTCAACCTGCATACATGTGTTTGACAATCTTGAACTTCGAACCCCTCGGGTTGTTTTATATAGACTTCCTCCTTAAGTGAACCATGCAAGAAGGCAGTCTTGACATCCATCTGGTGTAGATTCCATCAGGCTTGCAAGGCAACAAGGGCAACGATCGAACGAGTGGTGTAGTAGGAAACCGGTGAAAATATCTCATCATAATATACACCTTCCTTTTGAGAGAATCCTCGAGCAATGAATCTAGCCTTAAACTTTTCAGCACTTCCATCAGTTCCATGCTTGATCTTGTAGAGCCATTTCGAGGTGACAACAGATTTTTTCTTGGGTCTAGGAACCACATCCTAGACATCATTCTTCATAATCAAATCATACTCTTCGTTCATTGCATCCTTCCAAACTTTGTGTTTGGCAGCTTCTTCGAATGTGCAAGGCTCAGATTGAACAATGTTTCTCATTTCAGTTAAGTACCCTTGGTACCTATTCGGCTTCTTGGTTTCACAAAAGTCCCACTAGGTGCAACATATCTCTCAGCATCTTCGAGAGTCTCCCTAAGCAATGAGGGCCTCCTTTTCAAGGAGGAGGGTTCATGAGGGGCTGGATCAATGGGATCCATTGGTTCTTCAACATCAGACATTTTCTCATCTTGCAATTCTCCCTGCTTTCCTGAATCTTCTTCTTTGTCCTTCCTTGGAAGAGGAAGGTTACTGACCTTCCTAAGGGCAGCATTGTCATCGAAGGTGACATCATGACTTATCTCCACTTCTCTTTGACCAGGCACATAGATTCTATATGCCTTAGAAGTTTCCCTGTATCCCACAAATGTTCCTTTCTTCCCATAAGAATCCAATTTGCTTCTCTTTTCTTTCGGCACATGAAAATATACGGGACTACCAAAAATTCTAAAGTGAGAAACATCAGGTTTCTTACCGGTGAAAACTTCTTCAGAATTTTTGGAGTCCAACGCTTGATGAGGGCATCTATTTTGAACATACACAACGGTGTTTGCAACTTCGACCCATAAGAACTTCGGAAGGCTTTGATCATGAAGCATGGTACGAGTGGCTTCTACAATAGAACAATGCTTCCTCTCAGCAACACCATTTTTCTCAGGAGTATATGCGGTAGTAGTCTCCCTCTTAATGCCAACTTCTCTACAATAATTTTTGAACTGATTTGATTCATATTCGGTTCCATTATTGGTCCTCAATATTTTGATCTTCTTCCACGTATGATTTTCAACCAAAGATTTGAAAGAACAGAACCATGATAATACTTCGTCCTTCTTCTTCAAGAAATATATCCAAGTCTTGCGAGAGAAATCATCCATAAAGATATCATAATATAGATATCCTCCTAATGAATTAACAGGCATCGTACCAGATAGATTAGAATGAATCAATTGCAATATGTCAATGGTCTTGCTATCACTTGAGGGGAATGGTCCCCTTGTATGCTTTCCTTTGGCACATCACTGAAAAACACCTTCATGTTCTACTTTAAATTCGGGCATATCTGTCAACATCTTCCTCACATCGGGTAGAGCCTTATAATGTAGATGAGAAAACCTTTGGTGTCGTAATTCGGATTGAAGTGATGTGTCGCAAGACATATCTCCCAATGGGCTTCCTCCAACTTGATATAGGCTATCAACCCTAAAGCCAGGTGTAAATGCATCATTGAAATTTTTATTCCACACACGTACCTTTCCATCGATGAATGCCACCTTGAATCCTTTGTCCTCCATCGTTGAGATAGATACCATGTTCTTATTTAGATCGGGTACATATAGTACTTCTTGTAGATGAATGGTGTTACCTTGATTCAATTGAAGAGTAACATTCCCAACTCGCTTTACGGGATAGGTGGAATTATCTCCAAGGATAATTTCCAAATTTGTATCATTTTCAATCAGATTTGAAAGAGCTTCCTTATAACCGGTGAAGTGCCTTGAGGCACCACTATCAATCAACCAGTTTCCTAAAGTGTCCAGAGGAGATGCAGTAGAGAGGGCATATATAAGATAGAATTATTTTTGCTTGTTATCAACAACATTAGATTCATCATACCTGGTGTTTCTTGATCTCTTGGGAGGGCGACCATTTCCTTTATGAGGAGCGAGAGCATTCCTTTTTCCTTGGTTGTTGAATCTACCATTCCTTTGATTGTTGTTGCCCCCGAAATTGTTGCTGTTATGGTTGTCATCATCATGAGGTGTATCCTTTCTATTAGGACACTCACTAGAATAGTGTCCAAACTTGTTGCAAATGAAGCATCTTCCCTTCCTTCCATTTTTGAAACCCGACCTTCCTTGACATTGCTTCTTTGAACTTGCATTGTTCTTCCTTTTACCATGAGCGGAGAATGCACTAGGATCATTCCAATTTGAAGGTATATCTTGTTCCATCATCCTTGTTTCTTCTTGAGAACATCTAGTCAGCAATTCTTCAAAACCTAGAATCACGTCATTGTTAATAGTAGTGTTGAACACGTGCTATTCACGAGGGATTCCTCCAAGGACAATGAGAGTATTCTCCTTATTAGCAATAGCTTCTCCAATATAAATAAGATCATTTTTTATTTCAATAATCCTCATGAAGTAGGATTGTTATCTCAGTAATCCTCATGAAGTAGGATTGAATATCTTCATTTCTTCCTTTCTTTATATCCTTCAGCTTGTTCTTGAGGAAAAGAATTAGGTTTTCATTGCTAGATTTGAACATGCCAACCAACCTGTCATATATCTACTTTTATGTGTTCAAATCAGAGATGTAAGCAACTAAATGCTTATGAATAGTATCCCTAATGATCTTCTTGGCTTTGACTTCACCCTTATTGTACTTTGTCTTAGCAGTAACTGGTGATTTGAAGGAGGTTCTGAAATCTTTCCCTGCACATAATCCATAACATCTTACATTTCTATTGTCAAATCAAGAGACATCTTCCATGCATGATAATCAAACTTATCATGAAGCTTATCATCAAACTTGAAGTAAGATGTGGAGGCCATTGAATCTTGTCCTTGATCAGTGATTGATCCTCTTAGTGATTGCTCTTCTCACTCTTGCTTGGGCTTTGTCTTCACCTCACCTCTGATACCATGCTAATTTTAGTTAACAATGGTATGTTCTATGCTAAGAGTAATTTTACTTCTATTTCTTGATTAGCCCAATATCAATATATACAGTTTAGAAATCACATCATCATGATATTAAAATGCATATAGAACATAAACAATAATATTAGAAGACAAGCCAAGACAAGAGGACACATGATATGACACCAGCCAGGGACAAATGCCAATGTGAGGAAACCCTTGATCAATTCTTATAATTTTTCAAAATTTCAGCATAGAGAGAGAGTACAATATACAATATTCACTTACCCAATCACAATGAAATCTGATCAGTTAAACAACATAAATAGAAAGTCCTAATCAGAAAGTCAACGTTGATCAACAAGGCATATTTTGACCTCCAAAACAACTCGGTCAAACACAGTCAACTCAACCTCCAACAGCATGTCAAATCAGCCCAAAAATAGTCCGAAAAAGTCTAATCAACAAATGTAAACGCAGCAGCAAGCTCTAGTACAGTCAACGTTGGTCAAACAAACTTGGATTTCGTGCCTAGAACTGTGGTCTGCCCAAACAGAAATTTCCCACACAAAACTGCAGTAAAAGATGGTCATTTTTGTTCAACGCATGGACAGCAAAAGAACAATGCCTTCTTCGCACGTGTGGAGAGAGAGAGGCCTTAGAAATCCATACCCAATCAAGAGAGATGTGTGAGTGAATGAAGTGTCCAAATGAGGAGGAGGCACCATGTATCTATATGCAACGTTGAGGATGAATAGAGGTCACTGTTGGGGTTCTGAGCCTACATGAGTTTGCTTGCCAACCTTGACAATTTGTCCATAATCAAAATAAATTTGTAATTCCATTTGTACATGTAAGAATGGGATGATCTTTAGATCAATCCTACACCTCTCGGAGAGAGGAATCCAATAAAAATATCAACTACCTCATATGAGTTGTCCAAGATGATATAACTATTTTTCATATTTATAAAAAGAATGAATAATAAAATGGTTTAAAAATGAAATAAATACCTATTTTAAAAAATGAACATTAAATTAATCCAAAAAGTGGAATTTAATTCCACATATATTAAATACGTTGAAATGTTAGTCACAAATTTGTTTTTAAGTAAGTTTTTTATATATTTGCATTTTATAATTATATGTGATATATTAAATTTGTTGAAATTTTAGTCACAAATTTGTGTTAAGTAAGTTTTTAATTTTTTATTTTTTTTTTATTTGCATTTGATAATTATGGGTGTGTGTTTAGGTGAGTCTATAACGTGGTTTTGTACTATCCGGAGGGCAATTTTTATTCTTACCACTATAATTGTTTAGATGAACAATCTTGCGCCTCAATATATGGTTAGAAATTTGAACATAAAACATTGTATTAGTTTTATTTTATATTTTTACAATACCAAATAAACTAATGTTTAATAATAAAAATATTAGTTTAAATTAATTAATAACATTATTTAAATTTTAAAATATTTATTAATTATTTTTAAATAATATTATAATTTTTTATTGATATTATTTATTTATAGTTAATAGCATAGATTTTTAATAATATTTTTTTGTTAATATTTTGAAATTAAATATTTTAATGGATAAACAATATATACAAACATTTAAATGATAAGAATATATAATGATGGGCTTGGGGTATGCGCTAAATGCTTGGTTAAGAATTCATTTTCTTTGGACTTAAGGAAACAAGTTAACGGCTCAAGATCTAGAAGCATCTAGTGGGATAAAAGCCTATCCCCTAACAAACCACAAGTGAGTTATTTTAGGTGGTGAAATGGTTTTCCTTGAATAAATAAGGGTGATGAGTCAGCCTACATTTACATATAGCAACTAAAAATAACTAATACATAATAATATTTTACGGAGTTGTCTATAATGCGACTTTCTGGAGATTCCGGTGACGGAATCCGGCGGAAGAAATTGAGGTTAAATCTTGATTTGTTGCAGTTAAAATGGTTTTTTAACTGCATATTTGGATTCACCACCCTGAAAAACCCCTGGGACGTTTTCATTGTGTAGAAACTAGCTATCAAACTTGCGATTCCAATAAATTCCTGCGGGATTTCGACCGGAAAAACCCGCCGGAAAGGCTTTCAAAAAGTCCCGTTATAGACAACTGCATATTTTACATTATATTTAAAAAAAAAATACATAATGATATATAAATAAAATAATGCCTTGTCCTTGAGAAGGATAAGTGCTGACAGTTGTTCCACACGTTGCAAAATGAATTTCCAGGTACGACCGACCTACAATGTCTAAAATATAATTTTGATTGGATGTTGTACACCCCTAATTCCTTATCTTTCCACGCGTGATTTGCCATCCCTATATTCCACACAGATTTGACTAATCTCGTGATGTGTTGTACACATTTGAATGCATAAATAAATTCAATTCTCTAAAAAATAGCTAAATAATCAAAATTTACTTATTAAACAACTTCAATTTATGATTTTTAAAATTCTCTACCAAATTTTAAATAAAATTTATTTCATTTCGAAAAAAACATACCTAACATTTAAACTATCATATTAAGGCGGAGGAGTTGGACGGCTAAAATTGGCTGGAATCCGGGTAAAAAAATTTCAAAATTTTTTGTAGAGGCGGTGTTTGAATCGTGTTTTTTATGGTGAAAATGGATTCAGCACCATCAAAAACGCCTAAGACACCTAAAATTTTGAAGTTTAACAACTATAACTTGGATTTACGAAAATCCTTGCCGAATTTTCTCCAAATATAACCAAAATTTCCATAACTTTCGGGGCAACTCCTCCGCCTGCATATTAAATTATCATAAAAAAAATGAATGATTCACTGAGACGAAAAAATCCCTATGACTGTTGAAAAAAACTGTTTTTAAAAAGTGCCTATGACTGTTGAAAAAAACTGTTTTTAGAAAAAGAAAAAGAAAAACTGCCGACCATTATGCCGCCCACGCGTTGTAAAATGTATTACCAGTGTTGGGTACGAGTGAGAGCGACGATTAAAGTCTGCCATATTTTTGATTGGATGGTATAGACACCCAAATTCTTATCTTTTCACGCGGAATTTGCAATCCCCGTAGTATTCCACACAGATTTGACCGATGTCATCGGATAGCTGCTGCAAGGGTGAAGGCATTGGATACCAGTAGTATTTGACCCTTAACGACATCACTCATTTCACTGAATCTTCTGTGCAGCATTTGCAACGGTGAAGGCATAACTCATTTCACCGAATCTTCTATGCAGCATTTGCAACGGTGAAGGCATATTACATTCTACATATTTTTTTTTTTTTTTGAACTTTTTCGAATTAGAATCTGGTTAAAAATTTTAAGGTGAAATCTTGTTTTGTGCTATTTAAACTGGTTTTTTATTGTATATATTGATTCAACATAGAGATAGATTACCTATCAAAATTATAATTTCAATAAATTCCAGCCAAATTTTAAAGAAATTAAACCAGAAAATCTCACTAAAAAAACTTTCATAAAAGTCTCACCAAAAACAAAACAACTCAGTCAAAAAAAAATACTTCTTCTAAATATAACTAACTGTAAATAAATTTGAAAATTCCAAACCTACCAATTGCAGCGGAGAATTGGCCACTGCAATGGAAAATTGGTCAATTTCCAAGTAACGTCCCTCAGTTTCCACCATAGCTACCAAGTTCGGCCGTACTGGCCGGAAAAATTCGGAAATACGGCAGTACGATCGGATTCGGTCGTAAATTCGGAAATTCGAATTCGGTACGGTTTTGTTTTTTTTTTAAATAAATTTTTTTATATTATTTTTTTTTTATAATAAACGTTAATGTTTGGTTAAACTTATTACTATGATGATGGATGAAATTTGGTAAATAAAAAATTTTGTATTAAAAAAATTATAATAAATGGTAAATAGTATGTTAGGAATATTACAGTTATAATGGAATTTAGTAAAATGGTATGTAAAGAATATTACAATTATGATAAATGGTAAATGATATATTAAAAATATTATAATCATAATGGAAATTAAGTAAAATAATATGTTACTAATATTACAATTATGATGGAATTTAATAAAAAAATTATAAGTATAAAATTTAATATTTAAAAATAGAAATTTCTATATTATTTAATTAGATAAAAAATGGTTAATATAAAATTTAATGTTTAAAAATAGAAATTTCTATATTATTTAATTAGATAAAAAATGATTAATATAAAATTTAATGTTTAAAAATAGAAATTTCTATTTTATTTAAAACATGAATTTTTTTATTAAAAAAAATTACATTTACTATTTAATTTGGTAAAGATTTTTTTCTAATAGTATATCTATCTCTTTCTATATATAATAGAAATTTCTATATTAAAAAGTATAGTAAATAGTAAATTGCATATTAAAAAAGTTACAGTTGTAAAGAATAATAAATTATATATTAAAATATAGTAAAAATAGTAAGTTTATATGTGTTAAAAATAATAAATTCAAATAAGAAAGAAAAATAAATTCTTATTTATAAATATTTATAAAATATATAGTCTCCAAATTTTTCTATTTGAATTTTATACTTCTCTTATTCCCCACTAGTAACAAAATCGGAACGATGAATTAAAGTTGGGGTGTGTTTCTCCCTTCCTGTCTGTTGAGGTATGTTTCTCCCTTCCTGTCTGTTTTGAATTGAGTAGAATGCATATCTGAACTAACAAAATCTGCACTATAAACAACTCTTTGAAAGTGTGTTTTATTGGAAACTCTAAATCTACAAGGAGAGAATTATGTTGTTTTAGTTATTAATTAATAATGTTGTTATTTTTTTTTATTTCTAAAGGTTATATTAAAATTTAGGATTCGAGAATATGTTACTTTTGAAATATATATTAGAATATAATTTTTATTTTTAATTTAGAAATAATTTAATCTTGAAAGATCTTTACTTCCGAATTTTTTTCGTATTATATTTTAGGTAACCGAATTTTTTCCGTATCGAATCGAATTCGAATTCGTATTCGAATTCGAATTTGGTAACTATGATTTGAAGTTCTTGACCTAAGCTGTTTTTATATGGGAAATTGCTTTGATCTTTGCTAGCATACTAGGAGTCAAACCAATTTTGATAATATAAAGATTGCAGGCACCGGAGCAGTTGAGGGAATTGTATGTTAACGCTACACATGTGGAGGTTCCGAAGTCTATTGGGAAGTTGAGCCATCTCGAAAAAATTGTGGTCTCTTTTTCTGAGCATGTAACTTTACCAGACGAACTCTGCCATCTACAGTCGTTGAAACACTTAGAATTAGTGGGAGGTACAATTTCCTTTTTTATATTTGTATTACTATCTAAAAATGGACTGCCTGCCAAATTATTTTGCGAGCCCAAGGACTTTAACGGATTCCATTATCTTACCTTGTAGGACTCTTTTGTCACATAAGATTCGGGGAGTGCTCCAGTTTGAACATGCTCCCAGATTCGTTTGGGAACTTGACGAATCTCCAAACTATTACCCTGTACTCCTGCGGGAATCTGCGGGTGCTTCCAGATTCGTTTGGGAACTTGACGAATCTCCAAACTATTGACCTGTCCTACTGCTCTAGTTTGCAGGTGCTTCCAGATTCGTTTGGGAACTTGACAAATCTCCAAACTATTAAGCTGCACGGGTGCCGCAGTCTGCGCGTGCTTCCAGATTCGTTTGGAAACTTGACGAATCTCCAAACTATTGACCTGTCACGGTGCTCTCGTTTGCAGGTGCTTCCAGATTCGTTTGGGAACTTGACGAATCTCAAAACTATTGACTTGTACTCCTGCTCGATTCTGTGGGTGCTTCCAGATTCGTTTGGGAACTTGACGAATCTCCAAACTATTGACCTGTCCTGGTGCTCTAGTCTGCAGGTGCTTCCAGATTCGTTTGGGAACTTGACGAATCTCCAAACTATTAACCTGTCCGGGTGCTCTAGTCTGCATATGCTTCCAGAGTGGTTTCCGTACTTGAAGAATCTCCAAACTATTGACCTGTCCGAGTGCTCGAGTCTGCAGGAGCTTCCAGAATTGTTTGGAGGCTTGACAAATCTCCAAACTATTGACCTGTCCGGGTGCTCTACGCTGGAGGAGCTTCCAGATTCGTTTGGAAACTTAATACAACTTGAAAGTCTAAAGTTCGACTGTTTGACTGTCTCACGCGAACTCTATGAAAAGATGCACACATTTAAATGCTCGCACAAATTTAAATTCTCACGTGTTAATATTTTCAACCAGGTAGAAGTATTTCGAAAGGTTTTTCGGCCTAAAATATCACCAAATATACTGGTTCAAAAGGCAAATTTAGCAGTTGGTTAAGTTAGTTGTTGGAGGTTCTCCTCAAACTATTTAACATGCAATGTTAAATCTGTTTCTTTAAATTGACTGATGATGAATTACACTGGTTGGTTTGAAACTCGTCAGCTAATGATATTTCATGTGATTTACACCGAAAAATCTCACGTAAACTTGATATAGATCACAGAAACCTCACCTCAATTCTACAATAGAAGTATTTGCCCACAGTTTTTCTCACTTTGTCACTTTGTGAGATAGATATGAAAGGAATTGTTAGCATATGATGGTAAGGCAATTATGCTATGAGAATTTGAAATTGACATTGACCATGTTTGCAATCAATATACCCTTGAATTGATGACCTATATGTAGTGGGAATGAGTGCTTTGTTTAAGTCACAATTATTATAATTATCGCAAGTAAATTGGATTAAAGTGGAATCTTTTTATAAGCACTTTCATGCCATTTTATGGAAGGGTCTGGGATTCGATTATTATGTTAATGGAATAAATCATATTTTATATATTTTAATATATTTATATGAATTACATTATATATATATATATATATATATATATATTAAGAAATAATAATAATAAAGTTAATATTATTTACTATTTATAAAGTTAATAGTAAATTTACTATTAAATTTACTATTTATATAATTTAAATTATTCTAATGTTATACTTTTAAATTACTCTAATATTTATATATTTATTTAACTTTTATAAATAACTATTAATTTAAAATTAATTTAGTTTATAATTAATTTATTTTAATATTTATTTATAAATAAGTGTATGAAACCGTGCTTTGACTTATATTTTAATAAAAATATAACTAGCTATTTATATATTACTCTAATATTTATATATAATAACTTTGATAACTAACTATTAATTTAAATTAATTTATGTTATAATTTATTTTTTAATATATATTTATAATTGTAAGTGTATAAAATGGTCCATTTACTTTTATTTTAATAAGAATATAACTAACCAAAGTAACTTATTTAATTAAATAATGGTTATACCCCTAATCCAGTCCTAACTAACCGTTTCCCAGTCAAATCTAGTCATTGTCAATATAGCCGTTACCTGGTCAAGAAATACAGCTGTTGGAGGTTCTCCTCTATCTATTTAACATGCAAAGCTAGATCTTTTCATTCAACTTGTCTTGATGATGAACCACACTGGTCGGTTCGAAACGCATCAACAAATGAAATATCATGTGATTTACGCCGAAAAATCTCTCATATACTTTATCTCTTTTTAAAGTTGATATAATATTATATTATTTCATGTGCTCATCAATTATATTTTTTTTTGCATTATTATCATTTTTTATGAGAAATTGTAAGTTCTAAATTGGGCATCCTAAGTAATATTATAAAATAATAGTGCAAATAATAAAATAAGATTAGATTACATCATCAAATCTTATAGGGAAAAAAGAAAAAACTACTTTTTCAACTTATCTTCCTACGGTTTTACTCAAATTTCGAGTGGGAGCATTCATTGTATGCAGAATTTAACTCATCCATAGAATACCCATGTTACATACTTTCGAATGAAAAATGAGAAATACGAGAAAAAAACATGATTGCAATCACATTTTGCATGTATTTCTCATTTTTCATGTAGCAGGTTTCATCGAAAGTATGCAACATGTGTACTCTTTGCATGAGGAATTAAATAATGCATCCAATGAATGCCTTTGCTTGAAATTTGAGTAAAACTCCAGGGAGATAAGTTGAAAATACGAGTTGAAAAAATAGTTTTTTTATTTTTTATTTTTTAATATTTTTAATTTTTTACTCCAAAAATGGTGAATCATCCCCATGGTACATCATCATCTTGAATTCTATTGGTTTTTATAAATTTGATTTTGTTTGTACATTTTGAATTTTATTGGTTCTTATAAATTTGATTTTCGTTGTACATTTTTTATTTGAGGTCCATTTTAGCCCTCAAAATTTCACTATTGTAAATATAAAATTGAAAATAATATTTTAGAAAAATAACTAAATAATTTTTAATTTTTAATTTTTATGTAAATGTATTTTTATGTGATAAATGTATTATTTGATGAGAGTTTTCATGTTATATTAAAATTTCCTTTTGGATGTTTATTCAACGAATATATTTTTATGCTACTAATATACATGAGTAATAGTTGGATGAAATCTAATAACAATTATAAGATCAATATAAATAACAAATATGATATGTTGTTCATCTTTGAAATGGAAGGAATCTTATTCTTTTTTATATAATACTAAAAAATAATTTTATCATATTCAATAAAAACCCTGATTGGCTTGTAGGTGACCCAACATATTTTTGGAGGTCCTTGAATTCAAAAGTATTAATAGTTTGTAAATTTTCATGGATATTCTATTAGACTATTTTTCACAATAAATATGAAAAAATCATGCTTAAAATTCAAAATTATGAAAGTTTATTTCTCCTTAGATTTTCTAGACCTATTAAGTATTGTTAATTGCATATGTATGAAAACTATAACTATACAAAAATTAGAGAACAACAAAATAAAAACACACAAATCACAAACACATACCTGGGAAAATCTTAGTAGTCCTAATATGTACGTTGTAAAATGTTTGGCAATATTTTTGTAAAATCATCATCATGGATCAACAATATACTTGGATATGAGTTTTCTTTCTAGTTCCTTTTGCAAGTATTGAATGGTCCTCAATTTGGTGAGTTCCTCTCGAACCCTCCTGATGTGTCCTTGCATGTATACATAATGTGCATCTACCATCAAACCCCCCTCTGACCTCATACATTAGTGGGGGCATCTATTACAGAATCTTTTGCCTCACCTATCACTAGATACACTTGTTGGGTAGGGCAACATCTACTTTTCCCTATGCAGCCATGACCTTATCTTAAAAAGATTCTTCCAAATTCTATACACAAGCCACCTAAATGTAAAATGTGTATATATGCAGGTGCTCCCAAAGAAACACACACACACACACACACATATATATATATATAATGTGATTTTTCATGTGGGATTTGCGGGTTAGACAAGAAACCCACCTAGTGCAACCCATTCCATAACCACCCAAACCAATTTCTGGTGGTATTTATACATGCCTTGAGTGGTCCTCGAAGTCATGAATTGCCTTCGCATCCAAACTTTGACAAAATTGTCACCGATCAAGTTTGTTGTTTCTAGTGTTTTTAAGCACACCCCCTACTTCAAGAAACCTTAGCTTCCATGTTGTTGTGTTGAGTTCCCTTATCTCACTCTCATCTAGCTTTGTTGGAGAACTTCACTGGCTCGAGAAGGGACGATCCGAATGAAGATTCCACTTGGTTCCTTTAGTTAGGATCAGGTGAGTGTAACTACCTCACTACCACAAATTTCAATAAATAAACTCATTTTCCAAGCCAACTTGTTCATATGTTATGTTTATGGTGTTTTATTGTACAAATGATGGATTAACAGAGATTGTTTCTCTTTGTACACTTTGAATTATTCATTCTACTCTCTAGTTTGTATTTGTGTTGCAAGTTTGCACCTTTGAAGGAAGAATTAGGGTTTGAATGCTTCAAAATTTATGTCAAGCGTAGGACCCACCGATAAGTACCCATGTCCTACTTTGTGAATTCTATGTGAATTGTTGGCTTGATTAAGTTTTCTTTGTTGATCTTTTACTTTTTCTCTGTTGCGGCTACCAACACTAGCCCCAAGGATTTTATCTCATAACATCAAGAGAAGGGTGTGGATAGTGAAGATTGAAGATGATTAAGTGTCCCACATATCCAATCCAATGAAAAAAGGATAGTCAAGGAGCTATAACAGTGAAGGAGGTCAATGACAACAAGAAGTCAATGCAAGGGTAGCCATTATAAGTCACATTCCAAAGAAGAAAATAGGTGCATTGATCCAGATTAGTTTTCTATTTTTTGAAATCCAAAATTACTCTCAATGGAAATGTGGGATATGAAGTGGATCTGAACTAATGAATGGATGTAAGACTTTGTGCTTATACAAAAAAGTTTGCAATTTATGAAGGTCAAAAAACCACATAAATCAATGCAATATAAAATTTGAATAAGACAAAAGCAAAAGAAAAAAGAAACGATAAATAAATTAAAAAAAATAGAAATAAGGCTCAAGAAGGGGAAATGAAAAATTATTGTTGTTAGCCTTTAATTAATTTCACTGTGAAAGGGATTTTTGCTAGCCAAGAGAGAGAAATTGTTATGAATAAATAATTTATACAAACAATAATAAATAATATATTATAATAATTATGAAGGGTTTTATGGTCAAAAAGACATGACCCGTCACCTTTGTGACGCGTCAATGCCTATATAGGAAATCATCACAAAGGCATTTGTACCATCATTCAAATTTTCATTCATTAATAAAATATCTATTACATAGTTTGTGTCTTCTGGATCAATTCTGCTACAACAGAAATGCATAAAAAAACACAATCTAATTGTACTATAGATTGTCGAAATGTAAAGCTAAGCCCCACTCAAAGTTATGTTTCCAATTTGGATTTCCAGAGAAGAATTTATGTTTTCATTATGGTTGCTTAATATGTCTGTTATTCTCGATTTCTTTTTATAAGAGTGCATAGTTCAAAGTCATACTCTATTCTTTGCTCATCTTATTTAATGAGATAAAATATGCACAATAAATTGCAATCACTGCCCTTAGTGGTTAATCACATAATAATCCCTTGTAAATGAATATTCTCATTAATCTAGTAACTCTATCAAAAAATTGTTTGGGATGCCACCTTCTCATGGGCATTCATATGTTGTTGTACAAACACTTATAGAAAATTGTTGTTGTACATAAAACCAATGAAATCCAATAGTTAGAGATCCCAAGATGTGCATTGTAAGTCTCGAAATACCTTGTTTTGTCAAACAAAATCTAAATGCTAAGATTTGAGCACGTTCTTTATTCACAGTTGTATTGATGGTCTTTCTTTTGGTGGAGTATTTGTTATCTTTTATTCCAAATCATCTATATTGGTTTTTTCTGAACAAAAAAAGACAATGTCTAAAACTATTAAATTCAAGTTCATTAAAGTTGTCAACAATAGTGATAAGTAATAATTAAGATCTTATTCAATCATTTAAGTATGTAATAGCAACTTCCAATTTTCCTATTTGGCGACTGCTAAAGAATAATGTATTTTAATGTTGGCAATTGTTTAATGTTGTAATGTGTTTTTGCACTTTATCTATCGTAGTGGAGGATTATGTTGTTTTGTTTGTTTTTCTTTCTCGATCATGTAGAGACTTCGACATATCTCCTCTCTTGTCTAGATTGAGCTGACATACAATATTATGATATATGTATTGATTTTTCATTTTATAAAAAATTAGTGTTTTCTTCTTCTAAAAAAATAACAAATAAATAAATTTACAATATTTTCAAAATCTATGGATTGAGATAATGAGACATCAAAAATCATACAGATTTTAGAATGGCCACTTAATATCAATAACTAGATCAATATATTTTCCAACCCATATTCTAATTGGGGGGTTAATTGAGAGGTTCATAAGCCCTTAGGGTTAGAGCAAAAGTTATAACACTATATGACATGTTCAAATTGCTAAATATGAACATGTATAAGTAAGTCACATTTGTAGACTTTTTAATTTTTATCAAATAAATAAGCATAATTGAATATGAGATGAGAAGTTATGGATCATGCTTAAAAGTTTCAAAAGAATTTGACTTACAAGTGGATGAACATAGAACCATCAAGTTCCAACAAAACCACAATTGCTAATCACAACCATGCATGGGGGACAACCAACCTCTAAATCATTAGAATGCAAGACCACCAAGTATTCATTTAATAACTTGTGCTAACTTCTATTCATATTTTCTGTTCATTCCATGGTGAAAAACTCCATTCATACATTTCAATGCTCTAGCTGTAATACGAGTCTTCAGTTTTATGGTTAAGGCTATTTTAATTCTCCAAACCAAAATCAATGACACACGATCACACAAGTGGCATGGGAGATGGGAGAGAAGCTTATATATATATATATATATATATATATATATATATATATATATATATATATATATATATATATATATATATCTCTCTCTCTCTCTCTCTCTCTCTCTCTATATCTATATATATATATATATATATATATATATATATTATTGAGTTATTATTACATATAACTTACTTAAAAGTGATATAAAAAATTATTTATTTAGTTATTTATTATCATATAATTTAAAATTGATATTAAAAAAAAGAAAAAATCTCATAAAATTTGAATATAAAGTAAATTTAATTTGATTTTCCTTAAATATATATATTTTTTATTTTTAAACTTGATAAGACTACATTTTATAGTGTCCAATATATCACTTTGTGGCTGGGAATAACACCTAATCACTGTTTATCCAAGATCCCATAAAATTTCTATACCTATTTTTTTTTATATGTATAGCTTTTTATATTTTTAAAATAATTTTAATTAAAAATAAATTTAAATTAACTCTTTTTTTTTCCCTTCCCTTTATACATATTATCTCTATGATTAATCTTTTATATTAAAATTTATTTTTAATTTTTTGTATTTAAATTTATATTTTTAATGTAATGTTGTTGGATAAGCTCTTTTTATTTTAAATTGTGGTCATTCCTTAAAAAAAAAAATTAATCTATGCTAAAATAAATAAACATTTTCGTATAGGGGAAAGATCAAAAAACATTTATGAAAAACAAAGACAAAGATAACTAAGATCATATATTATATCTACATATTCCAAATATAACTAAGATAACACTTTACATATGACTGAAAATCTTGATTAAAACAATGAAGTATGCAAGATTTTTAGATACTAGGTTCTTATTTAGATCGGGTACATATAGTACTTCTTGTAGATGAATGGTGTTACCTTGATTCAATTGAAGAGTAACATTCCCAACTCACTTTACGGGATATGTGGCATTATCTCCAAGGATAATTTCCAAATTTGTATCCTTTTCAATCAGATTTGAAAAAGCTTCCTTATACCCAGTGAAGTGCCTTGGGGCACCACTATCAATCAACCAGTTTCCTAAAGTGTCCGGAGGAGATGCAGTAGAGAGGGCATATATAAGATAGAATTATTTTTTCTTTTTATCAACAACATTAGATTCATCATACTTGGTGTTTCTTGATCTCTTGGGAGGGCGACCATTTCCTTTATGAGGAGTGGGAGCATTCCTTTTTCCTTGGTTGTTGAATCTTCCATTCCTTTCATTGTTGTTGCCCCAGAAATTGTTCTTGTTATGGTTGTCATCATCATGAGGTGTATCCCTTCTATTAGGACACTCGCTAGCATAGTGACCAAACTTGTTGCAAATGAAGCATCTTCCCTTCCTTCCATTTTTGAAACCCAACCTTCCTTGACATTACTTCTTTGAACCTGCATTGTTCTTCATTTTATCATGAGTGGAGAATGTAGTAGGATCATTCCTATTTGAAAGCATATCTAGTTCCATCATCCTTGTTTCTTCTTGAGAACATCTAGTCAGCAATTCTTCAAAACCTAGAATCATGTCGTTGTTAATAGTAGTGTTGAACATGTGCTATTCACGAGGGAGTCCTCCAAGGGCAATGAGAGTAAGCTCCTTATCAGCAATAGCTTCTCCAATTGAAAGAAGATCATTTTTCATCTCAGTAATCCTCATGAAGTAGGATTGTTATCTCAGTAATCATCATGAAGTAGGATTGAATATGTTCATTTCTTCCTTTCTTTATATCCTTCAGCTTGTTCTTGAGGGAAAGAATTTGGTTTTCATGCCAACCAACCTATCATATATCTCCTTTCATGTGTTCAAATCGGAGATGTAAGAAACTAAATGCTTATGAATAAATTCCCTGATGATATTCTTAGCTTTGAATTCACCCTTCTTATACTTTGTCTTAGCAGCAACCAATGATTTGAAGGAGGTTTTGAAATATTTCCCTACACATAATCCATAACATCTTGCTCTTCTATTGTCAAATCAAGAGACATCTTCCATGCATGATAATCAAACTTATCATGAAGCTTATCATCAGACTTGAAGTAGGATGTGGAGGCTAGTGAATCTTGTCCTTGATTAGTGATTGATCTTCTCACTCTTGCTTGGGTTTTGTCTTCAGCTCACCTCTGATACCATGTTAATTTTCGTTAACAATGTTATGTTCTATGCTAAGAGTAATTTTACTTCTATTTCTTTATTAGCCCAATATTAATATACAGTTTAGTAATCACATAATCATGATAACAAAATACAGATGGAACATAAACAATAACAGTCGAAGATAAGCCAAGACAAGAGGGCACATGATATGGAACCAGCCAGGAACAAACACTAATGTGGGGAAAACCTTGATCAATTCTTCTTATAATTCTTCAAAATTTCAGCAGAGAGAGAGAGGACAATATACAATATTCATTTTCCCAATCACAATGAAATTTGATCAGTCAAACAACACAAATAGAAAGCCCTAACCAGAAAGTCAACGTTGGCAAAAAAGGCATATTTTGACGTCCAAAACAACTCGGTCAAACTCGGTCAACTTGGCCTCTAACAACAAGTCAAATCAGCTAAAAAATAGTCCAAAAAAGTCCAGTCAAATATGGTCAACATAATTCAACAAAAAGCAAGCCCTAGCACAGTCAACACTGGTCAAACTGCCTCAAATTTCATGACCAGAATTGCATCCTGCCCAAATAGAAATTCCCCACACAAAATCGTAGTCAAAGATGGTCAACGCTGGTTTACGCAGGGACAGCCAAAGAACAATCCCTTCTTCGCACGTGTGGAGAGAGAGAGGCCCTAGAAATTCGTACCCAATCAAGAGAGATGTGTGAGTGGATGAAGTGTCCAAATGAGAAGGAGGCACCATGTATTTATATGCAAATGTTGAGGATGAATAGACGTGACTGTTGGGCTTCTGAGCCTACATGAGTTTACTAGACGACCTTGACAATTTGTCCATAATCAAAATAAATTCATAATTCCATTTGTACATGTAAGAATGGGATGATCCTTAGATCAATCCTACACCTCTCCGAGAGAGGAATCCAGTAAAAATATCAGGTGCCTCATATGAGTTATCCAAGGTGAATTTTGGCCCTAGTTTCCAAATTTAACACTCCCTCTCAACTAGGGAGAACTTCACCTGCCAAAATGTACCATCCTTGTCTTTGCTTTTCTCTTCTCTTCTCTGTTGAATATGAAGAAAGAATATATGATTGAGAATGTATCATACCATTCTCCACTGAACCGAAGTTAGTCTCTAATAATATAAAGTGTGTCATACCACTCTTAACAAATCCGAAGTCAGTTTCCATTAATTCTAGATCAATATCAACATCCTAGCATAGGGAGTACAATAGTACACGATGAGTCCATTTGTAGTACTATGGTCCCTATCCTCATTTCCATACTCATTGGCTAGATGAGAGGTACTTCCCATGAGTCCCAAACTGCATGGGTAGGATGTGCCGGCAGGAGAAGGTGAACCACTCATCCTACTCATATGCCATAGGAGAAGGTGAATCACTCAACCTATGCATATGTCACCATGGGGTATCACAGGGGAAGGTGAACCACTCACCTTGTACATCACGCACCATTAGGGGAAGGTGAACCACTCACCCTATGGTCGCTCATCACTCTAATAAGTACCCTAAGCCCCCAGAGCTCCCAGAGCTCAACATCCATCTCATACGGGACCCTCATAAGAGGGTCTCTCCACAACTCCAAGTCATGCATGGAAGGTTAAGAATTTGACCTTCCCCAAGGGCTTTGTAAGAATATGGCGACCTGATCATTGGTCCTAATGTGTTGGAGCCTTATTTCTCATCATTGTACCATATCTCGGATAAAGTGGTACTTGATATCAATATTCTTGGAGCGGTCATGAAACTCAAGATTCTCAGAAAGACGAATCCCATTCTGGTTGTCACAGAAGATCATGGTGGTATCCAACACATGTCCAAACAACTCACTAAAGAGCTTCCTCAACCAAACAACTTCACAGGAGGCCAAATTAGCAACAATGTATTCAACCTCAACAATGCTCAAGGCAATCGACTTCTGCTTCCTGCTCATCCATGATATCAAAGTAGAACCTAGAGTGAAGCAACTTCCAGATGTGAAATTACAATCCACCACACTGTCAGCCCAGTCTGCATCAGAGTAACCATGGAGCCTCACATTCCCGACAATGTATCTCAGTCCATAAGTGATTGTGCCTCGAATATATCTCAAGAGATTCTTGGCAGCAATCCAATATAGGTGATGAGGCTCAACCATAAATTGGCTCAATGTATTCACTGCAAGACATATGTCTCGACGAGAGTTCACCAAGAACATCAGGGCCCCCATGAGTTGACGATACTCAGAAGGATTTCCCAAATCGGGCCCAATAACACTTCCTGATCTGAAATGGGAACCTAAAGGCTTCTTGTCAGCTTACAAGAACCTCTCCCACTCCAAAGCTTATATATATTCCCAATATCTATGCTTATGATTGATAATTTGCGGAAATAAGCACTTGAAATAGGTGTATGCTTGTGTTTGCCTTTAACTGCTTAATTGTCTTAAGTTTATTTTCTTAAACTGATGTGAAGTGCATATAATAGTAAATAAAGCAGCAAATAAGCAAACCATAGGAGACCACAATATAATATGGAGTTCACCCTGATATCTTGGGCTACGTCTCCTTGAGCACTAATCAACTCGATTAGGCTCTTTAGGATTATGGTAATGCTTCTTTTACAAGTTCCACACTCAACTCCATAGGTTTACAACTGTGCTTATGGGCTTAGAATACCATCTTACCCGGACTATCCTTACTCTGCAGACAGATCTAGGCCTCTCTAGACTGGACTCCTTCAATTAGTGCTCTGAGCTATCTTGAGCTCTAGCTTGCACCAACTCCCTCAGAATTCTATGAATTGTCTCTGGAATTCCTTCTTTTGTCTTCAACACTCTTCAGACATCAGCAATAGCTTGATCATTTGATCTATTTGTTGTTCTTTGGCTTTGTCTCTTAGCTCTGGCTCCCGGCTCTGGCTCTTGGCTCTGGCTCTTGGCTCTGGCTCTTGGCTCTGGCTATTGGCTCTCACAAGCTTTTGGTTTCGCTTGACCTCCAAGCGACCCTATGCTTCTGAGTCACCCTGACTCCACAGACTGCCTCCTCTAGGCTTGCACTCAACATTCAAGCATTTATGAGCCTCTTGGGCTTCTTTGCGCTTCTCCTAAGCATAACTCTGCCTCTCTGTGTTATCAGTGGTTCACTCGACCTCCAAGCGAATCTCAACAACCTTCAGTTGCCCTATTAATTGAGCTCCCTGTGCATTCTGTAATACATCCGTTACAGTTGCTTCCATCATTGAAGAACCCGACTGTTTCATCACAAGAATCCATTTACAAATGGAAAGGAATCGGCGGGCATGGCCATCCTATCATTTTGCCTTCCTTTGGCCAAAATAGCCAAATGATGGAAATACATAGGAAAACACACACAAAACACATCATGAGCCTTTTAGCCAGACTTCAAATAATATGTAATCGCCCCTATAATCCTTTCGGGTCCATCATTCTATCACATATCGCAATCACATTGCGTATGGCCAAAATCCCAAATACATGGAAAATACAAAGAAAATCCACAAATCCGGATTTCAAACATTATGAAATCGCATCCATAACCTTATCGGGTCTGGCCTTTATCGCATGTCGCAATCGCACATTGCATTAGCATGGTCCTTTGTGCCGATTTTCGATCGCTGATCGTCGATCGCATATTGCAATCACATGTAGCAAGTTGCAACGACCCTTGTATCGAGGATTCACCGATCGCTCATTTTCAATCGCTCCATCGGCGCTATTGCTATCGGCCCAAGGCATTGGCGTATCGCATCGATGTATGTCGCATGTAATGGCCCCCTTGGTATTTGCGTGACACGATCACCGATATCGCAATCGCTAATCGCATATGTAAACAGCCCGGGGTTCTGATATCGCATGACGCCTTCCTCCGATGTGATATATCGGAGATCACTAATCGGGGAGTCCTTCCGCATTTACTTAAGTCCTTCCTTTGAACTCTTTCCGATGCGACATTTCCTTAAGGAACGCATATTCTCCATTAAGTCCCACTTATAAGAAATTTCCTCCTTTTCTAAGGACATTGAACAATTTTCTTTTTTACAATAACTTCTTCATCCGAAGTCTGTTTTCACATATTCAAATTGCGTTAGATCCAGAATGAAGAGATCTCTGCAGTGAGACTATTTCCAAGAGCATCCTTTGACTTTCATTTTTCCTCTACGAGGAACATTTTTAGACTTAGAAGTCTATGTTAGATCCATTTTGGATCACACCTTCCCACTAAAAAGCTTTTGGACTCCAAAAGAATGATATACTGATCTGAACAGTAAATGAGAGTACCTCACCCTCTTATTTCAGCCTCCATACACTTGCCTTGCATAGTGCCTCTAAACCAAAGCCTTTGAACACTTCCTTCCTATATGGGCTTATCCTCCTGGAAAGAACTGTCTTGCTCTTTGATTTCCAGCAAAAATCCTGCTGAGAAGGTCACAGAAGGTAGTTTGAACTTCTCTACCTTGATCATTGATCCAAGGTGGCTAAAACCAATGTGAAGTTACATCTGCTTCATAAAATTTTCATTTGTACCTATTTGGCATACTGTCAACAACAACTATCAACAACAAAAGGATTACAGACAACAACTAGATGGCCTAATCTCTTGTTTCAACCAAAAGAAACAGATTTCATATGTTGTGAACACCTCCATGTATTTACATCTGCATACAAATGATTGACTAGATAACAAGCCAACAAAACATGCCTTTAAAGCAATTGACCCTTCAAGTCAAGCACGTAGAAAAAGAACTTTAGGATTCTTTTTCAAAGATGAAACACTTCATCATTATCTCCATCTTGGAGACCAAATCAACTTTTCCCAATTCAATATTACATTACATGCATGTTTAAAAACAAAGCAATCAAACCTTCAAGTTAATTACACATACATGTTCAAATACAAGGAAATCATCAACATCCCTGTGTTCAGGCACATCATTCCCATGCATGCATTTCATCCTTTCAAATTTCTCTTAAGCACACTATACTTTTGAAGCTGAAATGAATATAATGTTGCAGCAATAAAGTGGGTCCCCTACTCAACTTTTCCATTCACCTTCTTGGTAAAACCCTACAACTTGCATCTCATTAACAAAGAAATGCATTCTCAAAAAGACATGCAACCTTAATTGGATAAGAACTCTAACCATTTATTACCAATCCATTTCAAAGGTGCTATCTTTGTCTACACATTAGCATCAACATGTGAATCATCCTGAAACACATCAATCATGGAATCTTTCTTTCCATTTCTGCGATTTTCTCTTTCCACCTTCTTCAAATTTTGTGGAAGCATTATTGGATTCAGAGTCCAACATTTTGCAGCAATATGTCCTTGCTTATGGCAGTAAGTGCAACACATGTGCATCTTCTTGACAACATGATTTGCCTTGTCCAATGGACCTTTGGTTTTTTGCTTCCTTTCCTTCAAACGTTTCTTGTATGTGGCCATTCTCTTCCAACATCTAGAAACATTATGGTTATCCAAACCACCAAAGGAACATGCAATTATTTTCCCATGCTTTTATGGAAATTTATCATGCTTTACATAATCAAAAGGAATATGATTAGAACAATATTTATACCTTTCTTTTTCACCTTTATTGCCTTGATGAGGAGGTGAATTGAATGAATAAGTAGCTCCCTTTGGAACACCATCAATCTCTTCAAGGCTGTCAGAGTTTCCACAACTCTTTGGTTCAAGTGCATGCTTATGAACACCTACATCCTGCAAATGATGTTTCAAGCTATTGCATTCTCCATGAATACAATGTTTACACTCTTGAGGTAGAAGACCTGAAATGAAACTTCTTCTTGAAACTGTTTCAATTGTCTTCATGGTAGCTTTGGAACTTTCTCCATAAGATTGTCCATAGCCAAGACCCAAATACTTAAGCCTTTCCTCAACCATTATTGGCTCAAAAATACCCTGTGCATGTTTGCCCAAGCCCTTTCCTTCATAGCCCATCTTGGACATTAACTTGGAACCTATGCCTCTGGTATGTTTTTCAAAAGAACCAACATAAACATTCTTAGAGGAAATTGAAGACAAATTGGAATTATTTACCTCTTCTTCAAGCTGATACTTGACTAAGGCTTCTTTGGCAACAAAGAGATGTGTCTCCAACTCATGCATCCTTTCCAGATCCATATTTGCAATATGAAGTTGTCTCTCCATTTCCTGCAATTTGTCAGAAAGAAACTGCTTCTCTTCCTTCAGGGAATTCAACCGCTCTCTAAGGGTGATGCTCTTCCTTCCATCCTCATACATTTCTCTCACCATATCCATCATGATGAACAAGTCTTGCTTCATATCTTCATCAAAGAATCTTGTGATGAATGAGGAATTTGAGGATTCACTTGTAGAAGTTGTCATTATACAAATGAACAAAAGAACTTCAAACAAGATTAACAAAGAGCTTATTCAAGCAACCTTTTGCAACAAACCTCTTATACTTCAAGGATTGCTTTGAGGTTCTTTGGGATAAGAAGAATGCCTTCAAACCTTCTTCCTTCTTGTCCTCTCCTAGACTTAGCTATCAATAGCTTTCCCTTCACCTCTGCAAACTCACACAATAGTCAGTTTACAAACAATCAAATAATCAATCCTTGATTGTTTAAACACCTTTCAAGTTAAACAAGAAAATAGATTGCTCTTTCAATCAAGCATTCTGATCTGATATTAATTGCATCATGATACAACCTGTTAACACCCAGGTTGTTCCCTATGACTCCCAAGGGAATACGGCCGGGGTAACCATTAACCAATCTTTGGATCACAGTTTCTAGCCAAACTGTAATCAGAGAGGGATCTCTCTTTATGATTTGTCTCTATTATGATGGTGTTTTAGGCTAGCTATTATGCTCAGGTTTTTGGTTTATGTTTTGGTTGAAGGATTTCTTTCAGGTCTTATGATATAGTGTTTAGAGAGTAAAATACCATTGGGCAATGGAGTCTGGAATTGTGAAATGATTTGATATGCAGGATCGGTGGTGTTCAAACTGCAGGGCCTATTGTGTATCTTAGACAAACAAAGTTAGCTTAAATGGTGATGTATGTCAACCAACAGAAAGCAATTAAGAATTTTCTATTAAGCTGGTGAGGTGAAAGTGAACACGCTGCACAGGAGCAAAACTTGAATTCCTGTGACAAAGGCCACTGTGAAAGGTGTATTCTGAAAGTGCAACAATTAAGAATTACACTTATCTAGATTACAGCTGAAGAAAACATTCATTAACAACGCAGATTGAACTTAGGGTACTCAGTGAATAAATCTTGAAAGTTATTCTTTTTCCTTGTTGCTTAGTATAGAAAATCAGATAACATATATGGATTTTAACAAACGAAATACATAACAGAGAGAGTTACAGAGACTTATTGTATGATGAGATACACAGGAATCCAGCAGTTTCCAACAGACACCAGGACGCATTCAACACTTCAAAAATCCGAGAAATTCCATCACTTTCTTTATTAACTTCTGAAAGGATTACAGCATAAGAATTTCTTTTTGAGAAATCAACAACAACCCTTGCAAGCTCATGCGAAGGGGACTTTATAGGAATGCTTATACAAAATATCTCAGGCATTGAGTCATCTGAGAGAGGAGATATCTTCATAAATTCGTACAGAAAGTAGAAAAGAAGTTATTACAACTTTGAATGCAGCATAAATGCTCTTTATGTCTGTCAGAGAATAATTTGACTTTTGGGGGTCATTGAGTCGGTTGAGCCGCTGTGCTTTAACGTTGAATAATGTGTCTTTATTTCTTGCTACGCTGTATTTTCTCGGCCCTGCCACCTATAATTTTCTATTTCTGCTTTGTTGGCCGATTCATCTGCTGAGTTGGCTCAGCTTTAATCCTCCAGGCATGCTGATTTTGTTAAACTGTGCTCTACATGACCACTGATATTTTTTAAGAAACAAAATTGGTGAGTGGCTCCCTGTTTACTGCATTTGTCCACCAGTCTTGCGTAGGGAGTTGATGCCTAAGAATGGCATCCATTGTCTCCTCTGCCTCTGTATACTTGAAGAAATTGGGAGCCACCCCAAACAGGTGATTGATCTCATTCATTATAAAAAACAGATTCTCTACTCTGTTATAGAGAGACTGTCCTGTGGCTGGCCCTGTCTCCTCTGAGGTACTGGGCTTCTCATTGATCTGGCTGGTGGAAAATGTGTTGACCCTTTTAGCATATTGGTCATGTGTGAATAATCTCCCTGCGCTGTTCAGTAAGCCAGGGAGACCTATGCTTTCTAACACCTGAAATTTTTCCAAAAATTTGTTCACCTCAGTCTGCATATCCTGGGTTCTTCTCTCCAATGTCTGCACTAAGTTTCTCAGTGTGAGAACCCTTTTGACCATTTGGATAGTCTCAGTTCTATTTGTAATTCCCATGGTAGCTAACTGAGAACTTATTTTATGGTTAAGTACATTGATCATTCTGGTGGCCACTTCAGGCATATTGCTCAATAAAGCTCTTGATCTGTGAACCTCCCTCTGTGCCTTTGGGATGAGCTCTAGTTGCTCATGGATAGTTTCAATATACTGCCATTTCTCATTGATAGATTGACCGATGTTAGCCCACAGCACTATTTTAAGTTCAGCCACCACTTTATCTAACTTGAGCTCATTCTCTAGCTCTTTTATTTTGTTTTTGAGGGCTTTCACCTCCCTGTCCTTCTCTGCCACAGTTTGTTTGGATTTATCATATCTATCATTGATTTTGGATAAATTTTCCCTGGTCTCATTTAACTCTTTCATTTGAGCTTCCAGGATTTGGATTTCATTCTTCAGCTTTTGCATATCTAGGCTTTGGGCCTGCTCTGTAGTTGTTGGCGCGGCTGAAGTAGATGTTGTTGTCTGTTCAGTCTGTTGAGGAGGAGGAGCAGTGATAGGAGAAGTTTCTTCAAGATTGATGATCTGAGGAGGAAGCTGAGAAGTCTGCCCTTCTTCTCTTTGTTTCAGAGATGCCTGTAATGCTGCCTTTGCAGCCTCTGATTCTCCCAATTTCTCTTGTGCCTGAAAAAGCTGTTTATAAATGGAGATCAACAAATCTGTGGTGTCCTTCTCATGCCTTTGTTGGGCTACCTCATCTGTCTGAGGGTGAATGGTAGCTGGGATTTTGATTTTCTTCCTCATGGCAGCCATGTCAGCATCCCTCAACTTCAAGATTTCCTGTATTCCTGAAATATCTTTGGGATCATGCCCAATTTCAATGATTATATCTTCTAGGGACCTTATTCTGTTGTCCTTCGCCTGGGATGATGCCTTCTCCAATTCTAGTTGAGAGGCTGTGGCATTAAGGCTGCTCTTTAGTTTGTAATTTTCTAATGTTTCATCTGCCAAGGAGGCATACACCATCTCACCAGTCTGTTTATGCAGTTCAATTTTGTCCATTGGGTGTATGTCTTTGGCCATGACCTCCAGGTTAGGCAGATTGGGGATGCAGTGCTGTGGGCATAAAATGACTCATGATCATTTTGCCTTCACCTACATCAAAGGCAGACATAAGTCTTTGCTGATTGGTAGGAGCCATGTTTAGCAGATGATTGTACAGATGTATTTTGATAGGATCATTCCTCCTTTTGATGTCTATAAATTGCTGTTTGATGCTTACTTGTCCTTCTCTTTGTTGGCTGGAGGAGCTGACCTCCCCTCCCATAGTCCTGTCCTGTTCCTGCTGGAAGGAACTTGCTGAAGCTTCTCTGCTGGGTGGGCCCATGCCCAATTCCTGTCTTATTGCTATGTCATCCTCTGAGGAAACATTCAATCTTTGTCTTTTCTCTCCCTGGTTGATAGATGAAGTCAGAGGAGTCTCTTTATCCATTTTTCTGCTTAATTCCTCCTTTTGTGGAGTTTGGAGGACCGAGGCATCAGTGGTGACTTTTGGCCTAGGAGGCACTATGTTCTGAGCCTGTTGCTCAGTGGAAATTGGAGTATTAATTACTCTTTCCTGCTGTAAGGGCTGCTGTCTGTTTTGTTGCCCTTCTTCTTGCTGCAAATCTTGTTGCTGTTGTTGCTCTGCCTGCTGCTGCTTTTCTTTATCTGTCTGCTCTTGAGTCACTGGAGGTGACTGCTCCTTCTCTTGATGTGGTTGCTCTGTCTCCATTTCCTTTTCTTTGCCTCTGCTGGATATATTTTCAGTGGCCTTGGTAGTTTGCTGCTTGGCAGTTGAGGAGGATTCAGCTGCTCCCGTTTGTGTGCTTGGAAGTGTGAATACCTGTGAACAAAGTTCAAGGTCAGCCATCTTCTTTAGATTCCTTAGTGCCCTCTTGTTTAGCTCTTCTTGTGACATGGGCTCTTCTAAGGTCCCTCTCCTCCATTTGTCTTGGTTTGCATACTTTTCAATGTGAGGGATATTATGGTGATCATAGGCAGATAACTTATATTTGAGCCTCCTCATAGATATGAAATGATTAGGGTCATAGGGAACCCATAGGAAACTGGTTTGCAGGCCAAGGGCCTCAAGCATTCTCTCTGCTTCCCTCCATCCTTGCTCCCTCTCGTTATAGATAAAATGGCCAAGTTGGCTTTTGACCTTCAACTGTGCTTTTTTTTCCTTTTCCTGAAAAGTGAAGCACATCAACTCTGCCAAATTGCCTAAAGTATTCTAGGGAAAATAGCCTCATAGGCACATACTTAGGTAGTTTGAATGGAGGTAGATCACACCCATATATCCTGATGACAGTGTGGTTTTGGTAGAAGTACCAATCCCCAATGCTGTAAGCTTTGGACAACTGAAGAATTCTCTGCATGTCATCGGTGAGTCTCGGAGGAGGTGAGCTCATCAGCATTGTCATAGCTGGATGGACGAACAGATCCATGAATTCGCAGTAAGTGTATGGAGACTCAGGTCTAATGTGGAAGACAGAAGACCAATAGACCACTGATCTGGGATTGCCTTGGGCATCCATTCTTTTGATTGAAAAATGAAATTTCTCATGTTGATGGTACAAGATCAAATGGTAAATGTAGGAGGTGTATCTGAACATCCTATCTCTCCTCAAATTCATCAATTGCTCATGAATCTTGTCTGATATGTAGGTGGCATAGTCGTAGCAGATTGGTGACTTGCCAGGAGCAAACATAAGCATCATTACCAGCACAGTTGCATCAATATGCTCAATTGAACTATATCCCAAGATGGGAGAAATCATATCTGCAAGGTCTCTGCCCAGTTGATTGAGATATACATGAACAATTGGAGGGTACATCACAATGTCAGTTTTAATGTATAATTGATTAAATTTGATGATTTGGGCATCTGTCAGTTTATCCCCTTGTTTTATCAGGTTCACTAGTGACAAAGGGACCAACTTCTTCTGAGGGTTGAAGCAAAGCATGTCTCTGATAGCTTGAGGGGTAACATAAAACAGTACTGAACCAGATGGGTCAACAACAGCCCTCTGAGAAACATCATATTGTTCAGCACACAGGTGGATTAGTTCAGGGAACTGGTTGACCTGAGGGAGCTTGAAAATAGGGAGGAAAGAGTCCCATAAGCCCAATATATCTGTCCCATTTTGATGCTTGGCTTTCAACTCATTCAACAGATGAATGTGGAATTTGCTGCTCATAAGCTTTTCTTCTGTAATTTGGTAATCCATATCTGCCAAGGTTTGCCATTTCAAGTTCTTTTGAGGGGCATTCAGAGGCTGAACATTTAGTACTACAGGTGTCTCCATTGCACAAGAGGATTTTGAATTGAGTGCAAAGTGGTTTTGATTGAGCAGGACAGTACAGAGGAATGCCTCTGTACCAGGGAGGTGAAATTATCAGGAACAGAGAGTGGTTCTAGTAAATAGCAATTGAAATACTACTTGTAGTGCAACTAGGACAAATGTTTGGCCTCACTTTGTCTCTCTCAGTAGTTAAATTTGGTTTGAATGAGTCTGCCGCGATTGCGCAGACAGAGCTTAGTTTTTTCAATGAACATGCAGGTAAAACAAGGCTCGACTAGTAGTTTTCGAGTTCACAACTGTCAAAGGGGCAGGTGCAGGGATTTCTGCCGGTGAATTTCAAGAGTTTTCTCTGTTCTAAGCTCTTTCGAGGGACAAAACAGATAAAGTAGGTACGTGAAGGATTTATGGCGGAAAATACCTGGTGAGGAATAGGCGATGGTCACGGATGACTGTGGAAATGGCGCTCCTCCGGTCTCCTGGTCGGGTTCTGCAGGTTGGTGGACTTTGGACGTGAAAGTCGCATGCAGGAGCAACAATGTATTTTGTGAGAAAAATGTGAAAAAACGCGAAATTTCCCCATATTATTGGCTTTTTGGACTTTTGGCGCGTTTTTCTGCTGACGTCAGCATGACGTCATAGGTGGGGTCAGGGCCGGCTGACGTCATAGGTGAGGTGGCGGGCTCTGATTGGTCCACGGGGAAGGTGAAGTGGTAGGACAGGTCAGCAGATGGTCGGGCGCAAGGGTTGACGTGACGTCATGGTGGCAGTGACGTGGGATGACGTGGATGTGACGTAGTATGGGCGGAATAGCCGAAACCGAAAACAGCCAACGGTTTCATATCGCACCGCTTATGGTACGGGGGGGAATCTGTCAGACGTACCTCCGACGAGCTATGGCGAGGACGCGTGGCTGCCGAATGACGTAACCTTTTTACGGACATCGGACGATATCCGTCGGACGTGAGACCCGCTTCGATATCAACGCTGACTGTCGGATCTGGAGGGCTCGATCCAACGGCTGTCGGGAGAGTGACGTGACCGGTATATACAGCGAGTAAACGGCGGACATCGGAGCCGCTCCAATGTGATAAGAGCCGTTGGATGCTCAAGATCAGATCGGACGGCTATCGGGTCGGTGACATGATAGGTGGATACGGCCGCGGGTGGAGGAATAAATATATATATATATATATTTTTTAATGTCTTTTCAATATATTCCGAAAATCGAATATATGCGCCAACTTTGGTTAGGCAGCAGAAAGTGGGTTTTTTCGGGGTTTTTGGTAGTTTTAAAGGGGTTTCATGGGTAAAGGGGTTTTGTAAGGTTTTTTCAATGCGCAATAAGACAGCCCCAATACTTTGGATAAGAGAACAAAATGGGTATTTAGGGGTTATTTTGCAAATGAAGTGGGTATAGGCAAAACTAGGTTATTTGTGAGACCTTTTTTTTTAGCACATGAAGCTTTTCAAGGGGCCAACTGAATTCAAAGGAGGGGGTTAGGGTTAGGTTCATCAAAGTGACCAGATGCCATTTGATCCCTGACAGAGAACTTATTGGCTATAATGCCAAAAGGAGGGATATTTATACAAATTTTGGGGTTTATACACCATGGTGTTTAATATTAGTAGGGTATAGGTGATATAGGGATTTATATAGTAAAGTTAGAGTTAATATGGGTGGGGGGAATGAAGGGGGAAAACACTGAGTTTGTTTGTAAAACACTTGGTTTAAAGAGTAGATCAAAATGAAAAGATTTTTACACAAGAAATGTGGCTTTTGAATGAACAAGAACCACTATGAAACCAAGATCTTCTTCCATGAATCTCAGCTGATGAGGGGATTTTAGTAATAAAATGGAAGGGGGAAGGAGGGAGGTTAGTCATGCTCCTTGCTGTAACTTGATGAAGATAAACACCTTGTCAATTGATAGACTTTGCCTTGGTAAGCATAGTTAATACATTTGTAATGGTAAAGATAACCTTTCTGCAACCCCAGCTACTTACCCAACTACTTGTCTAGCATTTTTTATTTCTTCTTGGAGGGTGCACTTGGACTTGCAGACCCTTATTTTCCTTTTCTTTTCTTTGGCTTTTCTTTTGTTTTCCTATCTACTTCTACCCTTATTTCTTCCAAAGTCCCAGATTAAGCTGTTGGGAGCCTTTTCTTCTCTACCTGGACTACTTGTCTGCCAAGATTAAACAGTTTGGACAGACTTTCTTCTCTAATCTACAACTGCAAATTTAAACCATGGAATGATCCATATTAGACTGTTGGACCATCCATCAAAATTTTAAGTCCATACCAAGCTATAAGCACAGATCAGATTCTCTAAGAAATATGTGATCTTTGAGTCATCAAAGCAGAGCATATTTGGACCTTCCATAGCCAATCATGAAATATGAAACCTATTGGTATAGGTATCTAACAGTGGCTCCACATGGGGATGGTTTTTCTTTTGAAAGACCAAGAACAGCAGGTCAGATTGCCTTGCTCCTTGATTGTTCTTACTAATTTTGCAGTTTGCTGCTTTGAGGTGCCAAAATTGTGTGCCTCTCTTCTTGGAAGACCTCTGATTCTATTTACCTTTTGCTGGCAGTCCATAAACTTGAAAAAACTGCATTTTTACATTCTAAACAGAAAATAATATATACATCTGCATATATACAAGGGAACCCGAACTGAACTTATGGGGAATAGTCAAAATAGTGCTTCAGCATCCTGCCATTCACAGGACCTTCATCCAGGTCAGTTTCACTAAGATTTTTTAGGAAGTAAGTGTTGTTACCTTGCACTGCTTGGACAGCAAATGGTCCTCTCCATAAGGAATCAAATTTTCCATGTTTTCCTTTGTCTTCTCTCCTTGCATCCCACTTGAAGACTTTATCACCAACATTAAAATCTTCTGCTTTGGTTCTTCTGTCAAAGGCCTTCTTCAGTTTTTCTTGTAATACCTGAACTCTGCTGAAAACTTGATCTCTGGTTTGCTGCAGACATATGATTTGATTTATCCTTCTTTGCATATCATTTGGTTCAGCTTGGATTTCTTGAAGAAGTTTCATAACAGGCACTCCTAGTGATGAGGGAAATTTGGCTTCTAGTCCATAAGCCAACTCATATGGGCTAGTCCCAATTGATCTTTTTGTTGTTAGTCTATCTGCCCATAAGGCATTGACTAGTTTCTTGTGCCAGTTCTTTTTGTTCTCTTCCAGCACCTTCTTTATGATATTTACCAGGCTTTTATTTGATGACTCAGCAAGGCCATTTCCTTGGGGATAGTATGCAGTAGAATGGCCCAAAGTAATATGAAATTTGTGACAGAAATTCACCATTTTCTTGGATCTGAAAGCAGCAGCATTGTCTGTAATGATTTTATCAGGGCAACCAAATCTAGCCAGTATGTTGTTTTCCAAGAACTGAATGATTATTGAATCATTTGCTTGTCTGCATGGGGCAACTTCAATCCACTTAGTGAAGTAGTCTGTGGCTGTTAAGATCCATCTATGTTGGCCTGAAGATGAGGGATGAATTTCCCCAATGAAGTCCAATCCCCATTGTTGAAAAGGTCTCTCTGTTGCAATAGGCCTTAAAGGAAGTGGCAGCAGTTGTCTCTTTCCCTCAAACACTTGGCATTTATGACATGATGTGATAAATTTCTTGACATCAGAGAACATGGTGGGCCAGTAGTATCCAACCCTTAGTATTTTATCCACAGTGGACTTCCAGTACAAGTGTCCACCACAGTCTCCTGCATGAAAATCTTGCATGATATTGTTAATTTCATTCTCAATTAAACAGTGCAGCAATATACCTTCATGGTTTTTCCAAAGCAAATTGCCATCCATCAGACAAAATCTTGATGTTTTCATTTTTAAGAACCTACACTTAGTTTTGGACAGTCCTGGGGGAGCACACAGGTTTTGTAACACATAACAGATATCAGAATACCAGGGGGATTGTTCAAAGGCTACATTGATCTTTGGAGTCGCCATCTCTGTTTCACTGTCCAGCTGATTGATGTCTAAGGCTTGAAAATTTGTTTCTGTCATTAATTTGGCCAAGCCTTGCCCTTTTATTAGTTTTGTAGGTTTTATCTCAATGTCAAATTCCAAAATACTGGCAATCCATTTTCCTCTTCTGCCTTCTAAATTTTCTTGAGTGAGATTGTCTTTGACAATAGGACTTGGCACATATGCTATGACATGGGAATAAAGGATGTAGATCCTAAAGTCTTTAATTGCTTTGACTAAAGCATAAGCTTGCTTTTCCATGATTTGATACTTTAAAGGTGCATCTCTAAGAGCTTTGCTAAAGAAAGCAATTGGCTTCTCATTTCCTTGGTCATCTTTTTGTAGTAGAACAGCAGCAATAATATGTTGGGAGGCAAAAGAGAAAATGATAAATTCTCTGTCAAACTGAGGATTGGTCAACACTGGGGTTTGGGTAAGGGCCAATTTTATACCTTCAAATGCTTGATTGGCTTCAACAGTCCACTTCACTTTTGAATCCTTTTTCAGCATGTTATTTAATAATCTGATTAGCTCTGCTAGGTTTGGGATAAACCTTCTCAAGAAATTGATTTTTCCCAAGAATCCTTGTAATTCTTTGACATTCCTTGGGCGAGTGATTTGCAGGATAGCTTGTATCCTATTTGGGTCAATTCTAATGCCATCTTTTGAGATGATGTGTCCTAAGAGCTTGCCTTCTTCTAAACCAAAGAGGGACTTCTTAGGATTCAAGGAGATTCCATATTTTCTGCATTTTAGGAAGATCTGTCTCAGATGTTTTATATGTTCTTGGTCTGATTTTGAGAAAGGTGTTAGGTCATCTAGATAAATGACTAAAAAGTCATGAATCTCCTTTGCAAAAGCAATGTCCATTGCTCTTTGAAATGTTGCCCCTGCATTTTTCAATCCAAAAGGCATCTTTACATATTTGAAAGTTCCCCATGGGGTTGTAAGTGTTGTTTTGTCCTGATCATCAGGGTGAACTAAGATCTGGTTAAAACCTGAAAATCCATCCAGTAATGAGATTCTTGAGGCCCCTACCACCCTTTGAAGAATGTGATCCATCTTGGGTAAGGGGTAGTTGTCTTTTAAGGATACTTGGTTTAGATTCCTTAAGTCCACACACAGCCTGATCTCACCTGTCTTCTTTCTCGTAGGGACTAAGTTGGAGATCCATTCAGAGAATCTGATTGGTGCTATGATGCCTGCTTTGAACATTTTTTGTACCTCTTGTTCCATTGCTGGGAGAAGCATAGGATTGATTCTCCTCAGTTTTTGTTTAAAGGGCTTTTGATCTGGTTTGAGAGGGATAGTGTGTTGGATTACCGAGGTGTCATAGGACTTTAGGTCCTCATAGCTCCATGCAAAAACATCCTAGAATTCTTTGAAGAGGTCAATGTATTTTGGCTTTTGGTCAGGAGGTAAGGAAGCAGATAATTTAATTTTCTTGGGTTTGTCAATTGTACCTATGTTACATTCTTCAATGGATGCATTTAGGGGCTGCATTTTTGGTTTTCTGGGAATATCATTTGAATCAAAGATGTCCTCTAGTGGGGTTAGGCCTGTTGGTAGAAATTTGTCTTTTAGCTCAATGATTTCAATTTCAGCATTGGACACTCCCTCTTCCCAGTCAACTTGTTGAATTTGCTGGATGTTTTCTATATTGAAAATAGTTGGATTCAACATTTGTTTTGCAGTTCTAAGTGATATTGGCTGAGCAGTCTGTTGAAACTGTATTTGTGATGGACTTGCTCCATCAAGTATTTGTGATTGACTTGCTGTCTCAAGTATTTGTGATTGACTTGTTGTCTCAAGTATTTGTGATTGACTTGCTGTCTCAAGTATTTGTGATTGACTTGCTGTCTCATTGTCTATATTTAATCCTGCAAATTCTTGCTGCAGAGTTAAAAAATGGTTTATTTGCTTGTCATCCTCAAATACTTGCCAATCATTGATGTTGTTTGGAATGGAGGGTCTGTGTTTTACTTCAGCTGTGAAACAATGGTGGGGCTCAAAGGGCAACTTGCAGGTACTTGCAAAGGTGGCTAAACTATGAGCATGTAGATTTTGGGTTCTGGGAATTTTAGTAATTTGGAATTCAGAGAAAAAGTTTAGTACCTCAGCAACAACAGACCTATAAGTCCTTAGTCTTTTGTCATTGGTGACAAAGTTTCCTTTCACTTGTTGGATAACTAAATCTGAATCTCCCATGATTGAAACCCTGGCAGCTTGTAAGAATTTTGCCAACTTGAGTCCTAGTAAAAGGGCTTCATATTCTGCCATGTTATTAGTACATCTGAAATTCAATCTATAGGCTCTGCCTTCTGCATGACTATTTTCTTTATTGTGTACCCAAACTCCAGCTCCTGCCCCTAATTTGTTGACTGAGCCATCAAATTCAAGGAACCATAGAATAT
Source organism: Pinus tabuliformis (assembly GCA_031772625.1). NCBI lineage: Eukaryota > Viridiplantae > Streptophyta > Pinopsida > Pinales > Pinaceae > Pinus > Pinus tabuliformis. Next base: position 1,181,796,999 of record CM062809.1, read on the forward strand.
CTTGTTGGGAAGGAGGTTTTATGATCTGTTCATGGGCTGGTAATGTAAGTAGCAATTGTGGTTTTTTCTCTAGCTTGTCATCTAGGGCAGTCTCATCATTTAATTGGATGTTCTTGACAACTAAGGCAGCATCACTATCTAAAGTTTGATTGACTGTTGTTTCATGAGTGATACTACTTTCATTTGCATCTTCCTCTTGTATGAATATCTTGGTTTCAACTTCACCTTTTGAGGGAGTAGTGGTATCATTGAAGAGAATGTATGAGTCTATGTCTGAATGGACAACATATATAGGAAAATTTTGAGGTTTTTCTTCACTGCTGACCATGTACTTCATTAGTGTTTCTCTGTACAGTCTTTTTGGTTGCCCAAACACAAAGATGGTAGCATATGACATGTCTAATTGCAGGGAACCTTGGAGTTTAGCTCCCCATGATCTTGATAATAGCATTCCATACTTAGGTGGGATATCAGCAACTACCACATCCATTAGGATTGTCTTGTTTGGGTATTGAACTAGAGACACACATAAGTCTTTTATGAGACCTAGACACTTGACTTGGCTGGAGTCAAAGGAAAACAGATCCTTGTATGGTCTTGTTATGTCTAAATTCAACCTCTCCATGACTGCTTTTGGCATGAGATTGTGAGAGGCACCTGAGTCAAACATTGCATTATGTAATATTTTGTCATGAATATGTAAACTGACATAGAAAGGCAGAACCCCTGTGATTATTGTTTTTCCATCCACTTCTGGGCCAAACAGGAGTTCTGGGGTGTCATCCATCACATTGACATCATCTCTGTTACTAGTGAGTTGAAGGGACCTTTTGATTTGCAATTTATAGATGTCGTGCTTGGCTAATTCCAAGAGAGGAATAGCTATTTTTATTTTGCCAATTTCTGTTTCAAGATCAAAAGGTTTTTCAGATTAGGTCTTGGGGTTATAGGTGATAGTTCTTTCCTTGTTCATTACATCTTCTTCTTGATTTTTGTTTTGACTTTGGGACTTATCCTTTTTACTCATCTCTTGAGGAGTAATGTTTAAATTAGGATGAGAAGGTGAAGTGTCCAGAGACTGCTGTCTTAAAGACAGTGGTTCAGTGATCTCCTCAACAATCACTTCTTCTGTAGGTGAATTTATTTTTTCATTAGGTTCTGTGACTATAACTCTTTCAGGCTGCTGATTATCCTTTTTCTTTTCAGGCTGGCTAACATTCACAATTCTGCTCCTTAGCTTGTACTGTTTATGGACTTCATAAACGACAGTGTCATAGCCTTGTTTAAAGTCAAAGGATTCACCTGATTTAGTTTCGAACAGTTTGATTTCTTCATCCTCATGATCTTCTTGTGTTAAGAAAACTTGACTTTCACCATCTAGCCCTATTAGATTAATCTCAGGATCTTCATTGGGCTCTGCTGAAGTGGAGGTTTCAGCATAATTTTCTTGGAAAGGGGGTCTTATATCTTGATCAGCATTGGTTTTGCCAATGCCTGGGTTTTGGGTTCTCCTAAAATTTGGATTCCTAGGAGGGTTGTTTTGTGGTGCTTCCCATGATGATTTTCTTTCAACCGATTCCACTCTATCACCTAATCTTTTCATTCCATTTAATATGGCATCAAGATTTTGATCGAAGGCAGAGGGTTCTTCTTTGAAAACAGTCCTCTTTTCCAACCTTAACCTATTTCTTTTGGCAATCAGGTTGGCTTCCACTGTGACAGCAACCCTTTGGGCTTCTTCAAGGGACTGACAGTCTCTTTCCTTCAATTGATAGGCCATGTCAGGGTCAAAACCATCAGGAAATTTGTACAAGGCTAAATCAGGAGGAGGCCTTAAATTTTGTGGAATTGAGTTATATACATTGTTAAATCTTGCACAATACTCCAAAACAGTCTCCTAGGGACCTCTTTTGATAGTGTCATATTCCCCAAGTATGTGCAGAGGATCTTTCTTCTTCTCGCATCTACTAGTAAAGGCTTGATACAGTTCAGCAGGAGTTGTAATGGAGTTTGCATTCAGGGATCTAAACCAAGTTCTTACATCCCCAGTTAGGCTTTGGACAAACATCCTCATTCTGACACTGTCATCATCTATTTCATAGGTCTCAAAATGGTCTTGCATCCTTTTGGCATGCTGGGCAGCTGTCAGAGGGCCATTGGAGTCAAAATATGAAATTTTGGTTTGGTAATCTTGGGGTAGGGCTGCAGCATTAGCTGGGATCTACAGTGGTGCATATCTATTAGCCATATTTATCGGGTTTAGAGGATTAACAGGGGCAGCTGGGATAATAGGAACAGTGGGTATCACAGGGGTAACAGGTAGGGGTGAACCTAGAAGGTTGGTCAAAGGGATATATGCAGTGGATGAAGATATGAGAGGGGGACTTTGAGATGTGGATGGTGAGCTAGGGGAACTAGGGGTAGACCTAAAAAGGACCTTGCATGGAGTAGGTATAAGGCTAGGATGATCTGGTTCTGAAGTCAAATCAGTAGGCTGCTTCTGCTTTTGCTGCCTCCTAATGTTTCTTGGGATGGTATTTGGATTATTGACAATGATAGGTGGATTTGGGTCAAGATTTGCCCTAGTATGCCGTGGATTTTTCTTAGGAGCCAGTTTCTAACTGTTTTTTAGGATTTTGTGGGAAATTTTATATCTGAAGGACTGGATGAAGATTTTGGAATGGCTATATATTCTCAGAGCTAAGATGAAGATTCCCTAAACAAGCTCCTCCCTGAAACTGTTAATGTGATACAGAAACTGATTAAAGGCCTCTTGACTTATTTCAGGCTTGATAGTAGCTTATGGAAGATATATAGTAATTAAGAAATCTCAAGCACTCCCCAGTGGAGTCGCCAATTATGTTAACACCCAGGTTGTTCCCTATGACTCCCAAGGGAATACGGCCGGGGTAACCACTAACCAATCTTTGGATCACAGTTTCTAGCCAAATTGTAATCAGAGAGGGCTCTCTCTTTATGATTTGTCTCTGTTATGATGGTGTTTTAGGCTAGCTATTATGCTCAGGTTTTTGGTTTATGTTTTGGTTGAAGGATTTCTTTCAGGTCTTATGATATAGTGTTTAGAGAGTAAAATACCATTGGGCAATGGATTCTGGAATTGTGAAATGATTTGATATGCAGGATCGGTGGTGTTCAAACTGCAGGGCCTATTGTGTATCTTAGACAAACAAAGTTAGCTTAAATGGTGATGTATGTCAACCAACAGAAAGCAATTAAGAATTTTCTATTAAGCTGGTGAGGTGAAAGTGAACACGCTGCACAGGAGCAAAACTTGAATTCCTGTGACAAAGGCCACTGTGAAAGGTGTATTCTGAAAGTGCAGCAATTAAGAATTACACTTATCTAGATTACAGCTGAAGAAAACATTCATTAACAACGCAGATTGAACTCAGGGTATTCAGTGAATAAATCCTGAAAGTTATTCTTTTTCCTTGTTGCTTAGTATTGAAAATCAGATAACATATATGGATTTTAACAAACGAAATACATAACAGAGAGAGTTACAGAGACTTATTGTATGATGAGATACATAGGAATCCAACAGTTTCCAACAGACACCAGGACGCATTCAACACTTCAAAAATCCGAGAAATTCCATCACTTTCTTTATTAACTTCTGAAAGGATTACAGCATAAGAATTTCTTTTTGAGAAATCAACAACAACCCTTGCAAGCTCATGCGAAGGGGACTTTATAGGAATGCTTATACAAAATATCTCAGGCATTGAGTCATCTGAGAGAGGAAATATCTTCATAAATTCGTACAGAAAGTAGAAAAGAAGTTATTACAAATTTGAATGCAGCATAAATGCTCTTTATGTCTGTCAGAGAATAATTTGACTTTTGGGGGTCATTGAGTCGGTTGAGCCGCTGTGCTTTAACGTTGAATAATGTGTCTTTATTTCTTGCTGCGCTGTATTTTCTCGGCCCTGCCACCTGTAATTTTCTATTTCTGCTTTGTTGGCCGATTCATCTGCTGAGTTGGCTCAGCTTTAATCCCCCAGGCATGCTGATTTTGTTAAACTGTGCTCTGCATGACCACTGATATTTTTTAAGAAACAAAATTGGTGAGTGGCTCCCTGTTTACAAAATCTTCTGTATTGCATTTGTCCACCAGTCTTGCGTAGGGAGTTGATGCCTGAGAATGGCATCCATTGTCTCCTCTGCCTCTGTATACTTGAAGAAATTGGGAGCCACCCCAAACAGGTGATTGATCTCATTCATTATAAAAAACAGATTCTCTACTCTGTTATAGAGAGACTGTCCTGTGGCTGGCCCTGTCTCCTCTGAGGTACTGGGCTTCTCATTGATCTGGCTGGTGGCAAATGTGTTGACCCTTTTAGCATATTGGTCATGTGTGAATAATCTCCCTGCGCTGTTCAGTAAGCCAGGGAGACCTCTGCTTTCTAACACCTGAAATTTTTCCAAAAATTTGTTCACCTCAGTCTGCATATCCTGGGTTCTTCTCTCCAATGTCTGCACTAAGTTTCTCAGTGTGAGAACCCTTTTGACCATTTGGATAGTCTCAGTTCTGTTTGTAATTCCCATGGTAGCTAACTGAGAACTTGTTTTATGGTTAAGTACATTGATCATTCTGGTGGCCACTTCAGGCATATTGCTCAATAAAGCTCTTGATCTGTGAACCTCCCTCTGTGCCTTTGGGATGAGCTCTAGTTGCTCATGGATAGTTTCAATATACTGCCATTTCTCATTGATAGATTGACCGATGTTAGCCCACAGCACTATTTTAAGTTCAGCCACCACTTTATCTAACTTGAGCTCATTCTCTAGCTCTTTTATTTTGTTTTTGAGGGCTTTCACCTCCCTGTCCTTCTCTGCCACAGTTTGTTTGGATTTATCATATCTATAATTGATTTTGGATAACTTTTCCCTGGTCTCATTTAACTCTTTCATTTGAGCTTCCAGGATTTGGATTTCATTCTTCAGCTTTTGCATATCTAGGCTTTGGGCCTGCTCTGTAGTTGTTGGCGCTGCTGAAGTAGATGTTGCTGTTTGTTCAGTCTGTTGAGGAGGAGGAGCAGTGATAGGAGCAGTTTCTTCAAGATTGATGATCTGAGGAGGAGGCTGAGAAGTCTGCCCTTCTTCTCTTTGTTTCAGAGATGCCTGTAATGCTGCCTTTGCAGCCTCTGATTCTCCCAATTTCTCTTGTGCCTGAACAAGCTGTTTATAAATGGAGATCAACAAATCTGTGGTGTCCTTCTCATGCCTTTGTTGGGCTACCTCATCTGTCTGAGGGTGAATGGTAGCTGGGATTTTGATTTTCTTCCTCATGACAGCCATGTCAGCATCCCTCAACTTCAAGATTTCCTGTATTCCTAAAATATCTTTAGGATCATGCCCAATTTCAATGATTATATCTTCCAGGGACCTTATTCTGTTGTCCTTCGCCTGGGATGATGCCTTCTCCAATTCTAGTTGAGAGGCTGTGGCATTAAGGCTGCTCTTTAGTTTGTAATTTTCTAATGTTTCATCTGCCAAGGAGGCATACACCATCTCACCAGTCTGTTTATGCAGTTCAATTTTGTCCATTGGGTGTATGTCTTTGGCCATGACCTCCAGGTTGGTCCTGAGGTAATCTAAGGCAGATTGGGGATGCAGTGCTGTGGGCATAAAATGACTCATCATCATTTTGCCTTCACCTACATCAAAGGCAGACATAAGTCTTTGCTGATTGGTAGGAGCCATGTTTAGCAGATGATTGTACATATGTATTTTGATAGGATCATTCCTCCTTTTGATGTCTATAAATTGCTGTTTGATGCTTACTTGTCCTTCTCTTTGTTGGCTGGAGGAGCTGACCTCCCCTCCCATAGTCCTGTCCTGTTCCTGCTGGAAGGAACTTGCTGAAGCTTCTCTGCTGGGTGGGCCCATGCCCAATGCCTGTCTTATTGCTATGTCATCCTCTGAGGAAACATTCAATCTTTGTCTTTTCTCTCCCTGGTTGATAGATGAAGTCAGAGGAGTCTCTTTATCCCTTTTTTCTGCTTAATTCCTCCTTTTGTGGAGTTTGGAGGACCGAGGCATCAGTGGTGACTTCTGGCCTAGGAGGCACTATGTTCTGAGCCTATTGCTCAGTGGAAATTGGAGTATTAATTACTCTTTCCTGCTATAAGGGCTGCTGTCTGTTATGTTTCCCTTCTTCTTGCTGCAAATCTTGTTGCTGTTGTTGCTCTGCCTGCTGCTGCTTTTCTTTATCTGTCTGCTCTTGAGTCACTGGAGGTGACTGCTCCTTCTCTTGATGTGGTTGCTCTGTCTCCATTTCCTTTTCTTTGCCTCTGCTGGATATATTTTCAGTGGCCTTGGTAGTTTGCTGCTTGGCAGTTGAGGAGGATTCAGCTGCTCCCGTTTGTGTGCTTGGAAGTGTGAATACCTGTGAACAAAGTTCAAGGTCAGCCATCTTCTTTAGATTCCTTAGTGCCCTCTTGTTTAGCTCTTCTTGTGACATGGGCTCTTCTAAGGTCCCTCTCCTCCATTTGTCTTGGTTTGCATACTTTTCAATGTGAGGGATATTATGGTGATCATAGGCAGATAACTTATATTTGAGCCTCCTCATAGATATGAAATGATTAGGGTCATAGGGAACCCATAGGAAATTGGTTTGCAGGCCAAGGGCCTCAAGCATTCTCTCTGCTTCCCTCCATCCTTGCTCCCTCTCGTTATAGATAAAATGGCCAAGTTGGCTTTTGACCTTCAACTGTGCTTTTTTTCCTTTTCCTGAAAAGTGAAGCACATCAACTCTGCCAAATTGCCTAAAGTATTCTAGGGCAAATAGCCTCATAGGCACATACTTAGGTAGTTTGAATGGAGGTAGATCACACCCATATATCCTGATGACAGTGTGGTTTTGGTAGAAGTACCAATCCCCAATGCTGTAAGCTTTGGACAACTGAAGAATTCTCTGCATGTCATCGGTGAGTCTCGGAGGAGGTGAGCTCATCAGCATTGCCATAGCTGGGTGGATGAACAGATCCATGAATTCGCAGTAAGTGTATGGAGACTCAGGTCTAATGTGGAAGACAGAAGACCAATAGACCACTGATCTGGGATTGCCTTGGGCATCCATTCTTTTGATTGAAAAATGAAATTTCTCATGTTGATGGTACAAGATCAAATGGTAAATGTAGGAGGTGTATCTGAACATCCTATCTCTCCTCAAATTCATCAATTGCTCATGCATCTTGTCTGATATGTAGGTGGCATAGTCGTAGCAGATTGGTGACTTGCCAGGAGCAAACATAAGCATCATTACCAGCACAGTTGCATCAATATGCTCAATTGAACTATATCCCAAGATGGGAGAAATCATATCTGCAAGGTCTTTGCCCAGTTCATTGAGATATACATGAACAATTGGAGGGTACATCACAATGTCAGTTTTAATGTATAATTGATTAAATTTGAGATTTGGGCATCTGTCAGTTTATCCCCTTGTTTTATCAGGTTCACTAGTGACAAAGGGACCAACTTCTTCTGAGGGTTGAAGCAAAGCATGTCTCTGATAGCTTGAGGGGTAACATAAAACAGTACTGAACCAGATGGGTCAACAACAGCCCTCTGAGAAACATCATATTGTTCAGCACACAGGTGGATTAGTTCAGGGAACTGGTTGACCTGAGGGAGCTTGAAAATAGGGAGGAAAGAGTCCCATAAGCCCAATATATCTGTCCCATTTTGATGCTTGGCTTTCAACTCATTCAACAGATGAATGTGGAATTTGCTGCTCATAAGCTTTTCTTCTGTAATTTGGTAATCCATATCTGCCAAGGTTTGCCATTTCAAGTTCTTTTGAGGGGCATTCAGAGGCTGAACATTTAGTACTACAGGTGTCTCCATTGCACAAGAGGATTTTGAATTGAGTGCAAAGTGGTTTTGATTGAGCAGGACAGTACAGAGGAATGCCTCTGTACCAGGGAGGTGAAATTATCAGGAACAGAGAGTGGTTCTAGTAAATAGCAATTGAAATACTACTTGTAGTGTAACTAGGACAAATGTTTGGCCTCACCTTGTCTCTCTCAGTAGTTAAATTTGGTTTTGAATGAGTCTGCCGCAATTGCGCAGACAGAGCTTAGTTTTTTCAATGAACATGCAGGTAAAACAAGGCTCGGCTAGTAGTTTTCGAGTTCACAACTGTCAAAGGGGCAGGTGCAGGGATTTCTGCCGGTGAATTTCAAGAGTTTTCTCTGTTCTAAGCTCTTTCGAGGGACAAAACAGATAAAGCAGGTACGTGAAGGATTTATGGCGGAAAATACCTGGTGAGGAATAGGCGATGGTCACGGATGACTGTGGAAATGGCGCTCCTCCGGTCTCCTGGTCGGGTTCTGCAGGTTGGTGGACTTTGGACGTGAAAGTCGCATGCAGGAGCAACAATGTATTTTGTGAGAAAAATGTGAAAAAACGCGAAATTTCACCATATTATTGGCTTTTTGGACTTTTGGCGCGTTTTTCTGCTGACGTCAGCATGACGTCATAGGTGGGGTCAGGGCCGGCTGACGTCATAGGTGAGGTGGCGGGCTCTGATTGGTCCACGGGGATGGTGAAGTGGCAGGACAGGTCAGCAGATGGTCGGGCGCAAGGGTTGACGTGACGGCATGGTGGCAGTGACGTGGGATGACGTGGAGGTGACGTAGTATGGGCGGAATAGCCGAAACTGGAAACAGCCAGCGGTTTCATATCGCACCGCTTATGGTACGGGGGGGAATCTGTGAGACGTACCTCCGACGAGCTGTGGCGAGGACACGTGGTTGCCGAATGACGTAGCCTTTTTACGGACATCGGATGATATCCGTCGGACGTGAGACCCGCTCCGATATCAACGCTGACCGTCGGATCTGGAGGGCTCGATCCAACGGCTGTCGGGGGAGTGACGTGACCAGTATATACGGCGGGTAAACGGCGGACGTCGGAGCCGCTCCGATGTGATAAGAGCCATTGGATGCTCAAGATCAGATCAGACGGCTATCGGGTCGGTGACATGATAGGTGGATACGGCCGCGGGCGGAGGAATAAATAAATATATATATATATATATATATATATATTATATATATAATATATATATATATATATATATATATATATATATATATATATATATATTTTTAATGTCTTTTCAACATATTCCGAAAAATCGAATATATGCGCAAACTTTGGTTAGGCAGCGGAAAGTGGGTTTTTTCGGGGTTTTTGGTAGTTTTAAAGGGGTTTCATGGGTAAAGGGGTTTTGTAAGGTTTTTTCAATGCGCAATAAGACAGCCCCAATACTTTGGATAAGAGAACAAAATGGGTATTTAGGGGTTATTTTGCAAATGAAGTGGGTATAGGCAAAACCAGGTTATTTGTGAGACCTTTTTTAGCACATGAAGCTTTTCAAGGGGCCAACTGAATTCAAAGGAGGGGGTTAGGGTTAGGTTCATCAAAGTGACCAGATGCCATTTGATCCCTGACAGAGAACTTATTGGCTATAATGCCAAAAGGAGGGATATTTATACAAATTTTGGGGTTTATACACCATGGTGTTTAATATTAGTAGGGGATAGGTGATATAGGGATTTATATAGTAAAGTTAGAGTTAATATGGATGGGGGGAATGAAGGGGGAAAACACTAAGTTTGTTTGTAAAACACTTGGTTTAAAGAGTAGATCAAAATGAAAAGATTTTTACACAAGAAATGTGGCTTTTGAATGAACAAGAACCACTATGAAACCAAGATCTTCTTCCATGAATCTCAGCTGATGAGGGGATGTTAGTAATAAAATGGAAGGGGGAAGGAGGGAGGTTAGTCATGCTCCTTGCTGTAACTTGATGAAGATAAACACCTTGTCAATTGATAGACTTTGCCTTGGTAAGCACAGTTAATACATCTGTAATGGTAAAGATAACCTTTCTGCAACCCCAGCTACTTACCCAACTACTTGTCTAGCATTTTTTATTTCTTCTTGGAGGGTGCACTTGGACTTGCAGACCCTTACTTGCCTTTTCTTTTCTTTGGCTTTTCTTTTGTTTTCCTATCTACTTCTACCCTTATTTCTTCCAAAGTCCCAGATTAAGCTGTTGGGAGCCTTTTCTTCTCTACCTGGACTACTTGTCTGCCAAGATTAAACAATTTGGATAGACTTTCTTCTCTAATCTACAACTACAAATTTAAACCATGGAATGATCCAGATTAGACTGTTGGACCATCCATAAAAAATTTAAGTCCATACCAAGCTATAAGCACAGATCAGATTCTCTAAGAAATATGTGATCTTTGAGTCATCAAAGAAGAGCATATTTGGACCTTCCATAGCCAATCATGAAATATGAAACCTATTGGTATAGGTATCTAACACAACCTGCTCTGGTATAACTTACTCTAATATAACCAGCTTTGATACCACCTGATCTGAAATGGGGACCTAAAGGATTCTTGTCAACTTACAAGAACCTCTCCCACTCCAAAGCTTATATATATTCCCAAGATCTATGCTTATGATTGATAATTTGCTGAAATAAGCGCTTGAATTAGGTGTATTCTTGTGCTTGCCTTTAATTCCTTAATTCCCTTAAGTTTATTTGCTTAAACTGATATGAAATGCATATAACAGTAAACAAAGTAGCAAATAAGCAAACCATAGGAGAGAACAATATAATATGGATTTCACCCTGATATCTTGGGCTACGTCTCCTTGAGCACTAATCAACTCGATTAGGCTGTTTGGGATTATGGTAATGCTTCTTTTAAAAGTTCCACACTCAACTCCATAGGTTTACAACTGTGCCTATGGGCTTAGAATACCATCTTACCCCTGGATGTCCCTACTTTGCAGACAGATCTAGGCCTCTCTGGACTGGACTCCTTCAATTAGTGCTCTGAGTTATCTTGAGCTCTGGCTTGCACCAGCTCCCTCAGAATTCTGTGAACTGTCTCTGAAATTCCTTCTTATGTCTTCAGCACACTTCGGACATCAACAATAGCTTGATCATTTGATCCGTTTATTGTTCTCTAGCTCTATCTCTTGGCTCTGGCTCTCGGCTCTGGCTCTTAGCTCTGGCTCTCAGCTCTAGCTATTGGCTGTCACGAGCTTTTGGTTTCACTTGACCTCCAAGCAAACCTATGCTTCTGAGTCACCCCGACTCTGCAGACTGCCTCCTCTGGGCTTACACTCAGCATTCAAGCATCTTTGAGCCTCTTGGGCTTCTCTGCGCTTCTCTTGAGCATAACTCTGCCTCTCTGTGTTATCAGTGGTTCGCTCGACCTCCAAGCGAATCTCAGCAACCTTCAGCTGCCCTGTCAATTGAGCTCCCTGTGCTTTTTGTAATACATCAGTTACAGTCGCCTCCATCATTGAAGAACCCGACTGTTTCATCACAAGAATCCATTTACAATGGAAAGGAACCAGCGGGCATGGTCATCCAAACGTTTTGCCTTCCCCTGGCCGAAATAGCCAAATAACGGAAATACACAGGAAAACGCATGCAAAAACACAACATGATCCTTTTAGCCAGACTTCAAATAATATGCAATCGCCCCTATAATCATCTCGGGTCTGTCATTCTATCGCATATCGAAATCGCATTGCGTATGTTCAAAAACCAAAATACGCGGAAAATACAAAGAAAATCCGCAAATCTGGATTTCAAATATTATGAAATCGCGTCCATACCCTTATTGGGTCCAGCCTTTATCGCATGTCGTAATCACACGTTGCATTAGCATGGCTCCTTTGTGCCGATCACCGGTCACCAATTGTCGATCGCATATTGCAATCGCATGTAGCAAGTCACAACGACCCTTGTAACAGGGATTCACCGATCACCGATCACTCTATCGGCGCTATCTCTATCGACGTATCTCATCAGTGTATGTCGCATGTAATGGCCCCCTTGGTATTTGCGCGACTCGATCACTGATCGCTGATATCGCAATTGCTAATTGCATATGTAAACGGCCTGGGGTTCCGATATCACATGAGTCCTTCCTCCGATGGGATATATCGGAGATCGTTGATCGGGGAGTCCTTCCACCTTTGCTTAAGTCCTCCCTTTGAACTCTTTCCGATGCGACATTTCCTTAAGGAACTCATATTCTCCATTAAGTCCCATTTATAAGAAATTCCCTCCTTTTCTAGGGACATTGGGAAATTTTTGTTTTTACAATAACTTCTTCATCCGAAGTCCGTTTTCTCCCATTCAAATTGCATTAGATCCAGAATGAAGAGATCTCTGCAATGAGACTATTTCCAAGAGCATCCTTTGACTTTCATTTTTCCTCTATGAGGAACATTTTTAGACTTAGAAGTCTATGTTAGATCCATTTTGGATCACTTCCGCATAACTTCTTGAAGTTAGGTTCCATCAGAGTAGTCACGGACTTGTAGTCCACCATCCCAAATCTTTCAAGTATCTTTACAATGTATTTTCCTTGAGAAAGGAAAATCTAACCTAGCTTTTGTTAGACCTCCAACCCTAGGAAGTAATGCATCAATCCTAGGTCCTTCATCTCGAATTCAGAAGCCAAATCCCTCTTACATTGATTGATAAGAGGGTTTTCACCTATCAAAAAGAGATTGTCCACATAGAGTACCAAGATGAGAGGTCTATCATTCTCAACCTTAAATTAAAGATTTGGATCAAATTCACTTCTCGTAAATCCCAACTTCATTAGATAGATATCGATCCTCTCACACCAAGCTTGGGGTGCTTGCTTCAACCCATAGAGTCCTTTGTTCAACCTGCATACATGTGTTTGACGATCTTGAACTTCGAACCCCCCAGGTTGTTTTATATAGACTTCCTCCTTAAGTGAACCATGTAGGAAGGTAGTCTTGACATCCATATGGTGTAGATTCCATCAGTCTTGCAAGGCAACAAGGGAAATGATCGAACGAGTGGTGTAGTGGGAAAGCAGTGAAAATATCTCATCATAATATACACCTTCCTTTTGAGAGAATCCTCCAGCAATGAATCTAGCCTTCAACTTTTCAGCACTTCCATCATCTCCATGCTTGATCTTGTAGAGCAATTTCGAGGTGACAACAGATTTTTTCTTGGGTCTAGGAACCACATCCTAGACATCATTCTTCATAATCGACTCATACTCTTTTTTCATTGCATCCTTCCAAACTTGGTGTTTGGAAGCTTCTTCGAATGTGCAAGGCTCAGATTGAACAATGTTGCTCATTTCAGTTAAGTACCCTTGGTACCTATTCGGCTTCTTGGTTTCACAAAAGTCCCACTAGGTGCAACATATCTCTCAGCATCTTCAAGAGTCTTTCTAAGCCATGAGGCCTCCTTTTCGAGGAGGTGGGCTCATGAGGGGGTGGATCAATGGGATCCCTTGGTTCTTCAACATCATATATTTTCTCATCTTGCAATTCTCCATGCTTTCCTGAATCTTCTTCTTTGTCCTTCCTTGGAAGAGGAAGGTTACTGACCTTCCCAAGGGACAACATCATCATCGAAGGTGACATCATGACTTATCTCCACTTCTCTTTGACAAGGCACATATATTCTATATTCCTTAGAACTTTCACTGTATCCCACAAATGTTCCTTTCTTCCCATAAGAATCCAATTTGCTTCTCTTTTCTTTCGGCACATGAAAATATACAGGACTACCAAAAATTCTAAAGTGAGAAACATCAGGTTTCTTACCGATGAAAACTTCTTCAGGAGTTTTGGAGTCCAACGCTTGATGAGGGCATCTATTTTGAACATACACAATGGTGTTTGCAGCTTCGACCCATAAGAACTTCAGAAGGCTTTGATCATGAAGCATGGTACGAGTGGCTTCTACGATAGAACAATTCTTCCATTCAACAACACCATTTTTCTTACGAGTATATGTGGTAGTAATCTCCCTCTTAATTCCATCTTCTCTACAATAATTTTTGAACTCATTTGATTCATATTTGGTTCCATTATCGGTCCTCAATATTTTGATCTTCTTTCTGGTATGATTTTCAACCAAAGCTTTGAAAGAACATAACCATGAGAATACTTCGTCCTTCTTCTTCAAGAAATATATCCAAGTCTTGTGAGAGAAATCATCCATAAAGATATCATAATATAGATATCCTCCTAATGAATTAATGGGCATTGCACTAGATAGATTAGAATGGATCAATTGCAATATGTCAGTAGTCTTGCTATCACTTGAGGGGAATGGTCCCCTTGTATGATTTCCTTCGGCACACCCCTGACAAACACCTTCATGTTCTACTTTAAATTCAGGCATATCTGTCAACATCTTCCTCACATCGTGTAGAGCCTTATAATGTAGATGAGAAAACCTCTGGTGTCGTAATTCGGATTGAAGTGATGTGTCGCAATACATATCTCCCAGTGTGCTTCCTCCAACTTGATATAGGCTATCAACCCTAAAGCCAGGTGTAAATGCATCATTGAAATTTTCACACACGTACCTTTCCATCGATGAATGCCACCTTGAATCCTTTGTCCTTCATCATTGAGATAGATCAAATGTTCTTATTTAGATCGGGTACATATAGTACTTCTTGTAGATGAATGGTGTTACCTTGATTGAATTGAAGAGTAACATTCCCAACTCACTTTATGGGATAGGTGGAATTATCTCCAAGGATAATTTCCAAGTTTGGATAATTTTCAATCAGATTTGAAAGAGCTTCCTTATACTCGGTGAAGTGCCTTGAGGCACCACTATCAATCAACCAGTTTCCTAAAGTGTCCAGAGGAGATGCAGTAGAGAGGGCATATATAAGGTAGAATTATTTTTGCTTGTTATCAACAATATTAGATTCATCATCCTTGGTGTTTCTTGATCTCTTGGGAGGGCGACCATTTTCTTTATGAGGAGCGAGAGCATTCCTTTTTCCTTGGTTGTTGAATCTACCATTCCTTTCATTGTTGTTGCCCCTGAAATTGTTCTTGTTATGGTTGTCATCATCATGAGGTGTATCCCTTCTATTAGGACACTCGCTAGCATAGTGACCAAACTTGTTGCAAATGAAGCATCTTCCCTTCCTTCCATTTTTGAAACCCGACCTTCCTTGACATTACTTCTTTGAACTTACATTGTTCTTCCTTTTAGCATGAGTGGAGAACGCAGTAGGATCATTCCTATTTGAAGGTATATCTTGTTCCATCATCCTTGTTTCTTCTTGAGAACATCTAGTCAGCAATTCTTCAAAACCTAGAATCATGTCATTGTTAATAGTAGTGTTGAACACGTGCTATTCACGAGGGATTCCTCCAAGGGCAATGAGAGTAAGCTCCTTATCAGCAATAGCTTCTCCAATCAAAAGAAGATCATTTCTTATCTCAATAATCCTGATGAAGCATGATAGTTATCTCAGTAATCCTCATGAAGTAGGATTGAATATCTTCATTTCTTCCTTTCTTTATATCCTTCAGCTTGTTCTTGAGGAAAATAATTTGGTTTTCATTGCTAGATTTGAACATTCCAATCAACCTGTCATATATCTCCTTTGATGTATTCAAATCAGAGATGTAAGCAAGTAAATGCTTATGAATAGAATCCCTAATGATCTTCTTGGCTTTGACTTCAACCTTCTTGTACTTTGTCTTAGCAATAGCCGGTGATTTGAAGGAGGTTCTGAAATCTTTCCCTGCACATAATCCATAGCATCTTACTCTTCTATTGTCAAATCAAGAGACATCTTCCATGCATGATAATCAGACTTATCATGAAGCTTATCATCAGACTTGAAGTAGGATGTGGAGGCCATTGAATCTTGTCCTTGATCAGTGATTGATCATCTTAGTGATTGCTCTTCTCACTCTTGCTTGGGCTTTGTCTTCACCTTACCTCTGATACCATGTTAATTTTAGTTAACAATGATATGTTCTATGCTAAGAGTAATTTTACTTCTATTTCTTTATTAGCCCAATATCAATATATACATTTTAGAAATCACATCATCATGATAGTAAAATGTATATAGAACATAAACAATAATAGTAGAAGACAAGCCAAGACAAGAGTACACATGATATGACACCAGCCAGGGAAAAATGCCAATGTGAGGAAACCCTTGATCAATTCTTATAATTCTTCAAAAGCTCAGCATAGAGAGAGAGTACAGTATACAATATTCACTTGCCCAATCACAATGAAATCTGATCAGTCAAACAACATAAACAAAAAGTCATAACTAGAAAGTCAACGTTGGTCAATAAGGCATATTTTGACCTCCAAAACAACTCGGTCAAACTCGGTCAACTCGGCCTCCAACAGCATGTCAAATCAGCCCAAAAATAGTCTGAAAATGTCTAGTTAACTAATATCAACGCAACAGCAAGCTCTAGTACAGCCAACGTTGGTCAAACAAACTTGGATTTCGTGCCTAGAACTGTGGTCTAGCCAAACAGAAATTCCCCACACAAAACTGCAGTCAAAGATGGTCTTTGTTGTTCAATGCATGGACAGAAAAAGAACAGTGCCTTCTTCGCACGTGTGGAGAGAGAGAGGCCTTAGAAATCCATACCCAATCAAGAGAGATGTGTGAGTGAATGAAGTGTCCAAATGAGGAGGAGGCACCATGTATCGATATGCAATGTTGAGGATGAATAGAGGTGACTGTTGGGATTCTGAGCCTACATGAGTTTGCTTTCCGACCTTGACAATTTGTCCATAATCAAAATAAATTCATAATTCCATTTGTACATGTAAGAATGGGATGATCTTTAGATCAATCCTACACCTCTCGAAGAGAGGAATCCAATAAAAATATCAGCTACCTCATATGAGTTGTCCAAGATGAAGTTTGGTCCTAGTTGCCAAATATAAGATATTTTTCTTGGAAAAAAAAGTGATAAAAAATTATATATTATATAAAGAAAGTATAATAATTTGAAGAGAACAAATTTATAACTATTTTTCATATTTATAAAAAGAATGAATAATAAAATGGTTTAAAAATGAAATAAATACCTATTTTAAAAAATGAACATTCAATTAATCCAAAAACTCCTTGTATATTAAATTTGTTGGAATTTAATTCCACATATATTAAATATGTTGAAATTTTAGTCACAAATTTGTTTTTAAGTAAGTTTTTTATATATTTGCATTTGATAATTATATGTGATATATTAAATTTGTTGAAATTTTAGTCACAAATTTGTGTTTAAGTAAGTTTTTTATTTTTATTTTTTTTATATATTTGCATTTGATAATTATATGTGTGTGTTTAGATGAGTCTATAACATGGTTTTGTACTATCTTGAGGGCAATTTTTATTGTTACCACTATAATTGTTTAGGTGAACAATCTTGGGCCTCAATATATGGTTAGAAATTTGAACATAAAACAATATATTAGTTTTATTTTATATTTTTACAATACCAAATAAACTAATGTTTAATAATAAAAGTATTACTTTAAATTAATTAATAATAATATTTAAATTTTAAAATATTTATTAATTATTTTTAAATAATATTATAAATTTTTAATGATATTATTTATTTATAGTTAATAGCATAGATTTTTAATAATATTTTTTGTTAATATTTTGAAATTAAATATTTTAACGGATAAACAATATATACAAACATTTAAATTATAAGAATATATAATGATGGGCTTGGGGTATGCTCTAAATGCTTGGCTAAGAGCTCATTTTCCTTGGGCTTAAGGAAATAGGTTAATGGCCCAAGATCTAGAGGCATCTGGCGGGATGAATAGAGGCGAGCTCGAGCCAACTTCAAAAGTTGTGGCTGCATGAATCGCAGGTAGCCATTTCAAGTTCTTGACATAAGATCTTTTTATCTGAGAAATTGCTTTGATCTTTATTATTGTTAGTATTGGTCAATATAAAGATTGCAGGCACCGGAGCAGTTGAGGGAATTGTATGTTAACGCTATAGATGTGGAGGTTCCGAAGTCTATTGGGAAGTTGAGCCATCTCGAAAAAATTATGGTCAATTTTACTACCCATGTAACTTTACCAGACGAACTCTGCCATCTACAATCGTTGAAACACTTATATTTAGGGGAGGTACAATTTCTTTTTTTATATTTGTATTACTATCTAAAATTGGACTGCCTACCAAATTATTTTGCGAACTCAAGGACTTAACGAATTCCATTATCTTACCTTGTAGGACTCTTTTGTCACATTAGATTTGGGGAGTGCTCCAGTTTGAACATGCTCTCAGATTCGTTTGGGAACTTGATGAATCTCCAAACTATTGACCTGTCCAAGTGCTCTAGGCTACAGGTGTTTCCAGATTTGTTTGGAAACTTGACAAATCTCCAAACTATTAAGATGTCCGGGTGCAAGAGTTTATGGGTGCTTCCAGATTCGTTTGGAAACTTGACGAATCTCCAAACTATTGACCTGTCCGGGTGCTAGAGTTTATAGGTGCTTCCAGATTCGTTTGGAAACTTAATACAACTTGAAGGTCTACAGTTTGGCAGTTTGACCGTCTCCCACGAAGTCTATGAAAAGATGCACACATTGAAGTATTGCCTGCACCTTTTCTCACTTTGTTGTGAGAGTTTTGATGTTATCTTAAAATATCCTTCCGGATGTTTATTCAAGGAATATATTTTTATGTTAATAATATACATGAGTAATAGTTGGGTGAAATCTAATAACAATTATAAGATCAATATAAATAAAAAATATGATATGTTGTTCATCTTTGAAATGGAAGGAATCTTATTCTTTTTATATAATACTAAAAAATAATTTTATCATATTCAATAAAAACCCTGATTCGTTTGTAGGTGACCCAACATATTTTTGGAGGTCTTTGAATTCAAAAGGATTAATAGTTTGTAAATTTTCATGGATATTCTATTAGACAATTGTCACAGTAAATATGAAAAAATCATGTTTAAAATCTGAAATTCTGAAAGTTTATTTCTCCTTAGATTTTCTAGACCTGTTAAGTATTGTTAATTTCATATGTATGAAAACTATAACTATACAAAAATTAGAGAACAACAAAATGAAAACACACAAATCACAAACACATACCTGAAAAAATCGTACTAGTCCCTAATATGCACGTTGTAAAATGTTTGGCAATATTTTTGTAAAAACATCATCATGGATCAACGATATACTTAGATATGAGTTTTCTTTCTAGTTCCTTTTGCAAGTATTGATTGGTCCCCAATTTGGTGAGTTCCTCTCGAACCCTCCTGATGTGTCCTTGTGTGTATACATAATGTGCATCTACAATCAAATCCCCTTCTAACCTCATACATTAGGGGCATCTATTATAGAATATTTTGCCTCACCTATCACTAGATACACTTGTTAAGCAGGGCAACATATACTTTTCCCTATGCAGCCATGACCTTATCTTAAAAATATTCTTCCAAATTCTATACAGAAGCCACCCAAATGTAAAATGTGTATATACGCGAGTACTCCCAAAGAAACACACATATGGTTTAAGATATATATATCTATATCTATATCTATATATATATATATATATATATATATATATATATATATATATATATATATATATATATATAGAATGTGATTTTTCATGTGGGATTGGCGGGTTAGATAAGAAACCCACCTATTGCAACCCATGGAATAACCACCCAAACCAATTTTTGGTGGTATTTATAGACGCCTTGAGTGGTCCTCTAAGTCATGAATTGCCTTCGCATCGAAACTTTGACAAAATTGTCACCAATCAAGTTTGTTGTTTCTAGTGTTTTTAAGCACACCCCCTACTTCAGGAAACCTTAGCTTCCATGTTATTGTGTTGAGTTCCCTTATCTCACTTTCATCTAGTTTTGTTGGAGAACTTCAATGGCTCGAGAAGGGACGATCCGAATGAAGATTCCACTTGGTGCCCTTAGTTAGGATCAGGTGAGTGTAACTACCTCACTACCACAAATTTCAATAAATAAACTCATTTTCAGGTCCAACTTGTTCATATGTTATGTTTATGTTGTTTTATTGTACAAATTATGGATTAACAGAGAATGTTTCTCTTTGTATGCTTTGAATTATTCATTCTACTCTCTAGTTTGTATTTCTGTCGCAAGTTTGCACCTTCGAAGGAAGAACAAGGGTTTGAACGCTTCAATATTTAGATCAAGCGTAGGACCCATCGATAAGTACCCATGTCCTACTTTGTGAATTCTTACTGAATTGTTGGATTGATTAAGTTTTCTTTGTTGATCTTTTACTTTTTCTCTATTGCGGCTACCAACACTAGCCCCAAGGATTTTATCTCATAACATCAAGAGAAGGGTGTGGACAATGAAGATTGAAGATGATTAAGTGTCCCACATCTCCAATCCAATGAAAAAAGGATAGTCAAGGAACTGTAAAAATGAAGGAGGTCAATGACAACAATAATTGAATGCAAGGGTAGCCATTATAAGACACATTCCAAAGAAGAAAATGGGTGCATTGATCGAGATTAGTTTCCTAGTTTTTGAAATCCAAAATTACTCTCAATGGAAATGTGGGATATGAAGTGGATCTAAACTAATGAATGGATGTAAGACTTTGTGCTTATACAAAAAAATTGGCGATTTATGAAGGTCAACAAACCACATAAATCAATGCAATATAAAAGTTGAATAAGACAAAAGGAAAAGAAAAAAGAAATGATAAATAAATTTAAAAAAATAGAAATAAGGCTCAGGAAGGGGAAATGAAAAATTATTGTTGTTAGCCTTTAATTAATTTCACTGTGAAAGGGATTTTTGCTAGCCAAGAGAGAGAGATTGTTATGAATAAATAATTTATACAAACAATAATAAATAATATATTATATTAATTATGAAGGGTTTTATGGTAAAAAAGACATGACCCATCACCTTCATGATGAGTCAATGCCTATATAGGCAACCGTCACAAAGGCATTTGTACCATCATTCGGCTTTTCATTTATTAATAAAATATCTATTACATAGTTTGGGTCTTCTGGATCAGTTCTGCTACAACAGAGATGCATAAAAAATGCAATATTCTTGTACTATAGATTATCGAAATGTAAAGCTAAGTCCCACTCAAAGTTATGTTTCCAATTTGGGTTTCCAGAGCAGAATTTATGTTTTCATTATGGTTGCTTAATATGTCTGTTGTTCTCGATTTCTTTTTATAAGAGTGCATAGTTAAAAGGCATTCTCTATTCTTTTCTCATCTTATTTAATGAGATAAAATAAGCACAATAAATTGCAATCACTGCCCTTAGTGGTTAATCACATAATAATCCCTTGTAAATGAATATTCTCATTAATCTAGTAACTCTATCAAAACATTGTTTGGGATACCACCTTCTCACGGGCATTCATATGTTGTTGTACAAACACTTATAGCAAATTGTCGTTGTACATAAAACCAATGAAATCCAACAGTTGGAGATCCCAAGATGTGCATTGTAAGTCTCAAAATACCTTGTTTTGTCAAACAAAATCTAAATGCTAATATTTGAGCATGTTTTTTATTCACAGTTGTATTGATGGTCTTTCTTTTGGTGGAGTATTTGTTATCTTTTCTTCCAAATCATCTATATTGGTTTTTGTGAACAAAAAAAGACAATGTCTAAAACTATTAAATTCAAGTTCATTAAATTTGTCGACAATAGTGATAAGTAATAATTAAGATCTTATTCAATCATTTAACTGTGTAATAGCAACTTCCAATTTTCCTATTTGGCAACTGCCAAAGAATAACATATTTTAATGTTGGCAATTGTTTAATGTTGTAATGTGTTTTTGCACTTTATCTATCCTAGGGGAGGATTATGTTGTTTTGATTGTTTTTGTTTCGCGATCATGTAGAGACTTCGACATATATCCTCTCTTGTCTAGATTGGGCTGACAGACAATATTATGATATATGTACTAATTTTTCATTTTATAAAAAATTAGTGTTTTTTTCTTCTAAAAAAATAATAAATAAATAAATTTACAATAGCTTCAAAATCTATGGATTGAGATAATGAGGCATCAAAAATCATACAGATTTTAGAATGTCTACTTAATATCAATAACTAGATCAATATATTTTCCAGCCCATATTCTAATTGGGGGGGTTAATTGAGAGGTTCATAAGCCCTTAGGGTTAGAGAAAAAGTTATAACACTATATGACATGTTCAAATTGTTAAATATGAAGATGTATAAATAAGGCACATTTGTAGACTTTTTAACTTTAATTTTATTTTTTGTTAAATAAATCAGCATAATCGAATATAAGATGAGAATTTATGGATCATGCTTAAAAGTTTCAAAGAGAATTTGGCTTACAAGTGGATGAACATAGAACCATCTATATCCAAAAAAACCACAACTGCTAATCACAACCATGCATGGGGGACAACCCTCCTCCCAACGAACCTCTAAATCATTAGAATGCAAGACCACCAAGTCTTCATTTAATAACTTGTGCTAACTTCTATTCATATTTTCTTTTCATTCCATTGTGAAAAACTCCATTCATACATTTCACTCATCAAACAATTAGTATTTAGCATATATTCATTATTTGACATTTTATTTAATTTTTTCTCTTAATTCCATTATCAGTATATATATCTATATATATATATATATATATATATATATATATTCTTGTTTATAATTAATTAGTTATTTTAATATATTTATTACTATCATTACTATTATTATCGACAATATTTTCCTTTTCAAACATAAAATTAATTCAAAATAGAAAGCATTACAAGTTTTATACAAATATCGTATCCATAATTATTGGGCAATTACAATGGATTATCTATTACAGAATCCATTTACAACCTCTCTTTTCTTAATGTGGTTCACGGACACTGAGTGCCCACTACATCCATGGGAAAATCCAAGTGGATCATGTTGGAGAAAGTGTAACTAGGTTCGGTCTTCATAATGACATGATCTTTGTCAGTGATGTAATACATGATGTAATATCTTTTTTTTTGTAATCTTGCTACATGGGTTTCATGAGCAAGAAGTGTCTCTAGGTGAAAGACTTCTTCTTTATGTCTTTAAGATTTATTCATATGTAAAAGAGTCATGTCATGTGTATAAAAACTCTTCATGAGTTTATGTAAATATGTACAAGTCTTCAAGTTGTCTGAACAACCCTCCAAGGCCAAGATCAATGCCTCGAAATCAAGCCTACCAAAGTTTGCAAGCAAAAGATTCAAAGGATCTTCATGTCGGCTCAAAAATGGATTAAATATATAAATATATGACATGTCGACTTGAAGAAAAAGACACGTCGGTTCAGAAGGTCATGTTAGCCTAATATATATGTGCACAACCACTATAAATACCCTGCCGAGGTATCAAAAAATAAGTGGTGAAGATATCTTATTTATCTGAGATGTCAATAGGGTATAGGGTGCAGGAAGGTGTGCTTCGTATGGTTGCAGGGAGCGTGATCTTATTTCACCACAAGAAAACAAGGACTCGGGTGAGGGAGCCGCACTCAAGGAGGTAGAGAGCACGCAATCAAGGAAGAAGATCTCGCATGAAGAAGAAGGGTCTAATTGCACCTCGGATAGGGTATTCGGTGCAGTCATGACCAGAACGCGAAAGTATAATATGAACACAGATCTGATCTATATGCTACCTATGAATCAATCCTTGAATGGATGAGGAAGTAAATACTTCGGATGAGGTTATTGCAGTAAGGTCTAAACTATATAGAGACCTAACCCTTATAGTGTCAGTCTTCACATTACATGGATAAGTACGACAAGTAGCAGTCATGGTATCCCTGTAGATACTAGGTGCAAGGATGAGCAATCATGGATCAATTCTATAGGATCAACGAAGATCACATATGTGCCTTATACGTATTACAGTCTCGGCATAACTACAAACTTAGGTGCAAGACCTCGGTGACTAGGTGTAGTCATGGATGGATAGAGAACAGTTTAGGATGTTCTTCTTGGAGGTTTGAAATCTCGGATAAGGTACAAGAAGTTATCTCTATTATAACATGGTTATAATCTTAGTTAAGATAGTAATCTCAATATGAATATGATTTCAAAGGAAATCACAATGACAAAGATCACAAGAAGTATTACAGTGCAAGTAAGATGAAAGAAGCAGTACAGTGAAGTGTTGTCATGATAGAGACAACCATGGTGTAGCCATGATAAACCTAATGACATTGCTACAACAATGCAATGGTGTCATAGGAGCAGCAAGATGATGATATCAGTAGTTCTTGAGAAAGAGGATTGATGACTTGGTCTTGGAGAGGCAGATAGTTTCAAGGGTCATGGTCTTTGTA
Organism: Pinus tabuliformis; assembly: GCA_031772625.1. NCBI lineage: Eukaryota > Viridiplantae > Streptophyta > Pinopsida > Pinales > Pinaceae > Pinus > Pinus tabuliformis. The sequence continues at coordinate 1,181,821,254 of CM062809.1, forward strand.
TTCATCAATAGAATCTCTATAAGAATAATTTTTCCTGGGTTTTCCTCTCCAAGAGGGAGAGGTTTTGGCCGCCAAACATTTTTTTTCCTGTCTCTTTTATTCTTGATAGCAGTTCGATGAAGTTAACACACACATTCTAATAATAAAGTAAACATCAAGATAAGATAAATTATTTAAATAGTTCACAAATTGTTATCATGTAATGAAGAATCATCTTAAATTTGCTTGCCCTAGATTCTCCAACAAACCAACCCAAAGGGATCTACCCTTCGGCCAAATTAGTAGGGCCTAAATCCAAGGGGCTCAAGGAGATTTGACCCATGACCTCCTTTGGTGAAATATGGGAACTCGACCAGCTAAACTATCCCTTGGGAATACAATCCATTTACAACCTCACACACAAGAATTTAGCAAATTTCCAATACAATCTACATTTATATTACAAACTCAATGGAAAATATTTCAAGTCAATGCACCCAATCAACTACCAAATTCGATTAACGAAAACTTCAAATTACAAGCCTAATGAGAGAGCAATCTAAGGGTGTGATGAGAGATCAATCTATGGTTAATAAAAGGTAAATACTGACAACCTAAACACCCCTTATTACATGTCATTCTTTGGAACGAAAACCCTTCTTACATGTTATTCTTTGGAACATTTGCTATTAGTATTCCACCTATATCTCCAACTTTATTCATAATTAAGCAATTAAACATAGAATTGTTTAATAACACTGCAGTAACTCTATTCATAATTAAGCAATTAAACATAGAATTGTTTAATAACACTGCAGTACAAATCTGTTAGATTATATTCTCATTGAAATAATTAAACCAAATGCTAAATTATTTAATAACATAAATCCAAACACTAAATTATTTAATAGCATATAAATTTGTTAGACTATATTCCAACAGTGAAATAGGGATATTGCAGAAAAGAAAAGAAGAGAGTATCAATGTAGATGTCAAGACTAGTCCCTTTGCCTTCAATTTCGTAGCTCGATTGAGTAGTGTATCAAAAATACGACAGGGATCTAACCTCAAAACTATGAAGACGACATGCCACAGTAAGTGGTAATCAATCTTTAACATAGGCTCAAACAACTTTGTCCACATTCTGGTCCAAATACTTCCTCAGTATCATAATATAGGAATTTGGAGAAAACAAACAAGAATAAAGTAGCCTCCATTCACTTTTTCCACCTCTTTCCATATTCATTCCTTTTAATTAGGAACATCTAATCATTAAAATCACTTAGCCATACTAGTGCATGCTAGCATTTAAAGGACCATTTTGCATAGTTTAGTATTGTTCAAGCACATATTAGAAGGAATGAAACAAATATCATACCATGTTGTTCAAAGTTGTATTCTTTTCTTCATTCAGATTCAATTCCGGCATAACAAATATCATACATTGTTGTTCAAAATTGTATTATTTTCTTCATTCAGATTCAATTCCTACATGTAAAATTTGTTCTTATCAAGTATATTGTTATAATAGTTTTAGTAGTTTTAAGAAAGTATATTATTCTAACAACTTTAACAACTTTCAGCCCTGTGGTTGACATAGGCTGAAAAATCTAAAGTTCACCACAGATACCATCCTTAAAATGAATTAAACTGTTTAAAATATCTCTTCAAAATACTACTTAGTCTAAAAGAAAAAAAGTATACATCATCCAAATACTAAATTCATGAAACAAATTTGTCCCTACCAATCTTAGGCATGCCCCTAGTAATTCCATTATTGTAAATGAATGCCCTGGTGTGCATTACAATCTAAAGTAGCGACATAAAATACGATAGTCTTGTTACAAAATTTAACTTATATTGTCATTTCTTATATTCATTCATATAAACAAAACATAAGACCCCTTATGCTCATTCAAACCCATGTGACCAGTAGATTCCAAACCACCAAAACCTAGTTCCGTAACAAAATTTAACTTACATTGTCATTCTTATCTTCCTTCATATAAATGATATAAGACTCCGTATGCTCATTCTACCAAGTTACAAGTAGATTCCAAACCACCAAATATGAAGAAAATTCATTCCGTCCAAGTGAAAAGCAGATTCCAAAGCACCAAAAATGGAAGTGAAGTCATTACCCAGTTTACATCTAACAACTAATAAAAAACTCAATTACTTCTAATGCTCCTAGTATCACAATTGACTACTTTCATTATGTTAGCTTGATATGATATACAGACGATTTACAGCTTATACAATTTACAAATAGTAAAACTTGCATAATATATAAATAATATTAGATCTCAACTTGTAAATTATTAGTTAGTTGGAATAACTCAAACAGCACCAAGATCAACAGGAAGCCATATGCAAATATAACTGAGAAATTTCAACGATCAAACAAAATAATGTAGAATGAACCAAATGAATCTATTTTATAACCCAGCAGGAAACATCCTTCTGGGGAAGAATCATTTCTATTTCCTGAAGTTACATTCTAAAATATAATACACAAACTGTGTTGTTCGAAAAACAAGATGCAACTTTATCGCCTTCTGTTTTCCAGAAAACTTCAAAAATTCCACCACTTCCTCTATATGTCTTGACAAGGATTCCATCCTTCATAGACAAGATATGCAAACAATTGTCAAATGATCCACTTGTCAGGTACTCTCCATTTGGACTGAAAGCAACTGAATATACAGGTTCACTGAATAAAGAAGAAGCAAGATATAAAAAAGTTGTTATGGTTCTCTCTTAAGTGAATACTTGAAAACATTACTGAACAAGAATCACAAGTGTAAATCACGGAGACTAGAACGCTAACTACCAGTCATACAATGCCTAGTTTGTGTCAAACCCAAACAGATATGGAAGAGTACTAAAGAGGCCCAAAATAGCCCAAAAATTCATAACAATCACCATGTCCAACCCATCATTTTCCAATAGACAGGAAAAAACTAAGATTCCGGTGAAACTCAATTAGCCAGCATCATTCAGAGACAGGCAGCATGGTAATATGAAAGATGATGACATGAAAAATAAACAAAAAAGCAAATTATTGTATATGGTACTAGGTATGTACACTTAACAATAAAAACAATTACAGAAGAGGTGGATTGTTATGCATTTTTACCTCTATTTGTCCAAGATAAAGCACCCTAAAGGACCATCTACCTATTTTTGGCAATGATGGCAAAACAAGACATAATTCTCTAACCCCTGCTTTGTTCTTACTTCTTATTATGCAGTTGAATCAAACATCTTATTTTATAATTGCTAACAATAACCAACTATAAATCATGTAAGCCACACATTCTTAAGCTCTAATCCAACCCACTGGTAGGATTGCATGCATCATTTTATTCAAAACATGCTAAGGTACACACCAGATAAATTTATTAAGAAACTTGGTTTAAGATTCATAAGATGAAAAGGAAAATTTCACTAGCGTGATCCCCATGTTAATCATAGCACAACATCAAATCTATTTGTACTACCAATATTTGATACTCATTTATAATAGTGTTCTTTTGTCTACTAGTGAGTATACTATGGCTAATTGAGATAATAAATCATGACCAAGCACAAATGAAAACTAAGCACAACAAACATGGCAGTTCATGTGTGTTACACAAACTTTTTGGTAGCGGTAACAATAATAGAAAATAGAAAAAAAACTGGCAATGGGTAGAGGCCACAACCCTCCACACTAAGATGCATAATCCAAATCCTCCACATAAATTGGAGAAAAATCCATCAAGATTTTCATAAAAAACAAAATGCTCAGAATGAGGACAGTTCTATACATCTAAAGAAATTTGGTAGGCTAAAGACGAAGGGTGGGAAACCTCCAAAGTAATTATTTGGCTTAAGAGCAGATTGAAGATGAAGAGGGAAAACACCTTCCAAAACAAGAAGTTATATAAAGAAGACAACTTTGGAGTTGTATAAAGAAGACAAGACCCACTCATAATGCAAGTCACCCAGCTACCAGAATTTGCTATACACATGTTACAAGGGAACAATAGAGTCGAAAATAATTGTTTTGGATGAAAACATAATGATGTCCTCCAAATTTTGGGGGAATAAAGGAAAATGATCAGAAAAAAATCCAAACATCGAAATGGAAATGAATTCAAACCAAATAAGAGAAGTGAAAACCCAGCAGGTTGAACTCTCTCTCTCTCTCTGTGACACACACACACCAACTTTGATCTTTCCACTACTAAATATATTTCATAAGATATGTATCTCATAGGACACATATTTCATAAGATGCATATAATCAAGAACACATTCCTTGTGCCTTATATTTTGCAGTGAAACAAAAGTACCATGCCCTTAGGATTGTGGTTCACTTTACTAGAGCATGAGGTTCTCAAAACTGAAGTTCTCAAGTATCCACTAATCATTTAGCTATATATATCGATATATATATATATATATATATATATATATATATATATATATATATATATATATATATATATATATATATATATATATATATATATATATATATATATATATATATATATATATATATATATATATATATATATATAATCACGTGAAACAATAAAAAGTAAATGGTTTCGCACGACGACAATAAGAAGCACAAATTCAGTTTACATACCTATGACTAGTCAAGCTGAACAATTGGCTTCCTTGATCAACATCCCATAGTTTGATTGTTGAGTAAAATGATGCACTGTCACAAAGGCTTCATTAGTAAGCATATGCATCTGAGATAAATAAGGCTAAGAATGTTGGAAGTATATTACCATAAACTCAGGAAATTAATGTTGTATACTCACTGCAAACTGTAGCACAAAATTAAAAATAGAAACATGCGATAACAAATGCACCAAAATAATTTGAAGGATCCACAAAGCCTTGTTAAGATAGCTAGCATGTTGATTTTTTAGCATCGGAAAGTCTTCTGCGTAGGCTGGTGTCTTGCATGCAACAGAAGAAATATTCTTTATGTGGTTGTTTGAGAGAAGCAACTAATATGATCTCCTTCCTATGTTTTAACTTAGGAAAAAGTACATTGATTAATTATTTAAATAATGTAGCTTTGGGCTAATGTTTTCCTAAAGATAAATAAATAATTATTTAAGTGACTTAGATCTAATCTCCATCGTTGATAAAAAAAAACTAAGATTTAATCATAGCCCTCAATCACCTTGGAGATAAGGGATTTGGTCCATGGAGCAATTATAAAAAGAACATATGGGAGAGGATGAAGACACAACAACAAAGTTATGAGAAAGTGATTTTCTCAAGGAGTGAGAGACTCCAAGACCAAAGAAAAGGGAGAAGAATTGCAGCAAGGGAATTTCAGGGAAACCAAAGCTAGAAGAGAGAGGTCGAGTCAACTGAAAAGGAGGGTAAAATTATTAGAGAGCCAAAATATCCAAAGGCCAAATTTCTCAAGTGTGTGAGGATCGTAGGAGAGGAAAGAGAGGTACCGAATTTCTGGTGAGGGAGGCTACATTTTCTAGAGGTTGAATTCTTTCAGTGGTACATATTTGCAGGGACTGATTTCCTTGAAGGCCAATTTCCAAGTTCCTAGCAGTTGTATTTTTATGTGTATTCTCTGTGGATCTAGGCCCAAATTTTCTTGAAACGTTTAATATGAAGGGATATTGTGTTGAGCAATTTTTTTTTTGTTGTAGTGTGATTGATTTCCCTATTTTATTTCTGAAAGTTAAAATACCAGTAATTTTATTTTCCAATAGTTTTCAGCGATTGTTGAATAAATAAAAGAATTATTGAGGTATAAATAAATCAGATCTGGTATTAATATTTAATATAAAAATTCTTGGAATCACTACTAAACAACACATCCTGTTTTATTACAAAAAACTTGTGACATAGTAAGCATATGTGTCTAAAATGAATAAGGCTAAGAATGTGTTAGCAAAATAATTTGTAGGATCCACAAAGCCTTGTTAAGATAGCTAACAAAGCCTGGAATAACTACTAAATAACACATCTTGTTTTAGTACCAAAAACTTGTGACATAGTAAAAGATCATATACAATTTCACATAAATAACACAGTACATTTAGATACACATCACCTAATATTATTTCCAAGTATGTCTTATTGGTTCTATCCTCTATTCAGTAATGTGTAATACCTTAGTAGTCTATTTGTACAACTATAGATAAAAATCCTGGTAATATTGCAAGAAACCCAGTCTAGTTTTAAAGTGAAATAAACCAAATTGTTTGTTCCAACGGTTATAACATGGTGTTAGCCTATGCCTCAGAGGGTTCCCTCATCATTCTGATCTGGTTCGTTAACTTTTAAGTCACTCTTCCTTCATAAAGAGTCTCACATGTATAATCCTTTCCCCTAGGATTGACTAGTCGAAATAATCAGGACCACTTCCTTTCGTGTAAACAGAATCTCTAGTTTTGTTTCTTGGCATATAACTTCTGTTGTGCAAGCTAAAACCTATGCCAATACTCCTATTGGTTATTTTATTGGCAGGATATACATGCCCCCTTCCTTTTGCATTTAAATAGAGTCCTTGGTTTCATTTCTTGGCATCACTTGTCCATTGTATGAGTTGAAACCTATGCTAGTTCTCTTGTGGTTGTCAGTGGTCGCATATATGGGCTCCTTTACAATAGTGCACAAGAGAAGTCCCCATGTTTCAACTCCATCACACAAAGTTGCAAAATTTTGAGGTAATTTATCAAGTGGTGCTTGCCAAGGGATAGAAACAATTGCAAAAATACATATATGCAATTTTCTATACTACTTTCTCAAACGGTCTGTTATGAAAGCTTTATACTATGATGAGCTAGATCACCAAATGTTTAAAAACCTAGATAGGGTTGAAACAGAGATACCTAATCAGAAGGTTTGTTAGGAGGGCTTTATACTATGAAATGAGCTAGAACACCAAATGTTTAAAGCCCTAGATAGGGTCGAAACAGAGACACCTGACAAAGAATGATAACAATATTATATTACAAAATACTTTATACTATTAAAATAAGATTCATCTTTCTTGTATAGAGTTCAAGAGGTCATGTTTTTCCAAAACCCTAAAAGCTAATATGTTAAAATTGGAAACTAGGGCCAAACTCCATGTGGGTCATCTCATTTATGGCAGCTGACATTTTTCCTAGATTCCTCTTGTCGAGAGGTGTAGGATTGATCTAAAGATCATCTGATTCCAACAAGCATTTATGGAGATATGAATTTATTTGTATTTACTTTACAAATTGTCAAGGTCGGCTAGCAGTTAAATGTGTGGCACACATGCCTAGTGAACCATATAAATATAAGTGAGGTTGATTCATTTTATCATCATCTCATCTCACTCATTTCTTCTCTCTCTCTCCTTAGCTTTGGGTGACACAAGGAGCGACTCACACGTGGGAAGGAGGATGCAGTAGGGCAAGAAGGACGCAAAAAGGAGGATGCATAAGCTGTTGAAGGCCTCTTTGACTATTGTTGACCAAGTGTTGACCTTATAAGAGTGTGGTTTTGGTGTGCTTGCCTCTCCTAGGAAAGCCACAATTTTTGGCACAAAAATCGAGGCAATATGACCTCAGGTTTGACCAGCGTTGACTACCCTAGTTTAGGGCAGCAGGTTCACTTCATTCAACTGTAGTTTGACTGTGTATTTGGGGTTGTTTAAGGGCTGCTTCTTCAGTCAGTTCAAGGACTAGATGATCTTGAAATTGACCAAGCATATTGGAGGTCAATTTCATCTCGTTTGACTAAGTTTGACATTGTTGATCTAGGGTTAGCTGCTGCTGATATAAAATTATAGAATTCTGATTTTGTACTATTTCTCTCTGCTGAACTATTGAAGATAAAAGAAGATTTGATCAAAGGGTTTCCCCGCATTGGGGTTTGTCCATGGCTAGCTGCCACATCTTGTGTCTCTTGTCTTCTCTTGTTTTCTCTCGATCGTTTAATGTTCTATCTGCACTTTACTTAATGTATATTTGATTGCTAATCAGTAGCTAATAAGAAGAAAAGAAGTAAACTGCTCTAAGCATAAAACATACCATAATTTAGTATGGTATCAGAGCTGAGGTGAAAACAAATCCCAAGCAAGAGCAAGAGCAAGAGCAATCACCGAAGGTTGGCACGGTTATCCTAAAAACTTCATGGGGTCCTCAACACTCTTCCCCACTGAAGACAAGCTCCGTGAGAAGTATGACTATCACATATGGAAGATCTCTCTCGATCTAACTTTAGAATATCAGGATGTGTTGGACCATGTGAGAGGTAATATTGTTGCACCTCCATCAAATGCATCTACTTCTTCTAGAAGCAAGTGGACCAAGGGAGAATTCAAAGCAAAGAAGATCATTTGGAACTCTATCAACAAGTGCCTGGTGGCCTATGTTTCCGAGTTGACCAACTCCAAGGAAATCTATGATAGAGTGGTGAGTTTATTTAAAGTTAATGATGCAAATCAAGTTTTGTTCCTTAGAAATAAGCTGAAGGAAATTAAGAAGGGCAAAGATGAGAGTATGCAAGCATATTTCTTAAGGATCATCGAGATCAAGAATGATCTCCTATCTATTGGGGAAGTAGTTCCTGATAGGGAAATGACTATCACAACTCTTGGAGGACTTCCACCTGAATGGTATATATTCAGGACTACTATTCTCAACAATAATGTCATCCCAGGATTTCAGGAATTGATGGCTAGATGTATTCAAGAAAAAACTAGGATGGAAGAGCAAGAAATACCCGCACTTAAAGGCAATCCCTCTGCCTTTTATTCTTGTGCTAAAAGAAGAAACAATTCTAGGGCTAAATCCAAAGGAAACGCTGGACCGAAGGGTGGAAGAAAAGGATGATGTTACAATTTCAACAAAATGGGCCACTATGCGAGGAAGTGCCCTCATAAAAGGGACTCACACCATGATGATGACCAAAATCACTCTCAAGGCAATCAAAGGAATGGTAGGTCCAATGATAGAGGTAAAAGAAATGTTGGAAATCAAGGAAGAGGACAACCCTTCAAGAAGCAAAGAAACTCCAGGTATGAATCTAACGTTGTTAACAATAAGCAAGATGAATATTGTATACTAGAGGCCCTCTCTACTACTGCTCCCCTGAACTCGTTGGGAAATTGGCTTATTGATAGTGGTGCCTCAAGGCACTTCACTGGTTACAAAGAAGCTCTCTCATCTGATAGAGAAGGAGATCAACCTGGAAATTTTTCTTGGGGACAACGCAAAATATCCCATGAAAGGCATAGGGAATGTCACTCTTAAATTGAATCAGGGTAATATAATTCATTCACAAGAAGTCCTATATGTACCTGATCTCAAAAAGAATCTGGTGTCTGTTTCGGCAATGGAAGACAAAAGCTATTAGGTGACCTTCATCGATGGCAAGGTACATGTATGGAAAAAGAATTTTAAAGAAGCTTTCACTCTTGGGTTTTGAGTCGATTCATGATATTAAGTCAAAGGAAGTCTGTTAGGTGTCATGTCTTTTGACACATCACTTCAGTCTGAACTATGGCATCGAAGGTTTTCTCACCTTCATTACAAAGCTCTACCCAATGCAAGACAAATGGTGATAGGGTTGCCCAAGTTCCGAGTAGAGCAAGAAGGTGTATGCCTTGGATGTGCTGAAGGGAAGCTCAAAAGGGGACCATTCCCCTCAAGCCAAATCAAGACCTCCAATATATTGTAGTTGGTTCACTCAGACATATCTGGTGTGATCATGTGAACTCATTGGGAGGATATTTATATTACCTCACTTTTACAGATGATTATTCTCGCAAGACTTGGATATACTTCTTGAAAAAGAAGGATGAAGTGTTCACTTGGTTTCGTCACTTCAAAGCCTTGATTGAGAATCAAATCGAAAAGAAGATCAAGATCTTAAGGACTGATAATGGGACAGAGTATGAATCCAATGATTTCCATGAATTTTGAAAAGAGGCTAGCATTAAGAGGGAGACTACAACACCATATACTCCTGAGTAGAATGGTGAGCCGGAAAGGAAGAATCGTACGATTGTGGAAGTTGTTTGTGCTATGCTCCATGATCAAAGACTTCTGAAGTTTCTATGGGCTGAAGCTGCGAATACCATTGTATATGTGCAAAACTGATGCCCTCATCAAGCATTGGGTTCGAAGACCCCCAAAGAGATGTTAACTAGTAAGAAACCTGACGTATCTGATTTTAGAATTTTTGGAAGTCCTATATATTTTCATGTGCCGAAGGAGAAAAGGAATAAATTGGGTGCATCTGGAAAGAAAGGAATCTTTTTGGGCTATAGAGAAAATACTAAGGGCTATAGAATCTATGTGCCTAGTCAAAGGGAAATCGAGATTAGCCATGATGTCACCTTTGACGAAGATATGGCTATTAGCAAAGTTGACAATCTTCCTACTCAAAGGGGATCTAAAGATGCTGACACCAGGGAATGGAAGGAAAAGAAAGATGAGATGATGATCGATGTGGAAGAACCTATGGATCCTATTGATCCCCATCTACAAGAACCTTCCTCTTCTAAGAAGAGGCCTTCATGGCTTAGGGGGACACTTGATGATGCTGAAGGACACATTGCACCTAGAGGGACTTTCCGGGAAAGTCGGAAGCCAACCAAGTATTAGGGATACTTAACCATCATGAGCACGATCATCCAAAATGAGCCTTCATCATTTGCAGAAGTTGTCAAGCATTAAGTATGGAAGGATGCTATGACTGAGGAATATGAGTCCATCATGAAAAACGATGTCTGGGATGTGGTCCCCAAACCCCAGGACAAAGCAGTTGTCACTTCAAAATGGCTTTACAAGATAAAGCATGTAGTTGATGGAAGTGCTGAAAAGTATAAGGCTCATTTTGCGCTCGTGGAGTCTCTCAGAAGGAAGGTATAGAATATGACGAGATATTTTCACCTGTTGCCCAATATACCACCATTTTCTCGATCATAGCCCTTGCTGCTTCACAAGGATGGAACCTACATCAAATGATTGCCAAGACCGCGTTCTTGCATGGTTCGATCAAAGAGGAAGTCTATGTGGAAAAACCCAAAGGATTTGAGATTCATGATCAAGAATCTCATGTGTGCAGGTTGAAGAAAGCCCTCTATGGGCTGAAGTAGGCACCCCGAGCGTGGTATGAGAGGATCGATAGCTACCTGATGAAGCTGGGATTCACTAGGAGAGAAGTCTACCCTAACCTTTACTTTAAGGTTGAAGATGAAAAACCTCTCATACTGATGTTGTACGTTGACAACCTATTTCTAACAGGTGTATACCCTCTCATTCAGAAATGTAAGAGGGAGTTGGCTTATGAGTTTGAGATGAAGGACCTAGGACTGATGCATTATTTCCTAGGATTGGAAGTCTGGCAGAAACCAGGGGAGATTTTCCTATCTCAAGGAAAATATGTGGTGAAGATATTGGAAAGGTTCGGTATGGTGGACTGTAAGCCTATGACTACCTCGATGGAGCTTGACTTCAAGAAGTTAAGCGATAGTGTTGCCGGACCTGTTTTACGAAATGCTACCGAGTATTGTCAACTCATCGGAGCATTGATGTTCTTGGTGAACTCCCGTCCAGATATATGCTTTGCAGTCAACACGTCGAGTCAATATATGGTGAGCCTCACCACAGACATTGGATTGGTGCCAAGCATCTATTGAGATATCTTCATGGCACAATGACACATGATTTGAGATACACTGTCGAAGATGTGAGACTACATGGATATACCGATGTTGATTGGTCTGGCAGTGTGGTGGACTGAAAGAGCACTTCTGGGTGTTGTTTCTCTTTCGGATCTGCCTCGATATCCTGGATGAGCAGGAAGAAGAATTTGGTGGCTTTGAGCACCACCGAGGTAGAATACATTGCTGCTAGTATGGCCTCTTGTGAGGCAATTGGTTGCAGAATCTCTTCGGTGAGTTGTTTAGATTCACATTGGATACTACCATGATCCTGTGTGACAACCAGAGCGGGATTATTTTATCAGAGAATCCCATATTTCATGATCACTCCAAGAACATCGATATCAGGTACCACTATATCCGGGATATGGTACAACAGGCTCCAACATATCGATATAGATGAACAGGCCGCAACATTTTGACGAAGCCCCTAGGAAAGGTCAAATTCTTGACTTTCCAAGAACGACTTGGTTTCATTGAGAGACCCTCTTATGAGGGTCATGTATGATGCATATATTGAGCTGTGGGAGCTCCACAGGGGTGCATGGTACTTCTTGGAGCGACATGTGACCACATGGAAACTCACCATCCCCTGGTGGTGTACTATGTACACGGTGAAAGGTTCAACCTTCCCCTGTGACACCCCGTGGTGAATGTAGGACTGGATGATTAGTTCTCCTATAGGTCAGGATCATTATTTCTCCCATGGCGACTGTGGGATAGGATGATTAGTTCTCCTGTGGTCCAGGATGATTAGTCCTCCCGTGGTGACTATGGACAGGATGATTAGTTCTCCTGCGACGACTATTGGATAGGATGATTCGTCCTCCTGTGGACAAGATGATTAGTTCTCCTATCGAGGCATCCTACCCATGTAGTCTAGGACTCATGGGAAGTACCTCTCATCTGATCAATGAGTAGGGAAATGGGGTTAGGGACCATTACTAGTACTATCGATGGATGCATCATTGTATCTACTGTACTCCCTATGCTCGGATGATCTCCATTGATCTGGGATCAGTGAGAGTGGAATGACACACTCTGAGACTAACTTCGGGTCAATGGAGGATGGTATGATATATCCTCGATCATTTCTTCTTCTTCATAGTTCAGTAGAGCAGAGTTATCAATGCAAGGTAGTGCATTTGATGGTTGGGGCAATACTGATAGTCAAATGGATTAGCAGATGGAGTTCTCCATAGTTGAGAGGTAGTGTTAAAATTTGTAACTAGGGCCAAACTCCATGTGGGTCATCTCATTTATGGCAGCTGACATTTTTCCTAGATTCCTCTTGTCGAGAGGTGTAGGATTGATCTAAATATCATCCGATTCCAACAATTATTTATGGAGATATGAATTTATTTGTATTTACTTTACAAATTGTCAAGGTTGGCCAGCAGTTAAATGTGTGGCACACATGCCCAGTGAATCATATAAATACAAGTGATGTTGATTCATTTTATCATCATCTCATCTCACTAATTTCTTCTCTCTCTCTCCTTAGCTTTGGGTTACACAAGGAGCATCTCACACATGGGAAGAAGGAGGACGTAGTAGGGAAAGAAGGACACTGAAAGGAGGATGCAGAAGTTGTTGAAGGTCTCTTTGACCATTGTTGACCAAGCGTTGACCTTAGAAGAAGGGGTTTTGGTGTGGTTGCCTCTCCTAGACAGGCTGCAGTTTTTGGCACAAAAATTGAGGCAATCTGACCTCAGGTTTGACCAGCGTTGACTGCCCTAGTTTTGGGTAGCAGGTTGACTTCAGTCAATTGTAGTTTGACCATGTATTTGGGGTTGTTTAAGGGCTTCTTATTTAGGCTGTTCGAGGACTAGATGACCGGGAAATTGACCAAGCATATTGGAGGTCAATTTCATTTCGTTTGACTAAGTTTGACTTTGCTAATCTAGGGTTTGTTGCTGCTGATATAAAACTATAGAATTCTGATTTTGTACTATTTCTCTCTGCTGAACTATTGAAGATAAAAGAACATTTGATCAAATGGTTTCCCCGCATTAGGGTTTGTCCCTGGCTAGCTGCCACATCTTGTGTCTCTTGTCTTGGCTTGTTTTTTGTCGATCGTTTAATGTTATGTCTGCACTTTACTTAATGTATATGTGATTGCTAATCAGTAGCTAATAAGAAGAAAAAGAAGTAAACTGCTCTAAGCATAAAACATACCATAATTTAACATAATAATAACTGAAAACCCTAAGGTCGCTAAGGTGACTTTATTACACATGTAATCCTTATATTCTAACACCCTCTCTTAAGCCTTACGATACTAAACCCAAAACTTATTAAAAATAAACACTTTGACTGCAAACACATTTATTGAAAACTAAATCAATAAAATCAAACATTCTTCAATTGCTTCTGTGAAAACAATAGTTGAACCAATAAAGGACTCCCTCAAGTTGTTCCTTATTCTTCCAAAAAGCATGGCCTCCCAACCGTAATCCAAGTCCCCTGTGCCACTGAACACATTTGCACATGAAATGCCTCATAGCCCTCATTAAGGTATAATATCAAACTTCCAAATCCCAAATCTCCTTAAACTATAGAACAACAATCCCCACATGCATGTCACATAACCCCAATAAGATAAGTTTCTCCAATCCACAAGCATCCCAAACCATTACATGCCTCTCTCTCATCCATTGCATCACTCCTCTTCAAAGTGCAGACCTCTTAAAATCAAAATAATGCCATTTCTTCAATGGGGTCATCACCATTGTGAATATCTGGAGGATCTCCAACGACAACCACATTTGCTGACTGTTTGAGATCTCCTTTGAGAAGGTCACTGGAAAGGGTTTTGCAATTAGCTGTCGTATATGATGTTTTTCCATGGTAGTAACACTCAATCCACTCTCACCTATCATTTCTTTTACTGTTGTCTCTAGCTGAAAATCTGCTACAATTACTCTTTTCTTTAACTAAGAGAGATGAAATTGTGTCCTCCAAAGTGTGTGGACACTGAAAACATCTGACTAGAGTAAAAATGACATTGTTGAATTCATAAAGCAGATTTTTTAAACAAAAGGCTTTGGCATCCTCATCCTCCACCATAGCTTTGACCTCAACTAGTTGTCTGATAAGATATCTCAAATTGTTTATGTAGCTAGACATAGTGACTTCAGTGAACTTTTTGAATCTTAATAACTGTAAGTTCAATGAAAACTTTGCATTCATTGTTTTTTCTCCAAGTAGTTTAATCATATATCCCACATTTCCTTGAGTGATGTTTCCAAACCAAGATGATGCAACTCAAGGTTTGAGAGACCAATGCCAAAAATTGATTTGGCTTTATCATTCTCTATCCATTCCAATAATTTATTTGGATCTATAGGCAATTGCTTAGTCTCTTTTATTAGTTCCCTCAGATATTTATTCATTAATTGCATCTGAATTTTCACTTTCCCGGTATGGAAATTTTGGTCATTGAATTTTTCTAGAGTTTCCATTCTAAAAATTCTTGAAACAAAGAAAAAATCATTGTCCTCTAGAATATACAATTATGAAAAAATAACTTTGTATTAACACTTGATGGCTGATATACGATGATCTGCACAGCTGGTTTCCTAGCATCTGTATGGTGAATGAGTTATGTATAGTGGTGGTTGTACAACAACTAGCAGTGGCTACACAATTTTTCCTTGGCAACTAGTCGTATTTTTCCCTAGAAGCTATACAATTTTTCCTTGGCAATGTATCCTTTCCCTTGGTGACTGACCTAGTGGCTCTCTTTTCCAAATCAACACAAACGAAAATGGTGATTGCTATGGCAGATCCTTTCTCCAAATCAACTCAAACAAAAACAATGCCTGTTATGGCAGCTCCTTTCTCCAAATCGACTACTTGTTTTTATTTTATTTGACATGTGGCTGCTTCAATTGTGCCTTTCCCCTGATGGATAAGCATGGTGGCTGTACATTAATCACAACACTTACTTCTCCTCATGTCAGTTGAGCTCTAATACCATATTATGAAACTAGCTAGATCACCGAACAACAAATAAGGTTGAAATAGAGATACTTAATCAAACATAAGCACAATATTATATCACGAAAATATTTCAGGCTATTACAATAAGAATCACCTCTTATACAGAATTCAAGAGGTCATATTTTGTCCAAAACCCCTAAAATCTAATAATAAATGAAAACATCGATGCCTTTGTGGTGACTATTACACATATAATCTAAGTCACATGACACAGTGACACGAGACACATAGGACACAAAAATATAAGTGTCCAACAAGAGACACAACAAACCCAGAAATAGGACATAGAGGACACGTCACACACACACACACATTTCCTTGAACTTGATAATTACTTGTGATTACTTATTGATCTTTATTAGCTTCTTTTATGCCTTCTTTTATCTTCTCATCATCAAGCAACTATCAAAAACAAAATGTGAAGATCAACACAACAGGGACATACGATGTAGGTTCTCAGCTAGGGCTAAAACCCCTCTTCTAGGGGAAAACCCAAAAATTTATCTTCTCTTCTTTAGAACCAAATCAAATGAGATAACCAAGACCTTTGACCAGACAAGGAGACCTCCTTTAGCCCACCAAGTCAACCTCCCAAGATGATTACCCAAACACCAAAAGTCAACTCAAGTCAAATTGTTTCAACCTTGCAACAACCTTGGATTTCGGTCCTCTTGCAACAAAATTTCAGCCGTACTACAGACCTACAACTTCGTCCCTCCTTCTACAACCCAGAAACTCGCACATGTGAGCCAGAAACAAGAGAAAAACAGCTTTTTGACTTTGCTAGGGTTCCTCCTTCCTTCGCTAGGGTTTCTTCTTCCTCTTATTCCTACAACTGCAAATCGAAACTTGCTTGATTGATTGTCCAAAAGAGGTCGAGTAGCATTTATAGTGGTTCTGTGTGGTCAAATTCCCCTAATGAGGCCGACTTGACTGGAGGGCAGGACAACTTGGTGGAGGAGGCATAAATTACACTTTAGACTCAAAAATAAATTTCTTTCTTGACATACAAAGCCCAAGAAGGGTCTATTACATAATTACAAGCACTAAGACTCATGACATAAACCATAGAGCCTTCAATGGAGGCTTTTGACCTAGAAACAAAATAAACAAAGCATGAAACCCGTGCTTATAAATAATTTTCTTTTATAATATTTTTTTTTCTTTCTTTTGACAAATACATTACATCATGACTCAAATACAATTGTTTAGATAATCTTCGGCAAAATCACATAACCAATCTTTTGTCGACGCGTTTCGAACCAACCAGTGTGGTTCATCGTCCTGATGATGAACCACATTGGTTGGTTCGAAACGCGTCGACAAAAGATTGGTTATGTGATTTTGCCGAAGATTATCTAAACAATGTTATGGATCACAGAAGTCTAAATTCCTCAAATACAATTATGAAGATCGATACTAGTTACATTTCTCAACACTCCCTCTTAACTAGGGAGGTATTCATAATTGTTCAATTGGTACAAGGTTGACCACAATTTCAAGTGTTCAAGAAGAGTACAAAAAGTACAACAACATTCGTAATGCTAGGGATACCCTAACTACCAAGGTATCCAACACATCATAGATCCAAGTGTCACGACACTATTGTCATACGCTCATGCGAGGATCTAAGATACTAATAGGGACTAAGGTGTTGCCAAGGTATCCAACACATCAGAGATCCAAGTGTCACGACACTATTGTCATACACTCATGCAAGGATCTAAGATACTAATAGTGACTAAGGTGTTATCCAGGCATTTGCCTCTATAGGTACCATCAGGCTTCAGCCTTAACACCAACCCTCAGGGATCTAGGTTATCCAAGGTCAAAGCTCTACAAGACCAATGACACCCTCCCTCACCGAGATCTACACATCATCAATGGCCAACCAAGATATCCTCCCAAGTACCATCATACAGACAGTTTTATGGTACTTCATCTCTCCCTCTCAATCCAAGCATGCTTATTAAATATTCAAAACTTCTAAGGGAGAGATCAGCTACATGTTCAACCATTAGAACATCTAGTAGCTTCACAACCCTAACTAGTATCAAACTTCCAATATATATGTTCTTGTATGCTAGCATGAAACTTTGGGGTCTTCAACTACTCTGATGTTGCTTAGGTCATCATAATATCAAACACGTCTTAACAGAAGCTTCCTTCTTCAACTTTCTTTAGCCAAACTCATCCTCAACACTTTTTCAAAACATCCAATTCTTGTTCACAACTTCATTAATCTCGAATAACCATCATGTAGTGCTTTAGCCATTCTCTGATCTTTACTCTTTCTTCAAGGTCTTTACTATAACTGTCATAATATGCCCTCCCTATTAACTGGGGAGATATATATTTTCTTTATCCAAACTGCTTCTTTACTAGGGGACAAATTCATCACATAGGCTTTTTCTTTTCACATCATCAGGTCACAGAGAACTTCAACCTTCAAATCATTATTCCTTCTCACCTCTCATTGCAACAAGGTCATCTACTAATTAATAATGCTATCAAAATTCTTGCAACTTCCTCCTTCCATCATGCTCACCATTATCATAAAGTCGTCATCAAATATGACATAAGTATTTTCAACATCTTGAAGACTATGTACCTGCAAATCTTCAAGCACAAATATAGATGTACATGAGCATGAAATTAACTTTATCAATATATGGTTAGCCTGCCACCACAATGGGAGCATCTTAGAAAAAGAAATCAAACTTTAGACATCCAAAACCTAAACCTAGTTAGGTTTACAATCAACAAGCATTACACCTTTTATTCCCTAAACTTCTTATAACAAACTTTACCAGGGTTTTGTCACAAACCCTAGATTCCATCATCAATACTAAACAACTAAATCAAGTTAGGGCTTTAATCATAGTGAAAGCATTTTATATCTAGGGTTTCATTAACAAGCTAGAATTTCATATCAATCTCTAGTAGGGTTTTTCTCGTAAAGACTTCAATGTTAGATATTCAACAATTTTGACCAAGCCAAGGTTTCAATCATATAGAAGCACATACACCTACGGTTTCATTCCTAGGATCATTAACTATTACAAGGATTTTTCCATAAACCCTAATTCATCAAACACTAAAAATCTAGGGTTTTATCATATATCCTAGATATTAACAACAGAGATTTAAAAGGCTAAACATTAACAAACCCTAAACATCAAGAGAGTAGGATTTCATCATATGTTCCAAACCCTAGGAAGACTAGGGTTTCACAGTGAACCTTAAATGCTAGGGTTTTTTTGTAAAGACTTCAATGTTAGATATTCAACAATTTTGACCAAGCTAGGGTTTCAATCATACGGAAGCACATACACCTAGGGTTTCATTCCTAGGATCTTTCATTCACTATTACAAGGATTTTGCCATAAACACTAAAATTCTAGAGTTTTATCATATATCCTAGATATTAACAACAGAGCTTTAAAAGGCTAAACATTAACAAACCCTAAACATCAAGAGAGTAGGATTTCATCATATGTTCCAAACTCTAGGAAGACTTGTTGGAAATAATACTGAGAGGGGGGGTGAATCAGTATTATTAAGTCACTTATTTTCTTTTTCAAACCCAGAACATGTACGCTACTTCAGTTAGATAAAACTGCGTATATACGCAACTACAAAGAAGGAAACCCACGTATGCAATGCAGACTTATAATTTAATTTATCTTACTGATGTTGATCATTAATCTATGTATTAGGATCAAATAAACAGTAACCAGAAATAGTAAAATAGATCTGAAGACAATCACACACACAAGAACACAAGATATAAGGTGGAAACCCTATGTGGGTGAAAACCACCTGCTGCAATTCGTCTCTATCTTCTTTTAATTAGAAACTTCTTTTTACAATGTATTAGTGCAGTCCTTTACCAGTACGCAGGCTGCAACCTGCAGAGAGCTACAACCCTCTCTCGTTCTCCAGCTTCTCCTGGAAGGGAGCTACAACCCCCTTAGCTCTTGTACTAGCCAAGATACTAGTACGTAGGTGCTGGCCTACAGAAGGCTACAACCTTCTCTTTCTTCCAGGGACAACGTTTCATAAATTTTCAGACTGGATCCATGAACATCAATCAATCATAAACAATTTCTGCATCAAACAATCTCCTTTTCACTAATTAGAACTGAATCAAGTAGATACTTCTCTGACAGCTATACCCAAAACACAGTAATAGTAACCGCACACCAAATTCTAAACCTAGAACACTGCAGCAATAAACAGAAGCAGCTAGATCACAACTCAAAAGATATACGCTACTTAAATAACCTGTAACCTGCGTGCATACGCTTCTGTGTTTGGAGAAACCTACATATACGTTGTTTTTATTCACTGAACCAACGTGTATACGCGCCTTCGCTTCACTGAACCTGCGTATAGATCTATAAAGGATAATTCACTCTTTCAAATATTCAGACACTAATTAACCCAGATTATCAGATTTATAGATCAAGCATGCGCCACATATAACAGATCAAAATCATACAAAGATGCTATCATTCAAGCCAAAAGATTATGACCCATCAATAGAACTTATCCTTCTTTGCGCTAAGGTTCCTCCTTCATTCAAATCCAGATCTGCACCATAACCCCAATCACCAATATTTCAGATCTAGCACTTATTAGATATTCGA
Organism: Pinus tabuliformis; assembly: GCA_031772625.1. Classification (NCBI taxonomy): domain Eukaryota; kingdom Viridiplantae; phylum Streptophyta; class Pinopsida; order Pinales; family Pinaceae; genus Pinus; species Pinus tabuliformis. The sequence goes on from CM062809.1 coordinate 1,181,841,579, forward strand.
TTAATTTAGATGTTCCTTTTCCAAATGATCTCCTTCCTCTTTTATAGTCTTAGGCCTTTCACAATACCATGGTCCAAAACCATAATAAAACAATACCATGGACCCAATACTTGGGATCAACACTTTTGACGAGATACCATGGTACAAAACCATAGGTTCAAATACCAAGGACTAACTACCACGGACCAAAAGTGAGTTCTCCAACATATACGTGCTTTTCCTTGCATGAAAGTGTGTGTATACGCATACGCGCCTCTGTAACGTCTCACCCACGTGTATACGTGCCTTTGTCTAGGTGAACCTGCGTATATATCTTTTTCTTCATTCTGAATGCCTGAATTGAGATCTGGAACTGAGATCTATCACCAGAGAGAGTTGCCATCAAGGACAACATCTGTGCCATAGCTCTAAATCAGTGCCATAATGCCAACAAGACTAGGGTTTCACAGTGAATGGTAAGGGTTGATCTAATCTAAAGAATAATCACCCTAACAAACAATAATCATTATGATTCAAAACCCTAGACATGGGAGAGTTAGTAATATAAAGTAAATTTCAATATAATCATACCTTCTTATATGAGAAATGTCTACAACAAATCTTGTAATCTTAAATATACCTTAAGTTGCTTCTTTTTACAAACCTTTTAGGGTTTCCTATTGAAAGGGCTCTCTTTTCAACAAAGCTTCCTCTTATTAGAGTCTCCCTCTAAATCTAGCCATAATTCTTATTGTAAGCTCCCTCTTTAAAGTTTTCCTGCAAACTTCCCTTCCAAGGAAAATACAAGAGAGGATTATAAGCATGCACAAATGAAACTAAACACCATAGAGGAAGTCAACAAAGAAAAAGAAAACAAATAAAGAACAGGATACTTATCTTTTGTGAAAAATGTGGAGAAGCTCCCTCTTGATTAACCTAGTCTTGTGAGGGATCCCTTTACATCAAAACAACTCAAGAACAAAACATAATAAATCTATAAACCCTAGAAATCAAATATAATGGAAAGAACAATAGCCTAAACTATAAGCGGAGGATATATAAGGCTTAATAGAATAAGTCTTTGACTTTGGTGTCGTCATTTTTAGACTTCTTTTGAGGATTTTCATCAGCTGCAACATTAGCTTGATCCCTTTCTCTCTTCTTATTTTTAGGATTATCGGGACATTAACTCATGTAGTGTCCCATCTTATGACAATTGTAACATTCTATTTTGGATAGATCACTCTTCTTCTTTGACCCTTTAAACATCTTAAATCCTCCTTTCTTCTCGACATGAGTAGAGTAGGCATTTGTGGTATTTTCTTTATTTCTTGTTTACCCTTTGTCATGGATAAATGAGCCTCTTCTTGTATACAAGAAAACCACATCTCTTCGAAGGATGGAGAGTTCTTCCAACTACTAATTCCTGCTGCAAATGCATTCCAAGATTTTGGTAGTCCTAAAAGGGTAGCAATCACAAGTTCCTTCTCTGGGACTAGCTCATCAATTGCTTGAAGTTCATCCTTTATAAGAGCAATTCTTACAAAATAGGAACGCATTGTATCATCCTTTGTCGTCTTAATTGTTCGTAGCTCATTCTTTGAGCTTGCCACTTGTCCAATATTTTTTATTGTAAACAATTTTGAGAGTATTATACATATTTATTGAAAAGCCTAGAGTGGATATATAGGGAATCAAATTGTCTTTGACTCCATCCACAATTAAGTTCATGGCAAGATTATTAGTCTCCTTGTACTTTTCCTTTCCAGCTTCATCTGCAGGATCCTTGACTTTTCCTTGTACAAATTCCAATACTTTATTCTTTGCAAGGATGAGGTCCATCCTTGTTTTCCATGCTCTATAATTAGATTCTCCTTGAAGCTTGTTCTCAGACTTCATTAAAGAGGCCATAGATGTACTTGTAACTTTCAACTTCCTTTCAGGACTTCATTCCTTCTATTGAATGGAATTTTTATTCTCCTTATGATATTCCTTGAAAACTTCTCTATAAATCTTCCTTAAGTTGATGAGAGCTATTGATCTTCTAGCTGCCTTTTTCCTTCCTTTTCACCTTAGCTCTAATACCATGTTAGAAAATAAAAAAGGCGGAAATATTTCCTTTATCTTGACAATTACTATGACTACTTAGTGATATTTATTAGCTTCTTTTATGTCTTCCTTTATCTTATTGTCATCAAGCAACTATAAAAAACAAAATATGAAGATCAACACAACAGGGACACAGGATGTAGGTTCCCAAACAGGGCTAAAACCCCTTTTCTAGGGTAAAACCCAAAATTTCCTCTTCTTTTCTTTAGAACCAAATCAAATGAGATAACCAAGGCCTATGACCAAAAATAAGATCTCCTTTAGCCCACCAAGTAAACTTGCCAAGACGATTACCCAAACATCAAAAGTCAACTCAAGTCAAATTGCTTCAACCCTGCAACAACCTTGGATTTTGATCCTCTTGCAACAAAATTTCAGCCTTACTGTAGACCTACAACTTTGTCCCTCATTCTGTAACCCAGAAACTAACACGTGTGAGCCAAAAACAAGAGAAAAACAACTTTTTGTCTTAGCTAGGGTTCCTCCTTCCTTTGCTAGGGTTTCTTCTTCCTCTTCTAGGCATTTCACACTTCTTTTCTCCTATTGCAACTGCAGATTGAAACTTGCTTGATTGATTGTACAAAATTAAAATTAGGTCTGGTAACTTCTTATTTATAATGGTTTTGTGAGGTCAAATTCCCCTAATGAGGCTAACTTTACTAGAGGGCAAGCCGACTTGGTGGAGGAGGCATAAATGACACTTTAGACTCAAAAATAAATTTCTTCCTTGACATACAAAGGCCCAAGAAGGATCTATTACATAATTGAAAGGACTAAGACTCATGACATAAACCCTAGAAGCCTTCAATGGAGGCTTTTGACCTAGAAACAAAATAAACAAAGCATGAAACCCATGATTATAAATAATTTTCTTTTAATATAAATTTTCTTTTTCTTTCTTTTGACAAATACATTACATCGTGACTCAAATACAATTATGAAGACTGATACTAGTTACATTTCTCAACAATAAGCACAATAATATATCATGAAAATATTTTAGACTATTACAATAAGAATCACCTCTTATATAGAGTTCAAGAGGTCATATTTTGTCTGAAACCCCTAAAAGCTAATAATATATCGAAACATCGAAGCCACTGAGGTGACTATTATACATATAATCTAAGTCACATGACACAGTGACACGAGACATGTAGGACACAAAAATATAAGTGTCCAACAAGAGACACGTTGAACACAAAAATAGGACATAGAGGACACATCCCACACACACACACACAAATTTTTCATAAATATTAAAAACTATAACAAATTAGTAAATTAAACATACAAAAATGAATATAGACAAAGATTTTTTTTTTTAGAAACTAAAAACATTTAGAATTTACATGATAATGATAAAAGTTCAATTATACACATTTTCTCTTTATCCTTAATGTCTTGCTAAAATAATGTTTTTTAATCATATTGAAGCACGACTATTGCAGCCCCACTTCTAGCAGATGTAACACTAGCAAACCATGAAGAAAATGAAGGAAGGGGGGCAAGGGGCGGAACCATTTGTGGGAGCATTACTCACTTTCCTTTTACTTTTTCCAACTGCCCTTCATGATTGAGCCATGATTTTTGTGAAAAGAGGAAGACAATGGACTACTACAGGAAAAAACCTTGAAGACTGGTGGACAAATCCACTTGCACAACACTCGGAATCCCTTCTAACACTACACAATAACCTTAGTTGCACTACGAAATGTCTTATATGTCCAACCTGTTGAGTGAAATGAGCTCAAATGAAGGGGAAAATGTGTTTTTATGGGGTGCAAGCTTCTTTTACGGGGGACACTATGGGAGCATGTGTCAAACATGTGTTTGGTAGGTGTCCTGTGAATACGACACATGCCAAACATGTGTCCTCACATATTCGTATCTGACACGTAGGATAGGGACACGAGCCCTATTTGGAGGTGTCATGTTACTTAGCATATAAACCTTATATTCTAATACTTTAAAGATGAGAGGAAGGCTTTATTATGTCATCCAGTCAAGGCCCACACACCATCTCCTATCAAGTCAAACTCATATCAACCCATTGCATCAAAAGAATCATTGGAATATGCATAGGAATCAACAGAAGGCCATATAGGTCGATTGAGTCGAAAGTTGGTGGCCTAATCCTCGATTTGGTGAATCAAATCAAATAACTATGAAGCCAACAAATGATCTTAGGAATGCCACAAACAAAATTGACCAACTCTCAAGCTATTAGGTAAAAGGATACTATCAAGGCAAAGGGAAGTCAATACAATACCTTGATAATCAAATCCCACTCATCTCAATCAAGTCCAATTCAGTCAAAGCAATAAACGAGGAAAAGTGCAAAGTTGATGATAAATCTCATTAGGCTAATCAAGTTGACAAGAATTACCATTACTCAACAACAAGTAGATTCCCCAATCTAGAGAAGACACATTGCACCTATTAGGAGATACCATGTACCTACCAAACTAGTAGTTTAATATCAAAAGCCAAGATGTGTGAAAGTTGGTTCACTTGTGTACAAATCAATGGGTGACAAATGCCATTAAATCAGCAGTCCTTATTCTCTCCATTAGATCAAGCATAGATTTTACCCTTATTTGAAGGTACAAACAATCTTATTATTTATAGTGATCAGGACCCCACGCTCATCCTACACACTAATCGTGTTGTCAAGAGGTAACAATCTTATTACAATCTTGATGAAACACCCAATATCACCATAGTAGATCTTCAATAGAGCCATCGTGCAGGTTGGGCCAATGAGGGTACAGAGATAAGGAGGAAGGCTCAAACCCAATAGTTGGTTGCCTATACAAGTTCTAACAAATCAGCTCATGGTCCTCCATACCACCATATACTAGAAACCTATGCAAGGAGTAGGGTGAATAAATTCTCAAATCAAAAGATTGTTACACTGAGCTAGCAACTCAAAGACAAGGGAGGATAAAGGGGCCCAACTACTAATATTTCATGCAAAGCAATTAAGGGAGGACAAATGGACCCTTTTATTCTTCGAATCAACAATCCTTTGAGATCTTCATCTTAACTTCAAGGACTCTAAGATATATACTTCTCTATCTACTCACTAGCTTATATCACCACTAGCCACCTAGAACCAATACAATCCCCTCCATGGCAATAATGTCTAAAGCCCAAACACATTGCTATTAAGGTTTTAAACAATGATTAAAATTCAATTATGGAAGCCTAGAAATTTATTCACTACCAAATACACAATCAAAAGGAACTTCAAAGGGGAGCATAACATCTAGAACCGAAGACAATTAGTAAACAACTAGTTACAGTTACAAAATCTAACCATTAAGGTGCAAAAATGAGTTAGGTAGTGTCCAGTGTTTTGAGGGATAAATTCCCCTAGGGTCTTGGGTTGATACCCTAGTAGATCGGGGGTTATCTACAAAGAAAAACAAGCATTCCACACAGCCATGATGCTAATATAAACAAACTACACAAAGAGAGATGCACCTGGCGGTCCTTCATTTGGGAAGATCCAGCCAGGGTCCAAACCCTCTTAGAGTTCCTTTTGATCCTTCAACTTGCAAAACAATCAATTCCAGAATGCACAGTAGTATATTCACTAAGCATCATAAAGAAATCATGTTCATAGCATATTGAAAGGTAGTTAGTTATACAATTAAAACAACCATTTATATGTGAATCATAACATTGATATCATAAACATGAAGAAGATTTATATCAGGAACAAGACAAGTGTTTCTTTTATTATAGATAACTAAAGTACATAAAGGAATGATTTCACCTGAGTCTTCCTTTCGCAGGCTCCAAGCGGAACCGTCCTCCAGATTTGTCCAGTCTCAAGCCTTCAACAAAATCCTTCCATGACTTACTCCAAGATATCTCAACTAATGGAAAGTCATCATAACTCAAGAAAACAAGGGTTTCCTATAATGGGGGAAGTGCTGGAAGCACAAGGATCTTTAGACCTCGTCAAGGATAATCTCAGTAGCGTGATTTTTCTCTCTATTCTCTCCTCCTTAGGCCTTCCCATTGAAGCCTTTTTATACTTCTCACAAAGTAGTTTTTTAGTTGGGAATTCGTTGGGAACAGTTGGGCCACAGGCACTAATAGCTAATCAACAGGTAAAACCCATGATCTCTGCTTGAAATTAAGGAGATTTATTTTTTTTAAGTGTTTTAAGACATATACGTGGGTTGGGTATACACAGACCTACGTACACATGCATTTAGCTCAGGGAAATGTCGCGCATAGGGAGTAAAACACTGTTTTTTAAGTATTTGGACCAGGTCTAGAAGGAGGGATTTCCCTAGGCCATGAGTGCAACATCACAAACATCAAGAGTGAGATTTGGAGGTATAACACAGTGAAATGAAAACAATGTCCCAAGCTCCAAGATATGGGGACACGAAACCAACGAAACACATGGGATTATTACATGAAACATAAATCATTCAAATCTTATACAATAACATACATCATTACATGTAGCATAGTACCAAGTTTGTATCTAGGGTGGTAGGGCATGTACACCTCCATAGACTAGGAAAAGAAGTTGTTGTGCAAAGCCGATCAAATGTCCCAGAAACAAGGGGATCTCATACATCAATTTAGTGTCTAGCAAGTCCATGATCTTAAAATTATAACATAATTATTATTAATATATCAAAACATAAATGATTATATCATAATGTAGCAAATAATTATGATTGACAAATCATCTATCACCATTGTATTTCTCATCATGTTAGAAAATTCCAAAGATATAGATCTAAGTTCTATGATATTTCAACTAAAAACAAGTCAAATGACAAAGGAGCAACATTGCTCAAGGAAAAGCCCCACTAGTCTTTACATCCAACCACTATACAAAGGTATAAGGACCAACCAAGGGAATGTTGATATCCAAACCAAAATCATATGCATTCTCCAAAATATTCAACAACATTGTTACCCACCACTAGTGGGTGACTCCTATAGGAGAATTTTCTTCTAGATTTGTCCTCAACCGACAGCCATCAGCCCCTTGTAGCCACTTGATATCTCGATGTGCTACTATTCTCCGCCACCGGAACTAGCCATTGTGTGCCCCCGCTCATCTGTTATGATTATATGTTTGAAGGTGGGCCATCCAACCCCGAAGGTATGATTTTTCATTATCTAATTGGGTGCTTGTGCTTGCTTTTCTTAGGCACATTTGGGCGTGGATTACTGGGGGGATTCAGTGGAAAGAACAAGCTTTGATTGTACTCTTATTCCCTTACCTCAACTTGGGGGTTAATCTTCTATCCTAATCCTGTGGGATCTCCTTATTGGCTACTAGCTTTAAGGATTGGCACTACATGACAAACCCTAATTTTGGTTCTGTGGTCCCGCTTCCCGATATCGTATATCTTGCTTCCCTCTGCTCATTACAAGCACTTTTCACATTTTCCCCATCTAGGTCCACAAGGTGTTAGCCTCCCCCTCCCCTTGACCACACCTTGGGTCAGACCTGGAACAATGCCCTGAAGGTTGATGTAGCTAAAAAGAAAGTTAAAATCATAATATTGCCACATACAACAAGAAATGTACCACAAAACGCAAAAGATGGCCAAGACAATAAAATTTAGCGTGTGGGCAAAAGCCAAACATGATCTCTAGCCCCTATCATTATGGCCATCACCCTGGCTCCTAGGGCCCCTATGAGTACCCCTTTGCGACATTAAGGAACCCATCATTATCCCAACCCGGGCAATGAACTACCCCACCTTAAGGGGGTATTCACTGCTACATCTTACACATCATGCTCTCATCCCTAGAGCCCCGAGCAGTAAAATGAAGAAAAAGCAATAAAAGGCAAAAGGCATATGAAGAAGGGTGGAAAAACAAAGGTCGGGGAAACTCATGTACCATGATTGCTCCCTCCTACACCCATACACCCAACATATGCGCCTCCTTCATTATGGCTACCCTTGTCCCATGGCATCTGGCTTGGAGCCTCTCCTTTTACCCCACTTTGTTCCATCATTGTTTCACATGACACTTCCATTTGATGGGTGTACCATGGACTTGTCACTCCCTAAAGGTTGAAATGACATAATAGGGTCCTTCATTAACCTCACTTGTCGAGCAAGGTAACACCTATACATGTTTAAAGCCCATTTGGAAGGGCATGCCACTAATAAGTGTCCACTTCTACCCTTGATTAGCAAGCTTATTTACTCAATTGCATTAATGAATTGTTGTACTGGAAGGTGAGGAGATGCATTGGATCTCATACAAGATTGCAGGTGGGTCTTCATCTTGGATTTGGCCTCCCTATACTAGATCCAAGCCTTCCAGAGGGTCATAATAGCACTTTTAGGGTGAGCGTTGACAAACTTGGGCTTCTCAATGCCACACACATTGCTTGTTCGTGCCCCAGCCATATAGAGATGATGATGCACTCGGACCACATTGCCAAGTTGACCACACATTTTCCCCTGATACTTGGCAACTGATCCAGGGCCCAAATGAGGCTTTGTGTCACTCAGAGAGACATGGGAGGCCATGTGTCATCTTCTAGCCCTCATTGATGGAGCATCGACATGATATTGAGCCATTTGGAGACCCATGAGACCCATTTGGAGCCCACGAAGCCCAAATTGGGGTTTGGAGATGTTTTGCAGCATTTGGAGGGAATCAACCCTATTCATCACTTTTGAGGCCCTCACCCTCATTCCTAGCACATGATGCCTCAATACTAATATTGGAGAGCACTTTGCATTAATTACTTCAGGGGCTTCCTCATTAGGAAATCGAATTCATAAGACTTGTATAAATAAGAGAGACACTCTCTCATTTTGGATCATCACACTTTGGATTTTCAACCAGCCTCATTAGAGATTTTCGGTCTGCAACTTGTGAAATGATTTTGGATGATTAAAAGCATTTTGATGTTTGGAAAAATTCCATCTCTCGTGGAGCTTCTTTTTGGCAAATTGATGGATGGATATACTCTTCATTGTCTTGTAAGTCTTGTTTAATGTTATATTTCTGATCTAATGGATGTCTAATGCATGGAATAGTGTCTATGGTTTTAAATGTGACCTAATTTTGTTAGAACATTGAAGTTGTTAGAAATTTTGCATGTGTTACTCATTGACAATGAATGAACGAATGTTCCTAGAGGTTGTTCTATATATTGCATCCTTGAAACTCCATTAATTCTAGCCATTGAAGTGTAAAATTCTAAGGTAGTTATGAAGTTGCCTCCATTAGGGCATTTTAAGCTGCTTTTAGGTCTCCTTGAAGAGCGAAATTCTGAAATCAAGATTATTTTGACTACAATCTTCCCAAATCTAGGCACTGGTCCTATATACTTGGTGATCACATTAACTCATTGAAACATCATTCTTTTCACCTCTTTTCTTCCCTCTTTCTTCGTCCCTTTAAGCATAGGGAGGCTTGTCTAGGGCTTGGTGTGAAATCCTCTAAGAGAGTGCGCTTTGAATTCTGTCTAGACAGGGTTGTTCTTTGGTCTCTCCTCTAGGCATCCTCAAGTTTTGAATGAATTTCGATGGTAGAATCTCATTTTATTTGATGTCCTAAATAGCACAACAAGTGATCTGATAATCACCCTATGAGTGACATCAGTTAAGATTTATTAAACAAAGGTATTACAGACTCATGTGCTGGTGTGTGTTCTATGTTATTGAAGCAACGGATCGATCATATTACCAATACACATATAATAAAATGGAAAGACAACAGAGAAATACAGTAAACAAACACAAAGACACAAACAATTTTAATAAGGAGTTCACCCTATTCTCCAGGGTTACATCTCCGGTCTAGCTTTCAGTGGTGGCCTTGTTTTATTGTGCCCTTAAGCAGAGAATTACAATACAGAGACTCAATGTGAGTTCTCCTAAAGCAGGTTTGCTTGATAGGGTGGTTCTTGGATTCCCAAGCCACTAGAGTACACAAACTTCTTCTTCCTACCAGCTCTGTGACCTTCTGGTCTATAGTGGAAAGAGCAAAATGTGGTGCTCAGTCCAGATAGGTTCCTCTATGGGATGGCTTGAATCTCTCAAGCCCTCTAGTGCTCGATGCTACCGCTGGTCAGCTCAGCCCTTTGTCTCTTCATGCTTTTGCTTCACTATTTTCTTTCTCTGTGTATTCCGTCCTCCTCTCGGGATTCTGGTATGTCTTTCTTCTTCCTTCATCTCTCGCACTGTTCTCTGACTTGATTGTGTATTCTGTCTCTATTCATGGCTTTTAGCCATTCATCCTCATGCATGTTCGGTTCCTCGTCTGCCTCTATTAATTCACCTTCTGCAGCTGTGCTTGGAGTTCTTGGTTTGGCGTCAGCATGAATGCTCAAGGAGTGGCCACATGTCCTCCTCTAAACAATGCCAGCCTGCTTCATCGGTTCGTTTCTTCAATTACGTTGTGGATGCGTTCTTCCTCCACCATGGCGGTCAAACGAATTCGAAATCTTTACAAATCGCAGCGTATTCCTTCGTCGATTCCACTTCCTCCATCAGGCGCAATCTCAGTCGTCTGATCTGGGTCCCCCAGATCCAACGTCATATGCACATCCCGCGTAGTTGACTTGCTCGACCGATAATGCACGATCAACGGTAGTTTTCTCTCACCTCTGCTTGCCACACGTCAGTCGTTGAGTGGGACCGTTTCGCTTCCATCCAAAACTGCTTCCCGTTTGAGGGTGCCTGATCAATACCACCACTTTGCAGAGCGTGGGTCCTGCCTTTGTCCTTTTAGCGCTTTGCCTTTTCTGCCCGCGGTTCTCCGGTTCACCATGCGTCCGAGTGCTCAGGCTTCCCCCATTTCGGCCCTGTTTTCCTAGCGACACATCAAAATCCACCTCCTTTTCCTGATTCGGGGCTCGCAAGGGCTACTTTGACCTCCTGCGTAGTCTCCATGGGCCTCGGTCAACGTGCTTTGACCGAGGTCCTCGTTGTTCCATGTTGGCTGCCATTGCCACTGGTTCAGGGGTGTTTTTGATCACTGTTTTGGAATTTTTAGAGATTTGTCCCGACCTGATACAATCATGGTTCTTTGACAGTTCTTGATGGATCCAATTCAGATCGCGACCTCCCCACTAAAAAAGCTTTTGGACCACAAAAATTTGGTTTTCTTTCAAGCATCGACTAAGTGAGGATACTACTGTCTCACTTGTCCAATCTCAATCCACTTTGCACTGCTCGGCTTCGAACCTTTGAGTCCAATTCTGAGGTACTCAACATCTCCACTGCGCATCGTCCTCACCTTCATGTCCAAGACTATGTATTCCTGCAATTCATTAAGATATTCAGGTAACAGGTCATCAATAGAAGGCAATTGACTTTGCTCTTCAAGATCCTCAATCATTGAAGGTTCAAACAATCTCAAGAAGTCTGCATTTACGACACTTGATAGGATTTTTCTTTTTACCTTCACCTTGCATCCTATCCTTGCTGATATATAGCCAGACCTGGTCTCCAACTTGAAAACTATGCTCCATCCGATGCTTGTCATGCCTAGATTTGTATTTGGCTTGGCTCTTTTCCAACTGTTCCTGTACTGCCTGGTTAATCTCGTGGATCTGTTCAATGAACCTACTTGCCTTGTCCACATCACTGTGTCCATCAACCATGGTATCTTTACCGAAGACAAAATCCAAAGGAGACCTTGGTATGAAACCAAAACAGGTCTCAAAAGGAGATCTCTATGTAGAAGAGTGTTTGGCTTTGTTGTAAGCATGCTATACATAACACAAATGTTCATCCCAAAGCTTAGGATGTTTGCCGCAATATCCCTTTAGTAACTGGATCACTGTCCTATTAACTACTTCCGTCTGGCCATCGGTTTGTGGATTTCAAACGGTCTTTGTAGATCTAGCAGCGCTAGTACAGGTGTTGTACTAATGTTTTCTTTCAAGGTGTCGAAGGCTTTCTGATGTTTTCCTCCCCATTGAAACACCTTGTTCAATCATGTCAAAGCATATAAGGGAGCTTCAATTGAGGAAAAATTAGAAATGAACTTCCTCCAATATTGTGCTACTCCTAAGAAGCTTCTCACTTCTGTAGCAGACTTGGGTTTAAGCCAACTTACAATGACTACCACTTTAGAGGGATCTATTTTCAATTCACCACCCCCTACTATATGACCCAAATAATTTAGAGATGTTTTTCCAAATTCACATTTTGAGAGTTTAACATAAAGTTTTTCTCTTTTCAAAACATCTAATGTATGCTTAACATGCTTAAAGTGTTCTTCCCACGTTTTACTAAAAATCAGAATGTCATCCAGATACACAATAACAAAATCATCAAGAAAAGGCCTAAGTACATCATTCATTAATCTCATGAAATTAGCAGGAGCATTGGTAAATCCAAAAGGCATAACCAGCCACTCATACAATCCCTGCTTTGTTTTGAAAGCAGTCTTCCATGTATCTTTCTCTGCAACTCTAACCAGATGGTATCCACTATGCAAATCCAGCTTGGTGAAATAAACAACTTCCTTCAATTGATCTAAAAGATCATCTATGCGAGGAAGGGGATAACGATTTTTTATTGTTATCCTACTCAGTGCTCGGTAGTCAATGCACATTCTCCACGAGCCATCTTTCTTTCTCACCAAAACAATTGGTGACCCACATGATGATGTGCTAGGCCTGATGAATCCCTTCTCGAGCAACTCCTGCACCTGGTTCTTGATTTCAGCATTCTCTAAAGCAGACAACCTGTACATCCCAATGTTAGGCAATGGAACATCTTGCTGCAAAATAATATCATGTACTATTTCCCTTTTGTGTGGCAGACCTTTAGGTTCCTAAAACAGGACATCATACTCTGAAACAATGTTTTCTATATCAGTTTGCTGCTAAGCATTACAACCCTCAAATACATTGGTTCTATCAGGATTCTTTTCCTTTACAACCATTAGTAAGAATTGTTTGCATGAATTTATCATTCTTTTCATATGCCCAGAATTTATGAGAGTATAATTGTTCTTGAGATTGTGAGCTCTTACAAAGTATTCGATTCCACCTTTAACAAGTAGATACTTGTTCTCAGCTCTATAGAAAATAGCCATTCTATCATACAAGTAAGGACTTCCTAAAACAATTCCACATATATCCAAAGGAATTATGTCTAACTCAACCTCATCTACAAATGCTGATCCAAAAGAAAACTTGAGTTTGCGCTGTCTAGTCACTTGTAGTTGTGCTTTATCATTCAACCATCCTAATGGGTATGGTTTCTTGTGAGGTGTAGTTGCTAATCCCAATTTCTTTACAGTTGCTTCCAAAATCAAATTTACTTGTGAGCCACTATCAAACAAGGTATCAATCTTTTGATGCTTGGCAATAACTCGAATATGAAAAATCTCATGTCTTTTTCTCACATGTTCTTCATCAATAATAGTTTGAGTAGAATTACTAGTAGATGCTTCAAAATTATTACCTTTTATACTTGTGGCTGCAATGATTGTTTCATCTCTCGAGTCTGACCCCAAATCTTTCTGAATAGTTGCAGCAATCTTCTTCTTCTTTCCCTCGAACTTCTTAGGTCTCAGCTCTTGATGCAGAATCCAACAATGCTCATCATCATGCCCCTCCTTTTTAAAGTGTGTGCATGAAGCTTTGCCTTTCTGTACGGTGTTAGCCTTCCTTACTTTCCACTTCTACTTTCTTTTCTCCTTGCTCTTGCTTACAGTGGGTTGGGATGGTCCCCCAACTTCTGGATTTCCATTCTTTCCTCTAGCTTCTAGATGAGTAGCTTGTACAGATACCTCATCTATACTAGTGGGATTAAACATGAGGATGGTATGCCTCACGTAGCTGTGTAGACGACCAATGTACTTCAAAAGAGTCTCTGGTGAGTCTAATGAGATGCCCAACATCAATGCTCTCTTTCTAAATTCTTGAGTATACCCTTGCACACTTTTCCCTTTCAACTGCCGAAGAGTTTTCCAACTCATCATGGCTTGTTGTATGTAGGCCAATGGATAGAACTGCTTTTTGATTGCAAAAACAAATTCACTCCAGACAGAGATGGTCTTACCATGTTTCTTCATGTCATCTTGGGTTCTGCCTTCCCACCAAACCAAGGCACTGCCTCCTAGGCGTAGGCTTGCCAGCTGAATTTTACTCTTGTCTGAGTTGATATTTTGCACTCTGTAATACACATCAATTTGTCTAATCCAATTGTCCAAATTTTCAGCATTTAGCTCTCCATAATATATCGGCAAATCAAATTTAACATCTAGCTTAATCAAAGATGCTTTCTTATTATGCACAGGGCTATTAGGAGGTGTGAGAAATCTTTCCTCTTTCCCCTTTCCTTTTGAGTGGTCATGGGAAAGAGACTCATCTTCTTCTTTATCTTGTTCAGAACCTGATGAATCTTCATCCTTATGCTTTCTAAAGTCCCTATACATTTCTTCTACCATAGACTTTATAGCTAGGAAACTCTCCATGAATTGAGGGTCCGACCCCATAGAACCTTCCTCTGACATTGTCTTCCGAGAATAGACTCTCCCAATTTCAGGATTAGTTTTGACCAACTCTCCTTCTCCTAATTTGAGCTTTGATCTCGTGAGCATTCAACAACTAAACCAACACAAGCTTGTCTAACCTTACAGCCTAGAGCTCTGATACCACTTGATCTGATAATCACCCTATGAGTGACATCAGTTAAGATTTATTAAACAAAAGTATTACAGACTCATGTGCTGGTGTGTGTTCTGTGTTATTGAAGAAACGAATCGATCAGATTGCTAATACACAGACAACAAAATGGAAATACAACAGAGAAATACAGTAAGCAAACACAAAGACACAAACAACTTTAATAAGGAGTTCACCCTATTCTCTAGGGCTACATCTCTAGTCCAGATTTCAATGGTGGCCTTGTTTTATTGTGCCCTTAAGTAGAGAATTACAATATAGGGACTCAATGTGAGTTCTCCTGAAGTAGGTTTGCTTGGCAGGGTGGTTCTTGGATTCCCCAAGCCACTAGAGTACACAAACTTCTTCTTCCTACCAGCTCTATGACCTTCTGGTCTATACTGGAAAGAGCCAAATGTGGTGCTCAGTCCAGACAGATTCCTATATGGGATGGCTTGAATCTCTCAAGCTCTCTGGTGCTCGATGCTGCTGCTGGTCAGCTCGACCCTCTGTCTCTTCCTGCTTTTGCTTCACTGTTTTCTTTCTCTATGTATTTCGTCCTCCTCTTAGGATTCTGGTCTCTCTGTCTTCTTCCTTCGTCTCTCGGACTATTCTCCAGCTTGACTGTGTATTCTATCTCTGTTCATGGCTTTTAGCCATTTGTCCTCATTCCTGTTCAGTTCCTAGTCCACCTCTGTCGATTCACCTTCTGCAGCTATGCTTGGAGTTCTCGGTTCGGCGTCAGCATGAACGCTCAGGGAGTGGCCACATGTCCTCCTCTAAACAGCGCTAGCCTGCTTCGTCGGTTCGTTTCTTCAGTTACATAATGGATGCATTCTTCCTCCATCGTGGCGGTCAAACAGATTCCAAATATTTACAAATCGTGGCGTATTCCTTCATCGATTCCGCTTCCTCCATCGGGTGTGATCTCAGCCGTCCGATCTGGGTCCCCTAGATCCAACGTCATATGCACGTCCCGCGTGGTTGACTTGCTTGACCGATAACGCGTGATCAATGACGGTTTTCTCTCACCTTTGCTTTCCATGCATCAATCGTTGGGTGGGATTGCTCCGCTTCCATCCAAAACCACTTACCCTTTGAGGGCGCCCCGTTCAATACCGCCAGTTTCTAGAGCACAGGTCCCACCTTTGTCCTTTTAGCGCTTTTCCTTTTCCGCCCGCGGTTCTCTGGTTTTCCATGTGTCCGAGTGCTTGGGCTTCCCCCATTTCAGCCCCGTTTTCCCAGCGATGCGCGATTAGTGCTAATCGCGCATCAAAATCCACCTCCTTTTCCCGATCTGGGGCTCCCAGGGGCTACTTTGAACTCCTGCGCAGTCTCCATGGGCCTCGGTCAACATGCTTTGACTGAGGTCCTCATCGTTCCACGTTGGTTTCCATTACCATTGGTTTAGGTGTGTTTTTGATCGCTGTTTTGGAATTTTTAGAGATTTGTCCCGACCTAATACAGTCATGGTTCTTTGACAGTTCTTGATGGATCTAATTCGGATCAACAAGTGGGAACCCTAGAAGCCATTCCTCAACTTAGGAATTCCTTGAAGGTTTGTACTTTAGTAGCATACCATTCAAAACCTTTTCTCTTGACTATCTTGACCATGGATGAACTCTTACCTTGTCAAATACCTCAACCCTAGGTCTCGCATAGTATTTCTCTCAAGAAGTTTTTCATGGAAAGTCATCCTAGCTTCTCCCAAAGGTCGCACATTAATTGAACATTTTCATTGAATGGGCCATCTTTGCCTCACTTTGGACCACAAGTGAGGGGTATTGGGACTCCTCCCATCTGTGAAAATTCGAGAAGAGAAGGGGCCATAGGCTATGGTGACAGTGTGCCTTTGTCCCAAATTGTTGTGCCTTCTAGCTCTAGCCTATATACTAAGCATGCTAGTTTGTGCAGCAACAGGCACACCAACCAACCTAAGTTGTGCCTCATCAAGTATCTTCTCATCTACCTAAGCATTAGGTTTACATTCATTGTATTATTTATCTTGCTATTTTGTCTTGTTTATCTTGAATACATAGATTTCAATCAAAAGGGAGCATGAGAGCATCTCATTTACTGAGGAGAGTGTTGGACATAGTTTTGTCATTGATGACAACCAGTGTAATTGATGTCAAAGGGAATGGTTAGGAAAGTAACAGTGTCATTCATGAATCAAAGGAAGCAGTGTGGTAGTCCAATCTCTTGCATGACTTCAATCAAACAAAGTCAAAGTGGTTTGAAGTTCACTGAGTTTTTCTTGCAATTATGATGTCCTAATGAGTCTGTGAATGGTATGGTTGGATAGTCCTCTCCGAGACCTTTCTGACGGTATATCACACTTGGAAAACCTCATCGCAAATGAGAAGTTATGATCATTTGAAGTTGGCAGCTATAATGAGGACAAAAACACCATCTCTGACTTCTTCAAATAATTCTCATCCTGATGATGAACCACAGAGGCTGGTTCGAAACGTCGATGCACTAAAAACAACAGATGCGATGAATCCGGAAGATACAACCACACAAAACACCAAATTTATTTGAAAATCACCAAATTCGTTAAATATGACACATGTTGAGGGAAAATCCAAACATTGGCAACAATCAACAACTTAAGGCGCATGAACTAATCTAACGATGGTCAAAAGCATGTATGGTGCACAGTGTGCAGAGATGCTCAACATTTAACCCCTCACAAGGCTAATAAAACAATGACACATGGCAGACACCTAGTGAGCATACAAGTGGCAATATACGATTGGCTGAATGACAAGGACACGTGGTAGTGTTGTATGACATGGTAACAAGGTGATGACATGGTAGTGCCACATGGAACCTCTATCAAAGACAAGGATGTGGCAAAATCATATGGCAATACAGTGACACAAGGCCGCTTGTGACAGGTTGAAAGAAGATGATGTGGCAGCAAAGAATGACATGGCATGACAAGTCAACAAGGTGACGTGGTGCAAAGGTCTAAAGCAAGCAACCCATCTCATTGAGTCTCTCTTGTGAATACGCCTAAGAATCACCTCCCTATCTTATCATTGACCATATATTCTCGTGATTCCATCATACCGAGTCTCCTCCCATCGGTGAAAGTTTGTAAAGAGCAGGGAGCCTTAGCTGAGGTGACAGTTGGCTATTGCTCCATCGTTGCCCTTGACCTAGTAGTCGCTCTATAGGATCCCCTCCTAAGACCCCTGCTAGTTTGAGCAGTAACAGTGCCAAAAGGGTTGGGACCATCACACTCTTATCCTTTAAATGAAGTCACCCTTTCCTCCATTGTTTACACCGCAATAACTCGGCGAGCATACTGCTGGAAATTATTCAGGAAACCATGTGTATGTTTGTTATGCAGTAACACCACGTAGACTCCATCTTACTATCCGTGCAACTGCCTTCAAGCAGAGATCGAACCACATAGTTCGCCACTGCAAAATTCTTCTAAAACAATCTGAGTTATATGCTTCCCAATGCGATGTAACTTGTTTGACAACAATCTACAAGCACTTGGTTTGACAACAATGATTTTATGACTTGTCCACTTAGCACATGCAACAAGAAAGGATTTACCAGATGAAAACAAAAAAGATTTATCACAAAAAACACAACATTGATTCACATTGATGGAGGCACTTCTTCAACTCTTTCCATGACCCAGAGTTCAAAATGGTTCACTTCTTACAGGATTTGATTACTGGCAACATCTGATCACTTGATTATAACTTCACGGTGCAAGGGTTCAACGTACCTCATTCCACGATAAAATCTACAGGCCCGTGGCCACACTCCTTTAATGAATGCTACAAGTCTAAACTGACCCCAATGTCAATCCTTTGCAATGCTTTTACTATCTCGTTAACGACCTCTCGGCATCTGCAGTCCTCCTCCAACGACTCTTCTTACAGCAGACTCTAAAATTGGATCGTGCTATTTACAACTATTGTGACTTCAATGAAGATTACTAGACCGCTTCATATATATATGGACTGGATATGAAGTGTATCGTCCCAATCACACTGTCGATTTAATTTTTTTACTTGGATCGTTCAAAAGTGGAAATATATTGCTAACAGAATAGAGAGTTCTCTTGAGGCCTTCGCGCTCTCAGGAGTCTCACGGAGCATGGAAGGGAAATCAGAGGAAGAGAACTTTGAGTGAGGGTTCAGGGTTAATCCAAAATCACCCCGCAATGAAGTCAATTGCCACTGTGTTATCTTTTGTCTCGATTCTTCACTGGACTACGCACTCTTGGACTTTTCCACAAAATCGCTAATAGCCAATCCTACTTCACTTTCCTTTTGTTTGCAGTTCTGCACAGAGGACACGACTTCTCTCTAGGATGCTCCACACACAAGATTACACACAAGTGCAGAATACTTCAGCTTTACTTCAGGCTCCTCAACTACTCTTGCCCCAAACAATTTCAGCTTCCACGTCGTCTCCTTACAGGCTCCACAAACAATGCAATACCTGCAGATCTACTCTACATCGATTCATCACACTGTTGCAGGTCCATATGACCCTCTCAATTGCTACACTAATATCAACAGCATATAGGCAGTGATTTCAGTCAATATTCTCTAACAATTCAAAAATATAATAACTCCCAATGGCTCTAATACCAAAATTTGATGCCGCAACATCCTACACATACCAATCTGAATTCACACACACACGACAATTGTAGACATAATTGAAACAATCTTCATTAACATAAAAATTAAGTACAAATGGCCAGATTTACCATATGGGCATTCTTTGCCCTTGGCCACTTTCTCATAGACTCCCAACCACTCTGACTCTCTCACACACTCTCATGCCTAATATGCCTTCATACACTTATACAAATGGATCTGAACCAAAATTAGATTTAGATCCTAAACTAACTCCTACAATTTCTTTAGATCCCAAAAATCCTCCTAATATCTCTAACAAATCCTTGATTCTTGCTATGACTCATCTCTGCGCTTGTGTTGTCCACCAGTCATTAAACTTTCCCAACATCTCCTTCTAGGTAAAGTCATCCCACAACTAGTTCCAATCTAGAAGCTCCTACCTAGCAAGGATCCCCTCTACAAAAGTGGTCCATTGCTTGACACAACCCTTCAAAGCTACTTTTACAAGCTCCAAATTATTCACAGCTTCCCCCACGCCACTGTTGATAGTTCATCACCAACCTATTGAATCATTGTGAGATAAGAAGTCGCAGTCTCAGATTTGTTCATGCGAATGGTGCTTAACTTCTCCTTTAGCTCAATCTTCCTGTTCTAGTTACTACTCTGGTATAGTCTGGTCAAGGCCGTCCACATCTTATGTGTTCTATCCTTTTATGTTATGTGAGGGATCACGTGATCCTTCACACCATCCAAAATAATGCCACTAGCTCTTATATATTTAACCTATGTTCAACTGTTTGGGTAACATCCAAAGGAACTTGGATCTTTGTGCTTGCAATTTCCCACAAGCCATTCACCACAAGAACAATGGTGATCCTCTCCATGGATTGAAATTTCCAACCCCCTCCAACCTGTCTTCACACCTCAGATTTGATGATGTAATATCACCAGATCTGCTTTAGCCACAAAACCCTAAAAAATACACTATCGTCAAAATCACTGATCTCCCTTCTTCGAAGTTTTAGAGCTCTAATACCATGTTAGGATTTTAACATCAACACTATCATAGTATAGTCTGGTCAAGGTCGTCCACATTTTATGTGTTGTATCATTTTCGATTATGTGAGGGATCATGTGATCCTTCACACCATCCAAAATAATGCCTCTAGCTCTTATATATTTAACTTATGTTCAACTACTTAGGTAGCATCCAAAGGAACTTGGATCTTTGTGCTCGCAATTTCCCACAAGCCATTCACCATAAGAACAATGGTGATCCTTTCCTTCCATGGATTGAAACTTCCAACACCCTCCAAACTGTCTTCATACCTCAGATTTGATGATGTCATATCACCAGATCTGCTTGAGCCACAAACTCTCAAAAATATATTGTCGTCAAAATCATTGATCTTCGTTCTTCAGAGTTTTAGAGCTCTAATACCATGTTAGAATTTTAATATCAACCCTAATCTTTGTATCTCAGCAATTAATAGAAAACCTAGAAAATATTTCTCACAAATAAATTCTGAAAAAGTTGTAAATTAAATACACTAATATTCTAAGTTCTAACCTAGTAAATTAATTTGCAACGAAAAATGATTGCAGAAAAACAGACATGCAATGGCAGAAACTTCAACCAAACTGTTCTTTGTCACTAATATTAAAATCTGGAAAATATGGGTTAGACACAGAAAATTTTACACACAAATTTTACTACTACAAGGAAACCTATAACTTGGCCTCCTGAAATCAAGCTCTGAAATTCACTGTTAACTGGAAGAAATCCGCCTGCTGTAAGATTGTTGTACGACATCCTTTCTTTTTTGGTTACAATTGACCATGCTTTCGAGCTAGATATCCACACACCAACTCTCATATAATTTATCATCACTCCTAGTTGTATTTGAGTTGAGTATTCATAATCACACTCTCTTCTTTTTTTTGGCTAGGATCCCTTGTGTAGATCTTGCATTCAGCCTTCCTTTTGAGTTGCACTCAGTGAGGTGCATGTGTGTTGGGTATATTTGAGCTCTCTTAGTTGTGTTCTATCTCTTAGGTCATATTTGAACTTTGTCTTAGTTGTGTTTTCTTAGGTGTATCTGCATTGGGTATTTACACTCCCACTCCCTTTTTATTTTTGAGCTTTCTTTGTTGTATTAGAGCTCTTTTAGATATATAGAGTTAGCTCTTCCTACTCTCATTTTAGCTACGATTTACTGTATTAGAGTTGGGTACTCTCATCTTTTGTCTCTTATAGGATGTTCCTGTTGGAAAATGGAAAGCGATAGCTTATTTAAATCTTATTTTCCTTAACCTTAATATTTTCTTGTGAACTTATTTATTCTTCTTGTGTTCTTTATTTATATCTTTTCATCAAACGAATATCAAGAATGAAACAACAGAAGACACAAAAATTAGGATCCAAACCAGGGCAAAATCCCTCCAAGGGGAAAACCCAGAAACTCTTTTCTTCTTAGAATCTGCTTCAATTTAGACACAAAGACCCAAACCCTAGACCAAGTCCTTCTCCAAGTACCAAGTTAGCCCTTCCAACAAGTCCTTCCTTGAACCTGCATTATCCAGCTACAACCTGCAATTGTTACCTCAGTTCTGCACCTTCGGCCAGTTTTGTACCTACGACCTTCAGCGTATTCTGCACCCAGTTCTATACCTTCAGCCTGTTCCGCACCAAGTTTTGTACCTTTGACCTATTCCGCACCCAATTTTGTACCTTTGGCCATGTACCTTCCAAAAGAGATCGAGCTTCTTGATTTGAGTGAGTACCAAATGAGGTCGCACTGCTTTCTCAAGGGGTCAAATTCCCTCCTTTGGGCCGACTTGTAATTTTGGAGTTTCCCAGACTTTCTAGACTCAAAAATAATTCTTTTTACAATTAGAAATTGCACGGAAGGGTCTTATAAACATGATGTTAACTCCTTTGACTCATGACAATAAATCGTAAGACCTAACAAACCCTAGAAGCATGAAGAACATACTTTTACCTAGAAGATCATCAATAATGAGCATGAAACCCATGCTTTATAATAATAACTTTTTATTTTCTTCTCTTGTTTGTTACATAGGATACATATTGAAATGAGTACAACAATTATGAAGAACGAAACTAGTTACATTTTCAACAGTTCCTTTGGACACCTCTTTAGATGGGCAGATCAATGGCACTATTCTTCCATTAGATGTACAACATTGTTGGGACGTGTCTTCCAACCCTCCTCCATTGGATGATGAAGTCAATGACAATATTTTCCAGACAATGACCTATTTTGTGGAAACATTCTTTCCATAGACGAGTAGTTCAGTGATCACAAACCTCTCAGTGATGAACAACTTAGTGTTCATCTCTATACAAGATGTTTCTTTCAACACTTCTTTAACAGATGGGCAGTTTATTATCATAGTTTCCCTGATGATAGGCAATTTGGTGGCAACATTCTTACAGTAGATTATTGGATCCACCTTTGTCTTGAGTTGGGTCATCCCCAATCCACTCTCTTTTTCCAGCTACTACTCACACTATGTTGAGTTGGATATGCCCACACACTTTTATACCTTCTTTACCTTGAATTTATGCTTCTTTACAACACTCCTTTATCGGATGAAAAGTTCAGGATCATATCCCCAAAGATGATGAACAGTTTAGTGGTGACATTTATTTAGGAGTTCAGCAATTCAATGCTAAAGATGGTTGGAAATTCAATAACCCTTACACTTTCGTATTTGTTTGGGTCATCACAAATCCATTCTCTCTTATTATTAGCTATGATTGTCCCTTTATTGAGTTGGGCATGCCTACTTCATGTTTCGTATTTGATTCATTAGTGATTGACCTTTTTGTGTAAAAGCATCATACTTATGTTCTCTTGTTCAAGGGTTCACTTCTCCTTATGTGATTTTTGTTCAAGGTTTATGTTGGATTAGGGTTTGTTGAAATGGTCACCCTAGATCCATGATCTCTTTATCGTTCCAACACATGGGAGCATCCATGGAGCGAAAAACACAAGAGTGAGAATACTTTTCCAGCCAAGGATCATCTCTTTTTGTGTAGGGCATGATTTTGGAAGCAGTTTGTTTTGGCATTCTTGTAACGACTGTGTCTTGAGCACGAAAGTGAGAATGCTTTTCCAGCCAAGGATCACCTCTTTTTCTGTAGGGCATGATTTTGGAAGCAGTTCGTTTTGGCATTTTTGCAATGACTCTGTCTTGAGCGCGATTCCAGAGTGGGAGTGCAGGGGAGAAGTGATTTTGGTATCCTTTCACATTCCCTGAAGCATGCACTGAGAGGCATTTCAGCTAGTGTAACCCTTGTTAAAAAGGTTTTCCACAGTAGCTGTATGTGACTTTTCATGTGAAGACAAATTGGGAATAGTTCAATTTAGGGAACCCTTTGGCCTTGGGGCCTCAAAATTCTTCCATCAAACAATAAAAAGAAATCGGAAATACAAGAGTCAAGTCTCAGTCTAAAATGCAAGTTGTTACCACCAGCTCCAGTCTGAATGGGCACTAGAGAATCCTTTTTACACCTCTTCATTCTGAAAGAAAATGGATTGACAATAATCACAGATGGATTGTCCTTTTATATCAGCAACAGGTCAGTGCCAGATCAGCTCTGAATTGGGTTCAACAGCAGGCAGGGTTTATTAAGAAAATCACCTCCAAACATATCAAATGGATACAATGAGAATGGCTATAGGGTTTAAGAAGCATTAGTACTTTTTTGCATATTTTTTCCAGGGCCCTGTGTGTTAAGCTACGTGTCAGATGAGCACAGAACTTTCTGAGCTTGACCAGGTCAAGCACTGATTTGGCCTCTGGCAGAGTCTTCAGTTAACTAACATGCTTCAAGATGAAATTACTGGAGGTAAAATATGAAGAATATAAAAGAAGAGATTGTTTTTAATGTAAAAAACAATGATGTCAAGTCTCACTAGCACAACTGGTTGAGGATGGGCCTCATTAGCAAGGCAACCCAAGATCAAACCTCACGGGGGGTGGTTGTGCCCTGTGCTAGGGGGAGGAGACATGCTAAAAATCCAGTCAACTAAGGGCTGGTGTGGCCTAGGCCGGGTGCGATCTCCGGGTGACTTTGATGGTTTAGATGCCCCCTAGATCGTGGCTCCCCAAGCCACAAGTCAAACCTGGAGGATCACACACAACTTGACAAACAAACAAACAAAAATGTAAAAAACAATGATTTAAAGGATACCTATTCAAGGAATGGTGGCTGTTATTAATCATTGTGCTTCGATAATTATGTCAGCTCAAAAACACATCAAGCAAAGAAAGCGAAGCTGGATCAATACTTTGTATGAAGGGAACAAGTGTTTCCTGGACAAGTGTTGAAACTTTTAAAAAATTTGGCAACGTGAAAAAGATGACACTTACCATACTAATTGATTTAGGAAACATGCATACTTATCAATCTGAATAAGGCATTCAAAGTTCAAACAAAAATTGTGTTTGCCAAATAAAACAATTTCAAGTGATTTGAAACACAAAGGCTTTGGATCACACATTAAGAAATGTTACAAGGTTCCATTAACCAAGGGACAAGAGACTAAACTTTTCTGGGCTATTTGACCAAGGTTGACCACAAACTTTGACCACAGTTGACCGCAGATTTGTTGAAGTTTGACCGCAGGTTCTATCTCTCCTTTGACCAAGCTTTTGGAGGCTGCTTTGACAGGGTTTGACTAAGGAAAGAAGGTTGAGTTCTTTAACTGTTTGATCAAGCTTTTTGAAGGCAGATTTGACCACTGACCAAGACTGGTTAGGGCATCTTTGACTGTTGTTGACTTTGACAAGAATTGCAGACTTTAACTATCGATCAGATTTGACTTTTAGGCTCATCTTTGATTGTATATTGATTGGTTAATATTGATTGGACTTTGACTCATCGTTGGTGTACTTGGATATTGTATCTCTCTGCTGAACTTTTAATGAAAATCTAATAGAAGAAGAATTTGGAAAGTGTTTACCCCTTGTGGAGTTTTTTCCTTGGTCTTTGACCAAACCACTATGTCTATTGTTCTTGGGAGTCTTCTATTGCGCATTTGATTTACTATTCTATCTACAATTGTTTATTGTTGTTGGAAGATTGAATTATATTAGAAATTGATTGCTAATTGAAGAAGAATTGGAATAAGTGATTGTGCTAAGCATAGAACACTGGAAAATTAACATGGTATCAGAGTTGAAGTGAAGACAAGCCCAAGGAGGCAAGAGAAAGAGAAATCACTAATTTGGAAGATACCATATCTGCTGCTGAAGAATATTTGATTTTGCCAAGATGTCTATTTCATATTTCAAGATTGAAGAGAAGCTAAATGACTCATCTAACTATGTTGTAGGAGGACTAGGTTGGAAGTGACTTTGGATGAAAATGATGTTTTGGAATATGTTAAAGGAAAAGTTCTTGTGCCTCCGGAGAATGCTTCCGCTGTTGTCAAAGCCAAATATAAGAAAGGTAAGGTCAAGGCCGAGAAAATTATTATTGATTCCTTGAGAGATCATCTGATTACTTATATTGCTAAATTGAATAAGTCCAAAGAAATGTATGATAAGTTGGTTGGGATGTATGAGGTCCTCCCTTTGAAGAATCATCTCAAGGACATTAAGATGAACAAGGGAGAAACTACGCAGTCATACTTTATGTGGATATCCCAACTCAAGGATCAACTAGCATCTGCTGGAGAAACTACATCTGACAGAGAACTTGTACTCATTGCACTTGGAGGTCTTCCTCTGATTTGGGAGACATTCATTACTGCCATAAGCAACAATGACAGGTTTCCATCATTTGATGAACTTGTTGGCAAGTGCACGCAAGAAGAGACTAGGATCATTTCTAAAGGAAAGATTCAAAAGCATGAAGAAGGAGAGCAACAAGTGCACTCAAGAAGAGACTAGGATCATTTCTAAAGGAAAGATTCAAAAGCATGAAGAAGGAGAACCCTCTGCATTTACTACTCAAGACAAGAAGAAGAAAGGAAGAGGGAGACCATCTAATTCAAAAAAAGTTGCACCAGTATCCAGGGACTCCCAAAGGAGATTTAGAAAGGACAAAGTTCAATGTTTCAAATGCCATAAGTATGGTCACTTCGCTAAAGAATGCCCATAAAATGGAGATGTTCCTAGGTCCTACAACAACAACTGATGCTTCAACAACAAGAAGTTCAATAATAGAAGAAGAAGAGATGCTCTTGTTGATGATGACAAAGGCCATCATCCACCCAAGAGATCAAGGAACTCATGGTATGGAAATAATGCAGCTGCTACTCAATCTGAATATTTTCTTATTCTGCTTTATCTAGTTCCTCTCCTCCGGATTCGTTTGATAGATTGGTCAGTAGATAGTGGGGCTTCTAGACATTTTACTAGTTGTAGAGAAGTTCTCTCAAATTTAGGTGAGAAGGAGACAAACTTGAGGATTATTCTCGGGGATAACTCTACATATCCTATGAAGGGGTTTGGTTCCATTTCAATTCACTTGGATTATGGTGAAACTATACATCTACAAGATCTTTTGTATGTGTCGGGATTGAAAAAGAATTTGGTATCTATATCTGCCTTGGAGGACAATGAGTTATTTTTATAAGAGGAAAGGTTCTTACTTGGCCTTGGGAATCTAGCTTGAGGGATTCCTTCACCTTGGGATCTAGAATTGAAGGTCTTTATAAAGTTAATGAGAGACCAATCCAAGCTTTGGTCCATGATAGCAATCATCAATATGAGTTGTGGCACCAAAGATTTGCTCATCTTCATTATGAATCCCTACGTAAGGTAGGAAGATGGTTTCTAGGATGCCTGAGGTTCAAGCTGTAGGTTTTAACCCTCTACAGAAATTACCTACAAACGAATTCTTCAAAACGGAAAAATAAACAATGGCAAGAACATAAAACAAATATGCACAGATTTTCTCCTGGATCCCAAAACCAGAACTACCAGATTGATTTTCCATTATATTCCTTTCAATGTTACAATATAGTTTGTCTGAGATATGCTAGTGGAAAGAAGTCGAAGCGACCATTCCCTTCTAGCAGGAGCAGGTCAAGCAACATTCTACAACTCATTCATTCTAATTTGTGGACCTATGTTGGTGACATCCTTTGGTGGCTATCTATACTATAAAACCTTTGTGGATGATTTCTCTCACAAGACATGGAGATTCTTCTTAAAACAAAAGGACGATGCATTTGATATGTTTAAGGATTTCAAGGCATTGATAAAGAATCAAACAGTGAAGAGGACCAAGGTCTTCAGGTCTGAAAATGGAGGAGAAATCATTTCAAATGAGTTCATTGATTTTTACAAGAAAGTCAGAATCAAGGAGACCATCATACCTTACAACCCTCAACAAAATGGAGTAGCTGAAAGGAAGAACAAGACCATTATGGAAGTTGTCCGAGCCATGTTGCATGATCATAAGTTGTCGATGTTTCTATGGGGAGAAGCTGCCAACACTGTAGTCTATGTTCAAAATAGGACTCGTCATCAAGCCTTGGGTGACAAGACCCACGAAGAAGTTTCCACAGGTGTGAAGCCCGATGTTGGACATTTGAGGATCTTTGGCTGCCCCGTATACTTTGGTTATTGTGAAAATTCAAAAGCTTATAGAATATATGTACTTGGGCAAGAGGAATATAGAGTTTAGCAAGGATGTGATATTTGATGAAGATGTTGCCCTTGGGAAAGCAAGGGACACCCCTCCCCATGCCCTTGTTGAAAAGAAGGATAATAATATGGATACACAAGAAGGCCCTTTTGCACCCAGGTTTGAGCCTGATGTTTATGATGATCCTATGGAACCCATGGATCCTTTGGATCCTCCTACGAGTGATCCTTCTAGTAGGAAGAGACCACTATGGCTTCGTGACACTTTACAAGATGTTGAGAGACATGTTATTTCTAGAGGAACCTTCAGGGAAAGCAAGAAGCCATGTCGATACCAAGGGTATGTTGTAGCTATGAGAAACATGATACAAGTTGAACCACACACCTTTGAAGAAGCAATGAAACAACATGTATGGAAAGATGTTATGGCTGAGGAATATGAATCCATCATGAAGAACGATGTTTGGGAAGTGGTTATGAAACCTAAAGGAAAGTCTGTCATGACTTCAAAATGGTTATACAAGATTAAGCATGGTGCAGATGGAAGTATCAAGAAATATAAGGCAAGGTTCGTGGCTAGAGGTTTCTCCCAAAAAGAGAGAGAAGATTATGATGACATATTGCACCGGTTGCCCGCTACTCTACTATTTGTTCTGTACTTGCTTTAGCTACTAGTCAGGGATGGAATCTTCATCGGATGGATGTGAAGATTGCGTTTCTACATGACATCCTTAAGGAAGTTTGAGGAGCATGATAGGAAGACACATGTGTGCAGGCTGCAAAAAGCACTCTATGGATTGATGTAGGCTCCCAAGGCTTGATATTCTCACATTTATAGTTACCTAATGAAGCTTGGATTCACAAGACACAATGTTGACCTGAACCTCTACTTCAAAGTTGTCCAAGGTATGCCCCTGATTTTGGTTTTATATGTTGATGACTTATTCTTTACAGGTGGATAGCCTTTGATTCTCGAGTGTTGGCCTTTGAATTTGAGATGAAGGACCTTGGATTGATGCACTATTTCCTGGGCTTAGAGGTTTGTCTGAGGCCTGGTGAGATTTTCCTTTCGCAATGGAAATATATTGTGAAACTATTGGAGAGATTTGGTATGGTGGAATGTAAGTCTATGGCCACACCAATGGAGATGAGCTTCAAGAAGTTATGTGGAGACGTTGCGGGACCCGACCTAGCAAATCCTACTGAGTACTGATAGTTGATTGGGGCACTGATGTTCCTTGCGAACACTCGACCAGATATATGTTTTGTAGTTAACACTCTAAGTCAATTCATGATCAAGCCTCTACATGCACACTGGGTTCTTGCTAAGCATGTGCTGAGATATTTGCATGGGACGATTAATCTTGGATTGAGATATACTGCCAAAGATGTGAGACTACATGGATACACTGATGCTGAATGGGCTAGAAATGTTATTGACGAGAAGAACACATCAGGGTGTTGTTTTAGCCTGGGATCTACCATGGTATCTTGGATGAGCAGGAAGCAGAAGTTTGTTGCCCTTAGCACGGTTGTGGCAGAGTATATTGTTGCGAGCATGGCTAGTTGTGAGGCAGTATGGTTGAGAAAGCTCTTTGGAGAGTTGTTTGAGCAGGTTTTGGATACGACAGTGATATATTGCTACAAGAGTGGGATCTGTCTGGCAGAGAATCTAAATTAGATATCACTATATCAGATGATCCACGACAAGTCCAAGCACATTGAAATTAGATATCACTATATCTGGGATATGGTGCAAGGAGGAGTTGTAAGACTACATCACATTTCGATTAATGAGCAAATAGTTGATGCTTTTACCAAGGCTATGCCGAAAGGGAAGTTCTTGGTCTTCAAAGAGTAGTTTGGACTGATGGATGTGACCCTTCTGGGAAAGGGTCACAGCTGATCGAGAACACTAAGTTATGCTCTACCCCCCTGTTTGAGCTCCCAGGGAGAGGAATTGAGCTAGGAGAGCTCCTGGGATTGAGGGAACTCTGGACAATAGGATGTGTGATCCTTGTCATTTATGACAAGTTGGGTATCCTGCCTATTGTCAGACAATAGGATAGTGTGTGATCCTTACCTCTCATGGTAAGTGGTATCTCGCCTATTGTCGTTAGATATAGGGTGGCAAATTTATCTCCCCTATGATGATTCTTCTTCTTTAGATTTCAAAATGTTTAAGCAGGTGAGCAAAGATTAGCAAAGATGAGATATGATATGTTACAACGATGATGATGACAAGACATTCGAGATGAGACTTATGATGCAATCGGTAATTTCTCCCTAAGTTGACAGGGAGTGTTGATTTGGCAGCTCAGGGACAAATTCCCTCCTTTAGGAAACCCTCCTCATCCTATGGAGACCCTACTAGCCCTTGGAAGAATTTAATTTGCTCAAGGAAAAATATTATTTTTCAAGTGAAACCCACTTATGCTCAAAATTACAAGTCAGCGTGGATAGGGAAATTCGACCTCCTTGGACACATATAAATAGACCACATGTCACATCACTTGGAGGCATCTCATCACATCACATCATCTTCTCTCTCTTGATTTGATTGGTTCGTATAGGTCTGAAATAGGAGGTTTGAGCTCAAACGTGCGAAGGGAAGGAAGAAATTTCTAATTGGTGTATTGACTTTTCGTTAGGACAGCATTGACAAACCTTTGACTCTCTTTGACTTGGGTTCGTTTGACTTGGATTTATCTCTGTTTTTAAAGGCCGAATTGATTGGACAAGAGACTGAACTTTTCTGGGCTATTTGACCAAGGCTGACAACAGACTTTGACCACAAATTTGTTGAAGTTTGACTACAAGTTTTATCTCTCCTTTGACCGAGTTTTTAGAGGTTGCTTTGACAAGGTTTGACTAAGGAAAGAAGGTTGATTTCTTTGACTGTTTGATCGAGATTTTTAAAGCTTGATTTAACCGTTGACCACGATTGGTTAGGCCATCTTTAACTGTTGTTGACTTTGACCAAAATTGCAAACTTTGACTGTGGATCAGATTTTGACTTTTGGGATCATCTTTGATTGGATATTGGTTGGTTAATATTGGTTGGTGAAATGTTTGACTTTGACTGATTGTTGATGTACTCGTATATTGTATCTCTTTGTTGAACATTTGATGACAATCTAATAGAAGAAGAATTCGGAAAGGGGTTTTTTCCCTAGTCTTTGACTAAGCCACTGTGTCTATTGTGCATTTGATTTGTTATTCTATCTACAACTGCTTATTGTTGTTGGAAGATTGAATTATATTGGAAATTGAGTGCTAATTGAAGAAGAATTGGAAAAGTGATTGTGTTAAGCATAGAACACTAGAAAATTAACACGCAGGGCCTTGTTTTGGCATGAGACAGACCCTCCAGCCCTAGCTCAACAAAAGGTATGGCTCTTGAAGCAACAAAACATGTAGCTTGTTGACTTAAATGTAAAAATACACAAGGGGTATTTTGTAATAATAATTTATTAATTATAAAATGTATAAGTGATAATTGTTACAATGAGGACCCTCATATATATATACCTAAGCAAGTGTCCTTTTGTGACTGGGCATGCCTTTTCACTTAACTTAATGACTATTTAACATAATCACTATTTGATTATTTAATGTTTACATTTATTTTATTTATTTACTTGTTATGAATTATATTCATAACATAGCTCCTTCCTTCAGAAGCTTTGTCCTCAAAGCTTATTACTGGCAATTTCCTTCATCTTAGCCCTGAACAAATTCTTCACCCCGCGCTTTATCATCCTGAGATATGTAACTTCAAGTCACTCATAGCTTAGCTTGTATAATTTTTTTTTAATATATATATATATTAATTAAATATTTTCTTTTTGTTGGCATTATGTTTTCTGGTATGGCTGTATGTTACAGATGTTGTACTTGATGGCAACTCCAGTGGTAAAGCTCTCAGTTTGATGAAAATTAAGAAGGACGCAGGCAATCGGTTCAGAAAGTGCGTCCCCGCAGGTATACCATGCAGAACCCGCGTCCAAGGACGCAGGCCAACCGTTCAGGGGGTGCGTCCACCCAGTGCACACATTTCAACACAGAGAAAAAGCACGTGGGGGCTTCTTGTGTGGTATCTAGCCGACGGTTTTGTGTTTGTATGGTGTCGGCTCATGGTATTGTTCCATGTTTTGAGGAGGAGCTTGCCTATATAAAGCAAAGGAATTCATTTGGATGATTCATTGTCTTTGGTTGAATATCTTATTTGGTGAGATCTAGTCCAGATCTAAGAGGGCGAATCTTCTAATGGACTGTGATCTCTATGGCGCATGATCAGATCTGTAGATCTGACTGTTTGGGTTAGTCCTGAAGTCTTCATATCATTTATATCTGAAAGGACGCAGGTTCAGTGAAGGGAAAGTGCGCCGGGACGCAGCGCAGCAGAGAGAGACCTGCGTGGGGACGCAGGGCAGACGTGGCTCAGGTGCGTCCGGGACGTAGCTCAGTAACGGGAGATCTGCGTGGGGACACAGGACAGGCGAGGTTCAGGTGCGTCCCTGAGGTAAAAGGCGCGGCGCGATAGTATCTCTGGGTGCGTCTTTGGGTTAACAGGACGCGGCGCGATAGTGTTTTTGGGTGCGTCCCTGTAGAAAAAGACGCAGTACAGTTGAAGGAACAGTGCGTGGGCACGCAGGGAAGCAGAAGGTTAACTGCGTCTGGTCGCAGGCCACAGAAGGGAAAACTACGTCTCTGTTCTGTTGATTATATTTCTCTGTTGATAAGGTGTTCTGGGTTAATTCTGTTATTGCTGATCTGATATCTGTAGTAATCTGTAACTGTTATGTACTTGTTGATCATCTGATGCTTTATGAAAAGAAGTAGGGGGTTGTAGCTCCCTTCCAGGAGTAGACTGGAAAACGAGAGAGAGTTGTAGCTCTCTGCAGGTTGCAGCCTGCGTACTGGTAAAGGACTGCACCAGTACAAAATCATTGTAAAAGAAGTTTCTAAATTGAAAGAAGATAGAGACATATTGCAGCAGGTGGTTTTCACCCACGTTGGGTTTCCACCTTACATCTTGTGTTCTTTGGTGTGACTATCTGTTTTTCATGCTCATTATTTTATGGTACTAACATGCAAAAATAATTCAAAGATCAAATAAGGAAGATTTATTAATTTGCTAGATAATACTGATTCACCCCCCCTCTCAGTATTATTTCCAACAATTGGTATCAGAGCAGGTCCTTCAGAGAAGCTTGATCGCTTGAAGGTAGATCGTTCATCATGAGCAACTACGAGAGAGAAGCATCAATCAGGCCACCGATTTTTTATGGGACAAACTTCAATTATTGGAAGGTAAGAGTTACTGCATATCTTCAATCCCTTGGTACAGAAGTTTGGGACATTGTATAAACAGGCTATGCTTTTCCTTCAGCTACTCCTACAAATCCTGCTGAGAAAAAGAAGTATGAAACAAATGCAAAAGCAGTCAGTACTCTATTAGGAAGTATATCCCAAACAGAATTCATGAAGGTATTGCACTTCAAATCAGCAAAAGAGATATGGGACAAAATGGTCACGAGCTATGAAGGAGATGAACAGGTAAAACAAGCTAAACTTCAAACTCTCAGGATTCAATATGAGACTCTCAAGATGTATAATGATGAAAGTGTGGCTAATTATTTTCTTCGGGTAGATGAGATTGTTAATTGTATGAAAAATTTGGGTGAAGAAATAAAAGAGACTATAGTAGTTCAAAAGATTCTAAGATCATTATCCCCCAAGTTTGAATCTAAAGTATCTGCAATAGAAGAAAAGGAAAATCTCCGTGTTCTCACTATGTCTCAGCTACATGGAATTCTAACTGCTTATGAAATGAGAAAGGGAGGTCCATCAGACAGAAGGGAAGCTGCTTTTAAGGCATCAGGCAAAGAAGATTACTATGAAGCAAGACATGTTCCAGAAGAAGAGGAAGAAGAATCAAATTTTGTCAGAAATCTTCAAAGGGGTTCTGGAAGGTTCAGAGGTAAGCTACCTTTCAAATGCTTTGCTTGTGGAAGAGTAGGTCATTATGCTGCAAAATGTCCTTATAAGGATAAAGGAAAGGAACCTGCTAGATGGAACAAGAAACAAAGTGCAAATAAGAAAAGCTACTACACCCATGAAGATAGTGATGGCTTATCAAACAGTGATGAAGATGAACAAGGTAATAAATATACGCTGTTAATGGCATTTGAAGATGATGATTATGAGGATGCTGTAGATGTGGATAATCTCTATGATGAAATTACTAGACTCAAGAGATGTATAGAAGAAAAGAATGTGATCATTGATACTCTACAATTTCAAATTGATGAAAAGGAAAAACATCTTGAAAAACTAGAAGGTGAAATTGTTGGTCTCAGAAAAGAAATTGAGAAAACAAAAGCTATTAATCTTAAGTTTGTCAAAGGATCTGAAACTTTGGATGAGATTATCAATGTGCAGCGGTCTCCTCTAAACAAGACAGGTTTGGGCTATAATGGAGAAACCTCTCAAGCATCCACCTCAAAAAGTTATCTTGATGCAGCAAGAAGAAATGAGCAAAAGAACAATGAAGATAATCAGGTAAAGCAGGGACGAATTACAAACAGAAACTATCAAGGGCAATCCATCTTAAGGGTGAACAAAAGCTACAACCAGCCACAGGTAAAATCTTCTCAGTTTGGTTCAAGAATAGATGAAAATAGAAATTACAATCAGTTGGCTGGTAGATTCAATAACCGCAGAAGCTTCTTCAATGGACAATGCGTTTCTTGCCATAACTTTGGTCACAAAGCAGCTCAATGTGTTGCATATAAAACAATCATGACTAGGGAAGCTCAAAAACAAAGAAGTATGATTAAAAAAAGGACCTATAACAACTTTTCGGCTCTTGAAAATGAAGTTGAATGTTCTATTTGCAATAATTTTGGTCATGAAGACTCTGAATGCAGGAGCAGGTTTCAGGAGAAAAAGGAACAAGAAGGAAAAAAGGAACAAGCCACAAGCACCAAAACATGGAGAATAAAGGAACCTCAAACAGAAAGATGTGGGATAGCATTTTATGCAGAAGGACAGGAAAATCTATGGTACATTGACAGTGGATGTTCGAAACATATGACAGGTGATAAAGAAAAACTTGAATCTTATTCTACTTTAGAAAAAGGAAAGAAAGTTTCTTTTGGAAATGATACTCCTGCAACTATAAAAGGAAAAGGTATTGCTCCTTTAAAAGAAAAGGTCAAGGCTGGAAATGTTTTGTATGTTGATGGATTGAAGCATAATCTACTAAGTGTCAGCCAGATGTGTGATCAAAGAACCGAGGTTATTTTCAGATCAGATGGATGTCTTGTTCGTAATCTTGATACAGGTAAAACAGTACTCAAAGGCAAAAGAACTCCAAATAATCTGTACATATTTGAAGAAGGACAACAACAATGGTATCTAAGCAAGGATGAAGAGCACTGGTTATGGCATCGAAGGTTGGGACATCTAAGCTTCTCACAAATAAGGAAAGCATGCAAATATCAGGCAGTTCGCGATCTTCCAGATATCAAAATTCCTGACAACACCATATGCAGATCATGTCAGTTTGGAAAACAAACCAGGACTAACTTTCCAGAGAAAGAAGGATCAGCTAGCATGCCTCTTGAGCTAGTACATACAGATACATGTGGTCCATTCAGGAAAAGAACACCTAGAGGAGAGGAATACTTGATATTATTTATTGACGATTTCTCCAGGTTTGTCTGGTTAGGACTTATGAAGCACAAAGATGAAGCATTCGAAAAATTCAAGTCCTTCAAAGCCTTGGTTGAAAATGAATCAGGTCACAAAATTAAGTGCCTCAGATCCGACAGAGGTGGGGAATTTACTTCAAATGAATTTTTCGATTTCTGTGATGAACATGGGATAAGGAGAGAATTCTCTACAGCTAGAACTCCTCAGCAAAATGGAGTTGTTGAAAGAATGAACAGAACAATCCAACAAATGGCTCGTGCTATGCTTGATGAATCAGGAACTCCCGCAACTTTCTGGGGTGAAGCTGCACATGCTGCGGTTATTATTCTCAACAAGAAAAATGTCCGGGTGAACAACACTTAAACTCCTCATGAGCTCTGGAGTGGTAAAACTCCTTTGGTAAAGCACTTCAAAATCTTTGGGAGCAAATGCTATATCAAGAATACTGATGAGCAGCTTGGCAAACTTGAACCTAGAGCAGATGAAGGCATTCTTCTTGGCTATTCTCCACATAGCAAAGCATACAAATGCTACAATAAAAGACTTGGCAGAATTGTTGACAGCATTGATGTAGTGGTTGATGAGAAGGGATATATTCCTAGACAAGTACATCATGAAGATATAGAAGAAGATGAAGGCTACCCTCAAAGACAGAATGATGAAGAAGAAGAACCCCAAGGAGAACCTCAAGAAGAACCAGAGGAGCAGACAAGAATAGAAGAGAAAACTCCATCCAGATATGTTCAGAAGAATCATCCAGAATCTCAGATTGTGGGGCAGAAAGAAGCAGGTGTACAAACAAGAAGAACAGTTGCAGAAGCCTCAAGCTATTTGGCATTACTCTCCTCTACTGAACCACAAAATGTGAAAGAAGCATGCAAAGATGAATGTTGGGTGAAAGCAATGAATGAAGAACTTGAGCAAATCGAAAAGAACAACACTTGGGAGCTGGTTCCTAGACCAAAGGATAAGAATGTTATCGGAACAAAATGGGTCTTCAAAAATAAATTGAATGAAAATGGAGAAGTAATTAGAAACAAATCCAGACTTGTTTGTAAAGGGTATGCGTAGCAAGAAGGAATAGACTTTGAAGAAACTTTTGCTCCTGTTGCAAGACTTGAGGCCATTCGAATGTTCCTTGCTCTCTCAAGTTTTCAAAACTTCAAAGTATTTCAAATGGATGTGAAATCATCCTTTCTGAATGGAGACTTGGAAGAAGAAGTGTACATTGAACAGCCAGATGGGTTCATTCTTGGAAATGATCCAAATCTTGTATGCCGATTGAAAAAGGCTCTCTATGGTCTCAAACAAGCTCCAAGGGCTTGGTACTACCGGTTGGACAAATATCTTCATCAACAAGGTTTCTCAAAAGGTTCAGCAGATAGCAATCTGTATATAAAAGTTGAAAATGACAAATTGCTAATACTTGTTGTGTATGTAGATGACATTATTTTTGGCAGCAATGAAGAAGCTATGAGTCAAAGCTTTGCCTCGGTCATGCAGAAAGAATTTGAAATGTCCTTGCTAGGAGAACTGACATATTTCCTTGGTTTACAAATCCAACAAAAAGAAGGAGGAATCTTTTTATCTCAAACCAAGTATCTCAAGCAGATTTTGAAGAAATATGGCATGGAAGATGCAAAACCAGTATGTACACCCATGGTCACAGGATGTAGTCTCAGTGCAAATGATGAATCTGCAGCAGTACATCAACCAACCTACAGATCTATGATTGGAAGTTTACTATATTTGACAGGTACCCGACCGGACATCATGCATGCAGTTGGAATAGTTGGAAGATTTCAGGCAAATCCGAAGGAGACTCATCTTCAGGCAGTAAAGAGAATTTTCAAATATCTTCAAGGGACTCAAAATTATGGCTTATGGTATCCTAGAGATACAGATCTTACTCTTCATGCTTATACAGATGCAGATTGGGCTGGAAGTGTGGATGACAGGAAAAGCACAAGTGGTGGTGCATTCTTTATGGGTTCCAGACTGGTATCTTGGTTCAGCAAGAAACAGAGTTCGATTGCCTTGTCTACAGCTGAAGCGGAATATGTTGCTGCTGCATCTTATTGCACTCAACTCCTTTGGATGATGCAGACTTTGCAGGATTTTCAAATCACTTGTACACCACCTATTCCCATCTTATGTGATAACACAAGTGCAATCAGCATATCAAAGAATCCGGTTATGCATTCAAAAACCAAGCACATACCAATCAAGTACCATTTTCTCTGGGAACAAGTGCTTGAACAAAAAGTCAAGTTGGAGTATGTTCCTTCCAAGGAACAAGTTGCTGATATTCTTACCAAACCATTGCCCAGGGACACATTTGAATACCTCAGGCAAAAGCTGGGGGTTGTCGATGCATCATCTTGTTGAACCTCTTCTTATTGGTGGTACAGGCTCAGGGGGAGCACATAATGCATTGTTGGCATTATGGAGAAGGAGATCTTGGAAATAGCTACAATATGTCTCTATCTCTTTCATGGTGGTGCGTTGCTGCAGATCTGGTTCATATTCAGGGGGAGCATGAGCTTAGGGGGAGCATACCCTTTGCCCTTGATGTCAAAGGGGGAGAATGAAGCTGAAGTTTGTGAGGTTGCCATCAAGTCCAAAGGGGGAGATTGTTGGCATTATGTTTTCTGGTATGGCTGTATGTTACAGATGTTGTACTTGATGGCAACTCCAGTGGTAAAGCTCTCAGTTTGATGAAAATTAAGAAGGACGCAGGCAATCGGTTCAAAAAGTGCGTCCCCGCAGGTATACCATGCAGAACCCGCGTCCAAGGACGCAGGCCAACCGTTGAGGGGGTGCGTCCACCCAGTGCACACATTTCAAGGCAGAGAAAAAGCACGTGGGGGCTTCTTGTGTGGTATCTAGCAGACGGTTTTGTGTTTCTATGGTGTCAGCTCGTGGTATTGTTCCATGTTTTGAGGAGGAGCTTGCCTATATAAAGCAAAGGAATTCATTTGGATGATTCATTGTCTTTGGTTGAATATCTTATTTGGTGAGATCTAGTCCAGATCTAAGAGGGCGAATCTTCTAATGGACTGTGATCTCTATGGCGCATGATCAGATCTGTAGATCTGACTGTTTGGGTTAGTCCTGAAGTCTTCATATCATTTATATCTGAAAGGACGCAGGTTCAGTGAAGGGAAAGTGCGCCGGGACGCAGCGCAGCAGAGAGAGACCTGCGTGGGGACGCAGGGCAGACGTGGCTCAGGTGCGTCCGGGACGCATCTCAGTAACGGGAGATCTGCGTGGGGACGCAGGATAGACGAGGTTCAGGTGCGTCCCTAAGGTAAAAGGCGCGGCGCGATAGTATCTCTGGGTGCGTCTTTGGGTTAACAGGACGCGGCGCGATAGTGTTTTTGGGTGCGTCCCTGTAGAAAAAGACACAGTACAGTTGAAGGAACAGTGCGTGGGCACGCAGGGCAGCAGAAGGTTAACTGCGTCTGGTCGCAAGCCACAGAAGGGAAAACTGCGTCTCTGTTCTGTTGATTATATTTCTCTGTTGATAAGGTGTTCTGGGTTAATTCTGTTATTGCTGATCTGATATCTGTAGTAATCTGTAACTGTTATGTACTTGTTGATCATCTGATGCTTTATGAAAAGAAGTAGGGGGTTGTAGCTCCCTTCCAGGAGTAGACTGGAAAACGAGAGAGAGTTGTAGCTCTCTGCAGGTTGCAGCCTGCGTACTGGTAAAGGACTGCACCAGTACAAAATCATTGTAAAAGAAGTTTCTAAATTGAAAGAAGATAGAGACATATTGCAGCAGGTGGTTTTCACCCACATTGGGTTTCCACCTTACATCTTGTGTTCTTTGGTGTGACTATCTGTTTTTCATGCTCATTATTTTATGGTACTAACATGCAAAAATAATTCAAAGATCAAATAAGGAAGATTTATTAATTTGCTAGATAATACTGATTCACCCCCCCTCTCAGTATTATTTCCAACACTTTTAATAATATATATATATATATTTTTAATGATTATAATTTTTTATTAATTATATATTAATCTTATTAAAATTATATATATGTTGTTATAGCTATTGACTGACGTGACCAGCGACCATTGACTGAAGCGATGTGATTGTTACACTGTAAAAAAATATTATATGTGGCCCAGTTGAACGTGTTGGATACCTATACCAATAGGTTTCATATTTCATGATTGGCAAGAGAAAGTCCAAATATGCTCTGCTTTGAGTTCACAAAGATCCCATATTTCCTAGAGAACAAAAAGGTGTGTAAAGTGTTTCAATGTTGATGACCTTATTTCAAATTTTGATGGATGATCCAACAGTTTAATCTGGATCATGCCATGTGTTCAATTTTGTGCTATAGACTAGAGAAAGAAGTCTGTCCAAACTGCTTAATCTTGGCAGACAACTAGTTTAGGTAGAGAAGAAAAGGATCCCAACAGCCTAATCTGGGACCTTGGAAGAGATAAGGGCAGAAGTAGATAGAAAAAACAAAAGAAAAAGCCAAAGAAAAGAAAAGGCAAGTAAGGGTCTGCAAGTCCAAGTGCACCCTCCAAGAAGAAATAAAATGCTAGGTAAGTAGCTGGGTAGGTAGTTGGGGTTGCAGAAAGGTTATCCCTACTATTGCAAGAATGGTGATGGTAGGTATCAAAGAAAAGTTGATTAAGTGACAAGGGTGTCCTTCTTCATCAATTCTCAGCAGGAAGCATGACTAATTTCCCCATCTCCCCTCCAATTTCATTTCTAACATTCCCCTATCAGCTAAGATTCATGGAAAAGACTAAGGTTCCATGGTGTTTCTTAAATCTTTAAGAAGCCACATTTCTTGTCTAAAGTTCTTTTCATTTTGATCTACTCTTAAAACCAAGTCTGTTTCATATAAACTTAATGGTTCTCTCTCCACTTACCCCCTCCTCCATACTAACACTAACCCTATTATATAAATCCCTTATATCACCCTTTTCCCTAATATTACTAACACCAAGGTGTATAAATCCCAAAATCTTATAAATACTCACCCCTTGGCATTATAGCCAATAAAGTCACAAGTCAGGGATCAAATGACACCAGGTCATGTTGATAAACCTCTGCCAAATACCCCTTTTCCCTCATGAGCAAGTTCCTCTATCTCTCCCCCCTTTTTGCACATAAAACCTATAGAAAAACCCTAAAAAAACCACCTTACCCGCTTCAAAGGGCAAAAAAGCATTAAAACCCTCTTTCCGTCACATAATCAAGGTCAGGCGCATGTAATTGTTTTTATCAAAATACATTAGAAAAGCGCTCAAAGCAGGTTTATTTGCCTCCGCCCTCATCCGTATATTCCACACATGTCACCTCCCCGGCGACCGTTAGATCAAAGACCTACAGATCCGACGGCCCTGATCGCGTCGGACCCCTTCCGACGTCTGACCGATACCTGTACTAACCTCCCGTCACATCTGCCCCACGTCCGCCGTCTGATCAAAGTCCGTAGATCTAACGATCATCGTGACGTCGGAGCCCATCCGATGACCGATAGATATCTCCCGACGTCCGTATCTGGAGGACGTCATTCCACTGCGACGTGTCCTCACCACCATACGTCGGAGGTACTACTGACCGATACCGCCCCCGTACAGGAGGCGGTGCGATATGAAACCACTGCTGGTTTCCGGATCCCCTTATCCCGCCCACTCACGTCATCATCACGTCAGCAACATGTCAGCGCCCCGTCACCCAGGTATGCTGCCCTGTCAACCCCCTGGCCCTGCCATTGGTCCACATGTCCTGCCATGTCACCGCCACCGTGTACCAACCAGATCCTGCCACGTCACCTAATGACGTCATGCTGACGTCAGCACGAATTCGCGCCAAAAGCGTCAAAAGGTCTATTTTAGCCAAAAATTCGCGTTTTTTGTCATTTTGGTGTGTTCGTCGTTATTCTGCTCTGCATGCAAACTACGTCCAATCTTGCACCAGCCGCTGAAAACCGTCTCCCGACCGCCAGAGCGTCTATTCCTTCAACGCCAACAAGCTCTGACCGATCCAATTTTACAGGTATTGCTCGTTTGTGCTCTAAAACTCCATTTTCGCCTACATTTCGCATGTAAATGAGTAGCAGGCCTTAGGAGCAGAAATTCACCGTTGAAAACCACTAAATTGCCATTTAAGTTTAACCAGAAACGTTATTTAGCCTCTGTCAAGCCAATTATTGATAATTAAAAACAAAACTACAACTGGTTCGCGCAATCGTGAGCCCGTTACCTGCAGGGGACAAATATACCGTAAGAGAGTATCCCCTTGACATTTCCGCTACCACAGAGTCATACAGAGGCAGTATTTCAACTGCTGCGGCCTTATTTCCACCTTCCACTTGCTAAACCATCTTTCTCTGCAAACAAACCTTGTTGTTGTTACTCTGCATAGTAACACAGTCTTTGAGCAGACGGAAATCCTAAAACAAGAGTCATGGACCCCCCTGTAGCTCCTATAGCCCTCAATGTGGCTCCCCTGAATGTTCCTAATAGAACATTTAACACCAGAGCATTGGCAGACTTGGACTACAAGATAACAGAGGAAATGCTGAGCAGAAGCAGGTTCCATCTGCAAATATTAAATGAGATAAAGATCAAACATGAGAGGGGGACAGACATCCTGGGAATTTGGGATTCATTCCTCCCAATATTCAAGCTTCCTCAGGTTAATCAATTCCCTGAGCTTGTGCACATAGTTGCTGAACACTATGATGCATCCCAGAGGGCAGTGCTAGATGCTGAAGGTTCAATTCTGTTCCTCATTACCCCTGAAGCAATCAGGGAGATGTTGCAATTCCAGACAGATCAAAAGTTGGTCCCTCTGTCACTAGCTGATTTAATAGTACAGGGAGCCAGAACCACAGAGGCCCAAATCACTAAGATCAACCAGCTCTTCATCAAGGTTGACACTTTGCAAATTCCTCCCATCAACTGCGTTTACCTCAACCAATTGGGCCAAGACCTGGTTGACATGATCAGTCCCATCTTGGGATATGATTCAATAGAACATATAGATGAAACAGTTATACAAATGATGCTGATGTTTTCCCCAGGAAGGAAACCAATCCACTATGATTATGCCACATACATATCAGACAAGATGCATGATCAGTTGATGAATTTGTCAAGAGAAAGGGTGTTTAGATACACCTCTTACCTATATCATCTGCTCCTTTACTTCCAGCATGATAAGTTCTCTTTCCCAAAGAAAAGAGTAGATGCACAGGGCAATCTGAGATCAGTTGTATACTGGACATCTGTTTTTCATGTAAGGAGCCATTCTCCATACACCTACTGTGAATTTATTGATCTTTTCATCCATCCAGCCTTGACTCTACTGTTGGGTTCACCTCCTCCCAGATTGACAGATGAGATGAAAAGACTCCTTCAGCTATCAAAAGTATACAGTATTGGGGATTGGTATCTCTACCAACACCACACCGTCATCAGAATATATGGGTGTGAGTTGCCCCCATTTAGACTACCCAAATTTGTGCCCATGAGGCTATTTGCCTTAGAATACTTCAGACAGTTTGGCTTTGTGGATATGTTCCACTTCTCAGGCAGAGGCAAGAAGGCACAGCTGAAAATCAAGAGCTAACTTGGCCATTTCATTTACAATGAAAAGGATGAAGGGTGGAAGGAAGCAGATGCAACACTGGGGGGATTTGGTCTCAAGTACAGTTTTGTATGGAAACCCTATGACCCCAACAACTTCATCACAATGAGGAGACTCAAATACAAACTGTCTGCTTATGGTCATTATAGCCTCCCTCAAATAGAAAAATATGCCAACCAAAGCAAGTGGAAAAGAGGAACTTTAGAAGAAAATGTGACTCAAGAAGAGCTTAATCAAAGAGCTCTAAACAACCAAAAGAAGATGGCTGACCTTGAGTTTTATGCACAGGTCCCCTCACTGCCAAACACACAAATTGGAGCAGCAGCCTCCTCTTCAACCACCCCACAGCAAACTACAAGAGTTGCTGGAAAAGTATCAGAAAAAGGAAAGGAAAAGGAAATGGAGGCAGAGAAAGAGATGGAGCAGGAGCAACAGCAGGAACAGCAACAAAAACAACAGCAGCAAGCAGAAGGGCTGCAGCCAGGGCAGCAAGAAGAATCAGGACAGCAAGAGCAACAACAGCAAAAAGAGCAAGGGCAGGAGCAGCTTGACCAACAAAAGAAAACAGTGGAGACCCCTCAGACCACTGAAACAACATTGCCTCCAAGACAAGATACCACATTTGATGCCTCGGTCCTCCAAACCCCGCAAAAGGAGGATACATTTGTCTTTAGGAAAAGGGAAAGAGAAACTCCCCTCACATCCTCCATAGACCAGGGAGAGAAAAGGCAAAGACTTAATGATTTCCCAGAGGATGATGTAGCAATAAGAGATGCATTGGGCATGAGCCCACC
Organism: Pinus tabuliformis; assembly: GCA_031772625.1. Lineage (NCBI taxonomy): Eukaryota > Viridiplantae > Streptophyta > Pinopsida > Pinales > Pinaceae > Pinus > Pinus tabuliformis. The sequence goes on from CM062809.1 coordinate 1,181,885,712, forward strand.
CAGTCAAGAAGTTTCAACAAGTTCCTTCCAGCAGGAACAGGACAGGACCATGGGAGGGGAGGTCAGCTCCTCCAGCCAGCAGAAAGAAGGACAAGTGAGCATAAAGCAGCAGTTTATAGACATTAAGAGGAGGAGTGACCCGATCAAGGTGCAATTGTATAATCACTTACTAAATATGGCTCCTTCCAATCAGCAGAGACTTATGTCTGCTTTTGATGTAAGTGAGGGCAAACTGACAATGAGTCACTTCATGCCTACGGCACTCAAACCACAGTCTTCTGCTGACTACCTCAGGACCAACCTAGAGGTCCTTGCCAAAGACATACACCCCATGGACAAAATTGAGCTGCATAAACAAACGGGAGAAATGGTGTATGCTTCATTGGCCGATAAGACTTTGGACAACTATAAATTAACAAGCAGTCTGAATGCCACAGCTTCCCAGCTAGAGCTAGAGAGGGCCTCTTCTCAGGCCAAAGACAACAGGATCAAAACCTTGGAGGAAATCATTATAGAAATTGGGCACAATCCCAATGACATCAAAGGGATACAAGAGATCTTGAAAATTAGAGATGCTGATATGGCTGCACTAAGAAAGAAGATCAAAATTCCAGCCACTATCCATCCACAGACTGATGAGGTAGCAAAGCAAAGGTATGAGCAGGATTCCACTGCCCTGCTAATTTCCATTTACAAAGAGCTTATCAAGGCACAAGAAAAACTGGGGCAATATGAAGCTGCACAAGTAGCTGCCCAAACATTATCACAACAAGTACAAGAAGGACAGACATCTCAGCCTCCTCCACAGGTCATAAATCTTGAGGAGACTGTTCCTACTACTGTACCTCCACCTCAGCAGGCTGAACAACCAGCCACATCTACTGCAGAAGCACCCATCAGCACAGATCAGAGCCTAGACATGCAAAAGCTAAAAAATGAAATACAAGCTTTAGAAGCTCAAATGATGCAGCTGAATGAAACAAAGGAGCAGCTAGCTAAGGTAAATGAAAGGCATGACAAAACAAAAAGAGAAGTGGGAGAGAAGGCCAGGGAAATCAAAGCCCTTAAAGACAAAATCAAGGAGCTTGAGAACGAGCTAAAGCTAGATAAAATCATAGCTGAAATCAGAGCAATGATATGGTCCAATATTGGTAAATCCATCAACAACCAATGGCCATACATTGAGACAATCCATGAGCAACTAGAGCTCATTCCAAAGGCACAGAGGGAAATCAGAACATCAAGGGCCTTATTGGGGAATATGCCTGAAATTGCTACAAGAATGATCAATGTGCTCAATCACAAGACAAGTTCTCAGTTGGCCATCATGGGAATTGCAAACAGAACTGAGACTATCCAAATGATCAAGAGGGTTCTTACTCTTAGAAATCTGGTGCAGACATTGGACAGAAGAACCCAGGATATGCAAACAGAGGTAAACAGGTTCATGGAGAGATTCCAAGTATTGGAGAGTAAAGGACTCCCTAGCTTACTGAACAGCGGAGGGAGATTATTCACCCATGAACAATATGCCAAGAGAGTGAATGTTTTTGCCTCATCACAGGTAAATGAGAAGGCCAGCAGTTTAGAAGACACAGGGCCTATTACAGGACAGATCTTCTATAGTAAAATAGAAAATCTACTTTTTGTAATGAATGAAATAAATCACTTATTTGATATAGCCCCGAATTTTTTCAAGTATACAGAAGCTGAGGAAACAATGGAGGCCATCCTCAGGCATCAGCTCCCTACACAGGAATGGTGGACAGATGCCATCCAGAGAATTTTGTAAACATTAAGCCATACATCAATTCCTGTTTCTTCTACAAATTTTGATGAAAAGAACAGTCAGCAAAGTCAGCAGGCATCATAAATTCAAAGCTGAGCCAACTCAGCAGATGAAGCGGCCAACAAAGCAGAAAAAGGAGAACCACAGCTGGCAAAGCCGAGAAATCATTACGCAGGCAAAAGTAAATGCGTACCTACAGGATTAATGCAGAGTAATGCAACCGACTCAGTGACTCCTTAAAAGTCAAACAATCCTCTGACAGATATAAATGGCATTTACGCTGCATTTAACATTGTAATAACTTTTCGCCTACTTTCTGAACACTACTGAAGATATTTTCTCTCTCTCAGATGACTCAATACCTGAGATATTTTGTATACATATTTCTATATAAACCCCTTCGCATAATGTAGCAAGGGTTGTTGGAAATTTCTCCTGAACGGTTTCTTATGCTGTAATTGTTTTCTGAAAGTCAATAAAGGAAAGCAATGGAATTTCGTGGATGCTATGATGTGTTGAGGATGTTCTGTGCCTGTTTATGACTGCTGGATCCCTGCGTATCTTACCATGCAATAAGTCTCTGTAACTCTCTCCATGTTCATTTTGTTTTGTCATAATTCCATATACGCTATCTGATTTCCAGTATTGAGCAGCAGAGAAAAAGAATAACTCCCAGGATTTGCTCACTGAGCACCCTGAGTTCAGTCTGTGTTGCTTATAAATGTTTTCTTCAGGTGTAATCTATATAAAGTGTGATTCTTAATCTGCTGCACTTTCAGAATACATCTTTCACATAGGTCACTGTCACAGGAATTCATAACTTTGCTCCTGTGCTCTGTGTTCATTTTCATTTCACCAACATAACAGAAAATTCTTAACAGATTTCTGCTGGTTGACACACATCATCACTCAAAATATTGAACTTGTCTGCTAAGTACACAATAGGCCTTGCAGTTATAACACTACTCAACATTTAAGATCATCTCACAGCATCTAGACTCCATTGCCCAATGGAAAATCATCCTCAAAGTATTACATCATAAGAACTGAAAGAGATCCTTCAACCAAAACACAAACAAAAACCTGAGCATCATAGCTAGCCTAAAACACAACTATAGCAAAGATAAATCATAAAGAGAGAGCCCTCTCTGGTTGCAGTTAGGCTAGGAACTGTAACCCAAAGATTGGTTAGTGGTTACCCCGGCCGTATTCCCTTGGGAGTCATAGGGAACAACCTGGGTGTTAACATAATTGGCGACTCCGCTGGGGACTTCTTAAAGATTTTTCAATTACTATCTATCTTCCAAAGCTACCATCAAGCCTGAAACTAGCCAAGAGGCCTTAGGACTGTTTCTGTAATACAGGGACAGCTTTAGGGAAGAGCTAATTGGGGAATCTTCATCCTAGCTTTGAAACATATATAGCCATTCCAAAAATTGTCATCCAGTCCTTGCATACATAAACTTCTTGTGCAAATTCAAAAGAATATTTAGAAGCTGGCTCCCAAAAGAAACCCAAGGCACACTAGGGCAAACCCTGACCCCAATCAACCCATCATTGTTGATAATCCAAATATCATTCCAAAGAACATAAGGAGACAGCAAAAGCAGGAGAAGCCTGCTGATTTAGATATAAGTTCAGATCGACCTATCCTTATTCCTACTCCTTGCAAAGTTCTTTTCCGGTCCACCCCTAGTTCCCCTAGTTCATCATCAACACCTCAAAGCCCTCCGCTTCCATCTTCACCATCTGCACATACTCTTTCAACCAGTTCCCCATTTGTTACCCATCCCATTAACCCTGTTGCACCTGTAATCCCTGCCGTCCCATTTATTCCTGTCAACCCTGTAAATCCCATAAACATGGCCAACAGGTATGCACCTCTGCAGATACCAGCTAATGCTCCAGCTTTACCCCAAGACTACCAAACCAAAATCTCATTTTTTGACTCCCATGGCCCTTTGACAGCTGTTCAGCATGCTAAGAAGATGCAAGACCACTTTGAGACCTATGAAATAGATGATAACAGCGTCAGAATGAGAATTTTTGTCCAAAGCTTAACTGGGGATGTTAGAACTTGGTTCAGATCCCTCAATGCAAACTCCATTGCAACACCTGATCAGCTTTACGAAGCTTTTACTGAGAGATGGGAGAAGAAGAAAGATCCTCTCCACATACTTGGTGAATATAACACTATTAAAAGAGGTCCCCAAGAAACAGTTTTGGAATATTGTGCTAGGTTTAACAATGTATATAATGCTATCCCCCAGAACTTAAGGCCCCCTCCTGATTTGGCCCTGTATAACTTCCCTGACGGTTTTGATTCTGATATGGCCTATCAGTTGAAAGAAAGAGATCCTCCAACCCTTGCAGAAGCTCAAAGGGTTGCAGTCACTGTAGAGGCTAACCTAATTGCCAAAAGAAACAGGGCAAAGTTGGAAAAGAAGGCTGGCTTCAGAGAAGAGCCCTCAGGTTTTGATCAAAAGCTGGATGCAATACTAAACAGCATGAAGAGATTGGGTGAAAGAGTGGAATCAGTTGAAAGAAAATCATCATGGGAGGCATCACAAAGTAACCCTCCTAGAAACCCGAATTTTAGGAGAACTCAGAACCCAAACATAGGAAAAACAAGTGCTGACCAAGATATTAGACCCCCTTTTCAAGAAAACTATGCAGAAACTTCCACAGACAATCAGCTCAATGAAGATCCTGAAATTAACTTAATGGGTCTAGATGGTAAAAGCCATGTTTTCTTAACACAAGAAGACCATGAGGAGGATGAAAGCAAAACATTCCAAACTAAATCAGGAGAATCCTTTGACTTTAAACAAGGATATGATACTGCTGTCTATGAAGTCCATAAACAATACAAACTAAGGAGTAGGACTGTAAATGTAAATCAGCCTGAAAAGATAAAGGAGAAACAGCAGTTTAAAGAAACATCAGTCACAGAACCTAATGACAAAACAAACTGGCCTACAAAAGAAGTAATGGTTGAGGAGGTTACTGAACTACCGTCACCACCACAACAGCCCATGGCAACTTTGTCCTCTCACCCTGATTCAAATTTTACCCCTCAAAACATGAGTAAAAGGGGCAGGTCTCAAAGTCAAGATGAAATCCAACAAGAAGATTCAATGAACAAAGAAAAGACTGCTACCCGTGACTCTAAAACCCAAGTTGACAAACCTTTTGACCTAGCCACAGAGATTGGCAAGCTAAAGATAGCAATTCCCCTCTCAGAGCTAGCCAAGCATGATATCTATAAACAGCAGATCAAGAACTCCCTTCAACTCACTAATAGCAAAGATGATGTAAATGTGCTAGATGACACTCCAGAATTACTGTTTGGCCCAGAGGTAGATGGAGAAACAATAGTCACAGGGGTTTTACCTTTTTATGTCAGCCTGCATGTTCATGATAAAATACTGCATAATGCAATGTTCGACTCAGGCGCCTCTCACAACCTTATGCCAAAAGCAGTCATGGAAAGATTGAATTTGGATATAACAAGACCATACAAAGACCTGTTTTCCTTTGATTCTAGCCAAGTCAAATGTTTGGGCCTAATAAAAGATTTATGTGTGTCCCTGGTTCAATTTCCCAACAAAACCATTCTAATGGATGTTGTAGTCGCTGATATCCCACCCAAATATGGGATGCTGTTATCAAGATCATGGGGAGCCAAGCTCCAAGGCTCCCTGCAGTTAGATATGTCATATGCAACCATCTCTGTCTTTGGGCAACCAAAAAGACTTTACAGGGAAACACTCATGAAGTATATGGTCAGCAGTGAAGAAAAGCCTCAAAATTTTCCAATATATGCTGTCCATTCGGACATAGACTCCTTCATCCTCTTCAATAACAGCGCAGACCTCTCAAACAATGACATTAGGACCGAAACACTCATACAAGAACAAAACAGTGATCAAACAAGTAACACCTGCGAAACATCAATCAGCCCAACAATACACATTAGCCCTCCTCTGGTTATCAAAGATTGTCAAACAAGTGATGAAATTGTCCTAGAAAACAAAGGGGAAAAGAAACCCCAACTCATGCTCACATTGCCATCCCATGAACAGAACTTCAAATCTCCTGTCCAGCAAGACATCCTGTGGGTCCTAGAATTTGATGGCTCAGTCAACAAGTTAGGGGCAGGAGCTGGAGTGTGGATACATAACAAAGAGAAAGATTATGCAGAAGGCAGGGCTTATAGATTGAATTTTAGATGCACTAACAACATGGCAGAATACGAAGCTCTGTTGCTAGGCCTAAAGCTAGCAAAGTCATTACAAGCTCCTAAGCTCTCCATCATGGGAGACTCTGATCTAGTAATTCAACAAGTGAAAGGAAACTTTGTCACTAATGACAAAAGATTGAGGTCCTACAGATCTGCTGTAATTGAGATTTTAGACACTTTCTCTGAGTTTGTTATCACAAAAATTTCAAGGGGCCACAATCTCCATGCACACAGCTTGGCAACGTTTGCCAGCACCTTCAAATTCCCATTAGAACCCAATAACTGTTTCACGGCCGAGGTCAAATACAGACCCTCTATTCCAAATAATGTCAAAGAATGGCAAGTATTTGAGGATGACATGCAAATAAACAATTTTTTAACCTTGCAACAAGAGTTTACAGGATTAAATATTGATATTGATGGAGCAAGTCAATCACAAATACTTGATGGAGCAAGTCAATCACAAATACTGTTTCAACAATCTGCTCACCCAATGTCACCTAGAACAGCAAAACAATTACTGAGTCCAACCATTTTCAGCAATGAAAACATTCAGCAAATTCACCAAATTGACTGTGAAGAGATAAGCAACGCTGAAACTGAAATCATACAACTCAAAGACAATTTCCTTCCAGTAGGCCTTACCCCACTAGAGGATATTTTTGACTCAAATGACATCCCTAGGAAGCCAAAGATGCAGCCATTAGATGCAACAGTTGAAGAATGCAACATTGGTACTATTGACAAGCCTAAAATAATAAAGCTATCTGCCTCTTTGCCCCCTGATCAAAAGCCCAAATACATTGATCTCTTTAAAGAATTTCAAGATGTTTTTGCTTGGGGTTATGAGGATTTAAAGTCTTATGATACTTCTGTCATCCAGCACACCATTCCCCTCAAGCCTAATCAAAAACCATTCAAACAGAAATTGAGAAGGATCAATCCTGTGCTCCTTCCTTCCATTGAGAAAGAATTACATAAAATGTTCAAAGCTGGTATCATAGCACCAATCAGGTTCTCTGAGTGGATTTCAAATTTGGTCCCTACAAGAAAGAAAACTGGTGAGATTAGACTTTGTGTAGACTTAAGGAATTTGAATCAAGTATCACTCAAAGATAACTACCCTTTACCCAAAATGGATCACATTCTTCAAAGAGTAGTAGGGGCTTCAAGGATATCATTGCTTGATGGATTCTCAGGCTTCAATCAAATCCTAGTTCACCCTGATGACCAAGACAAAACTGCATTTACAACCCCATGGGGAACTTTCAAGTATGTGAAAATGCCCTTTGGATTAAAAAACGCAGGGGCAACGTTTCAAAGAGCAATGGACATTGCTTTTGCAAAAGAGATTCATGACTTCTTGGTCATTTACTTAGATGATCTCACACCCTTTTCAAAATCTGACCAAGAACACTTGAAACATTTGAGACAGATTTTCATAACATGCAGGAAATATGGCATTTCCTTAAACCCCAAGAAGTCATTATTTGGCTTGGAAGAAGGGAAACTTTTAGGACACATTATCTCAAAAGATGGCATAAGAATTGATCCAGATAGGATACAAGCTATCCTACAAATGCCTCATCCAAGGAATGTCAAGGAGTTGCAAGGATTCTTAGGGAAAATCAACTTTTTAAGAAGGTTTATCCCGAATTTAGCAGAATTAATCAGATTACTAAACAATATGCTAAAGAAAGATTCAAAGGTCAAATGGACTGTTGAAGCAAAACAAGCCTTTGAAAGTATAAAATTGGCCTTGACTCAAACCCCAGTGTTAACCAATCCTCAGTTTGACAGAGACTTTATCATTTTCTCCTTTGCCTCCCAACATACTATTGCTGCTGTTTTATTACAGAAAGATGACCAAGGGAATGAGAAGCCTATTGCTTTTTTCAGCAGAGCTCTTAGAGATGCCCCTCTAAAGTATCAAATTATGGAAAAACAAGCCTATGCTTTGATCAAAGCTATTAAAGATTTTAGGATTTACATCCTCTACTCCCATGTTGTGGCTTATGTACCAAGTCCTATTGTCAAAGACATTCTCACCCAAGAAAACTTGGAGGGTAGGAGAGGAAAATGGATTGCCAACATACTAGAATTTGACATTGAAATAAAACCCACAAAGCTGATAAAAGGGCAAGGTTTGGCCAAATTAATGACAGAAGCAAATTTCCAAGCCTTAGATATCAACCAACTGGACAGTGAAACAGAGCTGGCGACTCCAAAGATCAATGTAGCCTTTGAACAATCTCCTTGGTACTCTGACATCTGTTATGTGTTACAAAACCTGTGTGCTCCCCCAGGACTGTCCAGAACTAAGTGTAGGTTCCTAAAAATGAAAACATCTAGATTTTGTGTGATGGATGGAAATTTACTTTGGAAGAACCATGAAGGCATTTTGCTGCACTGTCTAATAGAGAATGAAACTAACAATATCATGCAAGATTTCCATGCTGGAGACTGTGGTGGACATTTGTACTGGAAGTCCACTGTGGACAAGATATTGAGGGCTGGTTATTACTGGCCCACCATGTTCTCTGATGTTAAGAAATTCACAGCCTCATGTCACAAATGCCAACTGTTTGAAGGCAAAAGACAGTTGCTGCCACTTCCTTTGAAGCCCATTGCAACTGAGAGACCTTTCCAACAATGGGGTTTGGATTTCATTGGGGAAATTCATCCCTCATCTTCAGGGCAACACAGATGGATCCTAACAGCAACAGACTACTTCACCAAGTGGATTGAAGCTGCCCCATGCAGACAAGCAAATGATTCGGTGATTATTCAGTTTTTGGAAAACAATATACTGGCTAGATTTGGCTGTCCAGACAAGATAATAACAGACAATGCTGCTGCCTTTAGATCCAAGAGAATGGTGAACTTCTGCCATAAATTTCACATTACTTTGGGCCATTCTACTGCTTACTATCCTCAAGGAAATGGCCTTGCTGAATCATCAAACAAAAGTTTAATAAACATCATAAAGAAAGTGCTGGAAGAAAACAAAAAGAATTGGCACAAGAAACTGGTCAACGCTTTATGGGCAGATAGACTAACAACTAAAAGATCAATTGGGACCAGCCCATATGAGTTAGTCTATGGATTAGAAGCCAGATTTCCTTCATCACTTGGAGTACCGGTTATGAAGCTTCTGCAAGAGAGCCAAGCAGAGCCAAATGACATGCAAAGGAGGATTAACCAGATAATTTGCCTGCAGCAGACCAGAGAACAGGTTTTCAGCAGAGTGCAGACATTACAAGAGAAACTGAAAAAGGCCTTTGATAGAAGAACCAAAGCAGAAGATTTCAATGTGGGGGACAAAGTCTTAAAGTGGGATGCAAGAAGAGAAGAGAAAGGAAAACATGGGAAATTTGATTCTTTATGGAGAGGACCATTTGCTGTCCAAGCAGTCCAAGGTAACAACACCTACTTCCTTGAAAGTCTGACTGAAACTGACTTGGATGAAGGTCCTGTCAATGGCAGGATGCTGAAGCACTACTTTGACTATTCCCCATGAGCTGAACCTAAGGATTCATTGTATATATACAGATGTACATATTATTTTCTGTTTTAGATTGTAAAAAGCAGTTTTCCCAAGTGATTCACCAAGCAGCAAGAGGCAAATAGAATCAGAGGTCTTCCAAGAAAGAAGCACACAATTTTGACACATTAAGGCAGCAAGTTTCAAAGATTGGTATGGGCAGCTAAAGAGCAAGGCAATCTGACCTGCTGTTCTTGGTCTTTCAAAAGAAAAACCATCCCCATGTGGAGCCACTGTTGGATACCTATACCAATAGGTTTCATATTTCATGATTGGCAAGAGAAAGTCCAAATATGCTCTGCTTTGAGTTCACAAAGATCCCATATTTCCTAGAGAACAAAAAGGTGTGTAAAGTGTTTCAATGTTGATGACCTTATTTCAAATTTTGATGGATGATCCAACAGTTTAATCTGGATCATGCCATGTGTTCAATTTTGTGCTATAGACTAGAGAAAGAAGTCTGTCCAAACTGCTTAATCTTGGCAGACAACTAGTTTAGGTAGAGAAGAAAAGGATCCCAACAGCCTAATCTGGGACCTTGGAAGAGATAAGGGCAGAAGTAGATAGAAAAAACAAAAGAAAAAGCCAAAGAAAAGAAAAGGCAAGTAAGGGTCTGCAAGTCCAATTGCACCCTCCAAGAAGAAATAAAATGCTAGGTAAGTAGCTGGGTAGGTAGTTGGGGTTGCAGAAAGGTTATCCCTACTATTGCAAGAATGGTGATGGTAGGTATCAAAGCAAAGTTGATTAAGTGACAAGGGTGTCCTTCTTCATCAATTCTCAGCAGGAAGCATGACTAATTTCCCCATCTCCCCTCCAATTTCATTTCTAACATTCCCCTATCAGCTAAGATTCATGGAAAAGACTAAGGTTCCATGGTGTTTCTTAAATCTTTAAGAAGCCACATTTCTTGTCTAAAGTTCTTTTCATTTTGATCTACTCTTAAAACCAAGTCTGTTTCATATAAACTTAATGGTTCTCTCTCCACTTACCCCCTCCTCCATACTAACACTAACCCTATTATATAAATCCCTTATATCACCCTTTTCCCTAATATTACTAACACCAAGGTGTATAAATCCCAAAATCTTATAAATACTCACCCCTTGGCATTATAGCCAATAAAGTCACAAGTCAGGGATCAAATGACACCAGGTCATGTTGATAAACCTCTGCCAAATACCCCTTTTCCCTCATGAGCAAGTTCCTCTATCTCTCCCCCCTTTTTGCACATAAAACCTATAGAAAAACCCTAAAAAAACCACCTTACCCGCTTCAAAGGGCAAAAAAGCATTAAAACCCTCTTTCCGTCACATAATCAAGGTCAGGCGCATGTAATTGTTTTTATCAAAATACATTAGAAAAGCGCTCAAAGCAGGTTTATTTGCCTCCGCCCTCATCCGTATATTCCACACATGTCACCTCCCCGGCGACCGTTAGATCAAAGACCTACAGATCCGACGGCCCTGATCGCGTCGGACCCCTTCCGACGTCTGACCGATACCTGTACTAACCTCCCGTCACATCTGCCCCACGTCCGCCGTCTGATCAAAGTCCGTAGATCTAACGATCATCGTGACGTCGGAGCCCATCCGATGACCGATAGATATCTCCCGACGTCCGTATCTGGAGGACGTCATTCCACTGCGACGTGTCCTCACCACCATACGTCGGAGGTACTAATGACCGATACCGCCCCCGTATAGGAGGCGGTGCAATATGAAACCACTGCTGGTTTCCGGATCCCCTTATCCCGCCCACTCACGTCATCATCACGTCAGCAACATGTCAGCGCCCCGTCACCCAGGTATGCTGCCCTGTCAACCCCCTGGCCCTGCCATTGGTCCACATGTCCTGCCATGTCACCGCCACCGTGTACCAACCAGATCCCGCCACGTCACCCAATGACGTCATGCTGACGTCAGCACGAATTCGCGCCAAAAGCGTCAAAAGGTCTATTTTAGCCAAAAATTCGCGTTTTTTGTCATTTTGGTGTGTTCGTCGTTATTCTGCTCTGCATGCAAACTACGTCCAATCTTGCACCAGCCGCTGAAAACCATCTCCCGACCGCCAGAGCATCTATTCCTTCAACGCCAACAAGCTCTGACCGATCCAATTTTACAGGTATTGCTCGTTTGTGCTCTAAAACTCCATTTTCGCCTACATTTCGCATATAAATGAGTAGCAGGCCTTAGGAGCAGAAATTCACCGTTGAAAACCGCTAAATTGCCATTTAAGTTTAACCAGAAACGTTATTTAGCCTCTGTCAAGCCAATTATTGATAATTAAAAACAAAACTACAACTGGTTCGCGCAACCGTGAGCCCGTTACCTGCAGGGGACAAATATACCGTAAGAGAGTATCCCCTTGACATTTCCGCTACCACAGAGTCATACAAAGGCAGTATTTCAACTGCTGCGGCCTTATTTCCACCTTCCACTTGCTAAACCATCTTTCTCTGCAAACAAACCTTGTTGTTGTTACTCTGCATAGTAACACAGTCTTTGAGCAGACGGAAATCCTAAAACAAGAGTCATGGACCCCCCTGTAGCTCCTATAGCCCTCAATGTGGCTCCCCTGAATGTTCCTAATAGAACATTTAACACCAGAGCATTGGCAGACTTGGACTACAAGATAACAGAGGAAATGCTGAGCAGAAGCAGGTTCCATCTGCAAATATTAAATGAGATAAAGATCAAACATGAGAGGGGGACAGACATCCTGGGAATTTGGGATTCATTCCTCCCAATATTCAAGCTTCCTCAGGTTAATCAATTCCCTGAGCTTGTGCACATAGTTGCTGAACACTATGATGCATCCCAGAGGGCAGTGCTAGATGCTGAAGGTTCAATTCTGTTCCTCATTACCCCTGAAGCAATCAGGGAGATGTTGCAATTCCAGACAGATCAAAAGTTGGTCCCTCTGTCACTAGCTGATTTAATAGTACAGGGAGCCAGAACCACAGAGGCCCAAATCACTAAGATCAACCAGCTCTTCATCAAGGTTGACACTTTGCAAATTCCTCCCATCAACTGCGTTTACCTCAACCAATTGGGCCAAGACCTGGTTTACATGATCAGTCCCATCTTGGGATATGATTCAATAGAACATATAGATGAAACAGTTATACAAATGATGCTGATGTTTTCCCCAGGAAGGAAACCAATCCACTATGATTATGCCACATACATATCAGACAAGATGCATGATCAGTGGATGAATTTGTCAAGAGAAAGGGTGTTTAGATACACCTCTTACCTATATCATCTGCTCCTTTACTTCCAGCATGATAAGTTCTCTTTCCCAAAGAAAAGAGTAGATGCACAGGGCAATCTGAGATCAGTTGTATACTGGACATCTGTTTTTCATGTAAGGAGCCATTCTCCATACACCTACTGTGAATTTATTGATCTTTTCATCCATCCAGCCTTGACTCTACTGTTGGGTTCACCTCCTCCCAGATTGACAGATGAGATGAAAAGACTCCTTCAGCTATCAAAAGTATACAGTATTGGGGATTGGTATCTCTACCAACACCACACCGTCATCAGAATATATGGGTGTGAGTTGCCCCCATTTAGACTACCCAAATTTGTGCCCATGAGGCTATTTGCCTTAGAATACTTCAGACAGTTTGGCTTTGTGGATATGTTCCACTTCTCAAGCAGAGGCAAGAAGGCACAGCTGAAAATCAAGAGCCAACTTGGCCATTTCATTTACAATGAAAGGGATGAAGGGTGGAAGGAAGCAGATGCAACACTGGGGGGATTTGGTCTCAAGTACAGTTTCGTATGGAAACCCTATGACCCCAACAACTTCATCATAATGAGGAGACTCAAATACAAACTGTCTGCTTATGGTCATTATAGCCTCCCTCAAATAGAAAAATATGCCAACCAAAGCAAGTGGAAAAGAGGAACTTTAGAAGAAAATGTGACTCAAGAAGAGCTTAATCAAAGAGCTCTAAACAACCAAAAGAAGATGGCTGACCTTGAGTTTTATGCACAGGTCCCCTCACTGCCAAACACACAAATTGGAGCAGCAGCCTCCTCTTCAACCACCCCACAGCAAACTACAAGAGTTGCTGGAAAAGTATCAGAAAAAGGAAAGGAAAAGGAAATGGAAGCAGAGAAAGAGATGGAGCAGGAGCAACAGCAGGAACAGCAACAAAAACAACAGCAGCAAGCAGAAGGGCTGCAGCCAGGGCAGCAAGAAGAATCAGGACAGCAAGAGCAACAACAGCAAAAAGAGCAAGGGCAGGAGCAGCTTGACCAACAAAAGAAAACAGTGGAGACCCCTCAGACCACCGAAACAACATTGCCTCCAAGACAAGATACCACATTTGATGCCTCGGTCCTCCAAACCCCATAAAAGGAGGATACATTTGTCTTTAGGAAAAGGGAAAGAGAAACTCCCCTCACATCCTCCATAGACCAGGGAGAGAAAAGGCAAAGACTTAATGATTTCCCAGAGGATGATGTAGCAATAAGAGATGCATTGGGCATGAGCCCACCTAGTCAAGAAGTTTCAACAATTTCCTTCCAGCAGGAACAGGACAGGACCATGGGAGGGGAGGTCAGCTCCTCCAGCCAGCAGAAAGAAGGACAAGTGAGCATAAAGCAGCAGTTTATAGACATTAAGAGGAGGAGTGACCCGATCAAGGTGCAATTGTATAATCACTTACTAAATATGGCTCCTTCCAATCAGCAGAGACTTATGTCTGCTTTTGATGTAAGTGAGGGCAAACTGACAATGAGTCACTTCATGCCTACGGCACTCAAACCACAGTCGTCTGCTGACTACCTCAGGACCAACCTAGAGGTCCTTGCCAAAGACATACACCCCATGGACAAAATTGAGCTGCATAAACAAACGGGAGAAATGGTGTATGCTTCATTGGCCGATAAGACTTTGGACAACTATAAATTAACAAGCAGTCTGAATGCCACAGCTTCCCAGCTAGAGCTAGAGAGGGCCTCTTCTCAGGCCAAAGACAACAGGATCAAAACCTTGGAGGAAATCATTATAGAAATTGGGCACAATCCCAATGACATCAAAGGGATACAAGAGATCTTGAAAATTAGAGATGCTGATATGGCTGCACTAAGAAAGAAGATCAAAATTCCAGCCACTATCCATCCACAGACTGATGAGGTAGCAAAGCAAAGGTATGAGCAGGATTCCACTGCCCTGCTAATTTCCATTTACAAAGAGCTTATCAAGGCACAAGAAAAACTGGGGCAATATGAAGCTGCACAAGTAGCTGCCCAAACATTATCACAACAAGTACAAGAAGGACAGACATCTCAGCCTCCTCCACAGGTCATAAATCTTGAGGAGACTGTTCCTACTACTGTACCTCCACCTCAGCAGGCTGAACAACCAGCCACATCTACTGCAGAAGCACCCATCAGCACAGATCAGAGCCTAGACATGCAAAAGCTAAAAAATGAAATACAAGCTTTAGAAGCTCAAATGATGCAGCTGAATGAAACAAAGGAGCAGCTAGCTAAGGTAAATGAAAGGCATGACAAAACAAAAAGAGAAGTGGGAGAGAAGGCCAGGGAAATCAAAGCCCTTAAAGACAAAATCAAGGAGCTTGAGAACGAGCTAAAGCTAGATAAAATCATAGCTGAAATCAGAGCAATGATATGGTCCAATATTGGTAAATCCATCAACAACCAATGGCCATACATTGAGACAATCCATGAGCAACTAGAGCTCATTCCAAAGGCACAGAGGGAAATCAGAACATCAAGGGCCTTATTGGGGAATATGCCTGAAATTGCTACAAGAATGATCAATGTGCTCAATCACAAGACAAGTTCTCAGTTGGCCATCATGGGAATTGCAAACAGAACTGAGACTATCCAAATGATCAAGAGGGTTCTTACTCTTAGAAATCTAGTGCAGACATTGGACAGAAGAACCCAGGATATGCAAACAGAGGTAAACAGGTTCATGGAGAGATTCCAAATATTGGAGAGTAAAGGACTCCCTAGCGTACTGAACAGCGGAGGGAGATTATTCACCCATGAACAATATGCCAAGAGAGTGAATGTTTTTGCCTCATCACAGGTAAATGAGAAGGCCAGCAGTTCAGAAGACACAGGGCCTATTACAGGACATATCTTCTATAGTAAAATAGAAAATCTACTTTTTGTAATGAATGAAATAAATCACTTATTTGATATAGCCCCGAATTTTTTCAAGTATACAGAAGCTGAGGAAACAATGGAGGCCATCCTCAGGCATCAGCTCCCTACACAGGAATGGTGGACAGATGCCATCCAGAGAATTTTGTAAACATTAAGCCATACATCAATTCCTGTTTCTTCTACAAATTTTGATGAAAAGAACAGTCAGCAAAGTCAGCAGGCATCATAAATTCAAAGCTGAGCCAACTCAGCAGATGAAGCGGCCAACAAAGCAGAAAAAGGAGAACCACAGATGGCAAAGCCGAGAAATCATTACGCAGGCAAAAGTAAATGCATACCTACAGGATTAATGCAGAGTAATGAAACCGACTCAGTGACTCCTTAAAAGTCAAACAATCCTCTGACAGATATAAATGGCATTTACGCTGCATTTAACATTGTAATAACTTTTCGCCTACTTTCTGAACACTACTGAAGATATTTTCTCTCTCTCAGATGACTCAATACCTGAGATATTTTGTATACATATTTCTATATAAACCCCTTCGCATAATGTAGCAAGGGTTGTTGGAAATTTCTCCTGAACGGTTTCTTATGCTGTAATTGTTTTCTGAAAGTCAATAAAGGAAAGCAATGGAATTTCGTGGATGCTATGATGTGTTGAGGATGTTATGTGCCTGTTTATGACTGCTGGATCCCTGCGTATCTTACCATGCAATAAGTCTCTGTAACTCTCTCCATGTTCATTTTGTTTTGTCATAATTCCATATACGCTATCTGATTTCCAGTATTGAGCAGCAGAGAAAAAGAATAACTCCCAGGATTTGCTCACTGAGCACCCTGAGTTCAGTCTGTGTTGCTTATAAATGTTTTCTTCAGGTGTAATCTATATAAAATGTGATTCTTAATCTGCTGCACTTTCAGAATACATCTTTCACATAGGTCACTGTCACAGGAATTCATAACTTTGCTCCTGTGCTCTGTGTTCATTTTCATTTCACCAACATAACAGAAAATTCTTAACAGATTTCTGCTGGTTGACACACATCATCACTCAAAATATTGAACTTGTCTGCTAAGTACACAATAGGCCTTGCAGTTATAACACTACTCAACATTTAAGATCATCTCACAGCATCTAGACTCTATTGCCCAATGGAAAATCATCCTCAAAGTATTACATCATAAGAACTGAAAGAGATCCTTCAACCAAAACACAAACAAAAACCTGAGCATCATAGCTAGCCTAAAACACAACTATAGCAAAGATAAATCATAAAGAGAGAGCCCTCTCTGGTTGCAGTTAGGCTAGGAACTGTAACCCAAAGATTGGTTAGTGGTTACCCCGGCCGTATTCCCTTGGGAGTCATAGGGAACAACCTGGGTGTTAACAGAACGAAGATGGTCGGCCTCTCGGCGGAAAGGAATGAGGATATTGGAGGTAACAAAACATATGACAAGGCAACATTTCCTGCCTTTCTTTCCAATGTCGTCTATGCTGACATGCCATTGTCGACACGTTCTTCCCACGCCATTCTGATCGCCCACATCGTGTTGCTCAGGGTTTGCAGAGATCCAAATCGAATAGGGGAGGCGATTGACGTCTTCATAAACTCCGTCTCTCTCATCGCCCACATCACGTTGCTCAGGGATTGCGGAGATCCAGATCGAATAAGGGAGGCGATTGACGACAGCAACAATAACCTTTAGGTAGTTTATGCTTCTTAAGAGTCCACGATCATCCCCTGAAGATACGCAGACGATATTTTCCGTGTAAGCCATGGAGTCTGAATGCTTCAGACCATCAAATTTCAGCGCGCGAAGATTTAGAAACAACAATGTATTGATACAGGTAGGTGTGGTATCACTGGAAGAAGCCTCTGCATCTCTGGATCTCCTTCTGGATATAATATAATAAGAATGGTAACTAATATATACCGAACCATGTTTTGAACACCTTAATATATCGAACCGCGTTTCTTTCGAGCATGGTATATTGAACAATACATACATACATACATACATATATATATATCTATATATATATATATATATATAATATATATATATATATATATATATATATATATATATATATATAGATGTATGTATGTATATCTATATCTAGCTATATATATATATATATATATATATATATATATATATATATATATATACCAAGGAAAAACTGGTGTATCGACGCACTTCTATCAGTATATTGATTCAATTTTTCTATATAGCTCGAGCCACTATGAATTGTCACCGTGATCCACCCCACACCCGTTGACCCTTGGATCGGAGCTACGAAGCTTGACGGTGGGAGACAACCTCTCTTAATGGCGTGTGCGTGGCTTCCTAGATCTAGATCCCCTGTAGCGGTTTCATCTGATTTGAAGGGATATTGGTCGGCAAGCATTGCATAGAGCATGACCCCAACGCTCCATATGTCCACAGCCTTCAAGCTCTTGCAATTCTCTTTTTTTGCTAATGCAAGAGTCGGACCTTCCAATTCATTAATCAAAAAATAAAGTACATATAATACATCAAAACTCTCATGGTTGGTGGCTGGGGAAAAGCCCCATCAAAACTGTACCCGAAAAGACCCTATGGTTGTCTGCATATATAAGCCGTAATTTCGCTCGAAATCTTGAACTTTGGTTTGGTTGCCCACACGGTAGGCCCCTTTTTTTTTCCTTCCCCAGGAAACTCTTTTCCCGCCAAACTTAGCCTTCCTCTAAAATCTTGACCATTGAATCATTCCGATTGATCTAACGGCTGAAGGCCAAAGCGCCATGAAAAGCTGCTCACCCTTTACCACAAGGGTCTGTAACCTTGCATGAGCGATCTGATCCATTGATTCGCCATAAGAGATCCAACGGTGGAGATAAATATAAGACCCACCAACATTCATGGAAGTTAACGTGCGATTAGGGTGGTTTTCCTCTCAACCCCACCACCACATGGAGCTCATCGAGTGGGATAGCCCCCAAAAGGGAAAAAGTGCTTCTCGATTGTGAGGGCCGTGATCACCTGAAAACCACTCAGGTCGCGGAGAATAGGGCAGAGTTGGAAAATCTCTGGTTTCACGGTTTTCAAAAGTCATCTGCTCCAGATTGTTCGCTTCATCTGTCCTCCTTGACCCGATGTGTGAAACATTCAGTGCCTGCCTTCCTGCAACCCTTGAAGCCCTCTCTTCCTCGTCAGTACAATTGGAAACATCATGGAACCAATTAATTTTGGAATCGCCAGTTAACCACTCCCGACCGCTTTCAAAAGACCCCATTATGAGCTTGCCTCTGATCAAACAACCTCTGGTTAATTGTGCCCGCCTCCATGGCTCTTTTAAGGAACACTGTATTGTCTTCATTTGCTTGGTTTTGACATTTCGTCTTTAGTCTGTTTCTAGGGTACTCTTGCCAATTCATCACTACCCTATCATCTGTGCAGATCACTCCTTGATTGGCTAGCAAATCTGCTAGTTTATTGGCCTTTCTTCGCACATGAGCAAAACTAACTGTTCTCAGTCTCTGTATATGGCTTTGAATCTATTGGAAGACTTGAATTAGCCTCCAGTTTGTAGAGGATTTTTTCGATTTTGTTCCCCAGCTTATTCTTTTGACTGAGTTAATGACCAGCTCGGAGTCAGCTTCAATGATCGTATTTTGGCAATTTTCCTGAACCAGGAACTCAAGACATTGTTCCATGGCCATTAACTCCGCCATGTTGTTGGTGGCCTTTCCTAAGTGGCCATGGAAGATAAACAAAATATCTCCCTTGTCATCCCTTAACACCCCTCCATGGCCTGCCTTGCCCGGATTACCTTTGGAAGCCCCATCAATGTTGAATTTTAGAAAGCCCTTAGGGGGAGGATGCCAGAAGTCTAGTTCAGGATCCACAATAGAAACTTTCCTGACTAAGCCTTGAGGAACGAGACCCTGTAACTCTAGCATACAAAGAATCCTCCAGTCTGTAGTAGAAGGGGGATTCAAGGGAAGATTTCAAATGGTAGTGCTGACTGTTTCCTTAATCTATTATAGGATCAGATCATACAAAAACTAGGGAGATTTCTTAACATTCTTGAAGATTCTATTGTTCCTTTCTTTCCAAACATTCCAAAGAATGAAGCTTGGTGTAAGAGCCCATGCTGAACCAAGAACTTCATTATCCGAAAATTTCTTTCGCCATTTGGTGAGAGTATTGAAAAGACTTCCAATATCTCTGTCAGAATGTTGGAAGATAGCTGCAAAAGAATCCCATAATCTAGAGGTAAAAATGCAATTGTTGAGAAGGTGTTCCATGGTCTCCTCTTGAGCCTCATAGAGTTGGCATCTAGAAGGCCCAAGGAAACCCCTTTTCTTGATATTATCCTAGGTCAGGATTTTCCTTTGTAGAACCAACCACAGAAAAAGTTTAATTTTCATCCAACCCTGATGCTTCCAAAGGTTTTGCCAAATCCTGTCAGGAGCCTGGGAATAAAGTTCAAGGAGAATGAGTTTAGCTTCTTTGAGATTAAAGTTCCCCTCATTTTAATTGCCCCATCTCATCTGGTCATTCCCCCTTGAAACTAGAATTTTCCTTTTCTCTAACAATTTCATTAGTATTTCTACCTTAGTTTTTAAAGGACTATCATTTCGGAGATCACGTTTTCTCCATTTCCTTGAACTATCAGCTTGATCCCAAAAATCCTTTACCTGGGTGAGATCCTTAGTATCTGTCTCTGCTTTGACCTATAACAGAATAGGTTCTTGTTGACATCTTTCCTCCCAGAATAAGGCTAAGTCTCCTTCTCTGATTTCCCAGAAGCTATGGTCTTGAATTAAGCTTCTATTATCCCAGGCTTTGTTCCAAATATGAGATCCTCTTATATTCCCATCCATCCTTATGTGATAATTATTTGGAAAAGAATTTGCATATTTTTCTTTCCAAGTGATAGCCCATTGTGCCTCTGGTTCCTTTATCCATCACCACCAAAGCTTTGCCCCTAGAACCTTACAAAGAATCTCAGGATCATCCAATCCAAGACCCCCGTGGTTCTTGGGTTTGCACATTTTTTCCCAGGCAACTAAGGCCCATTTCTTCTTTTCTTCCCCCTTGCCCCAAAGAAAGTCTCTTTGAATGTTTCTCATTTGATGCAGAATTCCTTTAGGGGCAGGGATAGCTGAAAGCATAAAGATTGGGATTGATTGAAGCACAACCTTTGTGAGGACCAACCTGCCAGCCAAGTTTAATGATCTTATTGTCCATTTCCTGGTCTTGTCTTGTAGCTTACTTATCATCGACTCCCAAATACTCTTGTGTAACGGTTTTGCAGTTAATGGAACCCCCAGGTATTTCGAGGGGAGAGAGTCTCTTTGGAAGCCCAAAATTCTAGATATGTTCCTCTGAATAGCAATGTTAGTATTGAAGAAAAAAATCTTAGATTTGGAAAGATTAGCTTCCATACCAGAGGCCATGGCAAAGTCATTGAGGATTTGTTTGTAAGCAAGAGCTTCTTTGACTGTGGGTATTCCTTGCAGCATGGTATCATCCACAAATTGTTGATGAGTTAAGGCTTGTCCATTGTCGGAGAGTTGAATCCCCCTGATGTTACCAACTATTTTTGCATGCTTGATAGCCCTGCCCAGTCCTTCCATCATGAGGATGAAGAGAAAGGGAGAGAGAGGGTCACCCTGCCTAAGGCCCCTGGAAGGGGTAAAAGTCTCTGAAGGAGAGCCATTGACTAGAATTGAAAAACTAGAAGAAGTAATCAAAGCCAAGATCCATCTTACCCAATTGTGATCAAACCCGAAAGCAATAAGAATTTTCCTGATATAGTTCCAATTCAGTTTATCATAAGCTTTGGCTATGTCCAGTTGCATGATCATTCCAGCTTTTCTCTTACTAGTAAGAGAGTGCACCACTTCATGAGCTTGGATGATGTTATTAAGAATTTGCCTTCCTTCCACATATCCAGACTGTTCTCTCGAAACTAGTGAAGGCAAGAGGGGTTTGAGTCTATTTGCAGCCACCTTTGATATTATCTTGTAAATCACATTGCATAGAGCTATAGGTCTGAATCTATCAGGGGTTTGAGCCATCTCCTATTTAGGGATCAGGGCTATAAAAGAGGAGTTCAGAGCTTTCAAAATGGTTCTGTGCCTCCTGGAATCTTCCACTACCTGCAGAATATCCTGTTTGACAATATTCCAACAAGCTTTGAAGAAATCGACATTGAAACCATCCGGGCCTGGCGCCTTACCATTCTGCATTTCTTTGAGAACCCCACTTACCTCCTCTTCGGTCACAGGCCTGTAAAGGTTAACATTATCCTCTCTGGAAACTATCCTGGGTATGTGCTTAGTGAAGTCCCAAATGTAGTGATCTCTTTCATAACAGGTTTCCTGTGTTATGTTTCTAAAGTATTGGACTAGAACTGCCTCTATATCTTCATGAGATTTGAGATTATTTCCTCTTTTATCCTTAATCAAAGAAATTCTATTATGAGCTCTGTTTGCCATGGTGGATTTGTGAAAAAATATGGTATTACGATCACCTTCTTTTAGCCATTGGACTCTAGATTTTTGTCTCCAAAATATTTCCTCTTGTTTGCATATATTCTCCCATTGTTGCTGATATTTGGTGGCTTGATCACTTCGGTCTTTGTCATGGCCCTCTTTGATAAGGGTTTGGTTAAGTACCTGCAGTCTACCTTCAATCATTTTTTTCTCTTCAAAGATATTACCAAATTCATTCTTGTTCCAATCTTTAAGCTTGAGCTTGATGTGTTTTAATCTTTTCTGTAGGAGGAACATTCTGGTTCCCTGAATGTTTAAATCCTCTGCCCACCATTTGGTTACGTTGCTGATGAAATCTGGGTGGGAAAGCCAGATATTCTCAAATCTAAAAGGTCTGTTCCTGGGGTTACCAATGCCCTGAACCTCCAGTTGAACTGGCCAGTGATCTGAACCGCCAAAGGGTAGCACTCTTGCTACCATTTCCTTGTCATTGAGCATAAGATCCTCTGAGATTATGAATCTGTCTAATTTGGAAGCTACTTGAGACTCTCCTCCTCTTTTATTGTTCTAGGTGAAGATTTCGTTATTCATTTCAATATCCACCAGCTCCATCTTATCAATAAAGGTTTGAAAAGCCAAAGAGTCTTTGCCAAGAACTCTAGTTCCCCCTTTTTTCCGTGAGTGATTTAATCATGTTGAAATCACCCCCTAAGATCCAAGGTATTCCTACATGTCTATTTCTGAGAGTCTCCAGAGAGTTTAGAAGCCTAAGTTTGTCATCCATTCTTTGTGGGCCATAGACATTTGTAACCAGGTAGGTTTCCTTTTCTCCTACTGGTTGAATTACTACAGATAAATAATCCCTAGATGCCTCCGCATCTATTAAGTCAATTTTTTGTGGATTCCAGAGAGTGAGAATGCCTCCTGCTATATTCTCTGCTTTGACTTCCAAAAACTCAAATATTTTGAGCCATTTACTGTGAATATCTCTTATCTTCTGAATGGAACACTTAGTTTCCTGAATGAAAATCACATCCGGAGATGCTTGTTTCATTCTATTACTCAGTAATCTTTGTTTCCTTTTACTACCTAGACCCCTGATATTCCAAGAAGTGAACTTCATAATTAAAGATTAGTAAAGGAGTAACTGGATAGGTCTTTCATCTTACCTGAATCTATCATTAGCTTCCTGCATTCCATCAACAACTCGTTCTGCTTTTTTCTGCCCCTCTTCTTTCCTGGGATTTTGGGTGCTAGTCCTGTTGTATTTTTCATCGTTTTCACTCCTTCTTTGCCTTGTCTATCTTTGTGTTTTAGTTTGTCCAACCCTGTAGTTTGGGTCTTCCATAAAAACAACTGCTGAACCCTATTGAACTCCTCTATGGGTAATGAGTCTAACCCTTCTCTAGTTCCTTGATTCAAGAAACCTTCTAAGTCTAGGTTCTCTTTCTCAAGAATTTCCTGGAGTTCATGGTCCTCCATATCTGTCTCACTTTGGGTCATTTCAAGATCCATCACTTGTTCTGTAGTACTTAGCATAAATTCTTTTTGTTTGTTGTTTTCTTGTATTTGTTCACTTTCTTCTTCTTTTTCCTCCTCCATTGGGCTTCCTTCCTTTGCTTTAGCAGTATCTATTGGACCTTCATCTACTTCAAGGATTTGGAACATGTTCTGGTTAACTTGCTGCCCTGCAACTTTGCATGTTCTTAGTCCTCTTTTGCCCCCTTTTCCTTTGTGTTCCACCTTGAAGAAGCTTCTGGATCCCTCATTATATCGGCTTTGTTTTTGTTCTCTATCTTACTGAGAGGGAAGTCTCTGAACAAATGTCCATGCTCGTGACATTTGTGACATCTGAAAGGAATATGTTCATAATCTACCGTTTGTATCCATTCCTCATCAAAAAATTCCAGAATAACCTCATCTGGAAAAGCTCCAGAGAGATCCATCTCCACACATATTCTGGCGAAGGAAGTATACTTTCACCTTCTAGTAGCCTCAGAAAGTTTGACAAAATGCCCTAACTTATTTCCTATGGCTGATACAAATTCCGTTTGCCAGTAATCAAGAGGTAGCGAATAGAGCCTTACCCAGACTGGGACTGAAGTAAAAGTTTCGCATTTTGGAAGAAAGTTCATAATATAAGGTAGCATATAGAGGCCTGTTGCAGCATAAAAGTATGGCCCTCCTTCAAACACTTTGTCCTTATCTTCAATATTTGCAGATACAACAGTGGAAAATCCCTTGGACCCAAGATGTAGGTCAATGATGCCTTTTGGTTTCCAGTGGTATTTAATCCACATTTGTAATGCTTTTTCAGTGGGCCACACCCCCATGAATTTACAAATGATTGCATAAGTTTGCATGTGATCCCTGTGCGCCTACAGTGCTGGATCATTTAAAATGACTCTTGGAGTTACCGCCACCTTGGGTTTGCATGGTCCCATGTGTGCTTTGTCTTTAGTGCTTTGTTCCTTGATTTCTTCCTCATTTTCCAATGCATCATTGTGCTCCCTTGACTTAGTTCCCTCCTGCTCTTCTTCATTGCTTCTATCCTTTCCATCTGAAGGCTCTCTGTCATTTTCCATTGGTTTTTTTCCCCTGCTAGCCACAACATGCTTGTAGGAGGGAGTGGAGCTCCCTCATGTGTGTCCTTTCATGGAGGACTGCCTCTGTGACAGTCCGAAACCCTGGTAGTCTTCGTACTTTGTTCCTGCCTGCTGCATCCTCTCCGTCCCCGTGCTGTTCGCTTTTCGGATCCTTCCCTCTCGCAATTCTCATTGTGTACTTCCAAAACCTTTTCAAAATTTGATAGAGAACTCTTAAGATCTCCCAACTTCATTTGAATTTTTGTGACTGAAGACTGACTACAAACTGATAACATCATCGATTTTGTTCTCTCAATAAGAACAGATTTATCTTCTGATTCTTTGTTGTTAACAGACATTTCACTTTTCTCTGAAGCCTCCTCAATAGGAAAGAAACTAGAGGCTAAAAATTGGGTTAGTTCCAAGTTAAACTCATGACCATTCGCCACTATTTCAGAACTCTCAACAGAATCGTGGGTTGTATCAGAATCTGCATCATCTTCTACACTACAACAACTTATTTGACTTGGGAAAGATGTTATTGGAGAGTCCTCGGGCTGCGTGATAACCTCAGATTCATCGATATCATCACTGTTACAGTCAGAAGAGGTTGTCCAACCATTTACAGTGAGCAGATGCTCTTTTCTTCCATTTGCAGATTCTTCAGTTTTGTATATCTGCAGGCGAAGTCTTCTCATAGCAGTGCCTTGACTAGGCAATGACAGTTGATGGCTATGCGACAACTGAGGTCGAGAGCGAAATTGGATTTGAACACCATTGTCTAGCATGCTAGTAAGCAACCCTGCCACACAAGGTTCGTCGTTCTTTTCTTCTTCGATAAGGGGTAGAAATGAATAAAGATCTTCACAGTTTTCAAAACTGTTTAGTAAGGATGAAAGGTCAATATTTTCCTGATCGGAAATAGATCCAACATCAAAATATCTTTCGAATGCTTTTGATTTCATGACAAAGGAATTCATTAGCTTCCCAAGCGAATAGTCCTTCTTAGCCAAATATAAGTTTTCAGGAATATGTGGGAAATACTCTTCCTCACATGATGAATAGAATGCATTATTTTGCAATTTTTGGTTCCTCCACTGAGAATCATCATTTTCATTGGTAGAGGTATCACGAAGTGATACTGAATTGCAATTTGGATTGGATATGTCCTGGAGACACTCCATTGCTCCATCAATACAATTAATGTCTTCGCTCTTATTGTCTAAAATCTCTAATGATGTTTCTGACCATGAACTTGTTGGAGCATCATCTTCCTGCTTTCCTGGTGAGGACCTATCTTCTAACTGACCTTCAATGTCACCCTCTAAGCCATCAGTAGGAGAAGAGGTGTTGTTTAACATGGGAAAAGCTTCCTCACTCTCACTATCAATGTCAGATTCTTTGTTTCCCTCCAACTCAACACTTTTGATATCTTCCCCTTCACCATAATTGGCATTGTTTCCTCCACTTTTACTATGTGAATTCATATCTTTCTCTCCATTATCAGAATTAGCCATTTTCACTTCCCTTTTATCATCAGAATCAGAATCAGTAATCTTCACATCTTCATCATCTTCCTTATTATCGATTTCCTTTCGACATGCTTTAACTTCTGCAAATGATTTTTCTAAATGCTAAAATGCTTCTTGAATTTTACTAAACTTCTCAACACATTCAAGACGTAAATGTGATGGTATATTGTGCGGTGAAAAACGTTCAAAGACTCGCATGATTATATTGTGCGCCATGGCTCTGATACCACTGAAGCAACAAAACCTGTAGCTTGTTGACTTAAATGTAAAAATACACGAGGTATTTTGTAATAATAATTTATTATATATAACATGTATAAGTGATGATTGTTACAATGAGGACCCTCATATATATACCTAAGCAGGTTTCCTTTCGTGACTGGGCATGTCTTTTAGACATGCCTTTTCACTTAACTTAATGACTATTTAACATAATCAATATTTGATTATTTAATATTTACATTTATTTTATTTATTTACTTGTTATGAATTATATTCATAACAACTCTCTTGCCCTGATTGAGAGATAGTGCTTCCAGAGTCAGTTTCAAGACATATCGTCCAAACTCCACCTCATGGACATGATTATTCGACCTACGGTTCTTTATGGCTCTGAGGTCTAGGAGCCAAGCTTGGTACAGATGGATTGGGCTAAGATGGAGAGAGTCCAAACATTGTTTCTTAGATGCATCATAAGATACAAACGTATTGTTCCACAACCTGTTATCCAAGCAAAGTTCAGTGCCCATCCATCCCGCCTCGAGGTCATCTTTTGTCTAGTCTCTTTCCTCCAAAGTGTTAGATCTCTCCAGGACTCAGCGGCAGGGAGAGAGTGTTGTTGAAGAATCTAGGGCAAGTTAAGTTAATAAGGTTCTTCTTGCCATGATAACTATTTGTGAGGTATTTTTAACTTTTCCTTATTAGCACAATCTTTGCTTGTTATTCTTAGAGTGTATCTTCTTAGTTCATCAAATAGTTACCAAAATGAAAGAGACAAGAACACAAGATGTTGGCTTTCTTCTAGGGCCAAAACCTCTCACTCTTTGAGAGGAAAACCCGCACAAAATTCTTCTTATAGAGATTCCAATTGACGAATACCAAGACCATGACCCTTGGCCTATTTAACCACTCCAAGACCAAGACACCAATCCTCTTCTTCGTCATTGCTGAGATCACCATTACTACTACTGAAATCATCACTACTGCAACACCAAGGCCTTCACTACTGCACTACCGAATTTATTATTGTTGCATCATAGTTGTACCTTACTGCACCGAGATAAATGTTGCATCATTGTTGTACCACTGAGATCTTCATCATAAAAAAGAGATCTCTGCACTGAGACATGAGAGCTGCCCCGAGATCTTCATCAGGATTATGACCGAGACCATAATTGCAACTAAGTCGAGATCATGACTGCATCTAGAATGTATGTCACACCAAGATCATCCTCATCACAACTATGCTGACACAATGATTGTGTCTAGAGTGTATGTCGAGAGGGTATCACTGTGAGATCACCTAGATCCTCCTTCATCACGAATATGCCAGGACTGTTGACTGCGTCTAGTATGTCGAGACAGTGATCTCTAAGACTGTGTGGACAGACCTATTAAGTGACATCTAAAATCTTCCTATGACATCTGAAATCTTCCTATGACAGCCTTCCGAAAACTTCAGATGAATCTGAGTTATGTGCTTTCTGTGGTGACCCTAGCCTCTACATTTGAGCCGGCATGACATGTTGAACGGATGTGTCTCTATAGGTGAGCTGACATGACTTCTTTAGCTATTTTTGGAGGTCGACTTTTTCAAGAGGGATTGTGCTTGTCTTTGGAGGGCTTCTTGACATTTCTATAGACTTGTATACATTAAACATAGGCTCAAGAAGAGCTTCTTCATACATGAAATTGACTCTTTGACTTAAAATAAATCCTAAGGCTCTCAATGGGAGCCACTAACAAATAAACCTCTTGCTCATGAAACCCATGCAACAAGGCATACAAGACTAATTTTATTTCTTTTATTTCATCATTTACAAATATCATGTCATTATGAAGACCAAACCAAGTTACACTTTCTTCAACACTCCCTCTTAACTAGGGAGGTATTCATAATGGTACTTGGTCATTCTCAATCTGAAGAATTTCTCATAAGAAGGAATCATATTCGTAACCCATCTGTATAGCATCATAGTAACCAACATTGTTTCCACAGCAAGGCCTTGACTGACAGCTCTATCTCTCATTAGATCAGAGCACAATGTTGGTGAGACCAATCACTGTACACACCTTCATTATTGTCTCTCAAGGTACATACCCACCCGGGTGTTCACTATGTATGACCATCTAGGACTATTCTTATCTTGTGTTCCCAACCCTCAAAGAATATCGATCCTCTTTCCTACTCTTATCTTGGATGCCCTACACATCCTCAAAGAGCATCGGATGCCAGATGATTACCCAATCCTCCATTCTTTCTTCTCAAGTGAAGACAAGAATGTTGTGCCTATTTCTCCCTCTTAACTAGAGAAGATATGCCCATTCCTGTAAAGGAATGTACCCAAGTTCCCTCTTACCAGCAATTTTCCCAAGCTCCCTCTCAATTAGGGACTTGTCAGAGCTCCCCCTTAGCTAGGGACTCTCTTTTTCATCAACAACTTCTTCTTCATGGGTCCTTCAGCTGCTTCATCAAGATGTCATGAAATATAGTCGAGCTTCTTCCTTGTAGGGCATTAGCCATCCATCACTTTCCTTCTTGGATCGTCATATCATTCCTTTCTTCATGGAAAGTGGCCTTCTTGATACATATCTGGAACCTTCATCATATGGCTACTTCTTCCTCATCATGTTTCTTTCAAGAATTTCCATCCACCACATGAATGCTAGTTTTACTTGTACTTACAACTCTTGTTCCAGTAGCCCTACATGAACTCATCCAGATATTATTCAAGAAATCAAAACATAACATTAAGTCAAATAATACCTTACGAGATGGATTTTCATCATGAAATCTTCCTGTCGGTATCAACATCCTGCATACATGTTTACATATATATATCCCAGAGATATCATTGTCAAGGGTCTTCATCTTTTTCAGACTTCCATCAGAGTCTTCATATCTTTCCAAGAGATTTCCTAGTCAAATATTCTTGGTCTTTTGGATGTTGATTGCCTTTATCATGGTTGCATATCTCATGATCTCTTCCTTCCACACACATTCCATTCCAAGGAGCTTTCAATCAGAGTTCCTTCATTGTAGTCAACCACCTCATACTTCATATGAGGAGATATTATGTTGATTTCATCTAGTGTGACTTATGCCTTTCTGCATCCTTTCAGAGGAGGAGATCATTTTGCCCCTTATCATGCTTTGTTGGATTATATGGGCCTGACCCAAGTTCGGAAGAGTTATTTAGCCAAACAAATCCTGCAGCTACCGGTCCTTTCGGCAACAGCCCATAGAGCACGAACTGAGGTCTCACCCGAGGTAGCAAGGGAGGGTGCTGGAACCAGGTTTCCGCATCCTTGGGATGTCTTGATATGGTCTGGAGAGTTTGCACACCACTCTATGGCCTCGTGCCACTCTGCTTCCACGCAGATTCGAAACTGGGCTATCCCTTAATACTTATTACTTATTGAGTTATTATAGATCCAATCTACTTTTTACGGTCTTTAAGAAAACATTTAATCAGGATAACCAGTGTGCACATTTAAAACAGATACAAATTTTCATAAACCCATAACATAAGCATAAGCATACAGATCCAATAGGAATATCAACCATAAATTAATCAGATCCATAATAGTTCAGATTTAACACAGTATTTGGGAACCAACTTATCTTTATTCAACTTCTTTTGTCAATACAACCAGATCTGCCCTACGCACTCAGCTGTAGGGGTCCGTGCACATAGCTGCGGACTCTACTAGGCCTCTGCGTACACAACTACAGAGCCTCTATCTACCTACCAACACCCTTGACTCAAACTTACAGACACTCCAGAACTTCATGCCTCATAAACTAATTACAATTCAGATCAATCATGCCAAAAACTAACTACTTCCTAACCATAGAGCCTTGCTCTATTTATACCTTTCCATGGTCTACAGACCCTGGGCAGGCCGACTCACTTTACATTATTTTTGGGTGGACAACCCTTTGACTTGACTTATTACAATTCGTGCTCTGCGCCCTTCGCGGATTCCTTTACCATATCTTTTCCCAAAATTGTGGGCTTTGAGCCCCAAAATTGCAACGTAGACCCTCTGCTACCCAATAGTCCCCCAACACAATCATCGTGATTTGTCCCGAGTCACATGGCTAGCGCAGTCATCTTCGCACATAGGTTAGTCAGCAACTTCTACACATTGCGTGTGCTTTCAACAAACTCTGCCACGAGCCTTTGTACTTGTTCCAAGCAAGCTGTTGATGCATCCGTATCACTTGCAGTTGCTTGCTCGGTATCACATACTACTTGCATAAGGTCCTCGGCAGGTTCGGTGGTGACTGCTTTGCCCTTTTCGACTAATGACTTTTTGTTAAATCGCGGGAAGGCCCAACTATCCCTATCATCTACGTGTTCTTCCTGGGTCGCGATGTGTGTGAGGACTTTGGAACCTCGGGGACCTGAGTCTCGTCATCTGGCTCTTCCTGAGTTAGTTGCAGTTCCTCTGCGAACCATGCTCGGGTTCTGGCCATGGTACTCATGGGGTGCCTGGTAGCCGAGTGCTTACTGCTCTTCACTGTTTCAAATCACAAATATTCCAGTGCCATCTACAGGTTATTATATAAGTACGTAACTTTGAATAAATCCCTTCCCTCCTTTTTCAGTTTAGTACCAGTGTCAAAGCGACAGATCTTTTCAGATCTTACTCGGAACTCCCGTCTTAATGGCCCGCCACCCGCTCCTCCCTGCCATAACTTAAATTTCTTGTCAGAAATAGTGTTGTTAACAGTCACCTTCTGACCTTTCCTCATGGTAGCATAGCCTTCCTTGCGCAACCACGATCTCGCAGACCAAATGACTCTTAAAAGAACCTGTTTTTCCGGACATCTTGTTAGGCGGAAAGAGTCGATTGTGCGGACACAACCAACCTCCCTAGGAGCCTAAGACTCTCTAGTGACAAACAAGACAAACAAGAGCAATCCTTCTCTAAACATGCATTTACTATATGGGAAATCAAGTGTTTAGATCCTACCTGTAGTCCAACGCTGTTGTAGCAGTCCAGCTCCGCTGATCCGGATGAGCTCCTCCTTCACTTTGAAACCTGCATACACTAACAATCAAACGATTAAATAGCACTTGATAATCTCATAGAATAAAACATATTTAACACATAGACCAAGGAGTACATGAAACAACTCATAAATAACAAGTTATTGAGAAGAATGGACTCATTTGCATTAATAGGTAACAAAAGGAACAAATACAACCTGAGCCTTGGTGTTGTGCAAGTCCCTCCCAGGGTCCATCAATAGTTCTCCTTTACTTTGACAAAGCTCACCCACTTCCAAATAGAACAAGCAAAGATGGCAATCTCTCCTCACAAGCTTCTAAATGGGAGTCCTAATTCCTGCAGCATCTACCCTTAGAAATGTATAGCTTCCAACCTCCTCTCCTTCTGGCCCAATGCCTGTATTTATAGTGCTCAAGAGGAAGTTAATCAGGTCCACCATCAATGGGATAACCCCCTCTTTGGATGGGATAGCTCCCTTATTGATGGGATAAGTTCCTCTTTGGTAGGGGTGCATGAACCATCTCGAGGCGCTCAATACACGTCGAACAACCTTCTAGAATTCTCTAGAAATGACCACAAGTAACTTTTTAAAGATGAAACTTGCGCATTTTAACCTTTACAGGGGGACGCACCTGCCCCTTTACATACAGAGCGTCCAAAGACGCAGTTTTTGTGAACATTGGGTGCGTACCCGCAGGTAAGGTTGAGAGAACCTGCGTACCCAGAGATAAATACATTTATAAAGACTTTCTCTCTGTTTTTGGAGTTTGACATGGAGAGAAGAGGTATAAGACTTGCCTAAGAGGATAGTATGACTGTTGATAGAGCCATACTAACTGTAAATAGTCATGGTGACATTTTTTAGTGTAATAGATTGCCCCCTAAAGTGCGAAGCCTGTAATAGATTAGGGTTTTGTATTATCTAGGAAGGGTGAAGCGCTTTATCATTTCAAGGATTATCTCGTGGAGAGCCTGGTCAGAACCTGCAATTTTCAACACAAAATACATGTATAAGATTATATCATCACTGAGGTAGGCATTCCCATACTCAGATTAAAACTTTAACTAACAAACTAACTACTCTGATACGGGAATGATCTTGCAGTACATCATAATCATAGACTTTTGTAGACACAGTATGGGTGCATCCATCTATTTATGATTAGTCTACTTAGATAATGAATACAAAACTCCTCGCAGCCTGGATGGTGGAAACTAGATCCAGGGTCTTCATTTCTACTTCCCGAATTGGTACGATTCTAGCCATGCGAATAAATGAGTTGATGTCGAACATGGTAGAAACCACTTGATTACCAGTCGATGATGTAAACTGTTAACAAGCGTGAGAGAGACCACCAGTAATGTCAATGGTTCTCAAAGTACCCAGTACAATCCATGAGATGTGAATGAATGAGTTGATGTCGAACATTTCACGGAATCCTTCGATCGAAAGTCAATGATGTAAACTGACGTCAAAGGCGAGAAACCTGCCATTGATGTATGCAGACTTCAAGGTACTGACGATTTCTAAGTCATCTCTCTAGATAATGTGCTGATGTTGATAGAAAGCGACTCGTTGCAGGAAAGCCCGCAACACGAAATCATTGTTCAAGTTGAAGAAATGTTGCTGTAAGGACTAACTCAGGGATGGTCAAATGGATGACAAGTATTTTGCAGATGAAAGTTTCGCTTGCAGACCTCTTGAACACATAACGACACGACAGATGGCTTGGTGATGAATAACTCAAAGTTAATCCCCGGAACCCGGCTAAAGACTTTTAAAGTGGTTTGATCAACTGTGAGGTAAAGGATTTCCCAACCCAGGTGAATGAAAAGTGTCGTGTTCAAGAGTGGTAATAAAGTTTCTTCTGAGACAAAAGGTAACAAATAGGCTCATTCTTCTCTCTTTTCCCCCACCATTTCTGGCAAGTACCTCTTTATTTTTAACAAGCTTGAGGAGGATAACATATGCTTGATTATAAGCTCATCCTTCGGATGAGTCCAACCTAGTTTTGATTCGAACCCTAGGAAGGAGTGGTTCGTTCCTGTTTGTAATTGAACAGGTCCTTTACTGTGAAATTTTTAACGAGCCCAGTATAGGAGAAACTCGGCGTTTTTCAATTTTAGAGAGTCTGAAAAACTTAAGAAGACTCCAAGTTGAACTTTTTCGTAGATTTGTGTCCCTCAAGCCCGAAAAAGTATAAAATAATACCTGGGGGAACCGCTTGATCTTGCGACCAAGGAGTACTTTCATAATTAGTGCCACTGACCTGAAAAGTAAAAAGCGATCAAGGACACGTCGTTTTATTTCCGTATCGAGTTTGAAACGAAAAAAACCCGACAATCTTTTCCTGATTTTACGGTCAGAAAAGAGCTATAAGGGGACCGTCTTTTAATTCCATTTTAACGAGTGTAAAAGAAACACTCGGCAATCTTTTCATTTTTTAGGAGTCAGAAAAGGGCTTAAAAGATGACTCTGATATTTTTGGTTCGTGAAAAATGACAATTTTCCCTCTAAATCCCTTTGTCTTGCACAAAAATGACACATTACTCATACATGTTTAAGATAGGCAAAAATACATCGAAAAACATCCTTCCATGGTGAAAAATGAAAAAATTCATCCAAAAAACCTATAAAAAGACTTTTTACCATGTCATTTTTACCATTTTACTGTTGAGGTTGAAAAAAGGGCTTTTGGCAAGAAACTTCCCGTGGTCGCTGCGGAAACTCCGACCGTCAGAATCGAACGCCGTCTCTTCCAGGTATTTTACAACATCCTCCTCTTCAATTTCATCTGATTAAAATTGTGTTTTAGGTTTTATTTTTGATTTTTGGGGGGTTTTGGGTTTCAAAGTGCGCTCTGCGGGGTACGCAGGTGCCCTTCGGGTGACCTGCGTCCCCCGACTTTTTCCTGTACAGGAAAAAGGTCGGGGGACGCAGCCCACCTTCAGGCCAGCTGCGTCCCGACGCTCTGTGTTCTAAACGCGGGGTGCGTCCCCCGCGAAAGGCAGAATTTGAAACCCCAAACTCCACAAACAACCATTTAAAATTTCCCAAATCAATTCTAATCTCTGTTTCTTGGTGTGTAGGGCACTCACCATGTTGGATTGGAGAGAAAGAGAGCACGAGGACGTTGATTTAGCCGCAATTGAACATCAACCTTCCATTGATGCCCTAAAAGCATGCGGGATATATAAATACTGGGCCATACCTGGCATGAGGGCTCAGGTGAGATTCTTGGAATGGCTGGTTGAGAGATGGAACGTTCATGAGCAATGCTTTTACATAGGAGGGCACCAGCTCGAGATAGAGCCCTCTGACGTATACTTTCTCACTGGCTTGCCAAATAGAGGCGAGCAACTCAATCTAGTCGGGACTAGGCCGGGTGGCCAATCCCTTGCTAGTCTCCGGGCGGATTGGTGCACACCCAATGCACACCATGCGAAAGGCGTGGAAATCAAACACATCTCTCTGCGTGAACTCAAAGTTATAGCTTTCACGGTTACCAGAATTTGCGGCGTAGCCGCTTTACATATTGCCACCGGGTCCCAAATGCGGATGGCGATTGACTGTTACCAAGGCACCATTTTCAACTGGTGTGATGTTGTGTCGGCTAATATGAAGAGCCAACTGACTAGGGCAAAGAACGGACAACTGAAGACCTTTGGATATGGGCCTCTAGTTGTGAGCTTTGCCTTAGAGAGAGTTCCAATGCTGATCCCTCAGCAACTCACTGTTGATATCTTGGGTCCTCGAGAGCCAAAGCTGATACGATGGGTTATGGTGATGGCCCGGCATCCTGACGAGGGCACAACGATTGTTCGATTCTCTGATAGTTATTTTCACTGGTTAGAGGACCAGGTTTTTACGATCCAGGACTTTCCATATGCCGAAGTAGATTTTCGAGGTGATCCGGACATGGTTCTTCCACAGGGAGAACAATGGGACGACAGAGGTACTTTATTTTTCACAAGTTTTCAAATTATGTATTTTTTTTTTTGTTTTTATATATATCGTCTCAAAACTGACAGTAAATTTTTTTCAAAATGCAGATGTTGGACCACAGCGCCCAGCCAATCTCCGGCCTTTTGAGAGGAGACATCCAGTTGCACCGGTACCGGCCCCACAGGACATGGCTGCAGAGTCACTAGCTGAGTTGGAGCAGGATCTAGAGCGTCTGACGGTGGATATACCTGAGACTACCATAGATGATATTCCTATCAGACTTCAGCGCTATGTAGTCGCAGTCCCTGGACCGTTTAGGAGATTTTT
This sequence comes from Pinus tabuliformis, assembly GCA_031772625.1. Taxonomy (NCBI): domain Eukaryota; kingdom Viridiplantae; phylum Streptophyta; class Pinopsida; order Pinales; family Pinaceae; genus Pinus; species Pinus tabuliformis. Next base: position 1,181,921,568 of record CM062809.1, read on the forward strand.
GTGTAAGGTAGCCCGTGCAGTGGTGTCGTATAGGGAGCACCACCAGTGATTGGCTAGTCACTTTGTAGACACATGTGACATTTTTGACTTTTTGTACTTTATCATTTTTGCCGATCATAAGGTGTTTTTCAACCTATGATCGAAGACGATGTATATTTTTTGACACACTCCTATCTATATATATATCACTATTACCGGCTTATCTTGTTTAACATATGTGATGAAATGTTTTTAAATTTACTTGCATGATTATTGTAAATGTCTGTCCAACATTCGAGAAGCAATTGCATCTGCTAATGTATTTAAAGACCTTGGAATATGCTGATATTCAATGTAATCAAATTCACGTTCCAAGAGACGCACTCTCAAAAACAATCTTAATAACACAGGATTTCTAATGGCATAAACTCTATTAAGCTGTAATACAACAAGTTCAGAATCTAACCTCACTATCAAACGTCGAATTCAAAATGAAATAGATTCGGATAATAATTCAACCACTGCACTGTATTCTGCAATGTTGTTTGTTGTTTGACCGAGGCTTACCCCATGCATAGAAACTAACTCGTCAGAGGGCGAATAGATAACCCAAGCTGCGGAAGAGATATTCCGTGTACTACGACAAGCACCATCAGCAAATCCAATGTATGTTTGGAGAGGCGTCGACATCTGCAATATCAAGAGTAAAACCAAGATAAGCCAGAATAATGACGAAAAACACACTCTCTAAGCTAAGCACACTAACTAAACTAACAAACACGCTAAAAAATTCTCCATACCCACCATTTAAGCATAATACCTCTTTAGGTAAAGTCCATTTCTGGGTTTACCCAAAGAGTCCCCATCAAAATCTACCAGCTCATAAGCCCCTTTTGCTAGCTTTCGCTTTACAATGTAGGGTCCATGCCACATAGGAACGAATTTTCCAGCACCTAGCTTATCGTTAGCTTGATCATATAATAACACTAGGTCTCCCTCCGAAAAACTTCGAGGGGTCACATTTCTATCATACTGAGCTTTCATTTGCTTCGCGTGAGTCTCGATTTCCAATGCAGCGTCACGTCGAGTCTCATCTAATTTAGCTAAGTACAATAAACGTTTCTCCTCTTCGGAAGTAGCTGGAAGTAATTCGACAGCCATTTGAAGTGATGGGATTTCGCATTCAATGGGTAACACAGCTTCCAAGCCATAAACTAGCTGGAAAGGAGTGAACCCTGTTGAAGTTTTCACTGAGGTTCGGTATGCCCATAGCGCTGAAAATAACATGTTGTGCCAATTCGATCGATGAATACCAATGGTTCGTCGGATCATGATAACCAGAACTTTGTTGATAGACTCAACCAAATCGTTGGCTTGCGGATAATAAGGAGTAGAGCTATCGTGGCGCAAACCAAGTTGGCTTGTAAGCTCAGTCATCATGATGTTTCGAAAATGGCTCCCATGGTCAGTAATGATTGCTTGTGGGACACCAAACCTAGTTATAATATGATTGAATACGAAAACTGCAGCTGTTTTGCCACTTGCATCGAATGTAGGCATCGCCTCGGCCCATTTAGTAAAATAATCAACCACGAGGATGATATACGCATGCCCCCTGGCCGAGTGAGGGTTACAAGTAATAAAGTCGATACCCCATTTGGCGAATGGACCAACGGCAATTATAGGGTGGAGAGGAGCAGGCGGTGCGCATCTTGCGATCAAACACTTGACAGTTGTGGCACTTCCGGACTGCAATGATACAATCTTTAAACATAGACGACCAGAAATAGCCAGCGCGCAACACCTTCTGAGCTGTGGCATACCCAGACATATGACCGCCACATGCTCGAGAGTGACAATCATTCAAAACCCTCTCAGCCTCTTCGTGTGTTAAACAACGTCGAAAAACTAAGTCTGCCCCCCGGCGATAAAGTGTATCTCCAATAATTTTGTATTGATGGGATTGAAACCGAATTTTTCGACGTTCCGCCTTGGAAGCTTCAGGCCGAAAGGTTTGGGTTTGGAGATAAATGATTATATCTCCGTACCACGGATCTACAGTACTGATAAGAAACAAAGATTCGTCCACAATGGACTCCTCTGCCACAGTTTCTGTGTCAGCACACGGGAAATCACATATCAATTCCGCAAAAAATAAGGATTTCTTAGACTTGGACTTCTCGAACTCCAAGTCGAACTCTTGCAGGATAAAGATCCATTTAGAGTACTTGCCCCCTAGCAGTTGTTTTGTCAAAATATAAATCATAGGGTTGCAATCCGAAATAACTGTAGTTTTACGGAGAAGAATGTAGTGACGAAAACGCTGGACAGCTTGAACGGCTGCCAGGGCCAATTTCTCCACATGCGAATATTTTAGCTCAGTGGGATTTAAGGTCCTATTAAGATAATATATCACATGTTCCGCTCCGAATTCATCTTCTTGAACTAACACCATTCCAATGGTGGAATGCGAAGCTGCGAGGTATAAGAAGTAGTCCTGGTTGTAGTTGGGAGGATGCAACAAGGGTGCATGGGTCAACGCGTGTTTAAGTGCATCAAAAGATTGTTGGGAAATCTCGTCCCAAAAGAATTGAGTGTTCTGTTTCAACAACCGTGTAAAACCTTTAGTGACCTCGGCGTAGTTTGGGATGAATCGGCGTAAAAAGTTCACTTTCCCTTGCAAACTTTGGAGTTGGCGCAAACTCGAAGGAGGAGGCAATTTGATGATAGCTTTGACCTTCGAGGGATCGACGCAAATGCCGGCTTTTGAAACAACAAATCCCAACAATCGACCTGTTTCTATACAGAAAACACACTTGTGGGGATTCAACCGAATTCGATAATGCCTACACCTCATAAAGATTGCTCGTAAGTGGACAAGGTGATCAGCTCGATTTAAAGAATGAGCAGGAAAATCATCGAGGTACGGTTGCACAATGTGCTTGATGTCATGAAATGCGTAAGACATCGCCCGTTGAAAAGTGGCCCCGGCATTCTTAAGCCCAAAAGGTAATTTGCAATAAGAAAATGTCCCCCATGGACAAATGAATGCCGTTTTTGGTTGGTCGATTTGATTATAGCCCGAAAAACCATCCATAAAGGAAAACATTTCACTTCCGGCACAATCATCAATAATTTGATCGATATAAGGCGTAGGATAGTTGTCTTTTGGACAAGCTCGATTTATATCCCTATAGTCGATACAGATTCTTATTGTTCCTTGTTTCTTGTTGATCGGAACAATATTCGATACCCAATCCATTAACGGGATCGGATAAATGAAACCTGCTTTCAACAACTTTTCGACTTCTGCTTTAATCGCAGCCGCTTTTCGAGGGTGAATCTGACGCAACCGTTGCCAGACGGGTTTAGCATCCGGGTAGGTCTTTATTTCATGAACAACAATGGCAGGATCGATTCCCGGCATTTCCTCGTAAGACCAGGCAAACACATCGCGGAATTCTTGGAATAGGGCCTTGTAAGTTTGGATTTCATCTTCTGTACATGCGGCACCTATATGAATGTTCTCCTCAATTCCGGGCTTCACTGAAATATCAATGGGAATAGTGCCAGAAATATTCCCTAAATTCAACTCTGAATCAGAATGTTTCGTTGGTTCCTGAGCATCTTTGACATATTCAGCGGTAAAAATAGATGAAAAATCATTTTCAAATGCATCATCCTTAGGTAAAAACGAAGATCTGTGATGGAGATCTTCCCATGGTAGATCGTCTACGCTTAGGATTTCGCGAAGTTGTTCGTCAGATGACACGACTTCGGGAAACACTATCCGTTCTAAGGTTGAGGTGAAAAGTGATTCTTCACTGACCACATTCATTTGGTCGATTTGGGTTGAACGCGAGTCGGTAAAAGACATGACGGCTTCATAAGAAATCTTATATGGACTCAAAGGCATAGCATCACCGAATGAGTCTATCTCAGAGTCAGATGGGACAATCCAAGGATCATCATAAATAACGTTTTCTGATGTAATCATATGAATTGATGCAAATGAAGGATCTACGCTGAGTGGAGGGAGAGGAAAAGTTCCCAGTAAACCGGAATCTTTAACTAAACCTACGCCAACGTCCCTGTAAGGGATTGTCATCTTACCGACATGCTGGATACTCTCTGAAGAGGCTGGGTCGGATGAAAAGTATGTCAGCTGATCAATAATCACGATCTTACCGTTATACGGAAACTTAATTACTCTGAAGACCGATGAAACGACCGCTGTCATAGCATATGACCAACTTCGACCCAAAAGAAGGTTGTAGTCTAGAGGGGCATCAACCACTTCCACATCCAGACTAACGGTTTTACCTTCTACCCCTATAGGAAATTCCTGTAGAATACCAAACGGACGGAACCCACGGCTATCAAAGGCCTTAAGGATGGTGGGGGATTGGTTCAACGAAGGAGAACCAAGAGATCTCCAACATTGAATCGACATAATACACGTTGAAGCTCCCTCATCAATCACAGTCCGATGAATAGGCCTGTTTTTGACTATCACTGGGATTTGGAAAGCCATTTGATGGGGTAGACGCGGTGTACTATTTTCTAGATCGAAGATTATCAGGTTCGGGTCCTGAACATCAACAGCTTCGATAGCCGACAAAAGTAATTTTCGTTGTGCTGGGCATGATTGCAGCACTTCTAACGCCGACATTGCTGAGGGTGAAATAGCTAGGTCCTCAACAATGTTGTAATTCTGGGCTGCTCTCACATGTGGATTGAAAGAAGACCTTCGAAGTACACCCTTGGTGGGCGGTTTGATTACTAAGTCCGGGTTAGGTTTTTCGATCTGTAGTGGATCGGAACCAGGAGCTGAGGTTGATGGGTTAGAGTGAGAAGATTCTGCTTCCTTACCATCAACAGGATTCTTACTACCATAATCTTGCGATCGAGTCGCAATCCTCACATGGGACATCATCAAAATGGGTTCTTCACTGGCATTCGAGGAAGAACCTATCATCTTATTCTCCTGCTCCGGAAATGGATTTTTTAACACAGCAAGAGTGGGAGAACCTTTGACTATTTTCACAACCTCGGCCCGATGAGGGCAATCTCTCGTAAAATGATCGTCTTCACAAATAAGACAAGGATATCGAGGTTTGCGCTTTTCGTCATTGGTTTCTGACTTTTCCATTTTCTCCTTCGGAGCCTTGTCTGCTTTAGCCTTCTTCTTTCCTTTCTTCTTTCCACTGTTTTTTGATTTGGCCGTAGATGACTCTACAGCGTGAATATCGGTGGTAAGTTCAGGAGAAGACTCTCCTGTCGGGGAATCAGGCAAAGTGATAATAGGAGTAGTTGAAGTCTTGGAAGACTTCTTCTTGCTCTTTGTATTCACGATACCAATCATACCATCAGCGGCATGAGATCCCGAAGGAGCAACAGCGATTTGATTCGATTTTGGAAGATCCAGAATCTTCTCGTGTAACGTACCCGACTGAGTGTAAACTAATTCAAGGTATTGCGCTTGAGAAATGACTTGCTCGTCAGTAACTACTCCGGCCTTAGCTACATCTTCAGTAATCTTCGGTAATAATGATTTAACAAACCATTCAGCTAAGATTTGGTCCGGGATAAAAACTTTCACTAGCCTTCTTCGACGTCTCCACTCATGAATATTGTTAACACCCAGGTTGTTCCCTATGACTCCCAAGGGAATACGGCCGGGGTAACCACTAACCAATCTTTGGATCACTGTTCCTAGCCAAACTGTGATCAGAGAGGGCTCTCTCTTTATGATTTGCAACTGTTTGTAATAGGGTTTTAGGCTAGCTTGTATGTACTGATTTTTTGCTTATGTTTGGTTGATGAAACTCCTTTTAGATTCTATTGATGTAGTTTTCAGAGAGGTTGAATACCATTGGGCAATGGAGTCTGTGGCTATAAGTGTTTGAAACTTTGAGATGAAAGATGGAACTTATAGGGCCATTAGAGTGCTTAATAGAACAGGTTTTTTGATTAAATTACTGGAAAACAGGTAATACAACAGTGAAAGCATTTAAGAATTTTCACTTGTTATCTATATGTTCCCAACAGACAGTTTTAAGAGGAGAAAACAGAGGTCTTAGGGGCAAAATTGAATCCCTGAGAATGACTGTCACAGTAAAGACACAGTTTTGAAATGCAGCAATTATGAATTACAATTCTGTCACTGTATCTGAGGAAAACATGTATAATAGCTCAGTTTGAGTCCAGGGTAAACATTGTTAAATCCTGGGACTATCCTTTCACCTTGCTATCAAGTGTAAGAACATTTAAACAACAAAAGAGAACAAAAGATTCAAAAACACATGACAAAGAGATTTGAGAATACTTGCTGTTTTATGCAACACCCTGGAATCCTGTAACATTCATCTCTCACCACCATACATCAAATAACACCAAGCCTTGGAAATTCCATTCTTCCTTTGTATTAATTTTCTGAAGATGTTACAACGAGCTAGAGCTCTTCAAAAGAAAATAACAACCACCAACCAACCCCTTTCACTGCTGTGAAGGGTGAATATATACTTGCGGTCATTTACAAAATATCTGAGTCCTGAGTTATCTCAGATTTTACTTCCTTACCAACTATTTAAGATATTATGGGCACAATTTAATGCAGCATTGATTACAGAGTACAGGCATTTTAATGCTCTGTCAGAAGATATTTTAGCCTTTGGAGTCAGCTAAGTCGGTCGAGATTTTCTGAGTAAATGCTGGAAAATCTGTCTTTAATGCTTTGTACGCTGTGTCTTGGACTTGTCACCTGTGATTGTGACTGTTGCTTGTGTTGAGCTCAATGGTCCTGCTGAGTTGGCTCAGCCTCTGCCTCTTTCCTGTAGATATTTTTCCTCAAAACTGTGCCTGCGCATGATGCTTATTTGCCTGTAGGAACAGCGCTACTGATTCTGGCCTGACAGAACTGTTTGTGTCAAATTTCTCCAGGCATCCTGAGTGGGCAGTTGGTGTGCTAGGATTGCACCCAGAGTTTCATCTGCTTCTGTAAATTTGAAAAAGTTAGGTGGTGTGTCAAACAGATGGTCCACTTCATTCATTAGGAAAAACAGGTTTTCCACTCTGTCATACATACTTTGCCCTGTGGCTGGCCCTGGCTCTGCTGAAGTGCTGGGTGGTTGTGCAATTTCTGCCACTGCATGGGCATCAATCCTCTTGTTATAATTGTCCAGGGTGAGCAGTCTTCCTACACTGCTTAAGATGCTGGGGAGGCCTCTGTTCTGCAGAGTCACGAATTTTTCCAGGAATCTATTGATCTCAGTTTGCATATCCTGGGTCCTCCTCTCCAATGTTCCAACCAAGTTCCTTAATGTAACGACTCTCTTTGCTACAGCAATTGCTTCTGTCCTGTTAGTGATTCCCATGACAGCTAATTGAGAGCTAGTCTTATAGTTCAGAGTGTTGATTATCCTTGTAGCAGCTTCTGGCATGTGTCCAAGGCTCGCCCTGGCTCTCTGTATTTCTTTATTTGCTTTAGTGATGAGCACCATTTGCTCATCCATGGTCTCAATATATTGCCACTGTTTGGCAATGGACCTTCCAATGTTGCTCCATAATACTGCTTTCATTTCAGCTGTCACCCTTTCTAGTGCAAGCTCCTTCTCTAGTTCAGCAATCCTCTTTTTAAGAGCTTTCACCTCTCTGTCTTTGGTTGCCTCATTCTGTTTGCTCCTGTCAAACCTTTCATTTACCTTAGTCAAGGTTTTCTTAAGCTCATCCAGCTCTTTCATTTGAGATTCCATGGCTTGGATCTCAGCTTGCAGCTTTTGCATGTCTAAGCTAGCAGCCTGTTCTGATTTTGTAGTTGTTGCTGCTGTGGATGGTGCCGTGGTTTCTGTTTGCTGAAGAGGAGGAGTAATCTTGGGAGGGGTTTCCTCAAGGTTTATTATGATAGGAGGAGGCTGGGAGGGTTGGCCCTCTTCTCTTTGCTTCAGTGTCTCCTGTAGTGCTGCCTTTGCAGCTTCAGTCTGTCCTAGCTGGTCCTGAGTCCTGACCAGCTCTTTATATAAGGACACCAACAGATCTGTAGCATCCTTCTCTTGCCTTTGCTGGGCAACTTCATCGGTCTGTGGATGGAGGGTGGCCGGGAGTTTGATCTTTTTTCTTAGGGCTGCCATGTCTGCATCCCTTATCTTCAGGAGCTCTTGAATGCCTTTGACATCTTTAGGGTCATGCCCTATCTCTATGATTACCTCTTCCAAGGACTTGATCCTATTGTCCTTGGCTTGTGATGAAGCTCTTTCTAACTCCAGCTGAGAAGCTGTGTTGTCTAGACTGCTCTTTAATTTATAATTTTCTAATGTCTCATCTGCCAAGGAGGCATACACCATTTCACCAGTCTGCTTATGCAGTTCAATCTTGTCCATGGGGTGTATGTCTTTGGCAAGAACCTCCATGTTGGTTCTCAGATAGTCCGAGGTGGACTGAGGCTGCAAAGCTGTAGGCATGAAGTGGCTCATTATCATTTTGCCTTCGCTCACATCGAAAGCAGACATGAGTCTCTGCTGGTTGCTAGGAGCTAGGTTCAACAAGTGATCATATAGCTGCACTTTTATTGGATCACTCCTCCTTTTTATGTCAATGAATTGCTGTTTTATACTTGACTGTCCTTTTCTTGTTTCACTGGAGGAGCTGACCTCTCCTCCCATTGTCATGTCATGTCCTCGCTGGGATGAGCTGGCCGAAAGTTCTCCACTGGGTGGGCCCATACCCATGGCTTGCCTTACTGCAATGTCCTCCTCTTGGGAGTCATTCAGTCTTTGTCTCTTCTCTCCCCTGATGAAAGATGAGGTGTGGGGGGTCTCTCTCTCCCTTTTCCTTGTCACATCCTCCTTTTGTGGTGTTTGGAGGACTGATGTGTCAACATTGGTGTCTGTCCTGGGAGGCACATTTGTTTGAGGCTGCTGCTCGGTACTGCCAGGTTGATCTGTCCCCTTTTCCTGCTGTAAGGGCTGCTCACTGGACTGTGCTTTTTCTTGTTGCTGTCCCAGCTCTTGCTGTTCCATTTCCTCTTGCTGCTGTAGCAAGGTGTCCACTTGTTCCTCTGTCAATACAGGTGGCTGTTCCACCTGTTTACCTTTGTCTTTGCTTGCTGCCTGGGATGTCTTCTCAGTGGTTTGCTGCTGTGCTGCTGAAGATCCAGCAGCTGTTCCACTTTGCTTTCTGTAGGAGTAGGGCACCTGTGCACAAGTTTCCAAGTCAGTTTCCTTTTGTACATTCCTGGCTTCTTTCTCAAGCAGTTCTACCTCAGTGAGTTGTTCTATTAGTGTACCCTCTTCCCAATCTAGTGCATTGGCATACTTTTCTATTTCCGGTTGTCTTTTATGTGCATAGTTGCCCAGTCTGTATCTAATTCTCCTGAGGGAAATACTATGATTGGGGTCATAAGGAATCCACTCAAAACTGGTCTGCAATCTGAGGCCTTCCAGCATGCTGTGTGCCTCTTTCCATCCTTCCTCTTTCTTGTTATACAGGAAGGAACCTAGCTGACTTCTCACCTTCAATTGTGACTTCTTGTTTCTACTCTGAAAGTGAAGGTAATCTGAGTTCCCAAACTGCCTGAAATACTCCAGGGCAAAAAGCCTCATGGGGACATACCTTGGCAATCTAAATGGGTTCAATTCACAGCCATATATCCTAATGACTGTGTGGTTCTGGTAGAAGTACCAGTTGCCAATGTTGTAGGATTTGTTCAGATGTAGAATCCTCCTCATTTCATCGGTTAATCTAGGAGGAGGAGTACCTTGCAGAACTGTTAGGGCCGGATGAACAAATAGATCAATGAACTCACAGTATGTATAGGGTGATACTGAGGTAAAATGAAACACAGAGGTCCAGAAAACAACTGATCTTGGGCTTCCTTGGGCATTGAGTGGCCTCAAAGGAACTGAGAAGGTAGCTGGCTGATAGAAAAGAAATAAATGATAGATATATGAGGAGTACCTAAACAGCCTCTCCCTTTTCAAATTCATGAACTGATCATGGATTTTCTCTGCTATGTAAGTTGCATAATCATATTGCACAGCTGGAGGCTTACCAGGGGCAAACATGGACAGCATTGCCATTATACTTTCATCTACATCTTCCAGCCCCCTGAACCCTAGGACATAGCTAATTAGGTCCACCAGCATTCTGCCCAACTCATTCAGACAATGGTACCCAATAGGAGGGGTTCTGACTGTTTCAGAGCCTGATATGACGAACAGTTGGTTGATTTTGATAATCTGGTCACTGGACAGCTTGATCCCTGTGTTAATTAGATTCTGCATGGACAGAGGGGTCAATTTCTTGGCTGTATTGAAGTGCAGCATCTGGTTTATGCTCTCTGGGGTGATCTGGAACAGGACTAGGCCTGTGGGGCTTATGACTGCCCTTTGGCTGGGGTCATAGCATTCCTGGCAGCTGTAAATGAGCTCTGGCATTGGATTGACTTGGGGAAGGTTGTATATGGGCAAATTTGACTCCCAAATCCCCAAGATATCTGCTCCACTATGGTGCTGGGCTCTTAGTTCATTCAGCATTAACACATTATACTTGGTTCCCATAGGAAACCAATCCAGCATTTGGTAGTCCATGTCTCCCAGGGCTTTCCATGCTAGTTCTTGGTGAGGAGCATTGATGGGCTTGATGTTCAGTGCAATAGGGGTCTCCATAGCTGTTCAAGTTACTAGAATTGCAAATAGACAGGTGGAATGGTGAAAACACAGTCTGGAGACAGTCTTCTGTGGAAACGGTTGAGGTTTTGAGTATTCAAGGGGAATTCTCTCAGTAGCAATTGAAATACTACTGGATTCTAGTGATAGAATCTCTCTGTAGTGTGACTGAACTCTCTAACCAGGTGAAGTATGTCTATTAGCACTTCTGCCGGGAAAACGCAGAATTACAGAGGTTTAATGGAAATTGCAGGTTTTTAGAGCTCTGCCAGCGTTTCTTGGCCCTCACAGTGACAATGCCGGATGAATAAAGGGGAATGAACGGTGTAAATCTAGTCTTTATGGTCCTATTATCCCTGTGAGCAATTTTGAGCTAAATGAAGGTCGTATGGAGGGCGAAATGGTCTAAATACCTGTAATTCGACGAGCAGAGGTTGAAACACAGGTACACAGGTGCTTTTTGAGAAGGTCGCCCGGGCAAATCAACTGGCTGGCGAAAATTCGAGCTCAAACGGTCAAGCAAAGCGCACAGTAAAAACACAGTGTAAATGGTAAAAATACGGGAAAATTTGGTAAATATGGCTCATTTTACCATTTGGCGCTTTTTTCTGCTGACGTCAGCATGACGTCATTGGTGGGTCATGGTGAGGTGACGTCAGCTGACGTCATCAGGCAACGTGGCGGTGGGCGACTGGTCAATGGTTTAGGCGAGGTGGCAGCCCAGTCAGCAGTGAGGTGGGCCAATAATATAAGCGGGTACGGGCAGGCAACGACGTGGCGGTGAATTAACGGCGGGCAAGTTGCGGTTAACGTGCAGCGGTCACGGTTAAGGGCTTAACCGTTGCAGTCTCCCGGGGCGGTTAAGGTACGGCGCGATGGATGTCAGAGCGGGCTCCGAGATAGTTTACGCCCGACGCGTGGAGGAGGCGTGACAAGGCGCAACGTCACTTCCCCGGAAGTTAACGTGCGGTCACGGGAGGCGCTCCGATATTGCTGTAGGCCGTCGGATCTGGTGGGCTTGATCCGACGGCTGGCGGAGGGATAACATGCGCCTTCAATATTACGGGCGGAAAAATCAAAATTTGTGGGTTTGTGTGGGTTTTTTCAAATGTTTGTTTAAACCACAATGCGGTAGGATCGGGGAATGTGCCAGAGGCGGGAATTTGACCTTTGCAAAGGTTTTACAGGCAAAATGGATTTCAGAGAGTGGGTTTTAGCAGTGCAGGGGTGATTTGAAGGCAAATCGACTTGCAGTAGAGGGGAAATGGGTGGAATAGGTTCACCAAAGTGGCCAGATGCCATTTGGTCCCTTTTTTTGAAAAATACACGGCTATTATGCCTAGGGGAGGGAATATACATAAGATTTGGGGTTTTATACACTTTAGTGTTAATAGTATTAGGGGTGGGGTAAGATAAGGGATGTTATATAGTAGAATTAGGAGTTAATATGAATGAAGAAGGGGGATTTAGAAAGGGGTGTTAGTGATGGTTTAGAGAGGGAAAGAGAAGAAGTTAGTGATGCTCTTTGCTGTAATTTCCTGGAATTCACCACTTTGTTTGCTGATAGATCAATTGCCTTGGCAAGAGACCTATTGATACTTGTGTAATGGTGATCATATTTTTTCTGCAACCACAACTGCCTACCCAACTATTTTGCCTAGCATTTTTTGTTTCTTCTTGGAGGGGCACTTGAACTTGCAACCCTTAATTGCCTTTTCTTTTCTTTGGCTTTTTTCCTCTTTTCTCTCTATCTACTTCTACCCTTATGTCTTCCAAGGTCCCAGATTAAACTTTTGGAAACCTTTGTTTCTCTACCTGAACTACTTGTCTGCCAAGATTAAGCTGTTTGGACAGATCTTTTTTCTCTATTCTACAACTCAAAATTGAAACATGGCATGATCCAGATTAAACTGTTGAATCATCCACAAAAATTGAAACAAGGTCCTCAATACTAGAAACACTTTACCCAGCTCTTGCTCTCTAAGAAATATGGGATCTTTGGGATACCAAAGCAGAGCATATTTGGCTTTTCTCTTGCCAATCATGAAATATGAAACCTATTACTATAGGTATCCAACAGTGGCTCCACATGGGGATGGTTTTTCTTTTGAAAGACCAAGAACAGCAGGTCAGATTGCCTTGTTGCATGACTGCCCATCTTTGTCTTTAAAATCTGCTGCATATAATCTGTCAAAATTAGTGTGCTTCTTTCTTGGAGAGCCTCTGATTCTATCTGCCTGTTGCTGCTAGGTGCAGCATTTGGGAAAACCTCTTTATACAATTTAAATCACAAGAGAATATGTACAATTGCATATATACAATGAACCTCTGAATTTCTATCATAGTGAACAGTCAAAATAGTGCTTCAGCATCCTGCCATTGACAGGACCTTCATCCAGCTCAGTTATAGTCAAGCTTTTTAGGAAGTAGGTGTTATTACCTTGTACTGCTTGGACAGCAAATGGTCCTTTCCATAAAGAATCAAACTTCCCATGTTTTCCTTTCTCTTCTCTTCTTGCATCCCACTTTAAAACTTTGTCCCCCACATTGAAATCTTCAGCTTTAGTTCTTCTGTCAAAGGCCTTTTTCAGTTTCTCTTGTAGTATCTGCACTCTGCTGAAAACTTGTTCTCTGGTCTGCTGTAGACAAATTATCTGGTTAATCCTTCTTTGCATGTCATTAGGCTCTGCTTGGCTTTCTTGTAGAAGTTTCATAACTGGCACTCCTAGTGATGAAGGAAATCTGGCCTCTAATCCATAGACTAACTCATATGGGCTGGTCCCAATTGATCTTTTGGTGGTTAATCTGTCTGCCCATAAAGCATTTACTAGTTTCTTATGCCAGTTCTTTTTGTTCTCTTCCAGCACTTTCTTTATGATGTTTATCAGGCTTTTGTTTGATGATTCAGCGAGACCATTTCCTTGAGGATAGTAAGCTGTAGAATGGCCCAAAGTAATGTGAAATTTATGGCAAAAGTTTACCATCTTCTTGGATCTGAAGGCAGCAGCATTGTCTGTTATTATCTTGTCTGGGCAGCCAAATCTAGCCAGTATATTGTTCTCCAAAAATTGAATGATTACTGAATCATTTGCTTGTCTGCATGGGGCAGCTTCAATCCACTTGGTGAAGTAGTCTGTTGCTGTTAGAATCCATCTGTGTTGTCCTGAAGATGAGGGGTGAATTTCTCCGATGAAATCCAAGCCCCATTGTTGAAAAGGTCTCTCTGTTGCAATGGGCCTCAAAGGGAGTGGCAGCAATTGTCTTTTGCCTTCAAACAGTTGGCACTTGTGGCATGATGTTGTGAATTTCTTCATATCTGAGAACATAGTGGGCCAGTAATAACCAGCCCTTAATATCTTGTCCACAGTGGACTTCCAGTACAAATGTCCACCACAGTCTCCAGCATGGAATTCTTGCATAATATTGTCAGTTTCATTCTCAAGAAGACAGTGCAGCAAAATACCTTCGTGGTTTTTCCAGAGTAGATTCTCATCTATCACACAAAATTTAGATGTTTTCATTTTTAGGAACCTAGACTTAGTTCTGGACAGTCCTGGGGGAGCACACAGGTTTTGTAACACATAACAGATATCAGAGTACCAGGGAGATTGTTCAAAGGCTACATTGATCTTTGGAGTCGCCAGCTCTGTTTCACTGTCCATTTGGTTGATATCTAAAGCTCGGAAATTTGCTTCTGTCATTAACTTGGCCAAACCTTGCCCTTTTATCAGCTTTGTAGGCTTTATTTCAATGTCAAATTCAAGTATGTTTGCAATCCATTTTCCTCTCCTTCCCTCTAAGTTTTCTTGTGTGAGAATGTCTTTGACAATAGGACTTGGTACATAAGCTACAACATGGGAGTAAAGGATGTAAATCCTAAAGTCTTTGATGGCTTTGATCAAGGCATAGGCTTGTTTCTCCATTATTTGGTACTTTAGGGGGGCATCCCTAAGAGCTCTGCTGAAAAAAGCAATGGGCTTTTCATTCCCTTGGTCATCTTTCTGCAATAAAACAGCAGCAATAGTGTGTTGGGAGGCAAAGGAGAAAATGACGAAGTCTCTGTCAAACTGAGGGTTAGTTAACACTGGGGTTTGAGTCAAGGCCAATTTTATACTTTCAAAAGCTTGTTTTGCTTCAACAGTCCATTTGACCTTTGAATCTTTCTTTAGCATATTGTTTAATAATCTGATTAACTCTGCTAAATTTGGGATAAACCTTCTCAAAAAGTTGATTTTTCCCAAGAATCCTTGCAGCTCTTTGACATTCCTTGGGTGAGGCATTTGTAGGATAGCTTGTATCCTATCTGGATCAATTCTTATGCCATCTTTCGAAATGATGTGTCCTAGAAGTTTCCCTTCTTCTAAACCAAATAAAGACTTCTTGGGGTTTAAGGAAATACCATATTTCCTGCATGTTATGAAGATTTGTCTCAGATGTTTCAAGTGTTCTTGGTCAGATTTTGAAAAGGGTGTAAGATCATCTAAGTAAATGACCAAGAAATCATGAATTTCCTTTGCAAAAGCAATGTCCATTGCTCTCTGAAATGTTGCCCCTGCATTTTTCAATCCAAAGGGCATCTTCACATACTTGAAAGTACCCCATGGGGTAGTAAATGCAGTCTTGTCTTGATCATCAGGGTGTACCAGGATTTGATTGAAACCTGAGAAGCCATCCAACAATGATATTCTTGAGGCTCCTACTACTCTTTGAAGGATGTGGTCCATTTTGGGTAAGGGATAATTGTCTTTGAGTGACACTAGGTTCAAATTTCTTAAGTCTACACAAAGTCTAATCTCACCAGTTTTCTTTCTTGTAGGGACCAAATTTGAAATCCACTCAGAAAACCTGATTGGTGCTATGATCCCAGCTTTGAACATTTTTTGTAATTCCTTTTCAATGGAAGGAAGAAGCACAGGATTAATTCTTCTCAATTTCTGTTTGAATGGTTTTTGATCAGGCTTGAGGGGAATGGTGTGCTGGATAACAGAGGTATCATAAGACTTCAAGTCTTCATAACCCCAGGCAAAGACATCTTGGAATTCTTTAAAGAGATCAACATATTTGGGTTTTTGATCAGGGGGCAAAGCAGCAGACAGCTTTATTATTTTAGGCTTGTCAGTGGTACCAATGTTACATTCTTCAATTGTTGCATCTAATGGTTGCATCTTTGGTTTCCTGGGGACATCATTTGAGTCAAAAATGTCCTCTAGTGGGGTAAGGCCTGCTGGAAGAAGATTGTCTTTGAGTTGTATGATTTCATCTTCAGCGTTGCTCAGCTCTTCACAGTCAATTTGGTGAATTTGCTGAATGTTTTCTTTGTCGAAAATGGTTGGACTAAGTAGTTGTTTTGCTGTCCTAGGTGACATTGGGTGGGCAGACTGTTGAAACTGTAATTGTGATTGACTTGCCCCATCAACTGTTTGAGATTGACTTGCTGTCTCAAGGTCAATATTTAATCCTGTAAACTCTTGTTGCAAAGTTAAAAAGTTGTTTATTTGCCTATCATTCTCAAATACTTGCCATTCTTTGACATTGTTTGGAATAGAAGGCCTATATTTGACTTCTGCTGTGAAACAATTGTTGGGTTGTAGTGGGAATTTGAAGGTGCTGGCAAATGTTGCCAAGCTGTGAGCATGGAGATTGTGGCCCCTAGGAATCTTTGTGAGAACAAACTCGGAGAAAGTTTCTAGTATTTCAATTACAGCAGACCTATAGGACCTTAATCTTTTGTCATTGGTGACAAAATCCCCTTTTACTTGTTGAATTACTAGATCAGAGTCCCCCATGATTGAGAGGCTATGTGCTTGTAATGATTTTGCAATCTTGAGGCCTAGTAGCAGAGCTTCATATTCTGCCATATTGTTAGTGCATTTAAAGTTCAATCTATAAGCCCGGCCTTGTGCACAGGCTTTCTCTTTGTTATGTATCCATACTCCAGCTCCTGCCCCTAACTTGTTAACTGAGCCATCAAACTCTAGGACCCACAGACTATCTTGCTGGTCAGGAGATTTTAAATTCTTTTCATGGGATGGCCATGTGAGCATGAGTTGAGGTTTCTTTTCCCATTTGTTTCCTAGGATAATTTCATCATTTGTTTGACAATTTTTGACAACTAAAGGAGGGTGAATGGGTATTGTTGGGCTGATTAAATTTTGGCAGGTGCCACTTGTTTGATGGATGTTTTGTTCTTGTATGGGTGTTTCGGTCTTAATGTCATTGCTTAAGGAATTTGTGCTGTCATTGAAAAGGATGAAGGAGTCTATGTCCGAGTGGACAGCATATATTGGAAAATTTTGAGGCTTTTCTTCACTGCTGACCATATATTTCATGAGTGTTTCCCTATAAAGTCTCTTGGGTTGTCCAAAGACAGAGATGGTTGCATATGACATGTCTAATTGCAGGGAGCCTTGGAGCTTGGCTCCCCATGATCTTGATAGGAGCATTCCATATTTGGGTGGGATATCAGCAACAACAACATCCATTAGAATGGTTTTGTTGGGGAATTGAACCAGGGACACACATAAATCCTTAATTAGGCCCAAGCATTTGACTTGACTAGAATCAAAAGAAAACAGGTCTTTGTATGGTCTTGTTATATCCAAGTTTAATCTTTCCATGACTGCTTTTGGCATAAGGTTGTGAGATGCACCTGAGTCAAACATTGCATTATGCAGTATTTTATCATGAACATGCAAGCTGACATAAAAAGGCAAAACTCCTGTGACTACTGTTTTTCCATCTACCTCTGGGCCAAACAGTAATTCTGGAGTGTCATCTAGCACATTTACATCATCTTTGTTGTTGGTGAGCTGAAGGGATTTTTTGATCTGTTGCTTATATATGTCATGCTTGGCTAGCTCTGAAAGGGGAATTGCTATCTTTAACTTTCCAATTTCTGTTCCTAGGTCAAAAGGTTTATCCACCTGAATTTTAGAGTCACGGATAGCAGTCCTTTCTCTGTTCATTGAATCTTCTTGTTGGATTTCATCTTGATTTTGGAGCCTGCCCCTCATGTTGATGTCTTGAGGGGTGATGTTCGGACTTGGGTGGGATGATGAGGTTGCCAGGGGTTGTTGTGGTGTGGACGGTATTTCAGTGACCTCCTCAACCACTACTTCTTTTGTAGGTAAGTTTGTTTTGTCATTAGGTTCAGTGACTAAGGTTTCTTTAGATTGCTGTTTCTCCTTTATCTTTTCAGGCTGATTTGCATTTACAGTCCGACTTCTTAGTTTGTATTGTTTATGGACTTCATAGACAGCAGTATCATACCCTTGTTTAAAGTCAAAAGACTCTCCTGATTGTGTTTGGAATGTTTTGTTTTCATCCTCCTCATGGTCTTCTTGTGTTAAGAAAACATGGCTTTTACCATCCAGACCTATTAAGTTGATCTCAGGATCTTCATTGAGCTGATTAGCTGAGGAAGTTTCTGCATAATTTTCTTGAAAAGGGGGTCTGATATCTTGGTCAGCACCTGTTTTTCCCATATTGGGGTTCTGTGTTCTCCTAAAATTTGGGTTTCTAGGAGTATTGTTTTGTGGTGCTTCCCATGATGACTTTCTTTCTACTGATTCCACTCTCTCACCTAGTCTTTTCATGCTGTTTAGTATTGCATCCAACTTCTGATCAAAGCCCGAGGGCTCTTCTTTGAAACCAACCTTCTTTTCCAGCTTTGCCCTGTTTCTTTTGGCAATTAGGTTGGCCTCTACAGTGACTGCAACTCTTTGGGCTTCTGCAAGGGTTGGAGGGTCTCTTTCTCTCAACTGATAGGCCATATCAGAATCAAAACCATCAGGGAAGTTATAAAGGGCCAAATCAGGAGGGGGCCTTAAGTTCTGGGGAATAGCATTGTATATGTTGTTAAACCTAGCACAATACTCCAACACCGTTTCTTGGGGACCTCTTTTAATAGTGTTATATTCACCAAGTATATGGTGCGGATCTCTCTTTTTCTCCCATCTGTTGGTGAATTCCTGGTATAGAACTTCAGGGGTTGCAATGGAATTTGCATTTAAGGATCTAAACCAAGTTCTAACATCCCCAGTTAAGCTTTGAACAAAAATTCTCATCCTAACACTGTCATCATCTATTTCATAGGTCTCAAAGTGGTCTTGCATCTTTTTAGCATGCTGGATGGCTGTCAAAGGGCCATGGGAGTCAAAAAATGAGAGTCTAGTTTGGTAGTCTTGGGGTAGAGCTGGAGCATTGGCTGGTATCTGCAGCGGTGCATATCTGTTAGCCATGTTTATGGGATTTATAGGGTTAATAGGAACAAATGGGACAACAGGGATTACAGGTGTAACCGGGTTAAGAGGATGGGTAATAAGTGGGGAACTGGTTGAGGGAGTGTGTGCAGATGGTGAAGATGGGAGAGAAGGGCTGTGAGGTGTTGATGATGAGCTAGGGGAATTAGGTGTGGAACGGAAAAGGACTTTACAAGGAGTTGGAATGAGGATAGGTTGGTGTAAACTTATATCTGAATCAGCAAGCTTCTCCTGCTTTTGCTGTCTCCTTATGTTCTTTGGTATGATATTTGGGTTATCGACGATGATGGGTTGATTAGGGTCAGGGTTTGCCCTAGTGTGCCTTGGGTTTCTTTTGGGAGCCAGCTTCTAAGTATTCTTTAGAACTTTATACAGAAAGTTTTGTATGTTCAAGGACTAGGTAAGAATTCTGGAATGACTATATATTTCTCAAAGCTAGTATGAAGTTTCCCTAGTTAGCTCTTCCCTAAAGCTGTCCCTGTGTTTACAGAAACAGTCCTAAGGCCTCTTGGCTAGTTTCAGGCTTGATGGTAGCTTTTGGAAATAGATAGTAATTGAAAAATTCTAAGTCCCCAGCGGAGTCGCCATTTATGTTAACACCCAGGTTGTTCCCTATGACTCCCAAGGGAATACGGCCGGGGTAACCACTAACCAATCTTTGGATCACTGTTCCTAGCCAAACTGTGATCAGAGAGGGCTCTCTCTTTATGATTTGCAACTGTTTGTAATAGGGTTTTAGGCTAGCTTTTATGTACTGATTTTTTGTTTATGTTTGGTTGATGAAACTCCTTTTAGATTCTATTGATGTAGTTTTCAGAGAGGTTGAATACCATTGGGCAATGGAGTCTGTGGCTATAAGTGTTTGAAACTTTGAGATGAAAGATGGAACTTACAGGGCCATTAGAGTGCTTAATAGAACAGGTTTTTTGATTAAATTACTGGAAACAGGTAATACAACAGTGAAAGCATTTAAGAATTTTCACTTGTTATCTATATGTTCCCAACAGACAGTTTTAAGAGGAGAAAACAGAGGTCTTAGGGGCAAAATTGAATCCCTGAGAATGACTGTCACAGTAAAGACACAGTTTTGAAATGCAGCAATTAAGAATTACAAGTCTGTCACTGTATCTGAGGAAAACATGTATAATAGCTCAGTTTGAGTCCAGGGTAAACATTGTTAAATCCTGGGACTATCCTTTCACATTGCTATCAAGTGTAAGAACATTTAAACAACAAAAGAGAACAAAAGACTCAAAAACACATGACAAAGAGATTCGAGAATACTTGCTGTTTTATGCAACACCCAGGGATCCTGAAACATTCATCTCTCACCACCATACATCAAATAACACCAAGCCTTGGAAATTCCATTCTTCCTTTGTATTAATTTTCTGAAAATGTTACAACGAGCTAGAGCTCTTCAAAAGAAAATAACAACCACCAACCAACCCCTTTCACTGCTGTGAAGGGTGAATATATACTTGCGGTCATTTACAAAATATCTGAGTCCTGAGTTATCTCAGATTTTACTTCCTTACCAACTATTTAAGATATTATGGGCACAATTTAATGCAGCATTGATTACAGAGTACAGGCATTTTAATGCTCTGTCAGAAGATATTTTAGCCTTTGGAGACAGCTAAGTCGGTCGAGATTTTCTGAGTAAATGCTGGAAAATCTGTCTTTAATGCTTTGTACGCTGTGTCTTGGACTTGTCACCTGTGATTGTGACTGTTGCTTGTGTTGAGCTCAATGGTCCTGCTGAGTTGGCTCAGCCTCTGCCTCTTTCCTGTAGATATTTTTCCTCAAAACTGTGCCTGCGCATGATGCTTATTTGCCTGTAGGAACAGCGCTACTGATTCTGGCCTGACAGAACTGTTTGTGTCAAATTTCTCCAGGCATCCTGAGTGGGCAGTTGGTGTGCTAGGATTGCACCCAGAGTTTCATCTGCTTCTGTAAATTTGAAAAAGTTAGGTGGTGTGTCAAACAGATGGTCCACTTCATTCATTAGGAAAAACAGGTTTTCCACTCTGTCATACATACTTTGCCCTGTGGCTGGCCCTGGCTCTGCTGAAGTGCTGGGTGGTTGTGCAATTTCTGCCACTGCATGGGCATCAATCCTCTTGTTATAATTGTCCAGGGTGAGCAGTCTTCCTACACTGCTTAAGATGCTGGGGAGGCCTCTGTTCTGCAGAGTCACGAATTTTTCCAGGAATCTATTGATCTCAGTTTGCATATCCTGGGTCCTCCTCTCCAATGTTCCAACCAAGTTCCTTAATGTAACGACTCTCTTTGCTACAGCAATTGCTTCTGTCCTGTTAGTGATTCCCATGACAGCTAATTGAGAGCTAGTCTTATAGTTCAGAGTGTTGATTATCCTTGTAGCAGCTTCTGGCATGTGTCCAAGGCTCGCCCTGGCTCTCTGTATTTCTTTATTTGCTTTAGTGATGAGCACCATTTGCTCATCCATGGTCTCAATATATTGCCACTGTTTGGCAATGGACCTTCCAATGTTGCTCCATAATACTGCTTTCATTTCAGCTGTCACCCTTTCTAGTGCAAGCTCCTTCTCTAGTTCAGCAATCCTCTTTTTAAGAGCTTTCACCTCTCTGTCTTTGGTTGCCTCATTCTGTTTGCTCCTGTCAAACCTTTCATTTACCTTAGTCAAGGTTTTCTTAAGCTCATCCAGCTCTTTCATTTGAGATTCCATGGCTTGGATCTCAGCTTGCAGCTTTTGCATGTCTAAGCTAGCAGCCTGTTCTGATTTTGTAGTTGTTGCTGCTGTGGATGGTGCCGTGGTTTCTGTTTGCTGAAGAGGAGGAGTAATCTTGGGAGGGGTTTCCTCAAGGTTTATTATGATAGGAGGAGGCTGGGAGGGTTGGCCCTCTTCTCTTTGCTTCAGTGTCTCCTGTAGTGCTGCCTTTGCAGCTTCAGTCTGTCCTAGCTGGTCCTGAGTCCTGACCAGCTCTTTATATAAGGACACCAACAGATCTGTAGCATCCTTCTCTTGCCTTTGCTGGGCAACTTCATCGGTCTGTGGATGGAGGGTGGCCGGGAGTTTGATCTTTTTTCTTAGGGCTGCCATGTCTGCATCCCTTATCTTCAGGAGCTCTTGAATGCCTTTGACATCTTTAGGGTCATGCCCTATCTCTATGATTACCTCTTCCAAGGACTTGATCCTATTGTCCTTGGCTTGTGATGAAGCTCTTTCTAACTCCAGCTGAGAAGCTGTGTTGTCTAGACTGCTCTTTAATTTATAATTTTCTAATGTCTCATCTGCCAAGGAGGCATACACCATTTCACCAGTCTGCTTATGCAGTTCAATCTTGTCCATGGGGTGTATGTCTTTGGCAAGAACCTCCATGTTGGTTCTCAGATAGTCCGAGGTGGACTGAGGCTGCAAAGCTGTAGGCATGAAGTGGCTCATTATCATTTTGCCTTCGCTCACATCGAAAGCAGACATGAGTCTCTGCTGGTTGCTAGGAGCTAGGTTCAACAAGTGATCATATAGCTGCACTTTTATTGGATCACTCCTCCTTTTTATGTCAATGAATTGCTGTTTTATACTTGACTGTCCTTTTCTTGTTTCACTGGAGGAGCTGACCTCTCCTCCCATTGTCATGTCATGTCCTCGCTGGGATGAGCTGGCCGAAAGTTCTCCACTGGGTGGGCCCATACCCATGGCTTGCCTTACTGCAATGTCCTCCTCTTGGGAGTCATTCAGTCTTTGTCTCTTCTCTCCCCTGATGAAAGATGAGGTGTGGGGGGTCTCTCTCTCCCTTTTCCTTGTCACATCCTCCTTTTGTGGTGTTTGGAGGACTGATGTGTCAACATTGGTGTCTGTCCTGGGAGGCACATTTGTTTGAGGCTGCTGCTCGGTACTGCCAGGTTGATCTGTCCCCTTTTCCTGCTGTAAGGGCTGCTCACTGGACTGTGCTTTTTCTTGTTGCTGTCCCAGCTCTTGCTGTTCCATTTCCTCTTGCTGCTGTAGCAAGGTGTCCACTTGTTCCTCTGTCAATACAGGTGGCTGTTCCACCTGTTTACCTTTGTCTTTGCTTGCTGCCTGGGATGTCTTCTCAGTGGTTTGCTGCTGTGCTGCTGAAGATCCAGCAGCTGTTCCACTTTGCTTTCTGTAGGAGTAGGGCACCTGTGCACAAGTTTCCAAGTCAGTTTCCTTTTGTACATTCCTGGCTTCTTTCTCAAGCAGTTCTACCTCAGTGAGTTGTTCTATTAGTGTACCCTCTTCCCAATCTAGTGCATTGGCATACTTTTCTATTTCCGGTTGTCTTTTATGTGCATAGTTGCCCAGTCTGTATCTAATTCTCCTGAGGGAAATACTATGATTGGGGTCATAAGGAATCCACTCAAAACTGGTCTGCAATCTGAGGCCTTCCAGCATGCTGTGTGCCTCTTTCCATCCTTCCTCTTTCTTGTTATACAGGAAGGAACCTAGCTGACTTCTCACCTTCAATTGTGACTTCTTGTTTCTACTCTGAAAGTGAAGGTAATCTGAGTTCCCAAACTGCCTGAAATACTCCAGGGCAAAAAGCCTCATGGGGACATACCTTGGCAATCTAAATGGGTTCAATTCACAGCCATATATCCTAATGACTGTGTGGTTCTGGTAGAAGTACCAGTTGCCAATGTTGTAGGATTTGTTCAGATGTAGAATCCTCCTCATTTCATCGGTTAATCTAGGAGGAGGAGTACCTTGCAGAACTGTTAGGGCCGGATGAACAAATAGATCAATGAACTCACAGTATGTATAGGGTGATACTGAGGTAAAATGAAACACAGAGGTCCAGAAAACAACTGATCTTGGGCTTCCTTGGGCATTGAGTGGCCTCAAAGGAACTGAGAAGGTAGCTGGCTGATAGAAAAGAAATAAATGATAGATATATGAGGAGTACCTAAACAGCCTCTCCCTTTTCAAATTCATGAACTGATCATGGATTTTCTCTGCTATGTAAGTTGCATAATCATATTGCACAGCTGGAGGCTTACCAGGGGCAAACATGGACAGCATTGCCATTATACTTTCATCTACATCTTCCAGCCCCCTGAACCCTAGGACATAGCTAATTAGGTCCACCAGCATTCTGCCCAACTCATTCAGACAATGGTACCCAATAGGAGGGGTTCTGACTGTTTCAGAGCCTGATATGACGAACAGTTGGTTGATTTTGATAATCTGGTCACTGGACAGCTTGATCCCTGTGTTAATTAGATTCTGCATGGACAGAGGGGTCAATTTCTTGGCTGTATTGAAGTGCAGCATCTGGTTTATGCTCTCTGGGGTGATCTGGAACAGGACTAGGCCTGTGGGGCTTATGACTGCCCTTTGGCTGGGGTCATAGCATTCCTGGCAGCTGTAAATGAGCTCTGGCATTGGATTGACTTGGGGAAGGTTGTATATGGGCAAATTTGACTCCCAAATCCCCAAGATATCTGCTCCACTATGGTGCTGGGCTCTTAGTTCATTCAGCATTAACACATTATACTTGGTTCCCATAGGAAACCAATCCAGCATTTGGTAGTCCATGTCTCCCAGGGCTTTCCATGCTAGTTCTTGGTGAGGAGCATTGATGGGCTTGATGTTCAGTGCAATAGGGGTCTCCATAGCTGTTCAAGTTACTAGAATTGCAAATAGACAGGTGGAATGGTGAAAACACAGTCTGGAGACAGTCTTCTGTGGAAACGGTTGAGGTTTTGAGTATTCAAGGGGAATTCTCTCAGTAGCAATTGAAATACTACTGGATTCTAGTGATAGAATCTCTCTGTGGTGTGACTGAACTCTCTAACATGGTGAAATAATGTCTACTAGCACTTCTGCCGGGAAAACGCAGAATTACAGAGGTTTAATGGAAATTGCAGGTTTTTAGAGCTCTGCCAGCGTTTCTTGGCCCTCACAGTGACAATGCCGGATGAATAAAGGGGAATGAACGGTGTAAATCTAGTCTTTATGGTCCTATTATCCCTGTGAGCAATTTTGAGCTAAATGAAGGTCGTATGGAGGGCGAAATGGTCTAAATACCTGTAATTCGACGAGCAGAGGTTGAAACACAGGTACACAGGTGCTTTTTGAGAAGGTCGCCCGGGCAAATCAACTGGCTGGCGAAAATTCGAGCTCAAACGGTCAAGCAAAGCGCACAGTAAAAACACAGTGTAAATGGTAAAAATACGGGAAAATTTGGTAAATATGGCTCATTTTACCATTTGGCGCTTTTTTCTGCTGACGTCAGCATGACGTCATTGGTGGGTCATGGTGAGGTGACGTCAGCTGACGTCATCAGGCGACGTGGCGGTGGGCGACTGGTCAACGGTTTAGGCGAGGTGGCAGCCCAGTCAGCAGTGAGGTGGGCCAATAATATAAGCGGGTACGGGCAGGCAACGACGTGGCGGTGAATTAACGGCGGGCAAGTTGCTGTTAACGTGCAGCGGTCACGGTTAAGGGCTTAACCGTTGCAGTCTCCCGGGGCGGTTAAGGTACGGCGCGATGGATGTCAGAGCGGGCTCCGAGATAGTTTACCGCCCGACGCGTGGAGGAGGCGTGACAAGGCGCAACGTCACTTCCCCGGAAGTTAACGTGCGGTCACGGGAGGCGCTCCGATATTGCTGTAGGCCGTCGGATCTGGTGGGCTTGATCCGACGGCTGGCGGAGGGATAACATGCGCCTTCAATATTACGGGCGGAAAAATCAAAATTTGTGGGTTTGTGTGGGTTTTTTCAAATGTTTGTTTAAACCACAATGCGGTAGGATCGGGGAATGTGCCAGAGGCGGGAATTTGACCTTTGCAAAGGTTTTACAGGCAAAATGGATTTCAGAGAGTGGGTTTTAGCAGTGCAGGGGTGATTTGAAGGCAAATCGACTTGCAGTAGAGGGGAAATGGGTGGAATAGGTTCACCAAAGTGGCCAGATGCCATTTGGTCCCTTTTTTTTGAAAAATACACGGCTATTATGCCTAGGGGAGGGAATATACATAAGATTTGGGGTTTTATACACTTTAGTGTTAATAGTATTAGGGGTGGGGTAAGATAAGGGATGTTATATAGTAGAATTAGGAGTTAATATGAATGAAGAAGGGGGATTTAGAAAGGGGTGTTAGTGATGGTTTAGAGAGGGAAAGAGAAGAAGTTAGTGATGCTCTATGCTGTAATTTCCTGGAATTCACCACTTTGTTTGCTGATAGACCAATTGCCTTGGCAAGAGACCTATTGATACTTGTGTAATGGTGATCATATTTTTTCTGCAACCACAACTGCCTACCCAACTATTTTGCCTAGCATTTTTTGTTTCTTCTTGGAGGGGCACTTGAACTTGCAACCCTTAATTGCCTTTTCTTTTCTTTGGCTTTTTTCCTCTTTTCTCTCTATCTACTTCTACCCTTATGTCTTCCAAGGTCCCAGATTAAACTTTTGGAAACCTTTGTTTCTCTACCTGAACTACCTGTCTGCCAAGATTAAGCTGTTTGGACAGATCTTTTTTCTCTATTCTACAACTCAAAATTGAAACATGGCATGATCCAGATTAAACTGTTGAATCATCCACAAAAATTGAAACAAGGTCCTCAATACTAGAAACACTTTACCCAGCTCTTGCTCTCTAAGAAATATGGGATCTTTGGGATACCAAAGCAGAGCATATTTGGCTTTTCTCTTGCCAATCATGAAATATGAAACCTATTACTATAGGTATCCAACAGTGGCTCCACATGGGGATGGTTTTTCTTTTGAAAGACCAAGAACAGCAGGTCAGATTGCCTTGTTGCATGACTGCCCATCTTTGTCTTTAAAATCTGCTGCATATAATCTGTCAAAATTAGTGTGCTTCTTTCTTGGAGAGCCTCTGATTCTATCTGCCTGTTGCTGCTAGGTGCAGCATTTGGGAAAACCTCTTTATACAATTTAAATCACAAGAGAATATGTACAATTGCATATATACAATGAACCTCTGAATTTCTATCATAGTGAACAGTCAAAATAGTGCTTCAGCATCCTGCCATTGACAGGACCTTCATCCAGCTCAGTTATAGTCAAGCTTTTTAGGAAGTAGGTGTTATTACCTTGTACTGCTTGGACAGCAAATGGTCCTTTCCATAAAGAATCAAACTTCCCATGTTTTCCTTTCTCTTCTCTTCTTGCATCCCACTTTAAAACTTTGTCCCCCACATTGAAATCTTCAGCTTTAGTTCTTCTGTCAAAGGCCTTTTTCAGTTTCTCTTGTAGTATCTGCGCTCTGCTGAAAACTTGTTCTCTGGTCTGCTGTAGACAAATTATCTGGTTAATCCTTCTTTGCATGTCATTAGGCTCTGCTTGGCTTTCTTGTAGAAGTTTCATAACTGGCACTCCTAGTGATGAAGGAAATCTGGCCTCTAATCCATAGACTAACTCATATGGGCTGGTCCCAATTGATCTTTTGGTGGTTAATCTGTCTGCCCATAAAGCATTTACTAGTTTCTTATGCCAGTTCTTTTTGTTCTCTTCCAGCACTTTCTTTATGATGTTTATCAGGCTTTTGTTTGATGATTCAGCGAGACCATTTCCTTGAGGATAGTAAGCTGTAGAATGGCCCAAAGTAATGTGAAATGTATGGCAAAAGTTTACCATCTTCTTGGATCTGAAGGCAGCAGCATTGTCTGTTATTATCTTGTCTGGGCAGCCAAATCTAGCCAGTATATTGTTCTCCAAAAATTGAATGATTACTGAATCATTTGCTTGTCTGCATGGGGCAGCTTCAATCCACTTGGTGAAGTAGTCTGTTGCTGTTAGAATCCATCTGTGTTGTCCTGAAGATGAGGGGTGAATTTCTCCGATGAAATCCAAGCCCCATTGTTGAAAAGGTCTCTCTGTTGCAATGGGCCTCAAAGGGAGTGGCAGCAATTGTCTTTTGCCTTCAAACAGTTGGCACTTGTGGCATGATGTTGTGAATTTCTTCATATCTGAGAACATAGTGGGCCAGTAATAACCAGCCCTTAATATCTTGTCCACAGTGGACTTCCAGTACAAATGTCCACCACAGTCTCCAGAATGGAATTCTTGCATAATATTGTCAGTTTTATTCTCAAGAAGGCAGTGCAGCAAAATACCTTCTTGGTTTTTCCAGAGTAGATTCTCATCTATCACACAAAATTTAGATGTTTTCATTTTTAGGAACCTAGACTTAGTTCTGGACAGTCCTGGGGGAGCACACAGGTTTTGTAACACATAACAGATATCAGAGTACCAGGGAGATTGTTCAAAGGCTACATTGATCTTTGGAGTCGCCAGCTCTGTTTCACTGTCCATTTGGTTGATATCTAAAGCTCGGAAATTTGCTTTTGTCATTAACTTGGCCAAACCTTGCCCTTTTATCAGCTTTGTAGGCTTTATTTCAATGTCAAATTCAAGTATGTTTGCAATCCATTTTCCTCTCCTTCCCTCTAAGTTTTCTTGTGTGAGAATGTCTTTGACAATAAGACTTGGTACATAAGCTACAACATGGGAGTAAAGGATGTAAATCCTAAAGTCTTTGATGGCTTTGATCAAGGCATAGGCTTGTTTCTCCATTATTTGGTACTTTAGGGGGGCATCCCTAAGAGCTCTGCTGAAAAAAGCAATGGGCTTTTCATTCCCTTGGTCATCTTTCTGCAATAAAACAGCAGCAATAGTGTGTTGGGAGGCAAAGGAGAAAATGACGAAGTCTCTGTCAAACTGAGGGTTAGTTAACACTGGGGTTTGAGTCAAGGCCAATTTTATACTTTCAAAAGCTTGTTTTGCTTCAACAGTCCATTTGACCTTTGAATCTTTCTTTAGCATATTGTTTAATAATCTGATTAACTCTGCTAAATTTGGGATAAACCTTCTCAAAAAGTTGATTTTTCCCAAGAATCCTTGCAGCTCTTTGACATTCCTTGGGTGAGGCATTTGTAGGATAGCTTGTATCCTATCTGGATCAATTCTTATGCCATCTTTCGAAATGACGTGTCCTAGAAGTTTCCCTTCTTCTAAACCAAATAAAGACTTCTTGGGGTTTAAGGAAATACCATATTTCCTGCATGTTATGAAGATTTGTCTCAGATGTTTCAAGTGTTCTTGGTCAGATTTTGAAAAGGGTGTAAGATCATCTAAGTAAATGACCAAGAAATCATGAATTTCCTTTGCAAAAGCAATGTCCATTGCTCTCTGAAATGTTGCCCCTGCATTTTTCAATCCAAAGGGCATCTTCACATACTTGAAAGTACCCCAT
This sequence comes from Pinus tabuliformis, assembly GCA_031772625.1. Lineage (NCBI taxonomy): Eukaryota > Viridiplantae > Streptophyta > Pinopsida > Pinales > Pinaceae > Pinus > Pinus tabuliformis. The sequence continues at coordinate 1,181,950,697 of CM062809.1, forward strand.
GGGGTAGTAAATGCAGTCTTGTCTTGATCATCAGGGTGTACCAGGATTTGATTGAAACCTGAGAAGCCATCCAACAATGATATTCTTGAGGCTCCTACTACTCTTTGAAGGATGTGGTCCATTTTGGGTAAGGGATAATTGTCTTTGAGTGACACTAGGTTCAAATTTCTTAAGTCTACACAAAGTCTAATCTCACCAGTTTTCTTTCTTGTAGGGACCAAATTTGAAATCCACTCAGAAAACCTGATTGGTGCTATGATCCCAGCTTTGAACATTTTTTGTAATTCCTTTTCAATGGAAGGAAGAAGCACAGGGTTAATTCTTCTCAATTTCTGTTTGAATGGTTTTTGATCAGGCTTGAGGGGAATGGTGTGCTGGATAACAGAGGTATCATAAGACTTCAAGTCTTCATAACCCCAGGCAAAGACATCTTGGAATTCTTTAAAGAGATCAACATATTTGGGTTTTTGATCAGGGGGCAAAGCAGCAGACAGCTTTATTATTTTAGGCTTGTCAGTGGTACCAATGTTACATTCTTCAATTGTTGCATCTAATGGTTGCATCTTTGGTTTCCTGGGGACATCATTTGAGTCAAAAATGTCCTCTAGTGGGGTAAGGCCTGCTGGAAGAAGATTGTCTTTGAGTTGTATGATTTCATCTTCAGCGTTGCTCAGCTCTTCACAGTCAATTTGGTGAATTTGCTGAATGTTTTCTTTGTCGAAAATGGTTGGACTAAGTAGTTGTTTTGCTGTCCTAGGTGACATTGGGTGGGCAGACTGTTGAAACTGTAATTGTGATTGACTTGCCCCATCAACTGTTTGAGATTGACTTGCTGTCTCAAGGTCAATATTTAATCCTGTAAACTCTTGTAGCTAACTGGCTAAAATTGTAAAAAGAGGCCCGTGGTAACTCAATGTATCACTTGGCCGCGAGACCAATGAGTGTACGCTGGAAAAGACGTAAGCGGATTGAATCATCCGAGATAGAATTTGAAGCACACCAGAGGTGGTAAGTCATCACATGATTGGACGGATCCTCTCCAGACTTACCTTCGAACTTGGGTATATCACTGGGCAACTTATTTGGCATTGGCGGCCAGAACTGAAGATATTGAATTGGATCGTTCGTTAGGCGCGTCAAGTCTGGTAAATCCAAAGTTGCGATAAACGGTAACTGCCGGTTAGGATCTCTAAAACTCTGGGTCACAAGACCAGTCCCAGGAGGAGGATATCCAGGATAACTAGGAACAGGAGTCGCATTTGGGATATTATATCCTCCTGGAAAACCAGGATTAACCGGACCGTACTGGGGTTGTTGAGGTTGTTGATAAGTGTACCCAGGATACGGTTGATACTGATAAACCGGTTGTTGGACAGCTTGCCCAGGTTGGTACTGTCCCTGGTACGGTTGGTGAACAAATTGAGGTTGAGTAGTGACAACCGTACTTATACCAGGCTGACCTACATGCATCTGGACCGTGGTTTGAATCGTAGATCCAGACAACGGTAAAGATGTCTGAGGAGTGGTTACAGAGACAGTAGAAACCGGAGCCGTCGATACTCCAGAAGTAAGTATGGTAGATGTGGCGGTAGTTGCAGCAGCCGTTTGAGATGGAGTACTAGGTGCAATTGGCGGCTGAGTAACTACCGAAGTTACAGAAGTTTGAACATGTGACTGGACAGGTTGCGGTTGCTGGGGTGGACCAGAAACTACGGGTTGTCCAGCTTGAGGTACCAACTGTATACTTGGCTGCAACACCTGTTGACCCTGTGATGGATCCCACACTAACGTTCCAGGGTATTGACCCGTAACAGGTTGAGGATACTGAGATCCATAACTGGATTGAGGATAGGATTGATAATTGTAAGGTGCAGTTCCCATACTTGGAACATATGACTGACCTTGAGGCGGTTGATAACCTTGACTCGAGTATTGACCTTGAGGTTGATAACCTTGAGGTAAATACGGATACTGGGGTTGACCTTGACCTTGAGGTTGGTACCCTTGAGGTTGATACCCTTGGGGTTGATACCCTTGGGGTTGCCATCCTTGAGGTTGCCATCCTTGAGGTTGATATTGATACTGAGGTTGACCCTGGGGTACATATTGAGGCTGGGGTTGACCTTGAGGCATGTATTGTACCATAGGCGCATACTGACCTTGAGGTTGCCCCCCAGACACAATTTGTGTACCTTGAGGTTGCCCCCCAGGCGTTAACTGAGGTTGCCCCCCAGGCGGTAATTGGCCACCTTGAGGTTGGGAAGCGGGAACTGAACCTGACATCATGTAAATGTCTCCTACACCCAATGGTATATTACCACTGTTTCCAGCTAATAACCCATGATCAACGGGTTGAGGAGATGCCCCCGCAAAGGTACCAGAAAGTGATTGATACCCGGTGGGAACAGAAGGACCGCCGTGTAAGAAAGATTCAGGACTTTGAGTAAACACGGACGACTGACCAGACATATTTACAGGAGTATAAATACCTCCAGGTGGAAAAGGAGTACGAGGTGTAGAAAAACCTACCCCTGAGTTGTCTAAATAATTTGTTAACGAAAGGTACCAAGTAGTACTTCTAGGAGGACTGTAAAAGATGGATTCACGCTCTCTTAGATCAATAGTAAGTTGACCTTCAAGGTTAGAGACGCCTATTTCTTCCTCTGGAGCAAGTTCTTCGATAGCAATCAAACCAGTAGGAAGATTTTCGGTGATAACTCTTTCTATTCTTGGTGAATCTGGAACACTAGAAGTCAGAGTAACAGGTTCAGATATTTCAGGTTCTTCGCTTGTATCACTAGCAGACGAAAAACTACCAACAAGCTCAGAAACTGTAACAGCTTCGGGATTATAACATGTCTCTAGACTTTGGTAATCTGGATGGACTACCAAGGAAGATTCTCCTTCTTCAGGTGAACCTACTCTACTGCCACTAGGAGGAGTTACAAGGACCTTCAACCCTTCGTACTAACCCGGAACGTCTTCAGGAGATCCACCCCGCGATCTACGGAGTTTCCTCAACAAATCTGTTCCGGTAACAATCTCAGGTGACTTGCCCCGAAGTCTATGGGACTGTCTCGGTAATTCCGCCACAGCTAAAAACTTTTAACTACTACACACGAAAACAAAGTAAAATCTCAAATCAAACCACCTAAAGTCTCTAAAGAACCAAACAAATTTGAATCACACGCCTAAAGAATCTAGGGCGTCAAACCAAGCACAAACAGTAGCCTTCCAGACCGAAAGCGCTAGTTGGTGATGAAATCCAACCTCACCGGATTCAGTACAGAAGTGGCAGGTGGAACAGTTACCCCGACAACCTGCTTAATGAATAGACTGGACCAAGTTCCTCCACTTTAACCGTCTCGAGTGAAGTGAACCCCCCAGAAAATCCAAGTGAGTCTAGCCGACGTCTGTTCCAGGTACAGTGGGATCTTCCCTCCACCGTCACCTCGGTAGAATCCTAAAGATAATGGTCACTAAGGTTACCAACCGCAACAAATGCACCTGGGGGAACAGTCTAAACTCCGACAGCACGCAAGGGCAGAGTATCAAGCTCAATCCCCTTGCCGGTTCCTTGACAAAAATCCAAGGTTTACCGACAAGTGACCCCTGGTTCCTCGACAATGGTTAATCCGAGGTTTACCGTTTGTAATACGTGTGTGTCTGGCGTCGTTCCCAACGAGGGGGGATTGATCCCCTCACTGGTTCGGACACGAGCTCGTGCTTCTCCTTTAAGAGGAGCTTTCCCAGAGTACAAATGAGACAATTGGATTTATTCTATCACAAGATAAGCTACTTGTTTGGTTTTGTTGTCTTGGAGAGTTAATTACTCACCTACTCCAAGACACTAGCCTGATCTAAATTGGTGTTTCAGAGCCCTAGTAAATAAAAGTTACTACGTTGATTTTACTTTAAGCGTTAATTTTATGGTTTTTCTTAAAGACAAAAGGTAGCGGAAGTGAAACCAATGGTGTGTAGACTCGACTCAAACCACTACAAAGATGCACCTAAGATGATTTACGCTACTTTCCTTTTTCAATGAAATTCTTAACTAAGAGAGTTGAGAGATGAAAATTTTATAGAAAACAACTTTCTTAGTAAAGACAATCAAAGAAACAATTCTCTTTATCTTTTCAAGCATACAAACATGACCACTCTTTACGTGCACGAAAAACTCTTTTTCTTTCAAAACTTTTCAAAGCTACTTGAAACAAAACTTTTCAAAGGAGATGTTTTTGTATTTTCTCTTTTTAATAAAGCATATAAACCTATTTTAACAAAAATCAATCTCAAAGCTATAAAATCTATGAAAACTTGACTCACAAGCAAATCAAAAGGGAAATTACTCTAAGCAAACCTAACAAGGAAAAAGCTCACAAAGATGATTCTAGGTTGTTTTACTTGACCAAAATCAAATCAAGGACCAGCTAATGCAGAATCAAAAGACTAGTCAAAACAAAACTCAAATCTTTTTGTTCTTTTTGTAAAATGGAATTCAAGACTCAATCAACAAGCACTTCGAAATTTGCCCAAAGAGACAACTCAATGGTAAGTTGCTCTCACAGGTAGACTCTATGACAGGTCTGACTTCTAAGAATGCTGACAAAACCAGAGAGATCTAAGGCTTGACAACTTCTACCGCCAAAGTCACTACAAGACCTACTCAAAAATCAAACCCTAGGGCTTAAACTTCTATGAAATCCACTAAAACACTCAATGCTATCGAAACAAGTTCAGGTGAAGATCTTTGACAAGAGACTAATGAATCTGGGCAGTAAAAACTGAGAAAAAGCAAAATCTAAGAGAAAAAATGCAAAAAATGGAATTTTTTTCAAATTTTAGTAGGGGACGCAGGCAACCCGTTAAGACAGGTGCGGGCCCGCTCTGTGCACATAGCGACAGTGCGTCCAGGGACGCACTATGCAATACTCAGAGGGTGTGTCCTACTGGAAAATTCAAGAAAAACTAAAATGAATCTAACCCTAAGCTAACCCACCCAAATACAAAGTCACAGAACCAAAAATCAGAAAAATAAACCAATTTTCTCAGAGCAAAGTTCATACAAAGGAAAAGACTTTCACATCAATGGAGTTCCCCAGTGGAGTCGCCAATTTGTCAGGCGGAAAGAGTCGATTGTGCGGACACAACCAACCTCCCTAGGAGCCTAAGACTCTTTAGTGACAAACAAGACAAACAAGAGAAATCCTTCTCTAAACATGCATTTACTATATGGGAAATCAAGTGTTTAGATCCTACCTGTAGTCCAACGCTATTGTAGTAGTCCAGCTCCGCTGATCCGGATGAGCTCCTCCTTCACTTTGAAACCTGCATACACTAACAATCAAACGATTAAATAGCACTTGATAATCTCATAGAATAAAACATATTTAACACATAGACCAAGGAGTACATGAAACAACTCATAAATAACAAGTTATTGAGAAGAATGGACTCATTTGCATTAATAGGTAACAAAAGGAACAAATACAACCTGAGCCTTGGTGTTGTGCAAGTCCCTCCCAGGGTCCATCAAGAGTTCTCCTTTACTTTGAAAAAGCTCACCCACTTCCAAATAGAACAAGCAAAGATGGCAATCTCTCCTCACAAGCTTCTAAATGGGAGTCCTAATTCCTGCAGCATCTACCCTTAGAAATGTATAGCTTCCAACCTCCTCTCCTTCTGGCCCAATGCCTGTATTTATAGTGCTCAAGAGGAAGTTAATTAGGTCCACCATCAATGGGATAACCCCCTCTTTGGATGGGATAGCTCCCTTATTGATGGGATAAGTTCCTCTTTGGTAGGGGTGCATGAACCATCTGGAGGCGCTCAATACACGTCGAACAACCTTCTAGAATGCTCTAGAAATGACCACAAGTAACTTTTTAAAGATGAAACTTGTGCATTTTAACCTTTACAGGGGGACACACCTGCCCCTTTACATATAGAGCGTCCAAAGACGCAGTTTTTGTGAACATTGGGTGCGTACCCGCAGGTAAGGTTGAGAGAACCTGCGTACCCGGAGATAAATACATTTATAAAGACTTTCTCTCTATTTTTGTAGTTTGACATGGAGAGCAGAGGTATAAGACCTGCCTAAGAGGATAGCATGACTGTTGATAGAGCCATACTAACTGTAAATAGTCATGGTGACATTTTTTAGTGTAACACATCTTCCCTAGTTTATAGTCCTGCGCCTTCTTTCAACTGGTTGGGGCATTGAGACTGTGCTTACCATAGCTGGTTAGGTGGTCGCACCTAGGTGTGATGTCTCAGCGGTCCTGCTAGTCTGAGCTGCAAGCACCGGTTGAGTGCCATTTTTATTTCTTCATGTGCTATTGTGTGGGGTGTTCCTTTCCATATGTGTGGGTGCAGCCAAGATAACAGGATCGCGGCCCATTCTAGTTCTACGGGAAGCCCGACCGGTCCAGGTTCCCGACCGCGGTTGTCATGGGCATCGCTACTTTCCATCCTGTTGATTCCTCCCTTTATTAGCGTGCTTCTCTCTCTTAGCTGTTCCCCAAGTTGATTGATTTTACGAGGTCAGTGACTTCCCCGCTTTTTTGGGGCTTCCGTCCACTTTCTATTATAGGCCCATTGAACCCACAGTATTTGTAACTCCACATTGGGTTGCTTTATTGTGCGGACACTGCACGTGCTTTCCCATGGTACCCTTTTGACTTTGGCACAGACCGTTGGTGGCTGCGAGCTGTTGGTTTTAAGCTGGGTGGGTGTCTGCACAACCTTCACCTGTAGCCTAAACTGGCGATGGGAGCTCACCTCATTTTGCCTTCCAACTTTTGCGTGCACCTATCTTCGACATCCATGCCACTTTCGTCGCATCTTTGGGTTTGTACCCCTTCCTGAAGCAATTGTTGCATGCACGGATACTTCCAGCGGACTTTGTCTCGGCTTCATCGGTTCGTATTGGTTGGCTAGTTCCTTTGCTTTTGTGACAACCTCAGCTGGCTACTCCCATGCTTCTATTGTTAGACGGTGTAGTGATCTAACCATCCTATTACAATTTAGTGTTGTTACCTCATGTAATTGATTCTGCCATCGCTCAATTTCTTCATCCGAGTCCGACGTGTAGGAACTATCACAGTCCCGTGAGATTCTTCCATCCACTATCAGATTCACCCGGTCCTGATCTTGTGCTATGATTTGGTAGATACAGTCCAATTCACTCTCACTATCCTCGTCGTGCACTGGTTCAGTATAGCGCGCTCCCTCAGCTGGGCCAATAGAGCCACTACGCGGAGAGATTTCTTTTCGAATATCACTTTTTGCTTCTTGAAATTGATGACTCCATTCATATCTGTTGCCTAGTCAATCCCTAACAATGTGGGATATGGGTTGCTGTCATCCACAATTTCTATGACCTCAAAATCAGTTTGTGTTCTTGCACCATCGATGTCTACTGTGACTCCTTGCAGTCTTCCCATGGAAAGATCTTTTGTTGGTTCACCATCCACAACTGGACAAGGGACCACTGTAGGGCGGGCCTGCCCATGCGCTCCCAGGTCTGTTTAGGTAGGACATTCGCATTTGACCCCAAATCCAGAACCACCTAATCCATCTCATAGTCCCCAATCTCAGTAGTCAATCGCATTTCCCATCTGGTGTGCAATGCATCCTTGCCCAACTTCTGGACCATGCGAGGTTTGTCCGCTCCAACGCACCTAGTTATCAACTCTTTCAGCCCATTCGCCGCTTTAGCATCCCGAAGTAACTTAATGCATGTCTCTAAGATGGTGGTTAGCATAGAAGTATCCTTCTCCAGCTCTATTTGATCCCTACTACCCGAAGTAGAAGCTTCCGCGAGGCTCTTTTTAGCTTCCATAAAAGTCTCCTTCGCATGCTCCAAGTCAAATTTTGGTTGTTTTGTGGGGTCCTTATGAACCCATGCATCCTCCTCTGGCTTCTTCCCTTTATCTTCCCCTGTAGTTGCGCCACTTCAGAGCATCATATTCACATTAGGTTCCTCCTCGCGTGGTTCAGCATTCATCATTTGTACATTCTAAGTGGCGGTAGCCAGAAGCACCCCTTTTTCCCGCAACTGAGCAATTAGCATGGGGCAATCGACCACTTCGTGGTCAAACTGGTAACAATGCGAGCAACAGGCTTTTGTCAGGTTCATGCAATCACGCACGTAGTGCTCCGGCCCCCACAATTATAATAGATTAATTGTCCTCGTCCCCGTCCGGGTCTCATTCCCCTACAACCCCGTCCTTGTCCTCGGAATCCTCCTCGCGCAATTACTGCAGCGGGATCCTGCCCGTGTGCCTCCATCGGCATCCTGTAAGCAGGTGTTTGATCCATCAACACCTCATAACTGTGGAAATTTCTTTCATCGTGGCCCACTGTCCTACAGAAGTTGCAAAATAACTGTTGAAGGGGGGGGGGGGGGGGGGGTTGTCCTAGGTTCTCGAATAGATGACAGTTGTCCGTAGCATGCTTTCCTCCCACCTGGTATATTGTGCACCAGAGTGCGGATGCTGCGCTTGGCCCTACTGGTACCTCTGGTCACACTATTATTGGTCCCCCTGCTTCTACATAGTTCACGAAGATCGGACAGTGATTCTTATTATGGCCCTGGCCCTTACATTTGATGCACCACACCTCTTCATGTACTTCTCACTGAGGCGCCTGCCCTTGTTTCAAACATCACATTTCTAGACATAAGTTTTGTATTTGTGCTTGGATTTGCTGCACTCCATACCCTGGATCCTGTATTGGAGTTTCGTGCAACCTCATTGCTGTCTCCAATGCTTCAGCTTGGGTTGAGATCTTTTATTGTGACAGGGTCATCCTCAGATGTGGTGTCAATGAAACCACAAACCAAGCGCAGTGTTGCACATCCGACAGTGTCACCTCGGGGATGGTGCTTTTCAACCTCTGATCCAAATCCCATGGGGTTTCACCAGGAAACATTGCAATCTCCTTGAACCCAATAACTGACTGTGCTTCTGATTTTGGTCGACCAAATTCTTTGTTTAATGCGTCCTGGATTGCGGCTATTCCCACATTCAGATGATCGCTTGAGTATTTCATGTACCATGTCAACGCGTAGTCCTGCAGCACACTAACTAGGGTAGCCTTTTTTATGTTATCATCTGTTATGCCTTGAGCTTCCCATACAAACCTTACCACAAACCAAAACCAACTTGGTTCCTCATTTCCTACACCCTTAAATATTGGTAGCTTGACTGCGCTCGCCATCCCAACTTTTGGTGGTGGTGTGTGTGGGGGTGGGATCAGTGTAGATGGATTTGATGTAGGTGAAGCGGGTGGTGGCGTGGATGGAGGTGGTATCAGTGGAAAGTGCTCCTTAATCAACCAGACTACACTTCTTGGTGAGAACCTCGCAAGCTCCTCCTCGCTCTCCCATGAGATAGAAATCAAAGGACTGTTCTCTACCCCTCCTGTTCCTCGGTAACCTCTTCTGCTCCGCGTTACGCCAGACATCAATAAATGCGCATAATCTATTTTTCACACAACAACATTTTAATCCAAGTATTCAATGATTTGATATACTTACCCCACGGTCCTTGGAGAAATCACCTTTCTGCTTCACTATAACTCACGGTTGTATCTATCGCGAACTTAGTGATAAATCCTCCTATTACTCGATCCAACCAGTGATCTATTGCGCGTGCGATTTTATCTTCATTGGCTTCTAGCCTGTGCACCAATTCTGTAGTCCACACAATAGGTTGATCTAGTCTGCACCTTCCCACACTGTCAACTAACCTCTTAATCCACTCGTACAACTCTATTGGAAATGTCACAAAGAAGATCTCGTGGATATCTGTGTATATGTAGCGGTCCAACCAATCTTCCTCTGATATCCGTGGGTTTCTATTTTCCTGAACCACGAACTCGTGGAGCTTCAGATCCAACCACTCTTCAAGCTCTTTCTTTGTAGGGTTCCAATGTTCCGACATCAGACATCCCTTAGGTAGATACCGGTCCTGGCAACAGAACCATTTGTTGGCTTATATGGGTCTAACCCAGGTTCGAAAGAGTTATTTAGCAAAACAAATCCCACAGCTATCGGACCTTTCAGCAACAGACCGTGGAGGGCGGACTGAGGTCTCACCCGAGGTAGTAGGGGAGGGTGCTGGAACCAGGTTTCCGCACCCTTGGGATGTCTTGATGTGGTCTGGAGAGTTCGTGCGCCACTTTGTGGCTTCCGCGCAAATTCGAAACTGGGCTATCCCTTAATACTTATTACTTATTGAGTTATTATAGATCCAATCTACTTTTTACGGTCTTTAAGAAAACATTTAATCAGGATAACCAGTGCGCACATTTAAAAGAGATACAAATTTTCATAAACCCATAACATAAGCATAAGCATACAGATCCAATAGAAACATCAACCACAACTTAATTAGATCCACAATTGTTCAGATTTAACACAGTATTTTGGAACCAACTTATCTTTATTCAACTTCTTTCGTCAATACAACCAGATCTGCCCTGCGCACTCAGTTGCAGGGGTCCGTGCAAACAGCTGCAGACTCTACCAAGCCTCTGCACACACAGCTGCAGAGCCTCTATCTATCTACCAACACCCTTGACTCAAACTTACAGATGCTCCAGAACTTCTTGCCTCATAAACCCATTACAATTCAGATCAATCATGCCAAAAACTAACTACTTCCTAACCATAGAGCCTTGCTCTATTTATACCTTTCCATGGTCGATGAACCCTGGGCAGGTTGACTCACTTTACATTATTTTTGGGCGGACAACCCTTTGACTTGAATTATTACAATTCGTGCTCTGTGCCCTTCGCGGATTCCTTTACCATATCTTTTCCCAAAATTGCGGGCTTTGAGCCCCAAAACTGCTACGCAGGCCCTCTACTACCCAACATGCTTCTCAAGATATAAGTAGTGATCCATGTTACCTGCAACCATACGACATGACTTTATAATATTAAATAAAAGCATACAAACCTCATTTTACCTTTAGGTCATCTAGGCTTCTTTCAGTAGCTTCCTTGATTAAAAAGATCTTCAATCCCTTGATCTGCTCCATCATACCCTCATCCCATGAATTCCATAAGTTGGAGTTCATGAAGAAACACTTGCTTCCTCTCTAGATTAGTGATCCCTCTGATGAGGATTCCATCAAAGAATCTTGAGGATCTTGCATATCCCCATCTGGCAGATGTTTCCTTTTTGACTTGGTGTATGATGAGCCTTGTCCTAGATGACTTCATCCTTTCCTTCAATGTCCAATGAGGTTCCCAAGAGCTATGTCCTTCAGGTTTGACTGCCATGGATCTTTTTCCTTTGGTCCTTCATGATTCCCATGGTGATGTCACGTGATCTTGCTTCCAATGCTTCCATGATGCACTGATGCATCTTATTATTTATCATGGTCACATCCATAAAAGATTTAGGAGCTTACGATGAGACCCTTTTGTGAAGGAGACCACTTCAAACATAATAGAGATTTGTTACTCCTTTCCTTGGTCCTTGTCAGCTACCTCCATCTTTTCGCTGATATGATATTTCTTTCCATAACATTGATCTGTCTTGTTTGAGGACCAAACTTCCATTTGCTTTCTACAAATGTTTCATTCCTTTAACCTTCAATACTTTTGCTCTCAACTTGTCATTTTCTATCTAGCATAGATACCACAAGTTTTCGAATGAGGTGACTTCCTTGTCATTTATTACCTTGCTTTATCAATTAGATCAATGATGATTATCTTCTTATCATCTCTCTCGGATCTCCCAATTGAGATCTCATGAAGATATTCCTTCATTCTTTGATACCTTCAATCAGGTCTAAGTGATATGACCTTCTTCATTGCATTTCAGGGAGTATATCTTCTAGCATTTCATATATATCTTTTATGTCTCCTCTCCTGCTACATAGGGAAGAGAGGACCTTTGACTAATTTCATAAGAATCCTATGAGTCCCTTGATCCTTTTCCATGCATTCAAACAATGCTTGACCTTCAGAGACCTTTCCATAGATATCAATGACTTCTCTTCCGGGGACTATATCTATCCTACTTTCTTATAAGAGGAATTTTGATGACCTAACCGATTTATAGATCTCCTTGCAAACACGAAGTCATTTAACCATGTTGATTAATGAAAAATACTTACTTGACATGTGAAGATAAAATCTTTAGCTTGATCACGTTGAAGATGCACTGATGCTTCCTCTGGGTGATCTTCGAGTTGATGTGATTTTATTGTAGATCCTTGTGGTCTTGTTATAATGCTCCTTGCTGGTGTAGAATCCTAGATACTTTGACTTGTAGATCCTTGCTTGAGTTTCCTAGCATGAACAACTGAAATCCCTTTTCAAAGATCTCCTTTGAGACCTTCTTGCATTGTCCAGCACCAAGCATCGAAATTGCTCCAGCCTATAAGTTATTGAGATCACTGTGGTATGACAGAGATTGTAGTGACACCAAATTTGTGGCTAGCACCGAGACTGTGAGAGGTACCAAAAACTGCCTTCTCTTCTTTTGACTGTGATCCAAGTTCTTCAGATAAGGATCCAAATCAGTCTTATTGTAGGACTAAATTGTCTTGTTGTTGTAGATTGTCTCCTTGATTATATAAACAAAAGCCCTTGTTGTTGTACACTGTTGTTGTAGACTGATCCTTCAATCTTTGATGTAGGTTTTGAAACACAAATCCCTTCAACTTGCTTTGATGCCCTTCTTGAAACTTGATCCTTGAATGTCTCTTTTTGTTGCCCTTCCTTTGACTTCAGCACCTTAGCTCTGATACCATGTTGAAGAATCTAGGGCAAGTTAAGTTAATAAGATTATTCTCGCCATGATAACTATTTGTGAGGTATTTTCAACTTTTCCTTATTAGCACAATCTTCTCTTGTTATTCTTAGAGTGTGTCTTCTTAGTTTATCAAATAGTTACCAAAAAAAAAGAGACAAGAAAACAAGATGTTGGCTTTCTGCCAGGGCCAAAAACTATCACTCTTTGATAGGAAAACCCGCACAAAATTATTCTTATAGAGATTCAAATTGAAAAATACCAAGACCATGACCCTTGACCTATTTAGCCACTCCAAGACCAAGACACCAATCCTCTTCTTCGTCATTGCTAAGATCATCATTACTGCTACTTAAGTCATCACTGCTGCAACACCGAGGCCTTCACTACTGCACTACCGAGTTTATTACTGTTGCATCATAGCTGCACCTTGCTGCACCGAGATAAATGTTGCATCATTCTTGTACCACCGAGATCTTCATCATAACAATGAGATCTTTGCACTGAGACATGAGAGCTGCCCCGAGATCTTCATCAAGATTATGACCGAGACCATGATTGCAACTAAGGCGAGACCATGACTACGTCTAGAATGTATGTCACACCAAGATCATCCTCATCACAACTATGTTGAGACTGTGATTGTGTCTAGAGTGTATGCCGAGAGGGTATCACTGTGAGATCACCTAGATCCTCCTTCATCACAAATATGCCAAGACTGTGACTGCGTCTAGTATGTCGAGACAGTGATCTCTAAGACTGTGTGGAAAGACCTCCTAAGTGACATCTGAAATCTTCCTGTGACAGCCTTCCGAAAACTTCAGATGAATCTGAGTTCTGTGCTTTCTGTGGTGACCCTAGCCGCATATATATAGTCGTATGCATCTACATTTGAGCCGACATGACATGCTGAATGGGTGTGTCTCTATAGGTGAGCCAACATGACTTCTTTAGCTATTTTTGGAGGTCGACTTCTTCAAGAGGGATTGTGCTTGTTTTTGGAGGGCTTCTTGACATTTCTATATACTTGTATACATTAAACATAGGCTCAAGAAGAGCTTCTTCATACATGACATTGACTCTTTGACTTAAAATAAATTCTAAGGCTCTCAATGGGAGCCACTAACAAATAAACCTCTTGCTCATGAAACCCATGCAACAAGGCATACAAAAATTATTTTATTTCATCATTTACAAATATCATGTCATTATGAAGACCGAACCTAGTTACACTTTCTTCAACAAGTGTTACCCCTACCTAGCACTTTGCTCCTCGAAGGAGCTCATTTCAGACCAGTCTATAGGTCATTCACGCGGGTGGTTTTCAGAGGCATCCTGACTCATCTAGTTTGTGGTTATTTCCCCAATGCATTGAATCGTCTTCTACCATCTAAATAGGTGTTGAACCAGTCCATCTGAGAGGATATTTATCGGCTACATACTTAAGTCACATGGATTTCACCTCTTATGGGCCTTGGTCCAAAGATGTCTTTCTATTTGGAGCATTTCTTAGAGTTACAAGATGGTCTCATCATCCGCCCCCCTACTTGCGCCAATATTGGATGCACTCTCTAAGGATACCCCTAGGGCAGCTTTGTGTTGGCTCACATCGTCTTAGAGTTGAGATTAACCATCATTTTCCTCAATCAGACAGAATTTGCTAGGTGTGCCATCTTTTGGAGTCGAAGACTAAGATGCACCTCATCTTCGAGTGCCCTGTTTATTATGATATCAGAGGACGATTCCACTATCTCTACAATGATTCCAGGGGCTCCCTCTCTACTTTTTTCCGGTACCAAGACCAGAGATGCTTGGCCCTTTTTATCAGGGATACCTTTACATACAGATCTCAACTCTTGCACACTTCAACTCACCCTGGTGTTTCGAGAACTATTACCTCTTACTCCCAGGTTTCTTGTCTGGTCGAAACAAGAAGTGGCAGGCAGAGCCTCAGTTTGCAGCAAATGGGATAATGGTAAGACATCTGGGTTTTCTGCATCCCCCCTACCCCCCGCTCGATCTGAGATATACAAATACATTTGAGATTGGCCCGCAGTTGTAGTACCATGCTTCAATCGACCTACCCTCAGAGAGTTAGAGGGAATGGCTTGAGGCAGAGACAACCCAAGTCACCTCCCGCCCACTAGACCTCCTCCCAGACAGCACAATAGACAAAGAATGATTAATAGCTTCTTCCTTTCGGTTCTGGAGAACACAAGCAGGGAGAGATTACCTTGCTTGCCTCCGTCACCACCGGCCATCAGATTCAAGAGATGTTGACCCCATTAGCTTCATCTTCAACGCCCCCCTCACATCTTTGAGTTGCATAGTCTAGCAATGACCATACTCAACATTTCTCATTTTTGGTCATATCATATGACTTTATACATTCTCTATTTGTATTTTTATTTCATGTTTGCCCTATTTTAATCATATTTTAGTCTTATTACCTTTGGAGTTACAATGGAGTTGCATTTGCACTTCCACGTCTTGTATTTAAATTTTACATTGGATGTGTCCTTTAGTCCCATCGATCTACTTTTGTGGTTAAAGTTAACTTATTTTATGGAAAACATTGAATGCCTTTTTGAACATCTTGAAGTAGACATGCCACATATGTACCAAAAACCTTCAAGATGTTGCCAGTCTCATTAATGAATAAACTCGGACAATAATTAGTTGCTGACGCTTCAAAGATGAGGCAGTTAAAGAAGGAATGTTATATATACACCTTACTAAATTGCAAATTGACATCTATATAAGCTAACAAGGTGAAATAAGATTAAATTGTGTTTAGATAGAGTTAATTACCATGCCTTCTAATCATGGTCAGAAGGCATCTACGAAAGGATGTAATAAACAAAGAGGCATAATGACATAAAGCCTCCAATCTATTATAACAATCATGCCCCATTGAAAAAGCAGACTCAAGAAATATGAAGGGAAGTTGTTATATCAAGACATTATGGTTGATTATGATCAATAAGATTAGCTTTTTGTTACTTGACTATGCTTTACTTCCTTGATCAAATGCATGTAAATAATCAGTATCTTATTCTTACATGTCATATTGGTCTTTGAGACTTGTTGATGGGATTTTTGAATACTCAGAAAATCGATACCACCATCGCTTTGTGTAACCCAAAAAAGATTCCAGATGGGTGAGGAGATAACCTCTTATGAGTTGTGTCATACAACATGAAAGTCAAGGATCAATAACATTGGAAAATAAGGAGATATGCTTAAAGGGGAAATTGCAAGAAATCAAATGACATTTAATGCAAACTTTCCCCATGGATAGAGAGGGAAGTGAATCAAAGAAGAACAGAGAATCACATGAAATAAAATCTAGAGTAGGACATATCAAACAAAGACACAAATTAAACCATTTAAGTATAATCATAAATTTATTGAAGTTGTAGAAATGACCTCATATATTCTCACCATATAATTGGGCTTCCTCATTAAATGGAGGAGCAATATGAATCTCAGATCTAAAACTTTTGCTACCCTAGAGATGAGAGATATAAACTCAATATCTTTCCTCCCCCAAGTGGTACAATTCCAATCTTTTGGGTTTCAAAACTGACCAGGCTTACAAGGAGAATGTGGTTGGACAATGCTTGGAATGTTGAAAATACATAGGGAAGAACCTATGAAGAGGAGATTCAACTATATCAAAGCAAAAAGAAATTTGAGAGTCAAAGTAGTCTCACAAATGGTAGGTGAAAATGGGAAAATGTCAGAGTTGTTAGTTTTTGTAGCATTGGATGGCGTTCTAGTCTTGACAATTGTCAGAGAGGCTAAGAAACACTAGGACTCCAAAACCTAGAAAAGGTTTCAGGAAAATCCACCTAGAAATGCCTTAACTAAGTTAATTAATCAGTAATTAAATTTTTCCTAAGTCTAACATAGGGAAAATGATTAATTAACAAGAATTAATTGACGAATGTGAGATTTCTCTAGAAACTCACACGAATCGACTAGGAAATGATATCAGCCATTGATTAAGTTTCAATCTTGGTCGTTGGAGTCCCAACTGGAGGTTATAAGAAGAAGTCGATGGGTAGATGGAGGAATAGACTTGAGATCGATTTCCTTGGGCAGTTTGATTTTTCCAGAGAGCAGTAGCATTCTGTCGAAAGAGTTCAAGCCAGAGAAGGGAAGCAAAGTCAGAGAGGAGTAGAGACAATGAATCCAGAGGAAGTCTTCCAGTTTCGGAGAGTCAGCTACAGGAGGGTCGAGTTTCCTCAGTGAGGCTGCGCAGAAGCTTTAGAGGGGAGTTTGATTTGGCCAGTCAAAGGGTCGATTCAGTTGCTGGAGACCAAGAGAATTTCCAGAGAGCACCAGCGAGTCATTCTAAGAGGTCGAATTGGGAAGGCGGCTTGATCAATTGCAGATTCTAGGCAGAGCGTACCAGTATTTTCACAGGAGTGACACAGGGTTTCATGGAGCCCAGTACTTGTCAGTTTTGGAGCTGGATCAGTTTCGGGTGAGAAAATTTGTCTCACTAATTTTTGGCCAGTTTATCTTTATAGAGGATCGACAGTTCGAGCATCCAGTTGTACTCTGATTTTTTCTCACTGTTGCTTAATAATAAAAACCCTCGCTGCACCGTTTTTCCAACATTAGGTTTTTCTAGGGACTTTTGTCCAAAAATAACGGTGTTAAATTTTTTGCGAGTGTGCCTAGTATTTTCTCAGTTTCCATTTTATCTTACGTAGTATTTTTATCTGTGAAGATTGCAATGTAATTAATTCGTTGTTGTCGTAGCAATAAACTGCATAGTAAATTTTACAGTTAGAAGAACTAATTCTCGTTGTTGAACAGTTGTAATTTTCACATGGTATCAGAGCGAGTTTGACGGACAGGGAAGCTTAGAAGCAGAAGAAGAAAATTCATTGTTTAGAGGGAGCAGCAAGACGAATTTTCTAGGGTTACGCAGTGCCTAACCTGGTAGTGCGAATTATTGGGCAGTTCGATTTTTCAGTGCAAGGTTGCAGAAAAATTCAACTTCCCAGAGTGAGTGATTCCAATAGGTAGGGAGAACACCTGTAGCTCAAATTTTCACTGAGCGGATTCCTTGTTTGGGCGCAGAAGGGTTTTACAGCAGTTTTGCTAGAGAAAAATCATCGTCGGGTGGAAGAGGAAGTGCACACAGAGGGGGGATTTTTCTTAGAGGGTTTCTAGCTTCAGAAACCCAAATTTCCAGTTGTAGCCAATAGTAGCTACAAGAAGATTTTCTCACTCCTAGAGGGAGTGTGAATAGAAGAATCAGTAGTCGAGCAGGAGAAAGAGGGAGATTTCCATTTCAATTTCAAGTTTCGCTGAGATGGCTACAACTAGGCTTAGAGATCAAGATAGGTTGGAGGCTAGGCTGATGTTCCTGCTACATGAATTTGGCCTGAAGACCTATGCGGAGAACGTTGTGGCAGAGCCTACTAATGCAAATCAGCCGAAGGAGTTCAAGAAGAAGATGGTCAAGATGAAGCGGATGATCCTGGATGGAGTCCAAGACCATATAGTCTTGTATATATCTGGCAAGAACATTGCCAAGGAGATGTGGGATGCTCTAGCACAACTATATCTGAATCCTTCCAAGCAGTGGAAGATGTTCTTGAAAGAGAAGTGTTACACAGTAATTTGTCACCATCCCTGTTACTCCTCTTGTCGTACCTTGGAGGACTCATCCCGGGAGTTATAAGAAGTGACAAAGTCTAAAAACACTTGCATTATGTTCCCCTGAGTATGTAATTCATGTTCCCTGAAGACACCTCCTACAAATTATCCCTGAAAAGTGCTCTTTTTCCATTGGCGCAAGTCCATAGTGTCTTACCCGCGCCAATCATGGAGATCCTCAAAAGAGGGCGCGACCATTGGCGCTCTGTCTTAGAGAAATAGTCGCGCCAACCAAGTTTGGTCATGCTTTTTGCCTTAACGCACGCCCAACTGTTGTTTCCTTCATTACATGGAGCTTTTTGAGGATAAAAAATCAGTCTTATGTCGAGCTCTATCCTATCTCCATCTTTAATGGCTTTTGGGGATAATGTTAATCCACAAAAGGTGTCCCGGTTCATCGTATCCTCCTCCCTTCTTCATCTATATAAGCTTGTCATTATGCATTGGACAAGCTAGTGATAGTAGTGATAATCATTAGTCATGGAGTGTTAGATGTTGAGTTCTTGAGTTCTTGGAGGAATGCTAGTGAATGCTAGAGAGGTTATGCTGCCGGAGAGGAGATGCATTGCAAGACACATATAGTTACTCGCCCAGCCAGGAGAGGTTCGACGTCAGAACCATGGTTGTAACTTTTCCTGTTTATTATTAATTAATGAGCGACTGCTATTATAGTTCCAATCTCATTGTCTATTATGGTGATGTGTTGATTTATTTCCTTTCTGACTGAAATATAGTTGTGCCTTGGTAGATGTTATGTTGGTATCTGTCTCTTCCTTTGCATGTGCAGGTGTTCATTTATGATCTGCTGGAGCGAGGGAGCGGGGATATCAACTCTGCTTCAATCATAGTGTTGGACTCCAAGTTGGTCTTCTTAATTCATCTTTGATGCATAACTAGGAACTTGCGTAGCAACGTGGTTTGATTGTGGCTAGTTCTGTTTTAGGCTAGTGGGATCGCCTCTGTCCGCAGAGGGGATTTACCTGACCAACAATTTTGCGACTCCACTGGGGAGAAGCTATTTAGAATTTGTCTTTCATGTAATTTTCTTCTGCTTGCTTGAGTGAATGAGCTTCCTGAGTCAGTTTTGAGTTTATTCTTTACTGTTTGACCCATCTGAGCACTGTCAACCCGACTTGAGGTCGTATCATTTATTTTTCTAGCCGGCAAGCTTAATTGGCGTGGTTATTTCTCTGACAGTCGTGCCAGTTGGCGCATGTTGCTCAAAAGCAACTCGCGCCAATCCTGTGGTAGCGCAAGTTGCAGGCTGACAGTCGCGCTAGCCCTGTAAATCTTGCCTGTGTGTGGGTGAAAAGCTCTTTCAGTCTCTTTTTATATCTCTTACAGCCTCTGGAAGTGTATTGAACCTCTGCTTGACTGGTCTTAGCCTTTATCCTTCAGCTGTTTTCTTATTTCTATTGATTTTCATCTCAGCCCTAGAACATCTAGTGACTTTGCATGTCTAGCCTTTTGTGGGAAGTTTCGATCTCTTGATTATCCAGTCAGCTTGTTGGTTGTGTTCTGCACCTATCCAGTGATTTGTTAAATCTTGATCTTCTATACTCTGAGTGCTTCACTTCTAGCCTCTTTGGATTTCACTTGACTTCATTCGAACTTAGATTACATGGTTCAGTGAAAGTCTTTTGTGTTTTTCCTTGCTTGCATGGTTCGTTTTGGTGTTTCAGAATTGGTTCTATTTCATTGAGTGAACTTGGATTGTGCATATCTCTTAAAATTTGTTTACATGCATCATGCCATCTTAAATGAAAGAAAAACAAAAAATCTTTTGCATCATATTAGTTAGCATTTATTGTTATTTGTTGCTATTAAAAAGAAAAAGAAAAAATTTCATTTCTTATTATTAGCTGCATTAGGATCTTTGTTGTTGGTTAAGTGATCATTTCGTTTGTGTAAAAATCTCAACCCTCCTGTAGATAGAATTCATCGAATCAAATGATATAATTTTGGCATATAGTTTGCATTTAAGAAGTTTTTGAGATATCACATACGGTAGGACCAAAAACGGAAACATAATCGAAGATAAACTTTAGAATGAACTCAATGAACATAACAACGCATTGGAACATAACGCAAATACTCTAGAGGTCTAGGTTAGAGACGTGTTTCGGTGTCTTTAAACCTGGTAGTTTATCGTCGAGTGGTTGGGTGATTCCTCCACGGTGAAACGATAGGTGCCAATACGGACTGTGCTCCCACGTACCGTCGAGTATATATTGGGAGACCCCTATAGGAATAAAGCCTTTATCCATAGGAAGCCATGTCAGCCGCCCTACGATTCGCAATGTAGTGAACACAACATTCACGAAGATTGACCACCCATACCCTAAAAAGTATTCTGTGGTTTTGCGAAAAGTTTGGCACACCCTCTACCTAGAATTCCAGAGCAGTCACTTTTGATCCTTTTCGGACTCCCTAAATGAAAAGGTGCCTGTGAGCGTCTTGTCACTTCGTGCTCATTAAATATTCGAAGGAGACTAGAGTCATCTTTTATCCTTTTCTCGACTCTTAAAAAATTAAAAGGTTAAGTTCAGTGTATTAAAATTTATTGGCCACGATAACATCTACCCAATTAGATTTTGTTTGCGTTAGCTTGAGTAGGATTATTTCTCGTTCAATGGTAGCCTTTCCGGCGCCCACCGGCCAAGGTGTTCCTCCTGATGGGAAACCTCGTCCATTTCCTTCTGTTGGAAATGTCGGTGTTTAGTATATCGCAACATTGTCTTTGCCTGGGTTGAGCATTGGTTTACCCGTATGGTTGTTTTCAAACTCGGTGGTCTCAAGTGTGATGACTCCTGCTCCACCACCACCTCCTCCACCCGAACAACACCATGTTGATTCTAAGGTGGACCCCTTCCCTTCTTCGCCCATTGCCGCGTCCTCATCTTCTACTTCACCTGGTGAAACCTTGAATTTCAGTAACCAGGTGGCTAAGAAGAAGAAGAAGAAGACCAAAAAGAAGAAGTCTCCTAAGGGAAAGGTCGCATCTACCACGAAAATATCTGAAGTGGGACCACCTTCTGCCCCTCCGCGGAAGGCTAGGTCTCCTTGTCGATTATGCAAGGAGGACCATTTTCTTTCTGATTGTCCTGGTATTCCCCGGATCCTAGATATATGGTCCCGTGACCCGACTCGCCCCTTGTCGTCGCAGATCGATGATACCTTCTAGTTGGTAAGAGAAAAGGGAAGGTTCGTTTCCCTTGTCGACTTTGTGAAGGTAATCATCTCCTTCGCCTTTGTCCACTTATGGATGAAGCTTCCCGTCTTTTGGCAAGTCTGTCGGCTCCCTTACCCCAACTACCTGCTGGATATCAACGTCTTTTTGCAACTGCAGATCATCTCTCCGCTAACCAAGTGATCAAACATGATTCCTCTTTAGTCCAGCCTTCTCTTCCTGAACCTACCTGTGCTCCGCCTGTTCCAGACCAGTCCCTGGTCGGAACGAGTGTTGATTTACATTTATCATCTACGCACCACTCTACCATCAAAGATGAACCATCTGAGTCCAAACCAAACGAAAGTCCACAGTTCCAGATTACAGTTGACCCGGTCTTTCAAAAGGTCCAGATTACAAGTGACCAGTTTTTCCTACAGAGGTTCCATCTTTAGATGATATTACACCTGAATCTAAACCAGACCAAAGTCAAAAGGTCCAGATTACAAGTGACTCGGTTTTGCCTTCATAGTTTTCAGCCTTAGATGATCTTACACCTGAATCCAAACCAGACAAAAGTCAAACGGTCCGGCTTACAAGTGACCCGGTTTTGCCTTCAGAAGTTACCCCCTCAGATGATGTTATCACTGCAAAGAATGAAGATCCCACCGTCAAAATTCTATTCATCAACATAGACTCTAATGATGAAGTGAGCATCCCTCTCATTCCTTCGCACCAGGAAGAAAGTCCATCAAAATCATATCTGGCTGTCTATCCAGTCCCACCTCCAAGCAACCTAGTTGTTTCCTTCAATTGGGATCAATTAGTCAATCCTCGGTTACTAGCCTCCATACCATTTCGAATTATAGTCCAAGTCTACCGCATGGTTATGGCCGGTACAATTATTGATGAGGGATCTCCTGTGAGTATCCTTTCTTCAACAGCTTGGGAAGCACTTGGTTCCCCACTGCTTCTGCCTGAGATGAGAAACCTTACAGGTTTCCATCGAGAAATCACTCGACCTTTTGGAATTCTTCCCAATGTACCTATCACATTAGAAGGGAAGACTATTCAAATGGGTGTCATGGTAGTCCAAGGTCCGTTAGATTACAATTTACTCCTAGGACGAGACTATATTTATCGCATACGTGCTATTGTGTCCTCACTCTTCAGAGTGATGTGTGTTCCGCATGAAGGAAGAACGATCAAAGTCGTGGACCAACTTTCCTTCCCCGGTTCACACTTCACATATAGTCATCTACCATTCCTAAATGGTCTTATTTCCACATGAAATACCCCAGCCTCCACCCCATCATTCTGATGATGGCAGCTGCCTCGGGTGGGTGACTAAAGCCCGGGGGGCATGCATCCTCCTTCAAAATCGAGTCTTTCCAAGTAAACCTTCATTCCATCCACTCTGTGAATGTCATGAAGCTTGGGGGGCATGTACCTCGATTTTGCATCTTCATGCTGGGGGCATGCAACATTTTTTTTTTTAACAAGCAAAGTTCTCCATGGTTCAAGCTTGTGTAAAAATGAACCCATACCTGATTTACATCCCGTGATTGCCTTTTATCTGCTAAATTCTGCTAGATGAGCCTTGGTTGTTTCATTCCATCGCCACCATCTCTTTGGCCGATCATATGCTTTCACTTGGTTGTTTCTCTTTTCCTGAGGAACCGCAACAATGAGTGGTTTTATTAGCCAGCCTCTTAACCTTTACATGTTTCGAGTAAGTTCCACCATTACCGGAACTAGTTGTTATCCTTTATACCACTCGTTCCTTCAGGACGAGTCTCCTTTACGCTCTTTTCTGACTCGTAAAATATGAAAAGATTGCCGAGTATTTTTCCTTTTTGACTCGTTAAAGAAAATAAAAATGGATGTCCGTTTTCAGCTCTTTTTTGACCATTTAAAGAGGAAAAGATTGCCGAGTCGCTCCTCTTGACTCGTTAAATGGTAATAGGGGGCGGTCATTTTAAGTTCTTTTTGTCGACCGTTAAAACATAAAAAGATTACCGGGTTTTTGTCGTTTCAAACTCGTTAATGGTTACGAAACGACGTGGTTTTGAACGCTTTTTTACTTTTTCGGGTCGAAATCACTAATTATGAAAAGTACTCCTCAATCATAATGATCGGGCGGTTCTTTCGGGTATTATTTTATACTTTTTCGGGCCCGAGAGACACAACCTTACGAAAAAGGACATCCCTGGAGTTTCCTTTTCTGCTGTCTTTTCAAACTCTCTAAACATGAAAAGACGCCGAGTTCTTCCTTTGTCAGACTCGTTAAAACTTAATGACATCGGATTTTGTCACAACACAAGCATATTCTATCCCCATCAAGCTTGTTAAAAATAACTGGGGTACTCGCCAGAAATGGCAGGGGGAAAAGAAAATTTTTGAACCATAATTATTACCGTGACGGCAGTATGTCGCTCTTGAACATGGCACTTTTCTGCTTTCGTGTCCAGGGTAGGGATATTTCATCTCATATCTTTCACTTGCTTCCATGGACTTGGGTACCCTATTTGACCTCTCATCCACCCATTGCCTCGTCATCATGACCTTTGATACATTGATGTCAAATACTGCCAATTTCGTTAATGTGCCGCCGATATGTTCAAGAGAAGTTGACCTCTGCAAAGAAACAACCTCCCTCTGATAGTTCGCACAATCTCGATTCACAACATTATCTCTCTGTCTCATGTCGATGATGTGGGAGACATTATGGCCCACCTTCAATCAAGGTCACTTCCTGTCGACTTCAACTCATTATCCAGGAAGTTGATCTAGAGACTCCTTTCTGGTGCCTTGGAGCCTACATGCCTCAATGGCAGGTTCTTCGTGTTCGACGTGAGGTTTTCATCATTGGCCTCCGATCGGATGATTCTACGGGTGTTCGACTTCGGATCATTGATTCACACACCGTAGATTGTACCTATAGTACCTTGAGGGCCATTGTCATTATTGGTGGTACCTCTCACATCTGTTAACAATTTCCACTATTGACTGGTAATCAGATGATGTTCATGCATGTTTGAATTCAGCTCATATATTCACATGCTTGAACTTGTACTCTTGTTCGGGGCGAGATGGAGCGCAAGACCCTGGATTGCGTCTGTTGTAATCCAGGCGTGATTCTTGGTACTTGACTCATTCACTGGATGGCTGCGACCATACCTGAGTCAATTCATTGATCCTAACCAGATGGCTGCGCCCATACTATGGATCTAGATTATTTATGTACTCTCTTATGGATGGTTGTGACCATACCACGTACGTCATGTAATTAAACTATCACTCATGTCTCTTAATACAGATCCTCGACGGCAGTAACTATATGTGTTCTTATGTGTTCTTGTGTGTTCTTGTAAAGCATTTCACCCCTCTCCACCTCTCGGACTTCATGCTTTAGGGGGCATCTGTTACACAGTAATTTGTCACCATCCCTGTTACTCCTCTTGTCGTACCTTGGAGGACTCATCCCAGGAGTTATAAGAAGTGACAAAGTCTAAAAACACTTGCATTATGTTCCCCTGAGTATGTAATTCATGTTCTCTGAAGACACCTCCTACAGATTATCCCTAAAAAGTGCTCTTTTTCCATTGGCGCAAGTCCACAGTGTCTTGCCCGCGCCAATCATGGAGATCCTCAAAAGAGGGCGAGACCATTGGCGCTCTGTCTTAGAGCAACAGTCGCGCCAACCAAGTTTGGTCATGCTTTTTGCCTTAACGCACGCCCGACTGTTGTTTCCTTCATTACATGGAGCTTTTTGAGGATAAAAAATCAGTCTTATGTCGAGCTCTATCCTATCTCCATCTTTAATGGCTTTTGGGGATAATGTTAATCCACAAAAGGTGTCCCGGTTCATCGTATCCTCCTCCCTTTTTCATCTATATAAGCTTGTCATTATGCATTGGACAAGCTAGTGATAGTAGTGATAATCGTTAGTCATGGAGTGTTAGATGTTGAGTTCTTGAGTTCTTGGAGGAATGCTAGTAAATGCTAGAGAGGTTATGCTGCCGGAGAGGAGATGCATTGCAAGACACATATAGTTACTCGCCCAGCTAGGAGAGGTTTGACGTCAGAACCATGGTTGTAACTTTTCATGTTTATTATTAATTAATGAGCTACTGCTATTATAGTTCCAATCTCATTGTCTATTATGGTGATGTGTTGATTTATTTCCTTTCTGACTGAAATATAGTTGTGCCTTGGTAGATGTTATGTTGATATCTGTCTCTTCCTTTGCATGTGCAGGTGTTCATTTATGATCTGCTGGAGCGAGGGAGTGGGGATATCAACTCTGCTTCAATCATAGCGTTGGACTCCAGGTTGGTCTTCTTAATTCATCTTTGATGCATAACTAGGAACTTGCGTAGCAGCGTGGTTTGATTGTGGCTAGTTCTGTTTTAGGCTAGTGGGATCGCCTCTGTCCGCAGAGGGGATTTACCTGACCAACAAGAAGTTGAGGAACATCAGGATGTATAACGGTGAAGGCATTCATCTCTTTCCCACCAAAATTCAGGAAATCTGAGATCGGCTTGCAGTAGTTGGTGAGGCGCCTCAAAATATAGAGTTGGTGTGTTTGGCACTGAACAGTGTCTCAGAGGAATGGGAGATCTTCATCCAAGATATCTTGGGACGAGATACTCTACCTAGGTGGGACAGGATGTGGTTAAACCTACAACAAGAGGAGATGAGGCGAGCACTTGTGAAAACCTCCATCAACGGAAGTAGCAACAAGGGTGTGAAAGTTGAGAAGGAGGAAGAAAATGTGGTCCTTGCATCAAAGGGTCCCAATCAGGGACAGGGTTCACAAGGGGAGAAGAAGAAAAGGACATACCTAAGCTCAAGTGCTTCAGGTGTGGTAAGTTTGGCCACTATAGTACTCAGTGTCCTCAAAGGAAGGACAAGCGGGTGAAGCAGGACCAAGTGGTAGCATCCATAGAGATAAACAATTTGTCCTATAGGTTGGAGGAAGACTGCGTCATGTTTGCAGTTATACCTCCAGGAGTGAGGTGGGGCGATATGGAGTTATAGTCCCAAAGTTGCACAGAGGTTCGGGCAGGGTCCAGCACAGGACCATACCCTTGCTACGGGGGCCCACAATATTCAGTAGCAAGATGGATCAGTGTCAGCTATTGCAGTCAAATTCCAGAGTGATAGTTGCATACTAGTGCAGTCAAATGTTGAGGAGCGCAGAGCAGCATTGGCAACAGAGCAGGAAGCTTAGTAGCAGAGTCAACAACAGCTCAGATTCCCAGTGGACAGTGCAGAAGCTAGTAGCAGTCAAGACTCAGGAGACAGATGCAGAAGCTAGTAGCAGTCAGGACTCAGGAGACGGATGCAGCACAAGACACAGTCGATTCAGTATTTTTGATGCTTCTCAGTTGCTATAGTTGTAGTGCCAGCAGCAATAGTTGAGAGGGAGTTGCAGTGTAGATGCAGAGTCGACATCGGTATAGCAGTGTCAGCAGTAGCACAGATGCAGCATCAAAGTTGCGCAGTGGTTGGTGGGTAGTGATAGGCAGTCACAATGGCCAAACATCCACAGCATATAGAGGGTCATGCAGAGACAAGGTGTTGGAACACCTTCCTCGCTAAGAGGGAGTGTTAGTTTTTATAGCATCGGATGGTGTTCTAGAATCGACAGTTGTAAGAGAGGCTAAGAAACACTAGGACTCCAGAACCCAAAAAAGGTTTCAGGAAAATCCACGTAGAAATGCCTTAATTAAGTTAATTAATCAGTAATTAAATTTTTCCTAAGTCTAACTTAGGGGAAATGATTAATTAACAGGAATTAACTGAGGAAGGTGAGATTTCTCTAGAAACTCACACAGATCAACTAGGAAATGATCTCAGCCATTGATTAAGTTTTAATCTTGGTCGTTGGAGTCCCAACTGGAGGTTATAAGAAGAAGTCGATGGGTAGATGGAGGAATAGACTTGAGATCGATTTCCTTGGGCAGTTCAATTTTTCTAGAGAGCAGCAACATTCTGCCAGAAGATTTCGAGCCAAAGAAGGGAAGCATAGTCAGAAAGGGGCAGAGACGGTGAGTCTGGAGGAAGTATTCTAGTTCCGGAGAGTCAACTACAGGAGGGTCGAGTTTCCTCAGTGAGGTTGCGCAGTGCTAACATAAAAGCTTCAGAGGGGGGTTTGATTTGGCCAATCAGAGGGTCGATTCAGTTGCTCGAGACCGGGATAATTCTGGGAGAGGGCCAGCGAGTCATTCTCAGAGGTCAAATTGGGCAGATGGCTTGATTAGTTGCAGTTTCCAAGAAGAGCATACCAGTGCTTGCACAGGAGTGATGCAGGGGTTTGTGGAGCCCAGTATTTGCCAGTTTTGGAGCGGATCAGTGTTGAGTGAGACAAAATTTGTCTCACTAATTTTTGGCCAATTTATCTTGTAGAGGATCGCCAGTTCGGGCATCCAGTTGTACTCATATTTTTTCTCATTGTTGCTTAATAATAAAAACCCTTAGCTCCTGGACTGATTTTCCCACATCGGGTTTTTCTGGGGACTTTTGTCCAAAAATAACGGTGTTAAATTTCTTGTGTGCGCCAATATTTTCTCGATTTCCAGTTTATCTTCCATGGTATTTTTATTTGTGAAGATTACAATGTCATTAATTCATTGTTGTCATAGCAATAAACTGCAAAATTAATTTACAGTTAGAAGAATTAATTCCAGTCGCTGCAATAGAATTTCAGTAGTGAAATTTTCACAAGAGCCTTTCTTGAGTTGTTTGCACCTTTGTTTATAGGCCATTAAGATATCGTCAAGAAACCTAGAAACCAAGGTTATTAGAACCAAACCATTGACCGAAATGATAGAACCCCTAAACTGGGAGCCAGTCATAACACAAGTGGAACTGGTAAAAAACCAAACCAAAAATCAGGTCCATCAGAAAATAGCTAAAATATTTACATTTTAAAGAAAAACATATATACTCATGTGCATCCATATGAATCCAAACCATTTATACACAAATTTGCAAAAGTTCTCATTTATATATCATGTAAAGGTGCATATAACCAAAAAAGCATTGAGTGCAATCCTTCTCTAAACCAAAATTACATAAACAAACATGCTCTAGATGGCCTCTAACATCCAAATAAAATCATGCTACAACAAATAGCTACATATCATCAAAATCATTTCTTAAATTGGGATCTTCGTCATCAATATCACCATCCAAGCATTAAAATAAGATAGAAAAATCTTAACATGTCACGTCAAGATTTTGTTTGAGTGATGAGTCCATTTTTACTAGGATCATGACAATGGAGTTCAACAATCAACACCACTAACATCAGGGCACATAGAGGGCTTGGTGCTCTTGATTAAATGTTATTTACATACCCTTGTACATGACAAAATCTAATGGTAAGGTTGCAATCCCCCAATCATGAAATCCTAAAAAATGTTAAGTCTGTTGGATTTTGAGTGGTATCTAAAATTATATTTTCTCCGCATGAAATCCAATGAGGTTAGTGGTAGAGGGAATTACTCCCCTAGGGCTTTTTGGGTTGAAACCCTAGCAGACTGAAAGTTATCTATTCAAAGAAACATGCATTCATACAGCCATTATGCTATTGTAAGCAAATTCTATGATAAGGGTACGTACCTTTGGTCCTACGTTTGAGAAGGCCTTTAGGGTCCAAACCCTTCTTGGAGTTCCCTTCTTCTCTTTTGTCCTGCAAAACAACCAATTCAAAGAACACAGCAGTACATGGACAAAAACTTATAAAGAAACCATCTTCATGTTATAAAGAAAGGTAGTTAGTTATGAAATTCAAACAACCATTTACATATGAATTCTAAACATGACTATCATTAACATAAAGAAGATTCATTTCGGGAACCAAGACATGTGTTTCTTTTATTATAGACAAATAAAGTACATAAAAAGGAATATGTTCACCTGAATCACCTTCAGCAGGCTCCAAGCAAAGCTTCCTTCCGGATCCGTTCCAGCCTCAAGCCTCTGACAAAACTCCTTCCATGACTCTCTCCATGATGTCATAAATGGTGGATGAACATCAACACACAAGGAAACAAAGGTTTCTTGTACACAATGGGGGAAGTGCAGAAGGCACAAGGGACTTCAGACCTGGTCAAGGGAAAAATCTCAGCATAATAACCTTTCTCTCTATTCTCTCCTCCCTTAGGCCTTCCCTTTGAGGTCATTTTATACCATCTCCAAAGTAGTTTTTTAGTTAGGAGTTGGTTGGGAACAGTTGGGCCATGGGCACTAACAGGTGATCAGCAGGTAAAACCTGCGATCTCTACCCGAAAATGAGGAGTTTTCTAATTTTTTAAGTGTTTTAATACATACACGTGGGTTGGATATACACAGACCCGCGTATACACGCGTTTAACTCAGGGCAATGTCGCGTATAAGGGATAAAACACTGTTTTTTTAAATTTTAGGACCAGGTCCGGAAGGAGGGGTTGCCCTAGGCCATGAATATAGCATCAAAAACCATAAGAGTGACATTTGGAGCTATAACAGATGCCCCCTAGTATATGAGGTCATAAGGGGTACATGATGGCCGAAATATATTATGCGAGTACATGGAAAGGAAGTCTGTCAAAAACCGAGGAGGACTTCACCAGAATTCAGCCTGCCAAGCCACCAAAGGAGATCAGAAAGAAACACTGTCTGAGGCGGGCATACCCATGCTCAGAAAAAGTAAAGCATGTCCGCATATCAAGTACAAGCGGATCCACCAAGTATATAAGTATAAATGACTGAAAGATACATAATGGATCATCTGATCATAATGAACAAGTACATGTCTGAATATCACATATAAGACTGTCAATGATGCTGAAAGATGCAACGGATCACTGATATCAAACACTGATCCCAAAAGGTACCAACTGAACATGACGGAATAGGATGGTACTACACTGCAAACTCAGGTGCCAGCATATAGAATGTCACCATGACTGACTGCAACATATAAAGTGGAGTGTTGTCAACTAGCAGCAACAGGAGCAACTGTCAAGTGAACCAATGAATGCTGATACAACCTGAGGTCTTCACCGACGGCTGTGGTACATTTATACACCATGGGAATAAATGATCTTAATTTGACCATGTGAGAAATCGATTGATTACCGGTCATTAATGTATACCGTTAACAAATGCGAGACTACTCACCGATAATGATAATGAGCGTCAAGGTACCCAGTACAATATAACAAGTGTGAATAGATGAGTTGGAGTCGAACACCTGTAAGAATCTATTGATGAGGAGACAATGATGGTTTCCCACTGTCGATAGCGAAGGATCTGCCACTAATGACTGCAAACCCCAAGGTATTGCCAAATGGACTCTAGATCTTTGCCCCAGAGTAATGAGTTGGAGTCGATAGGGAAAGATCCGCTAGAAGGAAGGCATTAAGGCATCCTTCATCAATATAGCGCGAGTGTAACCCGTAGGCCAATAATGTGGAAGGAATCGGACGAAAAAAGATGTAGTAACCCAACCGAAGTACGTTTCCGGCGTACACAAGATGTGGCTAGCGCACGGCAGAAACCCTCTGAACCAACCAATAATGAAAGATGACACAGAGGCGAGGTATCCACCAATAGGGTCAAATGGAAACCAAGGTACTGCACGAATCCCAATGTGTGATAATGTATGCTGATGTCGAACACAAGGGAAACCACTCAGTCAAAGACCAATGATACTGATCGATGTTGAGCACAAGGTAACCTATCAATAATGAAAATAGGGCCAGGGTTCAGCTCTAGGTCTGTCCTCAGAGCAAGATGTCGTCGTCGATAAGGACAAGACCCGCTAGCAAGAAGTCAATGGGGACCTTCTCAAACCGGCACGAGTAAAGGACCAATATAACTGATGTGATGATAGACATGACACTGACAACCAGGGATGGCCGACTGAAAAATGAGTCAAGAGACACTGCAGAGAGACCGACTCAGGCTAACTGCCCTTGAACAAAAGCATGACTCAATGTGACTATGTGGCAGCATATGATGACTCTGTATAAGTTTTCCATGCAGGAGGCACGAACGAACCCTCCATATGATTGGAACAGATAAACAATCGGGGGAGAACTGACTCAATAACAAGGTTATGGCATACCTAAGTCAAACTAAATCCCACCCATACGGAGGAGACTTCGTTTTGAGTGCTTTGTTCAAGGGGGACACGACTGACTCTAGCTGCCAACAATAAATGGAAATAATGTCCCTTTCCCACTCTTTTTGGAACATTTAATTTTTTTGTCTTTTTCTGTTAAGCCAGAAAAAGAATAAAATAATGCTATGGTACAGTGGAAAGAACGAGTGTCGGTGAAACAGATGATCTAGTTCCTGAGAAAGGAATGTTCCTATGCTCAGTGCAGGGAGGTGAAAACTAGTCATTGACACTCGAAGGTATGTTCCTTCCACGGGTCAAGGTGTGTCAAGCTGCAGAAGTCAAGGGTATGCAAGGTTGATTTTGCAGATGTCATGGTCAAAAGTTGGCTTAAACATGAGTCCAAGTGAAGCCGGCTCTAGGCCAAAAGGTGCAAGTGGTCAAAATGCAATGCAGTAGTACAACTCAACGCAAAGGAGCCTCTAGGGTATATGGCCAGAACAAAGCGGAGAAGCTAAGAGGAATGAGTCCTCAACGCATAAGTCATGGCGGAACTACAGAGGACTCCCGAGCCTACTCAAAACAGAGCAGCATGGGCAACAAATTTCAGTGAGGTGCTAACTAGGATGACCATGTAAAGGATGTCTCTACCATCGTGTCATGATTTAAAGAATCGGTGAGTGAAGATGGCTTATGAACCATAACACGATGGGATCGACCCTATGGCAGATGTATCAGTAAAATGGAGGCTAGTATGCATAATGCAACAGAAAAATGGTGTCCCTAACCTATATGCTAGTGAGAACACGATACCTGCCATGATGGGTCAGTAGTCATGGAACCGTCTCGAAACTTAAAATCGTCCAAAATGTCCTGAAAAACAGACCAATCTTGACATTCCAAGCTCCCAAGTTAAAAGTCACATGAGGTCAAACAAAATAAAATTTTGAAAAAAATTTGTATTTTCAAAACTTATAAAAAGCATTTTGGACTCACCATTTTTACCATTTCAGTTCGAGAGCAAAAGATTTGGAGCAAAAGGAGCAAACTTCCCACAGCCAGATTCAACCGTTCAAACTCGTCGAAAACCTCCAGGTAACTCTTATACTTAGCTTGCAATTGATTGTGACAAGTTTTAGGATTTTTGATTGAGGTTTCACCGTTGAAATTTTGTCCAAAATTTCCTCCCGGCATATACGCGGGTTGGTAATATCAAACCCGCGTACACGCGGGCCCTATACGCGACTGTGTGCACAGGAACCTGCGTATACGCCGCGAACCATTTTAAATGAAAACTAACGGCTTTGAATCAATTTTTTCTCAGGATGCCTGTCACGTGGCGTGAAAGAGAGCACGCAGCGGTAGACAATGAAGTTATGAACAGTCCAGAAGCATTAGATGCCCTACGGGGATGCGGTTTGCTTAAATTTTTCAAATTGCCAAATATGAAAGTGAACACGCGTCTGCTTGAGATGCTCATTGATTATTGGGATGTCGATGAGGAAGCTTTTATGATCGATCAGATGCCGCTCAGGGTAGAAGTGGAGGATATCTATTTTATCACGGGCCTTTCCTGAAGGGGAGAGGTAGTACAGTCACGGGTCAGGTCACGGAGTGCCCTCTCGATAGAGGACTATGTAAAGATATACTGCCCGAGACATCCCAAGAAGGTTGGGAGCCGGATTTCCATCACACATGTGGCGAGTTTATCACTTAGGATAATCCTGTTTACCATGGCTCGGGTGAACGGATCATCCTCTCTGCATCAGGCGTCACGGCAAAACATGAGCGTGGCAGTTGATTGTCTCACTACTATGTTCGACTGGTGTACTCCTCTTCTGGCCAACATGAAGAGCCAGCTCACTTCTATCAGGAGGGGTGAGACAAAAAACTTTGGATATGGGAGCATCTTGTGTACTTTCTTTTTTGAGAAGGTTCTTGCACTCCGCCCCAGGGTGGCAGTTTCCATCAGCACCCCACGTGATCCACGCATGGGCCGGTGGGCTGATCTGATGAAACGTCTGGGGGGTGGGGAGGTCCCAAGGACTGCTTTTGACGATGACTTCTTCACCTGGTGGGATCAGCAGATCATCGTCGTGGATGACTACCCCTATACTGGGCTGGATTTCTGAGGAGATCCTGATCTAGTGTTACCACCGAATGCAGCATGGGGCGAGATTGGTAAGATTTTTTTATTTTATGATTTTTTTGGATTTTTCAAATATAATAATGAAGTTTGAAAAATATTTTTGATGAGATTCAAATGACTGATATGGTGATCATGTTCCAGACATCGGGCCTGTACAACCAGATGGATTCTCGCGGCATGGACGGCGCGGCCGAGGAGCCAAAGAGGCAGCTGCTGATACAGAACGGACTCTGAACAACGTCCAGCGACATTTGGTGAGGTTGAGCTGCCAAGTACCGATGGCCATCATAGAGGACCTTCCTGAGGATATGCAGCGTCATGTGGTTGGCATGCCACGTGACTGGGTTCACATTTTTCGGTGCGTGGCCAATGCTATAGTGACATACTTAGACGCTCATCCTGAGCCGAGGCATTAGATATGCCGGACATGATTATGGGCATTTGAGTCCCAATTTTGTATATTTTTTGGACACACATATGTACACTCGAGACGTTTTACTATATATATATATATGTACAGTTTGACTTTTTGATGCTTGATTTTATTGTGATGAATGATTAATATGCTAGTCTAATGCTTGATTAGCGATAGAATCATCTAACCAATTATGAGATCTTGGAATATGCAAATAATTAATATAAGTAAATGATCTTTGCAACAACCTCACCCTTAAATACTGGCGATATAAAGATGGATCCCGTACTCGATAAATGTTATTTAATTGAGACACTATCAATTGAGAATCAAGATATACCACCAACGAGTCGATCCCATGAGAGATTGCCTCGGATAATAAATTAATAACAGCAGTATACTCGGCCATATTGTTTGAAGCAGGACCGATGCACATGCCTCTTGATATCATCAATTGACCAGTTGGATAATAGAGTACCCAAGTTGCGGAAGCAAGATTCCGAGTGTGCCGACTAGCACCATCGGCGAACCCAAAATAGACTAAATCATCCATCAACACCTGCCACAGCAAACCAAAAAGTGCTGATATTAGAAAGCTCTCGATGATATATGTACAAATATACATAAAATACCAAGAAGCCATTGCCTGGTCAAAACTAAGCAAAGTACTTCTTTAGGTAGAGCCCGTTTCGGGACTCCGCCAGCTTGTTTCCCTCGAAATCAATTAACTCATACGATCCTTTTTACAAAACTCGTTTAATAATGAAAGGACCGTACCACATAGGCTTAAATTTGCCTGCCCCCAAGGCGTCCTTATCTTGGTCATAGACCAGGACAAGGTCACCTTCAGAAAAGACTCGAGGATGGACAGACTTATCATACTGTGTTTTAACCCTTTTCTTATGGGCCTCATTCATCGTGGCGGAATCTCGACGCTGCTCATCGAGATGTTCCAGGTGAACTAGGTGCTCTTCGAGACTCGAAGTCTCAGGAAGAAGCTTAACAACCAACTTAAGCTTAAAAGGAGTAAAACCAGTAGGCGTTTTGACGGAGGTTCGGTATGCCCAAAGAGCCGAATACAACATGATGTGCCAATTGGACCGATTTTTATCGATTTTCCGTTGGAGTATCGTCTTAAGAGTTTTATTGACTACCTCGACCTGTCCATTGGCCTGAGGATAATAAGGGGACGAATGCTCCTGACGGAAACCTAATTTAAGAGCCAATTCGGGCATTACTTGATTTTGGAAATGACTGCCATGGTCAGTGACAATCTCTCTTGGGATACCGAATCTTGAGATAACCTAATTGAAAAGAAACAAAGTTGCTGTGTCACTATCATTCTTATAAGTGGGCATGGCCTCAGCCCACTTCGTAAAGTAGTCTACAACCACGATAATGTACTTGTGATTTGCTGCTGAAGGCGGATTACAAGTTGTAAAATCAATACCCCACTTGGTAAAGGGACCGACAGTGACAACGGGAAAAAGGGGAGCTGGATGCGCGCACATCTTCCGAGTAAAAATTTGACACGGGTGACAACGTTTGACCGCTTCCACACAGTCTTTAAAGAGTGAAGGCCAAAAATAGTCGGCACGTAAGATGCACTGGGCTGTAGCAAGCCCTGATAAATGACCACCACAAGCTCCACTGTGGCATTCATTGAGCACAAACTCTGCTTCCTCTAAGGTTAAATAGCGCCGAAGGATTGAATCAACCCCTCGACGGTATAATGTGTCACCAATGATAACATAGTTTTTAGCCAGGTGACGTAATTTTCAACGTTCATCCTTGGAGAAAGTAGAGGGAAAATTCCAAGTCTGGAGATAGACAATGATATCTTCATACCAAGGGTCGAGTGAAGAGATGAGGAATAAATGTTCGTCGGGAAAACTTTCCTCATAAAGAGTATCCTCTCCACAAGGAAGCTCAGAAATTAGTTCCGCGAAAACCATGGATTTCTTAGACTTGGCAGACAAGAACTCGAGATCGAATTCTTGCAAAATGACTATCCATCTATTATATTTGCCCCCAATCACTCGCCTACTAAGGACAAATTGAAATGGATTGACTGCCACTAAGACAAAAGTTTTGCGTAGCAAAATATAATGACGGAGCCTCTGAACAACATGGACAACTGCCAAGGCCAACTTCTCAACCGGAGAATAGCGAAGTTCAGGACCTATTAAGCCTCGACTCAAATAATAAATCACGTGCTCGGCAAGAGCATCATCCTCCTGAACTAGAACCATACCAATGGTTGATTCTGCTACGGCAAGATATAAAAGGAAGTCTCTACCATAATCTGGTGGACTCAAAAGCGGGGCAGAGACTAATGCCTTTTTCAAAGCATCAAACGACCGCTATGCAAAGTCGTCCCACACAAATGGAACTCCTTTTCGTAGTAAACGCATGAACCCTTTAGTGATCTCAACGTAGTTTGCTATAAACCGTCTTAAGAAATTAGCCTTCCCTTGAAGACTTTGAAGTTGTCGAATTGAGGACGGGGGAGGCAATTGAACTATTGCCTCAACCTTGAAGGGATCAACCCGAATCCCTTCATTAGACACAATGAACCCTAACAACCAACTGGATGTAACCTTGAAAACGCACTTGTTGGGATTCAACCGGATTTTATAAAAACGACAACGTTCAAAAACCAATCAAAGATGACTAGGATGATCAGTTCTCTTTCGAGAAGGAGCATCAATATCATCCAAGTATGCCTTGATGACATGTTTGATGTCGTGGAAAGCATATGACATGGCCCGCTGGAAAGTGGCTCCAGCATTTTTAAGACCAAAAGGCATCTTTCTATATGCAAAGGTACCCCAGGGACATATAAAATTTGTCTTATGTTGATCTTTAGGACGGATAGAGATTTGATTATAACCCGAAAAACCATCCATGAAGGAAAAAATTTCATTACCCGCACACTCGTCGATAATATGATCAATGAATGGCATGGGGTAATTATCTTTCGGACAAGCCTTGCTTAGGTCCCTAAAATCAATGCATACTCGGATTGTTCCTTGCTTTTTGTCAACTGGGACTGGATTAGAAACCCAGTCAGTAAGAGGAACAGGGTATATAAAACCCGCCCTTAGCAGCTTCTCAACCTCAGCTTTGATAGCTGCTGCTTTCCTAGGGTTAACCGGTCAAAGCCTTTGACGAACCGGTTTCGCGTTTTCATACGTCTTCATCTCATGTTGAACAATAGAAGGATCAATGCCAGACATTTCCTCACAAGACCAAGCAAATACATCACGATATTCCTTAAAAAGGTCGGTGTAGATTTGAATTTCTTTAGGGGAACACTCAATTCCGATGAAGATATTCTCGATGACGTTAGGGTCCCTAGAGATGTTTATAGGTATCGTTTTAGAAATTGCCGACATATTACCTTCGGCACGAATGTGTGCTGGAGCCAAAGGGTTTGACACCGTACAAATATCACTAGTGAAGAGCTCGGAGAATCTAGATTCTACCTCCTGCAATGGAGGAAGAAAGTATGAACGATGGTGTAAGTCTTCCCAAGGTCAATCTATACCCATCATTACTTCAAGGATTGCTTCTTCAGAAGGTAGAACCGAATCTAAGCAGTCCAAGGCAAAGGCAAAACCAAGGCTCCAAGACGGGGCAAAATGACCATCTAACTCCTCTTCGGAAGAAGGAGTAGAGTGGTTGTCTGCAGAGTCTACGATAGACTGATATCTAAGCTCAGCTGCAGATATAGGAAATTCCATTCCATTTACTTGTCCTTCAACTGATGTGGTCATAGGTGAAGGCAAGGTCCAACGGTCTGAAAAATAACGAGTTCGAAAGAACTCTTCTCGAGGAGACTCCTTAGATGATGAAATAGCATTAATTTTAGCGAAAGGAGAGGGAAGATCAAATGTACCCATCAATGAGGAATACATCGCTACTCCTAAATTCTCAGTTGGCGGGCGAGGGTTATCCACTAAAGTGACAGTAGAGTCAGAGCTTGCTTGAGGATCGACTGGACAATAGTCCAATTGATCAACCTTAACGATTTTCCCCTCATGAGGAAAGAAAATGACACGAAACAGAGTCGAAACAACGACATCCATCTTGTATACCCAGTTCCTTCCTAATAGGAGATTATAGTCCAGGTTAGCGTCTACGACCTCTACTTCAATATTGAAGACCTTTCCCCCAACACATATAGGAAAGGTCGGGATAATCCCATGCGGCTTATGAGAATGACCATCAAATGCAGTCAAAATGGTGGGTGAAGGAACAGCCAAGGGTGATCCAATAGCCTTCCAGCATGACATCGACATAACGCATGTGGAAGCTCCTTCATCTATCACAGTGAGAAAAATATTGATTTTTCGGTGTGTAGACTTTATTTGGAAAGCCATATGATGAGGGAGTCACTTTTTGACATTTAACATGTCAAAAGTGAGCACTAAAGAGTTAGCTAGATCGACTGCTCCAATTGCAGAGAGTAAAGCACTTCTCTGAGCCGGACATGACTGGAGAACCTCTAAAGCAGACATGGCACACGGACTCTGAGCCAGATCGTCCACTATGGAGTAATTCTAGGTGGCTCTAGCATTAGGATTAATCGTCGCGCGTTTAGCGGAACCTTTCGGTATCCGTGGTATAGTCTCGACAGGGGGTCGCTCAATATGAAGGTCAGTACTTCCGGGAATAGTCTTGTCCTTGGAAGTTTCGGCTTCACCATAATCACGTGACCGAGTAGCCACATGGATGTTAGAACCCATCATGAAAACATTTGACGATTTTTACCCTTCCTGGTTGCCCCGAGCGGAGGTTCCAGGATTTGAACTCACGCCAGCAAGAAGTTGCTGCCCTTGGGGAAATGGGTTGGTTAACACAGCTTGAGAACTAGAAGTCCCTTGCTGTCCTAACAAGCACTGAGCGTCTTCAATCTTAGGGCAGATATGAGTTAGATGGTCTCCACTGCACTGGCGTTGTTGCCGGATTTATTTCCATCAGGCTTCCCATCCTGGTTCTTTTTCTTACCTCGTCCTTTCTTTTTACCATTGAAATTTTGATTTCCTTTGGGGTTATCATATTGGACGAGATTTATTGAAGAAGTTTGTGAAGCGAGGGGATTAGACGATGTGACTTGTTTGTTAGAAGCAGTTTGCAAGGACAACTGTTGCAATTGATTCAACAAGTTCATGGTAGTTGTGTCTACTGACCCGACGATACCATCCACGTGCAGACCTGGCTTCAACTTAGCTACATCAACCTTAGATACAGGAGCATCTGGAAAGTACTTTTGTAGTATCCCAGACTGAGAATAGATCAACTCTAATTGTTGGGCCCTAAAAATAGCTTGCTCCTCAGAATAGACCCCAGACATGGAGACATCTTTGGAGATCTCGGGTTGTAAAGACTTCAAAAACCACTCGAGATGGTACTCCGGAGGGATTTCAGCTTTAATGAGCCTCTTTCTCTGTCTCCATTCCTGAATATGGTCGGAAATGTGGGTTGCGTTATCCTGACGAAAGGTGGCCAGAAGTTCAGTTCCGACATCATAGCGGACAGGCAACTGGAAGTGATTTAAGAAAATATTGGCTAAGTCAGCGAATGATGTAAATCTGCACCCTGGAAACTCTATATACCATTTGGCCACATTACCAGCCAAGGTGCGCTGAAAGAGTCTCAACCTAATCGAGTCATCGATAAGGGAGTTAGATGAGCACCACAAATGGAATGTGGTTACATGGTCGCCTGGGTCTTCGCCACTCTTCCCTTCGAATTTTGGAATGTCCGAAGGGAGTTTGGTTGGGACCGGATGCCAGGCCGAATTGTACCCGATTGGGTCATTTGTTAACTTAGTGAGATTTGGCAAATTCAACGTTGCCAGAAACGGAAGCCTAGGAGGACCTTGGGGGTTCCACCCAAACTGGGCAGAACTCCCAAAGCTCTGAAAATATTGTCTTGGAATTTGGGAGGCACCAGGCTGCCCGAAGTAACCAGTAGAACTGGCTGAACCAAAAGGCAAGCCTTGTGGTCCAGCAAAATTCGGAGTTTGACCAACTCCAGCCGTATGACCTCCATAACCAGCAAAGTTCCCTCCTAAAGGATTGTAGCGAGTTGATAACCCCTCATACGGATTCCAAGCCGAAGCAAGGGGAGGGATACTTTGAAACATACTAACTGTGGAGTACGGCCTATTCCCTTGTTGGCCGATAAACGGATTCCCAGTTCCCGCGCTACTAACCCCAAGGTTATTCCAACCTTGGAAAGGATTGCTGCTTTGT
Source organism: Pinus tabuliformis (assembly GCA_031772625.1). NCBI lineage: Eukaryota > Viridiplantae > Streptophyta > Pinopsida > Pinales > Pinaceae > Pinus > Pinus tabuliformis. The sequence continues at coordinate 1,181,991,262 of CM062809.1, forward strand.
CCCACAGAAGAAAAAGGCATGGATCCTACCGTTGGGTTGGAATGTGGTATATGACCACTTCCAAAAGGAAAACCCTGGAATGAAGCCGATCCGCCCATCATGGACGTAGCGGCACTAAACTAAATCGATGGAATACCCTGTGAATGGGTGCCAAATGGGAAGAATCCAGTACCAAAAGCATTGGTTTGGGCATTTCCACTCGTGGATGGAATGGAGGTAGACCCAACTATAGATGTGTTAGCAAAAGATCCAAACACAGAAGCAGAGGAGATGGAAATGGTTCCTCCCCCTTGAACCAATGTTGGGGCTTGCATAGTCGTAGCACTCGTAGAGGCCATGCTTCCAGTAGTGGTCATCGATGGTAAGCGCGTAGCATAACCTGGACTTGACAGTCTATGCGTCGGAGTCCCAACGTATTGCAGTACGTCTGGATGACTAGATGGTAGTGGAGAATTTGGAGCCGCTAACGACTCTGAAAGTTCTTCTACCTCTATGTTATTCTCCGCTTGAAATAGAACTTGAGAAAGGACCGGAGTGTCCCTCTCTTGTTCAGAAGTGCCAGGCCTTGCTTGGCCGCTAATGCCCCCGAGAGGAGGATCAATCCCCGATGGGTCAACCGGCGTGGGACGGAACCCACCGGTAGTATTGCCTCCGCGCCTTCTAGGGGAAGGCTCTAAACTTGGTGGCGAGAGACCACGAAGTTTTCGAGACCGTCTTGGAGATCGGTCAGCCACTTTGAATTTTTTGTTATGATCTAACTAAAGACTCAAAAAATTGAAAGCTAGGCCAACTAGGAGCACAGAGGACACACTATAAAGTCCCTAAAGATACATCCAGTCAAACAACTTCCAAGTATTTCCACTCCAGGTGATTAAGACCGGACACCAAAATACGAGAAAGTGAAATAAGGGGCCTTCCGAAGATAGTCTGGGATGATGAGGGCCCAGTCCTATCAACGACGGTATCAGAGGAAGTTGCGCTGACCTCCTAACAACATCCTGCGCCGGTGCAAGCCCCCAATCTTCGCAAGGGTGCCCTCCAGTAGTACTGTCGAGAGTGATGCAACGTCAACCTCAGGTGCCACGGGATTCCCCTCCGTAGCCACCTGTGTAGTTCCCTAGGAGTAGAAACTATGCATACCAACTCATCGCAGAAGCCAGGTGGAACAGTCGTGAGGTAAGTTCGGACAAGTAGGAGAGGGGGTATCTCTCTTCCCTGTCTTCACAGACCCTCGTGCTTAACTCCCAGATCCGGAGCTTTCCTGGTCTTCCTAACACTATTGGATTTTCTCTCATTATTCAGACTCCTATGTTTGACGTTTATATGGCCTTGGAGAGTTAACTCTCCACTCGCCTAATCCAAGGCCCTAAAATCATAATCTTGTTGGTGTAACTGACTAAAACAAAAAGTTCTAGTGAATTTTAGTTAGCGCTTGATTTTATTAGGTTGTTCTTTAAGTCACAAGGTAATGGAAGTGAAACTAGTGGTGTTTTTTGATGCAAAAGAAATTAATAAAAACTTAACTACATGCACATGCACTTTTTCGTTTTTCGATGAAGAGCAATTTCTATAGGGTTTAGAGGTACTTCTAATAAAACAAATTTTCCTTTTCTTTTCGTTAATTCACACTTCACACTCACAAAATTTAACAAAGCTATATGTTCCTGAAAGGGGATGCGAACCTATCCTAATGCAACAACTATATGTGGATGCATGCGAACCTATCCTAATGCAACAACTATATGTGGATGCAAGATCTAAAACTACTCTAAAAACCAAAAATGAAAGTTGCTTTCTTATCAATCTTTATTATGCCACTTACAATGCCTAGATGGAATATGAGATGTTACCATTCATTTCGTCTAAACACTAAAAACAAGTTCTAAGACAAACATACAGCACTTTCACTTCACTAAAAGGAAATCAAATGAAAAGCAAGTTCAAGAAAGCAAAACTAAGATTTTCAAAAGATTTTCTTCAAAGAAACAAACAAAAAAGTCTTTTCAAAAAATGCTCTCAACAACACTAAAACTTGTGATTGAAGAATAGGCAATTAAACACTTTTGTGAATCGACACCACTTAATGGACGAAAACCCAACAAAAATAAATGTGTTTGAAATCGCTCTTAACAATCAAAAGCAGCACTGAAAGCCTTGGCAATGAAAACCAAAAAGATCAAAAAGACAAATTCCAAGAAAGTGTCAAACAACAACTTTCATGAAACAAAGAAGTGGATGGTCACAAAAAGCGATCTTGTCAAGCAAACAAAAACATCACCAAAAGCAAGATTAACACAAAGATTGAATTCAATCTCCCCACCCTGTTGAAACAGAGCAGCCAAGATTCCTAACAAGAAATCTTGCGTGCTTTAGCCAAAAACAATGACACTTGCAATCAACAAAAAACAAGACCAATACTCCTTATAATCAGAGAGAATTCAGAACGAGATGCTTGCTGTAAAACAAATAACTGATACTGGAAAATGACTGTTTCAGACTGACTCAAACCACCAGACAAACCTTCAGAGGCTAAAAAGATTTATAAATCTTGAAAATTGTAATATATACGTGACTGTACTTAAGTACAGATTGCGTGTATACGTGACTGTGTTTGAGGAAACCTGCGTATACGCAGGTTCAATCAAAGAAACAAGCGTATATACGCCTCTGTATCTAAGAAAAACAGCGTGTATGATAATATTCAAGAAAAATAAAAAAGAAACTGGCAAAGCTTAAAGTTCAAGAAGATACCAGACAGTAACAGCAAGCAGACAAGGCAGCTGAGCCCTGATTGGCTTCAAAAATACCCAAACTAGGAACAACAAGAGTGTTCTCCCCAGTGGAGTCACCAATTCTGTTAGAGGGAATTACTCCCCTAGGGCTTTTTGGGTTGAAACCCTAGCAGACTGAAAGTTATCTATTCAAAGAAACATGCATTCATACAGCCATTATGCTATTGTAAGCAAATTCTATGATAAGGGTACGTACCTTTGGTCCTACGTTTGAGAAGGCCTTTAGGGTCCAAACCCTTCTTGGAGTTCCCTTCTTCTCTTTTGTCATGCAAAACAACCAATTCAAAGAACACAATAGTACATGGACAAAAACTTATAAAGAAACCATCTTCATGTTATAAAGAAAGGTAGTTAGTTATGAAATTCAAACAACCATTTACATATGAATTCTAAACATGACTATCATTAACATAAAGAAGATTCATTTCGGGAACCAAGACATGTGTTTCTTTTATTATAGACAAATAAAGTACATAAAAAGGAATATGTTCACCTGAATCACCTTCAGCAGGCTCCAAGCAAAGCTTCCTTCTGGATCTGTTCCAGCCTCAAGCCTCTGACAAAACTCCTTCCATGACTCTCTCCATGATGTCATAAATGGTGGATGAACATGAACACACCAGGAAACAAAGGTTTCCTGCACACAATGGGGGAAGTGCAGAAGGCACAAGGGACTTCAGACCTGGTCAAGGGAAAAATCTCAGCATAATAACCTTTCTCTCTATTCTCTCCTCCCTTAGGCCTTCCCTTTGAGGTCATTTTATACCATCTCCAAAGTAGTCTTTTAGTTAGGAGTTGGTTGGGAACAGTTGGGCCACGGGCACTAACAGGTGACCAGCAGGCAAAACCCGCGATCTCCGCCCGAAAATGAGGAGTTTTATATTTTTTTAAGTGTTCTAATACATACACGTGGGTTGGCTATACACAGACCCACGTATACACGCGTTTAACTTAGGGAAATGTCGCGTATAAGGGATAAAACACTGTTTTTTTAAATTTTAGGACCAGGTCTGGAAGGAGGGGTTGCCCTAGGCCATGAGTACAGCATCACAAACCATAAGAGTGAGATTTGGAGCTATAACAGTCAGAACCACTCTCAAACATCCTGAGTCAATTAATGGTAATGTTAAAAATTAAAGTAAAATATTAATTGCATAACAATAGTAGGGCCCTAAGCTTGAATATTAGGATTCTCCACTCAAAAGTTATTGGTTTTTTTTTTTAAATTGTGCTTGGAACATCCTTGGGTGCATTGTACAAAAACAATCATTTTCAGTTCCAGACCTCCAACTATACCGGTTTTGGGTTCAAACCAGTCGAACCGGCCAATTCCACCGGTTCTGGTTTGGTTCCAATAACACTGCTAGAAACAATCATTGTTTTTAAATAGTGTTACATGGGGAACATGATCCCTAGGGAGGGGGGCACACTAGTCATTCTCAATATGGTTTATTGGCATCATTGTCTCTATTCCATAGAAGCACTTTCATGCTTCAATTAAATTTCCATTGCAAAAATCGAAGGATGGATGAAATGTGCAAGAATATAATGAAAAACTTACGTCAATTGAGCCAACTTGCAACAAAAAGGGGATATACTTTGAATTATCATCATATGTCTCCAAAGGAACTGTTACCGCTCAAACTAGTAGGGGACGTATAGGGGATCCCTAAAAGGGAAAATGCTAGGCCAAGGTCAACAAATGGAGACTTGCCCAATGTCACCTCAGCTAAGGCTCCCTTTTATTCACGGAATTTCACCGATGCGAGGAGACCTGGTATATTATGGAGTCACTGATGAAGGATAAGTCAATGAAATGATAGGGAGTGACCCAAATAATCCCTTTCCTAGAAGAGTTAGAAAGATAGAGCTTGCTTGCTTTCTAAGCAAGGTACAATGTCTTCTAGGGAAAGGAAGGGAGGATTTGAGGGTTAGGTTTATGGGATATGACTTATGAGGGAGTTTCCCAATCCCTAAAATCCTTATTGAAATTGGTATCCCAAATGGTTCTTGAAGAATTGTCGTTTCAAAGGAACGGGACCACACTAGACCAAGTGGACCCAATCTAGGGTAGGGGAGAGGAATATGGAAACCAATGATTATCCCTAACCTAGACAAGGTATGGAGATGGATCAAAGAAATAATATCCACCTAAAGGTTTGAATTGATCCAATAAGGTACTAGCATTTGGGGATGCTAGAGCAAAGTTTGATCCTGAAGCTAGGGCTTGGCTTTTCTCACAACTCCACCATTGGAATGGCCTCAAATTTGGAGGAGGGTCTTGAGGAAACACCAGCGCAAGAGACCCTAAGAGATCGAACTTTTTGGATGAGTAGTTTGCCAAGAAAACGATGCCTTAGGTGACCCAACTTGACTAGACCTAGGGAAAGGTGAAAATGATGTGAATTTAGGGGACCACCTATTGGTAGATCAGTGCCTTAGTCTTGGGAGAATGGAGTCTATGTTGAATATGAGTGAGGACCTTTTGGTTCTTGGTCAAGGAGGCCTCAAGACCACTTCGCTAGTCTTCTAGGTCAAAGAGAAGCAATCTTGCAGCTTTTATACTTTGATGTACAAAGGAGATGGTTTATCAACGTCAATTCATTGTCAGAATTACCCCTAGGAAATTTCGTTCACATTACATGGCCCATACATTGAGAGATGCTATAATAGAGACGAAATTCCACAATTTAAAGCAGTAAATGCATGCAACAATTAGCACTAAAAATAGCGAAAATCTCAGTCCAATGTATATGACAGTAAAACAAGAATAACATTAATAGCATGTACTTAAATGTAGCAAAATATATCCAACCATCCACAGTTGACAAAAGTGAATCTCCAACACAAGATAGACCAATATCCAGACATCAAAATTCATCCATAAAGCTCCAATTCATCCTCTAGAAAAAGTGTGAAATTCTCAAGAGAGAAAAGATCCAATCCAAAGTGATGATGGGAAAATGAACTCATCTCACTTGTATTTATACACAAATTAGGAGTTCAAATTAGCCTCCTTGGCCTCCATAAGTCCCAAACATAAAATAATGTTCTAATAATTCAACTTTTGGTTACAAGCCCACCAAACTAGTTCATAAATGAAAGAATAAGCCTCTCAAGAGGTCAAATAATAACCTATGCATGTCGTAGGGCCCTCTAAGAGGTCTAATGAGGTCCATGGGTGCCACAAAGAAGAGTAGGACCCTCAAAAGCAGTGGACAAGGGGTTGGCCCCTTGTAATATCCTGTGGTGCTCCAAATGATATGTGGGCACTGGGGGCACACAAGTGTCCTCATGGACCTCCAAACAAATCAAAGGCACCTATAGATTGCCTGCAAGGGCTAGGATGATGGTGTAGGTGATGCCACATCATCATGCAAGTCCTGGATCATCTTCCAAGTGTATGGTGCAAATCTAGGGCTAACTAGGCATGATGGATCAGGTGCATGTTCCTTGTCCAATGAGTGAACCACGAGCAATCTCTGAATGGATATGGGGATCCAAGGAGTGTTGTATACTACTGTGGAGGCCCATGGCTCTCAACACACACCCTAAATGTGTTGGCATTATGTTTCTGGTATGGCTATATGTTACAAATGTTGTACTTGATGGCAACTCCCATGGCAAGGCCCTCTTTTTGTTGAAAATATATAAGTACGCAGGAAATCAGATCATAAGGTGCGTACCCGCAAGTACACCATGCAGGGACCGCGTCCAGATACGCAGGCCAGCCATTCAGGAGGTGCGTCCCCCCAGTGCACACATTTCAAGGCAGAGAAAAGCACACCTGGGGTTTCTTATGTCTTGCTCTTGGTATTTAGCCAACGGTTTTGGGTTATTATGGTGTCGGCTCGTGGTATTGTTCCATGATTTTAGGAGGAGCTTGCCTATATAAAGAAAAGGAGATTATTTGGCTTGAGCATGGTTTTGGTTGAATATCTTATGAGGGCTAGATCTAGTCTAGATCTAAACAAGGCGAATCTACTGATGGACCGAGATCTCTTCGGCGCATGTTCAGATCTGTAGATCTGACTGTCTGGGTTATTTCTAAAGTCTTGAAATCATCTATGCCCGAAGGTACGTAGGTACAGTGAAAGAAAAGTGTGTACGTACGTAGGAGCGAAGCGTTTCAGGTGCACCGATATGCAGGCACAGAAGGGGTTCAGGTGCGGGGTACGCAGGCACAGAAGGGTTGCAGGTGCGTACATACGCAGGAAGTTCAATAGACTCAGAGCGAGGTACGCAGGCTAGCAGTTGAGCAGGGTGCGTCCGGGAAGCAGGCAAGCAGTTGAGCAGGGTGAGTACAGTAAGCAGGCCAGCAGTTGTGCAGGGTGCTTACGTAAGCAGGCGAGCAGTTGAGCAGGGTGCTTACTTCTCTCAAGATCTTTGTTTATCATTGTTGTGTTCTGGGTTTGGCCCTATTATTGTTGATCTGGTTGCTTGGGTGATGATCATTTGATGCTTATGGATCCAGTTTGAAAATTTATGAAAAGTGGTCCTTGTAAGAAAAGAAGTAGGGGGTTGTAGCTCCCTTCCAGGAGAGACTGGAAGACAAGAGAGAGTTGTAGCTCTCTGCAGGTTGCAGCCTGCGTACTGGTAAAGGACTGCACCAGTACAAAACCATTGTAAAAGGAGTTTCTAATTTGAAAGAAGATAGAGACATATTGCAGTAGGTGGTTTTCACCCACATTGGGTTTCCACCTTACATCTTGTGTTCTTTGGTGTGACTATCTGTTTTCTTTTGTTCATGCTCATTATTTTATGGTACTGACATGCAAAAATAATTCAAAGAACAAATAAAGAAGATTTATTAAAAGAATTATATAATACTGATTCACCCCCCCTCTCAGTATTATTTCCAACAATTGGTATCAGAGCAGGTCCTTCAGAGAAGCTTGATCGCTTGAAGGTAGATCATTCATCATGAGCAACTACGAGAGAGAAGCATCAATCAGGCCACCGGTTTTTGATGGGACAAACTTCAATTATTGGAAGGTAAGAGTTACTGCCTATCTTCAATCTCTTGGTACAGAAGTTTGGGACATCGTAGAGACAGGCTACGCTTTTCCTTCAGCTACTCCTACAGATGCAGCCGAGAAAAAGAAGTATGAAACAAATGCGAAAGAAGTCAGTACCCTATTAGGATGTATATCTCAATCAGAATTCATGAAGGTAATGCACTATAAATCCGCAAAAGAGATATGGGACAAAATTGTCACAAGCTATGAAGGAGATGAACAGGTAAAGCGTGCTAAACTTCAAACTCTCAAAATTCAGTATGAGACTCTCAAAATGTATAATGATGAAAGTGTGGCTAACTATTTTCTTCAGGTAGATGAGGTTGTTAATTGTATGAAAAATTTGGGTGAAGAAATAAAAGAGGCTATTGTGGTTGAAAAGGTTCTAAGATCATTGTCCCCCAAGTTTGAATCTAAAGTATCTGCAATAGAAGAAAAGGAAAATCTATGAATTCTTACTATGTCTCAGCTACATGGAATTCTAACTGCTTATGAAATGAGAAAGGGAGGTCCATCAGACAGAAGAGAAGCTGCTTTCAAGGCATCAGGCAAAGGAGATTATTATGAAGCAAGCCACGTCCCAGAAGAAGAGGAAGAACAATCAAATTTTGTCAGAAATCTTCAAAGGGGTTCTGGAAGGTTCAGAGGTAAGTTACCTTTTAAATGCTTTGCTTGTGGAAGAGTAGGTCATTATGCTGCAAAATGTCCTTATAAGGATAAAGGAAAGGAACCTGCTAGATGGAACAAGAAACGGAACGCAAATAAGAAAAGCTACTACACTCATGAAGATAGTGATGGTCTATCAAACAGTGATGAAGATGAACAAGGTAATGAATATAAGTTGTTAATGGCATTTGAAGATGATGATTATATGGATGCTGTAGATGTGGATAACCTTTATGATGAAATTACTAGACTCAAGAGATGTATAGAAGAAAAGAACATGATCATTGATACTCTACAATTTCAAATTGATGAAAAGGAAAAACATCTTGAAAAATTAGAAGGTGAAATTGTTGGTCTTAGAAAAGAGATTGAGAAAACAAAAGCTATTAATCTCAAGTTTGTCAAAGGATCTGAAACTTTGGATGAGATTATCAATGTGCAGCGGTCTCCTCTAAACAAGACAGGTCTGGGCTATAATGGAGAAACTTCTCAAGCATCCACCTCAAAAAGTTATCTTGATGCAGCAAGAAGAAATGAGCAAAAGAACAATGAAGATCAACAGGTAAAGCAGGAACAAATTACAAACAGAAACTATCAAGGGAAATCCATCTTAAGGGTGAACAAAAGCTACAACCAGCCACAGGTAAAATCTTCTCAATTTGGTTCAAGAATAGATGAAAATAGAAACTACAATCAGTTGGCTGGTAGATTCAATAACCGCAGAAGTTCCTTCAATGGACAATGTTTTTCTTGCCATAACTTTGGTCACAAAGCAGCTCAATGTGTTGCATATAAAACGATCATGACTAGAGAAGCTCAAAAGCAAACAAGTATGACAGGGATTACAAAGAGGACATATAACAACTTTTCGGTTCTTGAAAATGAAGTTGAATGTTCTATTTGCAATAACTTTGGTCATGAAGACTCTGAATGAAGGAGCAGGTTTCAGCAGAAAAAGGAACAAGCCTCAAGCACCAAAACATGGAGAATAAAGGAACCTCAAGCAGAAGGATGTGGGATAGCATTTTATGCAGAGGGACAGGAAAATCTATGGTACATTGAAAGTGGATGTTCGAAGCATATGACAGGTGATAAAGAAAAACTTGAGTCTTATTCTGCTCTAGAAAAGGGAAAGAAAGTCTCTTTTGGAAATGATACTCCTGCAACTATAAAAGGAAAGGGCATTTCTCAGTTAAAAGAAAAGGTCAAGGCTGGAAATGTTTTGTATGTTGATGGATTGAAGCATAATCTTCTAAGTGTCAGCTAGATGTGTGATCAAAGAACCGAGGTTATATTCAGATCAAATGGATGTCTTGTTCATGATCTTGATACAGGTAAAACAATGATCAAAGGCAAAAGAACTCCAAATAATCTATACATATTTGAAGAAGGACAACAACAATGCTATCTGAGAAAGGATGATGAGCACTGGTTATGGCATCGGAGGTTGGGGCATCTAAGCTTTTCACAAATAAATAAAGCATGCAAATATCAGGCAGTTCGTGATCTTCCAGATATCAAAATTCCTGACAACACCATATGCAAATCATGTCAGTTTGGAAAACAAACCAGAACTAACTTTCCAGAGAAGGAAGGATCAGCTAGCATGCCTCTTGAGCTAGTTCATACAGATACATGCGGTCCATTCAGGAAAAGAACACCTAGAGGAGAAGAATACTTGATATTATTCATTGACGATTTCTCCAGGTTTGTCTGGCTAGGACTTATGAAGCACAAAGATGAAGCATTCGAAAAATTCAAATCCTTCAAAGCCTTGGTTGAAAATCAATCAGGTCACAAAATTAAGTGCCTCAGATCTGATAGAGGTGGGGAATTTACTTCAAATGAATTTTCGATTTCTGTGAAGAACATGGGATAAGAAGAGAATTCTCTACAACAAGAACTCCTCAGCAAAATGGAGTTGTGGAAAGGATGAACAGAACAATCCAACAAATGGCTCATGCTATGATTGATGAGTCAGGAACTCCCGCAACCTTCTGGGGTGAAGCTGCACATGCTGCGGTTGTTATTCTCAACAAAACAAATGTCCGGGTAAACAGCACTCAAACTCCTCATGAGCTCTGGAGTGGTAGGACTCCTTCGGTAAAGCACTTCAAAATCTTTGGGAGAAAATGCTATATCAAGAATACGGATGAGCAGCTTGGCAAACTTGAACCTAGAGCAGATGAAGGCATTCTTCTTGGTTACTCTCCACATAGCAAAGTATACAAATGCTACAATAAAAGACTTGGCAGAATTGTTGACAGCATTGATGTAGTGGTTGATGAAAAGGGATACATTCCTAGGCAAGTACATCATGAAGACATCGAAGAAGATGAAGGCTACCCCCAACGACAGAATGATGAAGAAGAAGAACCTCAAGAAGAACCTCAAGAAGAAGAACCAGAGGAGCAAACAAGAATAGAAGAAAAGACTCCATCCAGATATGTTCAGAAGAATCATCCAGAATCTCAGATTATGGGGCAGAAAGAAGCAGGTGTACAAACAAGAAGAACAGTTGCAAAAGCTTCAAGCTATTTGGAATTACTCTCCTCTACTGAACCACAAAATGTGAAAGAGGCATGCAAAGATGAATGTTGGCTGAAAGCAATGGATGAAGAACTTGAGCAGATCGAAAAGAACAACACTTGGGAGCTGGTTCCTAGACCAAAAGATAAGAATGTTATCGGAACAAAATGGGTCTTCAAAAATAAATTGAATGAAAATGGAGAAGTAATTAGAAACAAAGCTAGACTTGTTTGTAAAGGGTATGCGCAGCAAGAAGGAATAGACTTTGAAGAAACCTTTGCTCCTGTTGCAAGACTTGAGGCCATCCGAATGTTCCTTTCTCTCTCAAGTTTTCAAAACTTCAAAGTATTTCAAATGGACGTGAAATCAGCCTTTCTGAATGGAGACTTGGAAGAAGAAGTGTACATTGAACAACCAGATGGGTTCATTCTTGGAAATGATCCAAATCTTGTATGCAGATTGAAAAAGGCTCTCTATGGTCTCAAACAAGCTCCAAGGGCTTGGTACTACCATTTGGACAAATATCTTCATCAACAAGGCTTTTCAAAAGGATCAGCAGATAGCAATCTTTATATAAAAGTTGAAAATGACAAATTGCTAATACTTGTTGTATATGTAGATGACATTATTTTTGGGAGCAATGAAGAAGCTATGAGTCAAAACTTTGCCTCGGTCATGCAGAAAGAATTTGAAATGTCCTTTCTAGGAGAACTGACATATTTCCTTGGTTTGCAAATCCAACAAAAAGAAGGAGGAATATTTTTATCTCAAACCAAGTATCTCAAACAAATTTTGAAGAAATATGGTATGGAAGATGCAAAACCAGTATGTACACCCATGGTCATAGGATGTAGCCTCAGTGCAAATAATGAATCTGCAGCAGTACATCAACCAAACTACAAATCTATGATTGGAAGTTTACTTTATTTGACAGGTACCCGCCCAGACATCATGCATGCAGTTGGAATAGTTGGAAGATTTCAGGCAAATCCGAAGGAGACTCATCTTCAGGCAGTGAAGAGAATTTTCAAATATCTTCAAGGGACTCAAAATTATGGCTTATGGTATCCTAGAGATACAGATCTTACACTTCATGCTTATAAAGATGCAGATTGGGCCGGAAGCGTGGATGATAGGAAAAGCACAAGTGGTGGTGCGTTCTTTATGGGTTCCAGACTGGTATCTTGGTTCAGCAAGAAACAGAGTTCGATTGCCTTGTCTACAGCTGAAGCGGAATATGTTGTTGCTGCATATTGTTGCACTCAACTCCTTTGGATGATGCAGACTTTGCAGGATTTTCAAATCACTTGTACACCACCTATCCCCATCTTATGTGATAACACAAGTGCAATCAGCATCTCAAAGAATCCGGTTATGCATTCAAAAACCAAGCACATACCAATCATGTACCATTTTCTCCGGGAACAAGTACTTGAACAGAAGGTCAAGTTGGAGTATGTTCCTTCTAAGGAACAAGTTGCTGATATTCTCGCCAAACCATAGCCCAGGGACACTTTTGAATACCTCAGGCAAAAGCTAGGGGTTGTTGATGCATCATCTTATTGTTGAACCTTTCTGATTGATGGTACAGGTTCAGGGGGAGCATATAATGCATTGTTGGCATTATGGAGGATGGTCTGAAGGAGATCTTGGAAATAGCTGCAATATGTCTCTATCTCTTTCATGGTGGATTATGGTTCTTTGCTGCAGATCTGGTTCATATTCAGGGGGAGCATGATCTTAGGGGGAGCATACCCCTTTGCCCTTGATGTCAAAGGGGGAGAATGAAGCTGAAGTTTGAGAAGTTTGAGAGGTTGCCATCAAGTCCAAAGGGGGAGATTGTTGGCATTATGTTTCTGGTATGGCTATATGTTACAAATGTTGTACTTGATGGCAACTCCCATGGCAAGGCCCTCTTTTTGTTGAAAATATAGAAGTACGCAGGAAATCAGATCATAAGGTGCGTACCCGCAAGTACACCATGCAGGGACCGCGTCCAGATACGCAGGCCAGCCGTTCAGGAGGTGCGTCCCCCCAGTGCACACATTTCAAGGCAGAGAAAAGCACACCTGGGGTTTCTTATGTTTTACTCTTGGTATTTAGCCGACGGTTTTGGGTTATTATGGTGTCGGCTCGTGGTATTGTTCCATGATTTTAGGAGGAGCTTGCCTATATAAAGCAAAGGAGATTATTTGGCTTGAGCATGGTTTTGGTTGAATATCTTATGAGGGCTAGATCTGGTCTAGATCTAAACAAGGCGAATCTACTGATGGACCGAGATCTCTTCGGCACATGTTCAGATCTGTAGATCTGACTGTCTGGGTTATTTCTAAAGTCTTGAAATCATCTATGCCCGAAGGTACGCAGGTACAGTGAAAGAAAAGTGCGTACGTACGCAGGAGCGAAGCGTTTCAGGTGCGCCGGTACGCAGGCACAGAAGGGGTGCAGGTGCGGGGTACGCAGGCACAGAAGGGTTGCAGGTGCGTACATACGCAGGCAGTTCAATAGACTCAGAGCGAGGTACGCAGGCTAGCAGTTGAGCAGGGTGCGTCCGGGACGCAGGCTAGCAGTTGAGCAGGGTGCGTCCGGGAAGCAGGCAAGCAGTTGAGCAGGGTGAGTACAGTAAGCAGGCCAGCAGTTGTGCAGGGTGCTTACGTAAGCAGGCGAGCAGTTGAGCAGGGTGCTTACTTCTCTTAAGATCTTTGTTTATCATTGTTGTGTTCTGGGTTTGGTCCTATTATTGTTGATCTGGTTGATTGGGTGATGATCATTTGATGCTTATGGATCCAGTTTGAAACTTTATGAAAAGTGGTCCTTGTAAGAAAAGAAGTAGGGGGTTGTAGCTCCCTTCCAGGAGAGACTGGAAGACAAGAGAGAGTTGTAGCTCTCTGCAGGTTGCAGCCTGCGTACTGGTAAAGGACTGCACCAGTACAAAACCATTGTAAAAGGAGTTTCTATTTTGAAAGAAGATAGAGACATATTGCAGCAGGTGGTTTTCACCCACATTGGGTTTCTAGCTTACATCTTGTGTTCTTTGGTGTGACTATCTGTTTTCTTTTGTTCATGCTCATTATTTTATGGTACTGACATGCAAAAATAATTCAAAGAACAAATAAAGAAGATTTATTAAAAGAATTATATAATACTGATTCACCCCCCCTCTCATTATTATTTCCAGCAAAATGTTCCAATATAGCCCTCTAGAAGACTAGGACCCTGTATAGGGAGACGAAACCCAAAATGGAGACCATCTTCAATTTGCATAAGATCCAATGCACCCCCTATCCTTCCAATACAGTAAGTCATAAGAGAAATCGAGTAAATTAGCTTACCAATTAGGGATCATAGGTGGGGACTTCATAATTGTATGCCCTTCCATAATGGGCTTCGAGATGTGCGAATTTCTCTTAAACTCCAAATGGGTTAACCAAGAAACATATTAAGAGGTTTCTACTTCTAATGGGGATAATATATTCAAGGTACATCCTTCAAAAGGTGGTGGCATGTGACAGATATGTGAATGATGTAGGGGGGTTAGAAGGGTGTTCTAAAAATCACTTGTGAGTGATCTCAGTTAAACAATTAATGAATGAAGTTATTACAAACTCATGTGCTGGTGTGTGTCTACGCTATTTTAGGCAACAGATCGATCAAATTGCAAAATACATGGACACTAGAAAATGGAAAACAGTAAGAGAAACACAATAACAAAATGCAAGAACACAACATTTAATAAGGAGTTCACCCTATTCTCCAGGGCTACGTCTCTGGTCCAGCTTTCAGTGGTGGCCTTCTATTATTGAGTCTTTAAAGAAGATATTTACAATGAGGAGCTCACTTGGAGTCTCCTGAAACAAATAATGTTTGGTAGGGTGGTTCTTGGATCCCCCAAGCCACTAGAGTGCACAAACTCTTTTCCTTACCAAATCTTGACCTCTCTGGTCTTTAATGGGAGGAGCCCAATGTGGTGCTCAATTCTAGACAGATCCTCTAAGGGATTGCTTGAACCTCTCAAGTTTTTTGTCTACTCGATGCTACCTTAGGTCAACCCGACTCTCTACTTCTTGCTCCTTCGTTGGAGCCTTGTGAACACAGGTTCTTTCTTCAAGTTTCTAGCCTTTGTCATCCCCTGTCATAATACCACTTCAGAGTATGATATTTACATTAAGGTCTTCCTCGCATGGTTTAGACCTCATCATTTGTAGGTTTTGAGTCAGGGGAGGCTCGAGTGTTCCTTTATCACACAACCTCGCTATCAGTGTGGGACAATCCTTTGTTTCATGGTCAAAAAATGTACAATACAAACATGATTTTCACGTTGGATTCAATTTACAATCACGGGCATAATACCCTGTCACACGGAATCAGTCAAGGGTGCGGACACAATGACCTTCCTAGAAGTCTAAGACATTCTAATGACAAACAAAACAAACTGGAGCTATCCTTCTCTAAACATACATTATGATATGAGAAATCAAGTGTTTCATTCTTACCTTTGTCCAAATGCTATTGTAGAAGTCCAAGCTTTGTTGATCTGGATGAGCTCCTCCTTTTGTCCAAAACCTGCAATCACCAACAGACAAACAATTAAATAGCACCTGATTATAACATAAAACAAAGAATATTCAACACATAGACCAAGGAGTACATGAAATAACCCATTAACAACAAATTATTGAGAAGAATGGACCAATTTGCATTAAAGGTAATCAAAAGGAACCATTACAACCCGAGCCTTGGTGTTGTGCAAGCTCCTTCTAGGGTCCACAAGAGTCTTCCTCTACTTTGACAAAGCTCACCCACTTCCAAATAGAAAAAGTAAAGATGACAATCTCTCCTCACAAGCTTCTAAATGGGAGTCCTAATTCCTGCATCATTTACCCTTAGAAATCTATAGCTTTCAACCTTCTTCCTTCTGGATCAATGCCTCTTTTCATAGTGCTCAAGAGGAAGTTAATCAGGTCCACCATCAATGGGATAGTCCCCCTCTTTGGATGGGATCACTCCCTTATTGATGGGATAAGTTCCTCTTTGATAGGAGTGCATGAACCATCTGGAGGCGCTCAATACACATCAAACAACCTTCTAGAATGCTCTAGAAATGACCACAAGTAAGTTTTTTAAGATAAAACTTGCGCATTTTAACCTTTTAAGAGGGACGCACCTGCCCCTTTAGATACAGAGCGTCCTTGGACGCAGAACTTATGAACAAAAGGTGCGTACCCGCAGGCAAGGCTTGAGAGAACCTGCGTACCCAGAGATAAACATGTTTATAAAGACTTTCTCTCTTTCTTGGAGTTTGACATGGATAGTAGAGGCATAAGACTTGCTTAAGAGGGTAGTATGACTGTTGATTGAGCCATACCGACTGTAAATAGCCATGGTGACATTTTTTAGTGTAACAGATTGCCCCCTAAAGTGCGAAGCCTGGAATAGATTAGGGTTTTGTATTATCTAGGAAGGGTGAAGCGCTTTATCATTTCGAGGATTATCTCGTGGAGAACCTGGTTGGAACCTGCAATTTTCAACACAAAATACATGGATAAGATTATATCATCACTGAGGTAGGCATTCCCATACTCAGATAAAAACTTTAACTAACAGACTAACTACTCTGATACAGGAATGATTTTGCAGTACATCATAATCATAGACTTTTGTAGACACAGTATGGGCGCAGCCATTTGTTTATGATTAGTCTACTTAGATAATGAATACAAAACTCCTCGCAGCCTGGATGGTAAAGATTTGATCCAGGGTCTTCATTCCTACTTCTCGAATTGGTACGATTCTAGCCATGCGAATAAATGAGTCGATGTCGAACATGGTAGAAACCACTTGATTACTAGTCAATGATGTGAACTGTTAACAAGCATGAGAGATACCACCAGTAATGTCAATGGTTCTCAAAGTACCCAGTACAATCCATGAGATGTGAATAAATGAGTTGATGTCGAACATTTCACGGAATCCTTCGATCGAAAGTCAATGATGTAAACTGACGTCAAAGGCGAGAAACCTGCCATTGATGCATGCAGACTTCAAGGCACTGACGATTTCTAAGTCATCTCTCTAGATAATGTGCTGATGTCGATAGAAAGTGACCCGTTGCGGGCAAGCCCACAACACGAAATCATTGTTCAAGTTGAAGAAATATTGCTGTAAGGACTGACTCGGGGATGGTCACATGGATGACAAGTATTTTGCAGACGAAAGTTTTGTTTGCAGACCTCTTGGACACATAACGACACGACAGATGGTTTGGTGCTAAATAACTCAAAGTTAATCCCCGAAACCCGGTTGAAGACCTTCAAAAGTGGTTTGATTGACTGTGAGGTAAAAGATTTCCCAACCCAGGTGAATGAAAAGTGTCGTGTCCAAGAGTGGTAATAAAGTTTCTTCTGAGACAAAAGGTAACAAATAGGCTCATTCTTCTCTCTTTTCCCCCACCATTTCTGGCAAGTACCTCTTTATTTTTAACAAGCTTGAGGAGGATAACATATGCTTGATTATAAGCTCATCCTTCGGATGAGTCCAACCCAGTTTTGATTCGAACCCTAGGAAGGAGTGGTTCGTTTCTGTTTGTAATTGAACAAGTCCTTTACTGTGAAATGTTTAACGAGCCCAGTATAGGAGAAACTCGGCGTTTTTCAATTTTAGAGAGTCTGAAAAACTTAAGGAAACTCCAAGTTGAACTTTTTCGTAAATTTGTGTCCCTCAAGCCCGAAAAAGTATAAAATAATACCTGGGGGAACCGCTTGATTTTGCAACCAAGGAGTACTTTCATAATTAGTGTTACTGACCTGAAAAGTAAAAAGCGATCAAAGACACGTCGTTTTATTTCCGTATCGAGTTTGAAATGACAAAAACCCGGCAATCTTTTCCTGTTTTTACGGTCAGAAAAGGGCTATAAGGGGACCGTCTTTTAATTCCGTTTTAACGAGTGTAAAAGAAACACTCGGCAATCTTTTCATGTTTTGAGAGTCTGAAAAGGGCTTAAAAGAGAACTCCAAGGTTTCACTTTTTCGTAAGTTTTAACGAGTTCGAAAAAGGGATAAAAATGTACTCATGGTTTTCACTTTTTCGTAAATTTTAATGAGTTCGAAAAAGGGATAAAAATGTACTCATATGGCCGACTTTCAATTTAATTTGCGAGCAGGAAAAGACGGAAAGAACTCGGAATTTTCATTTGTTTTACGAGAATGAAATATAGCAAAATAATCTCGGGATTTTCATGAGTTTAACGAGTCTTGAAAATAACTGAAATCAACTCGAGATAGGTTTCATTTTTACAAAAGCTTGAAACAGAGGAAAACTATGCTTCTAAGTAGTTTCATTTTTTCACAAGCTTGAAACAGAGATAAAACTGTGCTTGATGCCCCCTAAGCATAACTGTTAGAGCGCATGCCCCCCCAGCCTCATTTCATTCAACCAGTTGGATAAAATGAAGGTTGAGTTACGAGATCACTTGAAAGACTCGACCTACAACTAAAATTACGCAAAACTAAAATAACTAACCTAAATATTTAACATTTATGAGATCTAGTCAATCTCTCGACTCAAGTAGAGGAGGATTTGTTTCATGTTTTAACGAGCTTGACACAGGAAAAGAACTATTCTCGGATTCGGTTTCATGTTTACGCAAGCTTGTAACGAAAAACTATGCTTGTTATAAGTTGACATGCCCCCAGCATAATGATGCAAAACGAGGTACTTCCCCCCCAAGCTTCATTGCATTCAATGAGGTGGATGGAATGAAGCTTTACTTTCAAGATCTTGGAAAGACTTGTGGGAGTTGTTTCATTTTTTAGTGAGGTTAACACAAGAAAAGAACTATCCTCAAAACCCTTGTGTCATTTTTCAAACGAGCTTGACACAAGATAAGGAACTATGCTCGTAACTATTCTACAATCTACCTATACAAAAACTCTACTCTAAAAACCTTGATTCATTTTTTAACGAGCTTGACACAAGACAAGGAACTATGCTCATAAAATCCTTGATTCATTTTTTAATGAGCTTGACACAAGACAAGGAACTATGCTCATGACTACTCTCTACAAGCTACCTACTTAACCTACTCTTGTTTCATTTTTTTAACGAGCTTGACACAAGACAAGGAACTGTGCTCAAAAAGTTCGCATGCCTCCAGCATAATGATGCAAAGCGAGGTACATGCCCCCCAGGCTTCATTGCATTCAACCGGCTGGATGAAATGAAGGTTTACTTTCAATATCTAACTTGAAAAGGGAGTTGTTTCATTTTTAAGGAGGTTGACACAAGAAAAGAACTATCCTCATACCTGATTCATTTTTTAACGAGGTTGACTCAGTAACAGGAACCATCCTCACACTAGCCTGTTTCATTTTTTAATGAGGTTGATACAGGAAAAAACTATCCTCGTACCTGATTCATTTTTTAACGAGGTTGACTCAGTAACAGGAACTATCCTCTAAAAATCCTATTTTTACAATCTACCTACATATCCTAAAATCTAGCTGATTCATTTTTTAATGAGGTTGACTCAGTAAAAGAACTATCCTCATAACATCCAGTTTCATTTTTTAACGAGGTTGAGACGGGAACAAACTATCCTCGCATACACTGATTCATTTTTTAACGAGGTTGACACAGTAAAACGAACTTTCCTCCCGCTCCTTGTTTCATTTTTTAACGAGGTTGATACAGGAAACAACTATCCTCGCAACTCCTTGATCATGGCTTGCAACTGGAAGAAAGACATGTCAATGGACACACCTTGATCATGGCTTCCAAGAGATCTTCATCAGAAGGAAGAATAGTTTTCTGGAAGGAACACATGTCAAGGGACTCAAAAGGGATAAGAACATCGTGTTCAAGTAATCCCATAGAGTTTTCCATGTCAAATACCGGATCTAAATCAACAGTGAGAGGCTCACTTACATCGGTAACTGAAAACATGGGACCAGTTGCCACATAATTAACCCGTGGCAGGGTAGATACCACTTTAGAATCAGGAACATTTAGGGGTGTCATATTATTGGTAGTTGAAACAAGACTAGGGAACGAAAGCTGGTCTACAGTCACAATACTGCCATTGTGAGGGAAAGACATCACGCGAAAGAGTGTCGATACGACAGCTTTCATTGCATAAACATAGTCTCGCCCAAGGAGTAAATTGAAATCCAAGGGACCTCGAACTACCATAATATCAATACAGACAGCTTTACCTTCCAAGGTAATAGAAAACTTAGGAAGGATCCCTAAAGGTTCACTAATGGTTCTGTTAAAAGCTTTCAGATTCTGCGTAATAGGTGCAAGCTGAGGGGAACCCAAAGCTTTCCAAACAGTTGAGGATAAAATACTAACAGAAGCACCTTCATCTACCTAAGTACGATGTATGTCCCTACCACCAGCCTTGACAATGATTTGGAAAGGGATGGAGGAAGGAAGACGAGGTTCTGTCAGTCTATTCCAATCAAAGGAAAAGACCTCAGTACTTGGAGGGGGTTCTGTAGAAACAGGTGAAATGCCCCCTAGAATAGAAGAATCTGATGTAACAAGAAGAACCTGAGCAGTATGAAGTTCACTCTCCAAATGGAAAGTGGGATCGACCGAATGTGAAATTGAATCGACCACTTGATCAACTAATGGATCATCAACCTGAGTGACATGAGTTTCACTCTCCAATGGGAGAGTGTGATCGACTGTACTTGAATTTAGATCAATCACTCCGTCAGTAGACGGTAGGTTGGGAGAAAGTTTACGGTAACCAGTTGGAAATTCTTGCTGTGGAACAGTAAGTTTTTCCAACAATTTTGAGGCTTCATCCATGTGAGGGCAAATGTGAGTTTGATGACTCCCTTTGCATAACTTACAAGGAAACCTAACTTTACCCTTTTTCCCAGGAACCTGACTATCACTGGTTGATGGATCAATAGAAAATTGATGAGATTTTTCTGACCATACTTCCAAGACCTTTGGAATACTAGTTGGTGATGAAGCCCAACCTCGCAGAATTCAGTACAGAAATGGTGGGTGGAACAGTTACCCCGACAACCTGCTTAATGAATAGACTGGACCAAGTTCCTCCACTTTAACCGTCTCGAGTGAAGCGAACCCCCCAGAAAATCCAAGTGAGTATAGCCGACATCTGCTCCAGGTACAGTGGGACCTTCCCTCCACCGTCACCGTAGAACCCTAAAGATAATGGTCACTAAGGTTACCAACCGCAACAAATGCACCTGGGGGAACAGTCTAAACTCCGACAGTACGCAAGGGCAGAGTAGCAAGCTCAATCCCCTTGCCGGCTCCTTGACAATAATCCAAGGTTTACCGACAAGTGACCCCTGGCTCCTCGACAATGGTTAATCCGAGGTTTACCGTTTGTAATACGTGCGTGTCTGGCGTCGTTCCCAACGAGGGGGGAATGATCCCCTCACTGGTTCGGACACGAGCTCGTGCTTCTCCTTGAAGAGGAGCTTTCCCAGAGTACAAATGAAACAGTTGGATTTATCCTACCACAAGATGAGCTACTTGTTTGGTTTTGCTGTCTTGGAGAGTTAATTACTCTCCTACTCCAAGACACTAGCCTAAGCTATGTTGGTGTATCAGAGCCCTAGAAATGTAAAAATTACTAGATGAATTTTAATTAAGTGCTGTGTTATTAAGGCTGTTATTACTCAAATGGGTAAATGGAGATGAAACCAATGGTGTTATGACCCGACTCAACGGAATGCAATCGAATATGATAATGTAATCTTTTCAATTCGATGAATCCTAACTAAAGTAAGGAGAGAGTTTCCATTCACTTCCAACAATGCAAAAAATTGATCACTAAGAGAAAATATAACAAATTCTCTAATGCACTAATTTTATCAAGAAAAACTAATGAAAATCAATTCCAAACCATTTTTTATTTTATTTTATTTTTGTGTAAATTCAAATCAAAGAAAGCTGATCTAAATCTACAATTGATTTTTCAGAATGTAAACTATGCAATTGTAATCTATTCACAATTCACTTGAAAAGTATGCAAATGTAATCTATGCACATTTTTCATTCATATTCCGAAAATGAGAACTCTAATTATGCAAATGTGATCTATGCAAGAGAATTCTCAAACACAAGATGATTCTAAGGTAATCTAAGAACCAACAAGTGCAAGTCGAGAAAATTGGGTGAGAGTTCCAAAGATCATAAAATAAAAACACTCAAAGGAGATTAACACTCATACACAATTTAGCCCCCCCGGCGAATGAGGGGGAAATTTGTTTTTGCAAAAACAGAAGAAAAAAGATGCAAAATTGTGAAAGGACTGAGACAAACCGCCAAGTAATGACCAAAGGAAATCAAATTAAGAATTTCTCAAAAAAGAGACTCAAAACACCCAATTGATGAAAGCTTAAAGTAGAAATGCCAAGGAAACAAGCCTAGGTGAAGATTTATGGCAGGTAACCAGTGGATCTGGGCAGTAAAAACTAAGAAAAAACAAAATCTAAGAGCAAAAAATGCAAAAAATGGAATTTTCTCAAATTTTAGCAGGGGACGCAGGCAACCCGTTAGCACAGGTGCGGGCCCGCTCTGTGCACACAGCAAAAGTGCGTCCAGGGACGCACTGTGCAGCACTCAGAGGGTGCGTCCTTCGGAAAAATTCAAGAAAAACTAAAACTAATCTAATCCACCCAAATACAAGTTCACACAGTCAAAAACCAGAAAAATAAACCAATTGTCTCAGAGCAAAGTTCATTCAAAGGAAAAGACTTTCACAACAATGGTCTCCCCAGTGGAGTTGCCAATTTGTCACACGGAATCAGTCAAGGGTGCGAACACAACTGACCTTCCTAGAAGTCTAAGACATTCTAATGACAAACAAAACAAACTGGAGCTATCCTTCTCTAAACATACATTATGATATGAGAAATCAAGTGTTTCGTTCTTACCTTTGTCCAAACGCTGTTGTAGAAGTCCAAGCTTTGTTGATCTGGATGAGCTCCTCCTTTTCTCCAAAACCTGCAATCACCAACAGGAAAACAATTAAATAGCACCTGATTATAACATAAAACAAAGCATATTCAACACATAGACCAAGGAGTACATGAAATAACCCATTAACAACAAATTATTGAGAAGAATGGACCAATTTGCATTAAAGGTAATCAAAAGGAACCATTACAACCTGAGCCTTGGTGTTGTGCAAGCTCCTTCCAGGGTCCACAAGAGTCTTCCTCTACTTTGACAAAGCTCACCCACTTCCAAATAGAACAAGTAAAGATGACAATCTCTCCTCACAAGCTTCTAAATGGGAGTCCTAATTCCTGCAGCATTTACCCTTAGAAATCTATAGCTTTCAACCTTCTTCCTTCTGGCTCAATGCCTCTTTTTATAGTGCTCAAGAGGAAGTTAATCAGGTCCACCATCAATGGGATAGTCCCCCTCTTTGGATGGGATCACTCCCTTATTGATGGGATAAGTTCCTCTTTGATAGGAGTGCATGAACCATTTGGAGGCGCTCAATACACATCAAACAACCTTCTAGAATGCTCTAGAAATGACCACAAGTAAGTTTTTTAAGATAAAACTTGCGCATTTTAACCTTTTAAGAGGGACGCACCTGCCCCTTTAGATACAGAGCGTCCTTGGACGCAGACCTTATGAACAAAAGGTGCGTACCCGCAGGCAAGGCTTGAGAGAACCTGCGTACCCAGAGATAAACATGTTTATAAAGACTTTCTCTCTTTCTTGGAGTTTGACATGGATAATAGAGGCATAAGACTTGCTTAAGAGGGTAGTATGACTGTTGATTGAGCCATACCGACTGTAAATAGCCATGGTGACATTTTTTAGTGTAACATACCCTGACCCTCTGCAATTGTAGCATATCAGTTGTTTGCGACCTATTCCCAGTCCCCCTCCACCTCTGCCTCGTCCGCGGCCCTAAAATTTGACTCGCACCATCCCTGCATTCTGGTCAAGGGGCCGCGTTTTGGCCTACACTCTATAGGTAGGAGTTTGATCCATCATCAACTCATAACTTCTATAGGTTCGCTCATCATGGCCTACTGATCTACCGAAATTACAGAACAACTGTTGTGAATTCTATGTATACTTCTACAATAAATGGTAGTTATTCGTAGCATGCTTTCCTCCTATCTGAAAAATCATGCACCATCGTGCAGGCACTGCACTTGGTATTTCTTGTGCCTCTGGTCTTAATGGCGCTGGCCCTCCTTCTGCAAGGTAATTTGCAAACACTAGGCAGTGATCCTTGTCATAACACTGGCCCTTACATTTTACGCACCATACCTCATCATGCATCTTTTGGCAGGCTGTCCTATCCCGTTTCAAACTTTGCATCTCCAAGCACAAGTTTTTCAACTGCGCGTGAATCTGCTGAACTCCCAGGTTAGGATGTTGTATCAGAGTCTCGTGCAATCTCATTGTGACCTCC
This sequence comes from Pinus tabuliformis, assembly GCA_031772625.1. Classification (NCBI taxonomy): domain Eukaryota; kingdom Viridiplantae; phylum Streptophyta; class Pinopsida; order Pinales; family Pinaceae; genus Pinus; species Pinus tabuliformis. The sequence goes on from CM062809.1 coordinate 1,182,015,696, forward strand.
AAAGCCTCAACCTGAGTGGTTAGCCTTTGTTGCAACAAAGTGTTCCATAGATGCGATGTTAACGATGCCACAAACCAATCACGGTGTTGCCCATCTGCTAGTGTGATGTTTGCTTCACGAATTGTGCACTTCAGTCTTTGATCCAATTCCCATGGGGTTTCTTCTGATATCATTGTGATTTCCTTAAACCCAATGATCGACTACGCCTTTGACTTTGTCCTGTTAAATTATTTGTTTAGCGCAACTTGGATATCTGCGATCCCTGCATTCAGATTATCATTGGAATGCTTAATGTAACAGGTCAGCACACAATCTTGCCGAGCATTGACCAACATTGCCTTCTTTATATTGTCGTTGGTGAAACCCTATGCTTCTTACATCTTTTATTATGAACCAAAACTGGTCTGGATCTTCATTCCCTACTCCCTTGAACACTCGTAGCTTTATCATGCTTACCATACTGCTTTGTGGTGGTGGCAGAGGTGGTATGGGTAAAGACGATGAACTTAGTGGTGGTGTGGGTGGGGCTGGTATGTTTGGAATTCTCTATCTTATCAGATTGATTGCACTTCTTGGAAATACCTATGTGAGATCTTCTTCACCCCCTTGCAGAGGTGAAATCAAGGGGTTAGCCTCTAGTTATGTTCTACCTTTGTTTCTGTAGATTTTCCCACTTCGCGTAGCTCCAAACATCAATTTTTTTACATTACCCACTTTTCACACAGTAGAATTTTAATCCAAGTGTTCAAATATTTAACGTACTTACATCGTGGTCCTTTGAGGAAGCATCCTCCTACCTTGCTATAGCTGATTAAAGTATCTACTGCGAATTCGATGATGAAACCTCCTATGATTTGATCGAGCCAGTGATCAACAACGCGCACAATATTATCTTCTGATGCTTCCAGTCCGTGCACCAATTCTTGAGTCCACACAATAGGTTTGTCGAGTTTACAACTTCCTTAGCTATCTGCTAGCTTTGAAATCCACCTATAGAACTCAGTGGGGAAGAATGAAAAGAAAATTTTGTGTATCTCTATATACAATTAGCAATCTAACCACTCTTCCTTTGATAGTTGCAGATTCCTGCTTTCCTGTGCCACGAACTTGTGAATCTTTCTTTCCAACCAATCTTCAATTCCTTTCTCTGTCAGATTCCAGTGATACGACATCAGACATCTCTATACAGATCCCGGTCTTGGCAACGGAACCATTTGTTGGCTTGTTGGGGCCTAACCCAGGTTCAAAATTAATTAGCCAAATGAATCCTTGTACTACTGGCCCTTTTCACAACAGTCCATGGAGCGCAGACTGAGGTCTCACCTGAAGTAGTATGGGAGGGTGCTAGAACTAGATTTCCACACCCCTGAGATGTCTGAGAAGTATGATTGGTTCTCTATCTGTTCCTATGCACAGGTTTCTTCGCGCACTTCCCATTCCTCGCGGCCTGATACACTGCAATTGCGCAGCCCTAACCAGGGGTTGTGCTACAATTTGTGCTATTTCCTGAGATCTTACTTATCTTCTAGTGTTAATTAATTACCTTCACCTACTTGAATGTCTTAAGTTATAATTAGAAATACGAAACATGCATACATGATCACGTAGCAAATAAATGGTACATTTGCAAATTATATCCAATCATGTATTAAACTAGGAAAATATGCAAAGAATCATATCAAAACTTGTCTTTATTGATTCTCCCAATAGTTACAGACTCGACCTGCTCTGCACACTCAGCTGCAGGGGTCCGTGCACTCATATGCGGACTTCTAGGCCTCAACGCACTCATTTGCAGAGCCTTCTCCTACTCTATGACCCACCGACACAGTTTACACTCCAACTCAATCTGTTAGACTAATCATGCTTCTCTTATATTCCTCGATTATTTATCCTATACACTTAGAGCCTCATTCTATTTATACAATCCAATGGCCCACGGACCATGGCTAGGTCTATCCAACTAACATTACATTACAAAATCTAGGGTGGAAAACCCTGTGACTCTATTATACTTTCACGCCCGCAATTTGTGTTGCTGCTACAAAAAGATTTGATCAAAACTTGGGCTTTAAGACCCAAAACATGCCTTGGTGTGATTTCGTGCCCAAGAAGGAGGGACAAGTGTGTTTGGTTTTGAGTGAAGCATAAAGGGAAGAGCCTTTAAACTATTGTTGTTTGAAGCCATCATGAATGCTAGTAGAAGTGTGTGGGAACCTGGTCTTTTTAGAGGAAGACTACAACGTCAAGACGAATGGTTGTAATCTATCTTTGATATTAATACATGTTTTGTAATATTACATATTCATGTCTTCATGCTTCTTGATTCGTTAAGTAGGTTGAATTGAAATTTTTCTATTATTATGTTTGTGTGTTGTTGTTGTTTACTTGTTTTAGGAGCTTGAAGAAGGAAGCAAGAGATTGTTGGAGCGAGCAAATGAGGACGTCAAAAATTAGGATAAGTGACTAAGAGGTAGGCCCTCTTGATTGATTATGACCTAAGGAAATCTTCCATAAAATGTATTTGTTGTGGCTAGACCCATTATTGGGCTAGAGGAATTCGTTCATGTCTGCACTTATCATTTTACTTCACAACAAATTGGCAACTCTGCTAGGGATCCCATCTTTTTGTTTGTTTTTGATTTCATGATTTCGTGAGAACTATTTCACATTTTCTGTTTGGTTCTATTTTTGTAGGAATTTACAGGGTAAGTTCCTCAAATTGAACACCAAAGGACATCGCTCACAAATAGATCACAAATCAATACACATGTATTTTTGACGTGGTTAAAACCCTCAAAGAGGGAAACAGTCCATGGCTTGAGCCAACGCGGCCACTTCAGGAAAGTATTAATAAAAGAATGAAAATTTACATAAGATTCTTTCATGAACGGTTACCCTAAAAATGAACCTCCATGCTCTTTAAATAGAGATCATGGACGAATCGGGTGTTAATCCATGGATCAAGTGTCGGTAATACCGAGGAGAGAATGAACCATTAGATCACTACATATTGTGACCGTCGGATTATAAGTTACAAAAGTACATAGTAAAGAAACACACTTTACCTAACTGTACATTAGACCAAGTTATACTTAACTATTTCCTATGTGTCGGAATATCCTAACACCCGCCCTTAAGAACAACTTTGGATAGGATTGAAGGATGTACAAATTTGACACAATAGAACCACCATTTGTAGTAGATCTGGTCCCTTTTTTGAATTTTTTATTTATCTTTCCTTAGTTACCTCGACCAACGTGTTTAATTTGCTGACAGTCATACCGACCAGCGCGAATTGCTGAGGAACAGTTTCACCGACCAGCCTCTGGTGCTTGTTGTCAGTTAGGCATTCGTGCTGATGCCTGTAAGTGAAGATTAGGGGTTGACCCAAATCTTGGCCAGTGTGTTCTACTCTTTTGTTTTTGACCCCGTGAGACCTTTTGATTGTTATTCCTTGATTAGAAAGCTACTTTTCATTTTGTTTTGCTTGCCTATTGGCTTGTCATCTTTCTATTTAATTGATTGAGTCATTTAGTGGCCAGTGACACTAGGGCATCTAGTTAGTTGCTCATTCAACAGCTTGAGGACTAACTACATCTGATTGTAGGTGCGTTTACTCCTCGCATTTGATTTTTTCTCCTTTGATGACTTTGACCTATTTTTAAACAAGTTTGAAAAAGTTTCGTTTACTATCTTGAATGTCTCTTTCCGACATAGATTACATTTTTGGCCTTGTGTTTGGTAAAGTCAGGTTTTCATGGACCTAAATGAACTTCTCTTTTCATGTTTCTATCTGCTTGAAAAACTCATTGTTCCAAAAAAAAAAATCATTGAAAGTTTGTATGCAGTTTTTTTTCGTTGTTTCATGAGAAAGTATGAAATTCTACCCTGTTGCATCATTGTGTTATGAAATTTGCATCTTTTTAAGCACTAGAATTTCATCAGTATTTGAAAAAGGAAGAGAATTTTTTCATTTTGGAAGGACTAATAGATAAGTGCTTTTCAAGAAATTAGGAATTGGAATGAATTTTTCATTAGTTTATTTTTTGAAAAAGTGTAGTGAAAGATCATTTCATTTTCAATTTCTTGATTGTTTGCATTTGATTGAGTAGTTTCTACCCTCTCTAGTGTAGGAATTTCATCGAATTGAAAGGGTCTTGTCCCATTTAGTTGCATTTTAGGTTTTTTCAAGTAGCATCGCTAAGACTTGAAAACTAAAACTTAACTCAAGATAAACTCTAAAATGTATTGAATTAACCTAACGTGCATTTGACATTAACAATCATATCTAGAAGGTCTAGGCTAGAGACGTGTTCCAATATCTTTAAACCTAGCAACTGTCATTAGCTTTGGCATTAGATAGCACTAGCAGGGATTTGTACTCCCGTACCATCGATTATATAATGGGAGACCCCACTTGCGATCCTTTTATCCATAGGAAGCCAAGTTGGCTGCCTTGCGAACATGATACAATGAACACAACATTCGGGGAGATTGCCTGCTCGTACTTCTTGGTTCACTAGGAGGTATTCTGTAGTTCACGGTTGCCTGGTAATCCTGTTTACCCAGATCATCTAGAGCAGTCATTTGCTCTTTTTGACTCATTAAACTTAAATATCATTCGAGAACTTGTCCTTTCGAGCTTGTTTCAAATCGAAAGTGATAGAGTCATCTTTGTTTCTTTCTCAAATCTTAAATAATGAAAGAAAATGAATCTTTTATGCATCTTAATAATTGATTGCCCATGATCCAAAAACATCCCGTTAGTCTTTTGACAAAATCGTGAGTTCCCTTAAAAGTACATTTTAAAGCCTTGAAGTTATTTTTCCTGTCGATTAAGACAAGGTCATCGTGGCTGAACCATCTGGTTCACCTAATTCCCTTTCCTCTCCTCTGTCTAAAACATTGTCTGGGGAGCTGTTTCATGAGTTACCAGAGTCACTTGAGGACCAAAATGTTGAACTCACAATTATTTTGAGTGTTCAACCATTGTCATCTCATCCTCCGCCTACTTTTGATTCAGGGTCATCTGTTCATCTTGACCCAGAATCTCCGGACAATCCCATTCGAACTCCATAGAACTCATCGACCACTGATGGTCAGCTTGGACTAGTTATCTATCCTCCAAAACCTCTATTTGACATTGTTGAGATATCACCATAGCATCCTTACAGTCCATTGGACCAGCCAAGTGTTCCTTTTGATCTATCCCCCAATACACGTTCGACCATTTGTCATCGAGTCTTTTCAAACATGGAACTCGAAGGCGATGCTCCAGTCACATCTCTGGATGAATCCGAAGTTTCTACTCCACACACTGTTGAGGGGGAAAAATTGCAATTGCAGTTTCCTCCCAAGGGTTTCCCTTATTCACAAGGTACTCCGACCAGCTTTCCACCCAACTATGTGTCTTTAGGGCACTTAGTTTCAGACACACCTCGTGCCTCATCACTCTACCATAATCATGTATGGGCATAGACATCAGGCCCACGTCAGGTCTGTTCATCTCGAACATGACTTCCCAACATTTTTTACTTCAGTCCCGATGCAAACCACCATTGCTAATACTCTTGTATCATCAATCCGAGTTACACATCAGTCACAACAGATAGTTTCAAAGATTCTCTCTATCATTTTTTCTGTCCCATTAGTTAGTGGCCAGATTGTGCCATCGCCTGGGGTACAGAACCCAAATGTCTTTATGGTGTCAGGTGCCACTAATGTGAGTGTCTCACAAGCTCACATGCTTGGTATAAACAAACCCATTTCTGGTATTGTTTATAACCCTCCTGACCCTACTGGATGAAGCAATGTCGAGTACCAACACATTCAAAATCCCATTGGTCCAACTGGATTGAGAAATTTTCAGTATCAGTAGCCTTATGGGGCTCAGATCCAATACCAAAATCCTTAAGTTCCATATAGTTCTCAAGGATTGGTTAATAAACCTTACGCCCTCCAATCTGTGTAGTACATCTAGTCTAGCTACATCCAAATTTAGTTCTGTAATTTCTCGGGCACTGTTCAAGTACCCTTGCGACAATAAGGACAACCTTTACAATAACCAGGACAACCATTCTTACTACAAGGACGACCTTTGTTGCAATAATGGCTCTCAGTGCAACACCATGGGCAAACTATCCCGCAGCAAGGTCACCTGCAACAACCGCAAGGTTAATCCTTACAACAGTTTCAGTAGGCTGCACAATAGTAGATACAATATGCTTCACATACCTCTCAACCCATACCCTCGCAGGTGTTATAGACATATTTGGGCACTGCAACCCCAATATTATATGTCGATAAAACAAGGGCTCTTTAACCCCTAAAAGTGTTGTTTCATACCCTAAAGGATCATGGTCAACTAATTACATCATTCCCCAGAAGTTCCACCTGAAAAACCACTTAGAACTGGCCAAAACTAGACCATACTGACTGCTCCACTGTCAAGGTGCGATGCATACTGATTGCTACACTAGCCAGGTACGATGCATACTGAAGAGGCATTTTGTATGGTGTGATGAGCGAGGATGGACAAATGTCCGAGACAGTTTGCTAAGTGGATGATCATGGAATCTTCTAGAAACTTCTCCTATGAAACTTGCCTCTCTGAATTCGCCCAGGGATGAGTAAGAGATCAATGAAATCTCCAAGTGGAACCAATAACAACAAGTGGAATAACACTAATCAAAAACCCAGAGATGACTCACCCTTGTAGACATATATAAATGGATCCCTCATCTGAGAGATCTAAAGATTGGAATTTTGTAATTTGTAAGGAAGTGTTGATAGTTTGTCTTTGAGAAAGGGCATTGTATTGTTGGGTGATATTGCTTTTCATGAGGTGAAGAGGGCTTTGATGTTGGGAGGATGATGTTGGATCAGACAACTGGGTTGTAATTCTCCCTTCTATTATTAATAAAGTTCTTTGAGTTTTCCTCCATACAATCGTGTATTTGTGAATGTTGTTATTTGTGAATGCCATTGTATGTTCAATGTATTTCTGATTTTTCATTTCTTATGATATAATAGATCGAGATGCTTTGATGGTGTTTTGTTACTTTGTCTCTAGAGGTATTCTCTAAGTGGGATAAGTAGGAGAAGAGGCGCAAACTCTATCAAGCAGGAGAGAAACCAAGCAAGGAGTCAAGAGGAAGATCCAGGTTGCTCCCTTTTCTTCTCTCTTATCTATCATACATAGAGGAAATTGCAACTTGCTTTGATTGTTTGTTTCTAGGATAGCTACCAATCCTAGTGGGACTAGTAGATCGAATAGACACTAGTTTTCCCATAAACAAAATGGTGAATCCCCTGGGGCGCGAATAGTTTGTTTGTTTGTTGTTGATTGTCTGTTTTATAAACTATATATGGAGCCTAAAGTTAGCCAGATAGCCTTCGAACTGATCTTGCTCTGCAATTGCAAAGTAGATGAATGCTTCTTCAGTCAATCTCCGGTTTAGTTTATGAACTGAACATCTAACTTGCAAACATTCTAGATGCCCTTGTGGTAGCTTACTAACCTCCCAAGATCATACCTCTGTACTTTGTTCTTTAATGTCCATAATAGCTCAGCTTAACTCACTAAATTCAGCTACAAATTTGAGCCAAAACCCATCTCAATTGCACTCCCTCTCCCATCACACTATCTGTCATTGGAAACCAGTATGCATCGCACTTCCCAAATGCAGCAGGTGAGATGCATCCCTGTTTCTGTGAAGCACATGTGCGATGATTGAGTAATCCTATTTCTCTCCTTGAAATTTGCATTTTTTGTCCTTGTTTTCAGCTTTGTTTAGTTGTTTTGCTACTTATGAACAATATCTCATTGGTGAAGCCTCCTTGCTTTACATAGTTCAGCCTCCATTTATTAAGATTAGAAAATGTTTTTATGTATTTGTACATCATTTGCAATCCTTTGTCGAAAATTTACTTAAATCAAATTGTCGTTTTGGTGCAAAAATGTCGTAACTGTCGTTTTGTGTCAAAAAGAGAAGTGTCGTTGAGTCTTCCTTCTTTGGATAGTCAATTGAACTTTTTGTTGAAAATAATACTGAGAGCGGGGGTGAATCAGTATTATCAAATTCTTTTTCAACTTATATAAATATTAGCAGATTTGACTAATGAAACTTGTGTATACCTTCCTGACTTATAATTTAATTTATTCTTCAGATATTGATCATTAATCTATTTGTCAGAACCATATAACAGTAAGCAGGAACAGAAAAGGAGAGCAGACAATCACACAAAGGAACACAAGATATAAGGTGGAAACCCAATGTGGGTGAAAACCACATGCTGCAATATGTCTCTATCTTCTTTCAATTAGAAGATTCATTTTACAATGATTATGTACTGGTGCAGTCTTATACCAGCACCCAGGCTTCAACCTGTAGAAGGTTACAACCTTCTCTCATTCTCTAGACTCTTCTGGAAGGGAGCTACAGCCCCCTTAGCTCTTGCACTAGCTGAGGTACTTTTACATAGGTGCTAACCTATAGAGGACTTCTGTTTTCTTCCAGGGACCACGTTTCATAAATTTTCAAACTAGATCCATGAATATCAATCAAACATCAAATAGATCTGCAATCAACCAACTTCCTTGTACAAATATTGAATCAATAACTTCTCAGAACACATTACCAGTAACCAGACACCAAGTCAAACCCTTGAACACTCCAGAAATAGATAAAAGCATCTAAAATATATTTCAAGGAAAAAGTCCGCAACTTCACCAATAGAAACCTACGTACATCCGCAATATTCCCTTCTTTACCCTACGGGTATCCACACCTCCTTTGTGTAGAACCTGCAGTATCCGCACCTACGCTCTACTGGGGCTATGGGTATCTGCACCTCTTCTGTGTTGAACCTGCAGGTATTCGCACCTACGCTGTGCCAAGCCTACGGGCATCTGCGCCTGCGATGTGTCGAGCCTGCGGGTATCTGCACCTGCGCTGAGTTGGGCCTGCGGGTATAGAAATTTATCAGACTTTGATTATACCCCAGATTATCAGATTTACAGATCTGATCACGTGCCAAAGAGATCTCGACCCCTCAGTAGATTTGCCTTGTAATGCTCAGGTTTCTCCTTGATTCAGGTCCAGCTCACCAACCGATCACAAATATTTTAGATCTTGCTCATCTCAAGATATTCAACACATTAGTTTCCCAAGCCAAATGCTCTCCTTTCCTTTTTATAGTCAAGGCCTTACTGAAAACCATGGTCCAAAACCATAGAGATCCAATACTAAGGACCCAAAACCAAGGTTCAATACTTTAGATCCAATGTGTGCTTTTCTCTACATGAAAGTGCGTGTACTTTACATCCGTGCTTTTTGATCGGAGAACCTGCGTACATGTCTGCAACTTTTGTTCAACGCACATGCGTACATCTGCAGCTTCATGAACAGGAACCTGCAGGTATCTCATTTTCTACTATTTTGAGAGCCTGAACTTGTGATCTGCTATTTGAGCGAGTTTCCATCAAGGACAACACTTATGCCATCGAGCCAAACCTGTGTCATAATGTCAAAAATATCCCCCTTTGTACTTGATGGAAACCCAAAGTCACTCAATGTCTTTTCTCCCCCTTTGACATCAAGGGCAAAGGGTTATGCTCCCCCTAAGTACATGCTGAAATCTCTGCTCTACTATGCTGTCCAAGCTCCCCCTGACATATAGGCAAGATCTGCAAGAAGATGTTCTACAAAAGAAATATGACTTTATACATCATAACTGACCTTCCTATCACCAAAGACTCATACATATGACTGCCAACTAAGTGGGGTTACATGATATAATAGTCATATGACATTATCCATCTGAAGCATAGAAGGGAAACCAAGATAGGCCGTTACATGACCTTGACAAGAGAAAGATAGAGACAAAATATCAACAACATCTGTCAAGCACTATTCAGATCAGTATCCATGTTCTCTTTCTGCACTTGCTCCTCCTGAAATCAAGACAACCGAAGAATTGAACCAAGATCTTCTATGATAACGCCAACAATGCATTATTATAAGAATATATGCTCCCCCTAAACCTGTGCTAGGTTGTCTCTGACAGACCCATATCAGACTCTTCATCCTTGCTCTTCTTCAAGTCAACTATACCCACATAAACCACCATATGTACGCTTATACCCCATATGAAACTCGCGTACAACCAACAATCTCTGAAACAAACAAGATTCAACAACAAGATGATGCATCAACTACCCCCAGCTTTTGTTTGAGGTATTCAAAGGTCTCCCTGGGCAGTGGTTTGGTGAGAATATCAGCAACTTGTTCCTTGGAGGGAACATACTCCAATTTGATCTTTTGTTCAAGCACTTGTTCTTGGAGAAAATGATACCTGATCGGTATGTGCTTAGTCTTTGAATGCATGAGAGGATTCTTTGAAATACTGATTGCACTTGTATTGTCATAGAAAATAGAGATAGGTGGAGTGCAAGTGATTTGAAGATCTTGCAATGTTTGCTTCATCCAAAGGAGTTGTGTGCAGCAAGATGCATCAGCTACATATTCTACTTCAGCTGTAGATAGTGCAATAGAGCTTTGTTTCTTGATGAACCAAGATACTAATCTAGGACCCATGAAGAATGCACCACCACTAGTGATTTTCCTGTCATCCATGCTTCCTGCCCAATCCACATCTGTGTATGCATGAAGTGCAAGATCTATACCTCTAGGATACCATAAGCCATAGTTTTTAGTTCCTTGAAGATACTTGAAAATTCTCTTAACTGCCAGAAGATGAGTTTCCTTTGGATTTGCCTGAAACCTTCCAACTATACCCACTACATGCATAATGTCTGGTCGGGTACCTATTAGATAGAGCAGACTACCAATCATGGATCTATAGGTTTGTTGATGTACTACTACCAATTCATCATTTGTGCTTAGGCTGCATCCTGTCACCATAGGGGTACATACTAGTTTTGAATCCTCCATCCCATATTTCTTCAAGATCTGCTTGAGATATTTGGTTTGTAATAGAAAAATGCCATCTTTGTTTTGTTGGACTTGTAAACCAAGAAAATATGTGAGCTCACTAAGCATGGACATTTCAAACTCTTTCTGCATCACCAAGGCAAAATTTTGACTCATGTCTTCTTCATTGCTACCAAAGATGATATCATCAACATACACAACAAGTATCAACAACTTATCATCGTCAATTTTTATATACAGATTGCTATCAATTTATCCTTTTATAAAACCTTGTTGATGGAGGTACTTATCCAACCAATAATACCATGCCCTTGGTGCTTGTTTAAGGCCATAAAGTGCCTTTTTGAGCCTGCATACAAGTTTTGGATCATTTCCAAGAATAAACCCATCTGGCTGTTCAATATATACTTCTTCATTTAAGTCTCCATTCAGAAAGGCAAATTTTATGTCCATCTGAAATACTTTGAACTTCTGAAAGCTAGAGAGAGCAAGGAACATTCATATGGCCTCAAGTCTAGCAACTGGAGCAAAATTTTCTTCAAAGTCTATTCCTTCTTGTTGCGCATATCCTTTACAAACAAGTCTTGCCTTGTTTCTAACCACATCCCCATTTTCATTTAGCTTATTTTTGAAAATCCACATTGTCCATATGACATTCTTATATTTTGGTCTAGGAGACAACTCCCAAGTGTTATTCTTTTCAATTTGCTCAAGTTATTCTTCCATGTCCTTGACCCAACATTTATCTTTGCAAGCCTCTCTTACGTTCTGCGGTTCAGTGGAGGAGAGTAATGCTAGATAGCTTGAAGCTTCTGAAATGGTTCTTCTTGTTTGTACACTTGCCTCTTTCTGCCCCAAAATTTGAGATTCTAGATGATTCTTCTAAACATATCTGGATGGAGTCTTTTCTTCTATCCTTATCTGTTCTTCGGGTGCCTCATGGGTTTCTTCTTCATCATGAATTTAATTTGATGTTGATGGATAGTCTTCTTCAAAATCTTCAGATTTTACCTTCCTAGGAGTGTTTCCTTCTTCATCAACCACTACATCAATTATTTCAACAATTTTACCAAGTCTTTTGTTGTAACATTTGTAATCTTTGCTGTGGGGAGAGTAGCCAAGTAAAATGCCTTCATCTGCTCTAGGTTCAAACTTGCCAAGATTTTCATCAGTCCTTTTAATGTAGCATTTTCTTCCAAAATTTTTGAAGTATTTTACCATGGGAGTCTTACCGTACCAAAGTTCATGAGGAGTCTGAGTGCTATTTACCCGGATGTTTGTCTTGTTGAGAATAGTAACAGCAGAAAATGTGGCTTCACCCCAGAAGGTTGCGGGAGTTCCAGACTCATCAAGCATAGCACGAGCCATTTGTTGAACCATTCTATTCATCCTTTCCACAACTCCATTTTGCTAAGGAGTCCTTGCAGCAGAAAATTCCCTCTTATTCCATGTTCTTCACAAAAATTGAAAAATTCATCCGAGGTAAATTCCCCTCCTCAATCAGCTCTGAGGCATTTGATTTTGCGATTTGATTCATTTTCAACCAAGGCTTTGAATGACTTTAACTTTTCGAAAGATTCATCTTTATACTTCATGAGTCCTATCCAACACATCCTTGAAAAGTCGTCAATGAACAATATGAAATACTCTTCTCCTCGAGGTGATCTCTTCCTAGTTGAACCACATATATCTGTGTGGACAAGTTCAAGTGGCCTGCTAGCTGATCCTTCCTTCTCAAGGAAATTAATTCTAGATTGCTTACCAAATTGACATGATTTGCATATTGTATTGTCTGGAATTCTGATGTTAGGAAGATCACGAACTGCCTGATATTTGCGTGCTTTCCTTATCTAAGAGAAACTAAGATGCCCCAGTCTTCTGTGCCATAGCCAGTGTTCATCATTCTTGCTCAAATAGCATTGTTGTTGTTCTCCCTTGAGTACGTATAAGTTATTTGGAGTTCTTATGCCTCTGATCACTGTCTTTCCTATATCCAGCTCACAAACAATACATCCATTTGATCAAAATATTACCTCAGTTCCTGGATCACACATCTAACTGACACTTAATATATTGTGCTTTAAGCCATCAACATACATAACATTACCAGCCTTGACCTTTTCTTTCAAACGAATAGAGCCCTTATCTTTTATGAATGCAGGGGTGTCATTTCCAAATGAGACCTTCTTTTCCTTGTCTAAGGTACTATATGACTGAATTTTTTCTTTATTACCTGTCATATGTTTTGAGCACCCACTGTCGATGTACCATTGATTTTCCTATCCCTCCGCATATAGGGATATCCCACATCTTTCTGGTTGCGTTTCTTTCTTTTTCCATGTTTTGGAATTCAATGAGGCTTGCTCGTTCTGAGTTGTTTTCCGAAACCCGCTTCTGCTTTCAGAATCTTCATGACTAAAGTTGTTACAGATAGAACATTCTATTTCATTTTCAAGAGCAGAGAAATTATTGTAGGTTCTCTTCATGATTCCTCTCATACTCCTTTGTTTTTTAGCTTCCCTAGTCATGATGGTCTTGTAGGCAACACATTGAGAAGCTTTATGACCAAAGTTATGACAAGAGAAACATTGGCCATTGAAGAAATTCCTGCGATTATCAGATCTACCAACCATATGATTGTAGTTTCCATCCATTCTTGAGCCAATATGAGAATGATTTACTTGTGGTCGGTTGAGGCTTCTGTTCATCCTTGACGTAGATTGCCCCCGATAATCTATTCTTGAAGCAAATTGTCCCTGATTTACCTGGTGATCTGCATTATGCTTTTGCTGTCGATTGTTAACTTGTTCACTTCTCCTTGCTGCATCAAGATAAATTTTGGAGGTGGATGGCTTCTGTGCTTGCTTCTGAGCTTGAGATGCTTCTTCAGAATATCTGAGACCAGTATTGATTCGAGGAGAATGCTGCACTTTGATAATCTCATCTAGAGTTTCAGATCCTTTAGCAAATCTGAGATTAAGGGCTTTTGTTTTCTCAATTTATTTTCTAAGTCCCACAATTTCACATTCTAACTCTTCATTGTGTTTATCCTTTTCAGCAAGTTGGAATGTTAGAGTATCTATAATCATATTATTTTCCTCTAAGCAAACTTTAAGTTTAGAAATTTCTTCATAAAGACCTTCTTCATTTATAGCATCCAAGAAATCATCATCTTCAAAAGCCATCAAAATTCTATCATCATTACCTTGTTCATCTTCATCACTATTTGACAATCCATCACTCTCTTCATGTGTGTAATAGCTCTTCTTATTCTGTTTTCTATTCCATCTAATAGGTTCCTTACCTTTGTCTAGTTTATCGTTATGAGGACATTTTGCAGCATAATGACCGACTCTCCCTCAAGCAAAGCATTTGAAAGGAAGCTTACCTCTGAATCTTCTAGTTCCCCGTTGAAGGTTCTTGACAAAATTTGATTCTTCCTCTTCTTCTGACACATGTCCTGCCTCATAGTAATCTCCTTTTCCTGAAGCCTTGAATGCAACTTCTCTCCTGTCTGATGGTCCTCCTTTTCTCATCTCATAAGCAGTTACAATTTCGTGCAGCTGTGACATGGTAAGGCTCTGAAGATTCTGCTTTTCTTCTATGGAAGAAAATTTTGAATCAAACTTAGGAGACAAAGATCTTAGAACTTTTTCAACCAAAACAACTTCTTTTATTTCTTCACCCAACTTTTTCATACAATTTATGATCTCATCTATACGTAGGAAATATATAGCCACACTTTCATCATTATGCATTCTGAGACTTTCATATTGAATTCTAAGAGTTTGTAACTTTGCTCGTTTTACCTGTTCATCTCCTTCATAGCTCAGAATGATCTTGTCCCATATTTATTTTGCGCTTTTAAGTTGCATAACCTTGACGAATTCTGATTGAGATAGACTTCCTAATAGAGTATTGACAGCTTTTGAATTTGTTTCACACTACTTCTTACCAGCTGCATCTGTAGGACTTGCTAATGGAAATGTGTATCCAATTTCCACAATATCCAAAACTTTTGTACCAAGAGATTGAAGATAAGCAGTGATTCTTACCTTCCAATAGATAAAGTTGCTTCCATAAAAAATCAGTGGCCTGATAGATGCTTCTTTTTCGTAGTTTCTCATGATGATATATCTTCCTCCAAGCAATCAATATTTTCCTGAAGAACCCGCTCTGATACCAATTGTTGAAAATAATATTGATAGGTGGTGGGTGAATCAGTATTATCAGATTCTTTTTCAACTTATATAAAGATTAGAAGATCTGACTAATGAAACTTGTGTATACCTTCCTGACTTATAGTTTAATTTATTCTTCAGATATTGATCATTAATCTCTGTGTCATAACCATATAACAGTAAACGGGAATAGAAAATGAGAGCAGACAATCACACAAAGGAACACAAGATATAAGGTGAAAACCCAATGTGGGTGAAAACCACATGTTGCAATATGTCTCTATCTTCTTTCAGTTAGAAACTTCCTTTTACAATGATTCGGTATTGGTGCAGTCTTATACCAGCACGCAGGCTTCAACCTCCAGAAGGCTACAACCTTCTCTCATTCTCCAGACTCTTCTGGAAGGGAGCTACAACCCCCTTAGCTCTTGCACTAGCTGAGGTACTTGTACATAGTTACTGACCTATAGAGGAATTCTCTTTCTTCTAGGGACCACGTTTCATAAATTTTCAAACTAGATCCATGAATATCAATCAAACATCAAATAGATCTGCAATCAACCAACTTCCTTGTACAAATACTGAATCAATAACCCCTCAAAACACAATACCAGTAACCAGACACCAAGTTAGACCCCTGAAAACTACAGAAATAGATAAAAGCAGCTAAAGTATATTTCAAGGAAAAATTCCGTAACTTCACCAATAGAAACATGCGTACGTCCCCAGTATTCCCTTCTTTTCCCTGCGGGTATCCACAACTCCTCTGTGTCGAACCTGTGGTATTTGCACCTGTGATCTGCCAGGGCTGCGGGTATCTGCACCTCTTCTTTGTTGAACCTGCAGGTATTCGCACCTACGCTGTGCCAAGCCTCCGGGCATCTGCGCCTGCGATGTGTTGAGCCTGCGGGTATCTGCACCTGCGCTGAGTTGGGCCTGCGGGTATAGAAATTTATCAGACTTTGATTATACCCCAGATTATCAGATTTACAGATCTGATCACGTGCCAAAGAGATCTTGACCCCCCAATAGATTTTTCCTGTAATGCTCAGGTCTCTCCTTGATTCAGGTCTAGCTCACCAACCGATCACAAATATTTCAAATCTTGCTCATCTCAAGATATTCAACACATTAGTTTCCCAAGCCAAATGCTCTCCTTTCCTTTTTATAGTCTAGGCCTTACTCAAAACCATGGTCCAAAACCATAGAGATCCAATACTAGCGACCCAAAACCTGGGTTCAATATTTTAGATGCAAAACTGCAGACCAAAACCATAGGATCAAAAATGTCGGACTAGATACCATGGACCAACCATAGGATTTCCCACATGCACACTTTTCTCTACATGAAAGTGTGTGTACTTTACGTCTGCACTTTTTGACCGGAGAACCTGCGTACATGTCCGCAACTTTTGTTCGACGCACTTGCGTACATCCACGGCTTCATGAACAGGAACCTGTGGGTATCTCATTTTCTACTATTTTGAGAGCCTGAACTTGTGATTTGCTATTTGAGCGAGTTGCGATCAAGGACAACACTTATGCCATCGAGCCAAACCTGTGTCATAATGCCAACACTTTTTGTCATGTATTTGATTTGATTTGTTGATATTTGAAGTGTCGAAAGCATCTTCTATTCGAAATTGAAAAGTGTCATTTGAGTCTTCCTTTCATTTTGAAAAGAAATTGTTTAAATGTCGCTTTGAAGAAAATATTTCAGATCCATAGTTAGTTTTCTTTTTTGGCATTTTCACATTAAAGAGAACGAAAAAAAAAATACATGAATTTTCTTTTGCATTTAGACTGTGTGCAAAAAATGACTTAGGAAAAGTGAATTTAGTGTTTGCTCTTTGCTCTTTGTTTGAAAGAATCGTAATCTTCTTTCCTTAGTAGCTAAGATTTTCATTGCTAAAAATAAACAATGATTGTTTATCATTTTAGATTACATATTTAGGAATTTTACATCTACATCATGTAGTGAACCATTGAAAGGAAAACTTCTAAACAAGATCAACTCTAAAATAAATTTCAATGAACTTAACAATGCTTTGTAACCTAATGCAACACATCTAAAGGTCTAGGCTAGAGACGTATACTGGTGTCGTAAACTCTAGTAACTATCATTTTCATCAAAGGTTGGGTGATTCCTCCTCTTTGATATGACAAGTGCTAGCACGGACTTGTGCTCCCCGTACCATCGAGTATATATTGGGAGACCAAAATATGCTTATATCCTTTATCCATAGGAAGCTGTGTCTACCACCCTATCGATCACAATTCACTGAACACAACATTCGGGAAGATTTACTACCGTACACAAGTCCTCAGTAATTTCTCTTTAATTTATCACCAAGGTGTATTTTGCAGTTTTGCAATTGGTTTGGTAATCCCTCTGTCTAGATTTCCAGAGTAGTCACTTTCGTTCCTTTTGGACTCCTTAAAAGAAAAGGTCCATCTGAGCACTTGTCACTTCAGACTAATTAAAAATCGAAGGTGACTAGAGTCATCTTTAGCTTTTTCTCGACTCTTAAAAATTGAAAAAGAAAAGTTGTGTCAAAGCGTCATTAAAATTTATTTAGTTCAGAATAACATCCCTATTCCTTTGTTGATCTTAGGTTGAGATAAGGGAGTCCACCAATCATGAAATCCCTCTTGAGGGGAATCCTAGTCCATTTTGTTCTTGGGGAAATATTGGTGCTCCGTATATGGCCACATTGTCCCTTTTAGGAATCACTATTGGTCTGCCGTTATTGCTATTCTCAACCTCTATCGTTCAAAATACCGTAATTCCTCAGCAATCAAATCAACAATCATTTGATACTGAAGTTGACCCTTCACCTTCTACTTCGTTTGTTTCTCCCTCCCCTTCTTCCTCTTTGCTTGGTGAAAATAGTGATACTAGAAACCAAGTAGCTGAGAAGAAGAAGAAAGGAAAGGAGAAGAAGAAGAAGAATTCAATTAAGCAAGGGGACAACCATGAATCATCTGGTGAAAATCCGCACACTAAATCTCTCGGATATCCTTTTGTAATTTGCAAAGGAAACCATTTTCATTGAGATTGTCCTTGCATTCCGCAGATCGTGATAGAATGGTCTCCCCATTCGCACCATCCAGTGTCATCAACCTCTGGTGATCATGTTGATAGCACACCATCAACTAGTGAAAATGAAGTTCCTGGATAGAAGGGAAAGGTCAAAACTCCATTTAGACTATGTGAAGGGGACCATACCCTTCCCCGTTGTCCTTTCTTGGATGAGGCCAAGAGAGTCTTGCATAATTGTCCTATTTCACCGCAGCGACTTCCATCTGGATACAAGAAACACTCCCCAAGTCCTTTACTAGTTGAAAAGCCAACTGACATAACTCAACTGTCTGTTGAAATACCTATCATTGAAAGTGAATCTTTAGTTTCCATACCAGACCAAAGTCAACAGGCCAAGATGGCAGTCGACCCAGTTTTACCTTCAGAAGGTCGACCTTCAGATGATGCCATTCCCAAAGAGAGTGAGAACGATATTATTCAAATTCTTTTTGTTACTTCAGAGTCAAATGAACTTGGGGGCAATCCACCCATTCCTTCACAATAGGAAGAGAATCCCCCAGTTCCCTCTACTCAAGGGGTCAATTCAACCATTTATTCGGTACCCCCTCCAAATAGTCTAGTCACTTCCTTTGATTGGAATTGACTAGCAAGATCCCGCCTTCCTTCTAATGTACCATTCCGGATCATAGTACAAGTTTACAAAATGATTGTGTTTGACACTATCATAGATGAAGGGGCATCAGTGAGCATCCTTTCCTCAACTGCTTGGAAAGTGCTTGGTTCGCCATC
The DNA here is from genome assembly GCA_031772625.1 of Pinus tabuliformis. Lineage (NCBI taxonomy): Eukaryota > Viridiplantae > Streptophyta > Pinopsida > Pinales > Pinaceae > Pinus > Pinus tabuliformis. The sequence goes on from CM062809.1 coordinate 1,182,034,667, forward strand.
GATTATGCCTGTTACTCAGAATTTATCAGCCTTAATAAAGGAACTAGTTGATCTTTAGGGATCCTTCCTAAGTTACCCATTACATTGAGAAGGAAAACCGTTCACTTGAACATGATGGTAGTCCATGGATTGTTAGATTACAATCTACTCCTTGGACACGACTATGTTTACAACATGGAAGCTATTGTATCAATGCTCTTTCGAGTGATGTGCTTCCTGCATGAAGGCAAAATTGTCACTGTTGACCAGCTTTCATTTCCTGGTTCAAACACAACTTCAAGTCAAACATCATCTCTAAATGGTCCTTTTGCATCAAGAGTGTCTCTTCAACCTTCATTCCATCCACCTAATTACCGTGGGTAGTATGGTGAATGTAACGAAGCTTAGGGGGCATGCACCCTTGTCCATTTGGTAGATGAACCCAGCTAAAAAGATAGGTTTCCCTGTAGGTTATGTGATTGGAAGTGCCATCCCACACCATTCACTTTTGTCCACTCTGTGGATGAAGCCAAGGAAGTGTTTTGTCTAACCGCTGACGAAACCATCCTACCATATGAATGTCCCTATAAGTTAAGTGATTGGTATGACACACCACTCACCTTTGTCTAATTGGCAAACAAAGCCAAGGAAGTGTTTTTGTCTAACCATTGATAAAACAATCCTGCTTAACCACAGTGATTCCCATATGGTTACTGGAGACTCTCCCTTTCTCGATGCCTGGTGGCATGCAAACCTTTTTATGCAAGCAAAAAACGACCAATTTCATTTTTTAGCTTTTTATTTTGTATCTTTTTAGTTTTTCAACTTCTTAGGTTAGGTGATTGGTCTCACAATGTCTACACCACAAACGGAGAAAAGAAAGGGTTTTGTCTAAACTACTGATGAAACCATCCTACCTAACCTCAGTAGTTCCCTAGATTTTTAATGTTTTTTAGCTTTGTAATTTGGTCGTTTCTAGCCTACATAAAAAGGAAATGAGAAATGTTTCCACAAGGTTCAAGCTTGTTCAAAAATAAACCCGCCAATGAGCAATATTTCTGCAAGGTTCAAGCTCGTTAAAAAATGAACCCGCTCCCAAAATGAGCAATGTTTCTGCAAGGTTCAAGCTCCTTAGAAAATAAACCTGCCAAATGAGCATAGTTTCCGCAAGGTTATAGCTCGTTAAAAAATGAACCCACTCCCAAACTGAGCATGTTGTTGCGTGGTTTAAGGTCGTTAAAAAATAAACCTACCAATGAGCAATGTTATCCTATGGTTAAAGCTCGTTAAAAAATAAAAAATAAACCTACCAATGATCAATGTTTCCGCAAGGCTGAAGCTCGTTAAAAAAAAACCCCCAATGAACAATGTTATTGTATGGTTCAAGCTCATTAAAAAATAAACCTACCACAGAGCATATGTTCCCCCATAGTTCAAGCTCTTTAAAAAGTGAACCTACCTTCAGTAAATAACCTTTTTTATTTCCATTACATTAGCCTTCTGAGCCTTGGTTGTGTTCCTACCATCACCTCCATTCTTTTGTCTGATCATATGCTTCCACTTGATTTTTTACCATTTGGAGGAACAACCGCAATGACTGGTCTTGTTAGCCACCCTCTTCGCATCACCATGTTTTGAGAAGTTCCAAGCTTACCCGGAACCAGTTGCTACCCTGAAACGCCACTTGTTCCTAAAAAACGAGTCTCCTTTAAACTCTTTTCAGATTCGTTAAATATGAAAAGATTGTCGATCTATTGGCCTTTATAGCTCGCTAAAGTGATTGGAAGTGCCATCCCTCCTGTATATTTTAAAATTTTCAGACCTGAGGAATTATCTCATGAAAAAGTTCGAGCATTTGTCTTTCTCGGCTTGCTAAAGTGATCGAAAAAGTCATCCATTTTGTATTATTTTAATATTTTTCGGACTTAAGGGATTATGCTATGAAAAAGAACTGCTGGAGTTTCCTTTTCATCCCTTTTCAAACTCTCTAAACATGAAAAGGACTGAGTTATCCTTGTCATTAAACTCGTTAAAACAATAGCGACAAACTTGTCCACCTAGACAAGAACGAGTTTCACTATTGCTAGGCTCGCTAAAACATAGCGACAGGTTTGCCCAAAGGGAAAATTATAGAACAAGCACATGTTATCCTCCTCAAGCTTGACAAAAATAAAGAGGTACTGGTCAGCAATGACTGGGGAAAAAGGGAAGAAAACTTGAAGAATTTTTATTGGTAGTAGGTTGTTCTTGAACATGACACTTTCACTCCATCACCATGATTGAGTCGGGTTGGGTTATTCCATTCACCGGTCATATCACCATTGGTCCTCCATACCATCCATTTTTGGGGTTAATGCTACAAATCCATCTCAGTGTCACCGATATGTTCAAGAGAAGTCATTCAAAGGATTCACCATCTAGTTGCTGCCTCATCCAATACAATACCTTTACCCTCCATTTTTCATGACCGCCATTCCTGAACCTTATATCATCAGATCGTTTTCACCTCTAGAAAATAATTTTCCTTGTTTTGTGTCGTAGATGTGGGATATGTTAATGCCCTCCTATGACAGGTCACTTCTTGTCGACATCAACTCATTATCCAAGAAGTTGACTTAGAAACAACCCTTTCAGTACTTTGAAGCTTGCATGCCTCAATGGCAAGTTTCTCACTTCCGGTGACAGGTTTACATCAATGGCCTTCGATCGAAAGATTTTGCATGGTGTTCAACATCGGATCATATATTCACACCACATGAATTGTACTGTAGTACCTTGAGGGTCATTATCATTATCGGTGATTCCTCTCATGCCTGTTAACAACTTACATTATTGGTTGGTAATCAGGCGATGTCTTTCCATGTTTGACTTCAGGACATCTTTTCACATGGATCGACTTGTACATCGGGCGAAGATTGAACGAGTTTGAAGACCCTGGATCTAGTTTCATCCATCCGGGCTGCGATATATTCAGGAATATAAAGACATCAAATGTACACATAATATGCACATATGATCATCCAAGCTAGGGATGATGACTCTACATATAAAGAATCACCAGTTTGCAACCGCAGACGGTTATCTGTTCTATGTACATAAAAATGCATTTATAAAGCTGAGCATGGGAATGCCCGCCTCAACTATATCATGAAAATAATATTGTGATGATGTATTTTATTGTATCTTATATAGGTCACCTTCCATTTCGAATACCTCGGATCCTCATGATAAAGCATTTCACCTCACATCAAAATATCTACTACTTCATGCTTTAGGGGGCAACTGTTATAGACATATTTTGGCACTGCAACAGCAATCTTATATGTCAATAAACCAAGGGATCTTTATCCCCTAAAATTTTTGTTTCATACCCTAAATTATCATGTTCAACTGATTACATCATTCCCCAGAAGTTCCACCTGAAAAACCACTTAGAATTGGCTAAAACTGGACCATATTGACTGCTCCACTGTCAAGGTACGATGCATACTGACTGCTACACTAGCCAAGTGTGATGCATACTGAAGAGGCCATTTGTAGGGTCCGATGAGCAAGGATGGACAAATTTCCGAGACAATTTGCTAAGTGGATGATCATGGAATCTTCTAGAAACTTCTCCTAGGACACACGACTCTCTGAATTTGTTGAGGGATGAGTAATAGATCAATGAAATCTCCAAGTGGAACCAAGAACAACAAGTGGAATGGCACTAATCAAAAACCCAGAGATGAATCACACCCTTGCAGACATCTATAAATGGATCCCTCATCTAAGATATCTAGAGCTTGGAATGTTGTAATTTGTAAGAAAGTGCTGATAGTTTGTCTTTGAGAAAGGGCATTGTATTGTTGGGTGATATTTCTTTTCATGAGGTGAAGAGGGCTTTGATGCTGGGAGGATGATGCTGGATCTGAAAGCTGGGTTGTAATTCTCCCTTATATTATTAATAAAGTTCTTTGAGTTTTCCTCCATACAATAATGTATTTGTGAATGTTGTTATTTGTGAACGACATTGTATGTTCAATGCATTTCTAATTCTGCATTGATTATGATATAATAGATGGATATGCTTTGATGGTGTTTTGTTACTTTGTCTCTATAGGTATTCTCTGAGCGGGATAAGTAGAAGAAGGGGCACAAACTCTATCAAGGGGGAGAGAAACCAAGCAAGGAGTCAAGCAGAAGATCCAGGTTGGTCCCTTTGTTTCTCTCTTATCTATCATACATAGAGGAAATCACATTCCTTTGATTGTTTGTTTCTAGGATAACTACCAATCCTAGTGGGACTAGCAGATCACAAAGACACTAGTTTTCCCGTAAACACTAGGGCGAACCTCTGCAAACCCAGGGAAAAATTTTGCAACTGCAAGGTTAGCCCTTGCACCAACAAAACCAACCAGGGCAACAACAACCCTTGTATACATATCAACAAGGTCAACCCTTGCAGGGGCAGGGTCAAGGGTAAGTCCTATAGCAGTAGGCCCAAAATCCTCTTATCCTAGGTCAACAGGTTTAGAATCTTGCCAGCCAATGGCACCAGGTACACAACCACTACGAACAATGGCAACACGTGTACCAACCTTATGCCTAAGGACTACAGGTCCAGAACCCTATTGTTCAGGGACAATAGGCCCAACAACCCTATGTTCCAGGACAACAGGTCCCATATCCATATGTCCAAGGTCAACAGGCTCAACAACCTTTTAACCCATTCGTTGCCTATCAACAACCTGTGTTTGGAAAGTTTCAAGGTATTTAAGGTCAGAATACTCCCTATGGTCAAGGTAATCCATAATGGGGGCAGCCTCAGATGTCATATGGCCCAAATCCCCCACTGTGGGGCTAAAATCCTTACTAACAGGGATGGGCTCCTTCGTATTGTTGACCTAGGTTGTCATTGATGTCAATATGGCAATATTCTAGACACTAGATGATGATATGGAGCCAAGGGGAAGCAGAACAGATCGATGAAGAGACATGAGCAAGGCCATCAGGGTAGCTAAGCCATAAGCTAGAGGAGTTAACAAGAGAGGCATATCAGAAAAGGCAAAATCCATCTGTTGGCATTATGGTTCAGGTGTTGTCCTTGATGGCAACCCATTCAGGTGGTAGATCACTGTTCTTCATGTCAGCAGCAAAGATTGATGATCAGCTCTCATTTTATTGAAAAATTGTGAAGGACGCAGGTACACCTTACAGAAAGTGCGTCCCCGCAGGTAAATCATGCAGCACCCGCGTCCAGGGACGCAGGCCAGCCGTTCCGGGGGTGCGTCCACCCAGTGCACACATTTCAAGGCAGAGAAAAGCACGTGGGGGTTTCTTGTGTGGTATCTAGCCGACGGTTTTGTGTTTCTATGGTGTCGGCTCGTGGTATTGTTCCATGATTTGAGGAGGAGTCTGCCTATATAAAGGAAAGGAGTTTACTTGGATTGAGCAACATCTTTGGTTGAATATCTTATTTGGTGAGATCTAGTCCAGATCTAAGAGGGCGAATCTTCTAATGGACTGTGATCTCTATGGCGCATGATCAGATCTGTAGATCTGACTGGTTGGGTTAGCCTTGAAGTCTTTATATCATTTATATCTGAAGGGACGCAGGTACAGTGAAGGGAAAGTGCACCGGGACGCAGTATAGTAGAAAGAGACCTGCGTGGGGACGCAGAGCAGACCGGGTTCAGGTGCGTCCCTGAAGCGAAAGACGCGGCGCAATAGTGTTATTGGGTGCGTCTCTGAAGTGAAAGATGCGGCGCGATAGTATTTTTGGGTGCGCCGGTACGCAGAGCAGTTGAAGGAACAGTGCGTCGGCATGCAGAGAAGCAGAAGGTGAACTGCGTCCAGTCGCAGGCCACAGAAGGGAAAATTGCATCCCTGCCTTAAGATGATCTGTTGATTATATTTCTCTGTTGATAAGGTGTTCTGGGTTAATTCTGTTATTGCTGATCTGATATCTGTAGTGATCTGTAACTGTTATGTACTTGTTGATCATCTGATGCTTTATGAAAAGAAGTAGGGGGTTGTAGCTCCCTTCCAGGAGTAGACAGGAAAACGAGAGAGAGTTGTAGCTCTCTGCAGGTTGCAGCCTGCGTACTGGTAAAGGACTGCACCAGTACAAAATCATTGTAAAAGAAGTTTCTAATTTGAAAGAAGATAGAGACATATTGCAGCAGGTGGTTTTCACCCACATTGGGTTTCCACCTTACATCTTGTGTTCTTTGGTGTGACTATCTGTTTTCTTTGTTCATGCTCATTATTTTATGGTACTAACATGCAAAAATAATTCTAAGATCAAATAAGGAAGATTTATTAATACTGATTCACCCCCCCCTCTCAGTATTATTCTCAACAATTGGTATCAGAGCAGGTCCTTCAGAGAAGCTTGATCGCTTGAAGGTAGATCGTTCATCATGAGAAACTACGAGAGAGAAGCATCAATCAGGCCACCGATTTTTGATGGGACAAACTTCAATTATTGGAAGGTAAGAGTTACTGCATATCTTCAATCTCTTGGTACAGAAGTTTGGGACATTGTAGAAACAGGCTATGCTTTTCCTTCAGCTACTCCTACAGATCCAGCTGAGAAAAAGAAGTATGAAACAAATGCAAAAGCAGTCAGTACTCTATTAGGAAGCATATCCCAAACAGAATTCATGAAGGTAATGCACTTCAAATCAGCAAAAGAGATATGGGACAAAATGGTCTCGAGCTATGAAGGAGATGAACAGGTAAAGCGAGCTAAACTTCAAACTCTTAGGATTCAGTATGAGACTCTCAAAATGTATAATGATGAAAGTGTGGCTAATTATTTTCTTCGGGTAGATGAGATTGTTAACTGTATGAAAATTTTGGGTGAAGAAATAAAAGAGGCTATAGTAGCTGAAAAGATTCTAAGATCATTATCCCCCAAGTTTGAATCTAAAGTATCTGCAATAGAAGAAAAGGAAAATCTCTGTGTTCTCACTATGTCTCAGCTACATGGAATTCTAACTGCTTATGAAATGAGAAAGGGAGGTGCATCAGACAGAAGGGAAGCTGCTTTCAAGGCATCAGGCAAAGAAGATTACTATGAAGCAAGCCATGTTCCAGAAGAAGAGGAAGAAGAATCAAATTTTGTCAGAAATCTTCAAAGGGGTTCTGGAAGGTTCAGAGGTAAGCTACCTTTCAAATGCTTTGCTTGTGGAAGAGTAGGTCATTATGCTGCAAAATGTCCTTATAAGGATAAAGGAAAGGAACCTGCTAAATGGAACAAGAAACAAAGTGCATATAAGAAAAGCTACTACACCCATGAAGATAGTGATGGGCTATCAAACAGTGATGAAGATGAACGAGGTAATGAATATAAGTTATTAATGGCATTTGAAGATGATGATTACATGGATGCTATAGATGTGGATAACCTTTATGATGAAATCACTAGACTCAAGAGATGTATAGAAGAAAATAATGTGATCATTGATACTCTAAAATTTCAAATTGATGAAAAGGAAAAACATCTTGAAAAACTAGAAGGAGAAATTGTCGGTCTTAGAAAAGAGATTGAGAAAACAAAAGCTATTAATCTTAAGTTTGTCAAAGGATCTGAAACTTTGGATAAGATTATCAATGTGCAGCGGTCTCCTCTAAACAAGACAGGTCTGGGCTACAATGGAGAAACCTCTCAAGCATCCACCTCAAAGAGTTATCTTGATGCAGCAAGAAGAAATGAGCAAAAGAATAATGAAGATCATCAGGTAAAGCAGGGACAAATTACAAACAGAAGCTATCAAGGGCAATCCAGCTTAAGGGTGAACAAAAGCTACAACCAGCCACAGGTAAAATCTTCTCAGTTTGGTTCAAGAATAGATGAAAATAGAAATTACAATCAGTTGGCAGGAAGATTAAATAACCGCAGAAGCTTCTTCAATGGACAATGCTTTTCTTGCCATAATTTTGGTCACAAAGCAGCTCAATGTGTTGCATATAAAACAATCATGACCAGGGAAGCTCAAAAACAAAGAAGCATGACAGGGATTACAAAAGGGACCTATAACAACTTTTCAGCTCTTGAAAATGAAGTTGAATGTTCCATTTGCAATAATTTTGGTCATGAAGACTCTGAATGCAGGAGCAGGTTTCAGGAGAGAAAGGAACAAGAGCGGAAAAAGGAACAAGCCTCAAGCACCAAAACATGGAGAATAAAGGAACCTCAAACAGAAAGATGTGGGATAGCATTCTATGCAGAGGGACAGGAAAATCTATGGTACATTGACAGTGGATGTTCGAAGCATATGACAGGTGAAAAAGAAAAACTTGAGTCTTATTCTACGTTAGAAAAGGGAAAGAAAGTCTCTTTTGGAAATGATACTCCTGCAACTATAAAAGGAAAAGGTATTGCTCCTTTAAAAGAAAATGTCAAGGCTGGAAATGTTTTGTATGTTGATGGATTGAAGCATAATCTTCTAAGTGTCAGCCAGATGTGTGATCAAAGAACCGAGGTTATTTTCAGATCAAATGGATGTCTTGTTCGTGATCTTGATACAGGTAAAACAGTACTCAAGGGCAAAAGAACTCCAAATAATCTGTACATATTTGAAGAAGGACAACAACAATGCTATATGAGCAAGGATGAAGAGCACTGGTTATGGCATCGAAGGTTGGGACATCTAAGCTTCTCACAAATAAGGAAAGCATGCAAATATCAGGCAGTTCGCGATCTTCCAGATATTAAAATTCCTGAAAACACCATATGCAGATCATGTCAGTTTGGAAAACAAACCAGGACTAACTTTCCAGAGAAATAAGGATCAGCTAGCATGCCTCTTGAACTAGTACATACAGATACATGTGGCCCATTCAGGAAAAGAACACCTAGAGGAGAGGAATACTTGATATTATTTATTGACGATTTCTCCAGGTTTGCCTGGTTAGGACTTATGAAGCACAAAGATGAAGCTTTTGAAAAATTCAAATCCTTCAAAGCTTTGGTTGAAAATGAATCAGGTCACAAAATTAAGTGCCTCAGATCCGACAGAGGTGGGGAATTTACTTCAAATGAATTTTTCGATTTCTGTGAAGAACATGGGATAAGAAGAGAATTCTCTACAGCAAGAACTCCTCAGCAAAATGGAGTTGTGGAAAGAATGAACAGGACAATCCAACAAATGGCTCGTGCTATGCTTGATGAATCAGGAACTCCCGCAACTTTCTGGGGTGAAGCTGCACACGCTGCGGCTATTATTCTCAACAAAACAAATGTCCGGGTGAACAGTACTCAAACTCCTCATGAGCTCTGGAGTGGTAAGACTCCTTCGGTAAAACACTTCAAAATCTTTGGGAGCAAATGCTATATCAAAAATACTGATGAGCAGCTTGGAAAACTTGAACCTAGAGCAGATGAAGGCATTCTTCTTGGTTACTCTCCACATAGCAAAGCATACAAATGCTACAATAAAAGACTTGGCAGAATTGTTGACAGCATTGATGTAGTGGTTGATGAGAAGGGATACATTCCTAGGCAAGTACATCATGAAGACATTGAAGAAGATGAAGGCTACCCCCAACGACAGAATGATGAAGAAGAAGAACCTCAAGAAGAACCTCAAGAAGAACCAAAAGAGCAAACAAGAACAGAAGAAAAGACTCCATCCAGATATGTTCAGAAGAATCATCCAGAATCTCAGATTATGGGGCAGAAAGAAGCAGGTGTACAAACAAGAAGAACAGTTGCAGAAGCTTCAAGCTATTTGGCATTACTCTCCTCTACTGAACCACAAAATGTGAAAGAGGCATGCAAAGATGAATGTTGGGTGAAAGCAATGGATGAAGAACTTGAGCAGATCGAAAAGAACAACACTTGGGAGCTGGTTCCTAGACCAAAAGATAAGAATGTTATCGGGACAAAATGGGTCTTCAAAAACAAATTAAATGAAAATGGAGAAGTAATTAGAAACAAAGCCAGACTTGTTTGTAAAGGGTATGCACAGCAAGAAGGAATAGACTTTGAAGAAACCTTTGCTCCTGTTGCAAGACTTGAAGCCATCCGAATGTTCCTTGCTCTCTCAAGTTTTCAAAACTTCAAAGTATTTCAAATGGACGTGAAATCAACCTTTCTGAATGGAGACTTGGAAGAAGAAGTGTACATTGAACAACTAGATGGGTTCGTTCTTGGAAATGATCCAAATCTTGTATGCCGATTGAAAAAGGCTCTCTATGGTCTCAAACAAGCTCCAAGGGCTTGGTACTATAGTTTGGACAAATATCTTCATCAACAAGGTTTTTCAAAACGATCAGCAGATAGCAATCTTTATATAAAAGTTGAAAATGACAAATTGCTAATACTTGTTGTCTATGTAGATGACATTATTTTTGGGAGCAATGAAGAAGCTATGAGTCAAAACTTTGCCTCTGTCATGCAGAAAGAATTTGAAATGTCCCTGCTAGGAGAACTAACATATTTCCTTGGTTTGCAAATCCAACAAAAAGAAGGAGGAATCTTTTTATCTCAAACCAAGTATCTCAAACAGATTTTGAAGAAATATGGTATGGAAGATGCAAAACCAGTATGTACACCCATGGTCACAGGATGTAGCCTTAGTGCAAATGATGAATCTGCAGCAGTACATCAACCAACCTACAGATCTATGATTGGAAGTTTACTTTATTTGATAGGTACCCGACCAGATATCATGCATGCAGTTGGAATAGTTGGAAGATTTCAAGCAAATCCGAAAGAGACTCATCTTCAGGCAGTGAAGAGAATTTTCAAATATCTTCAAGGGACTCAAAATTATGGCTTATGGTATCCTAGAGATACAGATCTTACACTTCATGCTTATACAGATGCGGATTGGGCCGGAAGCGTGGATGACAGGAAAAGCACAAGTGGTGGTGCATTCTTTATGGGTTCCAGACTGGTATCTTGGTTCAGCAAGAAACAAAGTTCAATTGCCTTGTCTACAACTGAAGCGGAATATGTTGCTGCTGCATCTTGTTGCACCCAACTCCTTTGGATGATGTAGACTTTGCAGGATTTTCAAATCACTTGTACACCACCAATCCCTATCTTATGTGACAACACAAGTGCAATCAGCATCTCAAAGAATCCTGTTATGCATTCAAAAACCAAGCACATACCAATCAAGTACCATTTTCTCCGGGAACAAGTACTTGAACAGAAGATCAAGTTGGAGTATGTTCCTTCTAAGGAACAAGTTGCTGATATCTTCACCAAACCATTGCCCAGGGACACTTTTGAATACCTCAGGCAAAAGCTGGGGGTTGTTGATGCATCATCTTATTGTTGAACCTCTTCTTATTGGTGATACAGGCTCAGGGGGAGCACATAATGCATTGTTGGCATTATGGAGGATGGTCAGAAGGAGATCTTGGAAATAGCTGCAATATGTCTCTATCTCTTTCATGGTGGATTTCTGGTTATTTGTTGCAGATCTGGAGCATGAGCTTAGGGGGAGCATACCCTTTGCCCTTGATGTCAAAGGGGGAGAATGAAGCTGAAGATCATGAGGTTGCCATCAAGTCCAAAGGGGGAGATTGTTGGCATTATGGTTCAGGTGTTGTCCTTGATGGCAACCCATTCAGGTGGTAGATCACTGTTCTTCATGTCAGCAGCAAAGATTGATGATCAGCTCTCATTTTATTGAAAAATTGTGAAGGACGCAGGTACACCTTACAGAAAGTGCGTCCCCGCAGGTAAATCATGCAGCACCCGCGTCCAGGGACGCAGGCCAGCCGTTCCGGGGGTGCGTCCACCCAGTGCACACATTTCAAGGCAGAGAAAAGCACGTGGGGGTTTCTTGTGTGGTATCTAGCCGACGGTTTTGTGTTTCTATGGTGTCGGCTCGTGGTATTGTTCCATGTTTTGAGGAGGAGCCTGCCTATATAAAGCAAAGGAGTTTATTTGGATTGAGCAACATCTTTGGTTGAATATCTTATTTGGTGAGATCTAGTCCAGATCTAAGAGGGCGAATCTTCTAATGGACTGTGATCTCTATGGCGCATGATCAGATCTGTAGATCTGACTGGTTGGGTTAGCCTTGAAGTCTTTATATCATTTATATCTGAAGGGACGCAGGTACAGTGAAGGGCAAGTGCGCCGGGACGCAGTATAGTAGAAAGAGACCTGCGTGGGGACGCAGAGCAGACCGGGTTCAGGTGCGTCCCTGAAGCGAAAGACGCGGCGCGATAGTGTTATTGGGTGCGTCTCTGAAGCGAAAGACGCGGCGCGATAGTATTGTTGGGTGCGCCGGTACGCAGAGCAGTTGAAGGAACAGTGCGTCGGCACGCAGAGCAGCAGAAGGTGAACTGCGTCCAGTCGCAGGCCACAGAAGGGAAAATTGCGTCCCTGCCTTAAGATGATCTATTGATTATATTTCTCTGTTGATAAGGTGTTCTGGGTTAATTCTGTTATTGCTGATCTGATATCTGTAGTGATCTGTAACTGTTATGTACTTGTTGATCATTTGATGCTTTATGAAAAGAAGTAGGGGATTGTAGCTCCCTTCCAGGAGTAGACTGGAAAACGAGAGAGAGTTGTAGCTCTCTGTAGGTTGCAGCCTGCGTACTGGTAAAGGACTGCACCAGTACAAAATCATTGTAAAAGAAGTTTCTAATTTGAAAGAAGATAGAGACATATTGCAGCAGGTGGTTTTCACCCACATTGGGTTTCCACCTTACATCTTGTGTTCTTTGGTGTGACTATCTGTTTTCTTTGTTCATGCTCATTATTTTATGGTACTGACATGCAAAAATAATTCTAAGATCAAATAAGGAAGATTTATTAATACTGATTCACCCCCCCCTCTCAGTATTATTCTCAACACCATCAAGGTGTGAAGGTATAAGAGGATGTCCTTGAAAGACACTGCCAATCCAGAGGAGCCACATTGGAGAAAGAGGAGCCAAAGGAGGAAAAATAGAGCTATCAGAGCTACAACAGGAGCCATATATATATATATATATATATATATATATGCCAAAAAGCGCCAATGGAGGAAGAAAACAAAGCCATCAGAGCAATGGAGGAAGCAAACAGAGCTATCGAGAGCTATCGAAGCAATGTATGCCACAAAAGGGTCATATGCATGAAAATGAGCTATCAGGAGCCATATATGCCACATATTACACTATCGGGAGCTATTGGAGGCACAAAGACTTAGTTGGATTGCATATACACTATCGGGGGCAGAAAGAATTAGTTATATGAAAATACACTATTGGAGCGGAAAAGTCAAAATTTATATAAGTATGCACAGAATACACTATCGTAGGAGCAAATGGAGGCCAAAACACACACAGATATATATATATATATATATATATATATATATATATATATATATATATATATATATATATATATATTATATATAGATATATATATATATATATATATATATATATATATATATATATATATATATATATAGATAGATAGATAGATAGATAGATAGATAGATAGGAAAATACACTATCGGAGGTGGAAGACTGAGCTATAGTGCAAGACCTGCTACACACTATGAAACATTTTATTATATATAGCGTCTGCCTATCGAACCTTGCAAAGCGCCGATTACGGTAAAGCATGCAGACCCGCTTAAACATTGTAACATGGCTTAATAATAATATTGCATACATCATATCGGGAGCCATGTATCACATACATTGTAAAGCCCTGTCCTCGTACAAGCACTGATTGCGATTTCATTGTGGACCCAACACAGTATAGATGCTGGTGTAATAATTCTTGAAGTCCGCCATTTAGAAAGTTTTGGCATGTTTTTCATATATTTCCTGTGTAGTTCAAAAATTCCTTGTGCGAGGTGTGAAGGCAAAAATGCATATAATAACGGTTCTGATAGTTTAGGAGGCTTAACTAAACCTGATGGTGATTGCGATTGGGACGTGGCATGTCCATTACATGATAAAGTCCTGAGTATGTCCATGATGATTGAAAAAAAAAAGGAGCACTGTTACAACGTAACTTGAAATATTTGTTCCCCGTGTGTTATTCGGTCCTTGTCGTTGAATCAACGTGTCTTAGGAGTGTTGGTGAGCATGAAGAGACAGAGGGATCCACAGTGACCAAGGAGGGAAGCCAAAGGATCAAGCGATGTGGAGGAAACTACAGAGATTGAGGAAAAAGCCAAAGAGCCAATGAAAAGAGGAAATAGATAGACAGAGGCATGAGGAATGCATAAAAACAGGAAAAACAGAGAATGACGTGGGTGTTGAACATTGTGGAAATAAGCTGGAGGAGACGTAGGCAGCTAGAGTATCCAGTAGAACAGAAAAAGGGTTGACGGGCCAATAGGATGTAGGTTTTAACCCCGTATAGAAATTACCTGCATACGAATTCTAAAAACACAGAAAATAAACAATGCGAGAGCATAACACATAAAACACATATACACAAAGATTTTCCCCTTGATCCCAAAACTAGGACTACTAGCTTGATTTTTCATTATCTTCCTTTCAATGTTATAATACATATTTATACATGCCAAAGCATCCAATACCATGGATAAAAAAACCATCGCACCCAATACCATGGACCAAAAACCATCATGTCCAAAAACATGTGCGAAAATCATGCACAAAACCATAGGTGGGTCCACCCAACCTAACATAGGGTCCAAAAAAAAATATTTTTGGGGCACTGCCCTGGACCCCATAAACTGGGGTTACGGGTACACCTCAAGCCCCATGAGACCCCCCCCCCCCCCCACTACACAATTGACGCAACGAAGGGCGGCTCTGGTCCTCCTCTAACCCCCTGGTTAAATCCATGGGCTAGTCTTGGAAAGAATATAACACAACCCAACATTCTCCCACTTGTTGTTTTCTTTCCACAGGGGGCCACAAGAGAGCTTAGTCATTTTTTCAGCCCTGAAATGCCCATTGTCTCTTTACACCAAGAGAACTTCTCAGAGCTCATAGATTTTGTCAATGCATCTGTAGTATTCTTCAAAGTGTCCACCTTTACTAGCAACACCTTTTTGTCTTCTATCATATCCCTCACAAAGTGATACTAAACATCAATGTGCTTTTTATTTCAACAATATGTGGGGTTCTTTGCCAAGAAAATTGCACTTTGGCTATCACAGTGTATCCTTATAGCTCCCTGTACTAACCCCGTACTTGAACACAATCTCTGCAACCAAACTACTTCCTTGATTGCATGAGTGGCTGCCATGTATTCTGCCTCTGTAGTTGATATTGCCACTACATATTGTTTCTTACTCATCCAACTAACTGCACCTCCAAATAGGTTAAGCACATACCCACTTGTAGATCTTCTCTAATCCAGATCTCCAGCCCAGTCTGCATCAACAAAGCCATGAATATCCAAAATTATGTCCAATCTTGATATTCCTTGGGAGCACAAACCATAATCACTAGTGCCACACAAATACCTGAAAACCTGCTTCACTGTTGTCGAGTGCTCCTTCCTTAGTTTTGACATAAACTTGCTCAATACTTCCACTGCTTGTGCAATGTCTAGTCTAGTACAGACCATTGCATACATCAGGCTACTAACTACACTTGCATATGGAACATGAGATATGTCCTCTTCCTCTTCTTGTGTCTTGGGACACTATTCAATAGATAACCTCACACCTACAGGAATAGGAACCTTCACCGTTTACTATCCTACATATTAAACCCCTGCAGTATTGTCTCGACATACTTCCTCTGGTTTAACCAGAGCTTCCTCTTTGCTCGATCTCTTTCAATTTACATGCCAAAAATATAGTTTGTAGCACCAAGCTATTTCATGTCGAATTTGGAGGACAATTGGGTCTTCAAATCCTGGATAATTTCTTTGTCATTTCCAACTAGCAACATATCATCCACATACAATACCAGATAAATAACACGGTCACCAATTAATTTAAAATACACATAATGATCTGCTTCACTTCTGGTGAAGCCAAGTTCCCATATAAATCTATCAAATTTCTGATACCACATCCTTGGTGATTGTTTTAACCCATACAAAGACTTCTTTAACTTGCATACCAGTTCTTTCTTACCCTTCACTGCAAAACCTTCAGGTTGCTTCATGTATATTTCCTCTTCCAGATCCTTGTGAAGAAATGTTGTCTTCACATCCATTTTTTCTACCTCAAAATCAAAAGCATTAGCAATAGATAAAAGTAATCTAATAGAAGTTACCTTGGCAATAGGAGAAAAAATATCACCAAAATAAATTCCCGACACTTGGGAATAACCTGTTGCTACCAACCGAGCTTTGTATTTCTCCACCTTTCCTTCTGCATTTGTCTTCTTCTTGAACACCCATTTTCTGCCAATGGGTTTCATTCGAGCCGGCAGCTCCACCAGATCCCAGGCCTCATTTTTGTGCAAAGATGCCATTTCACCAATCATGGCCTCTTTCTAGAGTTTGCCATCCTTTGAATCTATTGCTTCCTTCACAGTTCTAGGATCATCGTCAATAGTAGATAAAGCAAAATTTGAACAGAAAGAAGATGGACTATACCTTTCTAGCTGCCTTATTTCTCAAACTAATATTCTCACACCCGGAGTTTGTGGCTCTTCATCTTCTGATTCCTCCTCTACTGTAGGGTCTGATTCTTCCTCCTCAAGCTCAAACTCTATCTTCTTAGGTTCCTTTGGTTGGAATTCATGTTTAATAACATTTGTTACCTCTCTAAACACCACATCTCGATTGTACACAACCTTCTGTGTGACTAGGTTCCAAAGCTTATAACCCTTTAAACCATCCTTATAGCCAATAAAGATGCACTTTTCAGATTTACTATCCAACTTGGTTCGTTTTTCCTTTGGAACATGTACATATGCATCACATCCAAATACCCTCAGATGTGAAAGGGAGGGTTTCTTACCAGTTGATACCTCTTCTGGAGTCCTATCCTCCAACGCTAATGAAGGTGACCTGTTGACCAGGTAACATGCAGTATCCATCGCCTCTGCCCAGAATTCTTGTCCTCACCTGGCACCACTGAGCATGCTTATTGTCCTTTCCATCAACGTCTTATTCATTCTTTCTACAACTCCATTTTGCTGAGGTGTATATGGAGCAGTCTTCTGTGGTGATATACCACACTTCTTACAGAATTCTTGAAATTCCTTGCTCAAAACTCTCCACCATTATCTATCCTCAACACCTTTATCTTCTTCTCTGTCTGATTTTCCACGAGAGCCTTAAATTCTTTAAACATATCAAAAGCTTCATATTTATTCTTAAGGAAATATATCCATGTATTCCTTGAGAAGTCATCTATAAATGATACATAGTACACAAACTTACCCAGTGATGGAACCTTCACAGGTCCAAACACATCACTGCGCACAAGTTCTAATATATGTTTTGCCTTCTTACTACTAGAGGGGAAGCTCACCTGATTTTGCTTCCCATATACACAATTTTCTTAGAAATCAAAATCGAGAGAGCTATTACTCATACCTTCTACCATACCTTTACCATGAAGTATTCAAAGGCCCTTCTCTCCAATATGTCCAAGCCTTTGATGCCACAACATGGTCTTCTCTCCAGAGAACACTAGATTTTCTGCTCCACTTTCAGGAACTATAGAACTGTTGCACCCATGAACAACAGTGCTACCTTACAACTTGTACAAATTTCCAATCTAAACTCCCCGCATCAATACCAGTGCTCCCCGAACCATCTTGCAGGTATCCTTCTCAAACACTGTTTTTATGCCTGCATCATCGAACTTGCTTACAAAAATTAGATTTATAGCCAATGCAGGGATATGTAGAACACCCGGAAGTGTTCTAACCCTTCCACCTTGTAACTTCAACTTTACTTTCCCACGACGAATGATTCTAGCGTTCCTATCATCCCCTAAGAAGACATCACCACCATCATATTTATCATACTCGCAGAACCACTCTCTATGGGGAGTGAAGTGAAAGGATGCACCTGAGTCAATCAACCATGCCTCATGATCTACATCTGTACTTGAAGAAGCCAAGTACACATCCCCACCTTAATCTGAGGTGGTTTTCACCTCTACAGAAGGAGAATCATCAGATCCCTTTCCTTTATCAGGAGCTTTAGATTTACAGTCCCTTTTGTAGTGCCCTTGCTTTCCTCATTTCCAGCACACCACTATTACAGGTTTTCTTAGAGAGTTAGATCTCCTTCTAGATTTATATCTCCCACTCGATGACTTATTTTTGTTTCTGTTATGGGACCGTCCTCATATAGACAAGGCATCACCATTTTGGCTCTCCATATTTTTCCGTCTCATCTTCTCCATCGGCAAGGATGAGACTATTTCATCAAACTGCAAGGCAGTTGCATTGTTACCTATTGCAATAACCAGACTATCCCATGAATCTGGTAGAGAACACAATAAACTGATGCACTTATCTGCATCTGAAATTTTAATATCAATAGATGCTAACTGACTTACCACAGTATTAAATGCGTTCAGATGCTCTATCATCGAGTCTCCATCTTTCGTCCTTAGGCTATACAACTTTTTCTGCAAGAACAGTTTATTCACTAGAGACTTAGATTGGTACAAAGTCCCTAACTTGTCCTAGAAAGCCTTCGTCGTAGCTTCCCCTAATACATTCAGCAATACTGAATCTGAGACATACAATCATATTGTGCTCTTTGCCTTCTGATCCAACTTCTTTCATTCTTCATCAAACACTCTCGTTGGTTTAGTACCCGGATCTATTGCGATCCACTAATCCTTATCCACCAACAGATCCTCCATCTTGAGTTTCCACAAATCAAAACTCTAACCATTAAATTTCTCAATCTCTATTTTTCCATTTCTCGCCATCTTCTTTCACCACCAGAATTGATCTTGCAGATCTCCCACTGAACAAGGTCTACCACAGGCCCGAGAAAAACCCCTCAGTAACAAAGGCGTCCCCTTGAAGCCAAAACTGCTTTGATACCAAATGTAGGTTTTAACCCCATACAAAAATTACTTGCATATGAATTCTAAAAACATAGAAAATAGATAATGTGAGAGCATAACACATAAAACACATATACACAGAGATTTTCCCCTGGATCACAAAACCGGGACTACCAGCTTGATTTTTCATTATGTTCCTTTCAATGCTATAATACATATTTATACATGCCGAAGCATCCAATACCATGGACCGAAAAACCATTGCGTCCAATAGCATGGACCTAAAACCATCGCATCCAAAAACATGTGTGAAAATAATGCACAAAACCATAGGTAGGTCCACCCAACCTAACATAGGGTCCAAAACCAAAATTTTTCAGGGTGCTGCCTCGGACCCCATAAAGTGGGGGTATGGGTACGCCTCAAACCCCCTGTGACCACCCCCCCCCCCCCCGCTACATAATCGGTGCAATGAAGGGGGGCTCTACCCCCCCTCTAACCCCCTAGTTAACTACATGGGATAGTCGTGGAAAGAATATAACACAACCCAACATAGGACAGGAGACATTCGAAGGGGAGAAGTAGCCAGCAGAGAAACAGTCATGCTGAAGCATTCACTGTGACATTAAAACGGATGCTTGAACAGAAAGTTGTTCTTATGCAGAGTTTAGTGCAGCTAACAGTGGACTAACTAAAGCTGTGTGGAGACATCATCAGAGGTCATGAAGGCTATTGGAGACTCTGTGTGGGCAGTATGAAGAGTTGTAAAGACTCCTTTACAAGAAAACTGGTTGTCATTGATGTTGTAGCATGGAGACTATAGGCAAGCTATAAACAGACAAAACTTAGTAGCGAAGAGTTCTGAGAGCAGAAAAATTACTATCAAACATGCCTTGATAAGATTGGGTTGGAACCCTTGGGGTTGGTGTCTCAGAAGTGAGAAGGATTGGAGTCCTTAGAGCTAATTCCTCAAAAGGAAGAAGAATAGGAGTCCTTTGGGATTGGTGCCTCAGAAGTAGGAAGGATAGGTGTCCTTTAGACTGGTTTCTAAGGAAACGGAAGGATTAAAGTCCTTGGGAGTTGGTGCTCCTAAGTCCAAGATTGGTACCATGGCGAAATAGAGTTGGAGCTTTGGAGGTTGGAGCCTCATCAAAGTCCAAGTTCGTGCTTGGAAACTGATTGAAACCATATATATATTGTATCTATTTTATTGCAAATATTATATTAATAAAATCATTTATTCTTGTTGTTCACCTTGTGTTCTGAATATAAATGTTTTAACTCGTAAAACACTAGTCAGAAAAAGAAATACTGATTCAACCCCCCTCCCCCTCTTAGTATTTCTAACAATTGGTATCAGAGCCAGTACCTTCATTCAAAACCTAATAGCTTGAAGGTTGATCTTTAGAACAAAAATGGCGAAGTCAACGAAGAAAGTCTCCAATCCTTCTAAGGATGTGTCTCCCTCTACTACTAAAATAGAAGACAATCAATTTGAGGAGGCTCCAAGGCTCAATGGGAACTTTAATATATGGGAATAAAGAATAAGGAATTTCCTACAGACTCAAGGCATTGAAATTTGGAAATCAGTAATTGCTGATAGTAGGATGGATGAAGAATCCAAGGTGTACAATGCAAAAGCAATGAAGGAAATCTTCAATGGGCTACCTGATTCTGTAAAGAACAATCTAGGAAAATGTTCATCAGAAAAGGGTATATGGGACAAACTTCATGACCTCCACTCAATAAGATGATGGAAATATAGAAGGAAATCCGGAACCCATCATAGAAGATGAACATGAGAATGATGAAATCAAGGCTAAAGCAGACCTAGAAGATGAAGAGAATGAAAAGGATTTTGTAGAAGAACTCCTCTCTCAACTTAGGACTGCCATGGAAGAAATTAACAATTTGAAAAACTAAAATGAGGAACTTAAGAAGATAACACTAGTTGGTGACCAAGATCAAACAAGGAATAAAGCTGACCTCATCAAGCTTCAAGTACAAGAAAGGGATGAAGAGCTTGCCAAGCTTAAGAAGGAATTTCATCAAACTAAAATAAAGCATCATGAAGAATTCATATCCATGACAAATCAATTGAATAAAGCAAAGAATCAGGAAGATACCTTGTCAAGTCAACTTGAACAAAGGCACAAGAGCTTGAAAAAAATTGAAGAAGAGATTGGTCAGTACAAGGTAGAGGTCTCCTCTCTCAAGTCTCAACTACAAGAAGCAAGGAAACAAGCACAAGGAGTTGAAAAGACCATGGAGAGAAGTCAAGAAAAGAATGAAAAAATATTCAAAATGAAGTCAGATATCATCTCCCTTAAAATAGAAGCAGATGAAGCTACTCGTATCAAGGAAGAAACTGAGAAACAACTCGTTAAGAAGAATAATGAGTGTGAAAGATTGGAAAAAAGAGATTGTCTTCCTCATAACAGAGGTTGAAGGGATGAACAAAATCTTGAAGAGCTCTTAGGCCTTGGATGACATGCTTAGTTATCACAAATTTCCATTTGATAAATCAGGTCTCGAGTATGCAGGTGAATCCTCAAACAAGAATGATAATGCTTCAAACAAAAGGGATGTGAAGAAGTCAGAAAGAAATGGTGATGCTCCCAGTTCCAGTAAAGGAAATGAGAAAAAACAAGGCTACAATAGAAGAAATCCTGCTCCAAGAATAAATGTAGATGATGTTAAATATGCAAGAGGCAATGGTTATCATCAAAGGATCCCAAGGCAGAAAGGTTTCAGAAGTACATCAAGGAAATTTCCATCTCCCAGGTACCAAAGTTCATTTTTTGGTTATTGTTATTCTTGTACAAACTTTGGTCACATGGAAAAAGAATGGAAATCATATCATAAAGATAGATGTTATGGTCTCCAACCATCTCATAGAGATAGGTATTATGGTCTCCAACAATCTCCAAGAAACAATTTTGCAGGAAGAAATCATGAATTCTTATTCATGAACAATGTAGAATGCTTCAAGTGTCATAACATTGGTCATATGGAATTTGATTACAACTTAGCTTGGACTCTTACAAAAGCCAGAACCATGTGAAAGGAGAAAGTTACACAGGTATGGAGAAGAAAGCAAATATAATCTGAAAGTCCATTGAGCTCTCCCGCCAACAGCATATGTCATTGGCCTAAATTTTGACAATCTAAGCATTTCATGGGAAGACTCTACCAAAAGGAGATGATGCATACAATCAGGGGGAGCCTATGATTCTTGATCATTATTGCAAACACTATTAGTGAAAAGGGTCCTGGTGAAATCCTTGTTGAGCTATATTAGCAATCGTTCTTTGATGAAGATCATTTCTCAGGAGTACTCCGTTGAAGAATATGATCCTGTAACCATTCTTTCGACTGTTGTTAAAGATGCTTTCCACATAATCACTAAGTAGTATTTGGAGCAACAGAGAAAGTCATCTAATGCTAGAGAAATAGGGCAAATAACTATGGTGCTGATATTATAGATGCTAAATGTCTTGACTTAGGGATTTGATGTGAGAATAGATAAATTATGGAAACTAATAGAGGCAATATCCAAACAAACAGATACATCTGGAATGGAGTTTGAAGTAAGAGAAACTGGAAACATATAACAAAATTGAAGCATTGCAAAAATCTGCTAGTTAGCATAATGATTTTTAGAAGATAGTCACATATTGGACATCTAAATATGCTAGGGAAATAACTTGCTGAGATATGTACAAGAACACAAGGAAAAGATGGCTCATAGAAAGGAGAATGTGGTGCAGTCAAATATAACTTATGTTAAGACTAGTCACTGAGAAAATATAGCAATAGTAAGGCCCAACCTATCACCATTTCATCCAAATGCAGTGATGTTGAATAATGGATGGAAGTGACACAAGGAGAAGCACAGAGACACAAAGGAACTCGGATCTGAAGAAAGAAAATTTCAGTGGCATTTTCTCTTGATTCGGACTATGAAGGCCTCTCAATTCTGACTGTGGAGATAACAACATGGATTGAAGCCTAAAAACCTGGACCTGGACACTTGGTGTATGGCTATTTGCAATCTGATTGAAAGCATTGAAGTAAAGAATTGTTAAATCCATGATAAAGTAGTTTTGAGACATGAAGAGGAATAATGTGCTAATTGATGATAAAGCATCAATCCTTCTATCTTGAGTAAAAAAAAGAAGAGCACTATGACAGGGTGAGTCAAAGACCCATGAAGATCTATCATTCATGAAGAACAAAAGTGGTTTGATAGGGGGAGTCCCAGAGCACTCCTTTGCCATTGATGTCAAAGGGGGAGAGAAGAAGAATATTTTAATCAATAACAAAGGGGAGATTGTTGACCTAGGTTGTCATTGATGTCAATATGGCAATATTCTAGATACTAGATGATGAAATGGAGCCAAGGGGAAGCATAACAAATCTATGAAGCGACAGGAGCAAGGCCATTAGGGTAGCTATGCCATAAGCTAGAGGAGTGAACAAGAGAGGCATATTGGAAAAGGCAGAAGCCATCAAGGTATGAAGGTATAAGAGGATGTCTTTGAAAGACACTACCAAGCCAGAGGAGCCACATTGGAGCAAGAGGAACCAGAGGAGGAAAAACAGAGCTATCGGAGCTATAGTAGGAGCCATATATATATATATTTCATATATATATGCCAAACAAAGCCATTGGAGGAAGAAAACAGAGCCATCGGAGCAACGGAGGAAGAAAACAGAGCTATTGGGATCTATTGGAGCAATGTATGCCACAAAAGGGTCATATGCATGCAAATGAGCTATCGGGAGCCATATATGCCATAGATTACACTATCGGTAGCTATCATAGGCAAAAAGACTTAGTTGGATTGCATATACATTATCGAGGGTAGAAAGACTTAGTTATATGTAAATACACTATCGGAGCGGAAAAGGCAGAATTTATATAAGTATGCACAGAATACACTATCAGAGGCACAAACGGAGGCCAAAACATATATATAGGAAAATACACTATCGGAGGCAGAAGACTGAGCTATAGTGGAATACACTATTGGAACAACATATACACACATCTATATATATATAGATATATATATATATCTATATATATATATAGATATATATATCTATATATATATATATATATCTATATATATATATATATATATATATATATATATATATATATATATATATATATATATATATATATATATATATATATATATCGGCGACAGTGTAAATCGGCAGTTCAACTATGTGCCATCACCCCAAACCCTCGATTGCGATACATATATGCGGACCCGACGACATATATGTTCGGGTATATAAACAGGGGACTTCCGGGTAGTATTTCATATATATCGTTATGTATGCGAGCACTTGCAAATTGCAACATATATATATATATATATATATATATATATATATATATATATATATATATATATATATAACAGACTCGCTGCACATTATGAAACGTTGTATTTTATATCGCGTCCGCCTATTGGACCTTGCAAAGCACCGATTGCGGTAAAGCATGTAGACCCGCTTAAACATTGTAACGTGGCTTAATAATAATATCGCATCTGTCATATCAAGAGACATGTATCACATACATTGTAAAGCCCTGTCCTCCTACAAGCACCGATTGTGTTTTCACTGTGGACTCGATACAGTATAGATGCAGATGTAATAATTCTTGAAGTCTGCCCTTTAGCGAGTTTCACTTGTTTTTCATATATTTCCTATGTAGTTCAAAAATGCCTTGCATGCGGTGTGAAGGAAAAAATGCTTATGATAAAGGTTCCGATAGTTTAGGAGGCTAAACTAAAGTCGATGGTGATTGTGATTGCGACGTGGCATGTCTGTTACACTGTAAAGTCCTCAGTATGTGCATGATGATTGAAAAAAAAGGAGCGCTGTTACAACGTAACTTGGAATATGTGTTCGTCATGTGTTATTCGGTCCTCGCCGTTGAATCAACGTGTCTTAGGAGTGTTGGTGAGCATGAAGAGACAAAGGGAGCCACAACGACCAAGGAGGGAATCTGAAGGATCAAGCAATGCAGATGAAACTACAGAGATTGAGGAGGAAGCCAAAGAGCCAACAAAAAGAGGAAACTGACAGATAGAGGCATGAGGAACGCATAGAAACAGGGAAAATAGAGAATAGTGTGGGTGTTGAACATTATGGAAATAAGCTGGAGGAGATAGAGGCAACTAGAGTATCTAGCAGAACAAAAAAAGGGCCAAAGGACCAACAGGACAGGAGACAGTCGAAGGGGAGAAGTAGCCAGCAGAGAAATAGTCAAGTTAAAGCATTCACTATGACATTAGAACAAATGCTTGAATAGAAAGTTGATCTTATGTAGAGTTTAGTGCAGCTAGTAGTGGATTAACTAAATCTATGGGGAGACATCATCTGAGGTCATGAAGGCTATTGGAGACTCTGTGTGGGCACTATGAAGATTTGTAAAGACTCAATCACAAGAAAACTGGTTGTCATTGATGTTGTAGCATGGAGACTATAGGGAAGCTATAAATAGACAAAACTCAGTAGGGAAGAGTTTTGAGAGCAGAAAATTACTATCAAACATGCCTTAACAAGATTGGGTTGGAACCCTTGGGGTTGGTGCCTCAAAAGTGAGAAGGATTGGAGTCCTTGGAGTTGATGCCTCAAAAGTAAGAAGGATAGGAGTCCCTTTTGATTGGTGCCTCAGAAGTAGGAAGGATAGGTGTCCGTGGGACTGGTGTCTCAGAAAATGGAAGGATTGAAGTCCTTGGGAGTTGGTGCTCCTAAGTCGAAGATTGGTACCTTGGTGAAATAGAGTTGGAGCTCTGGAGGTTGGAGCCTCACCAAAGTCCAAGTTGGTGCCTGGCAACTGATTGAAACCATCTATATATTGTATCTATTTTATTGCAAAGATTATATTAATAAAAGAATTTATTCTCTTCGTTCACCTTGTGTTTTGAATATAAATGTTTTGGCCAGTAAAACACTAGTTGGAAAAAGAAATAATGGTTCACCCCCCCCCTCTTAGTATTTCCAACACCTATGGGCCCGCTTATCGACCCCCCATGCCTTTTAACACTCAATTACCTTTCTTGGCTACACTTGAGTTGCCAGGTGTATCGCACCTTATGAATGATCCAATCCTTTATTCACCGTACTGGCCGCCAGTGCCGTCCAAGCTACCAAGTGATTGCCCAAAATTTGATGGAAAAGCTAAAGAAGATCCTTAGGCCCATTTGATGACATTCACCTCTGGTGCTCATCGAACTCGTACATCGACTATTCCATTCATCTTAATCTTTTCCAACGAACCCTCATGGGTGCTGCAGAAAAATGGTACATCGAGCTACCTCGAAGTACTTTCCATGACTTCAGTTCATTAGCCATGTTTTTCCTTACACATGTTCTGTTGTCGGTTCGGTATGAAACTGGCACTTATTTGCTCACATCGCTTAAACAAGATACTACAATGCACATCTCTAATCATATCCATGAATGGAGACGTAGACGTTGCCTGATCAAATTCAAGATCGTTGATCAGTTTCTCACTGAATGGTTTAATAAATCATTAGTAGCCCCAATTGCTTGCAATATAGCTATGGGTGGATGCGTCACTAAAGAGCAAGCCATTTCCCATGCCCAGTACTTGGATCTAGTTTACTCTCCGTCTCGCACTTTATACGAGTTGTTACCTAATGCTTCGCAGCCATCATCTGATCCCACAGCATCAAAGTCACCAACTGTTCCTCCCATCGATGGAATTATTGGTTCTGTATCCCAGAACCTTGCCAAAACTTCTTCTAAACAAAATTTGGTCCTGAATACTACTCCCAATAGTTCATCTCAAAATCCACCTAGCCCTAGTAAAACCTTATAGGTCTAAATCTAAAGTTGATGCCCTGAAACAGGGTCCTCCCAAATCATCTGCTGGTGAATCTTCGCAACAGAAACCTAAGTATCCATGTTTCATTTGGGAGGAGGATCACCACACTAAGGATTTTCCTTGATGCTCTAAAGTTATTCATCTGCTCAAAGGGACAGCTATTGTCCTTAAAGAGTAATTTCCGTCTCAGCAGATCCAAATGGTAGATCAACCTCGATTTGCTTCCTCTGGATCTCAAGTGTTTATGATGAGCACACCCATTAATGTGGCCACTTAATCGAAAGATTATCAAACTCCAGCTGTGGCAACTGGGAAGGAAAAGAAGCTATCCCTTCTTCTTCTACCCTAAGTTTTGGCCCTCTGCAAATCGAGCTCCCTAGCCCTAATTCTGCTATGCGACCACCCTCTCGAGGTGTGCTGTGGAAATCCTCATATCCTAATGCCCAAGCTGCTCAGCACTACAATATTGTTGAGGATTTGGCTCAGGTGCTATCAGCCATGTCAACTCTCGAGGTACTCCAAAGCTGCCCATCGTAGCGGAAATCTTTACTGTCAGCTATTAGGGACATCGATCCCATTGATTATAATTTGATATGTTTTGATCTGGAAAGCCATGTTCCATGACTCCCTCATCAGATTGCCTTTCTTATTTAGGTAATCATTAACGAGAAGACCATCCACCACACTATCATCGATGAAGGTGCCTCCACTTGCATCATGTCAACTGCATGTTGGAAGGCTATTGGCTCCCCTGCACTGAACCAATCTTCGAACACTTTGGAAGCTTTCGATGGGCGTGATTTGTGACCCTTCGATGTCTTACCTAACCTTGCCATCACACTGGAAGGTAAGACAGGGCATGTCAAAGTAGAGATTGTTGACGTCAATCTCAATTATAATCCTCTACTTGGCTGAACTTGGACTCATGCCATGCATGCCATGGCCTCCTCTTTGTTTTGCATGATCCATTTTCCCCATTAAGGGAATATTGTCATTGTTGATCAGTTGTGTTTCTTTTCCTCGTCCTCCTCGGATGGCAATGTTCGGTACGTCAAGCACTCTGGTGCTCCCTATGAGAGTGTGGGGGAAGGTCTCTTCAAAGATTCTACCTTAATGGGAATTTTTCCACTCCCACCTCCTCATGATGCCTTTGTCAACATGATCTCAGTCAAATCTGATCCCTGGGTCACACCTGCAGCAAATCTTGTTGATACTTGGGGCGAGGTTATGTCGCTTAGTCCCATAAAAGTCAATTACGTGGAAATTGTTTTTTCCTCAAACTCCACATCCTCTGATTCTCAAATGTCGAATACCTCTCTCAATATGTACTCCATATCCCCCTGGCTTGGCACTTTGGAATCACCTGATCCCTTAGCTGAGACCTTCCTCGCTGGTGAAGGTATCATGGAAATCATGTCTCTTGAGGAACCACCATGGATCGATACTCATCATCACTCCTCATTCCTGCCTCACCCGACGGTTATGTATACTGCTTTCAAAGAGTCCTCTTCTCCATTTCCACCACTGACCGTTACTCATGAAGTATGGTCAGAAGGAAATCTGGGTAATATTACCCAAACGATGTCGCTAGACATTTCTATCAAAATCAGTGTCATTGAACATGTTCATATTGGGGTATCTTGTTCTCCAAATGAGATCAAGATATATACTCATCTATTTCAGGAATTCCATTATGTGTTTACATGGTCTTACAAAGAAATTCTTGGCATTGATCCTAGAATTGTGGTGAATGAAATGCAAACGTATATGCAAGCGAAGCCCATTCACCAACGGCTTCGCCCGGTGCACACTAGGAAGGTTGCTGCTATTAGGGGTGAAATCAAAAAGCTTCCCAAAGATGGGTTCATTTATCCCATCCCCCTTACATAATTGGTGTCCAATATTGTCTCGTGACTAAAAAACAAGGCACGATCCATGTTTGTGTTGATTATAGAGATATTAATTATGTATGTACTAAAGACAACTACCCTACTCCCTTAATTGAACAAATCATTGATGAATGTGCCAGGAGCGAGATATTTTCCTTTATGGATGGTTTTTGTAGTTACAACCATATTAATATCGCATTGGCCGACCAAGAGAAGACAACCTTTATTTTTCCATGGGGTACGTTCACGTACAAGAAGATCCCTTTCGGCCTCAAAAATGCTGGAGCTGCATTTCAATGAGCAATTTCCTAAGTGTTTCATGATATTAACAACATTGTCTAGCCTTACTTGGATGACCTTCCTGCCCATTCTCGTAATCACCAAGATCACCCAAACCATCTTCGGCAGATTTTTCTACGCTGCAGACACTATAACATTTGGTTGAATCCGCACTAGGTGTCTTATGCATGGAATCAGGATGACTCCTTGGCTTCAATATTTCCAAGGATGGTATTTACCTAGATCCACTAAAAGTCGAGGCCATTGTAAATTTACCCCCTCCATATTCATTGCACCAACTCTAGAGCCTACAAGGAAAGGCCAACTTTCTACGTCATTTTATGCCCAACTATGTCGGGCTAGCCATAAGATTTACACAGTTGCTTAAACAAGGAACACCCTTTGCATGGGACGAGGTCACCTAAAAATCTTTCGATGATCTTAAGGTCGTCCTCATAAATTATTCTTTGTTGCATCCACTAGACTATCATCAAGATTACCTCCTTTACCTAGCCGCAATCCGTAGCACCATTGCTATGGTTTTGGTCCAAGATAACAACGAAGGAAGTGAACATGTGATCTTCTACCTTAGTCGGAATATCCTCGACAGTGAAACGTGTTATGAACATATTGAGAAGTTGGCTTTGGTTGTCGTTCAGTTTTTTCAATGCTTTCGACACTATATCCTTTTATGTATGACTACAGTGATTTCTGAATGCAACCATATGACCTATATCCTGACTCGTTAGTTGCTGGGGGCAAGTATTCTAAATGGATCATTATCCTACAAGAATTCAATTTGGTCTTCACTACTGACAAAGTCTTCACTACTGGAAAATCTAAGAAGTCACTTATTTTTGCTGAATTGAATTGTTCCCTTCCCTCCAAAGCTCTCCCTACTGGTGTAGATGAACAACTTCCAGATGAGATGCTTTGCCTGATTAACACCCTTGATCCATGGTATGGTGATATCATCATGTATCTCCAAACCTCCATGCTTCGGTCTGCATTGACCAAGGATGATCCTAGAAGGATTCAGCATCATCCCCAACCCTACCATATTATTGGCAATACTTTATACCGTGTCGGTGTCGATTCTATTCTTCGCCGATGCCTCATGATCGAGGAAGCTAAAGAGATCTCAATTATTTCCACTTCAGGGCATGTGGTGGACATATGTCTAGTTACGCTACAACTCAGAAAATCATTTGTGCTGGTTATTTATGGGCATCTATCGTCAAATACTGCATTCCTACTATCCGTAAGTGCCAGAATGCCAAATTTACCAACGCAAGATGCGTGCTCCACCCACTCACCTACACCCCATCATTACCGTTGGTCCCTTTACCAAATGGGGCATCAATTATATGAAATGTAACCCTTGTTCAGCCAGCGGGCATGGCTTTATGATCATCGCTATGTATTATTTCACCAAATGGGCTGAAGTGATGCCTACATATTCTGCAAATGGTAAGACAGTGACTCAATTAATTTTTAACCATGTTATTTCTAGGTTTGATGTACCCCAAGCCATTGTCACAGACCATGGCTCCCATTTCAAAGATTACATGATGGAAGAACTGACATCTGCATTGGGCTTGTGCCATGATGGCTCGACCCCATATTAGCCTTAGGCCAACGCCTAAGTTGGAGCCATGAACAAGGTTTTGGTCAGCATGCTTCAGCGTACTATTGGGATGCACAAGTCAAATTGGTATCTCATGCTCTTTCCAGCTCTGTTGGCCTACCGAACTTCAACCAAAGATGCAACTGGTTTCACACCATTGCAGTTGGTCTACAGTTTGGAAGCAAAATTGCTGATCGAATGCAAGATTCCTTCACTCAAATTAGCTATTGAACTCCTCCTCAAAACATCACATCAATAGGAACTCCTTTTATATTTAGAACTACTAGACAAGACTCACTGTCTCACAGCCTTGGTCATCGAAGCACAAAAGAAACAAGTCAAATCCCATTTCGATTAGTCAGTCTCCCCTCGCTCTTTCTCTGAGGGTGATTTGGTTCTGTTATACGACCAAGCTAATGATAAGTTGGGGGCAGGTAATTTTGAACCTTTGTGGCAGGGGCCCTATATTGTGAAATGCATTTTGCAGAAAGGAGCCTATGAGCTTATTGATTATGAAGGAAATCCTCTCGATAAGCCCCGAAACAATATTTACCTCAAAAGTTACTATTCTTAGGTCATCTTGCATGGTTACTTATGTACATTAGTGTGTGATTCATTTTTATACAGTGTGGTTTTGTGTGATAGTCTTCAAACAACTTTCCTATTTACTATGATTTTCTTATTTTGTAGATGTCTGCAACTCCTCACGTTGGTTTCGTGGATGGTGCTTGCTGTATTACCTGAAACCTACATCCGCGGCATGGGCTAGCTATGACCCTAGTGGTGATTTGATTGAACTTCAAGGTATCTTCCTGGGTCATACAACCAACAACATTGCTGAATACAATGCTGTCATCGAATTGTTGTCAGAAGCCATCTCTCTGGGCATCAAGGAATTGGTTGTCAACCTAGATTCACAACTTTTCATCCTTCAACTCAGTAGGAAATATTCCATCAGGAACCCTCAAGTATTATGAATGCATCTCCGTATCTATCTATTGGAAAGACA
The DNA here is from genome assembly GCA_031772625.1 of Pinus tabuliformis. NCBI lineage: Eukaryota > Viridiplantae > Streptophyta > Pinopsida > Pinales > Pinaceae > Pinus > Pinus tabuliformis. Next base: position 1,182,066,210 of record CM062809.1, read on the forward strand.
TTTTGATTATATTACATATCATCATATTCCTAGACACATGAATACATTGACAAATGGATTAGCTAATTACGTGTTGGATAGAAATTTACGAAACATGTAAAAGATAAGACAAATCATTTTTACCATAATAGAAAGGAAAATACAACATGTATATATATGTGAGAATTGTTGATACATCAAAACCCCAAAAATATAATATGTGTGTCTATAACAACATCAGCGGCTCGTAGACCTCGTACATCCATGGCATGCAGGCCTCAAAAAAGATGTAAGTACTGGACCTAGGAACTACTCAACATTGTGTTCATGGTAACATGAGATAGCTCATGCAACATGACTTATCAGTCGACAGATTTGATCTGAGACTCCCACTATGTATCTCTAGTACCGATGGGGCATGTCTCCTATCTGAGCATACTCCAAGATACCATGTCTTAACCCCTCGAGGTCCTCGCGATCTCCTCCTTGTTTTTTCTCCCTTCCTAATAAGGGGTGATAACATCAATGGGACATGGGATGCACCTGGCTACTGGGGACATCCCGGCCGTCCACTCTGGTCCAACATTTGCATAAACAAGAAAAATGTTGTAAGCATGCATATACCAAAAAACAATTAAAAAATCTCAAAATTAATAATTTTTTTTTTTACCTAGATCATCGAAGTCCTCTCCATCCGGTAAGGGCATATCTAGATCTCCATGAAAATCAGTGCCACTGTATGGCAAGTCCTCCATGAAAATGTTTTGTCGTTGTAGCCATGAGAAGAATGCGGGTTGGTATGACATATGCTGACCCAAATGACTTGATTGGGCCATCCGCTGATTCGGATCTTGTGGGGAGGCCCTCAAGATCTAAAAGATTGAAATGGATCTTGGGGGAGAGGTCTCCAAGATCTGAAAAATTGAAATTGCCAGAAGAGAAAGAGGAGAATGACCAATAAAAAAAACCGCAAAGAAACTTTTTATTAGGACCGATAATAACTATAAAGGCTACATTGTGGTGGACAATCTGTCCTTTTAAAAAATGCGACTTGTTACTTATAGTATTTTTTAGTTACAATACCACGGGTCAATTCCATGGGTGAATGAATACCATGGGTGGATGTCACAATACCATGGGTGAATGAATATGATGGGTGGATGTCACTTACCATACCATGGGTGGATAAATACCATGAGTGGAAGCCACTTACAATACCATGTGTTATAGACAATTTTGTGCCTTGCAGCAACAAGCATGAATTGTCAATAATCCAAGGGATCCAAAGTTCCCTAAACATGATGTTCCTACCCCTAGAGGAACAAGGTCAGCAAACCAACAGCTCTCAGATCAGTTCTCCACCTGAAAACACTCAAAAACAAGCAATCCTGAAATCAAAGCAGGTGCTCCACTGGGTTTCTGCGCTGAAACACAACTGCTCCATGGTGTACCTGCGTTGCAAAGCAGGCAGAACAAAGCCCACCTGCGTTGGGCGAGTTTGGACATGTGGCAGAGTGAGTCATAGCTTTGGAATCTTCAAAAATGACACTTGGATCAGGTATTTCGCCTTGTGATGAGTCAGAGGCTTTGTTTCTCCAAGTGGAAGCAAGGTTCACCAAGTGGACTCAAGAACTGAAGATCAACTAAAGATTAACTGAAGAGAGAGAGGACACAAGGCAGCTACACATCAGTTGCAAGCTGACTCATCCTTTCTCAATTCATCTATATATTGAGCTCTCTCCTATGAGCTCAGGAGGCTGGAATTTGGTGCAAAGTAATGATATGCTGTTGGTTTCATTCTTGAGTTATTGGGTGATTGTTTGAGAGAGGTGAAGAAGAGCAATTCTTTCTGCTGGGAGGTGTTGCTGGGTTGGAGCCTGCAATGGTTGTAATCCTCTCAGAACCTTTATTTCTTCATTAATAAAAGCTATTGAGGTTCTTCTATGTGCTTTTGTTCAATTATATATTGTGATGATTGCATGTTTGGTTTACACTAATCCATGAACCAGTTATGATTGCATGCCTCTTGTAGTTTCTTTCTTTGTCATTGTGCAGGATCTCATTGCAGCTGGGCGAGCAGAAGGACAAAAAGCTAGGAGCAAGCGGCCAAAGAGGAGAGTTTGGATTCGACATTAAGCGCAAGGCAACGGTTAGTGCTTCCTCCATTCTCTTTTTCTTTCATAAAGAAGTAAACTTTCAGTAGTTTGTTTTACAGTTGTTGCTAAGGAACTGTCACCCTTAGAGTGGGTTAGGGTCATCCGAGTCGGATACTTTTCCCTACAACAAACTGGCGACTCCACTGGGGAACGCATCTGTTTGATTGTGTTTGTAGTATTTTTGCTATTCATTTCCTGAACAAAAGAGTACCAAATCGAAAAGCTTTTGACTATATCAAAAGCGAAGTAGAGGGGCTGCTACTCTTGCTCATTGTCTGAGCAGATTCATGATTTGAAGAGCTGATCTACAAAGATCCTTGTAAGCTCTTAGTGATAGCCTTGCACCTTCTAAATCATCCCTTTGAGTATGCTTGACTGAATGCTTCTGATTTGAGCAAAAACCGTGCATTTTTGAGAAAATTATGACTCGGAGACTGTGAAAACGCAACTCTCGTTTTCCAAAGCAGGTAGTACACAGGCTACCTGCTTTGCAACGCAGGTCCCGAACTAGCTACCTACGCTGAGAGCCAGTTTGACTGTGCAGAGCCTGCGTTGACCCAAATTTGCTTAGTGCATTTGGGGTTTCCTCCTTTCTCTTGCCTGTTTTCACTTAGTTTTGCTGCTAGGTGTCAGTCTTGTGCCTGTTTTGAAACCAATATTACTTGCCATCATTCTGCCTTTGTTATATAACGAAATTGTACTTGTTCTTTGTATTTCTTGCTCATTTACGATTTCCCATAACGAAAAGTAAACTAGTCATGCTTTTGGCCTCTTAGATCTGAACCTGTGTTAGGCGTTTTGCTGGTCTAAAGAGTTAGCTTGTTTGCTGTCCATAGCTGATTAGTCACTTTACTTTCGTTAGTATGGTTTGATTTCATGTATTTCCAGTGATTAAGCAAGTGAATCTTAAGGCGTCTTTTGATTTTGGACAAACTTGTTTACTTTCGCTTTAAATCGAAATCAAAGTTATATAACCACTTTCTTTTTGTAATCCATCCACATTAAGAAAGGAAAAAGAAAATACATGCATTGTGCATTTTGCATTTGAAAAAGTTTTGCATGATGATTTAGGAGAAAGTGTATTAGTTTGTGCTGTATGAACTGTGTGAAAAGAATTTGCTTTTCTTCTCCCTCAGTGGTTAAGATTTTCATCAGTCAAAAAGATTTGAAAAAGCTTGCTTCTCATCTTAGGCTGCATTTAGGAATTTGTCATATACATCTCGTGGTGAACCTTGAAAGGCAAACTTTAAAAAGATCAACTTAAAATATACTGAATGAACCTAACATCGCATTTGAAACATAACGCAAACATCTAGAGGTCTAGGTAGAGACGTGTTCCGGCGTCGTTAAACATAGTGACTGTCGATCTCTACGAAGGTGGGTGATTCCTCCTGAGAGTCGGTGGCACTAATACGGACTTGTGCTCCCACGTACCATCGCGTATATATTGGGAGACCCCTATAGGCAATTATCCTTTATCCATAGGAAGCTGTGTCGACCGCCCTACTGATCGCGATGCAGTGAACACAGCATTCACGAAGATCGACCACCCGTACCGTAAAACGTATTCTGTGGTTTCGCGAAAGGTTTGGCACACCCTCTGCCTAGATCTCCAGAGCAGTTTCTTTTGGCCCTTTTCAAACTCTATAACTGAAAAGGTCCAACCGAGCATTTGTCACTTCGGGCTCGTTAATACATTGAAGGTGACTAGAGTCATCTTTAGCTTTTTCTCGACTCTTAAAACATGAAAAAGCAAAGTTATGTTTAAAAGCGTCTAATAAAATTCATTCAAATCGGAAACACAAATTTTCCCCTTTATATTTTAGTTGATCGAGTAATCCGCAATCGTGGAAGAAAGTCAATTGAATATCCGTCGTTCTCGGAGGCTTGCGAGTCAACCGTCTTTGTCTCCGGAATCGAAAACAATCCGGACAAAGCGAGCTCGTCGAACCAGTTCAAAATCTCCTTCAAAAGTTAGAACAAGCGTTCCAACAACATCTGAGATTCTGGTCACTCCAAACATAAGAAACCCTGCCTCTATGGAAGAAGTTCAACCGCCACAGAGGGACAGTAATACTGATCCTAGTCTGGGGGCAAATACTTGTATGACTGGACCAGTTCCATCTGTAACCGGTCCAAAGAGTTTTGTTCCTCAAACATCCGTCGCGGTCGATACAACCCCTTCTTCGGCACCGGAAATCTTTTACGGACCTGACGGTCTTCCTCTTCCACCTGGTTTGATTGCGATAGAGGAAATTATAGAAGAACCGCAAGTATCCACTCCAAGTCAGTTTGGAGTAGGGGTCGCTCTATTTCCTGCTACAACAGAAGTTTGTCCATCACCAGTGGAAGTTCCTGTAGAATCTCTAGGTGATCAATTGGATAGACTAAAAATGACTGAACAACCGTCGACATCTAGGACTGTGTCGAATGACACGGCGACGACAGAATTACCTGCTGCAAATCCAGCAATGTTCGCCGGCATACCATCTGTCCCAACTAGCTCGCAGTCGCTAGAAGGAGTCCAGCAAGAGACTATCTCGACAGTATGGTCTGTTCCTGTTTGTTCCGGAGTAATGTCTGGTAACTCTCATGGTGAGGCTCATCAAATTGACCCTTTTAGGAATCTAATTAGGCCATCCAGTCCTCCAAGGCAGGCAGTTGCCTTGAGTTCTGGGTTGCTACCGTATGGGGGGCAGTACCCATACGGGAGCTCTCAACCTTATTCAAGTTATGGCGGAATTGCAACGAGTAGTTGGGTACCTGTGCTATCCCAGCCACCGAGAGTTGTATATTCTATGCAACAGTGTGTACCTGTGACAAACATCCCAACTACACCGGCTATTGTGACCGTGTCGCAAGTCAAACAATGCCTGTTGTGTGTCAACCTCAGATTGCTCAGGTTCTCATGCAACAACCACTTGACCCTGTGACCCAACCACAATCACCTATTGGTGGGACAACACAAGTACAGTTGGGTACAACTACCCCACATCTTGGTCCAATGGTTAGTGTAGCGCAACAACCCATGGTGTCGCAACCGTGGATAATGCAATACCAACAGCCGCAATTCCAACAAGTGTACCAAGGTTCTGAACAGCAAATATTTGCGAATACTGGACAACCATATATTCAAAATGGTCAAAATCAACCACTTTATAGTGGTCAAGTCCATCAACCGTATTCATCATACCAACATCAACTCCATTATGCTGGTATGCAGAGACCGACTGTTCAGGCGATTCCATCGTATCCTGGTTACGCTTCACCTAACTTGAACCAGCAGTTACCATTCGTGGCGACTTTAGAGTTGCCTGATTTACATCGGTTAACAAACGATCCAATTGCTTACGCCCCTTGGTGGCCAGTGATTCCACACAAACTCCCATCCGACATTCCTAAATTCAATGGAAATCCAGGTGAAGACCCGTCGAATCATGTGATGACATTTCATCTATGGTGTTCGTCGAACACTTTGAATGATGATTCGATAAGGCTTCGCCTCTTTAAGAGGACATTGACAGGTCCAGCAGCAAAATGGTATATAGAATTGCCTAGAGCTTCGTTCGACAATTTTGGCTCCCTTGCCACGACATTTTTGACCCACTTTCAATTACCAATAAGGTATGAAACAGGAACAGAGATATTGACTAACTTCAAACAGACAACCGCAACTCATATATCAGATCATATACATGAGTGGCGACGTCGACGAAGAATGGTTAAAACATACGTTCCTGATCAGCTCTTAGCTGAGTGGTTTATAAAATCATTACTTCCGGCTATAACGGAAGATGTAGCAAAGGGAGGAGTCGTAACAGAAGAGCAAGTTATTGCTCGTGCACAATACTTGGATTTAGTATATACTCAGTCCGGCACGCTCTATGACAAAATACCAGACGCCCCTAGACCAGAGTTTTCAATCCCTCCTCCTCCTAAATCAAATAGTGACTCTCATGCCGGCGATGGCGTGATTGGCACGGCAAACACGAATCCGAAAAGGACCCATCAAAAGAAGGCCCGTAAGGATTCAAATCAAAATGCGCATGAAGAAATTCTTGCTTCGGAAGTAAATGCCGTATCGACAGATAGAGGCAAAGAAACCAATCAACCAGGAAGCAAGAAGAATCAAAACAAAGGGAGGAAGAATAAACAAGGTGGGTCATCCCCTAAGAAAAATTCTTCAAACCCTCCTGGGAATAGGAAATGGTTTCCGTGTCAAATATGCGATGACAAAGATCACTACACTAAGGATTGCCCATTCAAAGCTGAGCTAAAAAGGTTCTTTAAAAGTCCTCATACCTCAACTGTGTCAAGTGATCAATTTCCTAACCCAGGTCAAAATCTGGTTGATAGTGGAAACGCTTCCCCGTCCCAAGTACTTATGTTGTCGATTTCGAAACAGCAAAATGATGCTTTGATTTCGACAAGGAGCAAAGATTATGGGAATCCACAGGTGTCGAGCGATAAAGGAACAGATCAACCTAGCATTTCGACGACAACTTCGGCAGAAGCTGTACCCCCCATCACACATGAATTAACAATAAAACCGCCAAAGGGAGTAGTACACAAGTCGACATTTAATCCTCGTGCCAGAGCGGCATAGCATTACAACATAGTAGAAGATTTGGCGCAATCGCCATCTGCTATGTCGACTCTTGAGGTATTACAGCATTGCCCATCCCAAAGGCAGGCATTGTTATCAGCAATTGGTGGGGTGGATCCTAAAGATTCCAATCTGGTATCCTTTGATCACAAAGGGTATGATCCTCAGTTGTCGGCTCAATTAGCTTTCCTCGTCCAAGTGAAAGCCCTCAACAAAACAGTTCATAGAACGATTATTGATGAGGGAGCATCGACGTGTATTATGTCGATGAGTTGCTGGAAAACTTTAGGATCTCCAACCTTGTCGCGATCATCGATGACATTAAAAGCATTCGACGGGAGGATATATACCCCTTACGGTATCCTTAGTAACCTGAAGGTTGAACTAGGGGGCAAAACAGTAGAAATAGATGTTGAAGTCATCGATGGCAATCTTGACTATAACATCCTACTAGGAAGGCCATGGATTTATGCCATGCAAGCTGTTGTGTCGACTTATTTTAGGAAGATCGCATTCCCCTTTGAAGGAGGGATTACGGTCGTCGATCAACAAAACTTCCTCCCTAATGGTTCACAAGTTACAGGAAGCGTTCCCATGATCCATGGCAGCGACCGGTCGATTCAAGACATTGGAGTAGGTCTGTTGAAAGACCCCACTATGATGGGAACTTTCGCGCTACCGCCTCCTATTTATATAGGAAATGTACCATTTGTAGCAACATGCAATATGGTATCCACCTTGAAAGTCACAGAAGGCAGAGTCGCTATGGATCATGCAATGGTTTTGCTGCCAAGTCCCATTGAAATATTGTAGCAATCAATGTTTCATGCATGGGAGGCAAACCCAAATCAACACTCGTCGAGCGTTTGGGTAGATAGATCTAGGGAATATGGTACCCCATTAGATCCTTGGTCGAAAGTACATGGGACTGACGAAGGAATCTTACAATCAATGATGATTGAGGAGGCACCATGGAATGATCACCACCATCGTTCCCTTCTTCCAGAATACGAAAAAGATACTCAGAAGGATCTTTACCACCCTTCAGTCTTTGAATTCCTAACAAATACTGTAAACACGGTGGATTCCGAGCGAAACTTATCAAATATCGAAGAGACTATAGCCATAAATATCTCGACAAAACCTGATATTGTAGAGAATATTCATGTTGGCAAAGGTTGTTCCCCTTCAGAACTGAAAATATATAACGCTCTTTTTCGTGAATTTAGAGATGTCTTTGCTTGGTCGTACGATGAAATGCCAGGCATCGACTCGAGTATCGTTGAACATGAAATTAAAATGTATCCTGATGTCAAACCAGTAAGACAACGGCTTCGACAGGTGCACCCTAAGAAAGCCGCTGCCATTAAAGCAGAAGTTGAGAAACTTCTCCATGCTGGATTCATCTACCCGGTTCCTCTAACCGATTGGGTATCGAATATTGTCCCTGTTATGAAAAAACAAGGGACGATAAGAGTGTGCGTCGATTATAGGGATGTAAACCAAGCTTGTCCGAAGGACAACTACCCCACACCCTTCATCGACCAGATAATTGATGAATGCGCCGGATGTGAAATCTTTTCCTTTATGGATGGATTTTCCGGGTATAATCAAATAAATATCCGCCCACAGGACCAGTCAAAGACTGCATTTATATGTCCGTGGGGCACGTTCGCTTATCGAAAATTACCCTTTGGCTTAAAGAACGCAGGGGCAACTTTTCAGAGGGCTATGAATTACGCCTTCCATGACATCAAGAGCATTGTTCAACCATATCTCGACGATCTTCCAGCTCATTCGCGAAAGCGGACTGATCATCCGCAGCATTTAAGAGCGATATTTTTACGTTGCCGACACTACAAGATAAGACTCAATCCTCAAAAATGTGTGTTTTGCGTCGGTTCTGGTCGTTTACTTGGCTTTGTAGTCTCTAAAGATGGGATTCGTCTCGACCCCTGTAAGGTTCAGGCAATCATTAATTTGCCTCCACCTTCGAATTTGCTTCAGATTCAGAAACTCCAAGGGAAAGCAAACTTTCTGAGGAGGTTCATTCCAAATTACGCAGAACTTGCTAAAGGTTATACACGTCTTTTGAAAAAAGATGTACCCTTCGATTGGGACCAGGTTGCGCAAGCTTCCTTTGACGCTTTGAAAGAGTCCCTAGTAAAAGCATCATTAATGTACGCCCCAGATTATCTTAGGGATTTTAACCTGTATCTAGCTGCAGCAGATACAACCATTGCGATGGTTTTAGTACAAGAAGTCGATGGAGTTGAACATCCTGTATATTATTTAAGTAAAAACTTAAATGATACAGAAAGTAAATATTCTTACGTTGAAAAGCTAGCGCTCGCTGCTGTTCAAGCGGTACAGAGATTTCGGCATTATATCCTCTTTAGGAAAACTACCATTCTGTCAGATTGCAACCCCATGACTTATATACTGTCGCGACAGTTGCTGGGGGGAAAATATTCCAAATGGATAGCAATCCTTCAAGAGTTTGATCTGGAATTTGTGAAATCCAAGTCAAAGAAAGCTCTAGTATTCGCAGAATTATTATGCGATCTCCCATCATCGTCCAACGACGAAACTTCCAAAGAGTCTATAGTGGACGAGACTTTATTTCTGATATCTGCAAGCGATGAATGGTATGGAGATATAATTATCTATCTCCAAACCCAAAAGTTTCGGCCTGACACCTCTCACTCCGAACAGAAACGTATACGATACCAAGCAAAAGACTACATGATCGTCGGTTATACTCTTTACCGTCGTGGTATCGATACCGTTCTGAGGAGGTGTCTCACCCATGAAGAAGCCGAGAAAGCCCTGAATGAGTTTCATTCAGGCGCGTGTGGGGGGCATCAATCAGGTTTCGCTACAACCCAAAAGATATTAAGAGCAGGATATTTTTGGCCAACAATGTTCAAAGATTGCATAATCGCAGTCCGAAGTTGTCATTCCTGCCAAATCTTTGATAGCAAAACCAGAAGACCACCCGCACCGCTGCAACCAATAGTTGCGGTTGGGCCTTTCGCAAAATGGGGCATCGATTTCATGCAATGTAACCCCGCCTCGACCGGGGGGCATGGTTATATTATACTCGCAGTTGACTATTTTACCAAATGGGCCGAGGCAATGCCTACATTGGACAATACTGGTGAAACAGCTGCCCTTTTCTTTTTCAATCATGTAGTCGCCAGGTTCGGTGTACCCCAGGCTATAGTTACAGATCATGGATCGCACTTCCGCAATCACATGATGGTCAAATTAGCTGCCAAACTAGGGCTATCTCACGACAGCTCTACTCCGTATTATCCACAAGCCAACGGACAAGTTGAAGCAATCAACAAGGTCCTGAAGCGTATGTTGCAGAGGATGATCGGAGTTCATAAAAGAAGATGGCACCTAATCCTGTATGCAGCCTTGTGGGCCTACCGAACCTCGGTAAGAAACGCGACCGGTTTCACACCTTTTCAATTGGTGTACGGTCTAGAAGCAGTCTTACCGATCCAGTGTGAAATTTCGTCGCTTAAACTCGCAATTGATCTCCTCCCCGGAACTTCGGAAGAAGAGGCTCGTTTCATGGAATTAATCCAATTGGATGAAACCCGTCGTGATGCCGCTTTGGCTAATGAAGCACATAAGAAACGAGTCAAGGCTCAGTTCGAAAAAAATGTCAAACCCCGTGTCTTCTCAGAAGGTGATTTGGTCTTGCTTTATGACCAAGAATCCGATAAATTAGGAGCAGGTAAATTCAATTCCTTATGGATGGGCCCCTATATTGTTAAAAGAGTATTAGCAAAAGGAGCCTACGAGTTAATAGATTACGATGGAATTCCACTGGCACAGCCCCGGAACGGGCTGTACCTCAAGCGTTACTATGCTTAAATAGTAACCTGCGTGCTTTTGTTATATTTTGTTTTCGCCAAAGTTCTTACTCTGGTTAAGTGATTCCCTTTTTGCATTCGTTGCATATGTCAAACCTCATGGAGACATGTGTTGGATATGCCGACGGAGCAAGTCGTAGTTCGCGAAACCTATCCTCCGCAGCGTGGGCCATTTTTAATCCAAATGGCGAGTTAGTAAGTTTCAGAGGTATATGTATTGGGCAATCAACGAATAACATCGCTGAATATAGCGCGTTGATTGAACTACTCTCTGATGCCATCGCACGAGGCATACGCCGACTAATTGTCAGGCTAGACTCACAGCTCGTAGTACTACAACTCAATGGTATATATTCTGTTCGTAATCCAGCTATTTATCGCATGTTCCTAAGAGTAAAGATCTTGGAAAGACGATTTGATTCAATTCAATATCAACATATTTCAAGAAATCTAAACACATTAACAGACTCATTAGCGAACTATGTGTTAGACAGACATTTGCAACATTTATAAAGGACACATCATAAAAAGTGTACATATGAATCATCCAAAACAACCAGAATAAGACTCGAAAATCAAAATATATATAAACTGTTCATAAAGTTCACACATGATGTTCTGCAACCAAGACAAAATTGGTCATATGACCTAAAAACTCAAAATGCTAGGGGGCACCCTAGCCTAGTGATGCTCCTGATAGTAAGCCACAGTATGTGCGATCATGCGCAGAAGACGGGTCCATCGTCTAGGTACATCGATAGTATGCTGCTGCATCGGTAAAGGTAACTCGTCAACCTGTACATCCGGAAGACCACGGGTAAGGTTCTCAACCTGCCCCTGCATAGCTGTAAGGGTCTCTGTGTCGCTAAGATCACGGATAATAACTCTCCGAGCAGGTTCCTCTGCCGGAACAGTAACAGGTGGCCTCGGACGAAATGCTGGACGAACAGGACCGACATCTGCAAGCGCACATGAGTTTAATTAAAGTCTTGAAAGAATAAAGCACAAGAACATTATGAATGAAAACAATGAACAGTAATATGGTTGAAATTCTTACCAGTAGCATCCCACTGAGCACCGTCTGGCAGTACCATATCCGGATCACCCCGGAAATCCATACCAACATATGGGAACTCGGAAAAAGCCATCTCCTGGCGGTCAAACCACCTAAAGAAAGCAGCATTGAAAGAAATCTGGGATTGACCGGCATGCCTGGACATGTGATCAACCCATCGCTGCATACGTGGCTCGGTAGGAGAAGGCACTCCGAGATCGATGTACTGAGGTTGCATCAGAGGGATCTTCTCCAAGGCAAAGGCAGTCAGAATTGAACCAAAACCAAAGTTCTTCAGCTTCCCGTCCTTCACCTTGTTCAATTGATTTTTTCATCTGACTAAGCACTGCATCACTCCAGTTGAAGATTTTCGGTTGGAGACATTCCAAGGCGTGTTGCATGTGAGACCTGTTGGCAACATGTAAAGATGCGCTACCGGCCATCCTACCAAGAGTATACAGAATAGACCTGAGAGGCCTGCTAGTAACATCACGGATAACCACCTTGCCGTCTCTGCTCGGCTGGGACCCCTCCCTGCAATACTGGCGAACATAATCTCTCACGGAATCATTCCCCCGAACTGTACCTGATAAAGAAATGGGAGCACCCCGCCTTGACAGGCCAGTCAAGAAGTAAATATCTGTCACAGTCAATGGAATGGGTTTGTTCCTGATCTGGAATACTTGGTTAACAGGATCCCAAGCATCAAGTAAATACTGCAGTAGTGAAATCTGTGCTCTCATGCTAGAGATACGGAAAAACTTCAGTAAACCACAGTCTCGCAATGCGCCCACCGTAACAGGATCATGAAGGGCAATCATATCTTCTTCTTCGTGTTCTCGTTCTCGCCATTTTAGGGCCATCTTGCTAAAGAATCCCTACAAAACAAACAAGAGGATGAGTCAGCTCCTGAAATTGATGAAAAACTGGCAAAAATTTCATCAAAAACTGTGAAAAATTGTTGCTTTTATGCCCCAAAGCAGGTGCCCAGTGTACTACCTGCGTTGGGGGACAAGCTGCCTTCAAGTAGCTTGGATCCCAACGCAGGTTTCGAATGGGGTGCCTGCGTTGATCAGGGGGCGCCCTGGCAAAACCCCAGAGGCTCAACAAAGCAGCAAAACAGGCATAAAAAAGGAAAATGAAACCATGAAAATGAAGAGCTAAGGTTTAGCTCCTACATGGTCTGAACGGCACCGAAAATCGTCCGCAGAATCCTCCGGAATCAGCTGGTGAAAATCGAGGGGAAAGAGGCTCCTCCAAAGCTCCAACAAGCAAAGTGAAAATGAAATGGTAAAATGAGAGGTAAAACCCTTTTTTATTTTGCTTTCTTACGTAATTCAAGGTAGATATTGTAAGTTAATCTCATTTTCAAGTAAATATTACCCATTTCTAACTAGTTTGTTGCAGCAAATGGAAAATGCAGTGCTATCAATGAAAAAGAGAAGCTAATTATGGTAAAAATCAAAAGTAAACCATATTTCGAGCAGTTTTAGCAGTGTTCATGCTCGTTAAAAAATAAACACAAGATTCGAGAAGTTTTTTGTGCAGAAGTTCATGCTCGTTAAAAAATAAACGTAGATTGTGAGCAATCTTTCCCTAGCAGTTCAAGCTCATCCAGAAAAAATGAACCGGTAAACAACCTCGAGAAATGTAACCTTTGTAAGCCATATTAAAAGCCCTTGGTCGTGTTTTATATGCCATCACCTCCATCTGTTCATTTGGCCAATCGTTCACCTCCATATGTTTGTTTACCCATTTTGAGGAACAGCTGCGAAGAGTGATTTCACTTAGCCATCCTTGTGACACTGCCGTGATTGGAGAATTCCAACCTGTACCTGGAATCTGCTGCTATCCCTGTTCATCACTCGTTCCTCAAAAGACGAGTCTTCTTTGAGCTCTTTTCACTGACTCGTAAAATATGAAAAGTTTGCCGAGTTTTGGCCTTCCAGCTCATTAAAGCGACCGGAAAGCTATCCCTCCTCTATATTTTAATCTTTTTGGACCTGAGGGATTATTGCACAAAAAGATCGAGCGCTTGTTTTGTTCGGCTCGTTAAAGCAACCGAAAATTCATCCCTTCTGTATTGTTTTATACTTTTTCGGACTTAAGGGATTAGATGACGAAAAAGGAATTTTGGAGTTAACTTTTCGTGCCTTTTCAGACTCTCTAAAAATGAAAAGGACCGAGTTTTCCTTGTCGTTAGACTCGTTAAAATGATTAAATAGCGACAAACTTGTCTTTAGACGAGAACGAGTTTCCCTATCGCTAGGCTCGTTAAAACATAGCGATGGGCTTGCCCGAAGGGCAGGTTATAGAACAAGCATATGTTATCCTCCTCAAGCTTGACAAAAATAAAGAGGTACTGGTCAGCAATGACTGGGGAAAAATTGGGAGAACCTCACAGTATTAATGGTAGCAAGTCGCTCTTGAACATGACACTTTGTCCTCCGTCCGCATCGGGTTGGGTTGTTTCATTCACCGGTCGCAAAATCATGGTCCTCGCCACACCATCCACAATTGGGGTAATGCTACCAATCCATCACATCAGTGTCGTTATATGTTCAAGAGATGTGGTTCTGTAAAGAGTCAACCCTGTTCCGCCCACTGCCATACATTATCCTTCATCCACTTCATGACCGCCACCCTGAATCATACATCACGGTTTGTTTTCACCTCATCACAATCACTAGCTCCGTTCCGTGTCACTGATGTGGGATTCATTAAGGCCCTCCTTTGACGGATCGCTCCTTGTCGACATCAGCTCATTATCCAAGGAGTTGATCTAGGAACACCCCCCTCGGTACTTTGAAGCTTGCATGCCTCAATGGCAAGTTTCTCACTTCCGGCGACAGGTATACATCAATGACCTTCGACCAGAAGATTTTGCATGGTGGTCGACGCCAAGTCCTTTATTCCCACCATGTAGATTGTACTGCCGTACCTTGAGGGTCATCATCCTTATCGGTGATTCCTCTCGCGCTTGTTAACGGTTTACATTATTGACCGGTAATCAAGCGATGTCTTTCCATGTTCGACTTCAAGAAATTCTCACATGGATCGACTTGTACATCGAGTGAAGATCGGAAGAGATTGAAGACCCCGGATCTAGTTTCATCCATCCGGGCTGTGATATATATTCAGGACATAAAGACATTTGATATGTAAATCATTGCAACAGATGATCATCCTTCTCAAAAGATGATAAATTCGGCAGAGAATTATCAGTGAAGGATGATAAATTCGACAGAGAATTATCAGTCTAGCATCAGACGATCGTCTGTTCTATGTACCGAAATGTATTTATAAAGCTGAGCATGGGAATGCCCGCCTCAGCTAGATCATGAAAAATGTATGAAAAATAATGTATTGTATTGTATCTTATTACAGGACACTTCTCAGCAGATTGAATGAACTTCGGATCCTCTCAATAAAGCATTTCACCCGATAAACGACCTCATACTTTAGGGGGCATCTGTTATAGACAATTTTGTGCCTTGCAGCAACAAGCATGAATTGTCAATAATCCAAGGGATCCAAAGTTCCCTAAACATGATGTTCCTACCCCTAGAGGAACAAGGTCAGCAAACCAACAGCTCTCAGATCAGTTCTCCACCTGAAAACACTCAAAAACAAGCAATCCTGAAATCAAAGCAGGTGCTCCACTGGGTTTCTGCGCTGAAACACAACTGCTCCATGGTGTACCTGCGTTGCAAAGCAGGCAGAACAAAGCCCACCTGCATTGGGCGAGTTTGGACATGTGGCAGAGTGAGTCATAGCTTTGGAATCTTCCAAAAATGACACTTGGATCAGGTATTTCACCTTGTGATGAGTCAGAGGCTTTGTTTCTCCAAGTGGAAGCAAGGTTCACCAAGTGGACTCAAGAACTGAAGATCAACTAAAGATTAACTGAAGAGAGAGAGGACACAAGGCAGCTACACATCAGTTGCAAGCTGACTCATCCTTTCTCAATTCATCTATATATTGAGCTCTCTCCTATGAGCTCAGGAGGCTGGAATTTGGTGCAAAGTAATGATATGTTGTTGGTTTCATCATTGAGCTATTGGGTGATTGTTTGAGAGAGGTGAAGAAGAGCAATTCTTTCTGCTGGGAGGTGTTGCTGGGTTGGAGCCTGCAATGGTTGTAATACTCTCAGAACCTTTATTTCTTCATTAATAAAAGCTATTGAGGTTCTTCTATGTGCTCTTGTTTCAATCATATATTGTGATGATTGCATGTTTGGTTTACACTAATCCATGAACCAGTTATGATTGCATGCCTCTTGTAGTCTCCTTCTTTGTTATTGTGCAGGATCTCATTGTAGCTGGGCGAGCAGAAGAACAAAGAGCTAGGAGCAAGTGGCCAAAGAGAAGAGTTTGGATTCGACATTAAGCGCAAGGCAACGGTTAGTGCTCTCTCCATTCTCTTTTGCTTTCATAAAGAAGTAAACCTTCAGTAGTTTGTTCTACAGTTGTTGCTAAGGAACTGTCACCCTTAGAGTGGGTTAGGGTCATCCGAGTCGGATACTTTTCCCTACAACACCATGGGTAAATTCCATGAGTGGATGAATAGCATGGTTGATGCCATTTTCCATTCAGGTCATTCCTCCCTCCTTAAGAAGCAATGGTCCCAATTGCAGGAAGTTCCCTCCTGCGAAGCCTTTGTTGAAGGGTTTTATGTGGTTAACCCATAACCATGATGAATGAATATCCGAGGATAGAGATACCCTGTAATGCTTGTGACCAACTGTGATATTAACAGTGTGCGGCCTAGCAAATGGACTTCAATGAAGTGTGGGTTTGTGGTTGACCCATAACCATGATGAATGAAGATTCGAGGATAGAGATACCCTGTGATGCTTGTGACCAACAATGATATTGATAGTGTGTGGCCTAGCAAATGGACTTCGAGGAAGTGTGGGTTTTTGGATGATCCATAACCATGAAAAATGAAGATGTGAGGATAGATATAGCCTGTAATGCTTGTGACCAACTGTGATACTAACAGTGTGCAGCCTAGCAAATGGACTTCGATGACAAAGATTTTGTGCAGTTGACCCATAACCATGATGTTTGTTGTTGATGAAGTAGCAGGTGCCTACATAACCTAGGTTTGGAGGGCATGTCTCCGAATAACCCAAGTCGAATGCTGCTATGCTGGAACTGGTGAATGTGAAGCAAGTGCCTACTAAACTTGGGTGGAAGGGCATGTCTCCAATGGGAACCCCCTCTGAATGTTGCTTCACAATTAAAATGGACATAACTCGGTCAATATAACTTAGAATATTTATTATAACCTATTTTTGGAAGCAGAAGGACCATTTTGCATCTTCCCATGTGTTGGAAATGCTTATCTGGACACCCTAGAATCTCCAATTCATGCTGCAATTTGTTTCCGCCGTCACAAAAGTTCTGAAAAAATAGTTGATTTTAAAAGAGCGATATCTCGCACATTCGAACTCCAATGCGACCCATTTTTTTTGAAATTGAGTGGTTTTTCAAGAGGAGCTCAGATTTATGATCCCTTTTCTGAAATTATGCGCAAAAACTTCAAAAAATGGTAGGAGAGTCTTAATCCACCAGTTTTCATCAGAAAAAAAATTCTACAACATAACTAATTTTAAATCACTGATATCTCCCTCATCTAGACTCCTATTTGGCCGATTTTTTTTTTTTGAATTTTGGTATTTTTTGTAAGGAATCTAGATCTGTTATTTTTTTTTGTAAATATTGTACCAAGTGTTTCAGATCTGATCTACAAACTCGCTACCCAAAAAAATATTTCCTGCAAAGAAATGTCAAAAGAAAAATTATTCCTGCTTGGCCCAAGAAAGTGCTCTGTGGAGGTTGCAGTGTGTGCATGAAGTTTGTTGAATACTAGTGCAAAAATTTGAAACTGAAATATGCATGAAAACCTCATTCCCATGGAATCATAACCTGCTCTGATACCACTGATTTGGATCTTGGGCGGAGGCCCTCAAGATATAAAATATTTAAATGGATCTTGGGGGAGGTCCCCAAGATCTGAAAATTTGAAAGTGCGAGAATAAAAGGAGGAGAATGCCCAATAAACAAAACCACAAAGAAACTTTTTATTAAAACCGATAATAACTATAAAGGCTACATTGTGGCAGACAATCTGTCTTTTTACAAAATGTGACTTGTTACTTATATTATTTTTCAGTTACAAGAACACAGGTCAATTCCATGGGTGAATGAATACCATGGGTGGATGTCACAATACCATGGGAAAATACCATGGGTGAATGAATACCATGGGTGGATTTTAGTTACAATACCATGGGTGGATAAATACCATGAGTGGATGCCACTTACAATACCATGGGTAAATTCCATGGGTGGATGAATAACATGGGTGGATGAATACCATGGCTTGATGCCATTTTCCATTCAGATCATCCGCAGATCGCGTGGCGCAGGAGGATCAACCTTAATCAACTTATACTAGAACAATGGCACTTGTTCTAGGAAAAAGGTCACAAGTACTGATCTGAAGCCAAATTGCTTCATATCCCCCGCCTTGGCGTTGGAAAACCGGTGCTTGATGTTCATCTTCATGGCCTTTGTCTAGTTGAAGATCGTAGGAATTGTGCAATAAATAGAATAAAGGAACTTCGACTTGTTAGTCTCATGTTCCCCTTAGACCCCACCACTCTATTGCTAGTCAGAAGGATCACCCTCAGTGTCAAATTCCACACATTGGAAATCTCTATCTTCCCACTCTTTGAGTTCAGGGCCTTAGGGCAGTGTTCAGCAAGCAAGGAAGATATACTTGCCCCGACCGGACGTGAACCATACAAGTTAACTGGCTCACCTCTACGAGAAAATCCAGTGATGAAGTAGAAATCTAAAGTTTTCAACTCCAAGTCCTCGTCCCCAATGACAAAAATCTCGCGATTAATGTCCCAAAGGCTTATCCAGTATCAAAGCAACTCAGGCTGGGCTCGCATCCCTAATGTAGGGAAGAATTTGAGGAGCCACAAGCTCTCAAAGCCTCCAAGTAGATTGGATCATTCAATGCATGGGTGTGAACATCTTCATGTTCTCTTTCCTTCCAATCCACCATTTTCGGCGATTTCTCTCCTGGAAAAGCCATTAATTTAAGTCAATAACCATCATTGGCATATGAAATTCAAGTTTAAACGGTCAGCTTTTGAGAAAAATGATTTTTGCCCTATCCACAACATCGGCGCACCTATTTTAAAAAGAGTTACCTGATCGGCGTGGATGGTCGTGAAAATCACCCTTGGTCGGCATGATCCCGTGCCTAGAAATTGCGCCGATCGAGGGCGAATTTGTTTTTCAAAAACCTCCCTAAAAATTCGAAAGAATGGCTAAAAATAGAAATGAATAGCATGAAAATGGAGCTCAGGGCTTTGGCTATTACTTGGAACTAACAGCTCGTTGATTGACCTCCTGGATTTCCCGTAATCTCCTCTGGAATAACTAGGGAAGATGCGGGTAAAAAGTCTTCACTGCAGATGTAAAATGGCAAATGGTAAAAATATATTTACTTTCCCCCTTTTATTCATTTTTTCATGAAAATATCAGGTTTTGTAAATACTTTTGACCTATTTTACCTCAAGGAATCGATAATACGCTTTCCCTTACTTCTGCAACAACAGGTGATGGACATTTGACGATGATGATGAGGCACATTTAAGCTCTTTTCTTGACTCATTAAACTCATATGAAAAGATTGTTGAGTCTTTTTTTCCCTTTTTGACTCGTTAAAGAGAATAAAAATGGGGCGTCTACTTTTAGCTCTTTTCTGACCCTTTAAAAGCAAAAACATGGTTGAGCCCTTCTCGTTTCAAACTCGTTAATGGATGTGAAACTTCATGCGCCCAGAATAATTTTACCCCTTTTTTGAGTTCGGATGCAGTATTTATGAAAAAGGTACTCCTTGACTGAAATGGTGAAGAAGTTCTCTCAATTATTGTTTTCTACCTTTTAAGGATCGAGGGACACAAATGTATGAAAAGGGACCATGTGGCGTTTTCTTTTATGCGTCCTTTTCAAACTCTCTAAACATGAAAAAGACACCGAGTTACACCTTTGTCGAGTGTGAAAATATTAAATGACATTGGATTCGTCACCATAATGAACATGAGCTTTTACTTCCTAGGGCTCGTTAAACTTACTAGGTCAGATTCATTCGAAGGATGAACTTACAATGCAAGCATATTCTATCCCCTTCAAGATTGCGATTAAAAAATAATTGGGATACTTGCTAGAAATGGTGGGGGAAAATTTGGAAATCTATCAATCGTGTCGGTGGCTCACTCTTGAACATGACACTCTTTGCGCCATGTGGGGTTGGGACATCCTCCTTTTCATTGTCGACCTTCCTGGTTTTGGGCTGTTACTTTTGCCTACCATTTGATCTCTGCCACGTCATCATGACCACTGATCCGATGGATCCAAAAGCTACCAAACTTCTAGTTGTGTCGCCGATATGTTCAAGAGTTGTCCTTCTATAGTTACACTTACCTTTGATTCTCTGTATCATCCAAAATCATTTTCCATCCTCTCGTCTCGTGTCGATGATGTGGGATTCATTATGGCCCTCCTTCAACATGGTCACTTTTCATCAACTTCAACTCATTATCTGGGAAGTTGACCAAGAGACTCTTTTCTGGTACCTTAGAGCTTGCATGCCCTAATGGCAAGTTCTTCACACTCGACGGTAAGTTCACATCGCTTTCGATCGAGTGATTTCACAGGTGTTCGACTTCAGTTCTTGTATTCACATTCTCGGAATTGTGTTGATAGTACCTTGAGGACCATTGTCGTTATTGGTGGTTTCTCTCATGCTTGTTAACAATTTACATCAATGACTAGTAATCAAGTGATTTTCTAGCATGTTCAACATCAACACATCTATTCGCATGATAGGATCTATAATTTGATCGGGTCTTGGTTGAGCACAAGACCGTGGAATTAGATCACAAAAGTCGAGGTTGCGAAGTGGTGTGACATGGTTGTGATGATATGCATGTCTCTTCTATATGGCTGGCTGTAACCAGACCATGAGTTATCACATCTTAGCCTTCTCATTATTGGATGGCTATGATCGTACCTTCGTTTCATTATGATCCTCTTTGACGGATGGCTGCGCCCATACCTGGATCCATTTACATGATCATTCTTTGGATGGTTGCATCCATGCCACGATTCATGTATCATTTGATAGAGATCTCAATTTATGTAAATGTATCTATACTTGTAGGTTTTTCGATGGCAGACCGGTTCCCTGCACTGATTTATAAAGAATTTCATCCCTCACTCCTGCTCGACCTTCACACTTTAGGGGGCATCTGTTACACAAAATTTTGTAACTATCCCTGTAATCCCCGTTCCTTGATCCTGGAGGACCTCTACAGTGTACCCTGCATGCTTTTCCTTCATGAAGAAACTCCCATTATGTCCCTCTTCATGAGCAGGTCATTTCCCTTTTGCACCATTTCCCCTGAAACTTCTGTTTTGCCCATTTTACAAGATCGACGCCAATGGCCTTTATCTCCCCCACGCCGATGTGAAGAGATTAGCACTACTCCTTGCGTCGACCTTATTGAGGCCTAACCCAGGTTCATAGTTGATTTAGCCAAACAAATCCTGGTACTACTAGCCCTTTTGGCAACAGTCCATGGAGAACGGACTGAGGCCTCACTCGAAGTAGTATGGTAGGGTGCTAGAACCAAGTTTCCGCACCCTGGAGATGTCTGATGAGTTTAAGTGGTCTGCAGTTTGACCCTGCACGTAGGTTTCTTCATGCACTTTCCCAAACCTTGCAACCTAGTATACTGCCTACGTGCAGCCATACTCAGGGGCTGATCATTGTGCTTTTGTGTTATTACCCAAGCCTTTACTGGTATTCCAATGTTAGTGATTATCTTATATTTGAGTTATACTTAACAATATAAATCATTCATATAGGTGCACGTAGTAAATAAATAATACATTTGAAAATTAAACATGTATTGACCCAAGAACAGATACATAGAATTATGATAAAACTTCTCTTTATTAATTCTTTCCTTAGTTACAGACTCGACTCTGCCCTGCGCACTCAGCTATAGGGGTCCACACACTTAGCTACGGACTACTAGGCCTCTGTACACTCAGCTACAAAGCCTTCTCCTACTCTACGACCCAAAGACACACTTCCCATTGTGACTCAATCACTTAGACTTTTTCTCCTCTTCTATTCTCTATCTCTCTTCTATACTTAGAGCCTTGCTCTACTTATACAATCCCATGGTCCGCGGACCATGGGTAGGTCTATCTAGTTGACATTACATTACAAAAATAGGGAAGACAACCCTATGAATCTAATATACTTTTTCATGTCATGCCCGTAATTTGAGGAGCTTTACAACAATATTTGGTTAAAACTTGGGCTTTGAGCCCCAAAACATGCCTTGGGGGGGATTCCAAGCCTAACAGGCCCCCAACACAAATATCGTGACTTGCCCTTGAGACACTTGGTTAGTGCACCGATCTTTGCACGGAGTCCCTCCAATTGTTCTCAAATTGTACTGAGGTCAACAATGCACTGAGCTACTGCCTGTTGGATCTGCTGCATCTGCTGTTATGAGACCTATGTGTCTCGGGTGCTTCTCTACAGCAATGTATGCATCCCTTATATGTGCGCAAGCTTACCTTCGATATCTGCCATGATAGTGAAGTCTTCATCGATCCAAGGTTGGATGTGCACTTTTAGAACTGCCTCCTTATGTCTTGTTGCATCCACCTACTCTTTCAGTGCCTTAACCTGTTGCATCCTCGCAAGCCACTGGGTGAGGACCACTATTTGCGTAGTTCCTCAGACACTGTCATACTGCTATTGGAGTTCACATGCCTCTGTCTCTAAGCGCTAAATGGTGGAATCCTCCTGTAGAGTGTTGAGGACCTCAAGTGATTCTTCTAACATGCTGGTGTAGTCTCGTACTACACCTCTGATTTCCTCCAATCCCGTTGTCATAGCACTAGCAGGCTGTTCTCTGACTTTTGGCGGAGTGGATGGCTACACCTTTAACCGTAGCTTGGTGATCAGAAGATTAAGCTCTAGCTAAACCTTTGTCGTCTCTTCCCTGGCCTTGCAGAATCCTACTGCTAACCTGTGGATCTGCACTTCCATTGGTAGATCTCCTAGAATGGATAGCTCCGATATGCTTGGGCAAGCGTCATATATCACCTCCACTAGCTGTTGATTTTTTGACACCATATTGTCATGCTGCAAGCTAAGCTGTTCCATATTTATGTTTTTCTTCTTGAGGACTTGGAATGCGCGGCTCTCCCTTGCGTGCAACTCTACCATTATCCCATCCTACAACAGATATAGTCTCTCCCATGGGAGGGTAGTGAGGTTAACACCGAGAACTTTCATTGTGCTCACCAAAAACCTATCAGCCTCATTTGATGTTACTAGCACCCCTTCCAGAAACACTATTGTGTTCGTCATCCGCACGCGCAACATGTGATCTACTGCCGAGAATACTACTACGAGGTTGGTTGAAAGGGTACCAACCTGAGGGGGGTGTACCTGTAATTCCTACAATTGCACTCTGAGGGCCCCCAACACAGTTTGGTTCTCCAACATGAAATCCTAAAGAGCCTCATTTGTGACATCATGCAACGTCTCACCGATGTCATGCAGATCAACCTCAGTTAGGGTGATCGGGTCGATGGACAATTTCTAGGCCTTGACCTTCTTCCCGGTCCTATTCGCTCGACCAGGTGTTGGCACTTCAACTATGTGGACGCAGTCCATGGGTCTACACCTCCTTCTTCTGCTTCGATTTCCTCTACCTCCTGCTCCTGCAAAGGCGTTACTTGGCCTTCGCCCGCCTTCGCGGCTAGTTCCTGTGCTGTTGTTATTTCTGTGGCCTTTTCCTACTTGACTACTTTTTGTGATGCTTCCCGCACTGCCTGCACCTCGGCTGCTGTTGTTTTCTTCTTCCTTTCCTCAGTAAATTATACGACGTGCAACTTGGCATCGTCTTTATTCTTTTGTGCTACCGACCTTTCAAGTTCCGTAATGTCTGGGGGACGCAATTCCAGCGGCCATGCCTCAAAGACATTGAAAATGGCGTCGTCAGTGGCTACAAAGGGTAGCTTCATCCACTACTTCATCGGATCCTTTCACGCCTTGATGCATATATTATGCATGTCTACCGTAAATTCTGCAAAACTCTGTAGACTGTTGTACATCATGGGCGACAAACGCGGCTTCCATTTGATCCACTTTTAGATGTTCATCTCCATGAGAACCCAAAAGATCTTGATGTCGTGTATCCTTTTCACATCCTTCATGGCCTAGAGTGAAGCGCACTTCTCTGCCTCCGGTAATTCTCTATCAATGTGTTATCACAAAACCAGTACTAGGGACTGCAACCAAGCAAGGTCTCATGTAACTGTTTCAGACCATACTTTAGATTAGGAATTAGCCTTCCTAATCAGAGAGGGCTCTCTCATGACTCTTGACAAAATCCTTCAAACACTAGAGGGCTAACTCTTCACACATTTATAAAAATATAACTGGCTGGACATACATCAAATTAGTCTTCATTGGGCTATGGAGTCTCTCACAGTTAATAAACCAAATCACAGTCATCTCATAGAAGCCAAGGCTCTTTGCATCATCAAAGGTTCAAACATAATTTACCTAAATCAAAGCCTGCTGAACATACAGGAAGTCAGAGCATTAACAAATGAATTCTGAGGGATTGTACCATAACAAGGCTGTAAAAAGAACATTAAGAAACTAAACCACCATCACATTTGAACAAAAAGATGCATTGAGAATCTTGGGAAGAAAAAACCCTGTTTGCCATTACTGTAACAGTCTTTTCATAAGCTCTAAAAAAACTCTGTTTTTGTATATACAATCCAACCCTTTTTACATCCTAACTTGGCCCATATATAGGCAAGCAAACTCAAACACCTCGAGCTTCCTCCTCCAGCATGAGGGGAGCCTCGAAGGTGGCTATTAACTCTTCCTACATGCTCTTAACTACTGCATTTTCAGTGATAACACAATGATGGGAAATTGACTATCCTGCAGCAATTTGCCTGCTACGAGCACTATCAAAAACAACAACCATGCATAGTGGAATGTTTTACCCTACTCCAGGGCTTCGTGAAAATTCTGTAAGAACTTCATGCAGAGGAATTTGAACCAGTTAAACTGGACCCCCTCCATGCACTACTCGGCTAGTGCGATCACTGGCGTAGGTAGCTTGTCTGCATGACATTTTTGCATAACTTTGCCTGCCAGGATTTAGGTTGCTACATGTACTACTTTATCCTTAATGCTGGAGATGGCGTAGCCCCTCTTCTTCTTCTCCAGCTTGTACTTCATCTTCATGGCCTCCGTGATGGCCAAATCACTACCCTTCCCTTTTGATATGGTCGTGGGGTCCTTTCCCTTATATGGCAGCCGGGAAATGAGATGAATTAGGTTTATCATGATGGGGATGGGCTCCTCCAGCCATAGATACCCATCATGCACTAGGCAGAGCAGCTGTCTGATGACAAAAATGGCTATTGGGGTGTGGTGGAAATGTGGTACCTGGTGGAAATGTGGTATCTAAGTAGGTTCAGTGGCCCAGCCTTTTCCACTCCGCACAGCCTCTTCCACAGTTCTAACATTGTCACCCCCATGGTGTTCTGCTTCATGAGGTTCCTAGTCTCAAGGTGAGGGAAATTCTCGTGGTCAGCGAGGTGCCAGTCTTTAAATTTCATGGTTGGCACGTGGCCTAAGTTCATGCCTTCAAACATAATGCCGTCTGGGAGGAGCGGGGACTGGAGTGAACTCTTGGTCTCGTTCAGGTCCTTGGGCACTTTGGCCTTCCGTTTTCGCAGGGGGACATAGGTGGCCAATTTTGTCACAGAGTGCGTAGGTGGAATATCCACCTCCATGCCTTCGTCTTCTTCCTTTGCGGTGATGAGGGCCTACAAATCTTCTTCTTCCTCATTTGTTTCGATCATGATAGCTTTCCCCTTCTCCTCCATCAATAGTTTGTTGCACAGCGTGTTCCTCAGGGACACGCGCACAGGAGCCATTGCTTGTTTAACCTTCATGGGTCTTGGCATACGCAACGATTTTGGGATCTATGCCACAATCCTGGCACCTTTTGGAACATCCTCCACAATTGGGGCCTACACAGCCTCGCCAACAATCACCTCTTCTATCCCTAGACCGTATGTAGTTGTTGTCATTATATCCGTGCTGTAATCGATCACTCGCGAATTCAGAGGCTTAATCAATGCTCAGCTCACAACACTCAGGGCTCTGTTCAACCGCTCAATTCGAAAATGACCAAGTGTTGTTTTTTGGGCAGCCCTTTGCATTTTATAGTTCCTTTTGAATTCGAATTTGACCATTTCCCCCAATTCTGGTCCATTAATTATTTCTTGGCTAAATATTTTCCTAAATCTTGTCCATAAATCGCATGTTAAATGTCCACCGCCCGCTCCATTTGGCCTTAAGTCAGTCATCCCATCATGAATAGTCACTTCAATGGTCACTTTCTAGCCAATCTGCGTGACATCACAGTCCCTCGTGCGTGTACGTAGACCTTGTGACTCTGCTTCTGTGTGCATCTCCAACATCACACAGCTCCCAGGTAGGATAGTTTATAGTCCTGTGCTCCCTTCCAACTACCTGGAGTGCTAAGACTATCCTCCCCTTGGCTAGTCAGGTGGTCACATTACCCATGTCGAGTTCCATCCTATTATTCTTCATGTTTCTTGGAGAGTCCCCACCTCTTATTGTTATGCTCAGCGTCACACACTTCATCATTTGCAACACGCTACCCTAGTCATTATGCCTAGAAAAATTCGGTCCAAGCCAAGGCATCAGACTGATCAATTTGCGGCAATAGGTCTGAAACCTTTCATCATTATCGCATGCCTCCTGCCTTACCACTCTAGTCTTTTTTCCTAGAAAATCTCTCTTTATCTTGTCCTCCATCTTCTTGACTTCCGCGTCCATCAAAGCACTTTTCTTCCTTAACTGTACCCTTTCTTCTTCAAGTTTTTGGAGTCTGAGGTTTCCCTCTTGGATTACTTTGTGAAGTCCCATGCATTCTTTTTCTTGTGGCTGTGTGATCCTTTCTTTCTAGGCTTCATGGGCCATCGTATCTATGGGTACTACTCTGTGTAGACTAGTCTTTGCATACTTTATAGGGATTACAACTTCTGCTTCATACTTCAGGCTTGGAAGTGCTCACATGGTCAGGGTTTTGGACATGGTCCTATAAGCCCATAGAACCACTGGTACATGCAGGTCCTAGTCAGTTCACTTCTCATGGTGGACCACGTTCAACGCTTCACGTACTTTATCAAAGGTTTCCACACAGATAATGTTTGACGCACTTAGTCTTATAATACCTCATCATTCGCACCATTGTCTTGCCCACTCTTGCTTGTTGGTCATTTTACCTATTGCGAGGATAGTGTGTGTTTAGGTTGCACTCTATACGCCTGTACCCATTTGGAGAGGTGGGCACGTAGGCCGTTTCTTCCATCATACCCGGCTTTCATCTGCATCTGAGTCTTTCCAAACCGCATGCGCAACTTCCTTCTGCATTTGCATCAGTCCTCAAAACTTCTTTGATGCGTACGCCACCACTTTGTGGGCATAGCACGTAGTGCCCATTTTAGAGTGTTGAAACACTGTTGTTCCAGTTCTTCTCTTTCAAATTTTTCCAAGAAATCATCCATCTCATTCAATCCATCATACATAGGAAGATATCTTACCTCTATTCCCACGCAGCGTAGTGACCTTATCATGATGTTGTAATTAAGCGTGGTTACCTCGTGTAACCAATTCGGCCATTGTTCTATCTCTTCATTCAAATATGAAATGCAGGAGCTTTTGCGCTCCCACAAGATCCTTCCATCCACGGTTGGATTCACCCAGTCCTGCTCCCATGCAGTTATCTTGTAAATATAGTCTAGATCGTCGTCGCTATCATATTCGCGCACCAGCTTTGTGTAGCACGATCCTTTTGTAGGGTCTAAAGGTACCACTACACATAGTGACTTTTTCTCAAAAATCATTTTTCTATTCTTTATATTAATCACTCCGTTCATGTCAGTGGCCCAGTGTATTGTGAGTAGTGCAGGATAGGGATTGATGTCATCAATAATATCTATCACTTCGAAATATGCAAGTGCACTTTCACCTTCGATATCCACCATTATTCCTTGCAATCTTCCCATTGGTAGGATATTTTGTTGGTTCGCCATTCACATTTGGATTGGTGACCATTGTAGTGCAGGCCTGCCCATGTGCTCCCATGTCTATTTGGCAGGATGTTCACATCCAATCCTAGATCTAGAATCACTTGATCCATTTCATATTCCCTAATCTGGAGACTCAATCTTGTTTCCCTTCCTGTTTTGGATTGTGTGCTTCCCGAGCTTCTGAACTACACGTGGTTCTCCTGGCATGGTCCCAACACATCTAGTGATGAGTTCTTGCAGTCCCTTCATAGATTTTCTATTGTGCAAAAGCTTCATGCATGTCTCCAGAAAGGTAGTAAGCATTGATGGGTCCATTTCCGGTTCCAGTTTTTCTTTACTACTTGAAGTGGAGGCCTTCGTCAAGCTCTTCTTAGCTTCCATGAATGTCTCCTTAGCGTGCTCCAAATAAAATTTTGGTTCCTTCATCGAAGCCTTGCGAAACCATGCACTCTCTTTTGGCTGCTTGGCTTTGTTGTCTCTTGTCGTAATACCACTTCGGAGTACGATGTTTACATTTGGGTCTTCCTCGTGTGGCTCAGACCTCATCATTTGCAATGTCTGAGTCGGTGAAGGTTGGAGTGTTCCTTTATCGCACAACCTCGCTATCAACGTGGGACAATCCTATGTCTCATGATCAAACTGGGTACAATATAAGCACGGTACTCTCATTGGATTTACACAATTGCAAGAATAATGCCCTTGCCCTCCACAATTGTCACAGATCAACTCTCTGTGACCACCTCATGGTCCCATTCCACCTAGAACTTGTCCACGCCCTTGAAATCTAGTGCGCACCATCGCTGCATTTTGATCGATGGCTTGCATTTCGGTCTGCACTCTATAGGTAGGAGTCCGATCCATCATCAGTTCATAACTTCTACAGGCGTGCTCATCGTGGCCTACTAACTGACAAAAATTTCAAAACAACTGTTGGAAAGTCTACGTAGACTTCTCTAATAGATGGCAATTATTTGTAGCATGCTTCCCTCCTATCTGACAAATCGTCCACCATAATGCAAGTGCCGTGCTCAGTCCTACTTGTGCCTCTGGTCTCAATGTCATTGGCCCTCCTCACACCAAGTAGTTTACGAATATTGGAGAATAGTCTTCGTCATGGCCCTAACCTTTGCACTTTACGCACCATACCTCCTCACGCACTTCTGGGAAAGCTATCCTATCCTGTTTCGAACTCTACATCTCGAGGCAAAAGGTTTTCAATTGGGTGTGGATCTGTTGAACTCCCAGGTTAGGATCTTGTATTGGGGTCTCATGCAATCTCATTGCGATCTCCAAGACCTCGCCCTGAGTGGATATCTTCTGCTGTGACAATGCAGTCCTTAGATGTAGGGTTAGTGACGCTACAAACCATGCGTGGTGTTGTCCATCTGTCAAGGTGGTGCTAGCTTCATGAATCATACCATTCAATCTCTGAGCCAGCTCCCAGGGGGTCTCGCTTGGAAGCATCACGATCTCCTTAAATCCAATAATCGACTGTGTCTTTGACTTTGGCCTACTAAATTCCATGTTTCGAGTGGCTTGGATATCCTCGATCCCTACGTTTGGATTGTCATTGGAATGCTTAATGTACCATGTCAATGCGCGATCCTACAAAGCACTGACAAGAATTTATTTCTTTATATTGTCATCCTTAACTCCCTGTGCTTCCCATACAACCTTTCCCGTGAACCAAAACTGGTCTGGGCCTTCGTTCCCTAGTCCTTTGAACTTCATAAACTTTATCACGCTCGCCATATTGAACTTTGGTGGTGGCAGAGGTGGTGTGGGCAAAGACAGGGGTGAATATGGTGAAATTGGTGGTGGTGTAGGTGGGGGTGGTATGCGCGGAATTTGCTACTTTATCAGACTAATCGTAGTTCTTGGTGAGAATTTCATGAGCTCTTCCTCACTTTCACACGGAGGTGAAATAAAGGGGCTAGTTTGTAGCCCTGTGCTACCTTCGTTTCTGTAGATCCTTCCACTTCACGTAGGCCCAAACATAAATTTATTCACATAACCCGCTTTTCACACAGTAGCATTTTAATCCAAGTGTCCAAATATTTAATGTACTTACCTCACGGTCCCTTGAGGAAGCGTCATTATGCCTCGCTATAGCTAACTAAAGTATCTACCGCAAACTCAGTGATAAACCCTCCTATAATTCGATAGAGCTAATGGTCCACAGCGTGTGCGATCTTGTCTTCCGATGCTTCCAGTCTGCACACCAACTCCGGAGTCGACACAATTAGTTTGTCAAGCCTACACCTTCCTTGACTGTCTGCTAGCATCACGATCCACTGGTATAACTCAAAGGGGAAGGATGCAAAGAAAATTTCATGGATTTCTGTATATAAGTAGCAATCTAACCACTCTTCCTTTGGTAGTTGCAGATTCTTGTTTTCTTGTGTCGCGAACTCGTGAATTTTTCTGTCCAACCACTCTTTAATTCCTTTCTTTGTCGGACTCCAGTGATACGACATCGGACATCTCTTATGTAGATCCCGGTCCCAGCAACGGAACTAGTTGTTGGCTTATTAGGGCCCGAGCTAGGTTTGGAGCTCATTTAGCCAGACAAATCCCGGTACTACTGGCCCTTTCGGTAAGAGTCCACAGATCACAGATTAAGGTCTCACCCGAAGTAGTATGGGAGGGTTCTAGAACCAGGTTTCTGCACCATGGAGATGTCTGATGAGTTCAAGTGATCTGCGGTTTGACCTTGCACGCAAGTTGCTTATTGCACTTTCCCACACCTCGCAACCTGGTATACTGCCTACATGTAGCCCTACTCAAGGGCTGATCGTTGTGCTTCTGCATTATTACCCAAGCCTTTACTGGTATTCCAATGTTAATGATTATCTTAGATTTAAGTTATACTTAACAACATAAATCATTCATACCAGTGCACGCAGTAGATAAACAGTGCATTTTCAAATTAAACATGTATTGACCTAAGAATAGATACACAGAATAATGATAAAACTTATCTTTATTAATTCTTTCCTCAATTACAAACTCAACTCTGCCCTACACACTCAGGTGCAGGGGTCCGCGCACTCAGCTGCAAACTACTAGGCCTCTGTGCACTCAGCTACAGAGCCTTCTCCTACTCTACAACCCAAAGCACACTTTGTACCGTGACTCAATCACTTAGAATTTTCATGCTCCTCTTCTATTCTCTATCTCCCTTCTATAATTAGAGCCTCACTCTATTTATACAATCCAGTAGGTCTATCTAGCTGACATTAAATTACAAAACTAGGGCAGACAACCTTATGACTCTATTATACTTTTGCACCCCACGCCCGCAATTTGTGGAGATTTGCAACAATATTTGGTCAAAACTTGGGATTTGAGCCCCAAAACATGCCTTGGGGGGGACTCCATGCCCAACAATGGTTTCTCTCGTGCTTGTTAACAATTTACATCAATGACTCATAATCAAGCAACTTTCTAGCATGTTCGACGTCAACACATATATTTGCATGATAGGATCTGTACTTTGATCGGGTCGTGTTGGAGCACAAGACCCTCGACTCAGATCACAAAAGACTAGGTTTTGAAGTGGTGTGACATGGTTGTGATGATATGTATGTCTCTTCGGGATGGGTAGCTGCAACCCAACCATGAGTTATCACATGTGATCCTTCTCATTATTGGATGGCTATGACTGTACCTCGGTTTCATTATGATCTTCTTTGACGGATGGTTGCACCCATACCTGGATCCATTTAAATGATCATTCTTTGGATGGTTGTGTCCATGCCACGATTCATGTATAATTTGACAAAGATATCAGTTTATGTATGTGTATATGTACTTCCTTACAGGTTTTCTGACGATAGACTGGTTCCCCGCACTGATTTATAAAGCATTTCATCCCTAACTCCTGCTCGACCTTCACGCTTTAGGGGGGCATCTGTTACACATCATTTTGTCACTGTCCATGTACTCTCCGTTCCTTGATCTTGGAGGACCTCTACAGTGAACCCTTCATGGTTTGACTTCATGTGGAAACTCCCATTATGTCCCTCTTCATGAGTAGATCATTTCCCTTTTGCACTGTTTCCCATTAAACTTTTGTTTTGCCCTGTTTACAAGACCTGCGCTAATGGCCTTTTTCTCCCCCACATTGATGTGAAAAGATTAGCACTACTTGTTGTGCTGACCGGACCGACTAAGATGTATTCTAGTCCCACCAGTCATGTTATGGAAAGTTTTTTAAATTAGATTCGAAGCTTCGAGCTCTAGAAGCTCCGTAACGGAAGTCTGGTAAATGGTTTGGCCAGATGGGATTGAAGATGACAGTTTGGGCTCCTTTCCCCTACAATTATGGAACTACCTCAAGGGATAAGTCCTTCTCCAATGAGAAGAGGATCCATCTCCCATCCATATTTCCTATATAAACCCCCCTTCTTCCCAAGCACAAGTTAGTCACAGTTTTGGCCAAGTGTGAGTATAATATTTTGGATTAGACAAGAAAGCTACCACTAGTTGTAGCCATTATTAGAAAATTATATATTACGGAGCAATGGAACAAATAAAATATTGCAGAAATATAAACACAGAAAACACACAAAACAAGAGAGACACAGATATACGTGGTTCACCCAGTTTGGGCTACGTCCACCCCGAACAGCCAGTCCTTCCTCTCTATTATCCAGCAAAATGAAGAGATACAACCTACAACAAAACCGCTGTAATATCCTCTGTTTTCTCTCACAGTCTCACCTCTATGTTTCTCGCTCACCGAATACACATCTATATATCAGCCTCAAATACAATACCCTCATATAAAGAGAGGGGTTGCCTTCTAGGGCAAAAAACCCTAAACTAAACATAAGTTCTACCGTCAGATCATCCGCCTAATGAACGGCCCAGATTGACTAGAAATTACTATACTTTTACAAGGCAATTTTACAGCTGTTTTTAGCTTCGGGGGCGCTGCAGCGATCATTTTACGGGTGGCGTTGCCGCCCCATTTTGAACTGGGGTCCAAAATGCCGGTACTATAGAAGATAATCAGGCTCCACACCCAACAATCTCCCACTTGGAGACTGATTGTAGCAACTCCACCGCTGCTCCATTTGCTGGACAATGACTCCTCTTTGGACCTGGTTGTTTCTCATCTTCATCGTCATCCTTGAAGACCAACTAAAACTGAGCATATTCTCAGTTTCTCCCTGGTTACAACTTTTGTTAGCATATCTGCAGGGTTCTGGCTAGTGTGTATCTTTTCCAGCTTCAACTCTCCATCTTCCAATACTGATCGTATGAAATGGTACTTGAGCTGTATGTGTTTTGTCCTGGAATGAAATGCTGAGTTCTTTGCAAGATGAATGGCACTTTCACTATCACTGTATAACGTGCCCATATCATGCTCCTTACCCAATTCACCCATAAACCTTTGTAACCAAATCATTTCTTTACTAGCCTATGTAGCAGCAACATACTCTGCTTCTGTTGTTGAGAGTGCAACAACACTTTGGATTTTTGAAACCCAACTGACAGCTGTTCCTCCGACAGTAAATACATATCCTGTAGTGCTCCTCCTATTATCTCTGTCACCTGCCATATCTGCATCAACATATCCTTGTAGGGATATGTTTGAACCACCAAAGCATAATGCCTGATTTGAGGTACCTCTCAAATATCTGAGAATCCATTTCACTGCCATCCAATGTTCCTTTCCTCGATTGTTCATGTACCTGCTTACAACTCCCACTGCATGTGCAATATCAGGCCTTGTGCAGACCATTGCATACATTAAACTTCCAACTGCTGATGCATATGGAACTTTAGACATATAATCCATGTCTTCTTGGGTCTTTGGGCACATTTCTTTGCTAAGTTTGAAATGGCTAGCAAAAGGTGTACTAACTGGTTTTGCATTTTGCATGTTAAATCTTTTCAACACCTTTTGTATGTACTCATTCTGAGACAATGTTAATTTTCTATTTTTCCTGTCTCTAGTTATTCTCATACCAAGGATTTGTTTTGCAGCACCCAAATCCTTCATTGCAAAAGAATTTGCCAATTTTCTTTTGAGCACATTTATTTCCTGCATGTTAGATCCTGCAACAAGCATGTCATCTACATACAATAACAATATAATATAGTTGCCATCATTTTTCTTTTTCAGATAAACACAATGATCAGAGTGACATCTAGTATAACCTTGTTCAGACATAAACTTGTCAAATTTTAGATACCACTGCCTTGGAGCCTGTTTTAAACCATACAAGCTCTTCTTCAACCTGCACACAAGTTTCTCCTTCCCTTTCACCTCATATCCTTGTGGCTGCTGCATATATATCTCTTCCTCCAAATCCCCATGGAGAAAGGCTGTCTTTACATCTAACTGCTCAAGATGCAAATCTTCAGCTGCTACAAGACTTAAAATAGTTCTGATTGAAGTCATTTTAACAACAGGAGAAAATATTTCATTAAAATCAATACCTTTCTTCTGTGCAAACCCCTTCACCACAAGTCTAGCTTTGTACCTTTGCTTTCCTCCATCTTCTTCCTTCAGCCTGTAAACCCATTTATTCTTCAATGTAGTTTTTCCTGCAGGCAACCTGACTAAATCCCAAGTCTGGTTATGCATTAAGGAGTCCATCTCTTCTTCCATGGCTACCTCCCACTTCTTCTTGCTTTCAACCTGCATTGCTTCTTCATAACATTCAGGTTCACCAGAATCAGTCAACAATAAATAATATAATGAAGGAGAGTATCGTTCAGGAGGTCTACTTGTCCTGGTAGATCTTCTAACACCACTTTCAGGTGTTTGGGGTGCCTGTTGCTGTTGTGGTGGTTGTTGTTGTTGTGGTTGTTGATTATTATTATTTTCAGGCACCTTTACTTTTTCAGTGATTTCATCAAGGACTGTGTATTCCTTGTTTTCCTTTTCCTGTTTCTTTTCCTGCAACTGATTCTTATACAAGACCTTTTCATTGAATATTACATCTCTGCTCCTAATGATTTTGTGATTTTCGTAATCATATAAGCGATAACCAAAATCATTAACACCATATCCAATAAAGGTACATTTCTTTGACTTTGCCTCAAGCTTTGTTCTATTTTCTTTATCAATATGGACAAAGGCCTCACAACCAAAAGGCTTTAAAATAGAGTAGTTTACCTTTTTACCTGTCCATGCTTCCTCTGGAACACCACCATCCAAGGAACTTGAAGGCCCTCTGTTTATTAGATAAACAGCAGTATCTACAGCATCTGCCCAAAACTGTAAAGGCAATCCTGCATGCAATCTCATGCACCTTGCACGCTCCATGATTGTTCTGTTCATCCTTTCTGACACACCATTTTCTTGTGGTGTTCTTGGAACTGTCTTCTCTCTGCGAATTCCATGCTCTGAACAGTACCTATCAAACTCTTTGCTGCAATATTCACCTCCATTATCTGATCTAAGACACTTCAATTTCTTTCCTGTCTCAATCTCAACCAAAGCTTTCCATTTCTTGAAAGTATCACATACATCAGATTTATTCTTAATACAATAAATCCAAGTTTTTCTAGTTGCATCATCAATAAAAGTAACATAATAACGAGAGCCACCAAGAGATGATACCTGAGCAGGTCTCCATACGTCTGTATGCACAAGCTCTAATTTTTCGTTCTTCTTTTCTTTCCCAACTCTGAGAAATCTGACTCTCTTCTGTTTTCCATAAATGCAGTTCTCACAGAAGTCCAAATCAACATTCTTCAAACCTGGCAACAAATTCCTTGAGTGAAGAATCTTCATCCCTTTTTCACTCATGTGTCCGAGCCTATGATGCCATAATGCTGCATCTGCTCCTTTGGAATTCAAAGCATTAACAGAGTTAGAAATACCATTGCATAAATACAATGTACCAACCTTTTCACCTTTTTCTATTACCAGGGCTCCTTTTGTGACCTTCCAAGCTTTATCTGTGAAAGTTGTCACACAACCTTCACTGCCTAACTGCCCTGTTGAAATCAGATTTTTCTTTAGATCTGGAACATGCCTTACCTCCTTTAGTAGCCATTGGTTTCCATTCTGCTGTTTTACAAGAACCTTACCCATTCCAACAATTTTACAGGGTTTGTCATCACCCAGACGAACTTGTCCAAAATCTCCTTGAACATAGTCATAAAAGTATTTCTCTTCAGGTGTGGCATGGAATGAGGCCCCTGAATCTACCACCCAGGAATCAGTAATATTTTCGAAAGAAAGAATCAAAGCATCTTGTAACACCTCACCTGTCACATTTGCTTCATGATTGTTTTCTTGCTGTGCATCTCCTTCTTTTCCCTTCCGAGATCTACAGTCTTTCTTTAGGTGTCCTTTCTTTCCACATTTCCAGCACACTATCCCCGATCTGGACTTGGATCTGCCTTTCCTTGATTTACTGCGATATCCTGAGCTCTTTCCTCTTTCCATTTTTCTTCCTCTAGACTCTGCACTCAAAGAATTTCCCGATGTCTCACCGGAGCTTTTCCGTCGCATTTCCTCGCTAAGGATAGCACCGACAACATCATCAAACTTTAAACTACTAGATCCAGAAACGGAGTTACTAATGGCCATTACCAAACCATTCCAACTTTCTGGTAATGAGCACAAGAATAACAAAGCTCTAACTTCATCATCAAAGTTTACCCCTACAGAACTTAACTGGCTTGTAACTGTATTAAAATCATTTAAATGGTTTGCAACAGATCCACCTTCCGACATATTCATATTAAATAACCGTTTCATAAGAAATACCTTGTTTGAGGCCGAGGTTTTTTCATATAGTTTCGACAACGTCTGCATCAAACCCTCTGTCGTGGTTTCCTTCGAAATGTTGAAGGTGACTGACGCAGCAAGACACAACCGTATTGTTCCGAGTGCCTTTCTATCGAGAAGGTTCCATTCTTCGTCTTTCATACCCGTCGGCATCTTTGTTTTTCCGCCCAATGGTAGGTATAGATCTTTCTGATACAGATAATCTTCCATCTGCATCTTCCACAGCGAGAAGTTTTGGCCGTTAAATTTCTCGACCCTAAACTTACCATCTTCCGCCATTGCTCCCACTCGAACCATGAACCCTTCTTTCCTGCGAGTTTATTAGCCAAATAGACCTTCGGCTCTGATACCAGTTGTTAGAAAATTATATATTACGGAGCAATGGAACAAATAAAATATTGCAGAAATATAAACACAGAAAACACACAAAACAAGAGAGACACAGATATACGTGGTTCACCCAGTTTGGGCTACGTCCACCCCGAACAGCCAGTCCTTCCTCTCTATTATCTAGCAAAATGAAGAGATACAACCTACAGCAAAACCGCTGTAATATCCTCTGTTTTCTCTCACAGTCTCACCTCTATGTTTCTCGCTTACCGAATACACATCTATATATCAGCCTCAAATACAATACCCTCATATAAAGAGAGGGGTTGCCTTCCAGGGAAAAAAACCCTAAACTAAACATAAGTTCTACCGTCAGATCATCCGCCTAATGAACGGCCCAGATTGACTAGAAATTACTATACTTTTACAAGGCAATTTTACAGCTGTTTTTAGCTTCGGGGGCGCTGCAGCGATCATTTTACGGGCGGCGTTGCCGCCCCATTTTGAACTGGGGTCCAAAATGCCGGTACTATAGAAGATAATCAGGCTCCACACCCAACAACCATCTAGTTGTGTGAGGGAGAAGTGTGTTTGGTTTGGAGTGAATCCTAAAGGGAAGAGCCTTTAAACTATTTTTGTTTGAAGTCATCGTGGAATGCTAGCAGAAGTGTGTGGGAACCTAGTCTTGTGAGTGGAAGACTACAACATCAAGACGAATGGTTATAATCTCTCTTTGATATTAATACATGCAATTATCGATTCATTTTCTACTTGTTTTGTAATATTACATATCCATATCTTAATGCTTCTTGACTTGTTAAGTAGGTTAAATTGCAATTTGTCTATTATTATGTTTGTGTGATGTTGTTGTTTACTTGTTTCAGGAGCTTGAAGAAGGAAGTGGGAGATTGATGGAGCGAGCAAGTGAGGACATCATTAAGCAGGATAAGTGACCAAGAGGTAGGCCCTCTTGATCAATTCTAACCTAAGGAAATATTCTATAGAATGTATTTGTTGTGGCTAGACCCACTATCGGGCTAGAGGAATTTGTTTGTGTCCGCACTTATAATTTTACTTCACCATAATTAGCCATTGCTGATGCCTCCATCAGCTGCAGTGCTAGAAATAGGACTATTAAAAATGGGCCTCTATCCAAGCAGTTATTCTTTAACCCTCCTCCTTAGCCATCTCTAGAACATGACTTACCATTATGGCTAGGAGAAGAGGCAGAAGATGAAATCTACTCAACCCAACTCTATACCTTAGAAATAGCCATGGGAGGAGGATAATGAGAGGAAGATGATTTGATTGAACACATACTCGAAAGTCCAACTCCCAGCACCTTGTCCTTAGAGGAATTATTAAATAAAACCAAGAGAAACCATTAGATTGAGATATGCTTAGTTGACACAAACCCTACCCATGTCAGAACAATAGAATTTGGCCCTGAAGATCTTTGAAAATCAACACCTCTCTTTCTATACACCAAGAAGAAAAGTTGTGCAACATGCTAAAGGAACATCTGGATGCCTTTTCTTGGAGTTACGAGGAAATAAAGGGAGTACACTCCTCAGTGTGTACTCATCAGATTTATATCAAAGAAGGGTTAAAACCAGTCCAAAAACCCTAAAGGAGAATGAATCCAACTCTCAAGGATATAGTCAAAAAAGAACTGCAAAAGTTGTTGGATGCAGGATTCATTACCCTATCTCAGATAGTGAATGGGTTTCTCCTTTTCTGTTGGTTCCAAATAAAATGGGAAGTGGAGGATTTGTATTGACTACAAAGAGTTAAACAAAGCAACAAAGAAGGACCATTTCACTCTACCTTTCATTGCCCAAGTGCTAGAAGGCTTGGTAGGGAAGAAGTTTTTCTCTTGCCTTGATGGGTTCAACGGGTACAATCAAATCCAGATTATCCTAGAAGACCACGATAAAACCACCTTCACTTGTCCTTGGGGTACTTTCGCTTATAGGGTCCTTCCTTTTGGCCTATGCAATGCCCCTGCCACTTTCTAGAGGGAAGTATTGAGTATCTCTCGCGAGCTAGTCCATGATGCAGTGGAAATTTATATGGATGATTTTACACCCTATGGGTGTGATTTCCAGGAGGCTCTATCCAACTTGGGTAAGGTGTTGAGAAAATGCATTGAAATGATCCTATCCCTTAGTCCCAAAAAATGTAAGTTCTTAATGATTGTAGGGACCGTTCTAGGTCATTCAATATCCCATAAAGGATTACCGGTAGACCTAAATAAGATAGCCATCATTCAAAGGGTTCCACCTCCAAAAAAACAAAGGGATTTTAGAAGTTTTCTAGGTTTAGCTGGATACTATCGGAGATTTATAAAATACTTCAATAAGTTAGCTTGTTCTTTATTTGGTTTATTGGCCAAAGATTGTTGATTTTTATGGTAGTTGTCAAGAGGCCCTGGACACCCTGAAGGACAAGTTGACCACTACACCTATTCTCCAAGGCCCAAATTGGGCCCTTCCTTTCCATATACACACTGATGCCTCTCACAAAGCCATAGGAGCAACTCTAGGCTAGATGGATGACAAGTTACGTTATGCCATCTACTTCATCACTAAGAATCTATCCAAGGCTAAACTGAACTATAGAGTGACTGAAAATAAGATCCTAGTTTTTGTACATTCACTGAACAAATTTAGGAATTACATTATAGGTTACCAACCATTTGTGCATACTATACATGCTGCAATTAAATACATGATGAATAAACATGATGTAAGTGCCCAAATTATTAGATGGTTACTTCTATTACAACAGTTTCATATAAATATTATCGATAAGCATAGCAAGGAGAATGTTGTTGCAAATTTTTTATCCATCTTGACTTTGCGTATAGGGGAGGAAGAAATGGTTGATGATCAGTTACCGGATGAACACTTATTTTCCATTTCATTTCTCTCTCCATGGTTTGCTGACATAGAAAATTACGTAGTGTCTACACAGTTTCCACTGAATTTGTCCTCCAAAGAGAAAAGCAAGATTGTGAGGAAGAGTGCCCCATTCACTTGGATTGGGGGTAACCTCTTCAAACTATGACCAGATCAAATTCTGAGAAGATGTGTTAGTGAGGAGGAAGTATTTGACATCCTTTTGACCTATCATTATGGGCCTTGTGGAGGTCACTTTGTAGCCAAAACGACAAAATTCAAGGTGCTACATGCTAGTTATTACTGGCCCACTCTTTACTAGGATGTGAGGAGGTATACTAATCAGTGTGATCAGTGCCAAAGGATGGGGAAAAGTACCCCAAGGGATGAAATTCGTCTGAAACCTCAAGTGAATTTCGAGCCATTTGACAAGCGGGGCATGGAGTTCATTGCACACATTGACCCTCCATCAAGGCAAAAGAAATACATCATTGTGTGCACTAATTATTTAACCAAGTGGGTTGAAGCCAAGGCCATAAAAGCATCAACAAAGGAGAAAGTGGCTAAGTTCTTAAGGGAAAATGTATTCTACCAGTTTGGGTACCCTAGAGAATTGGTCATTGATCAAGGCAGCCAATTTTCATCTCACGTGATTGAAAATTTGTTAAGCCAGCACAAGATCAAGCATATAACATCCACTCCTTACCACACACAAGCTAATGGGCAAGTGGTGGTGATCAATAGAGTGTTGTAGGGCATTCTTACCAAAGTGATTAGTAGCAGTAGAAAGGACTGGGTAGACAGATTAGTTGAGGCCACTTGGGCCTACAATACTACCTGGAAGACTAACACTGGATTCACTCCTTAAGAGTTGGTCTATGGGAAGAAGGCCCTACTATCCATTGAATTTGAATACAGCACCTTAAGAATAGCAGCACAAGTAGATCTAGATCTCATCAGGGCACAACAAGAGAGATTGCTCCAGCTGAATGGGTTAGATGAGTTTAGAATGCAAAACCTCCTGCACACAGAGGTGATTCAAGTTCAAAGGAGGATCTGGCATGATGAGAACATAAAGGACAAATAGTTTCAAGAAGGTGTTTGGGCACTCTTCTATGATTCTAGATACAAGGATTTTAAAGGTAAGTAAAGGACCAGATGGTTAGGGCATTATGTCATAGTAAAATGTCATGAAAATGGCTGAGTACAGGAAAGAATCATTCATGCAGAGGCCTTTCCTTTACTTCTCAATGGGCATAGATTCAAGGTCTACAAGAATCCCTTGTTAAAGCAAGAATTCATCAATGGTGTTGGGACAGGAGAAAAGTATGATTTCTCTTCATAAAATGCTTCGTTTATCATTCATCTTTATATGATTATCTCTGTTTATAGATTAAAATGAGGAAAATATTGGCTAAAGTTGGATGAAACTATTTGGTGATAGAATAGGTAAATCTAGTATGGAAAATTGATTCTTTGCTATCTTTGTATGCAGAGATGCAATTGGGAAAAAGCAGTTTAGTTGGAAAAATAGCACGAGGTCATAAAAGGGAAAAGCCAGGATGTCTGGGGAAGACAAGGAAGTGAAAGGTCAGTTTGAACATTCCTGTTTTATTATATGATCAAATTTTATATTGCAAAATCCTCAGGATCCCCTTATCCTAAGGATTCACCTTTATCCAAGTTTCTCTTTTATGTTATGTATAGGGCCGAAAGGAAATTAGATACAATTCATACATTTACTTTGTAATTATTCTTTTTGAAACAAAAAAATTATTAATTCAGTGACTCTCTCAGTTGTTACTTGAATTTCATGAAAGAAGGTTATGTTTGATACATCTTCATATTCTGAGTTTTTATTAAGCAGAGGATTCTGAGGACTCTAGGCC
Organism: Pinus tabuliformis; assembly: GCA_031772625.1. Lineage (NCBI taxonomy): Eukaryota > Viridiplantae > Streptophyta > Pinopsida > Pinales > Pinaceae > Pinus > Pinus tabuliformis. Next base: position 1,182,108,049 of record CM062809.1, read on the forward strand.
CAGTCACAAGAAGTTCCACTGCTCCTTTGTGTTATATTTTTATATTCAGTCTTTGGAATTGACTTAATGTTTAGTTATTTCATTAATCGTGAAGATTTGTGATATTGATTTATACAGTTGTTCAAATAGATTCAGAGTGAAGTTGTGATATATACTTAAGTAGAGCTTTGATTAGAATGAGTGAATGTGTGCTGAATTGTTGTTCATTTGAATAGATGTTATCATAGATCTTGAAATACGAGGTTTATTAACTTCTATAGATTTCAATATAAAACGTTTCCCATTTTAGAATACTTTATTGCTATTTTTTGTTCATTTTTTATCGCAAAATCTAACCCTAATAGGCTACTGATCAAGTAGACTTTGACTAACTCTGTCAAACCAATATTTTGGTTGAGGCTTAGTCTCCTCAACCTGAGAGAGCTCTCTCAATAGGTTTAATATTTTTGATTAATGATTGGATGGCTAACTCTAGGAACAAAATGGATAAATGTGTAACTAGTTGACTGGTTGAATCAAAGATTAGCAAATATCTATTGGGCTATGGAGTCAAGATAGTCTTCAACAAAACAACATGATCAACAAAACATGGAAGTCAAGGCACTTAGAGTTTAGGTTTATAAATAAAATAGTAACACAATGAATCAACATAGTTTACAAGCATGTGAAGGAAGTTAGAGCATTTTCCAATGAATTCTAAGTATCACAAGCTCATACCACTACAAATAAGTAATTGAACAAGGCCATAAGAACATCAAACACATAAAATCCTTGTGAATCTTGAGTAGTCAAACTGATCTCTGTATTAAGTATGAAAAACATAGTTTCTTACAATAACACAAATTTCTTTTGCTAATGAAATTACCAAACCTGAAGAATTAATTTCTCAAGCTTTATATAGAATTTCACAACCTTGGATACTATGATCCATCTTTGGAGGAATTCAAATTCCTAACTTTGACACCTATCTATTCATAAAACAAACTACTTAATTACAACTTGACAGCTAACTATTTTTAAGAGTCTTAATACAAATAGGAGTGAAACTCCTAAAACATGTTTTTAACAACCTCATCTATGAGTTCAATACATTATTTAATCAATTTCCAACCCATGCCTTCGAGTTTGATGATGTCCATAGCGCTATTACAAAACCTGCTGAGTCATGACCTAACTGACTTGAAAACTAGGAGACAGAGTTCCTCCTATTAAGGCCCTTAATCCTTAATGCTTATCTTCAAACAGTTTTGCTGCTGTACATGTGGCATGCATTAATAATCCATAAAAACCTCATTTTCCACCTGTGCAAAAAACGAAACTCAAAAACATGGAGGAAATGATGGAACATAACTGTGGTGCAAAAATACTTTGTTTTCGTAGCACAACCTTTACATCACTTATGAAATGATTCTTGGAAGTTTTCTTTCTACACCACTACCAACTGAAACTTGATATATGATCCCATGTCTACCAGCAACTTCAAAATTTGGAACTAATCAAACCTTACCTCCAGAAAGTATCCATAAGTTCTAAATGATCATCTTCAGCAGTTTCGTAGCACGCTACGAAACTGTTGTGTATGTTATTTTCAACATGGCCTTCAAAAATATGTAGTTTGGGAGTTTTTCAAAATTCCATGAAGACTAATATGATCAACCAAAAATCAAAACCACTTACCCTTATAAGATTTTCTTCTTCACAACTGTTCTTCCTTTCATATGCCAAAACTCTTTTTATGTGCCAAAACTATTTTGGTATATATCCTTCACTGCCCTTTTTCATCACCGTGATTCATTATTGTTGTAGACCCTTTTCCAAATTTAGTTAGTTGTATTTCTAGGTCTTCAATTTGTCTCTTCAATCTCCTGTTTGTAGCTCTCAGCTGAGCATTAATCCTCCTTACAAATCTGGCTTCTTTGATTGCAGGAACATTCCAGATAAAGTACTGAGTTTAATTTTTTACTATTTCTAGTTTGGAAACCTTTTTAGCTTCCCAAAGAGCCTTCATCCTTTTGAAATCTGTCCTTTCAGTAGAATTCCCTCTTTCCCTCACTCTGAGTATAGTAATTTCATTGTTAGCAGCTTTTGACCTTTCTTCCATAACCTCGTAACTGGCTTTTTTAGTTTGAGTGGCAGGAACTGTGTTTTTGTCACCTTTAGGTCTTGGAGATAGAAAGTTTATCATCTCTTCTTGAATAGCAGATGCTTCTTCTGTTCTCCACAACTCAATATTGGACTCTTTCATCTTCTTGGATTGCTTGGTTAAAGGTTTTCTAGGTTTGAAAACAAATGTTGTAACATCATCCTCAAATTCCAATTTCTTGGAGGGTTTCATTTTCTTCGAATTTCCTTGATAAAATTTTATCACATCTGCCTGTACCAAAGGGGATTATGCAATATCAATGGCTTTTAAAATATCATTTAAATCACCCTTCAAGATTGAACCTTCTCCCGAGATCACTGTTTTACCTTTCTCCTTTGCAATTTCACTTCTAGTCAATCTCTTTTGAACTGGTTTGTTGGTTGACTATTCTTATGTCATTCCTTTAACCTCAGATATCTTTTCCTTTGTAGATTTAGGAGTTTCAAGAATGACTACTAGTGCTTTGATTGCTTGCTCTTTCACCTGCTACCTAGGTTTCAACTTAACATACCTTTTTGCCCTGGACATTACAGACTTGTTGGTTTTTGCTGATGGAGTTCCTTTAACCCTAGGGATAATGTCTACACCTCGTTCTTCTTCTCCAAAGCCACATAAAAACAAAAACGAAGATCATTCTTTGTTGATACTTTTGAGTTCATGTAGAACTATCGGTTTAATTAGACCATGATGAAACAGGGAAGATTCACATCCTTGAGACTTCAACTGTACTTTATCTACCATCTTAGCTACACTTCAAAATAAGAAGTAAGGAAAATCTAAAGAAATCATAGTAGTAAAATATAACGGGAGTTTAAAATGATATGAACAAACCTTTTGATATCTGCCTTCATAGGTAAAATAACATTGAATGTTGAAGAGCAAATTGGCATAGCTGTCCTTGATGTAGTCTCTGGGAACTGCCTTGGTTAAGTCGGTTTCTACAAACTCTGGCTTTAGAAACACCTTACATGGTTCCATGTGGAATCTGAAGTTTTCGAACCATGTATCTTGCCCCCTAGGAATTTTTGTCACGAAAGCTATGACCTCTGGAGAAATTTGCAAGTTGAGCATTCTGACCTTTGTGCTTGAGCCAATGAAATGTAGTGAAAATTATTTATTCACCTGAGTATGTCCTCACTGCAATTTCTTACAAAACTTCTAGCATCCTGCTTTCTTGAAGGCTTATACAACTGATTTGTCTTTGACCAAGACCTCGATGTTTTCAGGTTCTATTCTTAAACAAAGACCAGACCTGTGACATTTCTTCTCCTCTGACATCTTTACTTCTGAATTCCCGTAACAAAACTAGCCTCTCTTGAAATTTTGTTGATCAGCCTCACTTGCCAATGGTGGTCAGCCTCACCTGAATTATGGATGAGGAAAACCTTGGTGAAAAATTACCAAAGCTTACTATTCGAAAACAATTTTGTTTGAGGTTTTGCATGCCCTTTCGAATTTGAAATTATATTTCATAATGAGCCCTAAATTCGAAATGATGAGTTTGGATGGCGGCATGCTTAAGGACTGACTCCTAGCTGACACCTAATTGTTACACAGTAATTTGTCACCGTTTATCACCGTCCCTGTTTCCCCTCTCCCGTACATTGGAGGACTCATTCCGGGACTTGTGAGAAGTGACATAACCTGAAACCACTTGCATTATATTCCTCTAAGTATGAGCTTCATATGCCCTGAAGACATCTCCTGCAGTAAACCCATAAAAATAGCCCTTTTTGCATTAGCGCGGGTTTGCAGTGTACTTCCCGCGCCAATGGGGGAAATCCTCTAAAGAGGGCACGCTAGTTGGTGCTCTGTCTCAGAGTCGCACTCACGCCAACCCAGTTGGGTAAAGTTTTTAACGAACAAACTTCTGAAGGTTCTCCTTAACCCATTCACCAATTGAATCCATGTTGAGCTAGGATGGTTTTTCTTCGAATCTCCATATAAGAGAAGTGGTTTTCCACCTTTCATGGAAGCTTCTTAGTGATAAAGCCAATCCCATGAATATTGTGGTTGATCCTATCTCCTTCCCCTCTATCTATAGAAGCTTGTTCTTTTGCCTTGAGCAAGCTAGTTCCAGCAGAGTGCTAGTGATAGTAAGCGTTCCAGTAGTTCAAGAGATTGAAGTTGCAAGAGCCTTCTTTGCATCCATAAGGCCAAATCTAAGTGAGGAGATTCTTGTCACTAAGGAGAGAGAGGCTTGTTTCCCATCCCAACAAGCTTTGCAAGACTTGTGTAGCTGATCACCCAGCCAAAGGAGGATTTGACGTCAGAACTATGGTTGTATTCTTCTTTGTTGTTTATCAATAATAGATGACTATCATTATGGTTCCACTTTTATTGTCCTTTGTAATGATTGATGTTGAGTTATATCTTTTCTGACTGATATATAATTGCATCTATTGGATTTTATGCTTGTATTTTTGTTGTTCTTTGCATGTGCAGGTGTCCAATCACGGAGATCGTGACCAGCCGAAGCAAAGGAACGAGAGCGATGTCTCTTCTACGAATATTAGCGTTGGAACCCAAGTAGGTTCTCATCATCCACCTTTAATTTGCAATTAGGAACTTGCATGATAGCGTTGTTTGATTGTTGCTAGACCCGGTCTGGGCTAGTAGGGATCGCCTCTGTCCACAGAGGGGATTTACCTCCACAATAATTTGGTGACTCCACTAGGGACTTAGCTTGTTGTTTGATTTGTAAACTTTAGACGGAGCCCGAAGTACGGCCAAATAGCCTTCGAAACGCTATTGCTTTGCATTAGCGAAGTATATCAATGCCACTTCAATCAATCTTCGGTTTGGTTTACGGACTAAACAACTTGGAGTTGTCTTGTCTCTTTGGTTTTCTCGTGTTTGGATTGCTTAGATAACTTTCTGGGTTGGATTTCTTGCTGTCTCTTGCTTCCTGGTCTCCCTGGATACTGTTAACCAAGCCTTGGACTGCTTGTTTTTATTTTTGACCTAGCAAGCTTGATTAGTGCGCCTTTTTTCCTGACAGTCGTGCCAGTTGGCGCATGTTGTGCAAAGAAAACCCGCGCCAATCCCTTAAAAGTGCGAGTTACAGCCTGACAGTCACGCCAGGCCTGTCAACGTTTCCATTTTTCTTGTTTGCAAGCCTTCAGAGCTTGGATTTGTATCTTGTCACATCTTTTTCAATTACTGGAGTGTGTCAGAGTCTTGTTTGACTGGTTTTGAGTCTCTTTTTTGAGGAATTCTTAATTTGATTTCCTTTCATCATTACTTGGAGGTCTGTCTCAGTCTTTTCACAATTTTGTGTCTTTTTTCTTTTGTTTTTGCAAAAACAATTCCCCCTAAATTGTGTATGAGTGTTAATCGCCTTTGAGTGTTTTTATTTTATGATCTTTGGAACTCTCACCCGTTTTTCCTGATTTGCACTTGATTGTCTTAGATTACAATCATCTTGTGTTTGATAATTCTCTTGCATAGATCACACTTGCACAATTAGAATTCTCATTTTCAAGATATGAATGAAAAGTGTGCATAGATTACATTTGCATACTTTGGGTGTTTGCCATTTTCTATCGATTTCACGTTTTAGCCCTAGGACATCTAGTGGCTTTGCGTGTCGAATTTTTGGTCTTCTATCATTTCAGTCGACTTTTTGGTTACTCTCTTGCACTTGTTCAATGGTTGTTAAGTATTTTACTGCGTTATTCGAGTGATTTACTTCTTTTTCAGTTGGATTCCGCTCGGCTTCGTTTTGGGCCTAGATCACATGGCTCATTGAAGTATTTGGTGTTTTTCTTCGGTTTGAAGGATTGCCTTGGTGCTTTGGGGACTTGATTGCGTTCTCATTGAGTGAAGTTTGTCTCTTTTACTCAGTGTTATTATCTCTCGAAATTTGTTTAGTGCACTTTGCCATTGAAACGAAAACGAACAGTCTCTTTTGCGTTGAAGTAGTTAATGGAAATTAGAGCTTTTCATTGATTAGTGACTTCAAAGAAAAGTTTTGTTTATCGCCATTAGCTGCATTAGAGTGGTTCTTGATTCTTTATGGTCATTTTGTTTGATTTAAAAGTTCTCAACTCTCTCATAGTTAGTGTTCATCAAACGAAATGATACTTTTTGGCATTTAGCTTGCATTTAGGGAATTGTGAGAGATTACATATGGTAGGACTTGGAAATCGAAACCTAATCAAAGATCAATCGTAAAATGAACTCAATAAACTTAAAAACTCATTGGAACATAACACTCACTGTTTAGAGGTCTAGGCTAGAGACGTGCTCCGGCATCGTTAAACCTAGTCACTTTTGTTTCACTTAAGGTTGGGTGATTCCTCCTTCCGTGACGCAACAAGTGGTCTAGCACGGACTTGAGCTCCCACATACTGTCCAGTATATGGGGAGACTGTTATAGACATTTTTGTGCCTTACAGCATTGAGCATGAAATGTCTATAATCCAAGGGATCCAAAGTCCCTAAAAGAGTTGCTCCTGCCCCTAAATGAACAAGGTCAACCAATGAAAGCTTCTCCCAGAAGTTCTCCACCAAAAACCACTCAGAAACAGTCAATTCAGGATCAATTCAGAAGCTCTTCTAGCTGATTGCGTTGCAATGCACCCGAGTACACTAGCTAGGTGCGTTGCAACGCACCTAAAAGCACTACCAGGGTGCGCTGAGCGAGAAATGCCAAATGGCAATGTCATTCCGCAAGGTGTACAGACACTGGAAGCTTCCAGAGACTTCCTCAATGACACTTGCCTCAATGAATTTGACTAGTGATGAGTAAGAGGCTCTCAACCTCCAAGTGGAAGCAAGAACTGACAAAGAGAAGCCACAAGTCAAAACATAAGCTGACTCATCCTCTCTGCTTACATCTATATATGGATCTCTCACCCAGAGATTCAGGAGGGTAGAATTTTGTACTTTGCAGAGAATTGCTGTTGGTTTGAGATTGAGATTAGTACATTGGGTGATTTATGCTTTGTTGGAGGAGAGGAAGGGATTCCTTTGCTGGGAGGTAGATGCTGGATCGGGACTCACTTGGTTGTATCTCCTCTTAGACTTTATTATCATATCAATAAAACTATTTGAGTTTCTCCTATATGCTTGTATACCAATGATGCTTTGTTATATTTGCATATTTAGTTTATATCTGATCCTAAACTAGTTATGAATGTAAATCCATGTCTTTTGTGTAGTTTTCCTCTCTTGTGATCTTGCAGGAACTCGGTGAAGCTGGACTAGTGAAGAAGCAGGAAGCGGGAAGCGAACAAAGGAGAGAGCGATTGGATCGATAAACTAGCGGAAGACACCGGTTAGTTACATCCTTCTTCTCCATTTACATTTCATAAAGAAGAATATGAAAATAGTTTTCCTTGTTTGTTTCTAAGGCACTATCACACCTTAGAGTGGGATAGGGGCATTCCGAATGGATACTTTTCCCAACAACAAATTGGCGACTCCACTGGGGATCGTATCTTTTTAGTTTATTTGTGTTTCTATTGTTGTTCATCTCATAAACTCAGGAGTGTCGAATCGAACCGCATTTGCCATTTTCAAATGCAAAGTAGAGATCTGCTACTCTATTCTATTCACTGGGCCTATTTATGATATGAACAGCTGATCCACAAGTGATCTAATAGCCCTTTGTTATAGATCTTAGTCCTCCTTTAAATCATCCCTCTAATTGTACCTAATTGATAACTTTTATCCGGCCAAAAACCGTAGATTAAATTGCAAACCGTGACCCAGAACCCAGAGACAATTCTCGTTTCTGCTTTAGCGCAGACTCTATGAAGAGGTTCTACATTTCAACGCAGGTCCCGTGAAGGCTACCTGTGCTGAAGTTTAGTTTCTCTGTGCTGCGGGTGCGCTGATCAGCCTTTGTCTTGTGCAGCTGTGGTTCCCTGCTTCCTTTTGCTTAGTTTTATCTCTGTTTTTTGCAGCCTGTTATCAGTGTGTGTACCTATCTGAAACCCCTTTTCTTTGCCTTAATTCCGCCTCGGTTGTATAAAGAAACTGTATTTGTTTTTGTGTATTTGTTACATCATTTGCAGTTTCCCATTACAAAAGTAAACTAGTCATACTGTCGCCCTTAGATCTAGACCTGTCGTAAGTGTCATTTTGATCTTAGGAGTGAATTTGTTTGCTTTTCACAGTTGATTACGCTTTTACTTTTGTCTTTTGGTTTGAATTTATGCATTTCTAGTGTCGAAACAAGTGTTTACTTCAAAATCATAAGTGTCGTAATCGTCTTTTTTATTTCAAAAAGAAGCTTGTTTGTGTTTTTCACTTGAAATCGAATTCAAATTTGTACAACAGCTTTCTTTTTAGGCATCAATATTAAGAAAGTGAAAACAAATACATGCATACGTGCATTTGCATTTTGACAGTTTGTATGTGTTGATTTAGGAAAAGTGCATTTACAGTGTGTTGTATGCTCTTTGAGAAAAGATTGTGTCTTTCTTTTCCCCTTGTAGCTAGGATTTTCATTGTTGAAAAGATATAAAAGCTTGCTTATCATCTTTAGACTGCATTTAGGAATTGTATCATACATCTCTTGGTGATCCAAAAAGGCAAACTTCTAAGAAATATCAACCTAAACTAAATTGAATGAACTTAACAACTCTTTGTAACTTAACGCACAACATAGAGGTCTAGGCTAGAGACGTGTTCCGGCGTCGTAAAACCTGGTCACTGGTCGCCTCACTGATGGTTGGGTGATTCCTCCTGAGAGACGATAAGTGCCGGTACGGATTGTGCTCCCACGTACCGTCGAGTATATATTGGGAGACCCGTATAGGCATAAAACCTTTATCCATAGGAAGCCGTGTCGGCCGCCCTACTGATCGCAATGCACTGAACACAACATTCGGGAAGATTGACCACCCGTACCCTAAAAAGTATTCTGCGGTTTTGTGAAAAGTTTGGCACACCCTCTACCTAGAACTCTAGAGCAGTCCCTTTCGTTACTTTTCAGACTCCTTAACGGAAAAGGTCCATCTGAGCACTTGTCACTTCAGGCTCATTAAAAATTGAAGGAGACTAGAGTCATCTTTTGCTTTTTCTTGACTCTTTAAAATTGAAAAAACAAGTTGTGTCTAAGCGTCGTTAAAATTTATTTTAAACGGAATAATCACCCCTTTTTCCTGCGTTGATCTTTAGGTTGCGAAAATGGAGCCCACCAACCAAGGAATTCCCCTTGGTGGAAATCCTAGTCCCTTCTCCTCTTGGGGAGATGTTGGTGCACCCCATATGGCCACATTGTCGCTTCCAGGACTGACAATTGGCCTGCCAGTCTGGCTCTTCTCAGCCAATGTCATTCAGAACACCACTATTCCTGAACAGTCGAATCAATAATTAGACGAGTCCAGAATTTCCCACCAACCTTCTACTTCCTCTAATTCTTCCTCTCTTCCTTCCTCTTCGCGTGACGAGATTGGTAAAGAAAAAAACCAAGTTCCTAAGGAGAAAAAGGAAAAGAAGAAGAAAGAGAAAAAGAAGAAGGAGCCAAAGGCAAATAAGGGAAAACAAGTGTCGTCTGATGAAAATCTAGACACCGCATAGACCAGGCCTAAATCGCCATGTGTCATCTGCAAGGGAGACCAATTTCACAGAGATTGTCCTTCCATCCCTCGGATACTAAGGGACTGGTCTCCCCGTTTGCACAATCCGGTGTCATCAACCTCTGATAGCCATGTTGAAAGTACACCATCAACTAGCGAAAGTGAAGTCACTAGACAAAAAGGGAGGGCTAGACCTCCCTGTAGACTGTACGAAGGCAACCATGCCCTCCATCATTGTCCCTTCTTAGACGAGGCTAAAAGAGTCTTGGAAGATCGTCCGGTATCACCGTTACGACTTCCTCCTGGATATAAAAAACTCTTGCCAAGTCCTTCGTTAGTTGAGAATCCAGCTAGCCCGCTCTAGTGGTCAGCTGAAGTGTCTATCATTGAGTATAAACCGACTGAATTCATACCAGACGAAAGTCAAAAGGTCGAGGCAGCAGTTGACCCGGTCTTGCCTTCAGAGGATTTATCTTCGAATGATACAGTCACTGAAGAGGATAAGGATGACACCATCCAGATTCTTTTCATCAACACAGACTCCGAAGAACACGGGGGCAATCCACCCATTCCTTTATCGCAAGAAGGAAGTTCGTCAGAGCGATATCCGGCCGTCTATTCAGTCCCAACACCAAGAAACCTAGTTGTATCCTTCGAATGGGACCAACTAGGCAGACCCCGTTTGCCAGCAAGCATACCATTCCGAATTATCGTTCAAATATACAGAATGGTCATGGCTGGCACCATCATTGATGAGGGGGCATCTGTGAGTATTCTTTCCTCTATTGCTTGGAAAGCGCTTGGTTCGCCACCGCTTTTGCCTAAGATGAGAAATCTGACAGGCTTCGATAAAGGAACCAGTCGACCTTTAGGGATCCTCCCCAATGTGCCCATAACATTGAAAGGGAAGACCATTCAAATGAACGTGATGGTCGTTCAAGGACCCTTGGATTATAACCTACTCCTTGGATGAGACTATATATATTGCATGGGAGCCATCGTCTCCTCACTCTTTAGAGTAATGTGTTTTCTGCACGAAGGAAGAGTGGTCAAGCTCGTGGACCAGCTTTCATTTCCCAGATCACGCATCGCAAATAGTCATATACCATCCCTAAATGGTCTCTTCACGCAAGAAATGTCTCAACCCATGGTCCGTCCTCCCAATGAGCGCGAGTGGTTCGGAAGGATATGACTGGAACCCAGGGGGCATGCGTCCTGGTCTGCTTCGGCAGGCAAACTTCAGGTATAGGGTAGGTTTCCGTGGGAGAATATGACTAGTCTGTACCCCGTCCATGATTGGAAGAGGGGTTGTTCTAGAATAGGATTCTTTTGTCAAATTTACGTGTTTGGTGCTCGTTGTCACTCACCTTTGTCTATCTCGGTAGACATCGCCGAAGAAGTGTTTTGTTTACTGCGCAAATGAGACAATCTTTGGTAACCTGAAAGAGGTAGGCCTTTCCTGGTAGAACAAATGTTTTATCTGCAAATTGAGGGGTAACCTTGAAATCGTACTTTATAACTGGGGGCATGCAAACCTTTTGGAGTGCAAGCAAAGAGCGGTTATTTATCTGTTTTTTGGGTTAGTCGTTTCCTAACTTGCATAAAGAGAGGATCCGGAGCAAAGCTTTGTAAGGCGCAAGCTCCATAAAAAATGGAATCTTAAATGAGACATTCTTATCATATGACTGGAATCGAGCAGTTTTAGCGTATAGTTCATGCTCGTTAAAAAATAAACATAAAATCGAGCAGTTTTAGCACATATTTCATGCTCGTTAAAAAATAAACATAAGATCGAGCAAGTGTTTCAATCCGCATTTAAGCTAGTTAACAAATGAACTACCCGGTAAATAACCACTGCGAATGTAGATTTATCAGCCATTAAAGCCTTGGTCGTGTTTGCACCGTCACCTCCACTTTTCCATTGGCCGATCATTCACCTCCATTTGATTGTTTACCCATTTTGAGGAACAGCTGCGAAGAGTGATTTCACTAGCCATCCCTGTGACACTGCCGTGCTTGGAAAATTCCAACCCTTACCTGGAATCAGCTGCTACCCATCTTATCACTCGTTCCTCAAAAGACGAGTCTTCTTTAAGCTCTTTTCATCTGACTCGTAAAATATGAAAAGATTGCTGAGTTTTGGCCTTCCAGCTCGTTAAAGCGACCGGAAGTGCTATCCCTCCTCTAGATTTTAATATTTTTGGACCTGAGGGATTATTGCACAAAAAGATCGAGCGCTTGTTTTGTTCGGCTCGTTAAAACTATTGAAAACTCATCCCTTCTTTATTGTTTTATACTTTTTCAGACTTAAGGGATTAGGTGACGAAAAAGGACTTCCAGAGTTATCTTTATGTACCTTTTCAGACTCTCTAAAAATGAAAAGGACCGAGTTATCTTTGTCGTTAAACTCATTAAAAACATTAATAGCGACAAACTTGTCTTTAGACGAGAACGAGTTTCACTATCGCTAGGCTCGTTAAAACATAGCGATGGGTTTTCCTGAAGGGAAAATTATAGAACAAGCATATGTTATCCTCCTCAAGCTTGAAAAAAATAAAGAGGTACTGGTCAGCAATGACTGGGGAAAAATTGGGAAGAAACTCAAAGAACTTTTATTGGTAGCATGTCGCTCTTGAACATGTCACTTCCACTCTGTGCCTGAGTCGGGTTGGGTTGTTTCATTCACCGGTCACATCACCATGGTCTCGCCATACCATCCACCTTTGGGGTAAATGCTACCAATCCATCACACAAGTGTCGCCGATATGTTCAAGAGAAGTCATCCAGAGAATTCAACCGTGTCCCATCCACTACCATACATTATCCTTCATTCCTTCATGACCGCCACCCTGAACCATATATCATCAGAACGTTTTCACCTCCATCAAAATCATTTGCTCCGTTCCATGTCACTGATGTAGGATACATCAAGGCCCTCCTTTGACGGATCGCTTCTTGTCGATGTCAGCTCATTATCCAAGAAGTTGATCTAGGAACACCCCCTTCAGTACTTTGAAGCTTGCATGCCTCAATGGCAAGTTTCTCACTTCCAGCGACAGGTATACATCAATGACCTTCGACCGAAAGATTTTGCGTGGTGTTCGATGCCAAGTCCTTTATTCACACCACATGATTTGTACTGCAGTACCTTGAGGATCATTATCATTATCGGTGATTCCTCTCGCGCTTGTTAACAATTTACATCATTGACTCGTAATCAAGCGATGTCTTTCCATGTTCGACTTCAGAACATTTCTCACATGGATCGACTTGTACTTAGAGTAAAGATCGGACGAGATTGAAGACCCCAGATCTAGTTTCATCCATCCAGGTTGCGATATATATTCAGGAAAAATAAAGACATTGAAATGTATGGCATCACAGCACAGATAATCATCCTACCAAAAGGATGATGATTTCATCAAAATCATTAGTCTACCATCAGACGATTGTCTGTTCTATGTATATAAAAATGAATTTATAAAGCTGAGCATGGGAACTCCCGCCTCAGCTAGATCATGAAAGCAATATGAAAAATAATGTATTGTATTGTATCTTATTACAGGTCTCCTCCCAGCATTGAAAGAACTTCAGATCCTTCTAATAAAGCATTTCACCCGATAAACGGCCTCATACTTTAGGGGGAAACTGTTATAGACATTTTTGTGCCTTACAGCATTGAGCATGAAATGTCCATAATCCAAGGGATCCAAAGTCCCTAAAAGAGTTGTTCCTACCCCTAAACGAATAAGGTCAACCAATGACAGCTTCTCCCAGAAGTTCTCCACCAAAAACCACTCAGAAACAGTCAATTCAGGATCAATTCAGAAGCTCTTCTAGCTGCCTGCGTTGCAATGCACCCCAGTACACTAGCTAGGTGCGTTGCAACGCACCTAAAATCACTACCAGGGTGCACTGAGTGAGAAATGCCAAATGGCAATGTCATTCCGCAAGGTGTACAGACACTGGAAGCTTCCAGAGTCTTCCTCAATGACACTTGCCTCAATGAATTCGACTAGTGATGAGTAAGAGGCTCTCAACCTCCAAGTGGAAGCAAGAACTGACAGAGAGAAGCCACAAGTCAAAACATAAGCTAACTCATCCTGTCTGCTTACATCTATATATGGATCTCTCACCCAGAGATTCAGGAGGCTGGAATTTTGTACTTTGCAGAGAATTGCTGTTGGTTTGAGATTGAGATTAGTACATTGGGTGATTTATGCTTTGTTGGAGGAGAGGAAGGGATTCCTTTGCTGGGAGGTAGATGCTGGATCGGGACTCACTTGGTTGTATCTCCTCTTGGACTTTATTATCATATCAATAAAACTATTTGAGTTTCTCCTATATGCTTGTATACCAATGATGCTTTGTTATATTTGCATATTTAGTTTATATCTGATCCTAAACTAGTTATGAATGTAAATCCATGTCTTTTGTGTAGTTTTCCTCTCTTGTGATCTTGCAGGAACTCGGTCAAGCTGGACCAATGAAGAAGAAGGTAGCGGGAAGCGAACAAAGGAGAGAGCGATTGGATCGATAAACTAGCGGAAGACACCAGTTAGTTACATCCTTCTTCTCCATTTACATTTCATAAAGAAGAATATGAAAATAGTTTTCCTTGTTTGTTACTAAGGCACTATCACACCTTACAGTGGGATAGGGGCATTCCGAATGGATAATTTTCCCAACAACAGAGACCCCACTAGGTTATCATCCTTTATCCATAGGAAGACGTGTCTGCCACCTTACAAGTCGTAACGCACCGAACACAGCATTCGAGAAGATTGATTGTCGTACGAGAATTCCTTGGTTTTCATATGACTGCCAAGGTGTATATGCAGTTTTACGGATTTGTTTGGTAAACCTTTTTCCCTAGTTCTCCAGAGTAGTCACTTTTAATCCTTTTCGAACTCCTTAAAATAAAAGGCTCACTTGAGCACTTGTCACTTCGGGCTCACAAAACATTCAAAGGCGACTAGAGTCACCTTTTTGTCCTTTTCTCGACTCTTAAAACATGAAAAGGTCAAGTTCAGTTCCTTTGTCTTAAAATTATTCAGCCACATTCACATTTACCCGGTTAGATCTTGTTTTCATTAGCTTGAGTAGGCTTCTTTTCATTCTCGATGGCAACTTTTTCGGGGTTCACCAACCCAGGGATCCCCTCTGACGGGAACCCTGGTCATTTCGCTCCTTCTGGAAATGTTGGTGCTCCTTATATGGCGACGTTGTCCCTCCCAGGGTTAACTGTTGGGTTGTCGGTTTGGTTGTTCTCAACCTCTTTGGTCCCTGCTGTCTCACCATCTAGTCAATCTACCCCTCCACCTGAACAACATCATGTTGATTCTAAGGTGGATCTCTCCCCTTCTACGCCCACTTCTACGTCCTCATCTTCTACTTCACCTGGTGAAAGTCTAGATTCGAGTAACTAGGTGGCTAAGAAGAAGAAGAAGACGAAGAAGAAGAAGGCTCCTAAGGGAGAGGTTACAAGTGTAGCTACCCCCTCGAGTACACCTGAAGTCGGGCCCCCTTCCGCTCCTCCGCAGAAGGTCAAGTTTCCTTGTCGATTATGCAAGGAGGACCATCTTCTTCGCGATTGTCCTAGCATTCCCAGGGTACTAGAAGTATGGTCTCGCGATCCGGCCCACCCCTCATCATCCTCTGAAGCTCACAGCGATGCTACCTTATCAGTTGGGAATGGTAAAGGAAAAGGGAAGATTTGAATCCCCTGGAGACTTTGTGAAGGAAATCATCCCCTTCACCTTTTTCCACACATGGATAAAGCCTCCATTGTCTTGGAAAGTCTTGCAGCTCCTTCACCCCAACTTCCCGTTGGTTATCAACGTCTCTCTATAGCCGCAGATCGTTCCCCTGCTGACAAAGAGATTGATTCATATTCTTCTCTTGTCCATCCTCCTCTTCCCGAACCTGGCTGTGCCCAGCCTGTTCCAAACCAACCATTGGTCGGAAAGAGTGTCGACTCGAGTTCACCACCCATCGATCACTCTATTTCGGAAGAGAATCACTCCCATGTTCTTCTCGTCTCCTCAGATTCTCCTGAGTCCGGAAATGACTCTCCTATCCCAGCTACTCCCGAGAGTCCTGCTTCAGTTCCTTTAGAGCAGTGGGTCAATCATATGATTCCCCCACCAAGTAGTTCAGTCATTTCCTTCAACTGGAGTCGTTTGACTACCTCCCCCGTTCCATCCCATGTGCCATTCTGGGTCATGGTACATGCCTATAATAAGGCACTACCTAGCACTGTGTTGGATGAGGGAGCATCAGTTAGTCTTATGCCTGCCACTACTTGGCAAGCCTTAGGTTCCCCACAGCTTGTGCCGGCCGCACCGAATCTGACGACTTTTGACAGAGGAACCAGTCAACCATTAGGGATCCTTCCACAATTCCCTGTTCCTTTGGGAGGAAAGACCATCTATATAAACGTATCGGTTACCCAAGGTGCTTTAGACTTCAGTCTTCTCCTTGGCCGTGACTATGTTTATGCCATGGGGGCCTTGGTCTCTTCATTTTTCCGGGTGGTTTTCTTTCCACATGATGGAAGAATAGTGACGATAGATCAATTATCGTTCGTCCGTCCCCAGGTGCTTCCTACGCAGTTGTCATCCCCTCCTGGTTTTCATCCACCAGTTGCATCTGCCCCATCACAGATCAACTACGTGGCCACCTATCCCGTGCCTGGATCCAGTGACGTCACCATCATGCATAGTGTCCTGGAGGCATTGGGCCCAGACTTCCAAGATGTTGGCCTTCCATCAGGAGTGGCACTCTTGGGAGCCTCAACTTCGTATTCATTATGGTGAAGTTCCATTGGAGCACAGTTCCTTGTCTTGTGTCAAGCTCGTTAAAAAATGAAACAATCCCCCCTTCCCAATCGCGTCTTTCAATTAAGATATCCTAAAGCTTCATTCCATCCACTTTCTTGAATGAAATGAAGCTTGGGGGGGCATGTACCTCATCCTGTGCCATTGGTCTGGGGGCATGCGCATTTCCAACAAGCAGAGTCCTTCCTGGTTCAAGCTTGTGTCTTGAGGATAGTTTTGATCTTGTGGCGACCTCGTTAAAAAATGAAACAATGTGTCCCGAGGATAGTTTTGATCTTGTGGCGACCTCGTTAAAAAACGAAACAAGGTGGTCGAGCATTGTTCCTAATCTTGTGTCAAGCTCGTTAAAAAAATGAAACAAGGGTTATAAGGATAATTCTTTTACTGTGTCAACCTCATTAAAAAATGAAACAACTCCTCCTTTTCCAAATTGAGTCTTTGATTAAGATCTCGTAAAATCCAAGTCGAGTCTTTCCAAGATCTCGAAAGTGAACCTTCATTCCATCCACTTTGTTGAATGCAATGAATCTTGGGGGGCATGTACCTCGATTTGCGTTATTATGCTGGGGGCATGCGAACTCATAAAAAGCATAGTTTTTCATTTCAATCTTGTGTAGACATGAAACGGAATCCAAGCAAAGTTCTCCATGGTTCAAGCTTGTGTAAAAATGAACCCATACCCGATTTACATCTCTTGATTGCCATTTTTATCCACTGAATTCTACTAGATGAGCCTTGGTTGTTTTCATTCCATCGCCGCCATCTCTTTGGCCGATCATATGCTTTCACTTGGTTGTTTTTCCTTTCCTGAGGAACCGCAATGATGAGTGGTTTTATTAGCCAACCTCTTGACCATTACATGTTTTGAGTAGTTCCACCATTGCCAGAACTAGTTGCTACCCTTCATACCACTCGTTCCTCTAGGACGAGTCACCTTTAAGCTCTTTTCTAACTCGTAAAATATGAAAAGATTGCCGAGTATTTTCCCTTTTTGACTCGTTAAATAGAATAAAAATGGAGGTCTACTTTCAGCTCTTTTTTGACCATTTAAAGATGAAAATATTGCCGAGTTTTTCCTCTTGACTTGTTAAACGTAAATAAGAGGCGGTCGTCTTTAAACCCTTTACCGACCGTGTAAAAACGAAAGGATCGTTGGACCTTTGTCATTTCATGTTCGTTAACGGTTACGAAGCAACGTGGTTTCGATCGTTTTTTTTTGCTTTTTCAGGTCGATGTCACTACATATGAAAAGTACTCCTCGATCGTAATGATTGGACGGTTCTTTCAAGCATTGTTTTATACTTTTTCGGGCTCGACAGACACAATTTTACGAAAAAGGACCCCCCCTAGAGTTCAATTTTATGTTGTCTTTTCAAACTCTCTAAACATGAAAAGGCGTCGAGTTCTTCCTTTGTCAGGCTCGTTAAAACCTGATGACATCTGATCCCGTCGGAATGACGCCTCACAAGCATATGCTATCCCTGTCAAGCTTGTTAAAAATAACTGGGGTACTCGCCAAAAATGGTGGGGAAAATGGAACCATAATTATTGTCGTGTCGGCAGTATGTCACTCTTCAACATGGCACTTGTCTGCATTCGTTTCTGGGTGGGGACATCTCATCTCATTTTTCACTTGCCTCCATGGGTTTGGGTGATCCTATTTGACCTCTCATCTTCTCATTGCCTTGTCACCATGACCTCTGCTCATTTGATGTCAAATACTGCCAAGTCCACTGTCGTGCCGCCGATATGTTCAAGAGAAGTTGACCTCTGCAGAATAATAACCTCCCTCTAATAACTCACATAATCCTGATTCATAACATTCCTCCTCTGTCTCGTGTCGATGATGTGGGAAACACTATGGCCCACCTTCGATCAAGGTCACTTCCTGTCGACTTCAGCTCATTATCTAGAAAGCGGATCTAGAGACTCCCTTCCGGTGCCTTGGAGCTTGCATGCCTCAATGGTAGGTTCTTCATGTTCGACGAGAGGTTTTCATCATTGGCCTCCGATCAAATGATTCTACGGGTGTTCAACGCCAACTCACTCATTCACACACCGTAGATTGTACCTATAGTATCTTGAGGGCCATTGTCATTATTGGTGGTACCTCTCGCGTTTGTTAACGGTTTTCACTATTTGCTGGTAATCAGACGATGTTCATGCATGTTCAACTCCAACTCATGTATTCGCATGCCTGAACTTGTACTCTGTTCGGGTCGAGATGGAGCGCAAGACCCTGGATTTTGTTTGTTGGAATCCAGGCTGTGATTTTATGGATTATTATGATCATTACGTGACTCGTTCACTGGATGGCTGCGACCATGCCTGAGTCTATTTATCGATCCTCACTGGATGGCTGTGCCCATACCTTGGATCTAGATTCCTGTGTGCTCTGTTATGGATGGTTGTGCCCATACCACATATATCATGTACTTGAGGTATCAGTTGTACTTATTTACGCAGGTTCTCCGGTGACAGTGTTTTCAGCTACGCATGTTCTTGTAAAAGAATTTAACCCCTCTCTCTCCCTCGGGCCTCATGCTTTAGGGGGCATCTGTTACACAGTAATTTGTCACTGTTTATCATCGTCCCTGTTTCCCCTCTCCCGTACATTGGAGGACTCATTCCGGGACTTGTGAGAAGTGACATAACCTAAAACCACTTGCATTATATTCCTCTAAGTGTGAGATTCATATGCCCTGAAGACATCTCCTGCAGTATACCCATAAAAACAACCCTTTTTGCATTAGCACGGGTCCGCAGTGTACTTCCCGTGCCAATGGGAGAAATCCTGTAAAGAGGGCATGCCAGTTGGGGCTCCGTCTCAGAGTCGCACTCGTGCCAACCGAGTTGGGTAAAGTTTTTAACGAACAAACTTCCGAAGGTTCTCATCATCTACCTTTAATTTGCAATTAGGAACTTGCGTGATAGAATTGTTTGATTGTTGCTAGACCCGGTGTGGGCTAGTAGGGATCGCTTCTGTCCGCAGAGGGGATTTACCTCCACAACACTAATAATGAAATTTTTTATGGAATTTTAATAGATTGATGTTTGACAAGACTGTTCTAGGAATCCGTGCTTTCATAGTGCACAGGGAAAAGCACTACGAAAAGAGCAGCATTTTCGTAGCACAAAACAGACATTTTACACTGTCTGCGCTACGAAAACGTGGTTTCAGAGCTAATTCCAAAATTTTTCAAAATGGCTTAAGCTATGAGTTTCTAAAAATAATGTAATATCATGAAACATGGAAAAAAGGATGTTAGAATTTATTTGGATATGAAAAATGAAACCTTTGAGACTCCTAACCTATCACCTACCCATTAAAACATAGGGTGACTTGACACTTATCCAAGACCATGATTGGGGACAATGTAAACCCTTATTTTGGTGATAACACAATCACTGATTGTTGTTCAATTACTGATTGTTGATTGTTGTTCACTTACTATTGCTTTTCAATTGAGTAATGGAGATTGATTTGAGTTGTTATAGATTAACAATGTTGTTTGATAATCATAGTTTCCTTACTTGATTAAGTGTGATTAGTATTAAGCTTATTTGAACGATTCTAAGTGTAATTCTTATTTGCATTCAGTTTCAATTGATTTTAGAACGAGTTGCATAGAATTGCAAAGTGTGTTGAGAGTATTTCTTTCATAGATAGTTCTTTTAAGAGTTGTGTGAATTGAATTGAAGAATTAGCCTTTAGTGATTGCAATTATTCATCATTAGATAACCTCTAGCTTCACTGCACATACTCTGTTGGCACTCTTGAGATAGAAAGACTTACCTCAAGTTGAAAAATAATGTAGGGATTAACATTGTCCGTAAAAAGACATCTTAGTCAGACAACATTTTGGTGCCATTTCCGAGGAGAGTGTTTCAAGTGAGGGTTTTCATTTCTTTGTTGTAGGAGAATTGTATTTTAAAAATAGGAGGTAAGAACCTACATACCTAGCAATTAAAGTGCTTGCTTACGTGCCTACTTTATAGCAACACCTTAGAGGTTTAATAGGAATTTGTTTTTATGAATGACTAGAAATAAAAAGATAGAAAAAGAGTAGAATCCTCCACCAAAACCTACAAAACCCAAAGGATCGGTGAACCTTGGGAGAACGAACTTTATAGACGAAATCATAAGAAGAGCAAAGTTTGAAGCATCAGTAGGATTCCAAGCTATACCTGGAAAAAGTTCTACTACTATCCCTCAAATAGCAGGTTCACCATCTATAGCTCATGCTGAGATTCAAAGCCAAGTAGGGGGATTGAAACAGAGTTTTCAAGCTACAATAAGCTTACACTTTGATCCTCTACAAGAGGGAAAATCCTGTAACTTAAGAGAAGGAAAAGGAGAAACTAGTGAGGATGCTAAAGCAGAACCACAACTGTTTGAATAAGGATCTCCTAAGATTCCAGACCTAGGAAGTGTTGTAAAGCCAGCTCGAGTTGCTAACTCTCTGCTTACTCTAGAAGCACCCCTTGAAATCCCTAAAGATTATTGGCATATCTTTGATCAAATGGCAGATCAGCCACCCCAAGGTCAAACCTCGACATTAGAGTACCCCATAGTTGACCAGGTGGCCAATGCCCCTATGAAGGCTATTCCTCTACAGAGCATCCCAACCTTCCATGGGATGATCACAGAGGATCCTGATGCTTTCCTATTTGAGTTTGATGTCCTCTATAGAGGGTATGACTATACCACTGACCCCCAAAAGTTGAAATTGTTCCCTTCCACTCTAAAAGGGGAAACTTTGAGATGGTTTATGGGTCTAGGTGGGCGAACCATCAATTCTTGGGATGAAATGAAAACCTCCTTCCTTAAAAGATATTAGGAATTTTGTAAAACTAGGGAACTGAAAGATGAGATTTTTAAGATGACTACAAAAGATAATGAAACACTGGAAGAATACGTAGAATGATTTAATTATAATTTACAGAGGTCTCCATACATTGCCTGATCTAGGGATCTTTTGCTTATAGATGTATGAAAAGAATCACATGTGAAAATTGTAGCTTAACATAGAAATTTAATGTGCACGCCAGAAAGAAAAATAAACACATAAAGGCATGAAAAGAACACACCAAGACTTGATAACGAAGTTCATCCAACTTGGACTACATCTCCAGACCCTTCTCGATAAATGGGGAGGCCTTCATTCATTAAATGGCATGAAAAGAAGAGAATACAATCATCATTTACATAAAAGGAGTATTATACCTCCATTCTGAAAAATGGCTGAGAAAAGAAGAACTCAGATGAAGAGATGGATAGCACCACTTTGTTCGTGGCATCGAGAAAGGCACAAACCATATAAAATTTTCCTAATTTAGAAAAAATGATCAATCGCCCCTCCTGCAAATTGTTGCCTTGAACTATGTGCCAAAAATCCTCTCCTCTCATACTTTTTCCAATCATCGAGCTTTTATAATGTCTCTTTTGTGACAAAGGCTGCTTAAATAGGGTTATTTTTGTTTATAATATAGGTTGTTTAAATGGAAGGGTCGACAGGCACAACAGAGCCCCAAAGATAGTTTTTATCGTTTAAAGCAATAATACACAAAACATAATAAAATCTGACCAAAACCTTAAAAGCCAGACTTCAAATAGATCAAATCGGGCTTATAGACCCATCGGGTCTAGCCCCCATATCGCAATACGCATATCGTTGGTTCAATAGTCCTACTAGTGGGGGATTGCCGACCATCGATCGCCGATCACCAATCACTGATCGCCGATCGCCGGTCGGCCGATCGTTCTGATCGCAATCGTAAGTCGGATCTGCCTGATTTCGATGTCGTGTGCCTGCCTTCCTCTGCCCCGATATCGCCGATCACTTGCATGAAATTGTTGATATCGGACATCACTTACCTCCGATTGCGATTTTCCTTTTAAAATATTAAAGCCATTTTTTTAGAGAAAATGGCTCATTTTCCAAAGGGACAAGGAAATCTTCTTTTTTCCATAACTTCATCATCTGGACTCATATTCGAGTGTCATTTGCACTATTGGAATTAGGGTGACGATAACTTTGATATGATGTCAAGATAGTTGCCTTTCTACCACTTTGAATTTTGAACCTTTTCCATGCCATTGTATCTAAAGATCCACGTTGATTAATCCTCCCCATTGAGGAGCTTTTGGACCGCCAAAAGATTTATTAATCAATTGACAAGTGTGGGCATTGTTCCATCACTCTTTCTTTCTACAACCATTTTTCCTTGCTAGGGTGCATCCCCTCGAAACTAGCTTGAAAGTATTCCACATCTCTTCATCGTGAAGTCCTAGTTCTTCTGTCAAGGATGATGTCTTCAAGTAACTCATCGACATATTCTGGTGTAAAATCACCAACTGTAGGAACTGTGCCCACCTCCTTGGTATCTATAATCAAAGGTGGTTCATATAGCTTTAAGTTCTCCACATTCACTACTGAGTACATCTGCATATATATTGGCAAATCGAGACGAAAGGAATTGTTTCCAATCTTCTCCAAAATGGTGAATGGACCATACTGGATTGGTCGCAACTTCTTCCCTTCTCCCTTCATCCTATCCTTACTGACATGGAACCACACTTTGTCGCCCACTTGAAATTCATAGTC
Organism: Pinus tabuliformis; assembly: GCA_031772625.1. Taxonomy (NCBI): domain Eukaryota; kingdom Viridiplantae; phylum Streptophyta; class Pinopsida; order Pinales; family Pinaceae; genus Pinus; species Pinus tabuliformis. The sequence continues at coordinate 1,182,131,171 of CM062809.1, forward strand.
GACTCGGTGTTTTTCATGTCAAGCCTTGTAACATGCTTGACTTTTCTCCAACTGCTCTTGTACTGCTTGGTGAATCAACTGGATTCGTTGAATGAACTGCTGAGCTTTGTCCCTATCATTACATCCACTGGAGTCATTTTCCCTTCCAAAGACCATATCAAAAGGGTCCTTTGGTAGGTAACCAAAACATGTCTCAAATGGTGAACGCTGTGTAGATGAGTGCACTGCTCAGTTGTAGGAATGCTGAACATATGGGAGATGCTCATCCCACAACTTAGGATGTTTCCCACAATAGCCTCGTAACAAGTGTACCACGGTGTGGTTGACAACCTCTGTCTGTCTGTCAGTCTGTGGATGTAATGTTGTGCTTCTTTTGAACTTGGTGTCCATCTTCTTCCACAAGCTGGTCCAAAACTCTCTGAGAAAGTGAGAGCCTTGATCTGACACAATCGATGTGGGCAGCCCAAAATGGACCCAAACTTGCTGAAAGAAAACATAAGCAATCTGCTCTGCAGTACTCTTCTTTTTACAAGGCATTAGAATACACATCTTACTAAAACGGTCAATGATGACATACAAATATTCATGATTCTTTCTAGACAAAGACAAACCTCCTACAAAGTCCATTGACACACTTTCCCATGGATGAATCAGAATAGAGAGTGGTGTGTAGAGCCCGAGATTTCTGTTAGAGGGCTTTGAAACAGAACACATCACACAACCCTTTACATAGCAAGTCACAATGTTCTTCATATGAGGCCAGAAAGAAAATCTTTGTACATGACATAAATTCTTTTCAACACCAAAGTGTCCAGACACAAGAGAGGTGTGGGCCTCTCGAATTACATGTACTCTTTCCCCTGTGGGAATACACAATTTTCCAGGGTGATACAACAGTTTCCCCTGCAAGTGATAGTTGTCCACTTGGGAACCATGGGTTAGTTTTGCATAAATCTCCTTAAAGTCATCATCATTAGCATATTGTTTAGCATAACTCTCAAAAGATAATGAATCATTATGCAAAATAACAGAAGCAGAAATAGGAGGGTGAGATAGCATGTTGACCACTTTATTGCTAGTGCCCTTCTTATACTTTATTACCAGATGAAACTGTTGAAGAAAGCCCAATCACCTAAAATGGCGAGATTGCTGCAACTTGGTTTGTGACTAAAGGTACTACAAGGGCTGATGATCTGTATGGATGATGGTCTCCTTGCTGATCAGGTAGTGTTTCCACTTTTTCATACTCTGGACCAAAGCATAAAGCTCCTTGTCATAAGTGGGATAGTTTATCAAAGCTTGAGAAAACTTCTCAGAATGGTAACAAATTGGCTTCTTTTGCTACACCAGTATAGCTCCCATGGCATAACCGCTGGCATCGGTTTCGATCTTGAATGGCTATTGGAGATTGGGTAAGGCTAAGACTGGCGCGGTGCTGATATTTTCCTTTAAAGTTTCGAAGGACTTCTGTTGTCTTCCTCCCCATTCGAAGACCTATTTCACACTTGTTAATTTCTGCAAAGGCGCTGCAATAATAGATAAATTAGAAATAAATCTCCTCCAATACTAGACTACAACTAAAAAGCTGTGGACCTCGGTTACACTAGTAGGCTTAGGCCAATTTATAATTGCTTCAAATTTAGAGGGATCAATTTTTAAATAACCATGACCAACAATATGACCTAGGTAACCCAAAGATTTTTTCTCGAAATTACACTTTGACAATTTTACAAAGTGTTTTTCTTTTTTTAGTACATCAAGCACTTTCTTTACATGACACGCATGTTCAACCAAACTTTTACTAAATACAAGTATATCATCTAAATATACAAGATCAAATTCATCAATGAAAGGGCGAAAGAAATCATTCATGACCCTCATTAAAGTTGCTGGACCATTGCAAAGTCCAAATGGCATCACTATCCATTCAAACAAGCCCTGTTTGGTCTTGAAGGTAGTTTTCCACACGTCCTGGTCTGCAATTCAGACCTGGTGATAACCACTGCACAAATCCAACTTGGTGAAATAAACAACATTATTTAATTGATCTAATAAGTCATCAATGTGTGGAAGGGGGTAGCGTTTTTTCATCGTGATTTTGTTTAGTGCATGGTAATCTATGCACATCCTCCATGTGCCATCCTTCTTGGCACTAAGACAATCAGTGAGCCACATGGAGAGGTGCTCGGCCTGATGACCCCTTGGTCCAACAATTCCTGCACTTATTTCTTGATGTTGTCCATCTCAATGGTCAACATCTTATACATGCCAATATTTGGTAAAGGAGCATCATGCTGAAAATGGATCTCATGTTGGATTTCCCTCCTCGGAGGTAATCCCTTCGGTTCCTGAAGCAACTCATCATAATTAGAAATTAATTCAGATAATTCCTGTTTATGTTCCTGATCACAACCCTAGAAAACATCAGCTAATTCTACATTTTTTTCCCTTACAACCATCAGCATGCAACCCTTACTAGAATTCACTAGTCTTTTCATTTGTCATGCGCTTACAAGGTTGGTGTTGATTTTAGTTTGATGAGCCCTTACTATATATTATACCCCATCTTTTGTGATTTGATACTTGCTTTGGTGGCGAAAGAAGACTGTCTTTCTATCATACTGATATGGACTCCCTAACACCATGCCACAGATATCCAATGGTATCACATCCAGTTTTACTCCATCCACTAGCTTAGAAGTGATTACAAATTTTACTTTACACTACTGAGTTACATTCAGTTTTGATTTATCATGTATCCATCCCAGCAGGTAAGGTTTCGGATGTGGTTTCGTTTCTAAGCTGAGTTTCTTTACCAAGGATTTTGTGATTAGGTTTGCTTGGGATCCAGTATCAAATAGAGTTTCTACTTTTGTATGACTTATGACAACACTGATATGAAATAGTTTAATTCTCTTTCAATCATTAGGAAGGGACTCATTCACAGAACTACTACCTTCATGTGATTCAGAATTAACATGAGATGTAAGAGTACCTTTTGTTCCCATGACTTTGATTAATGCTTCATCTCCAGAATCCAATCCAAGGTCTTGTTGCGTAGTTTCCACTGTCTTCTGCTTCCCTTTTCCTCCATACTTCTTTCGATGCTTCTCTGGGTGTTGTTTCCAACAATGATCATCTTCATGGCCTTCTTTTTTGTAGTTATTGAAATATGGCCACTCTCCTTATTTGGTTGCTTTCGTCTTCTTCTCCTATCCTTTCCATTTCGCTTTAGATTTGCCATTAGGAGGTTTGAATGGTGGTTTTTTGGAATGATCATCTCTTTCATTTTTTCCCCTATTCTCAATACGAACTGCCTTCACACTGGTTGAGTCAATAGTGGTTGGTTCAAACAATAACAATGAATGCCTAATGTAGTTATGTAATGAGCCAATATACTTAGTTACAACTTCAGGTGTATCAAGTGCAATACCCAGATTAAGTGCTTGCTTTCTAAACTCCTCTATAAAAATATGAACATCCTGACCTTTGCCTTTCCTTAAATACTGCCAATTCATTAAAGCTTTTTTCTTGTATCCCATGGGATAAAATTGTTCCTTTAAAGTAGAAATGAAATCAGGCCATGAAGAAAGAAGGTTACCCACATTCTTATTGCTTTGCAATCTACTCTCTCACCAGACAAGAGTGGTACTACCCAGCCGTAGAGAGGCCAGCTGAATATTTTCCTCATCCTCCACAATCTTCTGAATCCCACAGTAGACCTTAATCTGCCTAAAACAATTATTAAGCTTATCTACATTGCTTTCACCATTAAACATGGGAAGATAAAATTTAACATATAATTTAAAGAAGGGTTTCTTAAAGGCATCCCTGGGATATCTGTGATTATGGTGGTGAGAGGAATAAGAACTTTCACTCATGGAAGGAGAAGGAGGGGGGTCTTCTCCACCATTTCCATGGCTAAACCTTGTTCTTCTGCATTTCTCCGATCTTCTCTCTCTAGCATTAAAACCAACTGACCGACATTATCTACCATTGAATAGAAGGTATTTCTGAAATTACGCTCCTCTTCAAGACGAGCTTCATCTTTTGCCATGTTTCTCCTTCGATGTGCACGCCCCGCTTCAGGATCGAAAGGTTCTAGTTCCCCTTTGCCTCTTTGGAGTTTGTTTCTTGTTAGCATACAAACATGCAATTCACATCTAAAAAGCCTTACTTTGATACCACTTGATCTAGGGATCTTGTTCTTATAGATGTATGAAAAGAATCACATGTGAAAATTGCATCTTAACATAGAAATTTAATGTGCACATCAGAAAGAAAAATAAACACATAAAGGCATGAAAAGAAGACACCAAGACTTGATAATGGAGTTTGTCCAACTTGGGCTACGTCTTCAGGCCTTGCTCAATCAATGGGGAGGCCTTCATTCATTAAATTGCATGAAAAGAAGAGAATACAATCATCAGTTACATAAAAGGAGTATTATACCTCCATTCTGAAAAATGGTTGAGAAAAGGAGAACTCAGATGAAGAAATGGATAGCACCATTGCATTCTTGGTGTCGAGAAACGAAAAAACCATATAAAATTTTCCCAATTCAGACAAAATGATCAATCACCTCTCCTGCAAGCTGTTGCCTCGAATTGTGTGCCAAAAATCCTCTCCTCGGATACTTTTTCCAATCATCGGGCTTTTATAATGTCTCTTTTGTGACAAAGGCTGCTTAAATCAGGGTTGTTTTGTTTATAATAGAGGTTGTTTAAATGGAAGGGTCAGCGAGCGCAACAGAGCCCTGAAGATAGCTTTTTATCGTTTAAAGCGATAATACACAAAACATAAGAAAATCCAACCAAAACCTTAAAAGACGGACTTCAAATATATCAAATCAAGCTTATAGACCCATCAGGTCTGGCCCCCATATCGCAATCACCATATTGCTGGTTCAATAGTCCTGTTAGCAGGGGATTGCCAACCATCAATCATCGATCGCTGATATTTGTGTTGGCTGATCACATCGGCATATTGCTCATACAACGGCTCGAGGTTTTGGTCTTTCATTCTACCAATTAGCGATCGATGATCAGCTGATCGTTCCGATCACAATCGCAAGTCGGCTCTGCCCGATTCAGATGTTGCGTGCCGGCCTTCCTCTACCATGATATTGCTGATCGCTTGCTTGAAATTGTTGATATCGGCCATCTCTTGCCTCCGATTGTGATTTTCCTTTTAAAGGCTTAGAGCCATTTTTTAAGATGAAATGCCTCCTTTTCCAAATGGACAAGGAAATCTTATTTCTGCCATAAATTCATCATCCAGACTCAGATTGGAGTGTCATTCACACCATTGGAATTAGGGTGACAAGCAATTTGATTTGATGTCAAGATACTTACATTTCTACCACTTTAAATTTTGAGATTTTTCCATGCCACTATATCTAAAGATCCACCTGGATCACTGCCCTACCATAATAAGTCCTAAGAGCTATCTTGATTAAAGGAATGAAAGAGGAATGGGTAGAAACACTAAACTTAATGAGAACAGGAGATATTTCTCAGGAAGATTATGATGAAATTATTCATTTGTGTATCAAGTGTTCGTGGGGAAGCACATGCACAGGATAAGCTAGCCAAGATCCAATAAGCAGAGGTAGCAAACCACATAGTGGAGGTGTAACATGGATGGAGATCAGTAACCTGCTAGAAGATTTTAAGATGGACATCCTGGGCACTCTTACAACATAGTTGGACGTCCTATAGGTCAAACAAAAATAGGATTTAGCAGAACAAAATTTGGCCATCTTCTTCCCACATTGTTGGAAGAATCACAGCCAACGAGAATGCCCGTTAGACATGGTTCAGATGTGTGCACCATATATACTAAAGATCACAACACTAAACAATGCCCATCATTACCCGGGCCGAAAGTAGTATTCAAAGAAGCATAGGAAGAAATAGAACTGGTATATCTGATGAACCATCATTGACAATGGCAAGTTAAACCTACAGGTATGTCACAAGACGCATCCCAATTATTTCCTTACTCATAGTTTAATCAACAATAGAACCTTGGGGAAGCCTGGCTAGGCCAATCACCCTACCCAAATTGGAAAAGCATACCATTCTCTATGACCTCCTCGTCAGCACAATCTTTTCCATGGAATGGTTGGACGAATTCTCCTTTCGATTTTGTTTGGCAAGGCAATCCCTATCAATCCCAGTGGCCTGCCTCCACCTCTGAAAATCTGAATTGGTCTACAAAATGGCAGTGACCTCTAGGGATATCTAATGTACCTATGGGGACAAGCCCTCAGCCTCAACCCACACTATCAGCTCCTTATACATTACAACAGAATTATCAACCTCTTCTATGGCCACAATTACCAGCTGAGCCAAACCTGAATCCTAATAACAGGCAAGTCCAGCTGGTACAGATTATTGGAAACCCAGAATATGGGATTGAGTAGAAAGAATGTAATGATCTTAGATTGAGGTCAGGATGTGTCATTACCCCTAAGGAAAATAGGGACCAACCTTCAATTGAAAATGTAACTCCACCTGTACATATTCCATCACCTATACATGTTCCACCACTTGTAAATAATACTGAAGCAAAGCAAGGGGAAGAAATATATCAGCACGATGACCCTGAAAAACTTATAGTCACTTCTCCTCCATTCCTCAAAGGCTAACGATACCTAAACCGATTGCCTACCCTAATTTCGACCTTGTAGGGGAACTAAATTTTTTTTGTATTAATATTCCTCTCCTCCAAGCTATTCAAGACATTCCCATCTATGCCAAAACAATCAAAGAATTATGTGTAAGGAAGCCTGTGAGAAGGGTAAAAACCTCACCCACTATCCACATTGTAGGAACCTTATCTGATCTACTCTTGGCAGAGGAAACTCGAATAAAGTATGAATTTCTTGGAAACCCCATAGTAATAGTTCAGATATATGACCGCTCCTTTCCAAATACACTAGTTGACGTAAGAGCTACCATTAACATATTAACAACAAAAACTTGTCAAGCACTTGGCATTACAGCCTTAGAATCAACCACCACTTTATTAGAACTTGCCAACTGATCGGTGGTAAGACCAGAAGGGATCTCACAAGATATCACAGTTTCTGTTGACTCATGGGAATATCCAGTAGATTTCCTGGTTATAAAATCAAGGAATAGGTTGGATGGGCATCCTTTGATTCTGGGTTGACCTTGGCTGGCAACAACTAATGCATATATTGGTTACTAAGAAGGCATCATGACTATTACAAAGGGAGATGTTGTAAAAAATCTGATGTTATATCCTCCTTTGAAGCCAAGTTTTCCCATTGTAAAAATATGTAAGTAGCCACTAGCGTGCCTGGAAGAGAGCATCTGTTCACCACTCACAGTAGTGGAAGAATTGGAATTTAAAGATCAAACTAAAGATGACGTTATCAACAATTTTGTAAATCATCCAGCTAATGTGAGTAATGTACAGTGTCAGATGTTGAAAGAAATCCTTGATAATGAAGCCATGGAAGATCCCCTGAAGGATACAGATGACAAAAATATTTAGATGAATATTGTTCATAACAGCAAACAAATTGAGATCAAACCAGGAAAAGTTCTAAATATCAATGCTAATTTGGATAGCGAACAACAGAAAAATATTATCCAGGTATTGCAGAAAAATAAAGAGGCTTTTGCCTGGGATTATCCTCATATGAGAGGGATAGACCCACAATTATGTATACACCACATTTATACAAATAAGGATGTGTGACCCATCTAGTAGACTAAACGGGGGTTGAACCAACACCTCAAGGATATTGTGAAAGAGGAATTGCAGAAACTACTATATGTAAACTTTATTTATCCTATCTCGGACAGTAAATGGGTCTCTCCATTAGTGGTCATCCCTAAGAAAAATGGGAGGTGGAATATTTTTGTAGAATATCGAGAACTAAACAAGGCAACATAGAAAGATCACTTCCCCCTCCCATTCATTGATCAAGTCCTCAATAAGTTGGCAGGGAAGCAGTTCTTCTCCTTCTTAGACGGCTTCAGTGGTTACAATCAAATTTAGATTTCCCCTGAAGACCAGGACAAAACAACCTTCACTTGTCCCTAGGGCACATTTTAATATAGGGTATTACCATTTGGCTTGTGCAACACCCCGACCACATTCCAGAGAGCTATACTAAGCATTTTTGCTGATAAATAAATGAAGGAATGGAGGTATTTATGCATGACTTTACTCCATATGGGGATGATTTTGATCACGCATTGCAAACACTAGAAAAGGTCTTAGAAAGATGCATCACTTCCAGGTTATATTTAAGAAATTTCAAGTGTCACATGATGATGACCAAGGGCGTGATCCTGGGATATTACATCTCTGCAACAGGAATACAGGTAGATCCAGAAAAAATACAGGGAATTCTTTTACTACCTACCCCCTACACCCAAACAGAGGTACGTAGTTTCTTAAGATATGCAGGTTATTATTGTAGGTTTATCAAGAATTTTTCATAGATTGTGGCACCCTTATACACTCTAATTGGAAATGTTGATTTCGGTTGGTCTGACAAGTGTGACATAGCTTTTGTAGGATTAAAGAAACTAGTCTCAACAACACCAGTATTACGTGGACCAAACTGGAAGCTACCTTTCCACATCTCCACGGACACATCAAATGTAGATATAAGCGCTTTCTTCGGCTAGGAGGAGGACAAGAAACCTTATACTATATATTACATTCAAAAATTTCACTCCTATAGAACTTAATTACACAGTGATAGAAAAATAATTCTTAGCTGTTATTTATGCAATAAACAAATTTAGACACTATATAACCAGCTACCATGTCTTTGTGTACACTGATCACTCTGCCATTCGGTATCTATCTAATAAACCAATCACAAATGGTTGAGTAACATGATGGCTATTGCTTGTGCAGGAGTTTGACATTACTATCAAAGATCGTCCAAGGAAGGAAAATCGAGTTCCTGATTTTCTATCTCGAATCTCGAAGGTAAATGATCCACTGGTAGTAGATGACCAATTTCTAGATGAAAACCTATATTCTATGGCAGTTAAGATGCCATGGTATGAAAATATGGAAAATTATCTGGTAGTAGGGAAGCCATCTAAACATTTAACGACAAGAGAAAGAAAATTGTTTGTTCAGTGCAACGCTTGGTTCTCTTGGATAGGCGGATATCTTTTTCATATAGGGGTCGACATGTGTATATGTAGATGTATCTGCGAGAATGAGATCCATGACATTATGAAGGCTTGCCATGATGAACCTTGTGGGGGACATTTCACAGGCCGAAGGACAGGACATATGGTATTACAAATGGGTTTTTATTGGCCCAATATTTTTAAGGATGATAAAAAATATGCCTAGGCCTGTGACAGATGCCAAAGGATGGGCCGACATGGCCAATCTGATGAAATTCCTCTGCAGCCACAACTTTTCATAGAACCATTAGAGTGTTGGGCATTGGACTTCATAGGTCCATTCCATCAGCCATCCAATTGGAAGACCTACATATTGGTAGTGACAAATTACCTGAAAAAATGGGTGGAAATAGTAGATTTACCAAGAGCCACAGAGGAAGTAGTGATTAACTTCCTTTTTGGGCTATTTGTGCAGTATGGAATAGTGTGAGAGGTGATCATAGATAGAGGAAAGAAATTCACAGGGGACAAGATTACTACCACTCTCAAAAACCATCATATCGCACACAAGATCACTGCTCAGTATCACTCGCAAGCGAACGGGCAGGTCGAAAGCACCAACAAGGTTATAGAAGCAATTCTAACCAAGATAGTCTCAACGCACTGGTGAGATTGGGCTGCTAGACTGCCAGAGACCTTGTGGGCCTATCATATGACTTGGAGGAATACTACTAGATACTCTCCCTACCAGCCTGTTTTCGGTAAAGAAGCAATTTTTCCAATCGAATTCGAAATAAAGACTCTAAGGATGGCCCAAGAAGTGGGTTTGGATTTAACAGAAGCCTAAACCAAGCTTCTTCAGTAGATTATAGAATTTCACGAGGCTCGATTGCTTGCTTTGCAATGAACTGCAATAATACAGTAGCAAAGGGCAAAATGGCATGACAACCTTATCAAGAAGAAAACGTTTCAAAAAGGGGATTGGGCACTTCTGTACGATTCTGGATTCTAGGACTTCTTGAGCAAGTTGCAAACAAGATGCCTCGGCCCTTATGAGATTTAAGAAGTACATAAAAATGGTACTCTTACCTTCACTACCATAGATGGATCCGACCATTCCTTTAAGGCAAATGGGCATCTAGTGTGCCTCTATCATCAACCACTCACCAAGGAGTCTTTCTGCGAGCAGGTATGCAAGGACCCCTCCATGAAAATTCTAGCTGCAACGAATGATAACCCAACAAATTTTTCTTTTAAAATTTGATATTTCTTGAAAAATTGTAAATAATGTACATATCTTTCTAGGCATCACCATGCAAATATGAATCTTTTTAGTTTCATTTTTCTCTTCTTTGTTTTTGCTGTTCAAACAATTGAACATTTGTCGTTCAATTGATTGAACACCACAATTTTCTTTTGTCGCATTTCGTTATTCAAACAATTGAACATTTTCCACACAATTGATTGAACAACACATTTTTATTTTTGTTTTTCGCTGTCCAAAAAATTGAACGTCTGTCGTTCAATTGATTGAAAATCACATTTTTATTTTTGGTTTTTTGCTATTCATACAATTGAACTTTTTTCGTTCAGTTGATTCAACAACAAATTTTTCTTTTTATAATTCGTCGTTCAAACAATTGAACATTTGTTGTTCAATTGATTGAACAACACATTTTCCTTCGTTGTTTTTCACCGTTCAAACAATTGAACGTTTGTCTTTCAATTGATTGAACAACACATTTTCTTGTGTTGTTTTTCGCTATTCAAACAATTGAACGTTTGCTGTTGAATTGAATGAACAACACATTTTCCTTTTTTTGTTTTACGATGTTCAAACATGGAATGTTTTCCATTCAATTGATTGAACAACACATGTTCCTTTTTGTTATTTGTTGTTCAAACACGTGAACATTCACCGTTCAGTTGATTGAACAACACATTTTCCCTCCATTTGCTTTCGTTGTTCAAAGTATTGAATGACTGTTGTTCAATTGATTAAACAATGCAATTTTTTCTTATTTGTTTTTCGTTGTTTAAACTATTGAATGATTTCCATTCAATTGATTGAACAATGCAATTTTTCATTTTCCTTCGTTGTTCATACTATTGAACGACTGATGTTCAATTGATTGAACAACGCAATTTTTTCTTATTTGTTTTCATTGTTCAAACTATTGAATGATTTACCTTCAATTGATTGAACAATGCAACTTTTCTTATTTTCTTTCATTGTTCAAACTATTGAATGAATGTTGTTCAAGTGATTGAATAGTGCAATTTTTCTTATTTGTTTTCGTTGTTCAAACTATTGAACAATTGTCTTTCAAACTATTGAACAACACATTTTTTTCTTATTTATTTTAGCTACCCAAACAATTGAACAATTTTCGTTCAATTGATTTAAAAACATACTTTCGTTGTTGTTTTTCACTGTTCAAACCATTGAATGCCTGCCGTTTAATTAAGTGAGCAATACATTTTGCTTTTATTTTGATTTTGTCATTCGAACAACTGAATGATTGTCGTTCAATTGATTGAACAACATTTTTGTTTTTGATTGATTTCGTTGTGAAAATGATTGAACGAGTGTCATTTAATCAATCTAACAACACTTTTTATTTTCTATTTTGATTTTTCCGTTCAAAGAAATTGAACAAGTGTCGTTCAATAGATTAAACTACACCTTTTAAGAGATAAATTGTGGATTTTTCTCAATTTTCTCTTGATCATTATGCCATTTTCTTCTTCTTTGGTATTGAAAATAAGCACCATTTGCATTGATTTGTGCCTCTTCTAAAAAAAAATGGTAATAACAATATTATGACTTCTAAAAGCCTTTTGTTGGTGATCTTTATCCATAAGCTAATACGGTGTATCTTTACAATGGCTCTCTGAACATATTTTCTTTTGGACACATCATGAAATGATTCATTATTCTTAATCCATGCAAACTTATTTTTACACTTACAAATGGATAAAACTCATCGATATAATGTTAAGGGGATAAGAGTATAACACTTCCATTGGCATCTTCTTACTTCTTACACCATCCTTGACTCTTAAGGAGAAAATGAGCCTCCCATTTTCTACAAGAAAGATTCCAAAAGAAAAACAAAATATAAAAATGCCTAAAACTTTGTCCAAAGAGGATAGGGGGTCTCATCACGAGCCAGTCTACCATGATCATAAGGATGTAATAGGTGACATTCCAACTTGGCTACCAAACCAAGGTAATGACCTTCTTGATAATTAATTTGTCAGAAGAATAGGGGATCTCATCACAATCCAACCTGATCATTTTTGTTGCAACCTGGTGAGTGGCACTATGGTTATCTAGTCACCATGCTATCATGATGGTCTCTTTGTGACAAAAAAATGAAATATTAACTTTAAGAAGGGCTCTGGCTCATTTAGGAGGGAAAAAAAGCAACCCTACTGAGGCTATGAATGCTTGCTGGCAGTAGTGGCTTTTCTTGTGCTATGGAGTATCATCTTATATTGCCATATGACATCTACCTCTTATCACCTATGACTTTATTTCTAATGAAAATTTCCATTTCGTAGCACTTTTACAAGTCGAATAGCATGGTGACGTTAATGTATATTTATTATATTCCATACGTTCGAGCATTAAATGACAGTCATTAAAAATAAATTCCTGATTATGCTGATGTGATTACTTCCACTTACGATAAAGATCTTTGACATAATGAATTTAAATTGTTGTTTTTATTTGATTTGGCCAATTCATGTCTCACAACGGATATTTCTTAAATGCTTTACTAATTTCTGCGACGTGTTCTTTAGGTTGGTCGCTAGAATTTATTTTGCACTGGTTTATTTTTCTATTTTCCGCGTGGTGAAAGGATGTAGATGCCCTTTTCTCGTTAGAGGGGGGATGGCCTACGTATGGACAACACGTATTCCAGTTATGGATAACTGTGTGACAATCATTCAAATTACCTCCGGAGTATGAACTACATGATGAGCATGAATGTGTAATAATTAGCAGAAAATTATGATTGGTCGAAGAATGGAAACCATTATGGTGGGCATGAAAACCTAAGATTTTGCATTAAGTATGGTTAACAGGATGAATGACTTAACTAAAAACGATAATAATTATCCAAGCAGCTTCATTTGTTTGATAATTGTTGTAATATACATTGTTGTTATGTTGCATTACAGTGGTAAAACACAGTTGTATATAGAAGAACCAGACTCTTGTGCAGGAGATATGGGCGGAAGAGCAATCTGGAGGGAACCTCTAGTACTGATGGTGTCAAATCAAGCTCACAAAATCCTTGAACGCGTTGGCTGGTTGTAGTATTTAAAGAGATTGCAGGGATTCCATGAAGAGCTAACACTGGAATTTCTGCAAAATCTGCAGAATGATAGTATAATGGTCAAAGGCATAAGCATGATGGTTTCTAAAGAAGTCTTGGTTGAAGTTATCCAACTTTCAGCAGAAGGAGCGAAATGGGCAGAAAAACACGTCCTTTTATGCAATGCAATTGATGCATTCCAGGACCCAGGCGAGTGGCTGGTACGAACGGGGAAAGGAATTCATCCTTCAGCGTTGCAGAAACCATGGCAAGAGTTGGCATTCATCGTCCAAAGATATATCACCTACGATGGTGGGCATGACGTGGTAAAACCCTGACAACTGAAACTTCTAGCTATTTTAAAGCAAAGAATTTCAATTAATTTACCATTTTATCTAAATTCCCTGTTACACGATGTTGTCCGATGGGTAAGGACAGCCAAGGACCCACATAGTGTATTCAGCCATCATGGTTTAATTAAGTTAATCATCACATATAGATTGGCATAGCAACAATTATTATGGGACAGCATCATAAATCTTACCTTGGCTCCACCTTTGGGAAATAAGGAAACAGAGCAGCAAGGACCAAGAACCCCAGGCCCAAAGAAAATATTAAAGAAAAAGAACCCATCTGTACTCGTATAATCAGGTAAGCGTAGACGCTCTATGCGAGTAAAAGCCCAACGGTACATCCCAATCCAAGTAGAGGAAGCTGGACCATCCTGCACATCTCCTCTTAGTTCGCAAGACCCTCCTTTGCAAGACTATGAGGAGGAGGTCGCAAGGTTTTTGGGAGGCATGGGATTGTTTACCAAAGGTAGGAAACATCCACGGAACATTGAAAAATAGAATTGCACCCCTGACTGGTTGGACCCTGCTGACAATTTCAGTGATGAACAAACCCAGCCATGCACTAATGCCATGGAGGAATATAGGGAGTCAATGCTTGCTATGGAAACACCCCTTGAAGTCGAGGAACATGAAGAAATGGCCAGCATAAAGGAAACTCAAGTAGTAGGCACCGGTCCAGTGGACCCCCTAGTAGAAGGAAACCCTGAAGATGAAAAATTGAGAGATGCCAATCAACCAAGTGAATTTAACTTTTCAGAGTCCCCTGTGGACGAGGCCTACCAAGGAGAAGACCATAAGAATAATGATTGTTCAGGAGATACCGTTTCATTGGGATCTCCTGAAAACAAAATACATAATAATTATGAGTTGGAAGGTGAAATTCCACCAAAAAAATAGTTCCAATTAGGAACATTCCTGATGATGACATAGTACAACCTGTACATGTAGTAAAGGATAATGCAGCTCCAAAGGGAGGCCCTAGAGTAGAAACTCCATACAGGCCTAGGCTTAAAAAGGTGCTCATAAAATACAGAAAATGTTGGAAATAATACTGAGAGGGGGGTGAATCAGTATTATTAGATCAATAATTTTATTTCCAAAATATATTTATATATGATACTTCAGTGAAGTGAACTAGCGTGTACACACAACTATGATTAAAGAAACCAACATATATCCAGAGAACTTGTGATTTAGATAATTTATCATGTGTTGATCTTAAACCAGTACATCAGTAATTTATTAGATAGTGTAGTAAAGCAGAATAAAGCATCACACATAAGCAACACACATGAACACCAAGATTTAAGGTGGAAACCCAATGTGGGTGAAAACCACCTACTGCTATCGTCTTTGTCTCCTTTTAATAATAAGAAAATATGTTTACAATTTTGTACTGGTGCAAACTCATACTAGTATGCAGGCACTCACCAGCAGAAGGCTACAACATTATCTCATTTTCCAGCTTCCAATGGAAGGGAGATACAACCCCCTAGCTCTTGTACTAACCAATATGATTACTAGTACGTAGGCACCGACCTACAGAAGGCTACAACCTTCTTTCTTCCTCCAGGGACCATGTTTCATGAATTTTCAGATTAGATACGCCTGGATCACAACACCACAATCTGAAGGCCATGTTTCATCCAATTTTCATATTGGACCCATCAAAACTTTTTAAACTTAAACTGCATTAACCAACATTCAGTTAATATGAAGAATCAAATCACTGACACCAGAACACTGTGCTGAACCCATAACCCTGCATCATGATTCATAACTAGCTATAACCTCAAAAATCATGCATTTGAGTGTATACACTACTTTTCTGAACTCAAACTGCATGGATACGCTACTTCTGTTAATCAAACCTGTGTATATCTTCAAAGCTATTGCAAACATAAACTTTTGAATCAAGTCTATACCAACTAGCAATATATTGAATATCTATTGTCATCTTACAGAGCTTTACATAGGAAACAACAAAGATCACTTCTTCTCACTTACACAATCATTCAATCAAATACCAGCCTCCTTATGCATTCAGTTTTACAATAGATCTAAGAAGATTTCATTGACAGACAATAGTAAAACAACAAAACTGATATGATAGATCGGTCATCCTTGAACATCAATCCTTTTCTTTTACATGCACTACTTGGAAGAGCTGAACTGGCATGTATACGCACCTTCATCAAAGTGAACCAGCATACAGATCTGCAAATACTTACTTCAAAACTTTGTTGTACCTCCGGACTTCAGAAAAACCCAAATCCCGATATTTAAAGAATAAAACAGGTGTACATAATTAGATCTAGGACAATATTAGATCATTCAATAATAATAAGTCATTATGATCTTGATCTATCATTAGATCTCACCCATCAGCAAATGCTCAAGTGCATATTTAGTCTAGATCAAGCAAAAATCAGAAACCCATAACATGTATATTTTCTTTTGATATGACACTTCATAAGATATTCATTACTCGTACACTTATCCCTTTGATCTTCTCCTCATAGACTTAGATCCTTTGTCACTACCTTGGACCAAAAACACTTAGGACCAATACCTTGGACCAAATACCTAGGGTCAATGCCTCGGACCCTTGGACCAATACCTTGGACCAAATACCTCGAATCAAAACCTTGGTTTTCCTACATGTACGTGCTTTTCCACCTATGGGAGTGCATGTATACGTATATGATTTTTTTGTTATATGAACCAGTGTGTATATGTTGTTTTGATTAAGCGGACCTGCGTATACTTCTTAAAATACTTTACATCAACCTTTTCCTTTACATTTTTTATTTTGATCAGTAAACCTAAGTTCCACCTTCCTGTTCTTTTGTACCAATGTCCTGGTACTTCTGAATAGACCTGTTACACTGTAATTTTCCATATTAATTCTAAAATGGTTCCTTTGAACTAGCATGAATTCTATTAGATATGATATCTCTCCTGTAG
Organism: Pinus tabuliformis; assembly: GCA_031772625.1. Taxonomy (NCBI): domain Eukaryota; kingdom Viridiplantae; phylum Streptophyta; class Pinopsida; order Pinales; family Pinaceae; genus Pinus; species Pinus tabuliformis. The sequence continues at coordinate 1,182,147,956 of CM062809.1, forward strand.
ATTCATCTAGTTACCATATACAAGTGATTTGTTCTACCATAAGTGGGTTTCCATCAAGTACAACACATGTATCATAATGCAACAATCTCCCCTTTTGGACTTGATGGAAACCATGTTGGTGTTTATTACTGCACAATGTAGAAATTGTTAGAGATAACAAGCAACACCAAAATACTCTCCCCCTTTGACATCAAGGGCAAAGAGTGGACCAATATATTCTCCCCCTTTGATGTGAAGAATGTCATATCTGAACAACTGAATATAAAAATTGATCATGCTCCCCCTAGGCACATGCTGGATTCTCTGATTAGACTCCCCCTTTGTGCATGTTTTGATATCATTATACATGCTGTGAAGCACTAACCGTCCATGCTCCCCTTGAGCACATGCAGAGTCTGCAAAAATATTTTTCAAAAGGATAACATGACTCTATAACTCAACTCTGTGAGTTTGACCTTCCTATCACCAATGACTCATACATACATCAATGTCCCAATCAAGTAGGGATATAACAAATTTTACCCATCCACCCAACCAAGTGGGGATATACCAATTGTTTATACATGAAATAAAATAAATATTATATCATCCATCCCATGCAAAGTGGGGATACAAATTACATCATTTGTCCAATAGGACTCATTCAAATGTATTAGAAGTCATATCACACCCTAGACTTTTACATGACTTAAGCAATGTTTGCTTTTTGGGGCCTATCCCAGGTTCGAAAGAGTTATTAGCCAAACAAATCCTACACTACCAGCCCTTTTGGCAACAGTCCATAGAGCGCGGACTAAAGTCTCACCCGAGGTAGTAAGGGAGGGTACTAGAACCGGGTTTCTACACCCTTGGGATGTCTTGATGTGGTCTGGAGGGGTCATGAACTGTTCTGCGGCCTCGCACCACTCTATACTATTGCTGGGCTTCCATGTAGATCCGCACAGATGAGCTTTCTTATTAATGAATTTATTACAGATCTGATCTTCTTCTTATAGTCTTTAAGCAAACATTTACCAATAAAACCCAATGCGTGCAATCACAATTCTTAAAGACAGTGCATAAATTTAGAACATAAGCAACAGATAGATTCACGATAAAGCACACAATGATTCAAGAATTCTTATCTTTATTTATCTTCTATCAATACAACCAGATCCACCCTACGCACTGAGCTACAGGGGTTCATGCACACAGCTGTGGACTCTACCAGGCTTCTGCGCACACAGATGTAGAGCCTCTATCTATCTACCAACACCCTTGACTCAGACTTACAGATGCAAAGAGAATATTGCCTTAATAAACCCATAACCTTTAAGTTCAAAACCAAAAAAACTGACTCCTAACCATAGAGCCTTGCTCTATTTATACATTTCCATGGTCCGTGGACCATGGGCAGGCCGACTCACTTTCTATTTTCTTACATTATTTTCGGGCATACAACCCTTTGATTTTACTCATTACAATTCATGCTTTGTGCACCTCATGGAGCTCTTACCATACTTTTACCCAAAATTGTGGGCTTTGAGCCCCAAAACTGTTACGCGGACCCTCTGCTACCCAACAAGCCCCCAACAAAGTCATCCTGACTCGTCCCGAGTCACTCAGCTGGTGCAACAATCTTCGTGTGGAGATCATTCAACGACTTCTGTGCTTCACTTACATTCGCAACAAAATTTTCCGCCATCTGCTGTACCGGTTCTACGCGAGCCACCGATGCATCAGTATCAGTTTCTGTTGCTTGTCCGGGTTCATATACTGCCCGCATGTGTGCTAACTTTCGCTTGATGTTGGTGTAGACCGTGAATGCATCATCAAGCCATGGCTGGATGTGTTCTTTAAGCACTACTTCCTTCTACTGAGCGGTGTCAACTTCTGCCTTGAGAACCTGGGCCTCCCTCATTTTGGCCAATCATTGTGTGATGGCGACAGTTTGCGTAGTTCCCTGGACTTTGTCGTAAGCCTGATGTAACTCATGTGCTTCTGCCTCTACCTTTTGTAGAGTTGGGTCTTCCTAGAGAGATGTGAGCGTCAGGAGGGACTGATCCAACAATTCCGAGCAATCTTGGACAACGCACTTTATCACTTCCATTCCTGCTTTAATTTCCCTATGACACTGCTCTCGAACTTTCAAGGGTGTGGGTGGTTGTGCCTTTAGTCCTAGCTCCAAAATTTGTAAATTTAATTCCCACTGGGCTTTCGCAGACTCCTCTTGGACCGTACAGAATCCTGCGGCCATGTGATGAATCTTGTCAGCTATAGGAAGTTCTGTTGGGAAAACCAACTCCAGTATCTTGCTGCAGGCCTCCACCACAGCCTGTTCCACTTCCTAGTTTTATGCGACCAAGTCATCTCACTGTAGACTGACTTGCTTCAGATTTTCCTTGTGCTCCATTAAGATTTGGAGGGCACGGCCTTCCCTGGCACGAAGCTCAGCAGTTACCCCATCCTGCAGTTGGTATAGGGTTTCTCTAGGAAGGGCAGCCAAATTCAACCCCCAACTTCTCATGTCACCTTCGGCTTCTACTAAGACAACGCTTGCTGGCAACACTAAAGTGTTCATTGTGTGGGTGCACACCATCTGCTCGGCTGCAACTGTGTCATCTGCTAGGTTTGGTATCATCCCTCCAAGGGGTCACACCTGTAATTCTTGCAACTACACTCTAAGCTCCCCCAACATAGTTATCTATTTTTTCATCAGCTCCTCCAATGCACCTGGAGTGACATTGTGTGCCGGTTCACTGCTGTCAAGAAACTCTTTCTCCAAGGTCTTTGTTGTCTTTGACTTTTTGCATGTATGTGGCGATTCCTTGATGCATGGCCTCTTGCCTTGGGTTGATTTTGTGGGAAGGTCCATGTGTTCCCATGTCTCTATTTCCCTCTGCATGTCCTGTTCCGATGACATTTCCTGATCTTCCGTGATCTCCTCGGCTATTACTTCCTTGGTCGCCTCCTGCTGCGAAGCTACCTTTTGTCCCTGACGTGTCCTTTCTACTAGTTTAGTGAGTTGTAGCTGGATTTCCTTATTTCATTTCCATGCCACCATCCTTTCTAATACAGCCACGTCTAGGGCACACCACTTTGGAGGCCATGCTGCCAGTACCTCGTAAATTGCGTCATCCATTGCAATGAATGGAAGCTTTACCCATGTTTGTTTTGGATCCTTTCGCGCCCGGATATATAGGTTATGCATGTCCGCTTGAACTTAGTTGTGCTTTGCAAACTTTTGTATACTTTTAGGGACAATTGCAGTCTACGGGCGATCCATGTTCGAATACTCGCCTCCACGAATATGCAAAATACCTTGATGTCATGAATCGTCATGGCGTCCTTTATAGCCTAGAGCGAGTTATACCACATTGCTTTAGGTAGGCTCTTCTCTATGCTGGGAAACTGGCTACCTCGTGGTATTTCTCCTGCAACCAGAAGGATTGATAGTAGCAACCATGCATAATGGAAAGTCTTACCTTTCTCCTATGCTTCCTTACAATTGGTCAAAAATTCGTTGCATAGAAATTGTGCCCAGTTGAACTGATCCCCTTCTGCACACTGCTCCGCAAGTGCAATGATAGGGGCTAGCACCTCATCTACGTGGCATTTCCTCATGATTTTACTGGCCAGTAGCTGGTGGCGACTTGCACCCCTCGGTCTTTGATGCTCACTATGGCATACCCACGCTTCATTGCTACGGCAAGACCCACATTGCTACTGGTGCTGGCTATGTCTGCGAGGTCGTTCCCTTTAGTAGGAAGATGGGTAAGTCGGTGTATTAAATCGATCGTGATGGGAATTGGTTCCTCTAACCAAAGATACCCATCATGTACCAGACATAGTAACTGTTAGATAACAAAAATGGTGATGGCCGCGAGATGATAGTGGGGTATCCACCTCAGATTGAGTAATCTCGCCTTTGCCACACCCCTTAGCCAAGTCTGCTGCAGTAATTTATCTGCGGCCAATGGAGGGAACTTCTCACTATTCACAAGATCCCAATCTTCAAACTTGATACTTGGTATTCGGCCCAGCGGTAGACCATCAAACCTTATCTCTTCTGGGAGAAGCGGGGTCTCGAGCATACTCTTTGCGGCGTCTAGGAACTTCGGTATCTTGGCTATCCCATTTCATGGAATGATATATGGTGGAAGCGATGATATTTGGATAGCATCCTCTGCTTCCTCATCCTATGCTTCGATCTGAGCGATCAGGTCCTGCAAATCTTCCTCATCCTCATCGATTTCAGTGGTGATTTCTTTGTACTTTTCTGCCACTGACAATTTACTAAATCTCGGTGATACCCGGACTGGCCCCATAGTCTGCTTGTCTTTTCGGGGTCGCGGTGTGTGAGGGAAATTTGGAACCTTGGGGGCAGTAGTTGCTTCTTCCGGGTCCTCCTAGGTCGGATGCAACTATTCTGTGAACCTTGCTCTTGTTATAGCCATGGTACTCATTGGAGGTCTAATAGCTAGATGGTTACTATTCTGTACCAGCTCAAATCTCAAATATCCCAGTGTTGGCCAAGTGTTTTTGCAGGACTACGTGAGTTTGAATGTAATCCTTCCCTCCACTTTCAACTCATTAATGTCTTCTTGGTGGCAAATCTTTTTGTATCTATCTCGGAACTCCTGCCTTAATGGCTCGTTGCCCACTCCTCTCTGCCATAATCCGAACTTCTTGTCGTGAATAGTGACATTAACGGTCACCTCCCAACCTTCCCATGCGGTAGTGCAACTCCTTCGGCGGGACTGCGATCTTACTGACCAAATGACCCTGCACGAACCCTTATTTCTGCGCAGGCCTTCCACAGACTTGTTTATAGTCCCTCACCTTCTTTCAACTACTTGGGGCGTTGAGATTGTGCTTTCCATAGCTAGTTAGGTGGTCGCACCCCAGGTGTAAGATTTCCACATCCTCGTGAGCTCAGGCTGCAAGCACCTTTTGAGTGCCTTCATATCCATTATCCCCTTGTTCACTGTTTAATATCGTACACTCCTCTATTGGTGCTATCGCAGCCATGCTAGCAGGGTTGCGGCACGTTCTAGTACCTTGGTAGACCTGGCCAGGCCTGGTTTCCTTATTTGCAGATTTGCATGGCCCACTTGTGTGATGCCAGTTTTCATTTTGCTGATTCCTTCCTCCAACCTCATGCTTTTCCTTCTCAGCCACGCCCATTATTAATCGACTTCGTGAAGCTTGTTGCTACCCTACTCATTCTTGATTCCCTCTTGTCTTACCATCGATAAAATCACCTTCGCCCCCCTCGTTCTGTAGCTGGTCTCATAGGCCCATCGTACCCTTGGTATCCGCAGATTCCTAGTGGGTCATCCTATCAGGTGGACACTATTTATTCTCCCCCCTATTTTCCTGCTGGCTTTATCGCGAATAGCTGGTGGAATGCATCACTGCGGTGAATTCGGATTTTTGATTCTTAGTTAGTTAGGCATTTGCACTACATACATCTGCACCTTACGCCACTTATGGACGCTCACCTCGCTCTGTTCTCCAACCCGTACATGTGCCAACCTTCTACATTCACGCCACTTTCTCCTAATCTTTTGGCATGTATTCCACCCTTGTGCAGTTGTGGCACCCAACACCCCTATTTGTGCACCATGTTGCTTCTGTTCCAAGCTTGTCGTTTCGTAACGATGAACGAGTTCCTCTGCTTTCATTGCACCCCCATCTGTTGGCAGCTCCCTTGCTTCTATCATTACACGACATAGTGATCTAACCATCATATTACAATTTAGTGTTGTTACCTCATGTAATCAGTTTTTCCATCGCTCAATCTCTTCATCCGAGTCTGACGTGCAAGAACTGTCTCGTTCCCATGATATTCTCCCATCCATTGTTGGATTCACCCGATCCTGATATTGCATTGTGATCTAGTAAATACAGTCTAGTTCATTGTCACTGTCCTCATCGCGCGCAGGCTCAGTATAGTGCGCCCCTTTGTCTGGGTCCAGCGGAACCATGACGCGGAGACACTTTTTCTTGAATATCATTTTTCGTCGCTTTAGGTTGATGAATCCATTCATATATGTGGCCCAGTCTATCCCTAACAATGCTAGATACGGGTTATTGTCATCCATAATTTTTATTACTTCAAAATATGTTTGTGTCCTCACACCATCAATGTCTACTGTGACTCCTTGTAGTCTCCCCATAGGTAAGATCTTCTGTTGGTTCACCATTTGTAATTGAATAGGAGACCATTGTAGAGTAGGCCTACCAATATTCTCCCAGGTCTGTTTAGGTAGCACATTTGCATCTGACCCCAAATCCAGAACGACCTGATCCATCTCATAGTCACCAATTTGGGTAGTCAACCGCATTTCCCACCCGGTGTGCAAAGCATGCTTGCCTAGTTTCTTGACCATGCGCGGTTCATCTGACCCTGCACACCTAGTTATCAACTCTTGGAATCCCTTAACTGCTTTATTGTCCCATAGAAGCTTCATGCATGTCTCTAAAAAGGTAGTTAACATAAAAGGATCCATTTTCGGTTCAGCTTAATCCTTGCTACCTGAATTAGAAGCCTCCACGAAGCTCTTCTTAGCCTCCATAAATGTTTCTTTCGTGTGTTCCAAATCAAACTCAGGTTTCTTTGTAGGGGCCTTGCAAACCCATGTATCCTCCTTAGGTTGCTTCCCCTTATCTTCTCCTGTAGTGGCACCACTTCTGAGCACCATGTTCACGTTAGGGTCCTCTTCGCACAGTTCAACCTTCATCATTTGGATGTTCTGAGTGGGAGTACTCTGAAGCACCCCTTTTTCGTGCATCTGTGCAATTAGTGTGGGGAAATCTATTACTTGATGATCAAATTGGTAATAGTATGGGCAACATGTCCTGGTCGGGTTCGTGCAATCACGTGCATAGTGCCTAGGTCCTCCACAATTGTAGTAAATTAATTGTCCACAACCTTGTCCAGGTCCCATTCCTTGTTCCCTCTTGCGTCCCTGGAATCCACAGCGCGCTATTGCTGCAGTTGGATCCTAACATTATGCCTCATTCTACATCATGTAAGCAGGTGTCTGATCCATCAGCAACTCATAACTTCAACAATTCCATTTTTCATGGCCCATCGATCTACAAAAATTGCAAAATATTTGTTGGGGGGGCTGTATAAGTTTCTACAATAGACGACAGTTGTCTGTAGTGTACTTTCCCCCCACCTAACAGATCGCGCACCAAAGTGTGGGCACTGCGCTTGGCCCTACTTGTGCCTCTGGTCGCAATGGAATTGGTCCCCCACTTGCGGCATAGTTTGCGAATATGGGGCAGTGGTCCTTGTCGTGACCTTGGCCTATGCATTTGATACACCACACTTCTTCACGTGTCTCTGGTTGAGGTGACCTATCTTGCTTCAAAGTTTGCATCTCTAAGCATAGGTTTTGTAGTTTCACGTGGATTTGCTAAACTCCCAACCTCGGATCCTGTATTGGATTTTCATGCAACCTCATCGCTATCTCTAATGCTTCAGCTTGGGTTGAGATCTTTTGTTGTGACAACACCATCCTCAGATGTGGTGTCAAAGACACCACAAACCACAAGCAGTGATGTGCATCTGTTAGCATCATGTTAGCCTCACAGATTGTACACTTCAATCTTTAATCCAGATCCTAGAGGGTTTCACCAAGTAGCATCACGATCTCCTTAAACCCCATGATCGACTGCATTTCTGATTTTGGCCGGCTAAATTCTTTATTCAATGCATCCTGGATCGCCGCTATTCCCGCATTCAGGTGATCACTCGAGTAGTTTGTATACCACGTCAACGTGCAGTCCTACAATGCGCTAACTAGAGTAGCCTTTTTGATGTTGTCATTTGTTACACCTTGGGCTTCCCATATAGCCTTTATGACAAACCAAAACTGATCTGGTTCCTCATTTCCTACGCCTCTAAATACCGGCAACTTGATCGCACTCGCCATTCCAACCCTGGGTGTTTACAGAGGTGGGGTAGGTGAAGGTGGGTTTGATGTAGGTGAAGTAGGTGATGGCGTGGATGGCGGTGCTATCAGTGGAATGCACTGCTTTATTAATAGGACTGTGCTTCTTGGAGAGAACCCTATAAGCTCCTCCTCTCTTTCTCGCGAAAGTGAAATCAGAGAACTGTTTTCTAATCCTTCTGTCTCTCGGTAGCCTCTTTAGCTCCTTGTTACCCCAGACATCAATGGATGCACATAACCCATTTTTCACATAACAACATTTTAATCCAAGTATTAAGCGATTTGATGTACTTACCCCGCGGTCCTTGGAGAAAGTGCCTTTCTGCTTCGTTGTAACTCACAGTTGTGTCTATTTCAAACTCGGTGATAAACCCTCATATTATTTGATCCAACCAGTGATCTATTTCCCGTGTGATTTTATCTTCAGATGCTTCCAGCCTACACACCAACTTTGGCGTCCATGCGATGGGCTGATCCTTTGCACCTTCGCTCACTATCAGCTATCTTCACGATCCACTCGTACAGTTCTGTCAAGAAGGATGTGAAGAAGATCTCATGGATTTCTATGTATATGTAGCGATCCATCCACCTTTCCTCAGATATCCGTGGATTTCTGTTTTCCTGTACCCCAAACTCATGAAGCTTCTGATCCAACCGATCTTCAAGTTCTTTCTTCATAGGGTTCTAGTGTTTCGACATCAGACATCCCTTAGGCAGATCCCAGTCTCGGTAACGGAACCATTTGTTGGCTTGTTGGGGCTTGACCTAGGTTCAGAAGAGTTATTAGCCAAACAAATCCCACACTACTGGCCCTTTCGGCAACACTCCACGGAGCACGGACTGAAGTCTCACCTGAGGTAGTAAGGGAGTGTGCTGGAACTAGGTTTCCGCAGCCTTGGGATGTCTTGATGTGGTCTGGAGGGGTTGCGAATCGTTCTACAGACTCGCACCACTCTGTACTACTGCCACGCTTCCGCGTAGATCCGCATAGATGTGCTTTCCTATTAATGAATTTATTATAGATTTGATCTTCTTCTTATAGTCTTTAAGCAAAAATTTACCGATAAAACCCAGTGTGCATAATCACAATTCTTAAAGATAGTGCATAAATTTATAACATAAGCAACAAATGTATTCACGATGAAGCACACAAAGATTCAGAAATTCTTATCTTTATTTATATTCTGTCAATACAACCAGATCTGCCCTGCGCACTCAGTTGCAAGGGTCTGCGCACACAGCTACGGACTCTACGAGGCCTCTGCGCACACAGCTGCAGAGACTCTATCTATCTACCAACACTCTTGACTCGGACTTATAGACACAAAGAGAATATTGCCTTCATAAACCCATAACCTTCAAGATCAAAGCAAAAAAACTCACTTTTAACCATATAACCTTGCTCTATTTATACATTTCCATGGTCCATGGACCATGGGCAGGCCGGCTCACTTTCTATTTCCTTACATTATTTTTGGGCAGACAACCCTTTGACTTGACTCATTACAATTCGTGCTCCATGCACCTCGTGGAGATTTTAGCATACCTTTACCCAAAATTGTGGGATTTGAGACCCAAAACCATTACGCGGGCCTGTTGCTACCCAACAAGCAATAAATGGTATAAATATTTGAAGCCATGGCTGGACTCAGCAGCAATAATCCCAACAATGGAGAATGCGTGTGAAGGATAATTCTCCCCTTGAACTTGTGCTACCTGTGCATTGTTAACAAGTCAATAATCAAGGCATATTGTTAGTCAGATAAAAAATAATGAACAAAACATATCTTTAGACTGTAATCATCAACATCATACATAGCACCCATATTAGAGTTTGACCCACTGTTTTCCTGTCAGAAAAACATATACGCTTCTTCACCCATAGAAACCTCCATGTATATGCTACTATACTTCATGAAACATGCGTATAATAACCTTCCTCTAAAAAACTAGATTTAACAGCAGGATGATGCAACAACTACTCCCAGCTTTTGTCTAATATATTGAAATGTTTCTCTGGAAAGTGGTTTAGTGAATATATCAGCAACCTGTTATTTGGAGGGAACATACACCAACTTGACCTTTTGTTCAAGCACTTGTTCACGTAGAAAATGGTACTTGATAGGTATGTGTTTGGTCTTGGAGTGCATGAATGGATTCTTTGAAATACTGATGGCATTTGTATTATCACATAGAATGGAGATGGGTGGAGTACATTTCATCTGAATGTCTTGCAAAGTTTGCATCATCCAAAGTAGTTGTGTGCAATAAGATGCAGCAACCACATATTCTACTTCAGTTGTAGATAAAGAAAATGAACTTTGTTTCTTGCTGAACCAAGACACTAACCTGGAACTGATATAGAATGCACCACCACTAGTTCTTTTTCTATCATCAACACTTCCTACCCAATCTGCATCTGTATATACATGAAGAGTAAGATTTTCATCTCTAGGATACCATAGTCCAAAGTCCTGAGTTCCTTGAAGATATTTGAAAATTCTTTTGACTGCCTGAAGGTGTGATTCCTTTGGATTTTCTTGGAATCTTCCAACTATTCCTACTTCATGCATGATGCCAGGTCGGGTACCTGTTAGATAAAGCAGACTTCCAATCATGGATCTGTAAGTTGGTTGATGTACTGTTGTTGATTCATCATTTGAGCTAAGACTACATCCTGTTACCATTGGGGTACATACAAGTTTAGAATCTTCCATTCTGTACCTTTTCAAGATCTATTTGAGATATTTGGTTTGTCAAAGAAAAAAATCATCTTTAGTTTTGTTGAACTTGTAGACCAAGAAAATGGGTAAGTTCACCAAGACAGGACATTTCAAATTCTTGATGCGTTACTGAAGCAAAATTTTGACTCATGGATTCTTCATTGCTACCAAAAATGATATCATCAACATAAACAATAATAATTAGCAATTTATCAGTTTCAATCTTTGTATATAGATTTTTATCTGCATAACCTTTTGTAAAACCTTGTTGGTGTAGATATTTGTCAAGGCGATAATACTAGGCCCTTGGAGCCTGTTTTAGAACATAGAGAGCCTTTTTGAGTTTGCATACAAGTTTTGCATCATTTCCAAGAACGAATCCTTCTGGATGTTCAATATAAACTTCTTCTTCTAAATCTCCATTAGGGAACGTTGATTTTACATCCATTTGGTATACTTTGAATTTCTGAAAGCTAGAAAGAGAAAGAAACATACTTATGGCTTCAAGTCTGGCAACAAGTGCAACAGTTTCTTCAACATCTATACCTTCTTATTGGGTGTTGGGTAGCAGAGGTCCCGTGTAACAGTTTTCGGGCTTAAAGCCTAGAAGTTAGGATAATAATATTGTAAATATCCAAAATATGTAGAGCGCAAAACATAATAGGCTGAGTCAAAGGGTTTTCCACCCATGAGATAATATAGAATAATAGGAAGTAAGTCGGCCTGCCCATGGTCCATAGACCATGGGAATGTATAAATAGAGCGAGGATCTAAGGGTATAGGGCAGTTTGTGTTTTTGGATGAATTTTAGGGTTATGGTTGGGTAAAGACAATATCTTCTGCGTCTATAAGTCCGAGTCGAGGATGTTGGTAGATAGATAGAGGCTTTGTAGCTGTGCGCTCAGAGGCCTGGTAGAGTTTCAACTATGTGCACAGACCTCTACAGCTCAGTGCGGAGGGCAGATCTGGTTGTATTGGAAAAGAGTTGAATAAAGATAAGTTGATTCTAAAATACTGCATTGTCTCTGAAATATTGTAGCTCTGGTTAATTTTTGGCTTAAATATTTGTTTGATCTGTGCGCTTATGCTTATGTTATGAGTTTATGCAAATCTATAACATTTCTGGGTACGCGCATTGGTGATTTCTATTAAATGTTTGCTTAAATAATGTAAGAAGTAGATATGATCTATCAGAAACTCAATATTAATAAGTAGAAAGGATTTGCCTTGTTCCGAATCTACGTGGAAGAAGAGTGGCACGGGGCCATAGAACAGTGCGCGAATTCTCTAGACCACATCAATACATCCCAAGGGTGCGAAAACCTGGTTCCAACACCCTCCCCTGCTACCTATGGTGATACCTCAGTCTGTGCTCTGTGGAGTGTTGCCAAAAGGGCCAATAGCTGTAGGATTTGTTTGGCTAATAACTCTTCTAAACTTGGGTCAAGCTCCAATAAGCCAACAAATGGTTCTGTTGCCAGGACTGGGATTTACCTAAGGGATGTTTGATATCGGGACGCTAGAACCCTACGGAGAAAGAATCTAAGGAGTGAGTGAATCGAGAGTGGTACGAGTCCATAGTAAGCCCTAGTATACTGACGTGAAAACCAGAGGATAACCATGACGAGTGCGATCTAGTTGTCAGTATTCAAAGGAGAAGGAAGCAAAGATCCAGAACAATTTTGGTTTATGGTAAGAGTAGTATGGGAAGTGCATAGAGTTACGGATGATAACATCAAAAAGGCTACCTTAGTTAGCGTGCTACAGAACTGCGCGTTGACGTGGTATATAAAGTACGCAACTGATCACCCGAATGCAAAAACAACAGAGATCAGTGCTAAATTGAAAAAAGAATTTAGCCAGTCGAAATAAAAAATGCAGTTGATCACAAGGTTCAAGGAGATCGCGATGATGCCTATTGAAACTCTGTGGGATCTAGATCAGAGATTCAAAAGTACAATCTGTGAGGCGAACATGACACTGTCGGATGCGCAGCACTGTGCATGGTTTTTGGCATCATTGACACCACATCTGAGGATGACGTTGTCACAACAAAATATCTCAAACCAAGATGAAGAATTAGAGACATCAATGAGATTGCATGAAACCCCAATACAGGATCTGGGGTTGGGAGTTCAGCAAATCCATGTGAAAATACAAAACATGTGTTTAGAAATGCATAATTTAAAAAAAGAAAAGGCACCCTGCCCAAAAGCATGGGAGGAGGTATGATGTATAAAGTGTAGAAGCTAGGGTCACGATAAGGATCACTATCCAGTCTTTATGAACTATGTGGCAACGGGGGGACCAACACCGTTGCGACCAGATGCAAAAACAGGGCCAAGCGTGGTACCCTCGCTCTGGTGTGCAATCTGTCAAGTGGGAGGAAAGCACAACACGGAAAACTATCATCTACATCCAAAATTTAACTAGACCCCCCAACAACTCTTTTGCAACTATTGTCAATCGGTAGGCCACGAAGAGTGAGACTGTCGTAGTTATCAATTATTGATGGACCAGTGACCTGCCTACAAAATGCAGACTGAAGCACAAGGTCAAGATTCATCTACGTGATAGCACGCGGTGGGTTCCAGGGACGTGGGCGAGGACAAGGAGGAATGGGGCCAGGAAGGGGCCGTGGGAAGCTAATATGTTACAACTGTGGAGGAACAGGACACTACACATGGGACTGTACCAGCCCAACCAGAATATTGTGCCTTTACTATGAGCAGTTCCATCATGAAATGATAGATTGCCCCACATTGATAACACATATACGTGAGAAGAGGGCGACGCAACCTACGACGACGCAGAACATCCATATGATGAGGGTAAAACCACACGAGGAAGACCCCAACATAAACATGGTGCTCAAAAGTGGTGCAGTTATAGGGGAGGATAAGAGGAAAGTATCCAAGGACGATGCTGGTGTTCGCAAGGAGACAGATCTGGAAGCTAGGAAGAGCTTCGTGGAGGTCTCTAGCCTAGGTAGTAAGGATCAACCCGAACAAGAGAGTGATCCCTCAATGCTAACTACCCTTTTAGAGACATGCATGAAATTGCTTCGCAACAATGGGGTAGTTAAAGGATTACAAAAATTGATAACTAGGTGCGCAGGGTCCGGTGAACCTCGCCTGGTCTGAAAATTAGGAAAAAAGGTGTCGCAGACTGGCCGGGAAATGCGATTAATGGTGCAGATTGGCAACTACAAGATGGATCAAATCATTCTGGACTTGGGATCAAATACAAATGTACTACCTAAATGACTTGGGAGTGCATGGGAAAGCCCACATTCCAATGGTCTCCTATTCAATTTCGGATGGCGAACAACAGAAGATCCTGCCCATGGGAGCACTACAAGGAATTATAGTAGATATAGAAGGCGTGAGCACTCGCACAGACTTTGAGGTAATAGAAATCATTGATGAAAGTAGCCCTTACCTTGCGTTGTTAGGGATAGACTAGGCCACTGATATGAATGGGGTTATTAATTTAAAGAAGTGAAAAATGATATTTGAGAAGAAGTCACTGTGTGGAGTCATTCCGCTAGACCCGGCTGAGGGACCGCGTCACATTGAACCTATGTACGACGAAGGAAATGATGATGAATTAGAATGTATCTACAAGATTACTACACAAAATAAATATTGGGTCAATCTGATGGCGGAAGGAAGAATATCATGGGGGCATGCAGAGTCCTGCGTCAAAGATTTAGATGAGCAGGATGAGTGGTAGCATAATCGGTTGAACAGAGTAACCACATTAAACTGCAATATGATGACTAAGTCACTGTATTGTGTCAGAGCTCAGGATCACGAATTTCTGATGTATGATTACCTAACAATAGTAGACGAATTCCTGACTAGATTTGAAAGCATTGTTCCAAAACACTAACGGTTTGATGCATTGAGATGGGCATTGCGTGCGACGCCTGCGCATTGGTGGGGCACACAAGAAGGAACCTTCAGCGATTGGTGTGAATGTAGGCACATGATGTAGATAAGATTTGAGAAGTTGGAGCTATGAATAGCTGAAAAATACGATGGACGTGATGACCCACACAGGGACCTTACCAGATGGGTCCAAGCCTATGGAGAAGAGCCTCAATCAGAGTGGGTACACTTATTTTATCATACCCTGGTTGTCATTCCAAGGAATTGGTATACTGAAACCGAGCTCCAACATGGCACATGCAAGTGGGATATCTTGCACGAAGGATTTTTGTTAACGTTCCTCTTTGAAGATCAATGGATGGATGCGGTGGATGATGTGTTGCAGATGGTCAATGCCACTATTTTCAGAATACCACTGCAACTAGAAGAATTTGTGTAGGCAGACTGGTCACGACAGTTGAGCCAAGCCTTGTAATGTTACAATGTGTAGGTAGAAGATGATGAGGACAACCCTAGGAACATCAGTATTCCGGAAACGAAGGGGAGTCGCGAGGTTAGCAGACCAGAATTTGAGGATCCCCACATCACAACGCCGATGAAAATGAAACAAGTAAACATTAGAACGGAGGAAGAGCTGAAGTATGCAAAACTTGGGGACTATTGGGACGATTCCATGGTGGAAAAACTTGTCGAAATGTTTCGAGAATATCAATATTTATTCTCGACTAAAATCACGGAGTTAAAAGGGATTCTCACCGACCTAGGAATAATGAAGATAACCCTGAAGCCAGATGCAAAGCTAGTGAAGTAGAGGCCTTATTGGTTGAATCCAAAATACAAGGCAAAGGTCCACGAAGAATTGGACAAGATGCTTGCAGCAGGAATAATTGAACTAGTGGAGGAGTCCGACTAGGTAAGTCCTATGGTTGTGTAGGAGAAAAAAAAAAAAAAGGTGAAATTTGCATCTGCGTGGATCTCTGGAAGCTCAATGATGCATGTGTTAATGATCCATTTCTGACGCCATTTACAGATGAGGTACTGGACAATGTGGGAGGACAGGAAGCTTACTCCTTTATGGACAACTTCTTAGGGTATCATGAGATCAAGATTGCGCCAGAGGATAGGAGTAAAACAACATTCACTACCGAATGGGACTGCTTTCAGTATACAGTGATGCCCTTTGGACTAAAGAATGCGCCAGAGATATTCTCGCGTGTCATGGTAGCTACCTTCAAGGAATTCATAGATAAGTTCTTAGAGGTATATCTTGATGGTTGGACTGTATTTGGGCTAGTTAAGGAACATACCGTGAGCTTACAGTTAATGCTGGATACGTGCCAATGACACTAGATTGCGCTAAACCTAAACAACTGTACTTTCCTCTTCCCCTTTGAGAACCTGCTTGGCCATGTGGTTTATAGGCAAGGCCTCATGGTGGATCCTGCAAATATTTCCATTATACTCAATCTACAAGCACCACGAAGTGTCAAGCACCTGTGTGCCACACTAGGACACGCTGGTTACTACCAAAAGTTCATCAACAGCTATGCGCAGATCATGGCACTGATGGAACAATTGTTGAAGAAGGACGCTACTTATTGCTGGAATAAGGAATGTAACAAAAGTCTGGAAACACTCAAGGAAAAGATGGCATCAGCTCCTATCTTGGTCTTTCCAAAATGAGACATCGAATTTCACGTACATGTTGATGCATCGTGTATCACGTTGGGCGCAGTACTCACACAGGAAGGAGTGGAAGGAATTGATCACTCAATCGCATTCGCAAGTCGAAAATTATCTAAAGCTGAGAAGAACTACTCCACTATAGAATGGGAGGGACTGGTGATGGTGTACGTGCTCCAGAAATACTGCCACTACCTACTTGGAGGACACTTTAAGATGTATACTGATCACTCTATGCTCAAATACCAAGTGAACAAGCCTATGTTGCAGGGGTGCATTTGCAGATGGTTGTTATTATTTCAAGAATATGACTTTGAAGTCATCATAAAGCCGGGACATCTAAATGCAGGTCCAGATCACTTGTCCCAGATTGAGAATGGCGAAGAGCCCACAAACTTAGAGGAAGGGCTTCCGGATGCACAGCTGTATGCAGTCAGGGTCGCAGATGCCCATTTTGAGAATATAATCCACTTCTTAACCACAGGAATCACACCGCAGGGATATTCCATTCAGTAAAAGAAAGAATTGGTGATACGCGTAGCAGACATTACTTTTATTGCAGGGCACCTCTACAAAACGGGCAATGATGAAATATTACATAGATAAGTACCTGAATTCGAGCAATGACAGATCTTGTCCGAAGCACATGGGCGGGTTTCCGGAGGACATTATGCAGGTCGTGCAATAGCATAGAAGATTCTTCGCGCCGGACTATGGTGGCCAAAATTACATCAACACTCGAGAACATACTGTTAGGCTTACGACGTATGTCAATAGACTGGGAAACCATTATGGAGGAATGAAATGCCACTCAAGCCATAGATGATGCTGCAACCGTTTGAAAAATGGGCGATTGCTTTTGTGGGGCCTATCATACCTCCAAGAAAGACGGGGGCATGTTATATCATCACAGTGACAGAATACTTTCTTGATGGGTGGAAGCACAACTGGTTAAAGACTATGCAACTACTACAACTGCGAAATTCTTGTTCGAGAATGTGTTAACGAGGTTTGGATGTCCAAAAATTTTAATGAGCAATCGCGGAACACATTTTCTAAATGAGACTATCAGTGCACTCAGTGAGGAATTTCAGATATATCATTAGCAGAGTACGCCATATCATCCACAAGAAAATGGGATCATTGAAGCAATTTACAAAATTTTGGAGACAACGTTGACCAAGGTATGTAATGTGCATCGAAACGATTGGGAGTTGCGCATATCTGCTGTGCTATGGGAATACCGAAAAACATGCAAGAAGCTAATGGGCTAGACCCCTTTCCAGTTAGTCTATGGCAAGGAAGTCATCATGCCAATGGAGTATTTTTTCCTAGTTTACGAATAGCAGCAGTGACAAATATGGCAGACTATGGAGCGTTGGCAGAAAGGATTGCGCAACTGGAGGAACTTGAAGAGGAGCGATTTCTGGCAAGATTTCATCAGCAAGTACAGAAGTAGCGAGAAAAATCTTGGCATGATCGACATATCAAAATGCACACGTTCAAAGCCAATGATCTCGTATTACTATATGACAACAAGTTCTAGAAATTCCCTGGCAAACTATGCATGCATTGGTTAGGACCCTATGTAGTCAAAGAAGTTACAGATGGAGGCACGGTCTAGCTTGCTAAGCTCAATGGAGACCCCTTCCCAGGAAGAGTAAATGGCAGTTGTGTGAAGCTCTACATGGGTGGGCCGACCACCTAACTAACTGTCCGAAGGATAGTCTCGCTACTCCAGCCAATTGAAAGAGAGCTTGGGACGCTAAAGCAGTATGGGGGGTAGCTACATGACAACCAGGGTGCGTGTAGATTTGGTCTGTCACAAGGGTTGTGGTTGTGCGAAAAGGGCTGCGCTGCTACGTTGACAAGCAAAAAGGTGACCATTGTTGTCACTATTCATGACAAGATGTCTGAGTAATGGAAAAAGGGAGAGAGAAACGGGCAATTAAGAGATGGGGTACGGACCAAATCTAGAACGATATGTTTCAAGCTTAACATGAGGGCACCAAAAAAGGTGGGAGCCAACCAATTTGAATTTTGAAACACTTATAAATCACAGAGGGGACATCCACTGAACGAGCTGCGTTTTTTAGAACAGTAAGTTATTGTGCCTTCCCACTGCTATGGAACTATTCATTATCTACGCTCAAGGGGTATGCCCGAGGGTTGTGATATGGCCAATGAAGATGCTGGGCTTTCTGAAGATCATGGTGTTGACAACTACGGGCACCGAGCAGAGTTCAACATTGATGGTAGGGGATGTGCCAAAAATTTGTAGACACGAAGCAGAACTGGTCCAGATGCCACTGCCACACCCATGGGTTAATCAGCGAACCATAAAAGATAAGGGAATGGCTCTAAACATGGACAAAAATAGTTGAATTGTAGTTAACAAGTCGTCTCTGATGCACCTCGAAGATTAGGATCTTGTGGATGGTAGCAATGGTCTTGCAAAATTGCAACACAAGCTGTAGCAGACAGTGCGCATAGACACTATGAAATTGGAAAATGGCTGCGTTGGTACGCGGATTTCCCATATGTGGCACCCCAGCTAGAGCGAAAATCCTATGAGGGGGTGTTCTGTGTTAACCGAGAAGAGCAGAATGAGCATTATCAGTTGCATTAAGTGGTAGCAACAATGGAGCAGGAGCTGGAAGAAACGTTGCAGGAGACAATGAGGGAGCTGCATAATGAAGTGCGTCACTCAGAGGAAGGTGAATCGTGGAGCCGAGGCGGCGTGTATCTCCACACCGATGAGTGAATCAGGATGAGTCACGATGATTGTGTTGGAGGCATGTTGGGCAGCGGAGGTCTCGTGTAACAGTTTTGGGGCTCAAAGCCTAAAAGTTAGGATAATAATATTGTAAATCTCCGAAATATGCAGAGCGTGAAATGTAATAGGTTGAGTCAAAGGCTTGTCTATGCAAGAGATAATATAGAATAGTAGAAAGTAAGTCAGCCTGCCCATAGTCCGCGGACCATGGGAATTTATAAATAGAGCGAGGCTCTAAGGGTAGAGGGCAATTCGTGTTTTTGGATGAATTTTGGGCTTATGGTCGGGTAGAGATAGTATCTTCTACGTCTGTAAGTCTAAGTCAAGGGTATTGGTAGATAGATAGAGGCTCTACAGCTGTGTGCGTAGAGGCCCGATAGAGTCCATAGTTGTGTGCACGGACCCCTGCAGCTGAGTGCGTAGGGAAGATTTGGTTGCATTGGAAAATATTTGAAGAAAGATAAGTTGATTCTGAAATACTGCGTTGTCTCTGAAATATTATAGATCTGGTTAATTTCTAGCTTAAATCTCTATTTGATCTGTGCACTTATGCTTATGTTATGAGTTTATGCAAATCTATAACATTTATAAGTACACCCATTGGTGATTTCTATTAAATGTTTTCTTAAAGACCATAAGAATTAGATCTAATCTATAACAAACTCAGTATTAATAAGTAGAAAGGATTTGTCTTATTCTAGATCTACATGGAAGAAGAGTGGCGTGAGGTAATAGAACAGTGCGTGAATTCTCCAGACCACATCAAGACATCCCAAGGGTGTGGAAACCTAGTTCCAGCACCCTCCCCTACTACCTTGGGTGAGACCTCAGTCCGCGCTCCGCGGGCTGTTGCCAAAAGGGTTGGTAGCTTTCGGATTTGTTTGGCTAATAACTCTTCCAAACCTGGGTCATGCCCCAATAAGACAACATTGGGCATACCCTTTACAAACAAGTTTAGCCTTGTTTCTAATGACTTCTCCATTTTCATTCATCTTGTTCTTGAATAACCATTTAGTTCCTATAATATTTTTATGATGAGGTCTAGGAAGTAATTCCCAAGCATCATTCTTTTCAATTTGCTCAAGTTCTTCATCCATGGCCTTGACCCAACATTCATCTTTGCATGGTTCATTTACATTTTGAGGTTTGGTGGAGGATAGTAATGCTATATAGCTTGAGGTCCTTGTAATAGTTATTCTTGTCTGAACACCTGCCTCCTTTTCCCCTAAAATTTGAGTTTCTAGATGATTTTTCTAAACATACCTACACGGAGTCATTTCTTCTACCATTATATCTTCTTCTTGTGCTTCATTGGTTTCTTCTTCAATATAGTTTTGATTTTATGTTGGAAAGTAGTCCCCATCTTCCTCATTGTCATAATCTTTTGTTGATTTTATATGTTTTGGATTTTTTCATGCTTCATCAACTACAACATCAATGCTTTCAACAACTTTTCCAAGTCTTTTACTATAACATTTATATCCTTTACTTCTAGAAGAATAACCAAGAAGAATACCTTCATCTATTCTAGGTTCAAACTTAACAAGTTTTTCATCCGTTCTTTTGATAAAACATTTTCTTCCAAAAACTTTAAAGTATTTTACATGTGGAGTCTTACCATACCAAAGTTCATGTGGATTTTGAGTGCTATTTACCCGAACATTTGCTTTGTTGAGAATAGTCATAGTAGTGAATGCCACCTCACCCCAGAAGGTTGCAGGAGTTCTAGATTCATCTAGCATAGCTCAAACCATTTGTTGAACTATTCTGTTCATTCTTTATACCACACAATTTTGCTGAGGAGTTCTTGCAGTGGAAAATTTCCTTTTAATTCCATGTTGTTCACAAAAGTCAAAGAATTCACCCAATATAAATTCCCCTCCTTGATCAGATCTGAGGCATTTGATTTTTCGATCTGATTCATTTTCAACCAAAGCTTTGAAGGCTTGGAATTTTTCAAATGCTTCATCTTTATTCTTTAGAAGACCTATCCAACACATTTTGGAAAATCATCAATGAACAAAATAAAGTATTCTTCTCCACGAGGTGACTTTTCCTTATTGGTCCACATAAATCAGTATGGACAAGTTCAAGAGGCTTACTAGCTGACCCTTCTTTTTCCATGAAGTGAACTCTGGCTTGGTTACCGATTTGACATGGTTTTCATATTATATTTTCTGGGATGCTAATATCTGGAAGATCACGAGCAGCCTTGAGTTTGCATGCTTTTCTTATTTGAGAAAAGCTTAGATGTCCCAATTTTCTATGCCACAACCAGTTTCCATCATTTTTTATTATATAGCACTATTGTTGTTCTCCTTTGAGTATGTATAAATTGTTTGGAGTTATTTTACCTTTGATCATGGTCTCTCCTATATCAAGCTCACGAACAACACATTCGTTTGATCGAAACACCACTTTGTTTCCTTGATCACACATTTGACTGACACTCAGTAGGTTATGCTTTAAACCATCTACATACATAACATTTCCATCTTTAACCTTTTCTTTCAAGAAAATAGAAAATTTACCTTTTATGATAGCTGGAGTGTCATTTCCAAATGAGACATTCTTTTCCTTTTCTAAGGGATTATATGAGTGAAGTTTTTCTTTGTCACCTGTCATGTGTTTGGAGCATCCACTACCGATGTACCAATGATTTTCTTGTCCTTCTACATACAAGGTTATACCACATATTTCTGTTTGAGATTCTTTCCTTCTCAATATCTTGTGATTTAATGGAATTTTCTCCTTTTGAGGTGTTTGCCGAAATTTTCTCCTGCATTCAGCTTCTTCATGACCAAAGCTGTTACAGATTAAGCATTATGTTTCATTTTCAAGAGGAGAAAAGTTATTGTAGGAACTTCTCTTGATCCCTGTTACATTCCTTTGATTTCATGCTTCTCTAGTAATGATGGTTTTGTAAGCAATGCATTGAGTATCTTTGTGCCCAAAATTATGACATGAAAAACAATGCCCATTAAAAAACTTTTTGTGACTATCAAATCTATATACCTGTTGGTTGTAGTTTCTATTGATATTCATCTTTGGAGCAAATTGAGTATGATTTGCCTGAGGTTTGTTGTGGCTTCTATTGATATTCATCCTTGGAGAAAATTGAGTATGATTTACCTGGTGATTAGCTTTATGCCTTTGCTGACGATTATCATACTATTCCCTAGTCTTTGTTGCATCAAGATAGCTTTTGGTGGAGGTTGACGGTTTCTATGATTGATATGCTTCTTCAGTATATCCGAGAGTTGTCTTTATCAAAGGAGAATGTTGAACTTTGATAATTTCATTTAGATTTTCTGATCCTTTAGCAAATCTAATATTGAGAGATTTTGTTTTCTCAGGATCTTTTCTTAGACCCACAATTTCACATTCTAGTTTTTCATTGTGTTTTTATTTTTCAGTAAGTTGGTATGTCAAGGTATCTATGATCATATTCTTTTCTTCTAAACATATTTTGAGTTTAGAGATTTCTTCATGAATGTTTTCCTCTTCTAAATAATCCCAAAAACTATCATCATCATAAGCCATGAGAAGTCTATAATAATCACTATTAGATAAACCATCACTATCCTCTTCTAAACTATACCAAAAAATCATTGCTATCCTAATCCATGAGAAGTTTGTAATCTTGTCCAGTTTCATCTTTAGCACTATTGGATAAACCATTGCTATCTTCATGAGTATAGTAACTCCTTTTATTCACAACTTGTTTCCTAATCCATTTTGCATATTCCTTTCCTTCTTTATGAGGAAATCTAGCAGCATAATGAATAACTCTGCCACGAGCAAAGAATTTGAAAGGGATCTTACCTCTAAACCTTCCAGGACCCCATTGAAACTTCTTGACAAACATTACCTCATCCTCTTCTTCTGAAATGTGTCCTGAATCATTGTGTTCTTCCTTTTATTTTCCTTTTGTTGAAGCTTTAAATGTGGCTTCTCTCATATCTGATGGACCTCCTTTTCTCATCTCAAAAGCAGTTAGGATTTCATGAAGCTATGTCATAGTGATATTCTAGAGATCTTGTTTTTCTTCTGTGGTAGACACTTTTGATTCAAATTTAGCAGACAAGGATCTCCAAATTTTCTCAGCTAAGGTAACTTCCTTTATTTCTTCACCCATATTATTCATACAATTGGAAACCTCATCTATACATAAGAAGTAACTAGCTATACTTTCATTACTATGCATGTTAAGAGTTTCATACTAAATTCTGAATGTTTAAAGCTTAACACGTTTTACCTGAGAGTCTCCTTCGTAGCTATGAACAATTTTGTCCTGTTATCACTCCAAGAAACTCTCCTAGGTTGTAGCTCGAAGATGCTTGGTAACATATAAATTCAGCTTATTGTTGGAAATGGATGAATGGAAGGAATGATGCTTGTCCAAGATAGATAACCACTTCTACTTCGTTTCACTCGAGATATGTGTGAACACCCCCAGACTACAAAGCTTTATACCACCAACTACTCACAGTTTAAGGATTGGGTGAATATGGAGAATACTGACCACACCAATAGATGCACAAGCCCATGTGATGGTTGGCTACAACCAGTAAAGAAGTCTACTAATGAACAGACAGGATGACAGCTCTCTGGCACTAGCTGAAGAGAAACTTGAATAACTTATTCAATAATACATACAAGACTTTAACACAGAGATAGGATGACAGCTACTCTAATGCTTAACATCAAGATCTCAAGAATACAACATATCAGGCACAACTTGGAACAGAATAAGAATGGAAAGTGAGAAATTAACAGCAAAAGAAGTTTGTATTAGCTAAAAATGAAGACGAGACGCTGCAAGTGTCAAAGTAGTTATAGTCTCCAGAAGTTGAACCTTACATCAAAACATCAACCATCAACCTTGATTACATCTTGTTTCAGAGTATATATAGAGTTTCATTACAAAGGCACTAGGCTACTTAGGTATGGGTGGATCATAATTGACCACCAATTACATTTAACTGCCTGATGGAGTCTCTAAGTGTGTTTTCTTGCTTCAGCGGGTGAATCTGATCCTTTCAAGTGCTCTCCTATCCTCTCAGGCAGCTGGAGTGTTCATATCAATTAATTTCCATAACTGCTAAATGTAGTTACGTGCTCGTGCTCTGTCCTTTTTCCGCTTGGCCATTCTTTTTGTTAAATATGGTTGTTGAGGAGCAACTGCAACTGGTACTAGTAGGCTAGTCACCTTCATCCTTCGGGCACACAGAACGGTCAAGGGGTGTGGACTGCATGGCGAGTGGATGGGTTGGATGAGGGAGAAAGGTCAGCCGTCAGATCGGGAGAATAGACGGTGAAGATGGCTTGGCGGAGGGTATTGGAAAAGGTGGGAGTGGAGCGAACGTGGACCGTTGGATCTCAAGCGGGTAGATCCAATAGTGATCGGGCGACAGAAGCACAGGGGAGTTATCGGGCGGGAATGGAAGGTTAAGTAGTAAGTGTTATCGATCACACTGCCTTTAGACATTGGGCAGTAAAAGGATGAGGGTGTGCGATTCCACTGAGCGCATGACATGTAGCGGCAGAGGAGAGAGAAAAACCACTCTCCATCGCATGCTAACATCCAATCACTTTGTGAGCGCGAAAAGTGTGAAGGCTGTTGATCTTGGCGGAGATGATCGGACGGTGAGGAAACAATCATGCAAGTCACTTTATCAAGCATGACGGGAGTTGATGGATTGGCGGGAGGAGATCAATGGCGGGGAAACGATGGAGGGCCTTTAGCGATCGTGCATAGGCGTATGGGATGGTTTTATAAGGGCTTAAGCCTTTGTTCTTAGGGCTAAAGTTAAAAGGGGTTTTATGTGAGGTTTAGAGGGAAAATGGAGAGAACAGAGGTGAAGGGAGAATAGGCGGGGCAAACGAAAAAGGCAAGAACGACCATTTTGAGCTCCTTCTAAGCATAACTGAACATACCAAGCTCATTTCTGACCTTCAAAAATCAAAGATATGTAGCTAGCTAACACTGGCTCCTTCTGGGGATGAGATCCTCCCTATGAGGTCTCAAGAACTTTAGACCATTGCATTTTCTACAAAAACCAAATTAGAAGAATTTCCTAGTGTTCCATTGGGCATGGAGTCTAATTAAGTCTACACTAAAACCTGATAAAATAACAAATTTACAGCATTAAGGCTTAGAGACCTTAAGAAACATAAATTTTCAAAAATCACCCATTGACTGGGCCATCAAAAATTGTCTCTCCTTCAATACTTTGCAGCATGAAAGTATTATTCCCTTGGATCTGAGTGGTGACAAAAGGTCCAGTCCACAATGCATCAAACTTACCATGGTTGCCTTTCTTCTCTTTAAGTGCATCCCACTTAAGAACCAAGTCTCCAACCTGAAAACTGTATGTCTTTTCCTTCCTGTCGAATGCTTCCTTGATTCTCTTTTGATGTGCTGTAGACTTCTCAACCAGCTGATCTCGAATATGATGTACTTCTACCAAATCAGTGATCCTTTTTTCCATATCATCTTCCTCATTCTTCTCTTCCTGCAAGAACTTAGCCACAGGGAGGGTTAACTGAATTGGGAATATGACCTCAGTGCCATATACCAGCTTGAATGGGGAATTTCCTATGGATTTCTTGGTAGTGACCCTGTCAACCCACAATGCATACTTGAGCTTAGAATCCCAATTCCTTTTGTTGTCTTCCAACAGCTTTTTAATTATCCTTATCAGGCTTTTGTTGGAAGATTCTTCTAGACTGTTGCCTTGAGGGTAATAAGAGGTGGAATGTACTAGCTTAATGTCCATTGAGTCACACATGTCCACCAACTCTTTTTCCTTGAAGGCTGCTGCATTGTCTGTAACTAATTTATGTGGACAACCGAACCTGGTGAAAATGTTTTCAGTTAAGAACTTCATGACCACATGATGGTCTGCTTTTCTAGTAGGGATGGCCTTAATCCATTTAGTGAAATAATAAGTGGATACTAAGATCCATCTATGCAGGCCACTAGAATGTGGATTGATTTCTCTTATGAAATCCAAGCCCTACTGCTGAAAAGGACCACTGGCATGAATTGGCTTCAAAGGAAAGGATTTCAACTGCTGTTTTCCTTCAAATCTCTGTCACTTGTCCCAAGATTTAACATATAAAAAGACATCGATAAACAAGGTGGGCTAATAATACCTAGCTCTAAGGATCTTGTGGGCAGTGGTTTTCCAATAATGATGTCCTCCACAAACGTTGGAATGGAACTGATGCATGACCTCCATGGATTGTTCTTTGTATAGACACATTAGAAGGATTCCAGATGGGTCCCTCCAATAAAGTAGGTCTTCATGAATGCAATACTTGGCTGCTCTTAACTTAGTGGTTCTGGCTTGGCTTGAACTTAGGCCTAGAGGGACTTCTAACTTTAGCAAAAATTGGATTACTATATAATACCATTCACAAGAAGCTAGATTTTCTGCCACTGATTGGCTCTGCCCTCATTCAGTTGTTTTTTCTGCCTGCCCATCTTCTAGAATTGTGCTTATGAGATTTATGTCCAACATCCTGCAATTTTCTTAAGCCATTAGTTTGGCAAGACCCTGACCTCTGACCAGCTTGGTGGGCTTCAGCTCTATGTTGAATTCAATAAGCTTTGCAATCCATTTAACCCATCTTCCATCAACATCTGGCTGCATTAGGACATCTTTGACTGAAGCAGAGGGCACATATGCAATTACCTTGGAGTGTAGAATGTATATCCTGAAAGCTTTCAAGGATTTGAAAAGAGCATAGGCCTATTTTTCTATAATATCATACCTCAGTTCAGCATCCCTTAAGGTTTTTCTAAAGAATGCCATTGGATGATCTAAACCTTCATCACCTTTCTGCAATAGAACTACTGCAAGGGTGTCATTTGACACAAATTAGAATATATGGAACTCCTTGCTATAGTCTAGGCTAATCAAGGTAGGATCTTCCATAATGGCTCTCTTTATGGATCCAAAAGATCTTCTTTATTCCTCGGTCCATTTGATTTCTGATCCCTTTTTCAACATGGAGGTAATGTGTTTTACAAGTTCTGCAAAATTTGGAATAAACCTCCTTACAAAATTTATTTTCCCCAAAAATGATTGGATATCCCTCTTCGATCTTGGGATAGATAAGGTCTGTATTTCCCTTACTCTTTCTGGGTCAATCTTGACACTTGCAGCAGAGACAATGTGTCCTAATAGCTTGCCCTCCTCTAAAGCAAACTGTGACTTCTTAGGATTGACTGATATCCCAAACCTCGTGCACTTCATAAATACCTTCTTCAAGTGCTCCAAATGGTCTTGATGGCTGCTAGAAAATATTGTTATGTCATTTAGGTAGACAAGGACGAATTTATCCTTCTCTCCCACAAATGCTATATCCATAGCTCTCTGAAAGGTTGCTCTAGCATTCATCAGCCTAAAAGGCATCTTAGAGTACATGGACGTGCCCCAAGGAGTGGTGAATGCAGTCTTCTCTTGGTCATCTAGATGTACAACAACCTGGTTATACCTTGAAAATCCATCCAGAAAAGACATCACTTTGGCTCCTAAGACTTTTTGTAGCAATGCTCCATCTTTGGCAGGGAATAATTGCCTTTCTTAGAGCATTTGTTTAATTTTCTGAAATCAACGCACAACCTGATTTATCCACTTTTCTTTATTACCACTACCAAGTTGGCTACCCATTTTGAATATCTCAGAGGAACTATGATTTTGGTAGCCAGTAACTTCTTGATTTCTTTTTCAATCAAGGGAAGGAGAAAAGGATTTATGCATCTCAGCTTCTGCATAAAAGGAATGGTGTCTTTCTCTTAGGGGATCTTATGCTGGATGATCTTTTTATCATATGTTTTAAGGTCATTGTATTCCTAGGAAAAGACATTAACAAACTGGTTCATCAGGGTGCAATATTCAGAACTTTGGGTAGCAAACAAATGAGTGGACAGATTTATATACTTTGGATGTTCTGGGCTCCCTATGTTATGCTTATGGATAGCAGATTGATCTTCCTTTTGGGTAGCCTTATAAGGTACATCATTATGGTCAAACAACTTTTCTAAGGGAACTAGGCCTTTAGGTATGTAATTGCTATGCAACTGAACAATGTTGTCTTTGCCAATTTTGTTCTTTAGATAGGATTGGGGGCATTCCTCCAAAGTTTCATTTTCTTGGTCAATTTGCATTTTAGAGAATTCATCAATGACTTGTAGGAACCTGTTCACTTCATCATCATCTTCAAAAACTTTCCAATGCTGGACATTATCAGGAAAGGATGGTCTATATTTTATTTGGACTTCATATACCAATCTAGGAGGCATGGGAGGGATAAACATACTAGCTGACATAGCAAGGGAATCTGCAAGCTAATTTTTGACTCTAGGGATATATGAGATACAAAAATTATCAAAAGAATCTTTGAGTCTCCATACCTCATCTCTATATGCTTTCAGTATTGGGTGCCTTTCTTGGAATGTTTTGTTCACTTGCTCAATGATAAGATCAACATCTCCAAACACCTTTATGTTTTTGATTCCTCTATATTTAGTTGCATTTAGGCCCAATATGAGAGCCTCATACTATACTATATTGTTGGTGACCTGGAAAGTCAGCTTAAAAGACAGATGTATGCTTTCTTGTTTTGGAGATATCAGCACCACCCCTGCTCCTGCAGTTTCCCTGGAACATTCTCCATCAAAGAAAATTTCTCAAACCTAACTCCCTTATTCTTCCATGGCCTAGATTATTGGTTTCCTAAGTTGCAATGAGGCCTTATGGGATTCTTCAATTTGGAGAATACATGCTCCAAAATCAGTGTCCACAACATATATGGGATGATTGGTGGGATTCCTCTAACCATTGATGATATAGGCCAGTTGTGATTCTATGTACAATCTCCTGCTTTCCCCTCCAAAAACTGGGACAGTGGCATAAGATAAATCATTTTGTAATGTCCCACCTAACCTCTTAATCCACCCTCTGGACAGCAACATGCCAAACTTAGGGTGAACATCTGCCACCACATTATCCATCATCATGCTCTTCATGGGCAACTGAGTTAGGGTGATAGCTAAATCTTTGATCAACCCCAGGCACTTCACCTTCCTTGAATCAAATGAGAATAAATCGTGATATGGTCTAGTGATATCAAGGCCTAACTCTCCCATGACAACCTTGGGCATCATATTATGGATGGAACTTATGTCCAGCAGGTAGTTATGGAGGGTTTTGTCATGAATGGTCAAGGAGACATAAAATGATGGAGAAGTATCATCAGTAGGTTTAGTAATTGGACTAAGCACAACTGCAGGTTTATCATCTTGTAAATTTACATAGTTGGTGGAGGCTTGTGTGGCTTTCAACTCAAGGGCATCAAGGATAGGCTTTCTAGAGACTTCACTCTTTCCCAGTTCTATCAGAGGTACAGATATTTTCAACTTATGGACTTTTGATTCAAAATTGAAAGTGGAAAGAAACTTGTTAGGGCCTCTTACCTCTTGAGCTAGTGCTTTGGGGATGATTGGATCAGCTGTTGGTTTTTTCGGCTTGTTGCTTTGCTGCTCTCTGGGGACAACAGCTCTTTGGGTAGGATTTTCTTTGGCATTGCTCATTCTTGACCTCAAATTATATCTTTGCTGATCGTCGGTTTGTAGGACAGCTTCTCTGTCCCACTCTTGGCTGGTTTGGTCTTTGAGTAATGACTCTTCATAAGAAGCCAATGTCAAAAAGGTAGCACTGCCCTTTTCTTTGATGCAGTGAATCTCATCCTCTTCATCAAACTGTTCCTCCTCCATGACTACATTCTGAAAAGGAGTATTTACTCTTTGTTCTTCACTAGTCTCCTTTCCTCTCTGAATGATCTACAATTGATCATTCGCTCTTCTGAAGGAACTTGGATTTCTAGGAGCAAATGAATTAGGAAACCTTGCCTTCCCAGAATTCTGCTCAACCTTCAGCTTGGATATCTCAGTAGGCAATGACGCTATCATCTTAGTCATTTTATCTAATTTGGGCTCTGAAGATGAAGAAGAGGTGGAAGCTTCACCTCTCGACCTTCTCCTGTCAGCATGACCTTTGAGTTTTTCTGCAGCCATAATATTAGATTCTACTTCTAGGGTTGCATCCTGCATTTCAACCAATGTGGCACATCTTCTTTCTCTCAACAACAGGAAAAAGTTAGAGTCAAATGCATTAGCATAGGTGAGTTTTGTGGAGGTGGGGGTAGGCTTTACTTCAACTGGTATCTTGCTATACATACGGTTGAATCTCTTATTAAAATTAAGCAATGATTTCCCATTTTCCCTCCTCAGGTTTCCAAACTCAATATGGTAGTATAGAAAGTCTTTCTTGTCTCCCCAATGCTTTAAAAACAAATCATCCAATGCTTCAATGTCTGCTATAGATCTAGGGGTCGACTCTCTGAACCATTTTCTAGCCTCTCATCAAAGCTTTGGACAAACACTCTCATCCAGACATCATCTTCACTGATATCAAGGTTATCAGCATAACTATAAAAAGACTCGAGGTGCTATTCAGTTGTTACTCTCTCTGTACCAGTGAATTTGGGCATGCATTTCTCGTATTCTCTTGTAGGCATGGCATTCAAAGGAATAGGCAGAACCAGGGGTCCATACCTAGTAGCTATGATTCTTTCCATCTTAGTAGGAGCTTATGGGCCTGCCATGACTGAAATAGATGGAAGGGTACTAGCAGTTTGAAAGGTATGGAGTTGAGAAATAAAAGACAAGGAAAAAGGAATATGATGGAATGTGTGGGTGATTTTCTTTGGACTGAGATCCAAAGGGGAACTTAACGAACCAGGACTTTATGAATCTCTGCGAGTATTTCTTCACTGACAATACTAGGCTTTATATCTTCAAAATGTACATGCTCAACTACAAGCCTCTCTTACAGAGATACATAAGATTGTTTAGGCTTACCTGATCCTGATGCTCCTTTTTGTGATGTTTTTCTTTTCTTGGCAATCTTCTCAGGGTCACGCACTGGTTCAGCTGGTGATTTTTGAGGATTTGTCCAAGTATGCCTCACAAACTGAGCCAGAACTGTGATGTGGAGTGGAAAAAAGGTTGGTCCTCCAATAGAGTCGCCAGATAGATGAATGTGGACCATCAGATCTCAGGCAGACAGATCCAATAGTGATCGGGCAACGAAAGTAAATGGGAGTTATCAGGTAGGAACATAAGGTTAAGAGGTAAGTGGTATCGATCGCATCGCCTTTAGGTGTTGGGCGGTAAAAGGATGAGGGCGTGCGATTCCACTCAACGCATGACACGTAGTGATAGAGGAGAGAGAAAAATCACTCTCCATCGCGCACTAACGTCCCATCACTTTGTGAGTGCAAAGAGGGCAAAGGTCGTTGATCTTGGCGGAGATGATCAGATGGCAGGGAAACAATCGTGCAAGTTGCTTTATCGAGCACGACGGGAGCTGATGGATCGACGGGAGAAGATAAATAATGGGGAAATGATGGAGGGCCTTTAGCGAGTGCGTGTGGGCATATGGGATGTTTTTATAAGGGCTTAGGCCTTTCGCTTGGGGCTAAAGCTAAAAGGGGTTTTATGTCGGGTTTAGAGGGAAAATGGAGAGAATGGAGGTGAAGGGAGAATAGGCGGGGCAAAAGAAAAAGGCAAGAATGACCATTTTGAGCTCCTTTTAAGCATAACTGAACAAACCAAGCTCATTTCTAACCTTCAAAAATCAAAGATATGTAGCAGAGCTAACATGTCCCACATCTCTTTGGTTGATTTGAGTTGCATGATTTTGACAAAATCTAATTGTGACAAACTTCCAATAAAGTATTGACAACTTTGGCATTGGTTTCATATTGCTTTTTACCTGCCATGTCTATAGAAATTGCTATTGGAAATGTATATCCTCCTTCCACAATTTCCCAAACATCTATTCCAAGAGATTGTAGATAGGCTTTGGTTCTTATTTTCCAATAAACAAAGTTGCTCCCATTGAAGATTAGTTGTCTGATGGATCCCATGCTTTCATGATTATTCATCTTGATGGATCTCCCTTCAAGCGATCAAGCTTCTTCTAAAGAACCTTCTCCTATACCAATTTTTGGAAATAATACTAAGAGGGGGATGAATCAATATTATTAGATCAATAATTTTATTTCCCAAACAGATTTATATACGCTACTTCAGTGAAGTGAACTAGCATGTACCCACAATTGTGATTAAAGAAACCAACATATATCCAAAGAACCTGTGATTTAGATAATTTATCATGTGTTGATCTTAAACTAGTACATTAGTAACTTATTAGATAGTGTAGTAAAGGCTGAATAAAGCATCACACATAAGCAACACACATGAACACCAAGATTTAAGGTGGAAACTCAATGTGAGTGAAGAGCGCCTGCTGTTGTTGTCTCTGCATTCTTTTAATAATAAGAAAATATGTTTACAATTTCGTACTGGTGCAGACTCATACCAGTACGTAGGCACCCACTTGTAGAAGGCTAAATCCTTCTCTCATTTTCCAACTTCTATTGGAAGGGATTTGCAAACCCCTAGCTCTTGTACTAGCCAATATGATTACTAGTACATAGGCACTGACCTATAGAAGGCTATGACCTTATTTCTTCCTGCATGGACCACGTTTCATGAATTTTCAGACTGGATACTCCTGGATTACAACACCATAATCTAAAGGCCACGTTTCATCCAATTTTCATACTAGACCCATCAAAACTTTTTAAACTTAAACTACATCAACCAACATTCAGTTAATATGAAAAATCAGATCACTGATACCAGAACACTGTGTTGAACCCAAAACCCTGCATCATCATTCATAACTAACTGTAACCTCAAAAATCATGCACTAGAGTGTATAGGCTACTTGGCTGAACTCAAACTATGTGTATACACTACTTCCATTAATCAAACTTGCGTATATCTTCAAAAATACTACAAACATAAACTTTTGAATCAATTCTGTACCAACCAGAAATATATTGAATATCTACTGTCAAATTACAGAGCTTTACACAAGAAGAGACAAAGATCGCTTCTTCTCACTTATACAATCAATCAATCAAATACCAGCCTCCTTATGCATTCAATTTTACATTTATATCTAAGAAGACTTCGTTGATAGATAACAGTAAAACAACAACACTGATATGATAGATCAGTCATCCTTGAACATCAAGACTTTTCTTTTTCATACGCTACTTGGAAGAGCTGAACCGGCATGTATACACACCTTCATCAAAGCGAACCAGCGTACAGATCTGCAAATACTTACTTCAAAACTTTTCTCCACCTCCGGAACTCAAAGAAACCCAGATCCCAATATTTAAAGAATAAAACAGGTGTACATAATTAGATATAGCCCAATATCAGATCATTCAATAATAATAAGTCATTATGATCTTGATCCATCATTAGATATCATCCATCATCAAATTCTAAGGTGCATATTTAGTCTAGATCAAGCAAAGCATCAGAAACCCATAACATGTATATTTTCTTTTGATATGATAGTTTATAAGATATTCATTACTTGTACACTTAGCCCTTTGATCTTCTACTCCTTATATACTTAGATCCATTGTCAATACCTTGGACCAAAACCACTTAGGACCAATACCTTGGACCAAATACCTCGGACTAAAACCTTGGTTTTCCAACATGTGCGCACTTTTCCTCCTATGGGAGTCCGTGTATACATATACACCTTTTTTGTTCTGTGGACCAGTGTGTATACGTTGTTTTGACTAAGTGCACCTATGTATACTTATTAAACTTATTTACATAAACCTTTTCCTTTACATTCTTTACTTCGATCAGTAGACCTAAGTTCCATCTTCCTGTTCTTCTGTACCAATGTCATGTTACTTCTGAATAGACTTGTTACACTGTAATTTTCCATATTATTTCTGAAATGATTCCTTTGAATTGCCATGAATTTTGTCACATGTGATATCTCCCCTGTACATTCATCTAGTTACCATATACAAGTGAGTTGTTCTGCCATAAGTGGGTTGCCGTCAAGTACAACACATGTATCATAACATCAAAAAAAAAATAGAAGCAAGTAATCAAGAAACTAAAATATTGGTTAAAAGAAGCAACCAAAACAAGGAAATTTAAAGCAGAAATGGAAAATGTAGGAACAGAAATAGAACAATGTTCTACGAAGGATGCCAAGACTCAGACAGAGTTTCTTGATATTTGTCCAAAAGAAGCCCAGAGTGAGCCAGCTATGAGATAAAATACTGCCACACAAATTAAGGAGCCCCATATCTTTTCACATGGAACTCAAACGACCTACCCCACTACAGACATTGTTGTCCAAACATATGTTGAAGAAAATTTTCAAGTTGATTGTGTAATTCCAGAAGTAGCTGAAGCTTCTATGCAAACTGACCTTTCAGAGACCTAGGATGTAGAGGCTCAAATAGATGAAACACCCCTTTACACCCCCTTGGTAAGAGAGGCAGTTATCAGAAAATTACAGAATTAACTTCTGATAGTTCACCAAGAACTGGCTCAACACAAGGAAAATGTGGTCTCTCTGCATGAACATCAAGGGCTAAAGAATAAGTTTGAAGCACTTAATAGGAATAAGGACAAGACCTTTGATCAATATAAGGCTCAGGAAAAGAGGTTGAAAATTTAGAGGGTCAATTGCAAAAGCCTAGAGAGAAAATAGATACTGTCCATTCTCTCTATTCAGAAACTCTATCTTGCCAAACCCTTGCCAGAAATTATTCTTTATTTCTTATGGAAAGATATGTACTGTTAAAATTTAAGGCCATCAAGGCTAGTAAACCGGCAGAAATGAAAACCACTACTGACTTTATCAAATGCTTTAGAGAGCATGATGAGAAGCTTCAGCGCCTCCTTTGTGAACTCTATATGCATAATTTTGCTTTAGAGGATGACAAGGACATCCACCCTGCCCCTTTTATAGGAGACATTCAATTTCAAGCATTCCTCTCATTTGCTGCTAATCAAATAAAATGGGCCAAGGCTTACAACATGTTCAAAATGTGTGAGTATGGTATTGACCTATGGGTCTGAGGAGAGCCTACATAGCCATTACTCCTATCTATCTAGTATAAACAATTTAAGAAAAAAGATGGTGTCATAGGTAAATTGGGGCCACTCCATACTGATATCATTCAGGTTGGAAAGGAATACTTCTAGGACATTAAAGAAGAAGCCTTGGATGCATCAAGGCAAAGGTGGGAAGTTTCCAGTAACACTGTGAGGGGCCAAGAGCCATTCGGATATTGAAACTTCCAAGCTGCCTCTTCCTGTTTTTATAAATATAGCAATATGATTTTAACAATGGTGCCGGATTAGATAGGATGCCATTATAGAACCCCAATCATATGGTACCGTCCTGATAAATACCGTAGTGATTATAAATTAAAGGATCATGAGGTAACCTAGGCTTTCATTGTCCTTAAGCAAAAGAATGGTTTTATGAATTACAAGGAGGATGTATATCCTACTTATTCCCTCACTCAGTTGCATCTAAACTATATGCTTGCACGAAGACATGCAACAAGGTAAGCTGGGGAGTATGTTGGGATAGGAAAAATGTATGATTTATCTTCATAAAAAGCTTCATTTATCATTCATCCTTATACGATTATCTCCATTTATAGATTAAAATGAGGAAAATATTGGCTAAACTATTTGGTGATCAAATACGTAAATCTAGTACAAAAAACTGATTCTTTGTTATCTTTGTATGCAGAGATGTGATTGGGCAAAAGCTATTCAGTTTGCAGAACAACACGAGGCCATAAAAGGAAAAATCCATAGTGTCTGGGGCAGAAAAGGAAATGGAAGATCAGTTCGAACATTCCTGTTTTATCATATGATCAGATTCTATATTGCGAAATCCTCAAGATCCCCTGATCCTAAGGATTCGCTTTCATCCAAGTTTCTCTTTTATGTTATATATAGGGCCAAAAGGCAATTAGATACAGTTCATACCTTTAATTTGTAATTATTATTTTTGAAACATAAACGTTGTTAATTCAGTGAATCTTTCAGCTGTTGCTTGAAGTTAATGAGAGAATGTTACGTTTGATACATCTTCCTATTTTGAGTTTTTATTAAGAAGAGGCTTTTGATGACTCTGGGCCAAGTCACAAGAAGTTCCACTGCTCCTTTGGGTTATAGTTTTATATTAAGTCTTTGCAATTGACTTAATGTTCAATTATTTCATTTATCATGAGGATTTGTGATATTGATTTATACTGCTGTTCAAATAGATTCAGAGTGAAGTTGTGAGATATACTTAAGTAGCGCTTTGATTAGAATGAGTGAATGCGTGTTGAATTGTTGTTCATTTGAATAGATGTTATCATAGATCTTGAAAGACAATATTGATTAAATTCTACAAATTGCAATATATTGTTTCCCATTTGAGAGTCCTTTATCACTATTTGTTGTTCAATTACTGATTTTTGTTCAATTACTGATTGTTGATTGTTGTTCACTTACTCTTGTTGTTCAATTAAGTAATGTAGATTGATTTGGGTTGTTATAGATTAACAGTGTTGTTCGATAGTCATAGTTTATTTACTTGATTAAGTGTGATTAGTCTTAAGCTTAGTTGAATGATTCTAAGTGTAATTACTATTTTCATTTAGTTTCAAGTGATTTCAGAACAAGTTGCATACAATTTCAGAGTGTGTTAAGAGTATTTATTTCATAGATACTTCTCTTCAGAGTTGTGTGAATTGAATTGAAGAATTAGCCTTTAGTGATTGCAACGATTCATTATTAGATAAACTCTAGCTTCACTCCACATACTACGTTGGCACTCTTGAGATAGAAGGACTTACCTCAGGTTGACAACTAATGTAGGGATTAATATTTCCTATAAAAAGCCATCTTAGTGAGCCAACAAATGGCATCAGCAAGACAGTGATGGTGGTGGAGCAATTCTTGTTGGGTTGTGTTATATTCTTTCCATGACTACCCTGCTAGTTAACCGGGTGGTTAGAGGGGGGGTGGATCCCCCCTTTCGTTGCGAAATGGGGGGGTCATAGGGGGTTTGAGGGGGAAAGGTAACCCCCCTCTATAAGGTCCGGGGTAATGCCCTGAGGAAACTTGTTTTGGACCCTATATTAGGTTGGGCGGACCTACCTATGGTTTTTTGCATGTTTTTCACACATGGTTTTGGATGGGATGGTTTTTGGTCCATGGTATTGGATTATTCAGCATGTATAAATATGTATTGTAACATTGAATGAAATATAATGAAAAATCAAGCTGGTAGTCCCAGTTTTGGGATCCAGGGGAAAATCTTTGTGTACATGTGTTTTATGTTCTATGCTCTCACATTGTTTATTTTCTTTGTTTTCGAATTCGTATGCAGGTAATTTTTGTACGGAGTTGAAACCTACAAGTCTCAACTTCTACCTCATTAAGTCCCTGAAAAGGGAAAAAAAGAGAAAAAAATAAAATAAAGGGACTCAGGTGAAAACCTCCATGAGGCACCTGAGTCCCACTGTTGGGTTGAAAACCTCTTTTGAGGCACCCAAAGCAAGAAGCTAGGATGAAAACCTCTTGGAGGCAGACTGGTTGTTTTAATATATATATATATATATATATATATATATATATATAAGAGAGAGAGAAAAGAAAAAGCTTTGAAAATGTTGCAAGTCAACAGGAGGAGGATCAGAGAAATAAGAGAGGAGCAGAAGGACCTATACCATTCAGGTTTTCTTTCCTCCATACCATATTCTTCATCAACCCATCATTCCGTCTCTTAGTTTCAATCTTGTTAGCCTGTCACCACGATCAAATATGCTTTTACTATGTTTTTATAGACTTCCAAAATAAGTTTTTTTATGTTACTAGGTTTACATAGCAAAATTTGGTGATTGTTTGGTCATTCTAAAGATGAAGTCACTCTTTTCAAAACTCAATCATGATGGTCACCAATCACGCTTTATGGGGGTGTCACGATAAAAATGGGTTAGTCATCATCATCATTCCATTTGGTCTCAGGTCATCCATTAAGTTGCTAGGGTTTCCAAGGTCCATTTTCATGAATAAAACCAACAGTGAATAAAACATGAAAAAGAACTTTTGGGAGTTGATTTTGAATTTTCTCACACTCCTCATACTCTCATGTTCCAAAAGTTCCAGTAAAAGAAGCTCCAACACTCAGGAATGTAAAGGACATCTCAGGTTTTCAATGGTAAAGGTAACTTTGTTTTCACAAAGTGAAAAATCAGTTTTTAAAGGAGGGTGGCTCCCATTTATTTTTGAAAAGGTGAAGAAACCTTCTCTATATAAATGCAAAGGCCCCCAAACTCCTTCATTCACCTCCTATTCACTCTTTGTTATCATGTTATCTCGTCCAAGAGAGCAAAAAGTCATTTTTCGTAGGTGAAATTGGCAAAACAAATTAGGCATTGCACTTAGAAGCATTGCGCTATGCTTAGGGGGTCGACGTTGCGTTCAAAAGAATTGTGTTGCACTTTGGCACTTCCCTCAGGAACACTACACCGGGCATAGGATATAGTACCCCGCAATCCTTCAAAACTCTCCCAAATTTCATTTTTTCACTTGCAAAATTTATTTTACTGACTTCTAAGCTAAGGAACAAGTAAGTACACCATCATCATCCTTCTTTTTCTTTTCCAATTTCATCTCATGTATATGATTCTTCAAGGTAGGTTTTGTAGCGAAATTTGCATGGGAAATGAGAGGGTGAAAATGGCCATCATAATTTTTTATTCCTAAAACATGTAAAATGATATCCTACACCTACATACATGTTTAATAAGTCATTTTAACCATTTTACCCACCTCAAAACAAAGTTTTAACACTCAAAAAGAAAAACCCTAGCTCATTCCTAGAGGTTTTTAGGCAAGTTTAATTATAAACCCTGTTGTTTCTTCCTAGAAGGAAGTCATTCTTCCACTATTTCTCCACTCATTTTCATTAGCTTCCAAAGTCCTTTCACCTTTCCCAAGACCCCTCCATCATTTTTCAAAAAATCACCTTCGTATCACTTCATTTCCATTCACACCTCACATTTTATTTTTCGCTGCCTGTTGCTAGGGCTTTATGTCATCATGGAGGCAGAATCTTCACCAGAAAGGAAAAGAAAACATAAAGGAGGAAATATCCTTAGATATGAACCATTAGACTATAATAGAATCAACTCATGTCCTTCCATCAAACAATGCTTTGAGGATGTCCATTGCCTCGAATTTTGCAAAAGGGTGAGCGAGGTGGGATTTCATGAGAAATTAAAAGATTGGGTGGAAAATCAGCTGAAAGGAGAAACTGTTGTCATTGCTATTGTCGATTTTAGTTTTTTAGTGGCCTCCATCTCAATTGCAACAGGGTTACTGGACAATGGTGAATATTGGTTCAAAGGAATGAGACTAGATCTAGAATACTACAAGCCTTTCTTAAAGACACCATACAGAGAAACACATACTCACCTCATGCCTTTCAGATATTTATTGGAGAAATATTCCCCTTTGATGAAAACTGTCATGAGGTTCTTCACTTGTGAAGGTAGATTATCCAATTTTTATGCCTATCATATTTTCCTCCTGATACATTTCACCTCTCAAAAGCCACTAAACATGTGTAACTATCTATTTAAGATCATTTTAAAAATGTCTCAAAAAATACAATTAAAGGATAAAGAGCAATCCCCAAGCTTGTTTTATCATAGTCTCATCAAAACCATTATCCTTCACCAGCTGGCGAAGAAAGGTATGGTTGGGAAGCCTTTTTGGAAGCAGCCTTGAAATGACATGAGAAAAATGCAGCATCTCAGTCTCCTAGTGAACCAAAACAACAAACAGAGGTGGTTTCATCTAGAAAAATAGTGGAGAAGACTCAGCTACCCAAACCTAAGCTAACTAAAGTGTATAAGAAAGGGCAAAGGCTTGTGTTTTCTTCTCATAGAGAGAAAGGGGCCAAGCCTTCTTCATCAACAAAGCAGTTACCGACATCAAAAGAGAAAGACACAGTTGATCATGATTTTGAACTAGTTGATCCAGAGACTAAGGATCACACTTCAAACATGCGAAAAACAATCAGGGATAAGGACCACCAAATCAAGGAGCTAGCAATCAATTTGGAAAGAGAAAAATATTTCATATCATTCCTTGAACAGGAAAACAATCAACTCAAAGAAAAGCAGTTGATCCTAGAAAAGGAAAATCCAAGTTATTGCAACAAGTTGGCAAAGGTAAAGAGATCATGGAATCAAGCGAGCTTGAGGCATCAAAGGGGAGAGGAAAAAGGAAAAGACCAAGAACAAGAGGCCTTAAGAAAGCTTTGCAAGAAGAGCAAGAACAAATTTTGTTGAATGAGGACCTTGACCTAGAAGATACGATTGCCCTAGAGGTTCATCAAGATAAGGAATATTGGCTAAATAGAGTAAATGAAAACTCATAGAAGCTCCTTGAGAAGGAAAATAGGGATAATCAGTTGCTCAGACACATGGTGCACCATTACCAAGCTCAAAACATGATCGCCAATGTCAAAGTAAAGCAACTTGAAAATAAGCTCAAGGAGGCCAAAAATGACCCAAAGGATGAAGGGAACTTAGAGATTCTTGTTGAAGCATAAATGAAGCTATAAAAAACATGCTTTTACACCTTCCCTCCAATTTTGAGTGCATTCTGATCATTTTGAGGTTTTTGAGAAATTTTGGTCCAAATTCAGAAATTCAGCTGCTCCAAAAGCGTAGTGCCTCAGCACTGTGCTTTTTCCTCAGGCCTCCATTTGAGGAAATTTATACATTTTTGGAAATCTCTTTATATTCTCTAAACCCCATTTTCCCGTATTTTGCAGAGGTGGTTCATTTTCTAGAAAAATGCAAAAACATGGCAAAAAACTAGCATTCTAGACCATTTTTTGACATGTGCTTCTGGAGCGACCTTGGGAGAATGAATATTTGAAGGCCTTCCCATGGTCCAAATTTAGAAATCCAAACTATTCAGGAAATGAGACTTGAAGGGATAGTTGACCATTCTCTCCATTTTGCATTTTTACCCTTGGAAGGCACCTGAAAAGCAGCGCAAATTCGGATTTGCGCTTCTGCATGTTTCTGTGTTTTAGCTTGTAAATTTCACTATGTAAAATTTCTAGTTTCTAGTCTAACTTAGTCAAAGTAAATATTCTCTATGTAATGGCACTATTTTCTAGGATATATGATGTAGGCATGAATAAATGTACACCATAGGTTTTTTTTTTTATGTTTATTAGGCCTCATAAAAGAAGCGAACTCCTAAACAAACTCTCCATGAAGTGTTTGATTTTCACCTTCTCACTCTCACCTGTTGGTTGAGAGAGTCTTGGAGTCAGTTCCTCCACCAAGGAATTTGACTCATGAAGGTGGGAAAGTGGTCTAGGAGAGTCTATATTTATTATTTATCTTCAGGAGAAGAGGGTTGAACTTTTTGTGAAGGAAGCTTGCATGTAATCATCTTTTCAACTAATAGAGAGACAGGTTGCAGCTATTTTCAAGGAACTCTAGCCCAGTGAGTTTACGGTGCTTGTACTTCATTATTTTTCTTTTCTAATGTTCTAAACATCTTTATCTACATTATATCTCTTCTTTATATGGATTCTTTTAGAAAACCAACTCAAGAAAAGATAGAAAAGATAGATCAACGCCTTAGAATTCAGCCTCTTCGAGGGGGCAACATCCTTTACATTACATAAATGAACAATTCTTGGATGATACAAATGAAAAGGCCTCCTTTCTATATATAGGAGTCTAAGGGGTCATAACATAATCAGAGCCGACATAACAATAATAATGTAAGGGCACAATAATAACAATAGTGGGCTTCTATGGGGCACATTAGTAACAATATGGGCACTACATGGGTACATCAATATAATAAGTGGGTTGTACTAATAACAATAAGGGGTTACACTAGTAGTATAGGGACCTAACATGCCTCTCTCCCTCAAAAAGTGTTGTCCTCAATGCTTGAGTAGTTCTTGATGCTTATGTATAAACTTCTTGTCCTCCCATGTGGAATCTTCAGCAGGTAAGTTATTCCAATTGATGAGATACTCTATAATTGATCGATTTCACAGCTGTCGGGTTCTTGTTTCTATGGCTGCTCCAGGTTCCAATATGATTTTTCCTTCCTTTTCAATATCTGGCAATATTGTTTGAATTGGGATCTTTTGAAACTTTTGAATAAGTGGCCATACTTCTTTGTCCTTCTTCCATTCATCCCTTGCTTCGTTTATCCAATCTGGTTGGATAATAGAAATAGCACAAAACAATGCTTCCACATCCTCATCCTTGAAGAGTCTTCCCATTCGGTAAGGTCGCCATTTTTTAAGTGCATGTAGTATTGCCAATGTTTCCTTCTCATAAATAGCTTGCTTTAGATGTAGCAGTAAAAATACCCAATCGCCTACATCAAAAAAAATTTCACTATGATGTTGATCTACCAGTTGTTTCATTTGATTTTGCACCGAAGTGGCACTATCCTTTAAAAGTTGGAGAACTTGTTGTTGATGCTCAATGTGATCTTTCACTACTTGAACCTTTTTCTTCTCTATATGTCCTTCTATATTTAGAGTTTGAGGAGTGGTAATTTCTTCCAATCCTTTACAAGATATGGTCGGATTCATTTCTTGACGCTCGATGTGATCTTTAACTTCTTGAACATTTTTCTTCTTGATATGTCCTTCTGTCTTTCTAGTTTGAGGAGTGGTAATTCCGACCAGTGAATTACAAGATATGGTTGGATTCATTTCTTCTCTCTTGATGTGATCTTTCACTTCTTGTACCTTTTTCTTCTTGATATTTCCTTCTATCTTGAGAGTTTGAGGAGTGGTCATTCTTGCCAATAGTTTACAAGATATGTTCTGATTCATTTCTTCTTTCTCTGGGGTCGGGTCCTGGCATATATCATATTCTTTTGATGTTTCTTGATCCTTTTCTTCCTCCTCTTCATACTCTATGTAAAATAATTTCTTCTCAGCACACCTATGACCTTTAGTTCATTTGCTATCACAATTGTAACAAAGTCCTTTTTCTCTTTTTTCTTCCAATTGTTGTGGTGTAACCCTTGTAGGTTGTGGAAGGCTAGGAGGAACAACACGTCCATCTTTATAGTTGTGAGGGGTAGACTTCCTTGTTTCCATAATTTTACTTTCAAATATGTCACAAAGCCCTTTTACTCTTTCCAATTGTTGTGGTGTTGCTCTAAAGAAGGTGCTGCTCTTTGTATCCTCATAATGTGCTATCATTTCGTCCGTGAGAATTGACCACGTAACAAGTTTTTTACGAGAAAAAAGCCCTTTATACCATAAAAATTGATCCGGTTCTAAATATGAAGATGAAATACATACCTTTTGTAATAGTGGTACACCATGTAGATCAAAATATTGCTCCATCTGAAGTATCCAATTTACCAGATCCTTTCCATCAAACTTCCTCATCTTGCTTTTTCTTGATTTTACGACCTCGAACTTGAAACAACTGTAACTCTATACTTGCGGATATTTAAGTTCTAAAATTGCTACCTGTAGTAGCCCTTTGTGTCCTCTTTCCAATGCCACCAGTTTGATCCAAATTATATTCTCCAAAAAAGAGTTATGCACAATCTCCCAAGATGACCTGATTATAGACCTTTCCAGAAGAGCGAACTTGTATGAAGTGCCACATGTCATTTTTTCGACCTTTGGCTCTAAAAAAGATATACAAGAAACTACAATCCGTCCTCTATCTATGCCTTCTGACAAAATTTCAATCCGATCCTCAGAGAGAAAGTTATGACGATTTTCCCCCGGTCGCCTGTTTTGAATGTAATTCAGGAGTCTGCAAAAAGACCAACTTCCTCAGATCATATCTCCGAAAATATCGTGCGAAAAGCTCTCAAATTAGGACCCATGGTTCAGCATGATTTCTTCTCAAATGGGTTCTTTTTGAGACTTCTTAAAAGTCACAGAAAAAACGTTATAGCAAAAATGCCATGATGACCTGTTTGGAGCAGCAAAACCCTAGAATCCAAAGCTCTGATACCAAATGTTATGAAACCAGCTCAAGAAAAGATAGAAAAGATAGATCAACACCTTAGAATTCAGCCTCTTCGAGGGGGCAACCTCCTTTACATTACATAAATGAACAATTCTTGGATGACACAAATGAAAAGGCCTCCTTTCTATATATAGGAGTCTAAGGGGTCATAACATAATCAGAGCCGACATAACAATAATAATGTAAGGGCACAATAATAACAATAGTGGGCTTCTATGGGGCACATTAGTAACAATATGGGCACTACATGGGTACATCAATATAATAAGTAGGTTGTACTAATAAAAATAAGGGGTTTCACTAGTAGTATAGGGGCCCAACAAATTCCTTATAATAAAATACATAGAATTCTTGTTTTTCAAGCTCTGTTATTTTGCTTTCATAGTTATGTGT
This sequence comes from Pinus tabuliformis, assembly GCA_031772625.1. Lineage (NCBI taxonomy): Eukaryota > Viridiplantae > Streptophyta > Pinopsida > Pinales > Pinaceae > Pinus > Pinus tabuliformis. The sequence continues at coordinate 1,182,192,426 of CM062809.1, forward strand.
ATTTCTTCTTAAGCTAATGAAATCATGTTTATTTATGCTCATTAGTTTATTCCACACTATATCTTCTACACTACACTAACAATACTCAAAATACACCATGGCTTCTGATATCTATCTCCTTCTCATATTTTCTCCCGCACTCCTACTGCATATACCTATTTGTGGCTCCAAACCCTACGTTCAACAAACCCTAAAAACCAAATTTTCAGAAACAAACAAAAAAATACACATATCTAGCCTAAAAATCATTTTCCTTAAAGTCATATCACTGATAACAGATTTAGGGAGATCCCTATCATGCTCAGTAGGGCTAGCTACTGAGCTGAAGTGGTTTGAGGTTACCCTTCTTGATTTCCTTTTCATCTTAGGAGATTGTAAGGACTAACATTTTTGGCTCCGCTACTAGGGGACGATTGGTAAATCATTCCTGGGAAATATCTAAAGAGATTTCAAAGAACTGGTTCTGTACTTCTTAGTTTACAATATTTGAAGATAGGCTGAATTCATAAATCTCATCAGTTTAGGGTGTATACATTTTGGCTTCCAAAAGGCATACCAGGCCAAACCCTGACTCAAATCCACCCTTTATTGTTGAAGATCTAGAATGACTACTCAGAAAACATAGATTACCCATCACTAAAAGTGCAGTTCGTAAAATTAAAAGAAAAACTCCTCTGCCTAAAAATTTGTTCACCTTTGAGCAAATTCCTTTTGACGAGCAGATAGAATTATCTCTTAGAAGGTCCAATTCTAACTCATGTATCTCTAAAATAACATTAGAACCTTTAAAGGTTTAAACTCACTCTATCTCTTCAAAATCTTTGCCTGCTAAAATTGATCATGAACTATGGTTGAATTATGATAAGCTTCAAAGCCTTGCTGACCAACTCTAGATCACTACTAAAAAAATATTTTGTTCAATATCCACTTGAATACCTAGCCACAACTTCATTTTCTATTTCACCTCCAAGCACATCTGCTATATCTCCCAAAGTTTTAGTTTCATCATCTTTCATACCTCCCCCATTTGCTACATCTTTGCCTCTAAAACCAATTGTAGTAGTTCCACCATCCTCATTAGTATCATCACCCTTCCTTATACAATCCATTGTAGCACCTCCACTATCTCCAGCAGTCATGGCGAGATTTGCACCACTTTTACTGCCTGCTCAACTTGCTGCTTTGCCTCAAAATTATGGTCAAAGACACCCTTTGTTTGATGGAAGTGAAGAAATTACAACTCAAAAACAGGTTGACAAGTTAATAGATTTCATTGATTTAGAAGAAATTGATGAGGAGAATGCCAAGATGAGGATTATAGCTCAGAGTTTCTCAGGAGATGTTAAAAAATGGTTTTGAAGTATGCCTATGGATTCTATTAACAGTTCTCAAAGACTGATTGAATTATTCTTAGCCCCTTGGCAAGAGAAGAAAAATCCATTACAGATATTGGCTGCGTATAATTCAATGAAAAGGAACCAAAATGAAACAGTTGAAGAATTTACAACAAGATTCGATATAGTGTACAATTCCATACCCGATGATATGAAGCTTCCTCCTAGTTTGGCTCTTCTTCATTATCGTGATGCTTTCAATCTAGACATGGCCTACCAACTCAAAGAAAGAGACCCCACTGCTCTTGAAGAGATGCAGTGGAATGCGGTTAGTGTCGAATCCAATTTGCTCATTAAGAAGTCAAAATCAAAGCCAGAGAGGGCGGAGAAGAAAGTTGTCTTCAAAGAAGAGCCTGCATCATCCTTTGATGCAAATATTGACAATCTAATAAAAACTATGGAAAGGATGATGGATAGAATATCCATAACTAATTGACAAGATGAACCTTCAGTAAGGAATCCTAACTTTCACGGATAGTAACAACAGAAGTTCAAAAATTGACAAAAGGAGCAGCGAAACCAAGATCCTCAAGGTCAAGTAAGAACTCCATTCAAGAAAAATTATACTGAAGGTCTAGAAGAAAATGAAGAAGAGATTGTAGAAGAAAATCACATCTTTCAAGAAGATGAACTGCCTACTTTCCTAATAGAGAAAGATCAATTTCCGAAGACTCTCTCATACCAAGTGATCAACAATTTGTGTTCACAAGTGAAGATCTGTGGGTTTCTCAAACTAAAGAGTGCCATAGATGATATCAGAATGCCCTCAGCCTTCTCCAAAATAAGTACAATTTAAGGAATAGAAATGTACCTATCACTCTAACTTAGAAAAGACAAAATCTACAAAAAGATGCATCAAGCAAAGAAACCACTTATGCAGGCCAAAGTAAAGACAAGGACTTTGTCATACTGAATTGGGATAGAACAAGTGAAGCATCCACCAGCAATGTGAGGAAAGATAAAGAATTGCAAACTAAAATTCACAGGAAGGGACCTCAAGATAAAGGCCAAATAGAAAGGAAGGACATCACTGCAAAAGAGGTAGAAAAGCAATCTAATCTTTGTAGTTTGGAGAATGAAATTTCTAAATTGAATATCGCCATTCCCCTCACTGAATTGGTAAGGAATGAAAAATATAAATTTTAGATTGCAAAGATGCTTAAGGTTGACCAGATTCCTGATACAGTTAATGTTGAACATAATCTTAGGGATTGGGTGAACAACTGTAATTAGTGTAAATAAATAATAGAGGAAATGGAGAGTCATGGGAGATGAACTGAACACTCACTCCCTCTTGTATACAATATGAACAACCTAAATGAATAATACAATTACATTTGAGGAGTTACCTCCTGGCCTGACATGGTATCAGAGCCAGCTTTATCTTTGGAATTATAGTTTTACCTTGTAACTCCCTCCTGGCCTATGTTCTACCTATTTTGCAGAACTCACACCTTTGTCATGCTCCAGAGGCCTAAATAGTGCACTGTCATATGTGTTTTCTTGGCCGTCCAGTCGGAACTGGCATCTTCCACCCTGCTGCCCAGCATTTCCTCTGCTTACATAAACATCACGTCGACAGCTGTGTGGAACGCTTTGTATGATATTAATGCTATTGAAATCTTATTAATGTTGTTTAGTATGTGCATTTTTATTATGCTCTCCACCAGACTCGAATACCACTCCATACTCCCGCTCAGCTAATACTCTCCTGCAAAACAGTTGTTTGTTGCCCTGAAAATCCATCGTAGAGGCATTTCAAAAGCTTTCTATATTCATTATTTCAAATACATTTCAAAATCTCTTCTCTGTTCATTATTTTTTGGGGTTCGTCGAAAATTTCAACGGATTCCAATGAAGAGGAATTTAACATAACATTGTTTGGATCCACACTGTTTGGCTCCCATAACGCTGTTTTCATAGTCCCATATATGTGTTGTCCCAATGGTATAAAATCTCCTCCATACAAATTCTCCTCCATGGTATATACATTGTTTTCTGTGGTTTGCTAGGGCATCTGCCAAGTATACACATTATCATATATAGTGTCTATGCTCTCTCTGCATTTTTTTTACAGGGGTTTTGGATATAATGCAGGACTATTTTATATATTACTGTATGGAATGGGTACTATTATGTACCACTTATTGGGTTTTGTGAGCATGTCCATACCGCTGTTATATACATTAAAATTGTAGTTTTTTTTTTACAAGCAGAAGTGAAATTTCTTACAGTGTATTGGCAGCAGAAGTATATTTAAAAAAAAATGCACTCATTAATATCTATTGTGGGAGTGGTCCTCAATGGGAAGGAAAATTATCCTGAGTGGTCTCGGAAAATCAAACACACTCTCATTTTTAATGAGCTGTGGAAAGGAGTGTGTGTTGGAAATAGAGACAAAGAGCCAGAACAACCTACCTCAGACAAGGAATTCACCATTTGGGAAAATAAGAACAACAAGGCTTATGCATTGATTGCAACATCAGTAAATGAAGAGGTGAGTCACCATATTTCACCATTTTCAAATGCTTTCAAAGCCTTACAAAAGCTGAAGTAACTCTATGGCTCACACTCTGCACCTGAATTTGTTCAACTCATGATTAAATTGTTCACCCTTGAATTACAAAATGATGATCCTCTTGCTCTTGCATCAGAAGTAAAATATATTATGCATGATATCAAAGTCACTAATGTTGAACTGGACATTCCTCTGATATCTTTTCTCAAGGCACTTTATCCCACTTACTCAAATTATCTTGAGTCATTGCAAGCAAATGGAAACCTCAAAGATATTACCTTTGACTCCCTTGTGAAAAAATTTGCTAAAAGAGAGAAAGCTTTTGGAAAGAAGACAACTCCTCAGTATTCTGAATAGATTGTGTGTCTTCCACATAGAGAGAAGAATCTTTCTCAATATTCTTTTGGAGGAAGAGGTGGTCGAAGAGGAAGAGGAAGAAATTTTAGAGGCAGGGGGGAAGACACTCTCAAGGAGAAAATTCAGATTTGCACTGCATATGCTACAAAAGAGATGGATCACATGATGCATCCACATGCAATTTTCCTTGGGACATAATTGAGTAGGAAAGAAACCAACCTAAAGGTAAAACTAATGACAAATAGAAAGATAAAGCACCTAAAACCGCTCACTATGTTGTGGCACACTGTAATATTGGAGTAAATGAAAACTTATTTAATGCTTCACTTACTTCTTGGAAAAATGATTGGTTGATTGATTCAGGAGCAACTTTCCAAATGAATTTTAGAAAATATTTTTTTGGAGAATTTACTGACAATGTTGATGGAGCAGTATACTTTGTAGACAAATCAAAACTGAAGCCATCAAGGCTTAGCACAATCAGGATTAAAATGCCCGGCCTTCCGAAATTTCTTTTGCATCATGTTTTATATCTCCCACTGTTGAGGAGAAACTTATTGTCCTTGGTCCACATCTGCCAGCAAGGACACTCCATCCATATGTTTGATGGCAAGCTTGAGGTGAGAAAAGCATCAGACCACTCACTTGTCATGACGGGGATAGAAGAAGAAAGGCTTCTGAAGTTGCAAGGTACCTTTGCTCATGCACAAAATTTCTCATCCAATTCTCATTAAGTAGAAGGTAAATTTCCATCAAGTTTATTATGGCATGCTAGATTTTGACAATTGAACTATGACAACCTCCGCTTATTGAAGAAAAATGGTGTTACTAGTTTTCCTACAATTCCTAGGAAACTTAAGTGATGTGATGCTTGCATTCTAGGAAAGCATAAAAAATAGTATTTTCATGATTCAAATTCCAGAGCATAGAAAACTTGAACTCATTCATTCATATTTATGTGGTCCAATTCATGTTCCTTCTATAAATGGAAATAAATATATGATGACATTTATTGATGACTACACCATAATGTGTTAGGTTTATTTATTGAAGAACAAATTTGATACTTTTCAAACATTCATGAACTTTCATACATGGATTGAAAATGATGCACAATCTCATATTGACTCTATTCGCACTGATAATGGAAAAGAATACACTTCAAATGAATTTGAAAACTATCTTCACCGGCATGGGATCAAACTATTGGGTTGTGTTATATTTTTTCTGCGAATAGCCCATGTAGTTAACCGAGTGGTTAGAAGGGGGGCGAAGCCCCCCCTTTGTTGTGCCAATTGCGTGGCAGGGGGGGTCATAGGGGGTTGGAGGGGCACAGGTAACCCCACTCTATGGGGTGGTTTTAGACCGTATGTTAGGTTGGGTGGACCTACCTATGGTTTTGTGCATGATTTTCGCACATGGTTTTGGACGCGATGGTTTTTGGTCCATGGTTTTGCACGTGATGGTTTTCAATCCATGGTATTGGATGCTTTGGCATGTATAAATATGTATTGTAACATTAAAAGGAACATAATGAAAAATCAATCTAGTAGTCCTGGTTTTGGGATCTAGGGGAAAATCTATGTGTATATATGTTTTGTATGTGTTATGCTCTCGCATTTGTATATTTTCTATTATTAGAAATCATATGCAGATAATTTTTGTACAGGGTTAAAACCTACATTTGGTATCAGAGCTATTTTGGCTTCAAGGGGATGCCTTTGTTGCTGAGGCGTTTGGCTCGGGCCTATGGTAGACCCTATTCAGTGGGAGATCTACAGGATCGATTCTGGTGGTGAAAGAAGATGGCGAGCAGTGGAAAGATAGAGATCAAGAAATTTAATGGTCAGAGTTTTGAGTTGTGGAAACTCAAGATGGAGGATCTGTTGTTGGATAAAGATCAGTGGATCGCGATAGATCTGGGTACTAAACCAACAAGAGTGTCTGATGAAGAATGGAAGAATTTGGATCAGAAGGCAAAGAGCACAATATGATTGTGTGTCTCAGGTTCAGTATTGCTAAATGTATCAGGGGAAGCTACGGTGAAGGCTTTGTGGGACAAGTTAGGGACTTTGTACCAATCTAAGTCTCTGGTGAATAAATTGTTCCCGTGGAAATAGCTGTATAACCTGAGGATGAAAGATGGAGATTCAGTGACAGAGCATCTGAATGCATTTAATACTGTGGTAAGTCAGTTATTAGCTGTTGATATTAAAATTTTAGATGAAGATAAGTGCATTAGTTTGTTGTGTTCTGTACGAGATTCGTGGGTTAGTCTGGTTATTGCAATAGGTAGCAATACAACTGCCTTGCAGTTTGATGAAATAGTCTCATCCTTGCTGAAGGAGGAGATGAGACAGGAAAATATGGAGAGGCAGAATGGTGATGCCCTGTCTGTATGAGGATGGTCCCAGAATAGAAACAAAATAAGTCATCGAGTGGGAGATATAAATCTAGAGGGAGATCTAAATCTCCAAGAAAACCTGTAAAGGTGGTGTGTTGGAAATGCAGAAAGGAAGGGCACTACAAAAGGGACTGTAAATCTAAAGCTCCTAACAAAGGAAAGGGATATGATGATGCTCCTTCTGCAGAGATGAAAACCACCTCAGATGAAGGTGGGGATGTGTACTTGGCTTCGTCAAGTACACATGTAGATCATGAGGCATGGTTGATTGACGTAGGTGCATCCTTTCACTTCACTCCACATAGAGAGTGGTTCTGCGAGTATGAGAAATATGATGGTGGTGATGTCTTCTTAGGGGATGATAGGAAAGCTAGAATCATTGCTCGTGGAAACGTAAAGTTTAAGTTGCAAGGTGGAAGGGTTAGAACACTTCTGGGTGTTCTTCATATTCCTGCATTGGCCATAAATCTAATCTCTGTAAGCAAGTTCGATGATGTAGGTGTAAAACCATTGTTCAAGAGGGATACCTACAAAATTGTTTGGGGAGCACTGGTATTGATGCAGGGAGTTTGGATTGGAACTTTGTACAAGCTGCAAGGTAGCACTGTTATTGATGGATGCAACAATTCTGTGGTTCCTGAAAGTGGAACAGAAAATCTAGTGTCTCTGGAGAGAATACCATATTGTGGCATGAGAGGCTTAGACATATTAAAGAGAAGGGCCTTCGAATACTTGATGGTAAAGGTATGGTAGAGGGTATGAGTAATAGCTCTTCGGATTTTGATTTCTGTGAAATTTGTGTATATGGGAAGCAGAATCAGGTGAGTTTCCCCTCTAGTGGTAAGACGACAAAACAAATATTAGAGCTTGTGCACAGTGATTTGTTTGGACCTATGAAGGTTCCATCACTGGGTAAGTTTGTGTACTATGTATCATTTATAGATGACTTCTCAAGTAATACATGGATATATTTCCTTAAGAAGAAATATGAAGTCTTTGATAGGTTTAAATAATTTAAGGCTCTTGTGGAAACCGGATAGAGAAGAAGATAATGGTGTTGAGGACAGATAACGGTGGAGAGTTTTGGGGTAAGGAATTTGAAGAATTTTGTAAGAAGTGTGGTGTATCATGGCAGAATACTACTCCATAAGCAGCTCAACAAAATGGAGTTACAGAAAGAATGAACAAGATGTTGATGGAAAGGGCAAGAAGCATGCTTAGTGGTGATGGGTTAGGACAATAATTCTGGGTAGAGGTGGTGGAGACAGCGTGTTACCTAGTCAACAGATCACCTTCATCAGCATTGGAGGATCAGACTCCACAAGAGGTATGGACTGGTAAGAAACCCTCCCTTTCACATCTGAGGGTATTTGGATGTGATGCATATGTACATGTTCCAAAGCAGAAACAAACCAAGTTGGATAGTAAATCTGAAAAGTGCATCTTTATTGGGTATAAGGATGGTTTAAAGGGTTATAAGATTTGGAACCCAGTAACAAGGAAGGTTGTATACAGCCAAGATGTGGTGATCAGAGAGGTGAAAGATGTTATTAAACATGAAGTCCAACCAAAGGAACCTGAGAAGATAGAGTTTGATCTAAATGAGGAAGAATCAGACTATACAACAGAGGAGGAATCAGAAAATGAAGAGCCACAAACTCCGGGTGTGAGAAGATCAGTTCAAGAAAGAAGGTAGCTAGAAAGGTATAGTCCATCTGCTTTCTGTTAAATTTTTTCTTTATCTATTACTGATGATGATCCTAGAATTGTGAAGGAAGTAGTAGATTCAGAGGATGGAAAACTATAGAAAGAGGCCATGGTTGATGAAATGACATCTTTGCACAAAAATGAGGCTTGGAATCTGGTGGAGTTTCCAGCTATAAGGAAACCCATTGGCAACAAATGGGTGTTAAAAAAGAAGACAAATGCAAAAGGAAAGGTGGAGAAATACAAATATCGGTTGGTAGTGTCATCACTCAAGTTGTTCCCCAAACTGGTAAGAAAAGGGAATACGGCCGAGGTAACCACTAACCAATCTTTTAGATGCAGATTCTAGGCAATCTATAGCCAGAGAGGGCTCTCTCTTTATGATTTAGCTTTGTTTTGGGGTATGTTAGGCTAGTTATGAAGCACAAGTATTTGTTTGATTTTTGGATGGTGATGTTCAATAGAACAGGGATGCAAAATATGAGAAGTTCAAATCATTGGGTTAATGGAGTCAATGAAGATGAATTTCTGGGTATGGTTTCTTTGATAGAAGGGGGTACTACAGAGCAAGATAATTAACCATGGAACAATTTTCAAGCTGGAATCAGGTGAAATGGAGTCAGGGGGTGAAGGCCAACTAAGAATCCTTCATCATGCTAACAAAGGGAAAGTTGGTGAATATTACCAAGGAGCAGTTAAGAATTCCTTAATTATATTCAGGGTGTAAGAACTAGGGAAACAAGAGCAGTTAAGAATTCTTGCATATGATAATTCTAAAGAAAACATTTAAAAATAACAGGGACTGAACATAGAGTACAGTTAAGTAAGTTCTGAGCTATTATTTTTCCCTGCAATTTAGAGTATGATATGTAAATGATATATAAAACATAGAAATAGTAAAACATGAGTTTAAAAGACTTATTGATCCATGAAACAATTCGTGAATTCTGCAACATGGGCTTCTTCCACCGATTCCATAGCCATAGAGTTCATTAGCAAAGCATTCCAACAACCTTTATTCATAAGAGTTCTTAAATTTACAGCGCAGTTCCAGAATGGTATCACCAACCCCTCATACTTAGCTTGGGGAGGTATTTGCACAAAAATGTTTACAAAATATCTCAAAGAGATAATATCTTGCAATAACTTCTTTCACCTACTCTACAGAAGGAGTAAATGCTTTTGGGAATAGAGAGAAATGAATGCAAAAGTAATAAATGTTGTGCCGATCGCTTAGTTGGTGAGATGCATTGATTATTTGCTCAACGAGTCGGCTGATGGATACTTTAGTGAACTTTCACACTACTGGCGTTGCTTTCCTAGGTGATTTTAATAGCGCTTTAATAGACCATTGCCCAGTGCGATTTTTATCTACTATCTTCTTCACTTTATTGCATCTGTCATGTTCTGGAAAAATAAACAAAACTTTGAAACCCGCCCTACAAAATTTCCAGCATACTCTACCACCACTAGTCATTTGGTAATTGGTGCCTGTGCATCTTTATTAGAGTTTCATCTGCATCCGTGTACCTGAATAAAGTAGGTTGGACTATGAAAAGATGCCTCACTTCATGCTGAATAAAAAATAGAATTTCTAAATTGTCATACAGGCTCTGTCTAGATGGGAGTGCCTTCTCTCCTGCAAAACGTTATGATGCTGTGACTTGATTATCCACATATGTATTCAACCTGTGAGTATAGTCTTCATGTGTCATTAGTCTGTAGTCACTGGTTAATAAACTGGGCATACCCTTTTCCTCCAAAGCTGTGAATTTCTGTGTGAAGGAATTTATCTCCACTTGCATTTCCTGGCACTTCCTCTCCAGATTTTGTATGAAGTTCCTCATGGTCAGAACCCTTTTAATTGTTAGAATAGTGCCTGTCTTGTCCCTGATATCTAGTGTTTCCAGATCTTCCTTGGTGTGGGTTGTTAGATTCGGTCTGGTAAGTCCTCTGTTAGAGATCAAAACTCTTTATGCATTTCATTTTTAGGAGTCCTGCTCCATTCACTCAGCTACATTCTGCTAGGGGGCATGCCATAATCTGACAGAAAAGGTCATGCTAGTCATTTCCCCCTATGTCTGGCTCTTGCTAGCTTAGGTCTTTTGTCAATGATCACCAAAGTCCATGATAGTCAGGGTCTAGTCCTTTAATGGACAAAAGTCATTTTCAATCATTAGGTCTAGGGATTAATCAATTTGGTCTTTAAATATGTCCAGTAAAGCCATGCAGGTGAGAGTGAGGCCCTTACAAACTAATGATTCAGAGAGTTTCATCGTCATATTAATAAACTTCAACTGTTCTTCAAAACTCTGTTTTGAAGAAAAGTCAAACAGTGTCATTTGTGATAAAATTTTCAAAAAGTCGTCAGTTGATTTCTTCAGATGCAGGCATGGTTTCTGTGGCCAAATGTCCTGTCATGCAATCCCTGAAAAGAGTGCCGAAATTTCATCATTTGAGCTAAAATTTCAAAGGGAAAGAGAAAATCAGTGTTGCTTTAAATCAGTGAAAAAGTGTCAAAACATAACATTAGAAAATGGGTTTTTGGAGAAGCAAAAATTTAACCCATGTCTTCCAAGTCTTTATATACAAGTTTCCACCAAAATCAAAGTCATTGTGCAAATCAAATGCATAGGGAAACATTGCAAAGTGTTTGAGTGTGCATCTTGCGTGTTTGGAGCAAGGTTGGAGGCAGTTTTCAGGGCGCAGTGCATATACACAGGGGCATGGCGCACACAGAGCCACCCCTCAGTGTAATTTTTCCACAGGCACAGTGCACACCCAGGGCATGACACACTGGGTTTTGCACGCGGCGCACACCCACAAAGGGCCAAAACTGTGCAAAATTTCCTCAAACTTCTTGTGAAACCCCTCAAATCAACAGGTAGGCTCTAAATCTTGATGGCTCATGTATTATTGTGAAGGTTATGGGTTTCCATGGCTAGTTATTGTGGCAACTAAATTTCATAAAACCAACCACTAGAAAACACCAAAGCCATTGTTGCTAGGGTTGCATAGTTGTGTATTGAGGCCAAGGTTCCATTTTCACCCACCATTTCTCCCTCACCTACCATTTTTCCCTATCCTCCCTGTCTCATTTTTCCTATTATCCCTACCCTAAAACACTACCAAACCCTATTCTCTTTCCCCTCCTCTTATTTGTCAACATAACACCCCAAAACCCTACCCTATCAAATACCCAAACCCGCTACATATCCCTAAACAAACTTCTCCCCCATAATCGATATTCCTATCACATTACTCCCCTCCTAGTACTCCCTTTTGTTTCATTGTTCCCCTTGGTGGCAGATATCACAAAAGCACCCAACTTCACACCATCATCAAAGGGCAGCCTAAATACAGTACACACAGCAGTAATGGCATCACAACATTCACTAGAGTATGAGATGGAGACACAAAGTGACTTATCCTCGAAAGAGCAGGCTCCCAGGAGACATCACAAGAGTGGCAAACATGTAAGGGCTGAGCCCACTACCCTTACAGAATTGCAGGCATGTCCTCTTGCTATGTCATGTTTCCAGCACCTAGCATGTTTTGAATTTTGTCAAAGGGTGGCTAATGTTAGAGTTCATCATGAGTTGGCCCGTCTTTTTGTGCTTCACCTACATGGAGATCACTCTATCTTGGTCGGGGTCACCTTCACATTGACACCCGAAACTATCTCAGTGGCAACAGGCATACCAAATGTTGGAGAACAGTGGCATAAAAAGAAGAAGGTGGATAGGCAACACTATGAGCCTTACATTAAGGCCAGTTGTTTGAGGCACCTCACAAGAGTCTTTCCATTCAGATATTTGAAAGATGAATATGCTCCACTCATGAAGTTGATCATGAAGTACTTCAGCTGTGAGGGGAGGTTCTCTCATCTATACGCCTATCACATCAGATTACTCATGCACTTTACTAGGGTAGAGATGATGAACATCCCATTTTTCATTTGCAGGAACATAGAGAGGATGAACACCTTCATGTAGCACAAGACCCCTCAGCAACAACTTAACTGTGTTTATCACTTTGCTCTTATTAGGATTTTGATGGATCATCAGCTAGGATTGCAGGGCATTGCTAGGGATGACTTCATCTCCCGTGACCTTTTCAGCCCTTCACAGGTAGAGTCAAAGGTTGAATATGAGATAGGTGGTCCTTCTCATTAGTATGAGTGCCATGAGACCACTATTATGCTAGTATTCATCACATATAAGAGGGGGTGCTAGACATTTGTTTGCAGCGGCAAAGCGAGTGTTATTTCAACCTGGGGTGGAAGGGGCCTCGCTTCCGACATCAACACTATAGGTATAGGATAGAGGTAAGGAGCCAATTCATGATGAGGGGCCTTCAGGGGAGCCATCAGGTGAATGAGAGACCGAATTCGTTCTCCTTCATGATGATGATACAGATACAGAACCGACGAGTGCAAAACTCAAAGAGATCATCCAATAGCATCAATCAAAGATCGAAGACTTGTCCCTTGATTTGGAGAGGGCTATGTGGAACATGAAATATCTGGAGCAGAGGAACAAATAGCTGGAGGATCAACAGATGATCATGGAGCTACAAAACATTCGTGAGCATCGCCAAGCTACACAAAGGAGAAGAGTTGAGCTCACGTCATTGGAGCAAGAGATCAATGAGGAGCAGAGGAACAAATAGCTGGAGGATCAGCAGATGATCATGGAGCTACAAAACATTCGTGAGCATCGCCAAGCTGCACAAAGGAGAAGAGTTGAGCTCACGTCATTGGAGCAAGAGATCAATGAGGATCGGGAGGCCAACCTTGAAAGAGTTAACATGCACTTGGCTGCTGGACAAGGCCAACAAGTACCATGCTCTGCTCAGACACATGGCTTTCCACTACATGGCACGAGACAAGGTATGCAAGGCCCGGATCAGGTATTTGAAGGCTAAATTGAGGAAAGAAATCAAGAAGCAAAAGAGGCAAAGGGAGCTCAATCGACTTCATATATTGGTCGAAGCCTCTTTGGCCCAGCATAGCACCTCATAGAGTATCTCCAACCCAAATTTAAAAAAGTTTGGGGCAATTTTGGTCACATGGCAAAATTTTGGTCACAACACAGGTTTTTTCTCCCTGGCACGACGCTTAGGATTGGGAGCTCCAAATCATGAATGGTTTGCATTTTTTGATTCAGCATGAAAAATCACAACTACTAGTGCTTGGAAAAGAAATTTGGGAATGATTTGAGTCCCTAGGAGGTCAAAAACACACAAAAAATGACCTCTCTGCCCCTATTTTGACACAGTGGAAGCAGTCTTGGGAGAATGAAGATTTGGAGGGGAAAATGAGCACCAAATTCAGAAATTCCACTTGGGTGGGAAAGCAGACAGGACAGGATTTCCAACAAGCACACCTAGGCACAATTTGGACTCCCGAAGGTACCTCAAAACAGCCTCCAAGTGGCGCGGTGCATATAGAATTTGGCACGGTGCATATAGAGAAAAAGGCCAAAATCGCGCCCGTTTTGCGAAAATTCGATTCGAGACTTTCTCCAAGTGGGCCCGCTCATCTACATTTAACTTTTTCGGCACCTAAGGTGGCATTTAAAGTATTTTCACTTCAGATTGGCTTCTATCTAAGTGGCAAAGGAAGGCAAACAGTCACCCAAGCCATTTGTCATGCTTGTAACGTTGCACCTGTAGCTAATGGTTGGCTTTCCACCTCCATTTTGTAATGATTCGAGAAAATCCCCAAACCTTGGGCTTTCTATCTCTTCATGGCACATTCTATATATTTTATGTAAACTATTTGCAAAGGGTTGGTTGGCTTGTAACTTCTGGAAGACTGTGGGAAAGAAACTTTGTTTCTTCATTGTATATTTTGACAGAGGATTAATGAAAGGCAGCCGCTCTGTTTCATGAGAATCATGTGGTTGTGAGTGTAGCAAATATGTATCTTATGTTTTATATGTATTTCTTTATGTTTCACAGTTCATTTCATATTCATTTCCAGAGAAATTTTCTAAGTTAGATAAGGTAGAATTCATTTATAATGCTCTGCCTGTGGGAAAATTTCATGTTCAGTGTTCTTCTTCTGTTGAAAAGGATTCATATACTTATGCCTTTTTCACTCTCCTACGAAATCTCTCCATTTCACATTATTTCGAACTAAATTGCTAGACTTTCTGCCTGTCTTGCCTCATGAAGTAATCCGTGCCTTTGTATTAAATTCTCTACTCATTGTTGTCCGTTGGTCCCATACCACCCCAGAAACTCGGCCATTCATAAAAAATTGCTTCTTGTATCGTTACTTACTTACTAGCCTAAGATCAATATTTCATTGTAGTCATATCAAAAAATTCTGTTTACTTATTCGCTGAGCGTGACTTGGATAGAGCCCTCTCCTATTCTGGTAGGGCTAGCTACCAGACTGAGCGTGGTTTGTGGTTACCCTGGATTTTTCCTTCCTTCAGCCTAAGGCAGATTTAGGTGCTAACATAGTGGTGACTCCACTGGGGAAGAAAATGGTTTGCTTGAGGATTGTTTTTCCCCAGTGCATATCTCAAGTTCAAAGATGATTGTTGATGGTGAACAACGATCAGACATAAGAAGATGGTTGAAAGCATTCACCTGACGACTTCTTTCACTGAAGAATCCAGCAACCGGTGCTTCATGGTGACTCCATTGTATAGGGATCAGTAGCTTTGAGATTTTTTGTTAAAATGGAGTGGATTGTAAGAAGATATGCTCCCATGAGCTGAGATCACATCCCATGTTTTCCAAATAAAATTCCAAAGGTAGATTGGTCAAGGAATCTGCCTACATTTAAGGATGATGGTAAGAAGGACGTTGCTTTACATCTAGTTCGATTTCACATGCATATTCGCAAGTTGAAGGTTGATTTTCCTGAAGATTTCTTGATGAAGATATTCCTGGCCACTCTGGAAGGTGAAGCCCAATCTTGGTATGAAAGTTTTCTGCCTGCTTGTATTTACTTTTTAAAGGATTTTCATGCCCTGTTCATTGAAAGATATCAAGAATCTTACCCATCATTAAATCATGACTATTGCAAACATGCTTCTACTTTTATTGAAAGCCTTGAAAAATACTATGAGGATGATAATTTTATGGATGATGAGATCATGGAAGCCTTGTACGAGAATCCATTTCAGCAACATGAAGAGAAACTAGAGGAGTCCCATCAATATGATTAGGAAACGTTGCAGCAGAATCAAGATCTTTGTATGGCGGAAAATGAAGGAATTTTGCATCTTGACAGTCAACATGAATTACATGAAATAGACCAGCAGGTTGAAGAGTTCCATATGGCTAAAAGTGATGAAAGAAAAAGTGTTGGTTCAGATCTGTCCATAGAAGAAGACGGCGTGCAAAGAAGTCAAGTTTGAAATTCAGAATGTGACAATGTTAAGACAACCATTTCAAATGTAGATTCAGATTGTGATGACCAAGAAAACCTTGTACTAAGTCACATGAAAGAGAACTCTGTTGCTGAAATCATCTTGGATGAAGAAGACAAAGTTTTGGATCCAAATGTTCTCATGTCATTAGAACACAATCTTCATGAAGAGGCAATCCAGTCAGCTCATGAACAACAAGATGAGATCTTTGCTCAAGCAAGTGAAAGATTTCCTCTGGATGAATTTATGGTAGATGATAGAAATGTTAGTGTTAGGATTCAAGAAACATCTGAAGCTGCTTTTCTCATGATTGATGAATGTGATGAATGTAATGAGAATATGGCTGTCATAGTGTATGAAGATGACCTACCATATATTCAGACTTCAGAAGATCAGACAATTCAGGCTTCTCTTTCAGATTCTTCCTCATATGTCTCATGTTTTTAAGTGTTCTTTGAAGAGGAAATCTGCTCATCTACTTGTTCAGAACTTTTTGAGGACCAGGACCACACTTTTTCTGAAGTACATTATGAAGAAAGATCAGAATCAAAGGAGTTAGACATCTTGTTTCCTCAGCAGGAGGGAAATCTTCATGTTTTTCATGATCCAATGACAAATCTGTTGTAGCCAGCAGTGAAGGTGATTATTGCAGTATTCAGTGATGAAGGAGATCAGGGTCAATTAGCTTTTTGGATGCTCGGTTACAAGTATCTACTGTTGACTTGGAGATCTGATAAGGAAAATCAATCAAAAAAGCATCTGATTGATTGGTTACATTGGCATTTTGATATAGTTTGATCATATATTGCCTTGTAAGAAATACAGGTGGCCATGTACTGCCACCAAGCTTTAAGTTTTAAGTTCAGGTCTTGGTATTTTGAGTTAGTTTGTTAGAGTCAAGTTTTCTAGTCATTTCAGTTCGCATTGAGTCAGTTTCAGTCAAGTTTCAGTCAATAAATTGAGTCATGTTGGTTTGTCAGAATAATGGACGCCATAGCCCAATGGAAGAAGGAACTGTCTAGCTCTTCCAGAGATCTACTGTTCTTGGCACCTCCAAGGAGCTACCACCCCCCATCGGAACCAGTGTTAGAGTTGGTCTGGTCAGTCCTCCGTAAGAGATCAAAAGTCTTTATGCATTTCATTTTTAGGAGTCTCGCTCCATTCACTCAGCCGCATTCCGCTAGGGGGCATGCCATAATCTGACGAAAAAGGTCCTGCTAGTCATTTCCCCCCATGTTTGGCTCCTGCTGGCTTATGTCTTTTGTTAATGATCACCAAAGTCCATGACAGTCAAGGTCTGGTCCTTTAATGGAAAAAAGTCATTTTCGATCATTAGGTCTAGGGATTAATCAATTTGGTCTTTAAATATGCCCAGTAAAGCCATGCAGGCTAGGGTGAGGCCCTTACAAAGTAATGATTCAGAGAGTTTCATAGTCATATTAATAAACTTCGACTATTCTTCAAAACTCAGTTTTGAAGAGAAGTCAAACAGTGTCATTAGTGATAAAATTTTCAAAAAGTCGTCAGTTGATTTCTTCAGATGCAGGCATGGTTTCCATGGCCAAATGTCCTGTCATGCAATCCCTGCAAAGAGTGCCGAAAATTTCATCATTTGAGCTAAAATTTCAAAGGGAAAATGAAAATCGGTGTTGCTTTAAATCAGTGAAAAAGTGTCAAAACATAACATTAGAAAAATGGGTTTTTGGAGAAGAAAAAATTTAACCCATGTCTTCCAAGACTTTATATACAATTTTCCACCAAAATCAAAGTCATTGTGCAAATCAAGTGCATAGGGAAACATTGCAAAGTGTTTGAGTGTGCATCGTTCGTGTTTGGAGCAAGGTTGGAGGCAATTTTCAGGGCACGACGCATATACACAGGGGCCTGACGCACACAGAGGGTATGGCGCACACAGAGGGCATGACGCACACAGAGCCACCCCTCAGTGTAATTTTTCAATGGGCGTAGTGCACACCCAGGGCGCGATGCACTGGGTTTTGCACGCGGCGCACACCCACAAAGGGCTAGAACCATGCAAAATTTCCTCAAGCTTCTTGTGAAGCCCCTCAAATCGACTGGTAGGCTCTAAATCTCGATGGCTCATGTCTTTTTGTGAAGGTTATGGTGGTCCATGGCTAGTTATAGTGGCAACTAAATTTCATAAAACCAACCACTAGAAAACACCAAAGCCATTGTTGCTAGGGTTGCATAGTTCTGGTATTGAGGCCAAGGTTCCATTTTTACCCACCGTTTTTCCCTCACCTACAATTTTTCCCTATCCTCCCTATCTCAGTTTTCCTATTATCCCTACCCTAAAACACTACCAAACCCTATTCTCTTTCCCCTCCTCTTATTCGTCAACATAACACCCCAAAACCCTACCCTATAAAATACCCAAACTCCCTGCATGTCCCTAAACAAACTTCTCCCCATAACCCCTATTCCCATCACATTACTCCCCTCCTAATACTCCCTTTTGTTTCATTGTTCCCCTTGGTGGCAGATATCACAAAAGCACCCAGCTTCACACCATCATCAAAGGGCAGCGTAAATACAGTACACACAACAGTCATGGCATCACAACATTCATCAAAGTATGAGATGGAGACACAAAGTGACTCATCCTCGGAAGAGCAAGCTCCCAGGAGACATCACAAGAGTGGCAAACATGTCAGGGATGAGCATACTACCCTTACAGAATTTCAGGCATGTCCTCTTGCTATGTCATGTTTCAAGCACCTAGCATGTTTTGAATTTTGTCAAAGGGTGGCTAATGTTAGAGTTCATCATGAGTTGGCCCATCTTTTTGTGCCTCACCTACATGGAGATCACTCTATCTTGGCCAAGGTCACCTTCAAATTGACACCCGAAACTATCTCAGTGGCAACATGCATAGCAAATGTTGGAGAACAGTGGCATAAAAAGAAGAAGTTTCTATTCAGATATTTGAAAGATGAATATGCTCCACTCATGAAGTACTTCAGCTGTGAGGGGAGGTTCTCTCATCTATACGCCTATCACATCATATTGCTCATGCACTTTACCAGGGTATGGATGATGAACATCCCATTTTTCATTTGCAAGAACATAGAGAGGATGAACACCTCCATGTAGCACAAGACCCCTTAGCAGCAACTTAACAGTGTTTATCACTTTGCTCTTATTAAGATTTTGGTGGATCATCAGCTAGGATTGCAGGGCATTGCTTGTGATGACTTCATCTCCCGTGATCTCTTCAGCACTTCACAGGTAGAGTCAAAGGTTGAACATGAGATAGGTGGTCCTTCTCATTAGTATGAGTGCCATGAGACCACTACTATGCTAGTATTCATCACATATTAGAGGGGTGCTAGACATTTGTTTGCAGCGGCAAAGCGAGTGTTATCTCCACCCGGGGTGGAAGGGGCCTCACTTCCGACATCAACACTACAGGTACAGGACAGAGGTAAGGAGCCAATGCATGATGAGGGGCCTTCAGGTGAGCCATCAGGTGAATGAGAGACCGAATTCGTTCTCCTTCATGATGATGATATAGATACAGAACTGACCAGTGCACAGCTCAAAGAGATCATCTAGGAGCAGCAATCAGAGATCGAAGACTTGTCCCTTGATTTGGAGAGGGCTGAGTGGAACATGAGATATCTAAAGCAGAGGAACAAATAGCTGGAGGATTAGCAGACGATCATGGAGCTACAAAACATTTGTGAGCATCGCCAAGCTGCACAAAGGAGAAGAGTTGAGCTCACATCATTGGAGCAAGAGATCAATGAGGATCGGGAGGCCAACCTCGAGAGAGTTAACGTGCACTTGGAGAGGCTATTGGACAAGGCCGAGAAGGACCATGCTCTTCTGAGACACATGGCTTTCCACTACTTGGTGCGAAACAAGGTATGCAAGGCCCAGATCAAGAATTTGAAGGCTAAATTGAGGAAAGCAATCAAGAAGAAAAAGAGGCAAAGGGAGCTTGATCGACTTCAGATATTGGCCGAAGCCTCTTTGGCCCAGCATAGCACCTCATAGAGGATCTCTAGCCTAAATTTCAAAACAATTGGGGCAATTTTGGTCACATGGCAAAATTTTGGTCACAACACAGTTTTTTTCTCCCTGTGGCGTGTCGCTTAGGATTGGGAGCTCCAAATCATGAATGGTTTGCATTTTTGTATTCAGAATGAAAAATCACAACTATTGGTGCTTGGAAAAGAAATTTGGGCATGATTTGAGTCTCCAGGAGGTAAAAAACACTCAAAAAAGACCTCTCTGCCCCTATTTTGACACACAAGAAGCAGTCTTGGGAGAATGAATATTTGGAGGGGAAAATGAGCACACAATTCAAAAATTTCACTTGGGTTGGAAAGTAGATGGGCCGAGCTTTCCAAAAAGCACACCTGGGCACAATTTGGACTCCTATAGGTACCTCAAAATAGCCTCCAAATTGGTGCGGCGCATATAGAGAAAAAGGCCAAAATCGCGCCTGTTTCGCGAAATTTTGATTCACGACTTTCTCCAAGTGGGCCCGCTCATCTACATTTCACTTTTTCGGCACCTAAGGTGGCCTTTAAATTATTTTCAATCCAAATTGGCTTCTATCCAAGTGGCAAAGGAAGGAAAACCGTCACCCAAGCCATTTGTCATGTTTGTAACGCTGCACTTGTAGCTAATGGTTGGTTTTCCACCTCCATTTTGTAATGATTTGAGTAACTCCCCAACCCTTGGGCATTCTATCTCTTCATGGCATATTCTATATATTGTATGAAAACTATTCGCAAAGGGTTGGTTGGCTTCTAACTTCTGGGAGACTATGGGAAATAAACTATGTTTCTTCATTGTATATTTTGACAGAGGATTAATGAAAGGCAGCGGCTTTGTTTCATGAGATTCATGTGGTTTTGCGTGTAGAAAATGTGTCACTTATGTTTCCTATGTATTTTGTTATGTTTCACAGTTCATTTCATATTCATTTCCAGAGAAATTTTCTAAGTTAGATAAGGTAGAATTCATTTATATTTCTCTTCCTGTGGGAAAATTTCATTTTTAGTGTTCTTCTTCCGTTGAAAAGGATTCATATACTTATGCCCTTTTCACTCTCCTAAGCAATCTCTCCATTCCACGTTATTTTGAACTAAATTGCTAGACTTTCCGCCTGTCTTTCCTCACGAAGTAATCCGTGCCTTTGTATTAAATTCTCTGCTCATTGTTGTCCATTGGTCCCATACCACCCCAAAAACTCAGCCATTCATAAAAAATTGCTTCTTGCATCCTTATTTACTTACTAGCCTAAGATAAATATTTCACTGTAGTCATCTCAGAACATTCCGTTTACTTATTCGCTGAGTGTGACTTGGAGAGAACCCTCTCCTGTTCTGGTAGGGCTAGCTACCAGACTAAGCGTGGTTTGTGGTTACCCTGAGTTTTTCCTTCCTTCAGCCTAAGGCAGATTTAGGTGCTAACATGGGTGTTCAAGAAATGTATTAGCCTATTGGCCTGCTCGGGCATGTGTCCCAATGAATCCCTAGCCTTTTTAATTTCTTCTTGAGATGCTACTACCAAATCAATCTGCTCATGAATTATCTATATTGATTTCCATATATCAGTGATGGATTGGCCAATGTTGGCGCACATAATACTCCTGATTTCTCTCAGAGGTTTGTCTAATAAGAGGTCCTTTTCCAATGCCTTTACTTTGTTTTCCAATGCTTTTACATCCCTTGTTTTTTCTGCCACAGTCATCTTGGATTTATCATAACTCACTTCTAATTTTGCCAATTGCTCTTTGGCATATTTTAATTCTGATACTTGGAGTCTTAGATCCTCCATAGCCTTTATCAGTTCTTCAGTAGTCATGGTAGCGTTGCTGCCTGTTGCTGTTGTTGTTGAAGTACTTGGTGCTGTTGATGCTAGGACAGTAGGAGGGACTGCTGTTGTGACTGTAGAAGGAGCAGTTGTAACTATTGGCACTGTTTGAGGTGGCTGGGAGGTTGACACTCCCTGTTTTCCTTGCAGTGCTTCCTCCAATGCGTTCTCTGTTTCTACCAATCTCTCATTCATTTTCATTAGCAGGTCCATCGTATCTTCCTGTGATTTTTGTTCAACAATCTCTGTACTTTTGGGATAGCTTGTTGCTTGTTGAGAGCTGCAATGTCTTCTTCCTTCTTTCTTATTAATGCTTTGATGCCTTTGGAATCCTTGGGATCATGTCCCAACTCTATGATAATCTCTTCCAAGGACTTAATTATTATATCCTTAGCTAAAGAGGAAGCCTTTTCCAACTCCAATTGGGAAGAGGTATTATTTAAAGAATTCTACAATTTGTGGGCCAATAATGCCTTGTTTTGCCAATGTGGAGTATACCATTTCTCCGGTTTGCTTATGTAATTCAATCTGGTCCATTGGCTCGATGTCCTTGGCTAATACTCTAGAATGGTCCTGATGTAATCAGTAGCTGAGTATGGTTGCTACATTTTGGGCTTGAAGTGACTTACGATCATCTTTCCTTCGTGAATGTCATATGCTGATGTTAACCTTTCCTGATTGGTGGGGGCCATCTTCAGCAAGTGATTATAAAGTTGAATTCTTATTGGCTCATTCTTTGCCTTTATTTCAGTAAATGTTCTCATAATGTCAGAGCCTTGCCTACTTTCCTGCCTGGCAGAAGAGAATTCCACACTATGTTTTCTTCCAATCTCCTGCATGTGTGAACTGGTCGATGTTTCTGTGACTGGGGATGTATCCTGGCTGACTACTCTTTCTTCCCTTTGACTGTTTGTGATCTCCTGAATGAATTCCTCCTGTGATAGGGGGTTCAATCTCTGACTTTTCTCCCCTAGTTGCTCTTCAGGACCGTTGATCGGTGTGTCTTCTTGCCTGTCCCTTTTCTTTCCTCTTTCCTCATTTAGAGGAGTTTGTAGTACAGGGATTTCTGGTGATTTTATTTGTGCTGGGGGGACCTGCCCTTGGCCTTGTTCCTTTAATGTAGCTGGCTGGTGTATAATTATGTCCTGTTCTAGACCTATTACCTCTTTGCCCTTTGCTGACCCTGTGCTGGATTTTTGTGTGGGCTGCTGGGAGGTCCCGGTAAAAGATGTATCACCTCCTGTGTGTTGGGTTAGTTTGAAGGATACCTGTCCAAAAGAGTCCAGGTCAAGCGTTTTTTCAATCTCTTTCATGGTTTTTTCCAATTTCTCTTCCTCAGTAATCTCTTCTACTAATGTGCCTTCTACCCATTCTTGTTGGTTAGCATACTGTTGAATTTCAGGGATTTTGTGGTGAGCATATGTTGTAAGCTTGTTTTTCACTTTTCTATAACTTATGAAATGTTCAGGGTCATATGGTGCCCAATAAAAGCTTTGTTTCAGCTTAAGTTGCCCCCCTAAAATCTTATCAAGCTCTTCCCAGGCTTCCCTTTTATTGAAGACAAAAGGGCCCAATTGATTTCTTATTTTGAGTTGTGCCTTTTTTCTAGCACCATAGAAATGAGTCAAAGCTGAACTAATAAATTTCCTGAAGTATTCCAAGGCAAACAGTCTCATAGGCACATACTTTGGCAGCTTATAGGGGCATAATTCACAGCCATATATCTAGATCTCAGTGTGATTCTGATAAAAGTACCAGTCACCTATACTGTAGTCTTTTGAGAGATGTAAAATTTTCTGCATTTCAGAAGAGAGCCTGGCAGGAGGAGTTGTCATCTATAAAGAAGTGGCTGGATGTATGAAAATTTCAATGAATTCACAATAAGTATAAGGAGAGTTATGGACTTCATGGAATATTGAGGTCCAGAAGATTACAGACTTGCGCTCTCCTTTGAGATCCAATTTTCTAAGGGGATCTTGAAAACTATCAGGTTGATTGTACAATAGCAAATGATATATGTATGATGTGTATTTGACCACTCTTTCTCTATCCAGGCTCATGAATTGCTCATGGATCTTATTAGGAATGAAGGTGGCATAATCATATTGGATAGCAAGGGGCTGTCCTGGAGTAAAAATGGACAACAAAACTAAGATAGTCTCATCAATATGCTCACTGGTTTTAGATCCCAAGATGTAGGAAATCATGTCAGTAATGAATTGTCGAGCTTCATTGAACCAGACCTGATTAAAAGGAGGTGGTTGCCTGGGATGATGATCTGGTCTCATGAATAATTGAGCTATTCTGGTTATCTCTGTACTGGGCAGTTTGGCATCTTGGTCAAGCAAGAATTCCATGGTGAGAGGAGTCAGAGGCTGAGTTGGCTTAAAGTGTAACATATCATTTATGGATTGAGGGGTAATGTGAAATAAGACAGTCCCAGATGGAGCCATAACTTCTCTTTGAGTGGGATTATAATTGGCACAACATAAGTGGATGAGATCAGGAAGCACATTTACTGAGGGGAGGTAGTACATGGGCATGTTGGACTCCCAAATTCCATAGACATCAGCATTGCTGCAGTAGTTATTCCTAATTTCACAAAAATCTTGAAGGGGAGGCTTGTCACCAATTAAGTCCTTAATCTGGAAATCTCTGTCAGTAAGGGGAAACCATTCCAATTCTTTATGTGGTGCATTAAGGGGGGCAACATTGAGGGCCACTGGAGCCTCCATTATTCAAACTTCTGTGATTTTTCAATTTGAATTTTGGGTTTTATGCAGCAATAGCAGGCAAAATAATACTTTTGGGTCCTTTCTGCGGGAGTTGTAGGACGAAACAAGCTTGAATTCAGCTTAATGGACGAATTTGTAGAGGGAGACAGAGTTCACGGGATTTATTGGAGAAAATGGATAAAAACAGAGGTTACAGTGTGCAGGTTGAAGGCAGCATGGCGTTTCTAATTCAAGTTTGGGTGTTTTTGGCAAATTTACAGAGAAAACTAGAAAAAATGGGGTTTGGGAGGAGAATTTGGGTAAATACATGTTTTAATGGCACCCTGGGTAAAATGCAGGCGGCGGACCGAGCTGAGGGGTTAAGCTGTGGACTCAATTTAATGGGTGGTGGACTGTATAGTCACAATATTGCTTCAGATGTGAAAAAATCATGCAGAGGTTGCACAGAAGAAGCAAAGAAAAATGAACGAAAAACGACATTTTATGCCTTTTTGTCAAAAATTTGATTTTGGCAGGATTTTGGCGTGCTTTGGTCGGGTGATGTCAGCATGAGGTAATCTTTGTTGTGTAGCGGGGATGCAGAAGCTGACTTAGTGGTGACGTGGCAGACACAGTGGATGATGCGAAGGTGAGGTGGCAGCCGACATGGGTGATGATGTGGGCGAAAACGTCAGTGGCGGGAAGCGGGGGTGGTATATGGTATTATCTTGCACCACTTTTGCACAAAATCTGTTTTGGGCGGAGGGGACACGATAAAACTAGGCGGCGCCATGTGTATTTTGTACGACAGCAAAACCACCATTTTCCCGGGTGCTATCATTCGGTTATCAGAGGGGTTCCAATATTGACATGGATCATCCAATGGGAAAGCCCAGATCGGATGGCCAATGAATGGGTGGAGTTGGCGGAGGCATATGGTGTGGGGACCCGCCATATAATTCAGCGTTTTGTAATGCTTTTTCTTCTATATAAACTTTGGGTTGGGTGTGCGGGTTGGTTATTCATTTAACCAAATGTTAAATTAAATCCATTATTTGTATGCGCACATGGGGAGGGTTGTCCATAAGGTTTCGGATAAATGTTGGACCCTCGTTAAAACATTAACATATGGCTTTAATTAAGCCCAGGGCGGAATATTAAAAACTTTGGGATTTTTATGTATTTTATACAATAGGGGCGGGGAAAACATTATATAGGAGTTATATAATAGAGTTAATAGGTTAAAATGAGAAGTATTTACAAACCAAGCACGAGGTGAAAAAGGTGGAACTTAGGCTATAGGGAAATAAAAAGGGATTCAGTCATGAACTTGGAAAGCTTAGCATAAATAGAAGAGAAACATTTTTAAACAAGAAATGTGGCTTCCTTTGCCTAAGTAAAAATAAAGTCTCACTTAGTCTTTTCCATGAAATGAAGTGAACTAGGATCACTGAGTAGATCTCAATGTCCTTGAAGGGATGTTAGTAAGTGTTCTTGGAGAAATGGGAGGGAAATTAGTCATGCTCCATATGTTTTGCAGCCACCTTGCCATGGCACTAATGATATGCATGAGATGCAACATCTTTAAAAGACAAAATTGCTCACAAATTTTCTTCTGCAACACCAAAACTGCCTACCGAGCCTATCAAACCTAACATTTTTTCTTCCTTTTCCTTGGGTGCAATTGAACTAACAATCCCTTACTCTCTTGTTTTCTTTTAATTTCCCTCCTATCTAAGCCTGTCCTTATTCCTTCCAGGGGCTCAGATTTAACTATTGAGCTCCCTTGCTTCTTTACCTAACTACTTATGTGCCAAGCTTGAACTGTTTGGACAGATCTTATTCTCTAGTTCTAAAACAAGAAGTCACCAATTGCACATTTTGGGCTTCTTTGCAAAAAATGGGATAGTAGTGGCACTTTGGACTAGCACACTTTCCTAGTCTTTTCTTTGGGGTTCATTTTCTTTCTTTTTGACCAATTCATTCCTTTTTTCCCTTTGATTTTTCTTTTAGGGCACACCCTCTTTTCATTTTTTTAAACTTTTTTTTTTATATTTTGAAAATATGGAACCTTTGCAGCATGGAAAGGATGATCATATTTGGCATTTGATCAGTCAATCATGAAATATGACACCTATTGGTATAGGAACCTAATAGTGGCTCCACTTGGGGATGGCTTTTCCAAGTGAAAAGACAAGAACATCAGGTCAAATAGCCTTATATTCAACTCTTGATGCAACCTGAAATTTCTCTTCGCTGTAAATAAACAAAACTGTGCCTCTACAACATATATATGTTCCTCATAAATTTACTCAAACAATTGCAGCCTTGTTTTAACAGTTTTTCTGAGTCTTTTCAATCATATTTTCAGCTCCCAAGTCTTCTTCTTTAATTCCTCCGATAAACTCAACATGTAATACAAAAAGGTGGTGCAATTCCTTGCTTTTTTCTCAAAACTTGCTGCATCTTATTGTTGTAATAAACTGCAGGAAATAGACACTATTATATAAAATATATAGTCCTGATATATCAAAAAATTGAACCAAAATAATGCTTGAGCATCTGACCATTGACTGGATCATCTTCTACTTCTATACCATCCAGGTTTCTCAAAACGTAGGTGTTGTTTCCTTGTACAGCCTGAATAGCAAAAGGTCCTCTCCATAAGAAGTCAAACTTCCCATGTTTCCCTTTATCTTCCCTTCTAGAATCCCATTTGAGTACTTTGTCTCCTATGAAATAATCCTCTGCTTTTGTCCTCTCGTCAAAAATCCTCTTAAGTTTCTCTTGTAGAATCTGAGATCTTTGATACACTTCTTCTATAGTCTGCTGTAAATGAATTGTTTGATTGATTCTCCTCTGAATGTGATTGGGTTCTTCCTGTATTTCTTGCAGCAATTTTATTACAGGGATTCCCAAAGATGAAGGGAATACAACCTCCATGCCGTAAACTAACTCATAGGGGCTTGTTCCAATATATCTCTTTGTTGTCAATCTGTCTGCCCAAAGTGCATTGACAAGTTTCTTATGCCAATTCTTCTTGTTTTCCTCCAATACTTTCTTAATGATATTGATCAAACTTTTATTAGATGATTCAGCTAAACCATTACCTTGAGGGTAATAGGCTATGGAATGGCCTAAGGTAATGTGGTATTTGTGGCAAAAATTGATCATTCTTTTGGATTTAAAAGCGGCAGCATCGTCGGTTATAATCTTTTCTGGACAGCCAAATCTAGATAGGATATTGGTTTCTAGGAATTGCATGATTACTGAATCATTGGCTTGTCTACAAGGGGTGGGTTCTATCCACTTGGTGAAGTAGTCTGTGGCAGTCAAAATCCACTTATGTTGGCCAGAAGAGGGAGGGTGAATTTCCCCAATGAAATCTAAACCCCATTGTTGGAATGGTCTCTCAGTGGAAATGGGCTTTAGGGGTAAAGGTAACAACTTTCTCTTGCCTTCAAAGATTTGACATTTATGGCAAGAAACTACAAATTTCTTTACATCAGCAAACAGGGAGGGCCAATAAAAACCAGCTCTTAGGATTTTATCAACTGTTGACTTCCAATACAAGTGTCCACCACAGTGCCCTGCATGAAATTCCTTGAGAACTTTCTCAGTTTCATCCTTTGTTAAACAATTTAGCAAAATTCCTTCATGATTTTTCCAAAACAAAACATTATCTAGAATACAAAACTTTGAAGCCTTCATTTTGAGAAATCTCTTTTTAGTTCTGGATAACCCTGGAGGAGCCTGCAGGTTTAACAATACATATACTATATCAACATACCAAGGTTATTGTAAAAAGGCTTGATTGATATGTGGAGTCGCCATCTCCTGCTCGTTATCTAGTTCATTGATATCAAGGGCTTGAAAGTTGGTTTCAGTCATTAATTTAGCTAATCCTTTTCCTTTCATCAGCTTTGTTGGTTTAATTTCAATGTCATATTCCAAAATTTTAGCTATCAATTTGCCTCTCTTGCCTTCAAGTCCTTCTTGAGTTAGGATATCTTTGACCACAACATTTGGGACATAAACTATTACATGAGAGTATAAGATATAAACTCTGAAATCGTTGATGGCCTTTACAAGGGCATAAGCTTGTTTTTCCATGATTTGATATTTTAAAGGCACGTCTCTAAGTACTTTGCTGAAAAAATCAATAGGCTTCTCACATCCTTGATCATCTTTTTGTAATAGGACGACAACAATAGTATGTTCAGATGCAAAGGAAAATATGATAAAATCTCTATCAATTTTCGGGCTTGTGAGGACTACTGTTTTAGTTAAATCTAGTTTGATTTCTTCAAAGGCTTGCTTGGCTTCTATTGTCCACTTTAATTTGGAATCTTTCTTCATCATGTTATTCAGCAATCTTATCAGTTCAGCCAAGTTGGGTATGAATCTTTTTAGAAAATTGATATTTCCTAAAAAAGCTTGTAGTTCTTTGATATTCCTAGGGTGAGGAACTTGGAGAATGGTTATCTGGGTCAATTCTAATGCCATCTCTTGAGATTATGTGACCTAGGAGTTTTCCTTCTTCTAGGCCAAACAATTATTTCTTTGGATTCAATGATATGCCATATTTTCTGCAAATTAAAAACACTTGTCTTAAATGTTCTAGATGTTCTTGATCTGATTTGGAAAAAGCAGCGAGGTCATCAAGATATATGACTAGGAAATCATGAATTTCTTTTGCAAAGGCTATTTCCATGGCTCGTTGAAATGTTGCCCCTACATTTTTAAGTCCAAAAGGCATTTTGACATACTTGAAAGTTCCCCAAGGTGTTGTAAAAGCAGTTTTATCTTGGTCATTAGGGTGAACTAGGATTTGATTAAAGCCTGAGAATCCATCCAACAGTGAAATCCTGGAAGCTCCCACTACCCTTTGTAAAATGTGATCCATCTTGGGTAAGGGGTACTGATCTTTTAGAGAAACTCTATTCAGATTTCTCAAGTAACCACACAGTCTTATCTCTCCCGTTTTCTTCCTGGTGGGTACTAGATTTGAGATCCATTCTAAAAATCTAATAGTTGCAATTATTCCAGCTTTGTACATTCTTTTGACTTCCTTTTCAATGAGAGGAAGGAGGATAGGATTAACCCTTCTAAGTTTTTGTTTAAAAGGCTTTTGATTTTCTTTTAGGGGTATTGTATGCTGGATCACTGAAGTATCATAGGACTTAAGATCTTCATAGCTCCATGCAAAAACATCTTGAAATTCTTTAAACAGTTCAATATATTTTAGTTTTTAGTCAGTTGGCAATGCTTTAGACAATTTTATCATTTTAGGCTTCTGTTCAGTGCCTATATTACAGCCTCAATTTCTACATTTAATGGTTTCATTTTTGGCGTTCTTGGAATATCATTAGAGTCAAAAATATCTTCCATAGGAGTCAAGCCTATGGGTAAAAAAATATCCTTTAACTCAATTACTTCAGACTCTCCTTCAGCAGTTTCATCAAAGTCCATTTGTTTCAGCTCTTGTAAACTTTTGCCGGTAAAGATTGTTGGATGCAAAATTTGATTTGTTGTTTGAACTGAAATATTAGTTTCAATTCTGTCTATTTGTTGTTCTTCACAAATGGTACTTGTGTCTATATTTGTGCTTGAAAATTCCTCTTTCAAAGTCAAGAAATTATTGATTTGAGTGTCATTTTCAAATACTTGCCAGTTTTTAACATTGTTTGGAACAGCAGGTCTGTGTTTAATTTCAACAGTAAAATGATGGTTAGGCTCAAATGGCAGCTTACAAGTGCTGGCAAATTTTGCCAAACTGTGAGCGTGCAAATTGTGGTTCCTTGAAATCTTTGTAAGCTGTGACTCTAGAAAGGTATTGAGTATTTCAATTGCTGCCCCTCTGTAAGCTCTTAACCTGAGATCATTTGTGACAAAGTTTCCTTTCATCTGTTGAATAATCAAATCAGAGTCTCCCAAAATTGAAATCCTAGCTGCATCTAGACTTTTATTCAATTTGAGACCTAGCAAGAGGGCTTCATACTCAGCCATGTTGTTTGTACATCTAAAATTCAGCCTATATGCATGTCCTTCAGCATGATCATTTTGGATGTTGTGTATCCAAATCCCTGCCCCTGCTCCTAGTTTATTCACTGATCCATCAAACTCTAGATACCATAGGATTTCTTGACTACATCTAGCATGAGAAATTTTAGAAAGCTTCATGGTAGGCAGATTTGGATTTTGTAACTCATATGATTTGCCTTGTGTGTTTTTTGCATCAATTATTTCAGCAATTTCTAGATCTTGAGCAATGGATTATTCATTTATGCTTCTTCCTTGTTCTGTTCCTAAAACCTTGTCATCAGGTTTAGGACAAATTTCAGCATTGTATAGGATGAAAGATTCCATATTAGAATGCATAAAATAAATGGGGAAATTTTGGGGTTTCTCTTGACTACTAACCACATATTTCATCAAAGTTTCCCGATACAATCTCTTTGGCTGGCGAAAGACTGAGATGGTAGCATAAGACATGTCCAATTGTAAAGATCCCTCAAGCTTTGCACCCCAAGATATGGATAAAAGCATTCCATATTTAGGTGGGATATCAGCTACCACCACATCCATTAAAATTGTCTCGGCAGGGTACTATACTAGAGATACACACAAATCTTTAATTAGGCCTAGACACCTGACCTGGCTAGAATCAAATGAAAACAAGTCTTTATATGGCCTTGTGATATCTAGGTCTAATTTTTCCATCACAGACTTAGGCATTAGATTGTGGGAATCTCCCGAATCAAGCATTGCATTATGAAGTACTTTGTCATGAATGTTTAAACTTACATAGAATGGAGGAACTCCTCCATATACTGATTTACCATTAACGTCAGGGCCAAAAATCAATTCTGGTTAGTCATCTAAGACATTCACTGCATCTCTATTTTCGGAAATTTAAAGCGTCCTGCTGATTTTATCTCTATAGACCTCATGTTTAGCCAATTCAGACAATGGAATGGCTATTTTTAACTTATCAATTTCAGTTTCTAGGTTGAAAGGTTTTTCCACTTGAATTTTTGCATTCCGGGTAGCAAGATTTTCTTTTTCTGCTGTGTTTTCAATGGTTTTTTCTCTATCAAAGGTGCTGTGGGATCTGTTTGCATTTTCTTTTGGAGGAAAGCAGGTGGATGGCTGATTGTTTGATGGCTGTATGTCTGATATGCCCTTAACCGTGGGCTCTTTTGGGTTGAGATCTTTTCTAGCAGGGAGTTCTATAGGGGAAGTTTTATCCTTTGCTTTTTAGGCTGCTTGGTATCTTTCTGCTTGCTAGGTTCAGGAACATCTATTGTTCTACTTCTCAGTTTATATTGTTTATGGACCTCATAGATAGCTGCATCATATCCTTCTCTAAAATCAAATGATTCTTTGGATTTGGTTTGAAATTGATTGAAAGTATGAGCTTCTTGGTCATCCTGGGTCAAAACGATTTGCTGCTCAGTGTTTAGATCGATCAAATTGATCTGAGTATCCTCTGTTGGCTCACTAAAGGTTGAAGCTTCAGCATAGTTTTCTTGGAATAGAGGTCTAATGTTTTGATCGGAACCAACCTTTCCAGCATTGGGATTCTGATTTTTTCTGAAGTTTGGATTTCTTGTGGTGTTACTTGGTTGACCTTCCCAAGAAGATTTCCTTTCAATGGTTTCCACTCTATCACCCAATCTATCCATTCCTTTGATAATTGCATCTAGTTTTTGCTCAAATGCAGAAGGCTCTTCTTTGAAGGAGTCCTTCTTTCAGCGCTAGCTCGAGCTCTTTTAGAGATCAGATTGGCCTCTACACTAACAACTATGCTCTGTATGTCTCCTAAGCTTGGAGGAGCTCTTTCCCTTAGCTAATATGCCATGTCAGAATCAAATCCATCAGGGAATTTGATCAAGGCCAAGTTTGGTGGAGGTCTAAGGTTCTGAGGAATAGCATTATACACATTATTGAATCTAGCACAGTAGTCTTGGACAATTTCTTGTGGGCCTCTTTTCAAGCTCTCATATTCTGATAGGATATGTAATGGGTCCTTCTTCTTTTCCCATATGTTTAGAAAGGTTTGGTAAAGGGCATCTGGATTAGCAATTGTGTTTAAAGGGAGTGCCCTAAACCAGGTCCTTACATCACCGGTTAAGCTTTGAACGAAAATTTTCATTCTGACATCATTATCATCAATTTCATAGTTCTCAAAATAATCCATCATTTTCTTAGTATGTTGTTGTGTTGTGTAGGTGCCAGTACCATCAAAATAGGTGATCTTGCTTTGATAATCTTGAGGCATAGCCCCTGGATTTGCAAGCAACTGCAGGGGGCATATTGATTTTCCATATTAATAGGGATAAATGGAACAGCTGGAAGGACGGGGATAACAGTGGAAATATGTGCTATGGATGGGGGAGTGGAAAAGATGCTTTGAAGTGATGATGGTGAACTAGAAGAAGCTGCAACAATGGCAGAAAGGACTACTGCTTTTCCAGGAGTAAGCTCAGATTGGGTAAGGTTCTGCTGAAATGTATCAAAGTTTAAATCAACAAAATTTTCTAGACTTTCTTGTCTTCTAAGGTTCTTAGAGATCAAGTTTGGATTTTCAAAGATAGCTGGAGGATTTGGATCTGGATTTGATCTAGTGTATCCGGTTTTCTTCCTTGGAGCCAGCTTCTAAATCTATTTTTGGGTATTTTCTGAATTTTTTTTAAGAATACAAGTTTTGACAATATTTTGAAGGAAGCTTTTGAAATATAGGAGGCTTTGGGCTTTCCTTCCGATATGTTGAAACAAGGAAACGAATCAAGTCTTTGAGATAGCTGTTTAAAACCTAAAACTAGACTAGAGATAGGCTGAAGCAACTTTTATTTACTCCTGTAATTGCATAGCAAAAACATTTACAAAGGCTACCTGGCTAACTTTAGGCTCCATCTGTAGCTTTAGAAAATAGAAAACAGTAACAAACAGTCATTCAGGTTCCCCAGCGGAGTCGCCAATGATGTCATCACTCAGGTTGTTCCCCAAACTCGTAAGAAAAGGGAATATGGCCGAGGTAACCACTAACCAATATTTTAGATGCAGATTCTAGCCAATCTGCAGCCAGAGAGGGCTCTCTCTTTATGATTTAGCTTTGTTTTGGGGTATGTTAGGCTAGTTATGAAGCACAAGTATTTGTTTGATTTTTGGATGCTGATGTTCAATAGAACAGGGATGCAAAATATGAGAAGTTCAGACCATTAGGTTAATGGAGTCAATGAAGATGAATTTTTGGGTATCGTTCCTTTGACAGAAGGGGGTACTACAGAGCAGGGTAATTAACCATGGAACAATTTTCAAGCTGGAATCAGGTGAAACGGAGTCAAGGGGTGAAGGGCAACTAAGAATCCTTCATCATGCTAACAGAGGGAAAGTGGGTGAATATTACCAAGGAGAAGTTAAGAATTCCTTAATTATATTCAGGGTGTAAGAACCAGGGAAACAGGAGTAGTTAAGAATTCCTACATATGCTAATTCTGAAGAAAACATTTAAAAATAACAGGGATTGAACATAGAGTACAGTTAAGTAAGTTCTGAGCTATTATTTTTCCCTGCAATTTAGTGTATGGTATGTAAATGATATATAAAACACATAAATAGTAAAACGTGAGTTTGAAAGACTTATTGATCCATGAAAAAATTCAATAATTCTGCAACATGGGCTTCTGCCACCAATTCCATAGCCAAATAATTCATCAGCAAAGCATTCCAACAACCTTTATTCAGAAGAGTTCTTAAATTTACAGCGCAGTTCCAGAATTGTATCACCAACCCCTAATACTTAGCTTGGGGAGGTATTTATACAAAAATGTTTAAAAAATATCTCAAAGAGATAATATCTTGCAATAACTTCTTTCACCTACTCTACAGAAGGAGTAAATGCTTTTGGTAATAGAGAGAAATGAATGCAGAAGTAAGAAATGCCGTGATGGCCACTTAGTTGGTGAGATGCATTCATTATTTTCTCAGCGAGTCGGCCGATGGATACTTTAGTGACTTCCACACTGTTGGCATTGCTTTCCTGGGTGCTTTTAATAGACCATTGCCCAGCGCAATTTTTATCTGCTCTCTTCTTCGCTTTATGGCATCTGTCATGTTCTGGAAAAATAAACAAAACTTTGAAATCCGCCCTGCAAAATTTCCAACATACTTTTCCACCACTAGTCATTTCGTAATTGGTGCCTGCACATCTTTATTAGCATTTCATCTGCATCCGTGTACCTGAAGAAAGTAGGCTAGAATGTGAAAATATTCCTCACTTCATGCTCAATAAAAAATAGATTTTCTAAATTGTCATACAGGCTCTGTCCAAATGGGAGTGCCTTCTCTCATGCAGAACTTGATGATGCTGTGACTTGATTATCCACATATGTATTCAACCTGCGAGTATATTCTTCATGTGTCATCAGTCTATAGTCATTGGTTAATAAACTGGGCAGACCATTTTCCTCCAAAGCTGTGAATTTCTGTGTGAAGGCATTTATCTCCACTTGCATTTCCTGGCACTTCCTCTCCAAATTTTTTATGAAGTTCCTCATGGTCAGAGCCATTTTAATTGTTAGAATAGTGCTTGTCCTATCCATGATATCTAGTGCTGCCAGATCTTCCTTGGTGTGGGTGTTCAAGAAATGTATTAGCCTATTGGCCTGCTCGGGCATGTGTCCCAGTGAATCCCTGGCCTTTTGAATTTCTTCTTGAGCTGTCGCACCAAATCAGTCTACTCATGAATTATCTGTATTGATTTCCATATATCAGTGATGGATTGGCCAATGTTGGCCCACAGAATACTCTTGATTTCTCTCATAGGCTTGTATAATAAGAGGTCCTTTTCCAATGCCTTTACTTTGTTTTCCAATGCTTTTACCTCCCTTTTTTTTTTCTGCCACAGTCATCTTGGATTTATCATAACTCACTTCCAATTTTGCCAATTTCTCTTTGGCATCTTTCCATTATGATACTTGGAGTCTTAGATCCTCCATAACCTTTATCAGTTGTTTAGTAGTCATGGTAGTGCTGCTGCCTGCTACTGTTGTTGTTGAAGTGCTTGGTGCTATTGATGTCGGGGCAGTAGGAGGGACTGCTGTTGTGATTGTAGAAGGAGCAGTTGTAACTGTTGGAGCTATTTGAGGTGGCTGGGAGGTTGACACTCCCTATTTTCCTTGGAGTGCTTCCTCCAATGCCTTCTCCATTTCTGCCAATCTCTCATTCATTTTCATTAGCAGGTCCATCGTATCTTCCTATGTTTTTTGTTCAACAATCTCTGTAGTTTTGGGATGCTTGGTAATGGGCATCTTGAGTTGCTTCTTGAGAGCTGCAATGTCTTCTTCCTTCTTTATTAGTAATGCTTTGATGCCTTTGGCATCCTTGGGATCATGTCCCAGCTCTATGATAATCTCTTCCAAGGACTTAATTCTGTTATCTTTAGCTAAAGAGGAAGCCTTTTCCAACTCCAATTGGGAAGAAGTATTATTTAAAGAATTCTGCAATTTGCGGGCCAATAATTCCTTGTTTGCCAATGTGGAGTATACCATCTCTCCGGTTTGCTTATGTAATTCAATCTGTTCCATTGGCTGGATGGTCTTGGCTAATACTTCTAGATTGGTCCTGATGTAATCAGCAGCTGAATGTGGTTGCTGCATTTTGGGCTTGAAGTGACTTAGGATCATCTTTCCTTCGTGAATGTCATATGTTGACATTAACCCTTGTTGATTTGTGGGGGCCATCTTCAGCAAGTGATTATAAACTTGAATTTTTGTTGGCTCATACTTTGCCTTTATTTCAGTAAATGTTCTCTTAATGTTAGAGCCTTGCCTACTTTGCTGCCTGGCAGAAGAGAATTCCACACTATGTTGTCTTCCAATCTCCTGCATGTGTGAATTGGCCGATGTTTCTGTGACTGGGGATGTATCCTAGCTAACTACTCTTTCTTCCCTTGGACTGTCTGTGATCTCCTGAATGAATTCCTCTTTTGATATGGGGTTCAATCTCTACCTTTTCTCCCCTGGTTGCTCTTCGGGACCACTGATCGGTGTGTCTTCTTACCTGTCCCTTTCCTTGCCTCTTTCCTCATTTAGAGGAGTTTGTAGTACAAGGATTTCTGGTGCTTTTTTTTGTGCTAGGTGGACCTGCCCTTGGTCTTGTTACTTTTATGTAGTTGGCTGGTCTGTCATTATGTCCTATTCTGAACCTATTACCTCTTTTCCCTTTGCTTACCCTGTGTTGGCTTTTTGTGTGGGCTGCTAAGAAGTCCCGGTAAAAGATGTATCACCTCCTATGTGCTGGGGTAGTTTGAAGGATACCTATCCAAAAGAGTCCAGGTCAAGCATTTTTTCAAGCTCTTTCATGGCTTTTTCCAATTTCTCTTCCACAGTAATCTCTTCTACTAATGTGCCTTCTACCCATTCTTGTTGGTTAGCATACTGTTGAATTTCAAGGATTTTGTTGTGAACATATGATGTAAGCTATAACTTATGAAATGTTCATGGTCATATGGCACCCAATAGAATTTTTGTTTCAGCTTAAGTTGCCCCCGTAAAATCTTATTAGCCTCTTCCCAGGCTTCCCTTTTATTGAAGACAAAAGGGCCCAATTGATTTCTTAGTTTGAGCTGTGCCTTTTTCCTAGCACCATAGAAATGAGTCAAATCTAAACTAATAAATTTCTTGAAGTATCCCAGGGCAAACAGTCGCATAGGCACATACTTTGGCAGCTTATAGGGGCATAATTCATAGCCATATATTCGGATCTCAGTGTGATTCTGATAAACGTACCAGTCACCTATATTGTAGTCTTTTGAGAGATGTAAAATTTTCTGCATTTTAGCAGAGATCCTGGCAGGAGGAATTGTCATCAATAAATAAGTGGCTAGATGTATGAACAGGTCAATGAATTCACAATAAGTATAAGGAGAGTTATGGACTTCATGGAATAATGAGGTCCAAAAGGTTACAGACCTGCGCTCTCCTTTGAGATCCAATTTTATAAGGGGAACTTGAAAACTGTCAGGTTGATTGTATAGCAGCAAATGATATATGTATGATGTGTATTTTAACACTCTTCTCTGTCCAGGCTCATTAATTTCTCATGGATCTTATTAGCTATGAAAGTGGCATAATCATATTCGACAGCAGGGGGCTGTCCTGGAGTAAACATGGACAACAAAACTAAGATAGCCTCATCAATATGCTCACTGGTTTTAAGTCCCAAGATGTAGGAAATCATGTCAGTAATGAATTGTCCAGCTTCATTGAACCAGACCTGATTAAAAGGAGGTGGCTTCCTGGGCTGGCGATCTAGTCTCATGAATAATTGAGTTATTCTAGGTATCTCTGTACTGGGCAGTTTGGCACCTTGTCAAGCAAGAATTCCATGGTGAGAGGAGCCACAAGTTGAGTTGGATTAAAGTGTAACATCTCATTTATGGATTGAGGGGTAATGTGAAATAAGACAGTTCCAGATGGAGCCATAACTGCTCTTTGAGTGGGGTTATAATTGGCACAACATAAGTGGATGAGAATGAGGAAGCACATTTACTGAGGGGAGGTAGTACATGGGCATGTTGGACTCCCAAATTCCATAGACATCAGCATTTCTGCTGTAGCTATTCCTAATTTCACAAAAATCTTGAAGGTGAGGCTTGTCTCCAATTAAATCCTTAATCTGGAAATCTCTGTCAGCAAGGGGCAACCATTCCAATTATTTATGTGGTGCATTAAGGGGGGAAACATTTAGGGCCACTAGAGCCTCCATTATTCAACCTTCTATGATTTTTCAATTTTAATTTTGGGTTTTATGCAACAACAACAGGAAAAATAATAGTTTTGTGTCCTTTCTGCGACAGTTGTAGGCCGAAACAAGATTGAATTCAGCTTAATGGGCGAATTTGTAGAGGGAGACAGAGTTCATGGGATTTCTTGGAAAAAATGGATAAAAACAGAGGTTACAGTGCGTGAGTTGAAGGCAGCAAGACGTTTCTAATCGAAGTTTGGGTGTTTTTGGTGAATTTACAGAGAAAACTAGAAAAAACAGGGTTTGGGAGGAGAATTTGGGTAAATACCTGTTTTAATGGCGCCCTGGGAAAAATGTAGGCGACGAACCGAGTTGAGGGGTCAAGCTGTGGACTCAATTTAGCGGGTGGCGGACTGTATAGTCGCAATATTTCTTCAGACGTGAAAAAAACATGTATAGCTCGTGCAGAAGAAACAAAGAAAAATGAACGAAAAACGACATTATACGCCTTTTTGTCAAAAAAATGATTTTGGTGGGATTTTTCCGCGCTTCAGTCAGGTGACGTCAGCATGAGGTAATATTTGTCGTGTAGCAAGGGTATGGAAGCTGACTTCTTGGTGACGTGGTGGATACAACAAATTATGCAGAGGTGAGGTGGCAGCCGACATGGATGATTACGTGGGCGACAACGTCAACGGCGGGAAGCGGGGGCAGAATATGGTATTATCTCGCATCTCTTTTGCACAAAATATGTTTTGGGCAAAGGGGAAGCGATAAAATCAGGTGGTGCCATGTGTATTCTGTACGACAGCAAAACCGCCATTTTCCCGGGCACTATCATTCAGCTGCCGGAGAGGTTTCGATATTGACGTGGATCATCCGATGGGAAAGCCCGGATCGGACGGTCGATGAATGGGTGGAGTTGGCAGAGGCATATGGTGTGGGGACTCGCCATATAATTCGGCGTTTTGTAATATTTTTCCTTGTATATAAACTTTGGGTTGGGTGTGCGGGTTGGTTATTCATTTAACCAAATTTTAAATGAAATCCATTATTTGTATGTGCGCGTGGGGAGGGTTGTCCATAAGGTTTCGGATAAACCTTGGACCCCCGTTAAAACATTAACATATGGATTTAATTAATTCCGGGGCAGAATATTAAAAAAATTGGGATTTTCCTGTATTTTATATAATAGGGGCGGGGAAAACATTATATAGGAGTTATATAATAGAGTTAATAGGTTAAAATGAGAAGTATTTACAAACCAAGCACCAAGTGAAAAAAGTGGAACTTAGGCTTTAGGAAAATAAAAAGGGATTCAATCATGAACTTGGAAAGCTTAGCATAAATAGAAGAGAAACATTTTTACACAAGAAATGTGGCTTCCTTTGCCTAAGTAAAACAAAGTTTCACTTAGTCTTTTCCATGAAATGAAGTGAACTAGGAGCACTGAGCAGATCTCAATGTCCTTGAGGGGATGTTAGTAAGTGTTCTTGGAGGAATGGGAGGGAAATTAGTCATGCTCCATCTGTTTTGCAGCCACCTTGCCATGGCACTAATGATATCCATGAGATGCAACATCTTTAAAAGACAAAATTGCTCACAAATTTGCTTCTGCAACACCAAAATTGCCTACCCAGCATATCAAACCCAACATTTTTTCTTCCTTTTCCTTGGATGCATTTGAACTGGCAACCCCTTACTCTCTTGTTTTCTTTTAACTGCCCTCCTATCTATGCCTACCCTTATTCCTTCCAGGGGCTCAGATTTAACTGTTGAGCTCCCTTGCTTCTCTACCTAACTAATTATCTACCAAGCTTGAACTATTTGGACAGATCTTATTCTCTAGTTCTAAAACAAGAAGTCACCAATTGCACATTTTGGGCTTCTTTGCAAAAGATGGGATAGTAGTGGCACTTTGGACTAGCACACTTTCCTGGTCTTTTCTTTGGAGTTCATTTTCTTTCTTTTTTACAAATTCATTCCTTTTTCCCCTTTGATTTTTCTTTTAGGGAACACCCTCTTTTCATTTTTTAATTTTTTTTTTTTGATATTTTGAAAATATGGAACCTTTGCAGCATGGAAAGGATGATCGTATTTGGAATTTGATCAGTCCATCATGAAATATGACACCTATTGGTATAGGAACCTAACAAGTAGCAAAAGATTATTCCCAGGTGCCGGGAATTAATTTTGGTGATATTTTTTCCCCTGTTGCCAAGTTAGCTTCTATTAGATTACTTTTATATGTTGCTGCTGCTTTTGGTTTTGAGGTAGAATAGATGGATGTGAAGACAACATTTCTTCATGGGGATCTGGAAGAGGAAATATACATGAAGTAACCTGAAGGCTTTGTGGTGAAGGGTAAGAAAGAACTGGTATGCAAGTTAAAGAAGTCTCTGTATGGGTTAAAATAGTCACCAAGGATGTGGTATCAGAAATTTGATACATTTTTACAGAGACTTGGCTTCACCAGAAGCAAAGCAGATCACTGTGTATATTTCAAATTAATTGGTGACTGTGTTATTTATCTGGTATTTTATGTGGATGATATGTCCTAGTTGGAAATGACAAAGAAATTATCTAGGATTTGAAGACCCAATTGTCCTCCAAATTTGACATGAAATATTTTGGTGCTGCAAACTATATTTTGGGCATGGAAATTAAAGGAGACCAGACAAGGAGGAAGCCTTGGCTAAAGTAGAGGAAGTATGTCGAGACAATATTGTAGAGGTTTAATATGCAGGATAGTACACTGGTGAAGGTTCCTATTCCTGTAGGTGTAAAGTTATCTGCTGAACAGTGTCCCAAGACAAAAGAAGAGGAAGAGAATATGTCTTGTGTTCCATATGCAAGTGCAGTCGGTAGCCTGATGTATGCGATGTTCTATACTAGACCAGACATTGCACATGCAGTGGGAGTATTGAGCAGGTTTATATCAAAACTAGGGAAGGAGCACATGACAGCAGTGAAGCGGGTTTTCAGGTATTTGCGTGGCACTAGTGATTATGGTTTGTGCTACCAAGGAAGACCAGGATTGGACAGAGTGTTGGATATTCATGGCTTTGTTGATGCAGACTGGGCTGGATATCTGGATCAGAGAAGATATACAAGTGGGTATCTGTTTAACCTATTTGGAGGTGTAGTCAGTTGGATGAGTAAGAAACAATATTTAGTGGCACTATCAACTACAGAGGCAGAATATATGGCAGCCACTCATGCAAGCAAGGAAGCAGTTTGGTTGCAGATATTGTGTTCAAGTATGGGGTTAGTACAGGGAGCTATAAGGATAGACTGCGACAGCCAAAGTGCAATTTTCTTGGCAAAGAACCCTGCATATCATTCCAAGACAAAGCACATTGATATTAGTATCACTTTGTGAGGGATATGATAGAAGACAAAAGGGTGTTGCTGGTAAGGGTGGACACTTTGAAGAGTAGTGCAGATGCATTGACAAAATCTGTGAGCTCTGAGAAGTTCTCTTGGTGTAGAGAAACGATGGGCATAGTAGGGCTGGATAAATGACTAAGCTCTTTCCGCGCCCTATAAAAAGAAAACAACAAGTGGGAGAATGTTGTGTTGTGTTATATTATTTCCACGACTAGACCATGTAGTTAACCGATGGGTTAGAAGGGGGGCGAAGCCCCCCTTTTGTTGTGCCGATTGCGTGGTGCGGGGGTGGGGGGGTGGGGAGGGGTTCACAGGGGGGTTGAGGGGTGCAAGTAACCCCACTCTATGGGGTCCAGGGCAGTGCCCCAAAAATATTTTGTTTTTGACCCTATGTTAGGTTGGGTGGATCTACCTATGGTTTTGTGCATGATTTTCACACATGGTTTTGGGCACTATGGTTTTCGGTCCATGGTTTTGGACGCGATAGTTTTCGGTCCATGGTATTTGATGCTTTAGCATGTATAAACATGTATTGTAACATTGAAAGGAACATAATGAAAAATTAAGTTGGTAGTCCCGATTTTGGGATCCAGGGGAAAATCTCTATGTATATGTGTTTTTTATGTGTTATTCTCTCGCATTTGTATATTTTCTGTTCTTAGAAGGTGTATACAAGTAATTTCTTTACGGGGTTAAAACCTACACAAACATCAAAAAAGTGTGCCTTATAATCCTCAACAGAACGGAGTAGCTGAAAGAATGAATAGGACAATCTTAAATATGGTGTGCTCCATGATGTTTTTCAAAAATGTAAAATTGATGTTATGGGCTGATGCAGTTCTATGTGTTGTATATGTAAAGAATAGATTTCCATATAATGCTATTAGAAACAACACTCCTTATGAAATGTGGTATGGGCACATTCCTTCTGTAAAGCATCTCAGGGTCTTTGGTTCCACATGTTATGCCTTTATACCAAAGATACATAGAATCAAACTTGGTGCAAGAAGTCATAAGTGTATCTTCCTGGGGTATTCAAACACCTCCAAACCATACCATCTCTATGATGAAGTCAATAAAATGTTTGTTGTATTTAGCGATGTAATATTTCTTGAATCATCCAAAACTGAAAATGTTGTTGAGCGGAAACTTGATCACTTAGATAGATTCAGAAATGCAAAATCATTTCAAGAATTTGATAATCAGATTCCACATCTTGAAGTGGGTATTTCTATAATAGATCAACCTGTGGAACCTTCTTCTGAAGCACTCTCTCCCCCACA
The DNA here is from genome assembly GCA_031772625.1 of Pinus tabuliformis. NCBI lineage: Eukaryota > Viridiplantae > Streptophyta > Pinopsida > Pinales > Pinaceae > Pinus > Pinus tabuliformis. The sequence goes on from CM062809.1 coordinate 1,182,235,186, forward strand.
TGAAACTCCAACAATATATGATACTTTGAGTGATGTGATTGATAGAATTGGGAGGCTCAATCTTCATTCAGTCCCAACTCAGTCAATGGAATAGCTTGGACCATCTCAGAAAGGTCACCCAAAGTGGCTGACAAAGACACATGAAAGTGTTCATCCCGATGAGGTTGGAAAGACAAGACCTAGAAATTCAACCCGACAAAATGGAGGTGATCTAGATGCCTCTGATTCTCCTCTAGATATGGATGTTTCTTATGATTGTGAATTGAATTTGACTACAGATTTTGAACCAACTTCCTTCAAAGAAGTTTCTTCCCATGATGAATGGAAAGAAGCAATGCAAAAGGAGTATGGTGCATTGATAAAGAATGGGACTTGGAAGATGGTTGATCCTCCATTGGGAACCAAACCAATTGGATGCAAGTGGGTATACAAGAACATGTATAAAACTGATGGCTCACCTGACAAGCACAAATCCAGTCTTGTGGCAAAAGGTTTTGCACAGAAGGAAGGGATCGATTATGAGGAGACTTTTTCCCCCACAGCAAAATGGGATACGATCTAGATACTCTTTGCCCTAGCAGCTCAGAACGATAGGAAAGTCCATCAAATGGATATAAAAACTGCTTTCTTGAATGGAAACCTAAAAGAGAATGTTTTTTTGTCCCATGCTGAAGGATTTTCTGTGAAAAGACATCAACATAAAGTATGCAAACTTGTGAAATCCTTGTATGGCCTCAAACAAGCACCACGAGCCTAGTATGAAAAACTAATTAAGCATCTTCTAAAATTGAATTTCAAACATTATGATCTTGATGATGCAGCTTTGTTTGTCAAGAAAGTTGGCAAAACAATTGTATATCTTGTGGTATATGTAGATGATCTTTTGATGATATGGAACAATGAGAGCTACATTGCATCTATAAATAAGGAATTGAGGCAAGGTTTTGAAATCACTGATTTGGGCTATGTTCATTACTATCTTGGTATTGAGGTAAATATCCGAAGTCCATAATTCTTTCTCAAAATAAGTACATTGGAGATCTGTTGAATAGGTTTGGCATGAATGAATGCAATTCTCTTACTACTCCAATGGAACAAAACTCAAAGCTCACATCCATTGAAGGAAAGAATTTGAGGATGGAACAAAGTATAGATAGCTTGTAGGAAGCATCAACTACGTGACTACTACTACACCAGACATTTATTTTGTTGTTGGAATCCTCTCCAGATTTATGCAAAAGCCTTGCGAGGGACATTGGTCTGCTACAAAAAGAGTTCTAAAGTACTTGAAGGGAACTCAAGACTTTGAACTCAAATATACATAGGTGGGAAACTTCATCTTCATTCGATACTCTGATTCAGACTTCGATGGAGACAAAGAAATTGGGGTATCTACTTCAGGTTATGCTATGAGTCTTGGATCAGGAGTTGTCTCCTTGAGATCACAAAAACAATCAATTCTAACAGATTCCACAAAAAGGGAAGAATATGTGGCAGCAGCTAAGGCAAAAAAATAAATTGTGTGGCTCAGGAAAGTTCTGGAATATTTATAGGTAAAACAAGTACAATTAACTCCACTCATGATTGACAATACCTTAACAATAAATTTGGCCAAAAACCCAAAGTTCCATGATCGAATGAAGCACATCAATACAAAATATCATCTGTTTCAACATCATGTTGAGGCCAAAACAATCCATCTTCGCTATTGCTCCACTAATGAGCAGATTGCATACATCTTCACCAAAGTGATTGGAAGAGAAAGGTTTGAAAGATTCAAAATGATGCTTGGACTCACCAACATCTGTTTATATTAAGGGGGCGAATGTTGACACCTAATCATAGGGATTGGGTGAACATTTGTAATTAGTGTAAATAAATAATAGAGGAAATGGAGTGTGGGAGATGAACTGAACATTCACTCCATCTTGTATATAATAATGAACAACCTAAATGAATAATACAATTATATTTGAGGAGTGACCTCCTGGTCTGACAGTTAATGTGGCTAATGATGAGCCAACAATCCTTTTTGGTCAAACCTTGGAAGGAGCTCCTGAAGATAAGGAAATCCATCCTTTTTATCTGAGTCTTAAACTTCATGATTTTATCCTTCATAATGCTATTCTAGATTCTGGCACCTCCCACAATCTGATGCCTAAAGCCATCATGGATAAAATAGGATTGAGCATCACCCGACCTTACCATGATCTTTATTCCTTTGATTCTGTAAGAGTGAAATTCCTTGGCCTTATTAAAGACTTGGTAGTGTCCTTGGACCAAATCCCGACCAAAAATGTACTCATGGATGTTGTATTTGTCGATATTCATCCTAGGTTTGGCATGTTGCATTCAAGGTCTTAGGGAGAAAAATTAAAGGGCACTCTACAACTTGAGTTTTCATAAACCACTATCCCGGTTTTTGGACAACTCCAGAAAATTTATAGGGAAAATAAAATGAAATTTATGATCAACAGTAAGGAGAAGCTAGTCAATCATCCTATACATGCTGTTCATACTGATCTTGATTCTTTCATTATGTTTAGTGATATAAATTCTGTTGATGATGAAAGTCAACTAGTGGAAATTTCAGAAGTTCCCAAGGTAATGAGCATCATACATGAAGATATTACAGTAGAAGGTAAAGAGGTTGGTGAAGAATGTATGCAACTTGCAAATCCTATTGAGGAAATTCAAAGAATAGTGCAGAAAATAGAATGTTTTGAGATATATGTTCAAAATCCTAAAAAGCAAAAAGTTCAGTGTTTAAAAATCCTTTTTCCGGATGAAGAAAATGGTCTTTGGACCATGGATTTCAATGGTGCATCAGGAAGAGTAGGAGCAGTAATTGGTGTCTGGATACATGGTCCATTAACAGTCAAATAAAATCCCTCGAAATGTGAGAATGAGCTCTTACAAGTTGGCTTTGAATGTTCTAACAATGAGGTGGAGTATGAGGCATTGATTGTTGGCCTCAAAATTCTAAAAAAGTTGGGAGAAAAGAAGATTTCTTTTTATGGCGACTCTGAATTAGTAACCAATCAAGTCAAAGGGGAATATCAGGCCAAGTACCCAAGAACGAGAGTTTCTCACAATGTTGTACTTGATATTCTCAAGACTTTTTTGAATATAATTTATCTCTTATTCCTAGAACTCATAATCTCATAGCTAACTCACTCGCCAATGCAACAAGTATGGTGAAGACCCTTATTCATCCTAATCATAATTACTCCATCCATGTCAAACATCGCCCAACTTTCCCAGATAATGTGAGATTTTAGCAAGTGTTTGGTGATGATATGCAAATAGACAATTTTTTTCAATTGGAGGGAGAATTTCAGAATTCTCATATTGATGATGCATACAACTTTGATGATCCAAACATCCATTCAGCTGACATTGAAGTATTACAGCTCAAGGAAAACAACATTCCAAGAGTTTTGATGCCTTTGGAAGAGTTATTTGACAAATATGATGTCACTAAGAAGCCCACCATGGTTCCTACAGAAAAGGGAGTTGAAGATGTAAACATTGGCACAACTCAAAATCCTAAAATGGTGAAATTATAAAAGTCCTTATCTCCTAAAATAGAAGGTAAGTATATGTCTTTAATGAAGGAATTTTCTGATGCATTTGCTTGGGACTATTCAAATCTGAAAGTTTATGACAAAAGTATCATTCAACACACCATTCCTATTAAGCCCGATCAGAAACCATTTCAACAGAAATTAAGGAGAATCAATCCCAAGTTGCTTCCATCTATTGAAAAAAGAGGTAAATAGACTTTATAAGTCTGGAATCATAGTCCCAATTTGTTTTTCTAAATGGATGTCTAATCTTGTACCTATGAGAAAGAAGACTGGTGAAATTCATCTATGTATTGATTTCAGAAATCTCAATAATGTGTCCTTAAAAGACAACTATCCCTTTCCCAAGAAGGATCACATACTACAAAGGGTGGTTGGATCCTCTAGGATGTCATTGTTAGATGGATACTCTGGATACAATCAAATTCTAGTACACAAGGACGACCAGCTCAAAAGAGCCTTCACAACGCCATGGTACATTTATGTATGCCAAGATGCCTTTTGGGTTGAAGAATTCAGGGCTACTTTTCAATGGGCTATGGAAATAGATTTTGCAAATGAAAAAGATGTATTTTTGGTTATCTATCTAGATGATCTTACAGTGTTTTCAAAATAAGATGAAGATCATTTGCATCACTTAAGGATTGTTTTTCAGAAATGTAGAGAATTTGACATCTCACTTAACCTAAAGAAGAGTTTGTTCGGCATGGAAGAAGGTAAGGTACTAGGACACATCATCTCTAAAGATGGCATCCACATTGATCCTGCAAGAGTGGAAGCCATTCAACAACTAGACTTCCCCAGGAACAAGAAAGAGATTTAGTCTCTCAATGGGAAAATTAATTTTTTGAGAAGATTTATTCCTAATCTAGTTGAGCACTTAAAAGAAATGAAAAACATGTTAAATAAGGACAATGAGGTAAAGTGGTCTTTGGAGGCTAAGAAATCGTTTCATGCTGTAAAGTTTGCGTATCTACTACTTCTATTTTGATTAGCCCATATTATACTTCAGATTTCATCATCTTTTAATTTGATTCTAAACATACGTTAGTAGCAGTCCTAATGTAGAAGAAAGATCAAAAAAATTAGTAGCCTATAGAATTTTTCAGTCCCACTATAAGAGATGTGGCACTGAGATACAATATCATTGAGAAGCGGGCATTGTCATTGGTAAAAGCCCTCAAGGATTTCCGATTTTATATTATACATTCTCATACCATTACTTATGTTCCTACTGCAACGGTAAAAGAAATTCTTGTGCAAACAGATGCTGAAGGCACAAGAGGAAAGTGGATTGGAGCCATGTTGGAGTATGACTTGAGGATAAAGCCTACAAAGCTCATCAAAGGACAAGGGTTAGCCATACTCATGGCTGAATCAAATGTATATGCACTAGATATCAATTTGATTGTTGCACTGTCTGAAGAACAAGAAGAAGCCGACCCTTTCCTGTAGGTGTCTGATATGTTCATATCCTCACCCTGGTATTCCACCATTGTCTATGTCTTGCAGCACTTGAATCTGCCTCTAGAAATCCCTAAAGCTAAAGCTAGATTACTGAAACTAAAAGCTTCAAAATATTGTATTCTAGATGGTGTTTTATTTTGGAAAGATCCTGGAGGTGTGCTGCTGAATTGTTTGGTAGAAAATGAAGCTAAATATGTAATGAAAGATTTTCATAAAGGAGATTCTGGCAGTCATCACTTTTGGACAAACACAATAAATAAGATCTTAAGAGCTATCTTCTATTGGCCCACCCTCTTTTCCGATGCATACAAAAGAGTCATGAGCTACCATGAATGTCAAATTTTTCAAGGAAAGAGGAAACTTTTGCCATTAACACTACAACCCATTTTAATTTCATCTCCATTCTAGCAATGGGGTCTTGATTTCATTAGTGAAATCCATCCTTCATCCTCAACACAACATAAATGGACATTAAGAGCCATCGACTACTTTACAAAATGGATTGAAGCTATCCCAACTAGGTAAGCTACTCATTCTGTCATCATTCAATTGCTGGAGTCTAGTATTTTTTCTAGATTTGGTTGCCCACAGAAAATAATTACGGACAATGCTGCTGCTTTCAACTCAGAAAAAATGGTGGACTTCTGTGCCAAATTTCATAATGTGCTAGGACATTCGATTGTTTATCGTCCGCAAGGGAATGGTCTTGCTGAATCTTCCAATAAATCCTTGGTTAATATCATCAAGAAGGTCCTAGAGGTAAACAAGAAGAATTGGCATAAAAATATCATCAATGCCTTGTGGGCAGACAGGGTCAACATTAAAAAATCAATAGGTATGTCTCCTTTTTAGCTGGTATATGGAGTTGATACAACATTCCCTTCATCTCTTGCTGTCCCAGTAATGAAAATTCTACAAGAATTGGATAGTGAAACTAATGACATACAAAGGATGATAAATTAGATGATTCATTTACAACAAACAAGAGAAGAGGTTTTTCAGAACACATGCAAACTCCACGAGAAGATTAAAAAGACTTATGACCACAAAACCAAGGAAGACAATTTCAATATGGGAGATGTGGTTCTTCGGTGGGATGCTAGAAATGGATAAAAAGGAAAACATGGTAAGTTTGAAAACTTATGGAAGGGGCCTTACATAATTTCTTCGTTCAGAGTAAAGAATGCTTTATTGTTGGAAGAAATGGATGGAAGAGATTATTCAAGAAGGGCGCCCAGTGGTAGGCTTCTCAAGCACTACTATGCATAAAAAGTCTTGAAAATTCATCATCATTGTACATACTGGTGTGTATTTTACTTCAATAATTTTATATTGTTGTCATAGGAGTTTGAAGCCCGAAGTGAAGGCCCTAAGGCTCTTTAGGTCAACTCTATTTTCATTTTTATTTTTCAATTTTTCTGTCGCGTTGAAAGGTCAGTTAGTTTTAAGTCAAAAGTATATTTTTATGCATGTTGACACCATTGCCCAATGAATAAGCCTACTTGTTCTATGGTGTTCTTGACACCTCCAAGGAGCTACCATCCCCAGTTGAAGCCAATGTTAGTGTTAGTCATGTTAGCCTATCACCAGGATCAAATATGCTTTTACTATTTTTTTTCCAGACTTTCAAAATAATTTTTTTTATGTTACTAGGTTTACAGAGCACAATTTGGTCATTGTTCAATCATTCTAAAGATGAAGTCGTTGTTTTGGAAATTCACTCATGCTAGTCACTTATCACACTTTATGGAGGTGTCACAATAAAAATGGGTTAGTCATCATCATCATTCCATTTGGTCTCAGGTCATCCATTAGGTCGCTAGGGTTTCCAAGGTCCATAATTTTCATGAATAAAACCAGCAGTGAATAAAACATAACAAAGAAATTTTGGGAGTTGATTTTGCACTTTAGCACACTCCTCATACCCTCATGTTCCAAAAGTTCCAGAAAAAGAAGCTCCAACACCTGGGAAAGTAAAGGACATCTCAGGTTTTCAATGGTAAAGGTAACTTTGATTTCATAGAGTGAAAAAACAGTTTTTAAAGGAGGGTGGGTCCCATTTCTTTTTTAAAAGTGAAGAAATTTTCCCTATATAAAATCAAAAACCCCCAAACTCCTTCATTCACCTCCTATTCACTCTTTGTTATCAATATATCCCGTCCAAGAGGGAAAAAAAGTCATTTTCCTAGGTGAAATTGGCAAAACATTTCAGGCGTTGCACTTAGAAGCACTGCACTATGCTTAGGAGGTCAGCACTATGCTCAGAAGAACTGTGTTGCACTCAAGAACACTACACTGCATGCAGGACAAAGTTCACCAAAATCCTTCAAAACTCTCCCAAATTTCATCTTTTCACTTGCAAGCTTGATTTTACTGACTTCTAAGCTAAGGAACAAGTAAGTACACCATCATATCCCTCTTTTTCTTTTCCAATTTCATCTCATGTCTATGATTCTTCAAGTTATGGTTTGTAGTGAAATTTGCATGGGAAATGATAGGGTGAAAATAGCCATCATTATTTTTTATTTCTGAAACATGTAAAATGATATCCTACACATGCATACATGTTTAATAAGCCATGTTAACCCTTTTACCCACCTCAAAACAAAGTTTAACACTCAAAAAGCAAAACCCTATCTCATTCCTAGAGGTTTTTGGGCAAGTTTCATTATAAACCCTATTGTTTCCTCCTACAAGAAAATCATTCTTCCACTATTTCTCCACTCATTTTCATCATCTTCCAAAATCTTTTCACCTTTCCCAAGACCCCTCCATCATTTTGTCAAAAAAGCACCTTCATATCACTTCATTTCCATTCACACCTCACATTTTATTTTTCGCTGCCTGCTGCCAGGGCTTTGTGTCATCATGGAGGCCAAATCTTCACCAAAAAGGAAAAGATAACATAAAGGATGGAATTTCCTCATATATGAACCATCATACTACAATACAATCAACTCCTATCCTTTCATCAAACAATTCGTTGAGGATGTCCATTGGTTGGAATTTTTCAAAAGGGTGAGCGAGGTGGGATTTCATGAGAAATTAACAGATTGGGTGGAAACTCAACTAAAAGGATAAACTATTGTCATTGCTAGTGTTGAGTTTAGTTTTTCAGTGGCCTCCATCTCAATTGCAACATGGTTACCGGATAATGGCGAATATTGGTTCAAAGGAATGAGCCTAGACCTTGAATACTACAAGCCTTTCTTAAAGACGCCATACAGAGAAACACATACTCACCTCATGCCTCTCAGATATTTATTAGAGAAATATGCCCCTTTGATGAAAATTGTCATGAGGTTCTTCACTTGTGAAGGTACATTCTCCAAGTTGTATGCCTATCATATTCACCTCCTGATGCATTTCACCTATCAAAAGCCACTCAACATGTTTAATTATCTATTCAGGAGCATTTCCAAAATGTCTAAAAAAATACAATTAAAGGACAAAGAGCACTCCCTAATCTTGTTTCATCATAGTCTCATCAAAACCATTGTCCCTCACTAGCTGACAGAAAAAGGTATGGATTGGGAAGAATTTTTAGAAGTAGCCTTGAAATGGCATGAGAAAAGTGCAGCATCTCAGTCTCCTAGCACACCAAAATAATAAACAGAGGTGGGGTCATCTAGAAAAACAGTGGAGAAGACTCAACTACCTAAACCTGAGGTGACTAAAGTGTATAAGAAAGGGCAGAGGCTTGTGTTTTCTTCTCATAGAAAGAAAGGGGCCAAGCCTTCTCCATCAACAAAGCAGGAACCAACATCAAAAGAGAAAGACACAGTTGAGCATGAGTTTCAACTAGTTGACCCAGAGGCTAAGGATCAGATTTCAAACATGCAACCAAAAATTAGGGATAAGGACTATGAAATCAAGGAGCTAGCAATCAATTTGGAAAGAGCAGAATATGTCATATCATTCCTTGAACAAGAAAACAGTCAACTCAAAGCAAAGGAGTTGATCCTAGAAAAGGAAAAAGCCAAGTTATTGCAGCAAGTTGGAAATGGTAAAGAGATCATGGAATCAACTGAGCCTGAAGCATCAAAGGGGAGAGGAAAAAGGAAAAGACCAAGAACAAGAGGCCTCAAGAAATGTTTGTAAGAAGAGTAAGAACAAATTCTGTTGAATTAGGACCTTGACCTAGAAGATAGGATTTCCCTAGAGGTTCATCAAGATAAGGAATATTGGTTAAATTGGGTAAATTAACACTTGGAGAAGCTCATAGACAAGTTAAATAGGGATAATTAGTTGCTCCGACACATGGCGCACCACTACCATGCTCAAAACATGATCACCAATGTCAAAGTAAAGCAACTTGAAAATAAGCTCAAGGAGGCAAAAAAAGACCCAAAGGATGAGGAGAACTTGGAGATGCTTGCTGAAGCATTAATGAAGCTATAAAAAAAAATTACACCTTCCCCCAATTTTTGAGTGAATTCTAATCATTATGAGTTTTTTGAGAAATTTTGGTCCAAATTTAGAAATTCAGTTGCTCCAGAAGCGAAGTGCCTTGGCGCTGCACTATTTCCTCAAGCCTCCATTTGAGGAAAGGTATACATTTTTGGAAAGCTATTTCCATCCTCTAAAAACCCATTTGCCCAGATTTTACATAGGTGGCTCAGATTTGGAGAAAAATGCAAAAAAGTGGCGAAAAACTAGCATTTTGGACTATTGTTTGATAGGTGCTTCTAGAGAGACCTTGGGAGAATGAATATTTGAAGGCCTTCCCATGGTCCCAATTTAGAAATTCAAAATGTTCTGGAAACTATACTTTAAGGCCTAGTTGATCATTCTCTTGATTTTTCATTTTTACCCATGGAAGGCACCTAAATATCAGCTCAAAGTTGGCGTTGCGCTTCTGCACTTTTCTGTGTTTTAACTTGTAAATTTCACCGTGTAAAATTTCTAGTTTCTAGTTTGACGTATTCAAAGTAAAGATTTTGTATGTCATGACACTATTTTTGAGGCTAGCTGATGTAGGCATGAATAAATGTACATCATAGGTTTTTCTTGATGTTTATTAGGCCTCATAAAAGAAGCAAAGTCCTAAACAAAATCTCCATGAAGTGTTTGAGTTTCATCTTTTCATTCTCACCTATTCGTTGAGAGAATCTTGGAGTCAGTTCCTCCACCAAGGAATTCGACTCCTGAAGGTGGGAACATGGTCTAGGAGAGTCTATATTTATCATTTATCTTCCGGAGAAGAGGGTTGAACTTTTTGGGAAGGAAGCTTGCATGTAATCATCTTTTCAACTAATACAAAGACATGTTGTAGCTATTTTCAAGGAACTCTAGCCCAATGATTTCATAGTGCTTGTACTTCATTCTTTTTGTTTTCTTATGGTCTAAACATCTTTATCTACATTATATATCTTCTTTCTATGGATGCCTTACAATAAAATACACAGAATTCTTGTTTTTCAAGCTCTTTTATTTGGTTTTCATAGTTATGTGTATGTCTTCCTAAGCTAATGAAATTATGTTTACTTATGATCATTAGTTTCTTCCACACTATATCCTCTATACTACACTGACAATACTCAAAATAAATGATGGCTTCTGATACCTAGCTCCTTCTCATATTTTCTCCTACACCCCTACAGCCTAGACCTATTTGTGGCTCCAAACCCTAATTTCACCAAACCCTAAAAACCAATTTTTCACAAACAAATACACATATCTAGCCTAAAATTCGTTTGCTTTAAATTCATATCACTGATAAGAGACCTGGAGAGATCCCTCTCATGATCAATAGGGCTAGCTATTGAGCTGAAGTGGTTTCAGGTTACCCTTATTTATTTCCTTTTCAGCCTAGGAGATTGTAACGACTAACACCCTCCATTTATGAACTCATCTAGCTCAGTTTACATGGGCTCTATGTTTTCTACAAGATTCCCTAAAAACCTATAGTTTTCCCTAGAAACCTACAGGATGATCCTGTAGGAATTACAGTGGCTTGGGAATCCCAAGGAAGGTGACCCTAGAGAAAGGCAATGAACAACCCGTGTCAATAAGTCAGTTCCAAAAAGATTACAATTTTCAGGAAAACAAAAAAATAAAAAACAAATAGAAGAAGGTGAGAACAGAGGACAAGGGGAAAATACCTGAAGGCTATACCTCTCACCTACCAATCACTAGACCCCTTCTCTACCCATGACAATAATCCTCATTCTCCAGAAGTGAAGAAAATAATAAAATTTTAGTGGAGAGGCAACTACAAGACATCTTGTAGGTTTCCTGTAGGAAATCTTGTAGCAGTCTATCCCACAAAAAGAAATTTCATAGGTTGCAGTCATCTTCAACATAGAGATCCTATTATCAAGGAAGCTCCTCCAGAGCCTCGCAGCAACAACAAGATCATCAGCATCACCCTCCAGTTCATACACATCAAAGGAAACAAGCATCAAAGGAGGCCAATAATAAAAAAAATATGCAGCAAATACACAACATAGGAACATCATTCTCCAACAAGCAACATCATCAAGGCATATTTCCCATAGGTATGTCATCTTGCTTTAGCTCTCTCGTTAGCATAATATGATAAAAAATGTAGGATTTTGTACAAGTTGGTTTTATAAGAAAAGGTGGTGATTTAACTTAGCCACCTTTGTCTAGTTGACGAGGAGAATTTAGGTAGATCAATACACACATGGAAGTAGTAAAATTAGAAGAAAAAGGAGATGAAGTAAAAAATTGTTAAGTTACGGATGACTGAAGTGGGATATTATTACGAGGTAAGGAGGAATGATGAAGTGGTAGTGGGACCAATGGTCCAAAAGTGGGTTCTCGTACTTTGGAAGCCAACACACCATCCCACAAAACCACCCATATGAGGAAATAAAACATTGATTCCCATGCAAACGAGGCATTCACAATCTCTAGTATTCATCGAAGCAAGGTTTCTCTCGGCTCTTGAAGCAATGTCTACAGGAAAGACAGTGAGCATTTTTTAGCGTAGGAGCACCTATAGGATCGTATTGGAAAACCTACAGGATCCTACAAGAGAGCCTACATGATACAAAGCAGTCACCTACATGATTAGCAGTGGGCATTTAAAGAGTAAATATCAAAATTTGGCTTCATTATGCAGTAACCAGGAGGCAGGAGCTATACCTTCCCACATTTTCCAAGTTAAAAAAAAAAATATTGAAAAGAACCTAAATTTGGTTAAGGAAATCATAGTATAGGGGAATTAGATGCAGAGTTGTCATTTAAAATCTCTCATCCATTAGAATTTGGAATTAGACCCATACAAGCCTCCACAATAGTCAGAGGAAAAATGATAGGGGGATTTAACAAGAGGGAACCCACAAACATAGTGAGAATTCATCTGCATACTCTTGTAGTATAAATATTCACAAGGCACAATTGGATGGGTTTCTGTGAAAAAATAAGGGGATACAATGATGAGGTGGCCATAGACTTTGCTCTATCACTCATACCACTAACTAAGACCCATGCCACTGCTGTGGTGAAAGGCCTCTCAGTAGAAATCACCCCTGAAGTCATAGGAAGAATCACCAAAATTCCTTTAGGGTTTCCTTGGAGAAAGGAAGATAAGGGTAACAACCAACTTGAAAAGAAGAAATTGTTTTTGGAAGGAGAGGAGGAAATGGAGGAAAAAAATGGGGTTAGAAGAGAAAGCCTTCCACACCCTTGGAATTAAATTAGCTACCACCTCATTAAGTATATATCATGTGAAGGAACATACAGTGTGGTATATGGATACCATTTCAAGCTTCTCCAATAACTGAGATTTGGAGCAGACACACCTCCTCAAAATAGACTAAGCATACCCTGCTTTCTTCTTCAATCAGTGATAAATATGATCATCAAAGTACAGGAAAGAAAACATCAACAACTATCACATCATGGGTTAATCAAACTTATCCTAGAAGATTCCCTCCAAAACCTTAGGCTCTCTATTACATGGGAAACTTTCAGAGCCATGCAGGTGGAGTGTTGGCTTGTTGGGGCCTCACCCATGTTCAGAGTTAGTTAGCTAAACAAATCTCGGTACTACTTGCCCTTTCGGAAACATTCCGCTGAGTGTAGACTGAGGTCTCACCCGAAGTAGTATGTGAGGGTGCTATAACAAGGTTTCCGCACCCTGGCGATGTCTTATGATTTCAACTGGTCCATGGTTTTACCCTGTGCGTAGGTTCCTTCGCGCACTTTCATGTACCTCGCAGCCTGATATACTACCTTCGTGCAGCCCTACCCAGGGGCTGAATGTTGCACTCTTGCATTATTACCCAAGAACTTACTGATATTCCAATGTTAGTTGATTATTTTAACCTACTTGTGTGCTTTAAGTTATACTTAACAACATAAACCATTCATTCAAGTGCGCGTAGTAAATAAACAATATATTTCCCAATTATATCAAACATGCATTAACCCAAGAATAGATTCACATGATTATGATAAAACTTCTCTTTATTAATTCCTTCCTTAGTTAGAGACTCGACTCTACCCTACGCACTCATCTGCAAGGGTTCGTGCACTCAGCTACGGACTACTAAGCCTCTGCGCACTCAGGTGCAGAGCCTTTTCCTACTCTACGACCCAATGTCACACTTCGCACTATGACTCAATCACTTAGAATTCTCATCCTCTTACTTAGCTTAATTATCCTATACATTTAGAGCCTCACTCTATTTATACAATCCCATGTTCCGCGGACCATGGGTAGGTCTATCCAGCTGACATTACATTGAAAAAACTAGGGCAGACAACCCTATGACTCTATCATACTCTCGTGCCCTGCGCCCACAATTCGTGGAGCTTTACAAAAAGATTCAGTCAAAACTTGGGCTTTGAGCCCCAAAACATGCCTTGGGGGGATTTCATGCCCAATGGGCCCCCAACACAAACATCGTGACTCACCCTCAAGTCACTCTGTCGGTCAAAAAATCTTTGCGTGGTGTCCCTCCAATTGTTCTCAAAATGTGTGGAGGTTAGCAATGCAATGAGCTACTACTTGTTGGATCTGTTGCATATGCTGTTCCGAGACCTCTATGTCAGAAGTGCTTCTCTACATCAATGTGTGCATCCCTTGCATGTGTGCAAGCTTTCCTTTGACGTCTTCTATTCAGTCAATTTAGTTTCCTAAATTTCTACATACATTATCAATCTGGGTATCGTAAACTGATGAAGTGTAGTGCACTACATGTGCTAGATAACCCTTCTTACCTCACTATTTTTTGAGTTTATGTTTGTTTTCAGGTTTTTCTCTTTTGATTCCTAGTGTTTTGCAATGTAATCTACAAAATCTTAATCTACTGCTGCTAAGAATCTATAGAAATGAAATGAGAGCCAAAAGTGATTTAAGCCAGATTTGGAGGTAAAGTTTTAAACAACAAAATGCAAACATAGCTTCTCTTCTTGCTATCATGATATTTTCCAAAACATAAACTGAAAGGACCTAAGACTACTATTTGCTTAATTACAAAAGTAAAGTTTAAACGAGAAAATGAGGTTGTATCTATCTATGATAAACCAAAAATGAAATACTAGAAATAAGATTACCACTATTGTCTAATCTATTTGCAGAATCAAAACTTTAATGAACAACTGAAGATGGAATTGCAGCTAAACTAAGTGAAAAACTATAATTGAAAATGAAGTTGCAACTATTCTATTATGAAAGCAAGGCTAAATGAAGTATTTTTGTCACTCTGCTACACAATTTAGGGAGAACTACCTCCTTGTGATAACATTTTGAGAGATTTCATTCTTCATTATTCTAAGAAAAGTAAACATAAAAATGCAGAGAAAGACTCATTCATAAATGAAACATTTCACCACTTAGTTTGAAGATTAACCACCAACTGAAAGGGCTTTTGGAAATATTCATTTATAACATGAGCTACTAAACTAATAAGAAAATGGCATTGAACAGCTTAATTCAAAATCTAAAAACTAATGAACCACAAATGAAATGAATCAATTTCTGCTAGTGACATCAACCTAAAGCTACTGCTAAGAAACTAGAAAGTAGTGAAAACCAAAGAACTATTCTGCGCTGAAATAAAACTACTCTAAGTTAGTGAAAAGGTGACACAAGCTGCATTATAAACAGAGTTAGAAAATGATTATAAACGTTATGGAAAAAAACACAGTGAATTTACATTTGAACTATGAAAGACAAAACATAAATGAAATGTACCCTTGACAATGTAGGGGCCCTTTGCAAAGGTCTTGGATTATAAGCACTCAATCAACAATGCTTCAGGTATCCATTGAAAATAGAGTATTTATATTAAAACAAAGAACTGAGTTCTTCAAATTACAAAGTGGAAATCTAAACTATTACATAGGAAAAAACTTGAACTTGTTCTGCGTTCTACACGGTGGTATTTATATAAAAATATACAACTGTTTTGAAGAGAGAAATAAGCTACAACAAAACACGTACACAGGCCAGTATGTGGAATTCTTGTCCCTGGTTGCTTGGAAACATAAATCTATGGTAGTGGCTTGTTATATTCCATTTGAGCAGGTGGCATATGAAGTCTATGGCTTCCGGAGACTACCTCAGATCCCATCACTGAGAACCATGTGCAAAACAAAGCCCTGTTTTCCATAGGTTTCTATAGTTGACTTCCCTTTGACCAAAGTCCTCCCCATTGATCTAGGCCAGATAGATAGGATACGATCCATGCTCTGATGTTTTCCAAGCTACCCATGTGGTCCTTTTCCTCTCTTGACACATGTAACCTACAAAAGCATGAAGATGGTTGCGAAACAACCGATTAGCTGTGAAATGTGGCTGTGTTTCGTAGTTGAAAGACAAAAACCTATTCAAATAGCAAACATAGCAATATAACTTGTAAATCACTAAAATATACTCCCTGAGGCAATTTGTAATGGCTTTTGATGATTAAGGATGCATTTTTCATGAAAAAGTAAAGAAAGAAGGATGAGAAAGTTTCTTAAGGGAAAGGCAATTTTTGAACTCAACATACCCCCACTGCAAGACTATTGCATGTCCTCATGTAATCAAAATTGTGAACTCCCTCCTCCTAGTACATTTTCTCTGAGACTTCAGCCAAAACATCCAACCTCTTCTTGCTTTTCTTTGCTGCAACTGCCATCTTAGGCTTCCTCATGAGAAATCTATACTTGAGGTTAATGAGAGCCCTTTTTAGCTTATTTCTTTTTCTTTTTAATTTTCTGTTCTTCTTGTGCAAAAGACCCAAATGAAGCATATTGTTATCATCGATAATCTTATCCAACTTGTTTTATTCTTTTAAGGCTTCATTTTCCCTCTGGATGTGCCTATTTAGAACCTCTGGCTCATAGATTTCCTGCTTAAGTGAGCTAGTCAAAGTCCCTTGTGATGTGGCTGGCTGCTTGGGGTTGGATGAAGTTCCTTGATCCAATAATGTATTGCGTTTCTCTAGTGACTCAATGTAATCATAAATCTGCTATTGGATTGGATCAATTCTTGGAGAGGTTCTCTTTGGGCTGTTGAGGAGAGTGCTATGGGCTCTGCTCATATGAGATATTGTCTTGTGACTGAGTTGGAGTTTCTTCCCCCAAATCTATGAACTAAGTCTCTTTTTATTTTGCTTTCTTCACTTTTCCCTTGAGTCTAGAACTTCTCCTCAAACTTTGGGAGCCTATGGTTTCTTCCTCTATAACCTGTCTTCTTTTCCCCTTCTCTTTCTCTTTCTTGAATTGATCCCTGATGTTGACTAAGCCCTTAGAAAATAATTGTTGATCCTCTGATGAAGGTTCAGGAGTATTTTTATGGATTTCCTCAACTTTTTATTTCATATTTCTCCTTTGTTTTGTCTTCTTTCTGATTTTTGTTTATGTTTTAGAGATGGGCTCTTATTCACTGTTTTTCTGAGATGAAGTTTCAGGAGTATTTTGAGTGGTGAGATTGGTTTTCCTTCTCCTACTTCTTTTCACATAACTTCCCTCAGGCAATTATGGTATGTCTTGGAAAAATTTTCTAATTAAAAAGTTCTCCCATGTGTCTCCTACACTCTTTAAGTGATATTCAACTAAAAGTTTTACTAGACCTTGGTGATAAAGATTGGTTTCTATGGCTTCCATTTTCTTCTGAATAGTAGTGGCCATTCTCCTCAAAATATTCAATGGGAAAAATGGGAGATTGATGGTTCTATTTTCAAGAAAATTCATCAACAGTCTTATGTGATATACATACATGGAACCAAATCTTCCCTTGCATGTAATAATTTTTTGTAAAATTAATAACATGCTACTCCATTTACCCTTAAGTGCAGAGATGGGAATTCCTCTCCTAAAAACTGAAGTGTCCATACCTAGATTTTGGAGAATGACTTTCCAAGTTTCATCATGGAATTATTTATTCTTGAACCACCTCTCTCCTACTCTTGGTAGCTCGGTTGCTTCAGCAATAAAATACTCGGTCACTGTAAACTTTATGTCACCAATCTCCACGTCCATCCCATCAAATGATCTAGCAAATGATTTGGTGACTTCTTTATGGTGACCATCGAATTTCTCAATGAAACTCAACCAACCAGCTTTCTTCAACATTCCTTTTAACTGAGGATAACCTTCTAGGTACTTCACTCCTATAGGCTCTATTCTGACGATGAGACCCATCACTTCTGTTCTTTGCTATTCTTCAAAATTCCCTTTACTGTCTGAAAATGAAGTGACTGTGTGAAGAAGACTGTGTATACGGCAGTGGAACAACTGGTATATGGAAGCAAAGATAGCTATGGATATGGGGATGAAATGACATAGACTATGAGCATGAAATAACATGGCTGTACATACAGGGTATACGAAAACAGAGAAGCTGTATGCATGGAATACGTGAAAACAAAGTGTGTAGAGGATATATGAAATGGAGTGGCTGCACATGTAAACTGTGTGAAAAATAGAGTGACTGCTATACACAGAGAATATGAAAACAGAATGACTGTGTGCTCAATGTAACAATGTGTTTGTATGCATAACAAGGCTACGAAGGTATAAGAGATAACTCGATGTAATAAATGAACAATAGGGTTTTGAAGAGTAGTATTCAATTGGGTTATGTCATGAATCTAACTGTTTAACAGGTGTGCTGGAGAAGTACAGTTAAGTACGAGTCAAAAACAAAGATTTCATCATTAGACCATTAGCCATTAAATTTGGAAGGTGTGTTGGAATCATCACGACAATAAAATCTCATAATGATAAATGAAGGAGTAGTGTGATTATACGAGTTATACAATCTATGTTTTGTATTGCTTTTTTAAATAGGTTTCTATTATTACCTCTAGAACCATACCTTTTGATTGCTAATATTTTGTTATTTTCTTCCTCAGGTGCTTAGATGTGATAGGTCTTCAAAATTTGTTCTCTCCTCTAGTACCTGCATATGAAAATTATTATGAACTGGCCTCTTTATTCTTGAATTGATGATCAGACTATTGCTGCAGAGTCATATTGGCTACAGAATAGGATTAGCTATGGAACATGAGAATAGTTGCGGAATGTAAAACAAAGAATAAAATGTGACTTTATGAATGAATGAAATGGAGATGATTGAGCGGAAGAAAATATGACAAAATGGAAAATGAAAAATGGAGATGGAAGAAATGCCGGAGAAGAAAAATTTATTGGTGGAATATGGTAGTGGAGTGAAGTGAAACTTGCAGAAGTAAAACAAAATGAAATGAAATAAACAATGATTTTTTCAGAATGCATAATGAGTCACCATTTTTTGGAAAATATAGGGTGTCAGAGTCTTCTGATTTTTACCTTGTATTTTCTGTATAAGCATGCCAATCAGTGAATGGTTTTCAACCTTATAATTTAGTTTTTTTTAGATATGATGAAAAGAACAAAGACTAAGTTGGTGGAGAAGAAGGATTCTTCTTCACCAACTTCATTTTAGAATTATTTTGAAATATCTCGATGAACTCCTCCTTTGAGATTGGTTTTTGATAAATTTTCAACCTATGACCATTCATAAGGAGAGGAGTTTTATTCTCATATATTGTTCTGATTCTTACTGCTCCATTACTGAAAATCTTCAATATCATATGGCCCAAGCCAATGAGTTTGAAACTTTCCTTGAAAATCATTAAACATTGAATCAAATAATAGTGCCCAATCTCCCTCTTGAAACCTCTTGATGTATTTGTCATGCCATTTAGCCCTTTGTTGCTGAACTAGACCAGTTCTTTGAACAACCTCTTATTTGATTTCATCAAGTTCATTTAACTATTCCAGTCCATGCTTTTGAGCTTTTGATAAATCCATCCCCAACTGGACTACCATCTTGAAAGTTTTGACTTGGAACTCTATGGGGAACAAGACTTGCTTTCCATAAACAAGTTCATAGGGTGTATGTCCTGTTGTGTTCCTCCATGTAGTTCTATAGGCCCACAAGGCTTCAAGAAGTCTTTCTGCCCAATCTCTTCTATGTAGATGCACAGTCTTGGTGAGGATTCCTTCAATCACTTTATTTGTAGACTCCACTTGACCATTTGCTTGTGGATGATAGGGAGTGGATTTCCTATGCTTGATCTTGTACTCTTCCATAAGCCTCTTCATCATGTTGGATGTGAATTGAGTTCCTTGATCTGTCACAATTTCTTTTGGAACACCAAAGTGAGTAAAAATATCCTCAAAAAGAAAACTAACTACAGATTTTTCGTTAGCAAAAAGTAATGCATTAGCTTCTACCCATTTGGTGACATAATTAGTGCATACCAATATACACTTGTTTTCTTGGATGGAGGATTAATAGGTCCAATAAAGTCTAAAGCCCATTTTTCAAAGGGTTCAATAAGTACCTGAGGTTGTAATGGCATTTAATTTGAGGGGGCAGGTTTTCCTACCCTTTGGCAGCTGTCACAACTTCTGACATATTCTTTAGCATCTTTGAAGATGGATGGCCAATGATATCCTAAAGAAAGGACTTTAAAGCTGTCCTCTTGTCAGCAAAGTGTCCACTAGATAGCTCATCATGACATGCTTTGAGAATATCAGGCATTTTGACTTCCCTGACACACCTTATGATCATAAGATCTGGCCCTGTTTTATACAATTTGTTAGTGATCCATGAATATCTTGCACTATCTTGAATAATCTTTCTTTTCTCTCTAGGAAATAAATGTGAAGGTAACTTCCCTGTAACCAAGTAGTCATCAACATCTGCAAACCAAGGAGTTTGAGTAGTTACTGCAAATAGATATTAATCAGGAAACTTATCCTCAATCGAAGAGTCCTATTTGATATTCTGAATCCTAGACAAGAAATCAGCAACTGTGTTTTGTTTTCCAAGTCTATCTAGCACAGTAATTTTGAATACTTGCAAAAGTGAAAGCCATATTGTAACTCTGCCATTAGTAATAGGTTTATTCATCAAATATCTAATTGTAGAGTGGTCTGTATGAACAAAAGTTTCATAGCCTATTATATAGTGTTTGAACTTGTTAATTGCATGAACAACAACTAAGAATTCTTTCTCAGTCACAGTATAATTCAACTCAGTCGGTGTCAGATTTCTACTTGTGTAGTAAATGGCATAAGGAATCAAATCTTTTTGTCCCAATATAGCTCCTAGAGCTATATCTGAAGCATCTGTAGAAATATGGAAAGTAAGTTTCCAATTTGGTCCTCTTAAGATAGTTTCTTCAGATATTTTTGCTTTCAAGGTTTCAAATGCTAGTTGGCAATCATGATTCCACTTGAATTCACAATCTTTTGTAAGCAATTTGAAGAGTGGAGATGCTACTTTGGTAAAGTTTTCTATAAACCTTCTATAATATCCTATAAATCCTAGAAAACTTCTAACATATTTTTGGAAATTTAGAATTGGTAACTTAGAGATGACTTCAACTTTTGATTTGTCCACTTTAATCCCATCTCCTGAAATGTGATGTCCTAAAACAATACCTTTTTTAAACATTATAAAGCATTTTTCATGGCTTAGTGAAAGGTTTGTTTCTTTACATCTTTTAAGGAATTTTTCCAAATTTTCCAAAGCTTCTTCAAATGTGTTACCATAGACTGTAAAATCATCCATATATACCTCTACACAATCATGTATTAGATCAGAAAAAATTTGTAGTACTACTCTTTGGAATGTTGTTGGTGCATTACATAACCCAAAAGGAAGCACTCGGTATGCCAAAGTTTCCCATGGACAAGTAAATGTGGTTTTATTCTGATCCTCAGGTGTTACTTGAATTTGATTATAACCACTAGAACCATCCAAGAATGAGAAATACTTTTTACTTGCTAATGTCTCTAATACCTAATCTATAAAGGGAAAAGGAAAGTGATCTTTCAAGGTTGCTTTATTCAATTCTTAGTAATCAATGCACACCCTCCATTTACCATTATTTTTGGGCACAATTACCAAAGGAGAAACCCATTGGCTATCTGAGATTGGGTAAATGAAGTTTACATTGAGTAACTTTTGGAGCTCTTCTTTCACAATCTCCCTAAGATTTGGATTCATTATTCTTTTAGGTTTTTTGATTGGTCTACTATTTTCCTCAATATATATTATATATATATATATATATATATATATATATATATATATATATATATATATATATATATATATATATATATATATATATATATATATATATGATGGATGAAAGTCTTAGGATCAATACCTTTCATGTCAGTATACTCCCATGCAAATGCAGTAGAATGCTTTTGTAATATTTTGGTTAGCTCTTCTTGTTGTACTTTCTCCAAATTTTTGTTTATGTTCAATGTCCTACTTGGAAAAATTTCAATTGCAGAGCTACCAAACTATTCCATAGAATAGAGAGACATCTACCTAGATGACAAGTGTTCAACATTAGATTTTTCCTGGAATTGTGCATGATCATATTCTGAAGATGTTTCAAAATTTTCGAGTGTGTTCAAAATTTGACTATCTTCACCAATTTCTAATATAGTAAAGATAGGTTGAATAACATCTTCATCATTGATCCATTCCTTGTCATCTATTTCTGTGATTGCTTTTGCTGGAGGATACAAAGTAAATTTCTTTGTTGAATTAACATCAGAAATGTACATGTCACCAGATCTACAACTAATAAAAGCATCAGCTGTGGTCAGCCAAGGTCTTCCTAAGATGAGTGGGTGTCCTCCTAGATTATTCTTGCGAGTTAAAATCATGAAATCAACAGGATATTCCCAAGAATCTAAGGAGACTAAAATGTCTTCTAGCACACCATCTGGTTTATTTACTAATCTATCTGCAAGTTGCAGTAAGATAGGTGTGTAAAGAAGGTTAGGAAGTTTAAGCTTCTCAATAGTTTGTATATTCATAATGTTTATTGCTGCCCCTATGTAAATCAATGTGTTTGGAATTTCAATCCCATTTATATGTGTCTTGACAATTGGTCTTCCTGGATCCACATATTTCTGCATGGAAATCCTTCCCATCATGATATCTTCTATCTTTCTTAACGGGTAAATTCTTTTTGTTTCTCTTGGTTTTCTTCCTGGTCTTTTGATGCTCAACTCCTTTATTGTCTTAGCTAGAATTGGAATTTCTCTAATGGCTTGTAAGAAAGGAATTTTGATACAAACATTCTTCAATTCATCTAAGAAGTCATAATTGGGCAACAAGATCTGTTTTTCTACTCTATCAATTTGTAATCTCTCAGGAAAAGGAGGTGTAGAAATAGATGTTGGTTGCTTAATGATAGGGGTTGTGTTTATTGACTCTTTTTGTTTTCCTTTTTCAATGGTTTGGTTTTGGAGGGATTTTCCCTCAAAACTTTTATTTACTTTTAGAGAATCATCCTCATAATCATCTTGTTCTTGAATGACTATAGAAGGTTTTTCCTTTTCTAATATCCTACCAGATCTAAGTTGAACATCATTAAGATCTAAAGGAGAAATCATGTAAGTAGGAAATTGTTGTCCTTCTACCAGTAAGCATTCTGAGGGTTTTTGTTATTGGGGTTTGGCAATGGTTGGGCAGGTAGTTGACTTGGTTTTTGTTGAAATGGAAGTAAGAGTTGAGGATTTTTACTTTGTTGTGGAGGTTGTTGTGGAAATGGCAATGAAAGATGAGGGCTTTGATTTGGAAGTTGTGGTTACTGATTTTGTTGTTGAGTTTGTGAGGGAGGATAGCTTTGATAAGATGGAGGATATTGATAATATTGAGCAAATCTCCCATAAGTATTTTGTACCCCTTGTGCCCATGGTTGAGATTGATATTGAGTTTGAGGTTGAGGCCAAGGTTGCTGCCAAGAATTCCAAGTTGGTTGGGGCTGAAAATACGTTGGATGGTTAAATCCTTGATTTTATTGCCCCTGCCAAGGTCTTCTTGAAACAAAAAATAGGTTCTAAATAATTTGGGACTATTTTCTCTTGAAAGACAGCCTTAAGACCTGGGATTGAAGGAAAAACCTTGGTCTCATGACTTTCTGAATAGATCATACAAGTTTCTACAATTTTTACATATAAAGGGCATTCCCTTAGAGCATGTTTCTTTTTGAATTTTGGACAAAAGATAGCTAAAGCATCAGCCTCTGTTTTCTACCTATTTTGGGTTTTGAGGGTCTTTAGCTGCTCACTAAGGCTCCCTAAAATATCAGTTTTAAACTCATCAAGCATATTTTCAGTTTCTGCCCTACTTACAGATCCGGCTGCAAATTTGTTTGCCCTAACAAGAAAAGGATCTATCATTCCTTTCCCAGTTTTAGATTTCCCTCCTGAGAGATGAACACATAGTTCTGCTATGTCATTCAATGGAAGTTGAGAGATGTTTCCCTTCCCCATCATGTTAAGGATATCTATCCATTCATCTCTAATGGCCTTTAACAAGAGAGCTTTCAAAGTTTCTTCATCTAGACTGTTCATCTTAGCTCTTTTCAAATTATAGTTGAATCTATCAAGAAAATCCTCTAAGTTTTCATCTTCCTTTTGCATTATTTTGAACACTTCATCCTTATGATTGGTAGGCATACAACAATCCAAATATCTATCCAAAAATTCTTGTTTCCTATTATTCCAAGTTCTAATGGATTGAGTGACTAACCCCATAAACCACTTCAAGGCAACCCCTTTTAGTGGTAAAGGGAACAATTTGAGATTTTGAGAGTCTTCTAGATAGTCATAGGTTCTGCACAAGACTTCAAACTCAAACAAAAATGTTTCAGGATCCTCACTTCTCAGCCCATAAAACTTTGGGAGGACAGATGGTGAAATGTTTTTCATTGTGGTATGTGTTTCCTCGTCTACTACAGGGAATCCAAATGAGTTATCTACTTCCCTATTTCATCTGCCTCCTCCATTATTACCTCTACCTTCTCCATTGTTACCTCTACCTCCTCCATTGTTTCCTCTACCTCTCCCTCTACCCCCTCCTCAAAATAGTGAGAATTCTCCATCTTGTTCTTTTTCTGTCATTATAGTTTCTTCATAGTCCTCTGGTTCTTATATTAATGGCTTATGGGAGAGAGTTTCTACTTCTTCTTCACTAGGTATTCCTACTTCCTCAACTACAATAGGCTCCCCTGTAGAGGTGAAAAAGGTCTTCTCTCCTAGGTCTATTTTAGTAGATGAAGTGGGAGAATCTTCTAATTGAGTTGCTACCCCTTGAATTCTAGGAATCCTATGGCTGGGAGTATGATTCAAGGACGGAGGTGTGTCTTTTCTGACTCTTGGTGGAGTAGGTGGAGTTGTAGAAATCGAACTTCTTCCCCTAGCTATAAATCTACCCCTAGAGTCTCGTTATCTATGCATGCCATTGTTTTGTTTTGTTTTGTTTTGTTTTATGAATGTAAGAGATAAGTCTACTAAGTTACACTTCCCCGGCAATGGTGCCAAAATGTTTAGTCAATTTAGTTTCCTAAATTGCTACATAAATTATCAATACAGGTATCGTAAACTAATGAAGTGTAGTGTACTATATGTGTTAGATAACCCTTCTTACCTCACTATTTTTTGAGTTTATGTTTGTTTTAGGGTTTTTCTCTTTTGATTCCTAATGTTTTGCAATGTAATCTACAAAATCTTAATCTATTGCTGCTAAGAATCTAGAGAAATGAAATGAGAGCCAAAAGTGCTTTAAGCCAGATTTGAAGGTAAAGTTTTAAACAAGAAAATGAGAAACTAAGATTGCAGCTATCTATGATAAACCAACAATGAAATACTGGAAATAAGATTACCACTATTGTCTAATCTATTTGCAGAATCAAAACTTTAATGAACAACTGAAGATGGAATTGCAGCTAAACTAAGTGAAAAACTATAATTGAAAATGAAGTTGCAAGCGTTCTATTATGAAAGCAAGGCTAAATGAAGTATTTTTGTCACTCTGCTAATTGGAGAACAACCTCCTTGTGATAGCGTTTTGAGAGATTTCATTCTTCATTATTCTAAGAAAAGTAAACATTAAAATGCAGATAAAGACTCATTCATAAATGAAACATTTCACCACTTATTTTGAGGATTAACCACCAACTGAAAGCGCTTTTGGAAATATTCATTTATAACGTGAGCTACTAAACTAATAAGAAAATGACATTGAACAACTTAATTCAAAATCTAAAAACTAATGAACAGCAAATGAAATGAACCAATTTATGCTATTGAAATCAACCTAAAGCTACTGGTAAGAAACTAGAAAGCAGTGAAAACCAAAGAACTATTCTGCGCTGAAATAAAACTACTCTGAGTTAGTGAAAAGATGACACAATTTTCATTATAAACATAGTTAGAAAACAATTATAAACATTATGGAAAAGAACACAGTGAATTTACAATTGAACTATGAAAGACAAAACATAAATGAAATGTACCCTTGACCACGTAGGGGCCCTCTGCAAAGGTCTCGGATTATAAGCACTCAATCAACAATGCTTCAGGTATCCATTGAAAACAGAGTATTTATATTAAAATAGAGAACTGAGTTCTTCAAATTACAAAATGGAAATATGAACTACTACATAAGCAAAAAATTGAACTTTTTTTGCGTTCTACACGCTAGTATTTATAGAAAAATATACAATTGTTTTGAAGAGAGAAATCAAGTACAACAAAATATGTAGACAGCCCAGTATGTGGAATTCTTGTCGCTAGTTTCTTGGAAAGATAAATCTATGTTAGTGGCTTCTTAGATTTTGTTTGCACAGGTGGCATTTGAAGTATGTGGTTTCGGGAGACTGCGTCGGATCCCATCACTGAGAACCGTGTGCAAAACAGAGTCCTGTTTGCCATAGGTTTCTATAGTTTACTTCCCTTTGACCAGAGTCCTCCTCATCGATCTAGGCCAGATGGATAGGATACGATCCATGCTCTGATGTTTTTCAAGCTACCCATGTGGTCCTTTTCCTCTCTTGACACCTGTAACCTACAAAAGCATGAAGATGGCTGCGGAATAGCCGATTAGCTGCGGAATGTGGCTACGTTCTGTAGCTGAAAGACAAAAAGATATTCAAATAGCAAACATAACAGGATAACCTGTAATCACTAAAATATATTCCTTGAGGCAATGTGTAATGGTTTTTGATGATTAAGGATGCATTTTTCATGGAAAGGCAAAGAAAGAAGGAAGAGAAAGTTGCTTAAGGAAAAGGTAGTTTTGGAACTCAACATATGCTGTGATGGTGAAGGCCTCGTCCATCCAAGGCTGAACACGTGCTTTGAGGGCTGCTTCCTTATGTCGTGCCGTGTCCACCTGCTCCTTAAATGCTTTAGAATATTGCATCAGCGCAAGCCTTTGGGTGAGGATCATTGTCTGCACAGTTCCTCAGACACTGTCATACTACTGTTGGAGTTCTCGCAACTTTTTCTCTAAGCATTGGATGTTAGGGTCGTCCTGCAAAGTTGTTAGGACCCAAAGTGATTCTTCAAACATGCTGGTGTTGTCTCGCATTAAACCTTCCATTTCTTCCAATCCTGTTGTGATAGCGTTAGCGTGATGTTCTCTAACTTTTGGGGGAGTGGATGGCTATGTCTTTAACCGCGACTAGTGGGGGGTTATAAGGGGGGCAAAGCGCCCCCTTCGTTGCGCTGATTGCATAGTGAGGGGGGTCAGAAGGGGTTTGAGGGGTGTAGGTAACGCCACTCTATGGTGTCTGGGGTAGACCTACCTATGGTTTTGTGCATGATTTTTCGATCCATGGTTTTGGACGCGATGGTTTTCGGTCCATGGTTTTGGACGCGATGGTTTTTTATCCATGGTATTGGATGATTCAACATGTATAAATATGTATTGTAACATTGAAAGGAACATAATGAAAAAAAAAGATGGTAGTCCCGGTTTTGGGATCTATTGGAAATATCTGTGTATATGTGTTTTATGTGTTATGCTCTCGAATTGTTTATTTTTCTGTGTTCTTAGAATTTGTATGCAGATAAATTTTATACAGGTTTAAAACCTACATTTGGTATCAGAGCTGTTTTGGCTTCAATGGGACGAATTGTTGCTGAGGGGTTTCGCTCAAGCCTATGGTAGACCCTGTTCAATGAGAGATCTGTGGGATCGATTCTGGTGGTGAAAGAGATGGCAAGTAGTGGAAAGATAGAGATCAAGAAATTTAATGGTCAGAGTTTTGAGTTGTGGAAACTCAAGATGGAGGATCTGTTGGTGGATAAAGATCTCTGGATCATAGTAGATCTAGGTACTAAACCAATGGGAGTATCTGATGAAGAATGGAAGAAGTTGGATTAGAAGGCAAAGAGCGCAATATGATTGTGTGTCTCAGATTCAGTATTGTTGATTGTATCAGGGGAAGCTATAGTGAAGGCTTTGTGGGACAAGTTAGGGAATTTGTACCAGTCTAAGTCTTTGGTGAATAAACTGTTCGTACATAAAAAGTTGTATAACCTGAGGATGAAAGATGGAGACTCGATGATAGAGCATATGAATGCGTTTAATACCGTGGTAAGTCAGTTATCATCTATTGATATCAAAATTTCAGATGAAGATAAGTGAATTAGTTTGTTGCATTCTCTACTAGATTCGTGGGATTGTTATTCCAATAGGTAGCAATGCAACTGCCTTGCAGTTTGATGAAATAGTCTTATCCTTGCTAATGGAGGAGATGAGATGGAAAAATATGGAGAGCTAGAGTGGTGATGCCTTGTCTGTATGAGGATTTTCCTAGAATAGAAACAAAAATAAGTCATCGAGTGGGAGATCTAAATCTAGAGGGAGATCTAAATCTCTAGGAAAACTTGTAAAGGTGGTGTGTTGAAAATGTGGAAAGCAAGGGCACTACAAAAGGGACTGTAAATCTAAAGCTCCTAACAAAGGAAAGGGATTTGATGATGCTCCTTTTGTAGAGTTGAAAAGCACCTCAGATGAAGGTGGGGATGTGTACTTGGCTTCTTCAAGTACACATGTAGATCATGAGGAATGGTTGATTGACTCAGGTGCATCCTTTGACTTCACTCCCCACAGAGAGTGGTTCTACGAGTATGAGAAATATGATGGTGGCGATGTCTTCTTAGGGGATAATAGGAAGGCTAGAATCATTGGTCGTGGAAAAGTAAAGTTAAAGTCGCAAGGTGTAAGGGTTAGAACACTTCCGAGTGTTCTACATATTCCTGCATTGGCCAGAAATCTGATTTCTGTAAGCAAGCTAGATGATACAGGTGTAAAAACAGTGTTTGAAAAGGATACCTGCAAGATGGTTTAGGGAGCACTGGTATTGATGCGGGGAGTTCAGATTGGAACTCTGTACAAGCTGCAAGGTAGCACTATTGTTGATGGGTGCAACAATTATGTGGTTCCTGAAAGTGCAGCAAAGAATCTAGTGGTCTCTGGAGAGAATACCATGTTGTGGCATCAAAGGCTTGGACATATTCGAGAGAAGGGCCTTCGAATACTTCATGGTAAAGGTATGGTAGAAGGTCTGAGTAATATCTCTCTATATTTCTATTTCTATGAAAGTTGTGTATATGGGAAGCAGAATCAGTTGAGTTTCCCCTCTGGTGGTAAGAGGGTGAAACTGATATTAGAGCTTGTGCATAGTGATGTGTTTAGACTTGTGAAGGTTCCATCACTGGGTAAGTTTGTGTACTACGTATCATTTATAGATGAATTCTCAAGGAATACATGGATATATTTCCTTAAGAAGAAGTTTGAAGTATTTTACAGGTTTGAAGAATTTAAGGCTCTGGTGGAAAACTAGACAGAGAAGAAGATAAAGGTGCTAAGGACAGATAACTGTGGAGAGCTTTGCAGTCAAGAATTTGAAGAATTCTATAAGAAGTGTGGTATAACACAATAGAAGAGTACTCCATATACACCTTATCAAAATGGAGTTGAAGAAAGAATGAATAAGATGCTGATGGAAAGGGAAAGACGCATGCTTAGTGGTGCTAGGTTAGGACAGGAATTCTGGGTAGAGGTGGTGGAGACAACATGTTACCTGGTCAATAGATCACCTTCATCAGCATTGGAGGACAAGACTCCACAAGAGTTATGTATTGGTAAGAAACCCTCTCTTTCACATCTGAGTGTATTTGGATGTGATGCATATGTACATGTTCCAAAGGAGAAATGAACAAAGTTGGATAGTAAATCTAAAAAGTGCATCATTATTGGGTATAAAGATGGTTTAAAGGGTTATAAGCTTTGGAACCCTGTAATAAGGAAGGTTTTGTACAGTCGAGATGTGGTGTTGAGAGAGGTGAAATATGTTATTAAACATGAAATCCAACCAAAGGAACCTAAGAAGATAGAGTTTGAGCTAGAGGAAGAATCAGACTCTACAGCAGAGGAGGAATGAGAATATGAAGAGCTACAAAATCCGGGTGTGAGAAGATCATTTCAAGAAATAACACAGCCAAAAAGGTATAGTCCATTTGCTTTCTGTTCAAATTTTTCTTTATCCATTATTGAAGACAATCCCAGAACTATGAAGGAAACAATAAATTCAGAGGATGGAAAACTCAGGAAAGAGGCCATGGTTGATGAAATGGCATCTTTGCACAAAAATGAGGCTTGGGATCTGGTGGAGTTGTTGGCTAGAAGGAAACCCATTAGCAAGAAATGGGTGTTCAAGGAGAAAACAAACGCAGAAGAAAAGGTGGAGAAATACAAAGCTCGGTTGGTAGCAAAAGGTTATTCCCAAGTGCTGGGAATCGATTTTGGTGATATTTTTTCTCCTGTTGCCAAGGTAGCTTCTATTAGATTACTTTTATCTGTTGCTACTGCTTTTGATTTTTAGCTAGAACAGATGGATGTGAAGACAACATTTCTTCATGGGGATCTGGAAGAGGAGATCTAGATGAAGCAACCTAAAGGCTTTGTGGTGAAGGGTAAGAAAGAACTAGTATGCAAGTTAAAGAAGTCTCTGTATGGGTTAAAACAGTCACCAAGCATGTGGTATCAGAAATTTGATACATTTATACGAGGACTTGGCTTCACCAGAAGCAAAGCAGATCACTGTGTGTATTTTAAATTAATTGGTGACGATGTTATTTATCTGGTCTTGTATGTGGATGATATGTTGCTGGTTGGAAATGACAAAGAAATTATCCAGGATTTGAAGACCCAATTGTCCTCCAAATTCGACATGAAATATCTTGGTGATGCAAACTATATTTTGGGCATGGAAATTAAAATAGATTGGGCAAAGAGGAAGCTCTAGTTAACCCAGAGGAAGTATGTTGAGACAATATTGTAGAGGTTTAATATGTAGGATAGTAAACTGGTGAAGGTTCCTATTCCTGTAGATGTAAAGTTATCTGCTGAATAGTGTCCCAAGACACAAGAAGAGGAAGAGGATATGTCCTGCGTTCCATATACAAGTGTAGTCAATAGCTTTATGTATGCAATGGATTGTACTAGACCAGAGATTGCGCATCCAGTGGGAGTATTGAGCAGGTTTATGTCAAAACCAGGGAAGGAGCATTGGACAGCAGCGAAGCGCATTTTTAGGTATTTGCGTGGCACTAGTGATTATGGTTTGTGCTACCAAGGATGACCAGGATTGGATAGAGTTTTGGATATATGTGGCTTTGTTGATGTGGACTAGGCTAGAGATCTGGATCAAAGAAGATCTATAAGTGGGTAGGTGTTTAACCTAGTTGGAGGTGCAGTCAGTTGGATGAGTAAGAAAAAAACTATAGTGGCACTATCAACTACAAAGGCAGAATACATGGTAGCCACTCATGCAAGTAA
Organism: Pinus tabuliformis; assembly: GCA_031772625.1. Taxonomy (NCBI): domain Eukaryota; kingdom Viridiplantae; phylum Streptophyta; class Pinopsida; order Pinales; family Pinaceae; genus Pinus; species Pinus tabuliformis. The sequence continues at coordinate 1,182,266,365 of CM062809.1, forward strand.
GGAATCCATTTGGTTGCAGAGATTGTGCTCAAGTATGGGGTTAGTACAAGGAGCTATAAGGATAGACTGTGACAGCCAAAGTGCAATTTTCTTGGCAAAGAACCCTGCATATCATTGAAATAAATAGCACATTAATGTTCAGTATCACTTTGTGAGGGATATGATAGAAGAAAAAAAGGTGTTGCTGGTAAAGGTTGACACTTTGAAGAATATTGTAGATGCATTGACAAAATATGTGAGCTCTCAGAATTTATCTTGGCGTAGAGAAACAATGGGCATTACCATGTTGGATAAATGACTAAGCTCTCATGTGGTCCCCTATGGAAAGAAAACAACAAGTGGGAGAATGTTGGGTTGTGTTATATTCTTTCCACGACTAGCCCACGTAGTTAACAGGGGGGTTAGAAGGGGGCCCGAGCCCCCCCTTTGTTGCGTTGATTGCGTAGTGGGCGGGGGGGTGGGGGGGGTAACAGGGGGTTTGAGGGGTGCAGGTAACCCCACTCTATGGTTTTGTGCATGAATTTTCACACATGGTTTTGGACGTGATGGTTTTCGGTCTGTGCAATTCCTCGGACGTTATCATACTGTTGCTGGAGTTCTCACGCCTTTGTCTCTAAGCACTGGATGTTGGGGTCCTCCTGTAGAGTTGTGAGGACCTCAATTAATTCTTCTAATATGTTGGTGCTATCACACACTTCACCTTCCATTTCTTCCAATCCCAATGTGATAGTACTAGCGCATTGTTCTATGACTTCTGGGGGAGTGTATGGTTGCACCTTTAACTGCAACTCTGCGATATGAAGGTTTAGCTCCAGCTGAACCTTTGTCATTTCTTCCCTTGCCTTGCAGACCCCTGTTGCTAACTTGTGGATCTGCGTCTCTCCTAGTATGTCAGTTGGGATGGCCAGCTCTAGGACGCTTTGACAAGCGTCATCTATCACCTGTACCAGCTGTTGATTCTATGACACCAATTTATTGTGCTGCAAGCTTAGTTGCTCCATGTTTATTTTCTGCTCACTGATGACTTGGAGCATGCGGCTCTCCCTAGCTCGCAGCTCTACCATTATCCCATCCTGCAATACATATAAGGTCTCGCACGGGAGTGTAGCGAGATTGATACCAAGACCCTTCAGCGCGCTAACCGAAGGCCTATCGGCCTCATTTGATGGCACTAGTGCCCCTTCTGGTAGCACTATGGTGTTTGTTATCTGTGCGGACACCATCTACTCTGCTGTTGAGGATCTGATTTTACCAACCTAAGGGGGGCATACCTGTAATTCATATAACTATGCTCTGAGGGCCCCCAAGACAATTTGGTTCTCTTACATGAAATCTTGGAGAGCCTCGGTGGTGACATCGCGCACCACTTCGCTGATGTCATGTAGATCACCCTCGGTTAGGGTTAGGTCAATGGACAATTTTAAGGCCTTGGCCTTCTTCCATGGCCCTACCCACTCGGGCGAGTCTTGGCGCTTCAGCTGTGTTAGCGCAGTTTGTGGGTCTGCGCCTCCTTCTTCTATTCCTACTTGCTCTGCTTCCTTCCCCTGCAAACGCATTGTTTGGCCCTCGCCTGCCTTCGCAGCTGCTTCCTGTGCTACTGTTGTTGCTACCTTTTTCCTGTTCCACTGCTTTCTATGTTGCATCCTGCGCTGCCCGCACTTCAGCTACTATTGCTTCCTCCCTTCGTTTTTCGGCCAACTGCGCAATGCGCAGCTTGGTCTCGTCCTTCTTTTGTTGCACCAATGACTTCTCGAGCTCTACAATGTTTGGGGCATGCCACTCCGGCGGCCATGCCTCCAGGACATTGAAAATGGCATCGTCAATGGCTATGAAGGGTAGCTTTACCCACTACTTAGTTGGGTCCTTGGACACCCTAATATAGATGTTATGCACATCCACCTTAAATTCGGCAAATCCCTGCAAACTATTGTACACAGTGGGTGACAACCATGGTTTACGAATGATCCCCATTCTGAGGTTTATTTCCATGAACACCCAGAAGATTTTTCTTTTTGTGTATCCGCTTAGCATCCTTCGCGGTCTAGAGTGAAGCATACTTCACAGCCTCTAGCATGTCCCTGTTAATTATGAGGAATTGACTATCCTCCGGTAACTCCCCAACCATGAGTACTATGGATAGCAACAACCATGCATAGTGGAACCTTTTTTCTTGGTCCTAGTCTTCGCGGAAATTTTCTGAAAATTCCATGCAAAGGAATTCAGACCAATTAAACTGGACCCCCTCCATGCACTAGTCGGCCAGTGCGACCACCGGCGCAGGTACCTCATCTGAGCGACACTTGCGCATGACCTTTCCTACCAAGTTTTGGTTCTCTACATGCACTATTTTTTCCTTGATGTTGGAGATGGCATAACCTCTCTTCTTCTTTTCCAGCTTGTATTTCTTCTTCATGGCCTCTGTGATGGCCAAATCACTACCCCTACCTTTTGATATGTCCGTAGGGTCCTCTCCTTTATATGGAAATTGAGAGATGCAGTCAATCAGGTCTGCCGTGATGGGGATGGGCTCCTCTAGCCACAAACACCCATCATGCACCAGGCAGAGTAGCTGCCTGATGACAAAAATGGTTATTGGGGCACGGTGGAAGTGCGACACCCAAAGAAAATTCAGCAGTCCAGCCTTCTCCACTACACGGAACCATTTCTGTGGCTCTAGCTTTGTAGCCCCCAGCACGATGTTTTAATTGGGCCTCATAAGGTTCTCGATTTCTAGGTGCAGTAACTTCTCGTGGTCAATGAGGTCCCAATCTTCAAATTTTAGGCTCAGCACGTGTCCCGGGGGTGTGCCCTCAAATATAACATTATCTGGGAGGAGTGAGGTCTGGAGCGAGCTCTTGGTCTTGTCCAAGTCCTTGGGCACTTTTGCCTTCCCTTTTCATGGGGGGAGATAGGCAGGCAATTTTGTTACAGAGCACGTAGGCTGAGTATCCTCCTCCATGCCCTCAACCTCCTCCTTTAAGATGAAAGATCCTCCAGATCTTCTTCTTCTTCGTCTATTTTGATAGCGACAACTTTCCCTTTCTCCTCCATTGATAGTTTGCTGCACAGCAGGTTCCACGAGGACACGCAGACGAGAGCCATTGCTTGTTTGTCCTTCTTGGGTCTTGGCATTGGTGGTGACTTCGGGATTTCTGTCTCAATCCCAGCATCTTCCCTAACATCCCCGATAGTTAGGGTCTGCGCGACCTCCTCAGCGGCCCTTTCTGTTATGTCCATAACATCCTGAGCAGCTCCCATCGTACTCATCGAGAAATCTAGCACTTGCAAACTTAGGGGATCAATCAATGCTCGACTCAAAACACTCAGAGCTCTGCTCAATCACTCAATTCACAAATGAACAAGTGTTGTTTGCTAGGCAACCCTTTGTATTTTGTAGCACTTTTTGAATTCGAATTCGAACGTTCCTCCTAAATCTGATTCATTGATGCTTTCTTGGCAGCAAATTTTCCCAGATCTTGCCCATAAATCACGTCTTAAATGCCTCTCACCCTCCCCATTTGGCCTCAAGTTGAGCATCACATCATGAATAGTGACTTCAATGGTCACTTTTTGGCCAACCTGCATGGCAGCGCAGCCCCCCATGCACAGTCGTGGACCTTGTGACTCTTTGTTTCTTCACACAACTCCAACCTTGCAACTCCCAGGCAGAATATTTTATAGTCCCACACTCCATGTCATCCGCCTGGAGTGCTAAGACTGTTCCTTCCTCGGCTAGTCAGGTTGTCGCATCACCTATGTGTGGTTTCCTCTGATCATCCAACATTTCTTCTGGGAAATATCTACCTTTTACCCTTACTGCCCACATCACACACCTTTTCCTCTGCAACACATTAGCGTGGTTAATTCTCTTAGTAATATGCAGTCCAAGCCAAGGCATCAGACTGATCAGTTCATGGCAATAGTCTTCAAGCTTGTCAACATGATCGTGTGCACTGTGTTTTATCACCGTGGTCTTCTTATCAAGAAACTTGTCCCTTATCTCGTCTTCCATCTTCTTGACTTCTTCTTCTACCAAAGTGCTTTTCTTCCTTAATCGCACCCTTTCTTTTTCAAGTTCTTGGAGCCTAAAATTTCCCTATTGGATTTCTTCCTCAAGTCCCATGCATTGCGGCTGTGTGATCCCTTCTTTCTAGGCTTCACAAACCCTCATATCTACTAGTACTACTATGCATGGACTAGGCTTTGCATGCTCCATAGGGATTACAACATTCGCTTCGTACTACAGCCTTGGCAGTGCCTGTGCAGTTAGGTTCTTGCACGTGGTCCTATATGCCCATAGAACCGTGGGTATGCATAGGCCCCAGTCAGTTTGTTTCGTATTGTGGACCCTATTTAGTACTTCGCATACTTTTTCAAAGGTTTCTACATTGATAACCTTATGCGCACTTGGTCTTATCATACCTCCTAGTCCTAAATGGAGGGGTTGTTCGTGCCATTGTCTTGCCTGCTCCTACTTGTCGATCGTGTTACTTATTGCAAGGATGGTGTGCATTAGTGCAGATTGAGCACCATGTGCCTGTATCCATTTGGAAAGGTGGGCGCATAGGCTGTTTTGTTCGTCATACTTGGCTTTTATCTGCATCTAAGGCTTCCCAATCGTAGGTGCATTATCCTTCTGCATTTGCGCCATTCCTCAAAACTCTGCGTATGTCTACCCCACCACCTTCCAGGCGTAGCATGAAATACCCATTTCAGAGCATCAAAATGCTCCTGTTCTAGTACTTCTCTTTTAAATTTGTTCAGGAAATCATCCACCTCACTCAACCCATCATACATAGGCAGATATATTGCCTCTACTGCCACGCAGCACAACAACCTTGTCATCATGTTACAGTTGAGCGTGGTTACCTCATGTAACCGATTCTACCATCGTTCTCTTTCCTCGTCTAAATCTGAGGTGCAAGAGCTTTCGTGCTCCCACGAAATCATGCCATCCGCTGTTGGATTTACCTAGTCCTGCTCCTATGTGGTTATCTTGTAGATATAGTCGAGATCGCCGTCACTATCTTAGTCGCGCATTGGCTCTGTGTAGCGCGATCCTTCCACAGGGTCTAAAGGTACCACTACGTGCAATGACCTTTTCTAAAAAATCATCTTGTGCTTCTTTAGATTTATCACTCCATTCATGTTAGTGGCCCAATTTATTCCCAGTAGCGTGGGATATGGATTGTTGTCATCAGCAATATCTACCACTTCGAAATCCGCCAGCACACTTACTCCTTCGATATCTACTATGATTCCCTGCAATCTCCCCATAAGCAAGATATTCTATTGGTTTTCCATTCGTAGTTGGATCAGATACCATTGTAGCACAGGCCTACCCATGTGCTCCCATGTCTGCTTTAGCAAGACGTTGGCATCTGATCCTAGATCAAGAATCACTTGATCCATTTCTTATTCCCTGATTTGTGTGGTCAATCTCATATCTGTTATTGCTCGCATCGTGTGCTTCTCGAGCTTCCAGACTATAGGCGGTTCTCCGGGTGCGGTCCCATCACATCTAGTTATGAGTTCTTGCAACACCTTCATAGCCTTGCTGTCACGCAGTAGTTTCATGCATGTCTCCAAAAATGTAGTGAGCATTGATGGGTCCATTTTCGATTCCAGTCTGTCTTTACCTCCTATAGCAGAGGCATCCATGAAACTCTTCTTAGCTTCCATGAATGTCTCATTAGTGCGCTCCAGATCAAATTCAGGTTCCTTCGTCAGAGCCTTGCAAACCCAGGCACTTTCTTCGAGCTGTTTGCCTTAGTCATCCCCTATCGCGATACCGCTCCAGAGCACGATATTTAAATTCGGGTCTTCCTCACGCAGCTCAAAACTCATCATTTGTAGGCTTTGATTCGGGGGAGGTTGGAGTGCTCCTTTATCGCGCAACCTTGCTATCAACATGGGACATTCCTCCATCTCATGGTCAAACTGCGTACAATATAAGCATGATTTTCTTGTTGGATTTGTAAAATCATGGGCATATTGCCCCAGTCCTCCACAATTGTAACATATCAGTGGGTCGTGACCTCTTCCTGGTCCCATTCCTCCTCGGCCAAATCCGTGCCCTTGAAATCTAGCGCGTGCCATTCCTGCATTCTGATCGAGGGGTCGTGCCTCAGTCTGAGCTCTGTAGGTGGGAGTCTGATCCATCATTAGTTTGTAACTTCTACAGGTGTGCTCATCATGGCCTATAGACCTATAGAAATTACAGAACAATTGTTGGGAATTCTGCATGTGCTTATGTAATAGATGGCAGTTATCTGTAGTGTGCTTCCCTCCTATCTGACAAATCGTGCACCACAATGTAGGCGCCGCGCTTGGTCCTACCTATGCCTCCAGTCTCAAAGGCATTGGTCCTCCTCCCACGAGGTAGTTTGCGAAGACTGGACAATGGTCCTTGTCATGTCCTTGGCCTTTACACTTTATACACCATACCTTCTCGTATTCTTCTGGGTGAGTTGTCCTGTCTTGTTTCAAACTCTGCATCTCAAGGCACAAGTTATTTATCTGTGCATGAATCTGTTGGACTCCCAAGTTTGGATCTTATATCGGAGTCTTGTATAATCTTATTGAAACCTCCAAAGCTTCACCCTGAGTGGTTAGCCTTTGTTGTGACAACGCATTCAGTAGATGCAGTGTTAACAAGACTATGTACCATTCGTGGTGTTGCCCATCTATTAAGGTCATGTTCGCTTCGTGAATTGTGCCCTTCAGTATTTGATCCAACTCCCACAAGGTTTCACTTGGTAGCATGGTGATCCCCTGGAATCTAATAATCGACTATGTCTTCGATTTCGGCTTGCTAAATTATTTGTTTAGTGAAATTTGGATATTTTCTATCGTCGCATTTGGATTGTTATTGTAATGTTTAATGTACCAAGTCAGTGCGTGATCCTACAGAGTGCTGACCAATGTCGCCTTCTTTATATTGTCATCTGTGACGCCCTTTGCTTCCCATACCGCTTTTACCATGAACCAAAATTGGTCTGGATATTCATTCTCTACTCCCTTAAACCCTGGTAGCTTTATCACACTAGCCAAACTGCTTCGCGGTGGTGGTGGAGGTGGTGTGGGTGAGGTCAGGGGTGAAGATGGTAAAACTAGTGGTGGTGTGGGTGGGGGTGGTATGCACAGAATTTTCTGCCTTATCAGACTAATCGCACTCCTTGGTGAAACCTTCGTGAGATATTCTTAGCTCCCTCACAGAGGTGATATCAAGGGGCTAGTTTCAAGGTCTGTGTTACCTTCATTTCTGTAGTTCCTCCCACTCTACGTAGCCCCAAATATCAATTTATTTACATAACCCGCTTTTCACACAGCATCATTTTAATCCAAGTGTTCAAATATTTGATGTACTTACCTTATGGTCCCTTAAGGAAGCGTTGTTTCGCCTCGCTATAGATGACTGAAGTATCTACCATGAATTTGGTGATCAATCATCCTATGATCTAATCTAGCCAGCAATCGACATCGTGCACGATCTTGTATTTCGATGCTTCTAGTCTGCGCACCAACTCTGGAGTCTATGCAATAGAAGTCCATGCAATAGCTTTGTTGAGCCTACACCTTCCTTGACTGTCTGATAGCTTTGGAATCCACTCGTACAACTCAGTAGGGAAGGATGCAAAGAAAATTTCGTGGATTTCCATATATAAGTAGAAATCTAACCACTCTTCCTTTGATAGTTGTGGATTCTTGTTTTCCTATGCCGTGAACTCGTGAATATTTTTGTCCAACCACTCTTCAATTCCTTTCTTTGTCAGATTCCAGTGATGTGACATCTAATATCTCTTATGTAGATCCCGGTCTCAGCAACGAAACCATTTGTTGGCTTGTTGGGGCCTGACCCAGCTTCAGAGTTAGTTAGCCAAATAAATCCCAGTACTATTGGCCCTTTTGGCAACAGTCTATGTACCGTGGATTGAGGTCTCACCTGAAGTAGTATGGGGGGGGTGCTAGAACTAGGTTTCTGCACCTTGGAGATGTCTGATGAGTTCGACTGGTCCGTGGTTTGACCTTGTGCGTAGGTTGCTTCGTACACTTTCCTTTACCTCGCAGCCTGATATACTGCCTTCACGCAGCCCTACCCAATGGTTGAACATCGTGTTGTTGTGTTATTACCCAAGACCTTACTGATATTCCAATGTTAGTTGATTATTTTAGCCTACTTCCATGCTTTAAGTTATACTTAACAACATAATCCATTCATTCAAGTGTGTACAGTAACTAAATAGTATATTTGCCAATTATATCAAACATGCATTAACCTAAGAATAGATACGCAAAATTAGGATAAAACTTCTCTTTATTAATTCCTTCCTTGGTTATAGACTCGACTCTACCCTGTGCACTCAGCTGCGGACTACTAGGCCTCTGTGAACTCAGCTGTAGAGCCTTCTCCTACTCTATGACCCAAAGACACTCTTCGCACTACGACTCAATCACTTAGACTTCTCATCCTCTTACTTAGATTAATTATCCTATACACTTAGAGCCTCGCTCTATTTATACAATCCCATGGTTTGTGGACCATGGGTAGGTCTATCCAACCAACATTACATTTACAAAACTAGGGCTGACAACCCTATGACTCTATCATACTCTTACGCCCCACGCCCGCAATTCGTGGAGGTTTACAACAAGATTCTGTCAAAACTTGGGATTTGAGCCACAAAACATGTCTTGGGGGGATTTCATGCCCAACATGGAGGGAGAAATAAAATCTCTTGAATATGACAAACTCCCCACTGCTAGTGAGAGGGATGAATAGGAAACAAAGGAGGAGGAAAGAGAAGAAGAAACATAAGAAGATGCAAAAGAGGAAATTGATGAACAGAGTGAGAAACTTGAGGAAGAAGAGGAAGAGAAAGACATGGATGAGAAGGAGAATGGAAAAGAAGAAATAAAATGCAAGTTAGAATAGAGGTTTGCAATTCAAGGCAAAGCAGGGGAAGAATCACCAAGAGCATCTCCAGAACCCACTGAGAAAGAGGCAGCAGTTGCTCTCACTTCCCTACGTACACCTATAAGGAAAAAAGGGAAGAGACAGAGACAAACCCCATTATACTTTAGGACATAAAAAATCACAAGAATCAAGAAAGGAAGACCTCAAACACCCAACAAAGTTCCTATTTTCATTGAAGACTCACCAAAGAAGCAAGAAAAGGTAGCTCCCCTTGAGAAAAATCAGGGAGAAGGATCATCAGGACAAGCCTCTCCCAAGTCTCCCATCACTTATGTTAGGAGGCCTATCACAAGGATTGCCTCATTAAAGGGAAAATGTCTCCTACAGGAGACATAGAAGGACCTACAAGAAGTAGAGGTCATCCTATAGGAAACTCTGCTAAACCTATAGAAAACTTAGAAAATGGACCAAGAAGGTATCACTTAGCAAGAAACAAAGAAGGAAGATCCAAAACTGAGGGATCCTAGTCCTCAACCAAACATTGACTCTTACTACAGGTTCATTGAAGGGGGTAGGGTCATTGCACAAAAAATTTCCATCCCCTTATACTTTGATCATGAAAAAGAAAGGGCAAGAACACATAGGTGGATGAGAATTTCAAAATCTAAAGGAGTGGAGGATGTGAGCCACATGGAGGAGAAAGTAAAGGATATGGGTAACAAATTGAGAAGCATAAGGGATAGAGAGGTGATGATGAATGCTCAGTTGGAAGTAGAGAATGCATGGCTAAGGGGACAATTACAAGAGAGAGAAAGTCAATTGGCAGCTATGGCCAGTTTATCCTTAGAGGCAATCCCATGCAGGATGCCAACAAAGTCTTTTGCAATGTATCTTAAGGAACAATGGATACAGTTCCAAATTAAGACTTTAGCATAGAGAGGCATTATTCCCTGCCATGACTATAGACAATTCATTGATCTCTGTGATCAAAGTACCTTGGAGGATAGAGCTAAAATGTCTGAGTTTTACCTACACAACTTGGCCTTAACAGATCTGAATGTGTGGGACCCAAATTCAAAACTAGGGGACTTGCAATTGATGGCTTTCGCATCATGGATGAATCATGAGGAGGCAAGAACTACAGAGATGAATAAAGTAATGGCAATATAAGAGACATAACCCCTCATGATAAGAGACGAGGAATCAAATCCAATGGTTGTCATCAACACCCACATCCTAATTGCAAATGACCCTAAGCTTGCACCTAGGTACCTTGCTGTCCAAGGGTAAGTAGTCACACACTTTGAAGACATGTTCAGGTTTTTAGGGGATGATAGCATGCAATCTTGCCAAAGGAGATGGAACACTTTTCCCTACAACCTGAAAATCAGAGAGTACCATTCTCCCCAGAGAACGAGAGAGGCACTAAACAGAACATCCATGTATAAGAAAGCTCTACAAGTACTCAAAGTCAATTGGATTGGCTTGAGATTCAGTCCACCACTACTCTTAGGAATGTTGGAAGGATGGAAGGAAGAATAAGAAATAAAGTAGTGGGAAGAGATAGAGAGGAAGGAAGGATTCTATTCATAGGAAAAGGAAATTACATTAGAAGCATGGGATGTCTGGGAAGCCACTAGGGAAATGAAGGACATGGATATAGATTGAGTTGCTCAGAGGATGAGAAACACTTTCAATAGGGGGGTGATGATGAGCCTCATCATTGGGGAACTATATGGACCTTAATACACCTCCAAGCTTATTTAAATAAACTCTTCTCATAATTCCTTACATATTTTGATTATATTTTGCTTAATGAGATGAGTAAAAGTGAGATGTTTTTCTAGAGGACTAATGTGCATTGATCGCAGATTTTTGAGAGAAAATCATGGCACTTTTGGCTAATCAAGGGAAGAAACTCAAATGAGACAAGGAAGAGAGATTGTAGGAGATATATTCTCTTCATTTAATCCTCACACATTTGAATATTCCTCCATCAAATCACACTAGCTCGGAGTTGCAAGCAGCTGAGTCATGAAGATCAAAAGGCAACTGAGTCACTGACAATTAAATAGCCCGTTCATCTTGAGTTTGGGAGCCGAGCCTCCTTAGATTTAAGGAAGTTGTTGGAGACTTCATCTGTATAAATAAAGAGGCCTAGAGCCTCATTAGGATTCAGAGTTTTGATGTAAAAGCACAAACCATTTTCGAGTTCAAGACTTGTGGAAGACATTGTTATGTAATTTTTCTGATATGATAATGAGAATGAGAATTTCCTTGATCCAACACCAAGTTGACTTAGAGGGCTGAATCTCTTGGTTGAGGGCCCAACCCTAGAAGCAAAGGATCCTCTCCTTGTATTTCTATGCTTAGTTGATTTCATAGATTAATGGTTGAATTTTTTTAGCATTATTTCATTGCAAGTAGTTGTGGATTCGATTAGTTTTCTTCCATTTGTGCATTGCTTTAGCAGTAGCTTAGGAAGATAAAGGAATATAAAAAAGTCAATAGTAGGTAGCTTTGGCCTCACTCCTCCCTTCAAGGACCATGGCTTGAGGAAAGAACTCCTATGTAGCCCCCAAAATACAGAATTCTGATTTCTCGTGGAATTTAGGGTTTTCTGCTACTTAGGCCAACATTTTACCAATTTTAAATAATAGGATTCAATTGTTAATTCTGATATCTTTAGATTTGTATTAGATATCGTAAGTGTTTAACATAATTATTCAAGTAATTCCATGCATCAACTAAACAACTAGATAATGAAATTATGTTTTCATTAGTTGATTGAAAATATTTCTTGTTTGACATGATTCATAGATAAATGCGAATGATTGATGTAGAGTAGGAGTGTCAGCAGTGCAGAGAGATCTCATGACCATCAACCCCAACCTAACCTCGTTCATCCATAATCATTAAAAGCCACTAAGCCCCTCACCAAATTCATCATTCCATAAGAACATTTCTCCAAGCATGTTGAGAAAATCCAACTATCTCACAAACTCTATTTTGAGTTCTGAAGGAGTCCTAACCACTCCCTTGCCTTATTTCGCCCACCATTCACCTTCCCTAAGCCCTACACCACCTTCCAAATCACATGATAACCTATAGTGTCTTGTTTTGAGGCCAAATTGTGGAAAAAACACCTAGGAAGATAGGAGAAGACCCCTACTTGTCTCCCAAGCCATCTAACCATTCACCATCATCCCTAATACACCTACCACATCACCAAGAGGATTTAGCATTCAAATTTTCACACAAAAAAAGACAAAAAGGAAAATTGAGTTATTGTGTTCATTTACATGGATAACAGTAGAATGTTTGGTTATTTCAGTTTGCATGCCTACGATAGTTGGATTACACACATGTTAACTTAACATTATTTTGAAGCCAAGCCTCTTAGCATTAGTTAGATGCATGGTGTGATTAAGCATTTGATCTTAGTTTTTCCTTATTATAATATACAATATTTCAGTTAATATAAATTTCGCTTTTCCTCATTGGTAATCAAGCTTCCTCTGAATCAATAGAAGGCTAGTTTGATAAACCATAGTAGTTTATCACCAACTTAGCAGTGACAAAGAGTGGACCCATCACATTTTCTTGTGTATACAACACTATCACCTCCAAGTTTGTATGAACCTCGGGTTAATAAAGTAAAGTTGGTAGCCCCAGGAGTTACAACATTCTTGCTACAATATTAGTGCTCATCATCATGTAGATGACCCAATCCATTTTGAAGATGCAGTCAAAGAAGAAAAATGGGTTCTGACAATGGAGGAAGAAATAGAAGCAATAGAAAAGAATGACACATGGGAGTTAGTGAACCTTCCACAAGGAAAATAAGCAATTGGAGTGAAGTGAGTCTATAAGACCAAGAGCAGCATTGAGGGGAATATTGAAATGCATAAAGTGATGCTAATTGTCAAAGGATACATGCAACAACATGGAAGATATTATGCGAAGACACTTGTGCCAGTTGCAAGGATGGAGACAGTGTGTATAGTTGTGTCGATTGCAGTGCAACATAGATGGAAGTGTATCAAATGGATGTAAAATCAGCGTTCTTGAATGAAGTGCTAAAAGAGGAGGTATATGTTGCGAAACCACCTGGTTATGAGGTAGAAGGCCAAGAAGACAAGGTTTATAGGTTCAAGGAAGCTCTTTATGGGCTTAAGCAAGCATTGTGTGCATGGTATAGGAGGATATATGACTACTTGTTGGACAATGGCTTCAACAAATGTGATGATTAGCCTACTCTCTGCATCAAAGAGAGTGATGGTGAGGTTCTTATTGTTTTCTTATATGTAGATGAATTGATTTTTATAGGAAGTGATTATTTCCTCATCACTGATTTTAAATAAGTCATGAAGTGTGTTGGTTGCAAGAATTGCGCTTGAGAAAACTCCTCAATGCTTAATTGTCAACCTGAGGGTTTCGTAAAATTGGAGACAAAGAACAGGAAATGCCAGAAATGGTATTAAATTTTCCTATTCCTAATCCTACTTCTTAAAGGAAATGCTTTGTAGAATCAGACATAAAACAATTGGAAAAGCGTTTGACACGAAAGCAAATCTAGTGCTGGAATGTAAAGGACAATTTGCAATTAAATCAAGTAAACAAATTTCACACTATGGAAAAAATATTAAATGTTGGAAAGAAATGTTATGTTCATCTTCAGGTGGATGGCTAATAGCCTGACAAGTGGGCCCTTGTATAATTTTGTCTTCCTCCTGATCTTCCTTCCACGCAAACAACCTGTCCTTGCACTATTGCAATTTGCTTGCACTAGTGTAGGTACAGTATCTCTGTGTAAAAGTATATTTGACCTTCCTTACTAAATACTTATGTCTTAGTGAAGGTGCTATAAGCCTTAGGGCTTAGATCACTCTATTTCTGTGACAAGAGACCCGCTCTTGCACCGAGACAAATTTTCCTTCACCTAGTTTCCAAATTACTTTCGAAAGGACTTAAATATGTGTTGAAAAATAATTGCACTGTAAATGAAATTTTGAAGTAAATTATATACGAAAAGGAAATGCTTCAATTCATTATACCTTGCAAAGGAAATAAAATTCATGCAATAAAATCACTTTAAAAGAATGAAACAGTAGTTTAAGTGTTTTTCATGTGTTAACTAACTTTAGTAATCCATTAAATATGCTAATGTTATTTACAAGTATAATATGTTTATGGTAATTTTATGCAACTTCTTCCAGATCCTCTAAAGATCTACTTTTAATACTGAAGATAGTTACAAAGATAATTATTCCTTCACTTGAGAAATAACTGGAAATAATATGCAGGGAAGTGATTCACTGTTCGTTGCAAACGAATGATTAAACCAAAGTGTAGGCAACCGCATGCACTGGTGTAGGAAAGAGTTCCTTGCACGATCCGATCAAAAACGAGTTAAAAAAGAGATTGAGAGTAAAGTAAAATGCAAAAAATATATTTCATAAACGAAGTAAACACAACTAACTCTCAAACCATAGATACATTTCACACGTTAGCTACAAAATATATTTTAAATCAGAACTTGAAAAATAATGATTAAAACTATAACATTACACAGCTGCAAAGCAATATCCACACCGTATTTCTAAATAATGAAAGCGAGAGGGGTAAGCGAGCTTGGTTGGCTAGGCCCTAGCCAACCAGCTCATCCCCCTTCTAAGGAACGAACAAGCTCAGAACTTCAAATATATATCAAAGATAAATTAGACGTTGTGTATGAAAATCATGGTAGTACTCTTGTATTACTCAATTCGGAAAATATACATAACAGAGCAGTCCAGCCCTAGAGCTGAGGCGATAATGAGATTACATAGACAAAAATTACAATCGATGGTTCACTAGCCTTTTCCTACCTATGATCTATATCTTATATATCCTTTCGGCTCTAGCGATTTTCACTAATTATAGACATTTCTTGTTCAGGACTTTCGGTCGAATAGACATAGAAACCAAAATTACATACTTGTCCAGAAGTTATAATACACATGAATTTAGCTTGGCCATAACCTAAGTTTGTAAAATATTCCCTGATTGAGCACTACTTGTTATCTTGCTTCAGTTCATCATCAGCTAGACTCAGAGTCAAGGATTGAGGCCCGTCCTCGTGGAAGATTTGGCTTCTCAGAAATCTTGGACAGTCTTCGTGGTAGTGCAGGAATCTACCTACACTAGTCACACTCTTTCATAGTTAATACTAAGTTCCATGATTACTCTAGGAAATTAATATGAGTTAGAAGAGGTATGTAAATAGGAATGAAATCTATATAAAATAATTAATAAAGTGTTGTAATAAATCTTAATATAAAATATGAGCAAGTGTAGGAATGGATAACTATCTTGTACCAGTGTAGGAAAGAAGGGTCTTTATTGAAGGGGTTGATATTTATGGAAATGGGATAGAAAATAGGGAAATTTAGGATACCAACATCCTCCCATCCCTAAGCTATTGTGTGTCCTCACACAACGTTTTACCTTTGCAAAAAAAACTTCAAAAATGAATGGCCATCTGCTCAGTCTTAAACTTCAATGTTTATTCCTGCCTTTACTACCTTTGGCTTCTTTTCTTTCATTTTTCACAGCTACTTAGTCATCTTCTTGAGGCGTCTATAGAATTTGGAAGCACAATACTTCCATGCCTTTACTTACTGCTCTTGCCTCTTTACTTCTGCAAGTAACTCCACCTCGCTCTATTTCTGCCAAGTCTGCGCTTTCATCACCTGGTTCAAAACCTCTAGGTCATGGACTTGTTGCTCTAGATCTACTATTCTACTATTGAGGAAGATAGTGCAGGATTTTGTGCTAATATCTTTGGGTGTGAACATATTTTTCCCATGGACTCGAAACAAGTCCCATCATCATCAAGGTCAAGGCTGTCAAAAGTTTGCTTTATGACATCACCAAGGGTTTCTATCGTTGGGGTTTTCCTGTCACTGAGGGTTTGGATGCCCTCACAAGTCCCCGAGCCTTATGCACTCAATTCCTTAGGGCTCTTAGAACGCTTTTCTCCCAGCTTCTAAGCGGATTCAACACCATATCTTTCCAAATCAGTAGGGTTTTTGGTTCCCTGTTCTTCTACAAGTAAAAGGACTTTAGTACCCTATCCTTCGAACACGGCAAGGTCTTCAATACCCTGACCTTCTAAAACCACGTGGTATTCAATACCTTTACCTTCAAAAATCGTAGGGTCTTCAATACCCTGACCTTCTAGAATTGCAACGTCTTCAGTACCCTACTCCTCGAAATCATTAAGGGTTTCTACATCTGGTTCGTTGAAATTATCAAGACCCTCTACATGTTGTTCCTCTTCTTCCTCCTCTACTTGCACTTCACTAGTATGCGGCGTCGACATCATCTTTATGCTCCTTAGCCTGCTGACAAATGTTGACAATAGGACATGGTCTTCTGCATTCTCCTCATCTTCCACAATATGTGCCACTATGTCTGCAAGCACCGAGAGATTATGAACTGTGGGGGAAACTTGGAGTGATTCATTGATTACGATTGGATAACGCAATTCGTTCGTCCCCTGGGCGACGTTCTTCCTCCTCACTGAGGTTATGGTCTTCCTCTTATTTTCTATGGGTGGAGTCTTCTCAACGACTCTCTTCTTTTCTTGCACTCGTGAAATTTTACCTTGTTGCTTGGCGGGAGATAATGCCTCTGCCTTTCTCTTCTTACATGTACTCTTGCTAGCAGACTCTTCTACACCCCTTACTTAGAATTATTTTAGAAATGCACCCCACGTTATCCCCTTTTATTCAAACTTCTTCTTGACCAGAATCGTAATGAGCCCATGATGGCAGAGATTGTTTGCAACTTGGCTTGTACTTCTACTCTACACTTTTTTTTCCATCTTCTCAAGGCTCTCAAGCAAGAAGTGAGGAAAATTAATTAATTTTCCTGCCTTGAAATGCAACAACAATCGAAGGTGATATACAAATGCCAATGTATAACGTCCTTCTCTACTTACGAACTTCTGCAATATAAATAATAGGTCTCACCACTTCCCAACCATGGTAGTCAGTGGAAGTCCCTTTCTCCAATTGACCTTAATTTTCTTGTCAACCATGAACCAGTGCCAACACTTCTTCGCAAGCTACTCCTTTTTAAACCAGTGCTCCCCTATAAGTGGCAAGCTTGTGGCTTGTGAAATGGACTCCTCTGTAATTTTTAATTTTAAGGACCTGACCCTCACTTGACCTCCTTTGAATGTCCTTGCAAAATCTAATACCACAACCATGTCAAACAAGTCAAACTTCTGTAGGAATGGTAGGAAACCAAATTCTTGTAATAGTTCAAGACTATTCCTGTACTCAACGGTTTGTTCAATTTCCTGCAAAGACAGAGGTTCACTCCTCACAGGTTCCATTTCAAACCACACTCCACTTCTTTGATCACACCCTCGAAGGAATTTCTGAGTGACTCCAACGTTTGCCGATAGTTTTATTTTGGAGGTTCATGACCCTCCATCTTTTTAGACCCACTCACCCGGCTATGATGGAACAACCCCCACCATATCAGGTGTTCATTCGTGTCAGCCCGCTATGGGTGAATCTTAATGATTGGATGCAATGGCAATATAGGCAGCGGTGGCTCAATGGCTACAATGATCGGGCTACGGGTAAGCTAATAATGATCAGGTAATGTGGAATTATTTCAAGGAGGGTGAATGCAGGTTATCTAAAGATAGTACCATTCCATAGTCGGCATTAGAATTTAATTAGACATACTTCAACACTCATTAAAAATATTATATTTCAAACCTTATACATCTTACACTTTAAATATTTTTTCTTAGGTTAGTAAATAATGAAACCAAACATCAATTAAAACATGGAATGAGATAACATATTAACACATGTGTAGGAAAGTGCAAGCCCATAAATATCCCTAATAAACCACTCCAAGACTCTGTAAATTGCTTTCACAGTTAACTGTTTTTTTGCACCAAACCTGCTTGCACCAGAGACGTTTACCAAATAGAGAATCTGATAGGACATACTTCTGTAGCTGGACTTAAAAAGAAATTTTCCTCATTATACAAGAAAAAATCATTTTCCATCCTTTGGTGTTTCTCTAACATGCCTTCTGGATAGACTGCCTCAAATTTTTCAATCAATTTACGAGGAAATAAAGAAGTGGGAAAGGGGTAAAAATTTTAGAATGGGAAGGAGTATTACAGTAGGGATTTCAGAAACAATATCGCCAAGAGGGATAAATGAAATGGGATGCGGAAAAAAATTCAAGGGAAAAGAGGGATTTTATGAAATCAGGTAAGGGTAGTTTCTCGAAAGAAAGAGGAAGGTAATTAATTGGGGAATTTAAGCAGTGAGAAATTTTGAAATGGGAAATAGAAGAAAGACAACAATTTTACCTTGAAATTGACCTGCACTGGTGCAGGAAAAAATAACTGCAACGGGATGTAAGCATTTACTTGGATAAAAATGTCCATGCAAACTTACGTAAGTGCTCAGTTTCGCGAACCTGCTTCTTCTTGGTGGCAGCTAGCATATCTAAAAATAAATTAACATTCCCTTTTTATTAAAATTTTGATCTTCGTGCCAGTATGCTGGTTTTTAGGTTGATCCTTTTGCAATCATGTCAGTGAATAGATTTTGATAATTATAGGAAATGTTTTTCTTTTTATACTTTTTATTTTTGTCATTTTTTTCTTTTATTTTTCTTTGATTTTATTTTTTTCAATAAGGAAAAGAAGGAATCATATCTTCAACAGGTTGGTGTTACCACCTACCAACTCCTTCTCAAATGGCCATTGGACTTGCTGCATAAAATCTCCTTTAGTAAGGGGCTGAAAATATACCTTCAATCTATGCCCATTTACCAGGAACACAGAATTCCGTCCATCAACAGTTTTTATTTCTACAACTCCATTTTTGAACACTTTGACCACCTCATAGGGTCCCATCCAGTTTGTATGGAATTTTCCTTTAAAATGTTTGAATCTCAAATCGTAATGGAGGACCCAATCACTAGGTTCGAACTATTTCTTCTGAATGGACTTGTCATGCCACTTCTTGCGCTGATGTTGAACCAAGATTATTTCATCTAACTTGTTTAATTGTAGAAGGCGTTGCTGCTATGCTTGAGAGAGATCTAGTCCCAATTGGACTGCAATCCTGAAAGTCTTGATCTAGAATTTTATCGGTAATAGGATTTGTTTCCTGTACACCAACTCAGATGGTGTGTGTCCTATGTTGTTTCTCCAAGTGGTTCGATGGGCCCATAATGCTTTAGGTAATTTGTTAGCCCAATCCTTTATGTGCATATTTATTGTCTTTGTGAGGATGGAATCAATTACTTTATTCGTGGACTCCACCTAACCATTTTCTTGTAGGTGATATGGTGTAGATTTCCTATGTCATATTTTGTACTACTTCATCACACCCTGTACCAGATTAGAAATAAACAACATTCCATTGTCAGAAACAATTTCTCTAGGCACACCAAATCTAGTAAAGATTTCAGTAAAAATAAAATCAACAACAACTCTTTCAGTATAAAGCTAAACAGCTTTAGCTTCTACCCATTTTATAAAAAAATTTGTACAAACCAAAATATGCTTTTTATTTGATGATGCACAATTGATTGGTCCTATGAAATTAATGGCCCATTTTTCAAAATTCTCAATCATAACCCGAGGAAATAAATGAATTTCATTGGTTTGATTAGGCTGGCCAATTCACTAACAGTTATCACACCACTTGACCTTTTGTTTGGCATCCTTGAACAAGGAGGGAAAAAAATAGACAGCTCGTAACACTTTGTATGCAGACCACTTATCAGCGAAGTGACCTCCACAAGGTCCATCAAGGGAATATTTTAAGATATCAAACATGTCTTCCTCTCTTGCACATCTATAGATAATGAGATCTTCTTCGGTGTAAAAGAGGTCTCCTTGGATCTAGGAATATGCAACAGTTTTCTGAATGATATTCCACTTTTAACGAGCAGATATGTGAGGTGGTAATTTTCTGGTGAATAAATAGTTAGCTATGTCAGCAAATCATGGATATTTTGTTGACACAACAAAGAGATGTTCATCAGGAAAATCATCATCAACAGGGATTGCTTCACTAAGATTATTTAATCTTGAAAGATAATCTGGTACTAAATTTGATTTTCTTGGTCTATCAACAATAGTAATATTAAATTCCTGTAATAATAGGGACCACCTAGTCACTCTAATGCTAGTTAATGGTTTATTCATCAAATATCTTATAGTGGAATAGTCAGTGTGTACAAAAACTTCATATCGTGTAATATAATGTATGAATTTATTAATGGAAAAAACTACAACTAAAAACTCTTTCTTAGTAACCATATAATTGAGTTTAGTGGGTGACACGTTTTTACTAATGAAATAAATAGCGTAAGATTATTTGTCTTCTTCTTGTCCTAAAGTTGCACCTATAGTAGTATGTGAGGCATCAGAGGAAGTATGAAATGGCAGGGACCATTTTGGTCCTCTCAATACTGGTGCCTGAACTAATTTTTCCTTGAATGTCTCAAAACACTATTGGTAAGTTGTGGACCAAGAAAACTCAGTATCTTTAGACAAAATTCAGAGAAGGGGGGTAGCTATCCTTGAGAAATTCTCAATGAATCTCCTATAGTAGCCCACATGTCCTAGCAAACCTCTCAATTCCCTTTGAGTTTTGGGTATAGGAAGACTCAAAATGACTTCTATTTTTGCAGGGTCAACCTAGATACCTTTGTCAAAAATAAGATTGCCAAGAACCATTCCTGCCTTGTACATTAATCTGCATTTCTTTTCACTCAAGGCAAAATGAGCTTCTTGGTAGTGAAGAAGAACTTTTTGTAGATTCTTGAGGGCTTCCTACAATGAATCACCAAACACAGGGAAATCATCCATATAGATTTCTATGCATTCAAGGTCACCAAAAATAGCCAAGGTTTCCCTTTGAAAGGTAGCCAAGGCATTACATAGCCCAAAGGGAAGCACGGGATAAGAAAATGTACCCCATGGACATGTAAAAGTGGGTTTGTCTTGATCCTCGAGTGCTATCTATATCTAGTTATGTCCGCTAAAGCCGTCTAGAAAAGAAAAGTACTTCTTACCAGCAAAGGGTATCGAGTACCTGAATGATGAAAGGAAGGGGGAAGTAATATTTGAGAGTGGATTTATTCAATTCTCTGTAGTCAATACAAATACACCATCTCCCATATTTATTTTGGACTAATACTAATGGAGAGACCCACTGGCTATCATAAATGGGATAGATAAAATCAGCATCTAAGAGTTTTTGCAATTCTTCCTTTACAACGTCTCTTAGAGCTGGGTTCATTTGCCTTTGGGGTCGTCAGATAGGTCAGGCTCCATCCTGAATATAGATATTGTGTGTACAAGTTTCAGGAGGGATGCCTTTCATATATTCGTAACCCCATGCAAAGGCATCAAGATGGTTTCGCAACAAATTCACAAGCTGCTCTCGTTGAGAAGGATCCAAGTCTGAACTGATATACAAGGATTTACCTAGACTAAGCTCAACAAATAACAGTGTCAGGCTTGAGAGTACACAAAGGTGTTGCTAGAGATGGCGATGATGGAGGTAGAGAGTCATATCCTTCTTGAAAATCTAGACTAAAAATATGGCTCAATGACTCAAAAGTAGGCATGGTGTCTAGATTGTTTAGGAAGTCTTGAATCTCACCCTCCTATGAGGACTCAACATCCTAATGTATCAAGGAAACAGGTCAAGTCTCCTCATCACTACTGTAGTCTAAACATAAAGTGTCTCGGAGCTCTTGAATAGTTTTAGCAGTTGGAAATAAGGTGATTTTCCTTTTCAAGTCTCCATGAGAAATATACATATCACCAAAACGACATCTGATATAAGAATTGGCCATAGCAAGCCATGGTCGCCCCCAGATTATGGGATTCCCTCCCACAGGATTCTTTGGCTGAAGCACAATGAAATATATGGGATATTCCCAAGAATCTAGGGAAATGACCACATCATCCATTACTCCTTTCAGCTTGATTTTAGATCTATTTTCCAGTTCAAGCACCGTGGGAGTAGGACGAATATGGACCAATCGAAGTTGATCCATTGTTTTCTTGGTCATAACATTAATGTCTACCCTTAGGCCTATAAGTACATTGGAGACAAGGACATCACCTATCTGAACAAAGAAAATAGGGTTTCCGGGTCGGTATATTTTTCCATGTACATACATCCCACCATTAACTTTGTTGCTCTACCAACAAATTGAATGGTTTGGGGTTCCAATATTTTCCTTTGTGGCTTCTTGAGACAGATTTCCCTAATGATTTTTGTACAGATGGGGATCTCTTTAATAGATTGGAGCAAAGGTACCCTTATGAAAAGGTTCCTAAACTCAGAGGCCATGCTAGACTCAGGAATGGGGTCTTTCTTATCCACAACTAAGCTCTCTAGATAGGGAGGTCAGTTGGATGAAGATGAAAAGAGCTTAGAATGTACAGGGCTAGGATGAATGGTGTCATATTTTTTAGAATGGTTAGGAGTTTCATCCTCTCCTTTCTCATCAATAATTACCATGGGCTGCTTTTTATTTTCTGAGTTTATTACCTTCCTTGATATCAATTAAAGATCATTGAATCCAACTGGCATACTCTGAAATCTAAATGATGAAAGTGGGGTCATAGAATGGATCATTTCTACCACTTATTATTGGGGTTGGGTAAAGGTTGAGTAGGCAACTGCGAAGCTAAAAATGGAGGAGGTAATGGTAATGGTGGCATAGGTTGACCCAGCTGAGGTAATGATGGTTAAGGCATTGGGTAAGGTGCATAAGTAGGATGGTATGATTGCATAGGTGAATGATAGGAATTATGTGAATGATATGAATGGTTTGGCCCTCTCCATCCTTGTTGCCAATATTGGGAGGGTTGTCCATATTGATATTGATTCCCATGCTGCCAATGTTGAGAGTGACTAGTGTTAGGATAAGAATATGAATGTGCATTATAACCAAAAACATTTTGTGGACATTCAAGAACCATACCTGCGCTTACCTGAAGCCAATTTCTTCGTTATCCCATAGAATGCAATGATTCAGCTTCAGGTTCCCTTCAAGTACATTTTTCAACCCAGGTATGGAGGAACATTTATCCGTAGCATGGTTATCTGCACAAATTGCACATTTATTAGTTTCTTTAATATCTAGAGGACATTCTTATAAAGGATGCTTTCTTCTACATTTAGGACATAAGATAGACAATATCTCTTGCTCTTCTACAAGTTTATGCTAAAACTTCAAAGAGTCTATTTTTTTACTAACGTTATTCATTATTTCAATTTTCATATTGTCCATTGTTTTCTAATCCAATAATCATATCATCAGTAGATTCGATTTTTCTGTTATTATTCTGAATTCCTTTACTGGATCTATAATTGGTTCCTCGAGAATTTCCTACACATGTCACAGATCTGATCAAAATTCTTTTTAGCAATATCCCTTGTCCTAATAGATCTAACTTATTTGTAGCATCATCGGTGAGCACATGTAAGAACAAGGTTCTAATGGTACTTGGATCAAATTTGTGCTTTGACCTTTGAAGGATATAAAAGAATCTCTCCAAGTAGTCCTTTAAAGTCTCCTCATCATTTTTCACAATAGTAAATATTTCATATTGAATATATCTAGTTTTACAATATTCCTGATATCTTGACAAGAACATTCTCTTCATTTTCTCCCAAGAAGATATATTGTTTCTTCCTAGTCCCATGAACTAGCGGAGTGTTGCATCCTTGAGAGCTGCAGGAAACAACTTTAACTTTTGGGAATCAGATGAATAATCATAACTTCTACACAAAATATCAAACTCAAATAAGAAAGAGCTTGGGTCTTCATGTACCATACCATAAAAATGAGGAAGAGCTGATGGTGAAATGTTTTTCATTTGTACTTGTGTATCAGGATCCACAATAGGGAATCTGAAAGTGGATTGTTCCTCATTTACCTAATTTTCATCACTTCCTTTTACACGGTCGTCCATATCTTCCATTATTTTTATTCCACCTAAAATTCTCTCAACAGGCTGAGAAGGTTGACTATGGATTCCAATAGTCCCCTTCTTCCCCTTTATGGTTTGTGTCACACCTGAACCACTGCTACCAGGGCATAGGTGGACTATTTCAGCGTGATGAGTCTGAGTTTGTTCGGACTTTCTGCCTACAAAAGAAGGCCTAATATGAGTTTTGGTTTCATATTTTTGGGTGTTTCTTTGGCCCCTAGTGCGATTCAGACCCCTATCTCTTTTAGGCATTCATTTCAGAAAAAAATGACAAAACGAAATTCAAATAAAAACTGCAATTTTCAAAAAAAATAAATTGGCACCTCTAAATTCCATCAAACAATAGAAGCACACTGCAGGAAAAAAATAATAGCAGACTTACCCCTATTGTGAAATAAATGGAGAATTCTTACCAATTCAAATCACCTCCCTGGAAATGATGTTGTTAGCACCTAAATTTTACTTAGGCTGAAGGAAGGCAAAATTTAGGGTAACCACAAACCACGCTCAGTCTAGTAGCTAGCCCTACTAGAACAGGAGAGGGCTCTCTCCGGGTCACACTCAGGAAAATAAACAATAGGGTTTGAGATGACTCAAAAATGGATACTGATTTTAGGCTAGGTAAATAAATATGATGGAGATGTTTGAAGAATAACTGAGTTTTTTGGGATGTGTGGGGCCAAGGAACAGCATGAGCAGAGAATTTAACTCAAAGACGCAGGTTATTTCGTGAGGCAAGATAGGCGAAAAGTCTAATAATTAGAGTTGATAAAATGTGAGGTGGAGAGATTGTTTGAGAGTGTGAAAAGGGTATAAATACATGAATCCTTTTCAACAGAAGAAAACATAGAACATGAAAACTATCCCAAGGCAGAGCAGTGCACTGAATTCTACCTTTTTCACTTAGAAAGCTTTCACTAGAAATGAATGTAAATGAAAATATGAAACATAACGAAATACATATGAAACATAAATAAGATACATTTGCTAAACCCACGCCACAGGAATCTCATGAACCAAACCTGCAATCTTTCATTAATTCTTTGTCAAAATGTACAGTGAGTGACTGAGTTTCTCTCCCACAGTTCCCAGAAATTCCAACCAACCATTTTCAAATGGTTTGCATACAATAAATAGACTATGCCATGAGGAAATAGAACTACCAAGAGTTGGGGAGTTTTTCGAATCATTACAAAGTGGAAGTGGAAAGCCAACCATTAGTTACAGGTGCGGCATTACAAAAATGACAAATGGCTTGGGTGACTGCTCGCCTTCCTTTGCCACTTGGATAGAAGCCAACCTTTAGTGGAAATACTTTAAATTTTTCCTTAGGTGTCGAAAAATGTGTAGTGTAGATGAGCGGGCCCACTTGGAGAAAGTAACGAATCGAAATGTCGCGAAGCGGAAGTGATTTTGGCCTTTTAATCTATATGCGTCGTGCCGAAATCTATACGCGCCGTGCCACTTTGGAGGGTATTTTGAGGTATCTGCTGGAGTCCAAAATTTTCCCAAGTGTGCTTAAGCCTGGCCTGTCTACTTTCCAACCCAAGTGGAATTTCTGAATTTGGTGCTCATTTGCCCCTCCAAAACTTCATTCTCCAAAAATTTTCCATGTGACCAAAATTTCCCCGAATTTATTGAAATTTCGGCTAGAGCTTCCTTATCAAGTGTTATGCTGGGCCAAAGTGGCTTCAGAAAATATCTGAAGTCGATCGAGCTCCCTTTTCCTCTTTTGCTTCTTGATTTCCTTCCTCAATTTCGCCTTCAAATTCCTAGTTCGGGCCTTGCATACTTTGTTTCGCACCATGTAGTGGAAATCCATGCGTCTTAGCAATGCATGGTACTTGTCAGCCTTGTCCGACAGCCTCTCCAAGTGCATGTTAACTCTATTGAGATTGGCCTCATGATCCTCATTAATCTCTTGCTCCAATGACGTGAGCTCAACTCTTCTCCTTTGTGCAGCTTGGCGATGCTCACGAATGTTTTGTAGCTCCATGATCGCTTGCTGATCCTCCAACTATTTGTTCCTCTACTCTAGATATTTCATGTTCCATTTGGATCTTTCCAAATCAAGGGACAAGGCTTGAATCTCTGCTTGCTGCTCCTGGATGATCTCTTTAAGCTGTGCACTTGTCGGTTTTGTATCTCTATCATCATCATGAAGGAGAACGAATTCGGTCTCTTGTTCACTTGATGGCTCACTTGAAGGCCCATCATCCTGCATTGGCTCCTTGCCTTCGTCCTGTTCCTGTGATGTTGATGGAGGAAGCGAGGCCCCTTCCGCCTCGGGTGGAGATAACACTCGCTTTGCCGCTGCAGACAAACGTCTGGTGCCTTTCTGATATGTGATGAAAACCGACACACTAGCAGTCTCATGGTGCTCATACCGACGAGAAGGTTCACCCTCATGCTTAACCTCTGATAATACCTGTGAAGTGCTGAAGAGGTCACGGGAGATGAAATCATCCCAAGTAATGCCCTGCAATCCCAACTGATGAACCACCAAAATCTTAATAAGAGCAAAGTGATAAACACTGTTAAGTTGCTGCTAAGGGGTCTTGTGCTGCATGAAGGTGTTCATCCTCTCTATGTTCCTACAAATGAAATATGGGATGTTCATCATTTGTACCCTGGTAAAGTGCATGAGAAATCTGATGTGATAGGCATATAGACGAGATAACCTCCTATCACAACTGAAGTACTTCATGATCAACTTCATGAGTGGAGCATATTCATCTTTCAAATATCGGAATGGAAAGACTCTTGTGAGCTGCCTCAAGCAACTGGCCTTAATGTAAGGCTCATAATGCTGCCGATCAAATTTCTGTTTCTTGTGCCATGGTTCTCCAACATTCGGTATGCCGGTTGCTAATGAGACATTTTTGGGTGTGAGTGTGAAGGTGACCCCAGCCAAGATAGAGTGATCTCCATGTAGGTGAAGCACAAAAAGACGGGCCAACTCATGATGAACTCGAACATTAGCCACTCTTTGAAAAAACTCAAAACATGATAGATGCTGGAAACATGACATAGCAAGAGGGCAGGCCTGCAATTCTGTGAGGGTGGTTGGCTCATCCCTAACATGTTTGCCACTTTTGTGATGTCTCCGGGGAGCCTGTTCTTCCAAGGATGAATCACTTTGTGTTTCCATCTCATACTCGGATGAATGCTTAGATGCCATGACTGTTGTATGTGTACTTTTCTTAGACTTCCCCTTGATGATGGTAGTGAAACTAGGTACTGTTGTGATATCTGTCGATTTGAAGGGTTTCAAAGAGATTTGTTGCAAGTTTGGCACAAATTCGGGCCTTTGTGGGCGTGCGCCGCGCAACAAATGCAGTGTGCCACGCTCGGTATATGCGTCGTGCTCGTGTTAACTTTACACTGTTGGGTCGGGCTTTGTGTGCCGCGCTCACTATGTGCGTCGCGTCCCTCTGTGTGTGCGCCGTGCTCCTGAAACTGACTCCAAACTCACTCCAAATGCGTGCTTTGCACTCTCAATCACTTTGCTATGTTTCTCTATGACCTTGGTGTGCACAATGATTTGGTTGCTTGTGGAAACTTGTATATAAAGACCTTGGAGTCATAGGTTTAATTTTTGCTTCTTCAAAACCCACTTTAATAATGTTTCATTTTGACACTTTTCACTGATTTAATGCAACACTGAATTTCACTTTTCCCTTTAAATTTTTAGCTAAAATGATGAAATTTTTTGGCACTTTTGCAGGGGCTGCACGACATGGCATTTGGCCAAGGCAACCATGACTAAACCTGAAGATATCAATTGCAGACGTTTTTTAAAATTATCACAAATGACACACTGTTTGACTTTTCTTCAAAACAGAGTTTTAAAGAACAATCGTAATCTGTCAACATGACGATTTAAATCTCTGAATCATAGCTTTGTAAGGGCCTCCCTCTAGCCTACATGGCTTTATTGGACATGTTTGAAGACCAATTTATCTGATCCCTAGACCTTATGACTGAAAATGACTCTCGTCCATTAAAAGATCGAACATTGACTGCCATGGACTTTAGTGAACCTTGACAAAAGACTTGAGCCAGCAGGTGCCAGACATGAGGGGAACTGACTACCAAGACCTTTTCCGTCAGATTATGGCATGCCCCTAGTAGAATGCAGCTGAGTGAATGGATCGGGACTCCTAAAAATTAAATGTAGAAAGAGTTTTGATCTTTGATGGAGGACTGACAAGACCGACTCTAACATTGTCTCCAATGGGGATGGTAGCTCCTTGGAGGTGCCAAGAATGGCAGATCTTTGGGAGAGCAGATAGTGCCTTCATCCATTGGGCTATGGAGTCATTATTTCGACAAACGACATGCAACTCTTGACTCATTTATTGACTGAAACTTGACTCAGATATGGACTTAAAATGACTCAAAAACTGACTAAACAAACTCAAACCAAAACTGAAATAAAATGGTATTTACAGTGACAATGGAAATAGTAGAAACAACTCAGAAGTGGTACCGCTTGAGCAACCGACCATTGATTGGCCCTCCTCGACAATATTCCCCATTCATTCCCTTCAGAAGAAAGGCATTTTGACCTCGATATGCTGCAATATTGAAGGGACCTTTCCAAAGATTCTCGAATTTACCGTGCTTACCCTTTTCCTCATTCCTGGCATCCCACTTCAATACTACATCATCCAGCTGAAATTTGTCCACCTTGGATTTTTTGTCATAAATTTTCTTAATTTTCTCTTGCGGCCTGGATGTGTTTTGGAAGAATTCCTCTCTGGTCTGCTGCAAATGGATCATCTGATTCAATCTTCTCTGCATAGGATCATCTTCACTGCCGACTTCTTGAAGAAGTTTGACTACCAGGGCTGCGAGAGAGGTAGGAAACAAGGCATCAAACCCATACACAAGCTCAAAGGGGGACATACCAATGGATTTCTTCTGACTGACCTGATCTACCCAAAGTGAATTTACCAACTTCTTATGCCAGCTCTTCTTGGTGATTTCCAGCAGTTTCTTAATGATATTGACCAAATATTTGTTAGAGGACTCTGCCAATCCATTGCCTTGTGGATGATAGGCAGTTGAGTGACCCAAAATGATGTGATATTTATGACAAAACTCTACCATCCTTTTCAATTTGAAAGCTGCTGCGTTATCAGTGATTAACTTATTCGGGCAACCAAAGTGAGACAAGATGTTATTTTCAAGGAATGAAATAATTACCGTATCTATAGCTTGTCTGGTGGGAATTGCATCGATCCATTTCGTGAAGTAATCTATTGCCATGAGAATCCATCAATTCTACCCGGAAGAAGCAGGATGAACTTCCCCAATGAAATCCAACCCCCATTGCTTAAAAGGGGCACTCACCTCAATGGGCTTAAGCGGCAAAGGCTGTAATTTCTGCCTTGCTTCAAAAATCTGGCATTTATGATAGCTCTTGACAACCTTATACACATCAGGAAACAATAATGGCCAATAGTATCCCACTCTCAAAACTTTATTTGTTGTTGTTTTCCAAAAAAGGTGACCACCACAATCCCCTTCGTGGAAATCCTCCATGACCTGCTTTGCTTCTTCTTCCACCAAACAATTCAAAAGAACACCACCGGGATCTTTCCAATAAAGTGCAGAATGTAGAATGCAAAACTTGGCAGCCTTTAATTTGAGAGTTCTTGCTTTGTTTCTAGTCATGCCAGGTGATGGTGACAAATTTTGCAGCATATATGCTGTCTGAATACCACAGAGAAAGAGCAAACATTTCTGATACCTGAATTGACGAACCTTCCTCATTCTCATCGGACATAGCAATGATCAGATTTATGTCTAAGGCATGCAAGTTTGATTTGGCCATTAACTTTTCCAATCCCTGTCCTTTAACCAGCTTTGTGGGTTTTATCTCCACATCATATTCCAACAAAGTTGCAATCCACTTGCCTCGTCTTCCTTCCAGATCAGTCTGCACTAAAATATGTTTGACAGCAGCGTTAGGAACATAAGCCAAAATATGAGAATGCAAAATTTATACCCGAAAGTCTTTCAATGATTTCACAAGTGTGAGAGCTTGCTTCTCAATGATATTGTACTTTAAGGCTGCATCTCTTATAGTCCGGCTGAAGAAAGCAATTGGTCTTTCGTGATCATCTCTTTTCTGCATCAACATCGCTGCCATAGTATGCTCCGAAGCGAATGAAAACAATATAAAATCCCGAGTGTATTCCGGGCTAATTAGAACTGGAGCTGAGGAAAGAGCCAATTTGGCTAAATTGAAATATTTTATAGCCTCTTCCATCCACTTCACTTGGCTGTCCTTCTTAAGGATGTTTGTGATCTCTCTTAGGTGCTTAGCAAGGTTAGGTACAAAGCGGCGTAAAAAATTCATTTTACCATTGAAAGACTGAATCTCCTTCTTATTCTGGGGTAGATCAATTTGTTTAATAGCTTGTACACGTGCAGGATCGATACAAATACTATCTTTTGAGATAATGTGCCCAAGTAGTTTTCCCTCCTCCATGGCAAACAAGCTCTTTTTTGGATTCAGTGATAGACCATATTTTCTGCACTTTTGAAAGACAATTTCTAGATGATACATGTGTTCTTCATCAGATTTTGAAAACACCGTTAGACCATCAAGGTATACAACCAAAAAGACATCTTTCTCATTTGCAAAAGCCAAGTCCATTGCTCACTGAAAGGTGGCACCTGTGTTCTTCAAGCCGAAAGGCATTTTAGCGTAATGAAAAGTTCCCCATGGAGTAGTGAATGTTGTCTTGTCTTAGTCATCTTCATGGACTGAAATTTGGTTATATCCAGAATAACTGTCAAGTAGTGACATATGAGATGCCCCAACTACTCGCTGAAGTATATGATCCATTTTGGGCAGTGGATAGTCATCTTTCAATGAAACTTTATTGAGATTCCTAAAATCAATGCACAAACGAATCTCACCTGTCTTCTTCCGCACAGGCACCAAATTGGAGATCCAATCCGAAAATCTGATGGGAACGATGATTCCTGATTTGTACAACCTATTTATGTCCTTTTCAATTGATGGCAGCAGTTTTGAATTTAGTCTTCTCAACTTCTATCTAAAAGGTTTCTGATTATGCTTATGGGTATAGTGTGCTGAATGATATTAGTATCGTATGTCTTCAAGTCAAAATAATCCCAAGCAAACACGTCAGCAAATGAAGACAACAAACTGATATATTTGGCTTTCATCTTTTGTGGCAATGCTTTAGACAGTTTTACCATTTTAGGATTAGCAGTTGTTCTGATATTGACCTCTTCAACACCCTTCTCTGTTGGTTGCAATGTTGGTTTGCGGGCTACGTCATCTTGATCAAAAAGTTCTTCTAAAGGTATCAAGCCTTTAGGGATGATGTTGTCCTTCAGCTGAAATACGTCCATTTGATTGATCTGCACCTCATCTTTGCCATCATCATTTTCTTCATCAATTGAGGTCTCTTTGAACTTACCTTTGTTTTGTAGAAAATCATCAATCTCCTCATCATCTTGGAAGACTTGACAATACCTCTGATTGTCGAGGACAGTCGGACGATGCTTGACATGGATTTTGAATTTATTACTGGATTTCATTGGAATGTTCAAACTATCGGCTGCCTTAGCAAGAGCATCAGCAGTGCTATTTTGAACACGAGGCACACATGTCAAGGTATATTCTGAAAATAATTTTAGGATGTCTAAGACTGCATTCCGGTAAGCCCGCATCCGAGGATGCTTTGCTTGATATTCGCCTTTGACCTACTTAATCACCAACTCGGAGTCGCCATAGACTGCAATCTTCTTAGCATTCCGCTTTCTTAGAATCTTTAGGCCAGCAATCAGAGCTTCATACTCAACCTCATTGTTTGAACAATCAAAAGCTAATTTGTAAGAGCATACTCGCACATTACTAGGCACCTTGTTCGGGGTGGAGAAAGGAATGCGTACCTAAATACCAATTCCAACACCATCATTTCCCACTGCACTGTCGAAATCCATGGTCCACAAACCTTCTTCGTCTTCTTCCAAGTGCCGAAATTCCGCTGGCTCTATTTTTTCTGCTTGCTATCCATTACCTTCAGCTGATTTCTCAATGGTGTTTTGTTGTTCTTGTCCATCTTTATTCAAAACTTCTCTGAAATTTTCTACTATTTCTGGAATGCTTTCTGCTTCAACTAACTTACTATCTACATCATTAAAACTATCTGAATACAAAACAAAAGACTCTAGATCTGTATGTACATAATTAATTGGATGATTAATGGGTTTCTCCTTGCTTGTAATCATGTATTTCATTTTTTGTTCCCGATACAGTTTTCTTATCTAGCCAAACACCGGAATTGTTGCATAGGAGAAATCTAGTTGTAGTGTCCCTTTCAATTTCACTGCCCAAGACCTGGAAAGAAGCATGCCGAACCTGGTAGGAATATCCGCTACTACAATATCCATCAAAACATTCTTCACTAGGATTTGATCTAGAATTACAACCAAGTCTTTGATGAGTCCGATACATCTTACTCTATTGGAATCAAATGAATAGAGATCATGGTATCTCCGAGTGACGTCCAAACCTAGCTTATCCATGATAGCCTTGGGCATGAGATTATGAGAAGCTCTAGAATCGAACATGGCATTGTGTAACACAAAATCATGCAATCTTAAACTGATATAAAAAGGTGGCACATCATTGTCTGGAGACTCACCATTCAACGTTGGTCCAAAGATCATTTTGGGTTGATCATCTTCGACATTCAACATATCAGGCATTGGATCACAGTTCAAAATTTTAGAATCTTGCCCTCTATAACTGTTGTTCTTCATTATTTCATTCAAGGGAATGGATACCTTCAATTTAGAAATTTCATTTTCTAAACTAAAAGCGGAAGTCTTTTCTACCTCTTTGACTAGGAATTCTTTCCTTTCCTTTTGTCTTGATGTAATTTGCTGATTTGACTTTTCTACTGATGGTGAATTGCTGCTGTCAGGTCCAAGTGTCTCTTTGCCTTTCTTTTGTGCAATTAATGAATCATTCTTTGATGTTGAAACTTCCTTCCTCTTCTGAATTGGGTTAACTGGCACATCTCTGTTTCTAGGTGAATATTTCCACTGCTGAGCTGACAGAGCATTCATATAGCCTCTTTGATATTCCTCTGATTCGTCTTCTAAAATTGTGTCACTTGCTATAATGAAATATGCATCTTTGTGTGCAGCTAAACTTTTTGCATACTCCACTTCAGTAATGTAAGTAGGCAAATCATCCAGAGTAAACAAGTGGCTCTCTTCCCCTATTAGCTTCCCTTCCTCATCAGAGTCTCGTCCATTCACAAAATTTTGCTGAAGGGGTGTCTGTACTAGTTGTTGTGATGTTTGATCTTGGGTTCGTTGATCTCTCTGCCTTATCCTATATTATGGCTGCTTCTTGCCATGGAAGTTAGGAATTTTAACTTGTGGCTCAGGTTTGTTGAGTTTCACCCTTTCAAGCATCTTCTCTACCTTCTTGAGTAATCGATCCATCGAGGAAGATTCTTCCTTGACTATGACCTTCTTTTCTTCTTTCGCACTAGCTCTTTTGGACAACAGATTTGTTTCAACGCTGACCGTGATTTTCTACATGTCTTCCATTGTGGCCAGCTCTCTCTCTCTCATTTGATAAGCCATGTCAGCATCAAAACCATCCAGAAATTTCATCATAGCTAGTCCCATACGTGGCCTTAGATGATCAGGAATTTCATTATAAACGGAATTGAATCTAATGCAGTAGTCTTGGACCGACTCACCATCATTTCGTTTGATCTGCTCATACTCAACAAGAATTTGAAGACGATTCTTTTTCACTTCCCAGTGGTCTAAAAATTGTCTTTGCAGTTCGGCCAAGGTGGCGATACGTGCAACTGGAAAACCTCTGAACCATTTCATAACTTCACCTACAAATTCTGAACAAAGAGTCTCATTTCTACATTTTCTGCATCAATCTCATGAAGGTCATAGAAATCAGCCATTCTTTCCACATGTTACTGAGCGGTAACGCTGTGAGGGGCACCATCAAACAAATGGATTTTTCTTTGATAATCTGCAGGCATATCATCTAGAACTTGAGGCAGCACAAGAGGTGCAAAACAGACA
The DNA here is from genome assembly GCA_031772625.1 of Pinus tabuliformis. Lineage (NCBI taxonomy): Eukaryota > Viridiplantae > Streptophyta > Pinopsida > Pinales > Pinaceae > Pinus > Pinus tabuliformis. The sequence goes on from CM062809.1 coordinate 1,182,300,456, forward strand.
ACCATCACTCTTGGTGGATTTGGTCTTGGAGGTGTTGGATGAGTGTGTGTAGTTTGTAGGGAATTAACAATTTGAGTTTGAAGCTGTGTCACAATATAATTGTTAATTTACCGGTTAGCCCTTTTAGTTTTTAGGTCTACAAGAAATTGTGGATTGGGGACAATATAGTCAACAGCCCTTTCAGATTTGGTCTCAAACAATGATATTTCAAACTACTCATCAAACTCAAGCTCTTCAAGATACTCAAAAATGTCAGGACATGAATGGGATTTGAACACAGGAGTTATAGAGATCTCTTGGCGAAGGAGTCTTGGAATCAAGTTGGGGTTTTCGTAGATATGAGGAGGATCCAAATCTGGATTGGCTCTGGTATATCGTCTTGAAGCTAGTGTGCTATTTTCGAAAAAATCAGAAGGACATGAACACTTTACTCAACCTATCAAATCCTAAACTTATCATCTGGAATCTTAGAATTATCAGAAGTATGGGGTGTTCGTAGTTTAAGCCTGTCGTTTACGCAATGGAGAAGACAAATAAACAAAGAATTTCTTCCCCAGTGGAGTTGCCACTATGTTAGCACCTAAATTTGCCTTAGGCTAAAGGAAGGCAAAATTCAGGGTAACCACAAACCACGCTCAGTCTGGTAGCTAGCCCTACCAGAACATGAGAGGTCTCTCTCCGAGTCACACTCAGGAAAATAAAAAATAGGGTCTGAGATGACTCAAAAATGGATATTGATTTTAGGCTAGGTAAATAAATATGATGGAGATTTTTGAAGAATAGCTGCGTTTTCTGGGATGTGTGGGGCCAAGGAACAACATGAGCAGAGAATTTAAATCAAAGACACAGGTTATTTCGTGAGGCAAGATAGGTGGAAAGTCTAGCAATTAGAGTTGAAAAAATGTGAGGTGGAGAGATTGTTTTAGAGTGTGAAAACGGCATAAATACATGAATCCTTTTCAACAGAAGAAAACATAGAACATGAAAACTATCCCAAGTCAGAGAAGTGCACTGAATTCTACGTTTTCTACTTAGAAAGCTTTCACTGGAAATGAATGTGAATGAAAATATGAAACATAACGAAATACATATGAAACGTAAAGAAGATACATTTGCTAAACTCATGCCACAGGAATCTCATGAACCGAAGCTGCAATCTTTCATTAATTCTTTGTCAAAATGTACAGTGAGTGACTGCGTTTCTCTTCCACAGTTCCCAGAAATTCCAACCAACAATTTGCAAATGGTTTGCATACAATAAATAGAATATGCCATGAGGAAATAGAACAACCAAGAGTTGGGGAGTTTTTCGAATCATTACAAAGTGGAAGTGGAAAGCCAACCATTAGTTACAGGTGCAGCATTACAAAAATGACAAATGGCTTGGGTGACTGCTCGCCTTCCTTTGCCACTTGGATAGAAGCCAACCTTTAGTGGAAATACTTTAAATTTTTCCTTAGGTGTTGAAAAAAGTGTATTTTAGATGAGCATGCCCACTTGGAGAAAGTCGCGAAGCGGAAGTGATTTTGGCCTTTTTCTCTATATGCGTCGCGCCCAAATCTATACGCGTTGCGCCACTTTGGAGGATATTTTGAGGTGCCTTCTAGAGTCCAAATTGTGCCCAAGTGTCTTGTTGGAAAGCTTGGCCAATCTACTTTCCAACCCAAGTGGAATTTCTGAATTTGGTGCTCATCGGTCCCTCTAAAACTTCATTCTCCCAAGACTGCTTCTTGTGTGTCGAAATAGAGGCAAAGAGGTCATTTTTTGAGTGTTTTTGACCTCCTAGGGACTCAAATCATGCCAAAATTTCTTTTCCATGCACCAGCAGGCATGATTTTTCATGCTGAATACAAAAATTCAAGCCATTTGTGATTTGGAGCTCCCAATCCTAAGCGCCACGTCAGTGGCGCGACGCACAGGGAGAAAAAACCTGTGTTGTAACCAAAAATTTTCCATGTGACTAAAATTTTCCCAAATTTCCTGAAATTTGGGCTGGAGCTTCCTTATCAAGTGTTATACTGGGCCAAAGAGGCTTTGGCCAATATATGAAGTCGATCGAGTTCCCTTTTCCTCTTTTGCTTCTTGATTTCCTTCCTCAATTTCGCCTTCAAATTCCTGATTCGGGCCTTGCATACTTTGTTTCGCGCCATGTAGTGGAAAGCCATGTGTCTCAGCAATGCATGGTCCTTGTCAGCCTTGTCCAGCAACCTCTCCAAGTGCACGTTAACTCTCTCGAGGTTGGCCTCCCGATCCTCATTAATCTCTTGCTACAATGACGTGAGCTCAACTCTTCTCCTTTGTGCAGCTTGGCGATGCCCACGAATGTTTTGTAGCTCCATGATCGCTTGCTGATCCTCTACCTATTTGTTCCTATGCTCTAGATATTTCATGTTCCATTTGGCTCTTTCCAAATCAAGGGACAAGGATTGAATCTCTGCTTGCTACTCCTGGATGATCTCTTTAAGTTGTGCACTTTTCGGTTCTATATCTATATCATCATCATGAAGGAGAATGAATTTGGTCCCTCGTTCACCGGTTTAGCTCACCTGAAGGCCCCTCATCTTGCATTGGCTCCATGCCTTTGTCCTATTCCTGTGATGCTGATGGAGGAAGCGAGGGCCCTTCCACCTTGGGTGGAGATAACACTCGCTTTGCCGCTGCAAACAAACGTCTGGTGCCTTTCTGATATGTGATGAAAACCAGCACACTAGCAGTCTCATGGCACTCATACCGATGAGAAGGTTCACCCTCATGCTTGACCTCTGATAATACCGGTGAAGTGTTGAAGATGCCATGGGAGATGAAATCATCCCAAGTAATGCCCTGCAATCCCAGCTGATGAACCACGAAAATCTTAATAAGAGCAAAGTGATAAACACTATTAAGTTGTTGCTGAAGGGTCTTGTGCTGCATGAAGGTGTTCATCCTCTCTATGTTCCTGCAAATGAAATATGGGATGTTCATCATCCGTACCCTGGTAAAGTGCATGAGCAACTTGATGTGATAGTCATATAGACGAGAGAACCTCCCCTCACAGCTGAAGTACTTCATGATCAACTTCATTAGTGGAGCATATTCATCTTTCAAATATCAGAATGGAAAGACTCTTCTGAGCTGCCTCAAGCAATTGGCCTTAATGTAAGGCTCATAATGTTGCCGATTAACCTTCTGTTTCTTGTGCCATGGTTCTCCAACATTCAGTATGCTGGTTTCTAATGAGACAGTTTCGGGTGTTAGTGTGAAGGTGGCCCCGAAAAAGATAGAGTGATCTCCATGTAGGTGAAGCACAAAAAGATGGGCCAACTCATGATGAAATCGAACATTAGCCACTCTTTGACAAAACTCAAAACATGATAGATGCTGGAAACATGACATAGCAAGAGGGCAGGCTTGCAATTCTTTGAGGGTGGTTGGCCCATCCCTAACATGTTTGCCACTTTTGTGATGGTATGAACTTTTCCTATTCCTAATCATACTTCTTAAAGGAAATTCTTTGCAGAATAAAAAAAAAAGAATTGGACACCAAAGAAAATCTAGTGTTGGAATGTAAAGGAGAATTTGCAAGTAAATCAAGGAAAGAAATTACACACAACAAAAATAATATTAAATGCCGGAAATAAATTCTCTGTTCAGCTTTAGGTGGATGCCTAACAGTTTGACAAGTGGGCCCTTGCAGAATTCTATCTTCCTCCTGATCTTCCTTCCACACAAACAACCTATCCTTGCACTGTTGTGGATCGGATCAGTCCTTTTTGTAGGTATCCTTAATTCTTTCATATCTTAGATATGTTCTAGATGTTTTAAGGGGCGCGAATACGCAGTGAACGACGGCTATGTGCATGGGACCATGGCTATGTGCGTGTGAAATCGCTATGACTCACTAACAGTATAATTCGTTCCCGTGGATCTGGATTATAAACTGGTAGGACTTGGACTAGAACTGCTTTAGCTTTTCAACTGCTTGAGCTGATATCAAACGGATGGAGAAAAGTTATGCATGAGAGCATTTGCTGAAATATACAATCTTCTTGCACTATTGTAGGTATGGTATCTCTGTGTAAAATTATATTTAACCTTCCTTACTGGAGACTTAGGTATTAGTGAAGGTGATCTAAGCCTTAGGGCTTAGAGCACTATGTTTCTATGACAGGAGACCCACCCTTGCACCGAGACAAAGTTTCCTTCACCCAATTTCCAAATTACTTTTGAAAGGACAGAAATATGTACTGAAAAAGAATTGCAACTGTAAATGAAATTCTAAAGTAAATTATCTATGAAAAAAGGAAATGCTTCAATTCATTAAACCTTGCAAAGGAAATAAAATTCATGAAATAAAAGCACTTCAAAAGAATCAAACAATAGTCTAAGTGTTTTTCATGTGTTAACTAACTTTAGTAATCCATTCAAGATGTTTATGTTCTTTGCAAGTATAATATGTTGATGCTAATTTTATGCAACTTGTAGAGCCTCTACTTTGCACTTGATTATTCATCATTACCTACAGTTTTCCCTCACTCATCTCTCTCTTTTGCCTCATTTTCCTTGCAAACCAACCCAGATCATTACATTTAATGTCTTTAAGCATGATTAAGTGAACTTTGCTAATGTGTGACTGTTTTGTTTAGATTTTGACATATTTACAGAGATTCCGTAGTTGTCTGGCAATTCCGCAGCCATTCAGCGATTCCGCAGCCATCTGATGATTCCGCAGCCTTTTTGTTAATCTCAAGGTTCCAAGTGTCATTTTTCAAAATGAGCCACATGGGCATGTAGGGATAAAGGTGCTCGAGGTTCCTGTGGTGTTAGTTCGGTCAGCCACATCATCTACACCTCCGGTCAACGAGGGTCAAGCCACGGTCAACAAAGGCAGCTTAAACGGTGATACGTAAGCTGTTGGGTCATGTCAATGCAACTGGTGACTTGTCCGTGTTACGCAGGTTTTGGAAGACATAATCCAACTCTGGATTCACTTCCCATAACGACCAGAACCTCCAGCTCATCCACGAAGCTCATGACGTGTTGCTGAACCTTTATTACGCATGACAGATTAGTTAATTTTCAATTTCTAGCTTTACGCATTAGGCAATCGTTTAGATGCCTATAAAAACTAGCGTTTGCATACGCTTAATGTTACTTTTTAGTTGCTGTGTTTTATGAACTTGTTATAATTTTAGTGCGTTTCAAGACTCTGTTTTAATAGTGCTGTTCTAGCACTCTTGACTGTAATTTTCTGCACATGGAGTAATAGAAGCAGTGCTGTTCTGAAGTTTTCAAATCTTTGAGTCTTCTTTGGGTATTATGAATGGAGGGCCCCTGTTCATGACTGCCCTTGTATAGTATTTCATGTTTATATTCTTGCTATTTCTTTATTTTCCATTCAACATTTCCTTTTCTTGAAACATGTACAACTCAATTTACTTTCATTGTTATTTCATTTGCAGCATTCATTTTGACTGATCAGATTTGTTTTTCTGCAGGTTTTTAAACCCGAGATTGTTTTTTTGTTTATGTGTTTGCTTTATATCTAGTGGTAGTTTCAGTTGACAGATTCAAAGTTGCTGCCTTTACTTTCATAGCTGATTTTTAGTTTAATTTCTCAAAGTTGTCTGCTAACATATGAATGGTCTCTTTATCACAAATTGTTTATCTTTTAGAGATCAGAATACTGATAAATTACAGCTGACTTTGAGTACTTTTTAGACTAATCTTTAACTACTTTCTAATCGTGCTTTACATAGTACCATATGATAGAAGCAGAGAGTTAGAAAGAGCAAAACATTATAACTAGTCTTTAAAGTAGATTTTTCTCATTTTTGATCACTTTTTAAACTCATCTTTAGCTACTTCCTAATCGTGTTTTACACAGTACTATGTGTCAGAAGCAGAGAGTTAGGAAGAGATAAACATTATCATTGGTTTTTAAAGTGATTTTCTTACCTTTTATTTGCAGCAGCATGAATGGTGTCTAATGCCATTAGAAAGTGGTTCTTTGCTTTCAGTTCATTTCAAGTTATTTATTTCTTTCAAGCTTTTCCTTTTCAGCAAGTAGTTAGAAACCACTAATCACACACCCTCACTCATCTAGAATTCACCTTACACACACTATCACTCATCTGTTTATAAAAACATCACTCCATCTTAGGAAGATAAATTAACCACAAACAACACCCCAAACGACAAAAATCTCTAAGAGGTTGCTTAAGTACATATAGTACACCTTCACTTCATCAACTTACGAGCCCCGGGTTGACAATTAATGACATCAATTTAGGAACACTAAATTGACTAAACATTTTGGCGCCGTTGCCGGGGAAGTGAAATTAAGTAGCCATATTCTTAGAAAAAAAAAAACATAAAAATTTCAAGGAAAGATGTTGATAACCTATCAAAGTATGCTCTCCTCTTGCACTGCAAGGTGATCTGGAGGATCAGAAAAGAGAAAGTTATTGATTTGGTAGTTTCTTGAGTATGCTCTCTTCTTGCACCTAGAGTGAACTGGAAGATCAGAAAAAGAACTATTAACTTGACTTGAAGAAAAATAATAAAAAATGACATGCATAGAGCTAGAGATTCTAGAGGAAGGTTTTTAGCTAGAGCTCGAAGTTCAATTTTTACAAGTCCATCTACTTCAAGGGATAGACAAGAGACACCCCCCTTATCTCCAACCGAAACTCCTAGTCCTAGAATTCCTGGAATTCAAGAGCCAAGAGTTGACTCTCCTACACCTTCTATTGAATTTGAACCAGGAAGAGACTCTTCTCCTACAGAAAGACCAATTGTAATTGAGGAATTGGAATCATCTGAAGAAGAAGGAGAAATCTCTTCTCATTCACCTTTTGTAGAGGAACCAGAAGATTTTGAAATCCCTAGGAGAATCATCATGGCAGAGGAAGAAGGAGGTGGTAGGGGTAGAGGTAGAGGTAGAGGAGGAGGAGGAAACAACAATAACAATAATGGAGGAAGAGGTCCCCTTGGAGGAGGAAATAGAGATGGGGATAATTCATTTGGGTTTCCCATTGTTAATGAGGATTCCCAAGCCACTATGAAAAACATATCACCATCTGTCCTCCCTAACTTCCATGGGTTAAGGACTGAGGACCCTGAAACATTATTATTTGAGTTTGAAGTGGTGTGTCGAACTTATGACTACCTGGATGACTCCCAGAAACTCAAATTGTTCCCTTCAACACTGAAGGATCAAGCCTTGAAATGGTTCATGGGGTTACTCACTCAATCCATTAGGACTTGGGATGAAATGAAACAGACATTTTTGGATAGGTATTTGGATTATTGTATGCCTACTAATCACAAGGACGAGGTTTTTAAAATGATACAAAGAGAAGATGAGAGCTTAGAAGATTTACTTGAAAGATTTCAATATAACTTGAAAAGAGCAAAAATGAGTACCTTGGATGAAGAGACCTTAAAAGCCCTCTTATTAAAAGCCATTAGGGATTAATGGATAGACATCTTAAACATGATGGGGAAAGGGGATATTTCTCAACTTTCACTCAATGATATAGCAGAACTTTGTATCCATCTCTCAAGAGGCAAATCAAAAACTCAAAAAGGGCCTAGAGATCCTTCTCTCCTTAGGGCAAATAAATCTGCAACAGGATCAGTGAGTAGGGCTGAAATCGACAGTATGCTTGATGAATTTAAAACTGACATCTTAGGGAGTCTTAGTGAACAACTTGATACCCTTAAGATTCACAATAAACAAAAAGCAGAAGCTGAGGCTTTGGCTATCTTTTGCCCGAAGTGTAGAAAGAAACATGCTTTAAGGGAATGTCCCTTAGATGCACACGTTGTAGAAACATGTGTAATTTTCTCAGAAGCTCATGAGACCAAGGATTGTCCTTCAATTCCTGGCCTCAAAGCAGTCTTTCAAGAGGATCCAGATACACTTGAATCTCTCTGTTTTATTGCAAGGAGACCTTGGCAAGGACAACAGAATCAAGGGTTTAACAACTCTATGAATTCTCAATCCCAACCAAATTGGAATCCTTGGCAACAACCTTGGCCTCAACCTCAAAATGCTTTTCAAGCATGGATGCAAAGCATGCAAAATCCTTATGAGAGATTTGCTCAATTCTATCAATATCCTCCATCATTTCAGAATCAGCAAGCCCCACAACTTTCAAATCAAGGTCAACAACTATCATTGCCATACCCTAAACAACAACAACCTCCTCCACAAAATCAAAATTCTCAACTATCACTTCAATCCCAGCAGAAATCAAATCAAATTCCCTCTCAGCCATTACCAAATCCAAATAATAGGAACCCTCAAAATGCTTACATGATGGAAGGTCAACCATTCCCTACCTATATGGTTGTTCCTCTCAATGAAGTACAACTCAGATAAGGTAGAATCTTAGATCAACCTTCTACAAGTGTTCAACAACTAAGCATTTCTGAGGAAGAATCTCTCAAAGTCAATAAGGGTTCTGAAGTATCACTTCAAAACCAAAATATCCAAAAAGAAAAAGAAAAATAATCAACCTCTACAACTCCCATAGTTGAGCAACCTACACCTTTAGCTACACCTCCTTTTCCTGAAAGATTGCAAATTGACAAAGGGGTGGAAAAGCAAATATGGGTGCCTGACTATAGTTTTCTAGATGAATTGAAGAATGTATGTATCAAGATCCCCTTGTTACAAGCCATTAAAGAAATTCTCATTCTAGCAAAGACAATAAAGGAGTTGAGTTTGAAGAAAACAGGAAAAAGAACCAGAGATACTAAAAGGATACATCTAGTTGGAAAAATTGCAGACATAATGATGGGTAAGATTACCATGCAAAAATATGTGGATCCTGGTAGCCCTATTGTCAAAACTCATATTAATGGGGTTGAAATCCCAAATACTTTGATTGACTTAGGAGCCGCGATCAACATCACGAGTAGACAGACCATGGATCAGTTAAAGCTTCCTAACCTTCTCTTTACACCTACTTTACTGCAGCTTGCAGATAGATCAATCATTAAACCTGATGGTGTATTGGAAGATATTCTTGTCTCTCTAGATTCTTGGGAATATCCAGTTGACTTTATGATTCTAACTCCCAAGAACAATCTAGGAGGACATCCTCTTATTTTAGGAAGACCTTGGCTAGCCACAGCTGATGCTTTCATAAGTTGTAGGTCTGGGGACATGTATATATCAGATGGTAATTCCACCAAGAAATTTAACTTGTATCCTCCAGCAAAGGCAATAACAGAAATAGGAGAAGATGAGTGGGTTGATGATGAGGATACTATTCAACCTATTCTAACCATCTCTGAAATCAGTGAGGATAGTCAAATTCTAAATACATTAGAAAATTTTGAAATACCTTTAGAATATGACTCTACAGAGTTTCAGTTAGATGCAGACATTGAATATCTCTCCTCTAGACAGATGTCTCTCTTCTCAATGGAAGAGTTTGGCAGTTCTACAGTTGAAATCCTTCCAGGAAAAACATTGAACATTAACAAAAACTTGGGAAGACCACAACAAGAAGAATTAACTAAACTGTTGCAAAAACATTCCACTGCCTTTGCATGGGAATACACTGACATGAAAGGAATCGATCCTAAGACTTGTATTCATCACATCTATATTGAAGAAAACAGCAGACCTATTAGGCAACCACAAAGAAGGATGAATCCAAACCTTAGGGAAATCGTGAAAGAAGAACTCCAGAAATTGCTCAAGGTAAACTTCATTTACCCCATTTCAGATAGCCAATGGGTTTCTTGTTGTGGGGGAAAGTATCCAACTCGGAATGACCCTAACCCACTCTAAGGGTGACAGTTCCTTAGCAACAGCTGAAAGCAAAGCTATCTAAAGTTTCTTCTTTATGACATGCAAGAGATAAAAGGGATAGATCCACTTACCGATGTCTTGCGCAAGTGGTCGATCCAATCTCCTTTGTTTGCCTCTTGCTCCCAGCTCCAAGTCTTTTCACGGGCCCAGCTACACGAGATCCTGCAAATAAGACAAGAAAAGGAAACTACAAGAAGCATGCATTCATAAATGATTCAAGGATTAGCATAAATCAAAGACGCAAGTAAGACAATTCACCATTGAAACACATGCGAATAGAAGAACCTCAAATTCTTTATTAATATATGGAAGTAAGGTTCAGGCGGTGATACAACCATGAGAGGTCCAATCCAGCATCACCTTCCCGACGGAGAGAAATCTCTTCTTCACCTCCCTCAAGCAATCACCCAATACTCTCAACTGCAAACCAATAGCGATTCTTTGCACTGAATTCCGCCCTCCCAGATCCCATGGGATGAGATCCTTATATAGAGTTTTGGAGTGAAGATAAGCCAGCTTGATGTGTGACTTGTTGTCCTCTTCAACTCCAGTTGTTCTTCAGTTCTTCACTCAGAGTTTCTGTCTTCCACTTGGAGTTTTAGAAGCTCTTAACTCATCATTAGGCGAATCTTATGATCAAGTGTCTTTTTGGAAGCTTCCTGTGCACTGGCACATTGAGAAAAAGATTCCTCCACATGTCCAAGTACGCCCAACGCAGGTAGCCTTTGTTGCACTTGCTATGCAGCGCAGGTAGCCTTTGTTGCACTTGCTATGCAGCGCAGGTAGCCTTTGGAGCAGCTGCTTTGATCCAGAATTGACCTGTTTCTGAGTGTTTTTCAATGGAGAACTGGTTTGTAGTGTTGTGGTTTGCTGACCTTGTTCCTCTAAGGGTAGGAAAAACATGTTTAGGGACTTTGGATCCCTTGGATTATTGACATTTCATGCTCTATGCTGTAAGGCACAAAAATGTCTATAACAGTTTCCCCCTAAAGTATGAGGTCGTTTATCGGGTGAAATGCTTTATTAGGAGGATCCGAAGTTCATTCAATCGTCGGGAGGTGACCTGTAACAAAATACAATACAATACATTATCTTTTCATACTTTCTTTTCATGATCTAGCTGATGCGGGCATTTCCCATGATCAACTTTATAAATACATTTGTCGTACATAAACAGACGATCGTCTGATAAGAGACGGATAATTCTCTGCTTTTAATTATCATCCTTTTAGTAGGATGCTCATCTGCTGCACATGTCTATGTTTTTATCTCCTGAATCGCAGCCTGGATGGATGAAACTAGATCCGGGGTCTTCAAACTTGTCCGATCTCCACTCTAGTACAAGTTGATCCATGTGAGAATTTCTTGAAGTCGAACATGGAAAGACATCGCTTGATTACCAGTCAATGATGTAAACTGTTAACAAGCACGAGAGGAATCACCGATAATGATGATGACCCTCAAGGTACTGCAGCACAATTCACGTGGTGTGAATGTAGGATCTGACGTCGAACACCACGCAAAGTCTCCTGGTCGAAGGTCATTAATGTATACCTATCGCCGGGAGTGAGAAACTTGCCATTGAGGCATGCAAGCTTCAAAGTACTGAGGGGCTGTTCCTAGATCAACTTCTTGGATAATGAGCTGATGTCGACAAGAAGTGATCCGTCAAAGGAGGGCCTTAATGAATCCCACATCAGTGACACGGAACGGAGCTAGTGATGATGGTGAAAACGATCTGTGAAATATGATTCAGGGTGGCGGTCATGGAAAGATGAAAGATGATGTACGGTAGTGGATGGGACCCGGTTGACACTTTCTGAATGACATCTCTTGAACATATAACGACACTGATGTGATGGATCGGTAGCATTACCCCATGTATGGATGGTATGGCGAGACCATGGTGAAGGGACCGGTGAATGACAATAACCCAACCCGATATTTACGGAGGCAAAAGTGTCATGTTCAAGAGCGACTTGCTACCATTAAGCTTTGAGGTTCTTCCCAATTTTTCCCCAGTCATTTCTGACCAGTACCTCTTTATTTTTGTCAAGCTTGAGGAGGATAACATATGCTTGATCTATAACCTGCCCTTCGGGCAAGCCCATCGCTATGTTTTAACGAGCCTAGCGATAGGGAAACTCGTTCTTGTCTAAAGACAAGTTTGTCGCTATCTAATATTTTAACGAGCCCAGCGACAAAGAAAACTCAGTCCTTTTCATTTTTAGAGAGTCTGAAAAGTGTACATAAAGTAGACTCCAGGGGTCCTTTTTCGTCATCTAATCCCTTAAGTCCGAAAAAGTATAAAACAATACAGAAGGGATGAATGTTCGATATCTTTATCGAGCCGAACTAGACAAGCGCTCGATCTTTTTGTGCAATAATCCCTCAGGTCCAAAAGGATTAAAATCTAGAGGAGGGATAGCTCTTCTGGTCCTTTTAACGAGCTGGAAGGCCAAAACTCGGCAAACTTTTCATATTTTACGAGTCAGTGAAAAGAGCTCAAAGAAGACTCGTATTTTGAGGAACGAGTGATAAACAAGGATAGCAGCAGATTCCAGGTACAGGTTGGAATTTTCCATTCACGGCAGTATTACAAGGATGGCTAGGTGGGATCACTCTTCGCAGCTGTTCCTCAAAATAGGTAAACAATCAAGTGGATGTGAATGATCGGCCAAATGAAAAGTGGAGGTGACGGTGCACAAACACGACCAAGGCTTTTATGGCTGATGAATTTACGGTCTCAAATGGTTATTTACCGGTTCATTTTTTCTGAATGAGCTTGAACACTGGGGGAAGCCTGCTCACAAGCTTATGTTTATTTTTTAACGAGCATGAATTTCCGCATTAAAACTGCTCGGATCTTGCGTTTATTTTTTAACGAGCATGAACTTTGCCAAAACTGCTCGTTTTTTACCAGTCATAAAGTAGTAAGGTCTCATGGAAGATTCCTATTTTTTAAGGAGCTTCATCTCCCTACGCTATTGCTCCATATCCTCTCTTTATGCAAGCTGGGTATCGGCCCATCCTACGGGTTAGCGGGGTTAGTCCTACCTAAAACTAAAAAGCCGCCCGAGCTTGCATTCCAAGAGGTTTGCATGCCCCCAGGTGTAAGTCTAATTTCAAGGCTGCCCCTACTTTTCCGTTAAAAACCTTTGTTTTCAACAGGTGAGGCTTACCTCTTTCAGGTTACCCAAAGATTGTTCTGCTAATTCTTTCAAACAGAAACTTTCTTCGGCGATGTCTATCATCAGGTTACACAAAGATGGTTACAATTTGTTGCAGCAATTGAATCCCTTTCTTTGGAGGCTGCCCCTACTTATCCTCTAAAACATTTGTTTTAATGGGTGAGGCTTGCCTTTTATCCAAAGATGGTTACTACTTGCTGCCGCAAACGGATCCCCTTCTTTGGCAGAGCCCACTTATCTAGACAAAGGTGAGTAACGGGCCCCCGTCCTCCCACATAACTTTAACAAAAGAATCTTTTTCCAGAACAACCCCATTCCTAACAGCCCCTTCTTCCGCATGAGAGCTCTTCCCGGCTCTTCTGTTTTACGAAGAAGAAGGAGGGGACGGGGTACGGACTAGTCATATTCTCCCGCGGAAATTCTACTCTACACCCAAGGTTTTTTCTGCCTCCAGAGCAGACCAGGATGCATGCCCCCTGGGTTCCGGCCCTACTTTCCCGAATCACTCGCGCTCATCAGGAAGAAGAACCGGAGGTAGAGACCTTTCTTGATCAAACAGACCATTCAGGATAGGTATGTGACTATTTGCGATGCGTGATCCCGGAAATGAAAGTTGGTCTACGAGCTTGACCATTCTTCCTTCGTATGGAAAACACATTATTCGAAAGAGTGAGGAGACTATTGCTTCCATGCAATATACGTAGTCTCGTCCAAGGAGTAGGTTATAATCCAAGGGTCCTTGGACGACCATCAAATTCATCTTGACAGCCTTCCCTTTCAGTGTAATAGGCACATTAGGTAGAATCCCTAATGGTCGACTGGTTCCTTTGTCAAAACCCGAGAGACGCCTTATCTCGGGCAGAAGCGTCGGGCAACCCAGTGCTTTCCAAGCAATAGAGGACAGGATACTCACAGATGCCCCTTCATCAATGATAGTTCCAGCCATCACCATTTTGTATATTTGGACTATAATTCTAAATGGTATACTGGCTGGTAACTGGGGTCTGCCTAGTTGGTTCTAATCAAAGGAAACAACCAGGTTGCTTGGTGGTGGGACCGAATATACGGCCGGATATGATCCTGACGAAGCCCCTTCCTGCGATAAAGGAGTGGGCACATTGCCCTGATGTTCATCAGAATCGGTGTTGATGAAGAGAACCTGGACGGTGTCATCCTTACTCTCTTCGGTGAGGGTGTCAACTGAAGATGAATCCTCGGTGACTGTGGTATTGGAAGATGAAACTTCTGAAGGGAGAACCGGGTCAACTGCCGTTTCGACCTTTGGACTTTCGTCCGGTCCGGATTCAGTAGGTTCACTTTCAGTGACTGACACTTCAGCTGGCCCTATGAGCGGGGCAGCTGTATTTTCGACCAACGAAGGACTTGGCGCGAGTTTTTGGTATCCAGGAGGAAGTAGCAACGGTGCAACCGGTTGATCTTCCAAAACTCTCTTTGCTTCGTCTAAAAAGGGACAACGGCGAAGGGTGTGATTTTCTTCACACAGTTCACAGGGGAACCTCATTCCCCTTCATCGTCTAGGACCTTCACTTTCGTTGGTCGACGGTAAGCATTCGACCTGGTTGTCAGAGGTTGACGCTTCCAAACTGTGCAAACGAGGGGAGCAGTCCCTCAGTATCCGAGGAATACTGGGACAATCACGGTGGAGGTGGTCTCCTCTGCATATGACACATGGCGATTTGGGCCCGGTCCGTGCTGTGTGTGGGTTTTCGTTAGATACCTTTTGCTTGCCCCCAGGCGCCTTTGGCTCCTTCTGCTTCTTTTCTTTCTTCTTCTTTTCCTTCTTCTTTTCTATGGGAGCCGCACTTTTGGCGGCTTGATCTTTCGAAGAAGAAGGATCGGAGGAAGGCGTATAAGAAGTGGAAGGCTGGAGGGTAGCTCTAGACGGGTCTAACTGTTGACTCGACTGTTCAGGAACCATGGTGGTCTGAACTACAGCGGTTGAGAATAGCCAAACTGGCAGGCCAATTGTCAGCCCTGGAAGCAACAATGTGGCCATGTGGGGCGCACCAACTTCTCCCCAAGAGGAGAAAGGGCTAGGGGTCCCATCATGTGGAATCCCTTTGTTGGTGTGTTCCATGTTCTCAACCTCAAGATCAACGTAGGAATCAGGGGTAATTATGTTCCGTTTAAGATGAATTTTATATGACGACGCTTTAGACACAACTTGCTTTTTCACTTTTTAAGAGTCGAGAAAAAGCTAAAGATGACTCTAGTCTCCTTCGATGTATTAACGAGCCCGAAGTGACAAATGCTCGGATGGACTTTTTCAGTTATAGAGTTTGAAAAAGGCCAAAAGAAACTACTCTGGAGTTCTAGGCAAGGGTGTGCCAAACCTTTCGCGAAACCACAGAATACGTTTTACGGTACGAGTGGTCGATCTTCGTGAATGCTGTGTTCACTGCATCGCGATCAGTAGGGCGGCCGACACGGCTTCCTATGGATAAAGGCTTTGTTCCTATAGGGTTCCCCCAATATACGCGACGGTACGCGGGGGCACAAGTCCGTATTAGTGCTATCGTCCCTCAAGAGGAATCACCCACCTTCGTAGAGATCGACAGTCACTATGTTTAACGACGCCGGTTCACGTCTCTACCTAGACCTCTACTGTGTTTCGTTATGTTTCAAAGCGTTGCTAGATAAATTCAGTTCTTTTTAGGTTGATCTTGCTTAGCAGTTTGCCTTTATGGATCACCACGTGATGTATGATACAACTCCTAAATGCAGTCTAAGAATGATAAGCAAGCTTTTTTCTCAATTCTTTCAACTTATGAAAACCTTAACTACTGAAGGAAAAGAAAGACATCATCTTTTCAAACAGATCATAGAGCACACACTGATGCACTTTTCCTAAATCGACATGCAAACTATCAAAATGCACATGCACAATGCAAGTATTTCTTTTCTTCTTCCTTAATGTTGGTGTATTACAAAAAGAAAGCTGTTGTATAATTTCGAATTCGATTTCAAGCGTAAGCAAACAAGTTTTTGTCCAATAATCAAAAGAACACCTTAAGATTCACTCGTTTCAACACAATAAATACTGAAATCCGAACCATATAACGAAAGCAAATGCTCAAGCAGCTATGAACAGCAATAAACTAGCTCTTGGAATCACAACGACACTTTCTCATAGGTCTAGATCCAAGAGGTCATAGCAAGACTAGTTCACTTTCGCTATGGGAAACTGTGAATGACAACAAGAAATACAATAAGAACAATCACGGTTTCTTCATACAACTGAGGCGGAATGAAGGCAAAGAGAAGTGGTTTCAGCTGGGTATACAGGTTGACAACAGGCTGCAAAAACAATACTGAAAACTAGGCAACAGACAGTGGGGAATCCCAGCTGCACAAGGCAAAACTGGATCAGCGCAGGTGTTGCACTGTCAATCTGAGATGCAGCGCAGGTAGCCCCTTCGGGACCTGCGTTGCAGTGCAGGTAGCCTTTGTTGCAGCTGCACTGATGAGACAACTCTCGTCTCGCTCATATTCCGGCTCACAGGTTTCTCAAAAATTAACGGTTTTTGGCCAAATCAGAGGCTGTCAGTCAAGCATACACTAGAGGATGATTAAAGGAAGATGAACACTATCACAAAGAGCTAAAAAGAGTCCTTGTGGATCAGCTCTTCAAGTCATAAACATGCCCAACACTGGGCTAGAGTAGCTGCCTTCTACTTTGCATTCGAAGGACTCGAATGCAGTTCAATTCGATACTCTCTTTGTTTAAGAAATGAATAGCAAGAAACACAAGCTACCAACAAGACACGCTCCCCAGCGGAGTCGCCAGTCTGTTGTGGGGGAAAGTATCCAACTCGGAATGACCCTAACCCACTCTAAGGGTGACAGTTCCTTAGCAACAACTGAAAGCAAAGCTATCTAAAGTTTCTTCTTTATGACATGCAAGAGATAAAAGGGATAGATCCACTTACCGATGTCTTGCGCAAGTGGTTGATCCAATCTCCTTTGTTTGCCTCTTGCTCCCAGCTCCAAGTCTTTTCACGGGCCCAGCTACACGAGATCCTGCAAAGAAGACAAGAAAAGGAAACTACAAGAAGCATGCATTCATAAATGATTCAAGGATTAGCATAAATCAAAGACGCAAGTAAGACAATTCACCATTGAAACACATGCGAATAGAAGAACCTCAAATGCTTTATTAATATATGGAAGTAAGGTTCAGGCGGTGATACAACCATGAGAGGTCCAATCCAGCATCACCTTCCCGACGGAGAGAAATCTCTTCTTCACCTCCCTCAAGCAATCACCCAATACTCTCAACTGCAAACCAACATCGATTCTTTGCACTGAATTCCGCCCTCCCAGATCCCATGGGATGAGATCCTTATATAGAGTTTTGTAGTGAAGATAAGCTAGCTTGATGTGTGACTTGTTGTCCTCTTCAACTCCAGTTGTTCTTCAGTTCTTCACTCGGAGTTTCTGTCTTCCACTTGGAGTTTTAGAAGCTCTTAAGTCATCATTAGGTGAATCTTATGATCAAGTGTCTTTTTGGAAGCTTCCTGGGCACTGGCACATTGAGAAAAAGATTCCTCCACATGTCCAAGTACGCCCAACGCAGGTAGCCTTTGTTGCACTTGCTATGCGGCGCAGGTAGCCTTTGGAGCAGTTGCTGTGATCCAGAATTGACCTGTTTCTGAGTGTTTTTCAGTGGAGAACTGGTTTGTAGTGTTGTGGTTTGCTGACCTTGTAGGGACTTTGGATCCCTTAGATTATTGACATTTCATGCTCTATGCTGTAAGGCACAAAAATGTCTATAACATTTCTCCCTTGGTTATAGTACCCAAAAAGAATGGTAAATGGAGAGTTTGCATTGATTATCGAGAATTGAACAAGGCAACCTTAAAGGATCATTTCCCTCTACCTTTTATTGATCAGGTACTAGACACTTTAGCAGGTAAAAAGTATTTCTCATTATTGGATGGTTTTAGTGGGTATAATCAAATTCAGGTAGCACCTGAAGATCAAGACAAAACCACATTCACTTGTCCTTGGGGAACTTTTGCCTACCGAGTACTCCCTTTTGGATTGTGCAATGCACCCGCTACATTTCAAAGGGCTATACTAGGAATCTTTTCAGATCTGATTCATGATTGTGTAGAGGTATACATGGATGATTTCACAGTTTATGGTAATACATTTGAAGAAGCTTTGGAAAATTTGGAAAAATTACTGGTAAGATGTAAGGAAACAAATCTTTCTTTAAGTCATGAAAATTGTTTTATGATGTTTACTGAAGGGATTGTTTTAGGACATCATATTTCAGGAGATGGGATTAAGGTTGATAGATCCAAAGTTGAAGTCATCTCTAAGTTACCTGTTCCAAATTGCCAGAAGGATGTTAGAAGTTTTCTTGGGTTTACTGGGTATTACAGAAGATTTATTGAAAACTTCACTAAGATAGCATCCCCTCTTTTAAAATTGCTTACCATGGACTGTGAGTTCAAATGGGATCCCGAGTGTCAATCTGCTTTTGAAGCTTTAAAGACTAGAATATCTGAAGCACCCATCTTAAGGGGGCCAAACTAGAAACTCCCTTTCCACATTTCTACTAATGCTTCAGATACAGCTCTAGGAGCTATTTTGGGACAAAAGGATTTGATCCCTTATGCCATTTATTACACAAGTAAAAATTTGACTCCCACTGAGTTAAATTATACTGTTACAGAAAAAGAGTTCTTAGCTGTGGTACATGCGATCAACAAGTTTAGACACTACATAACCGGCTATGAAACCTTTGTCCATACTGATCACTCTGCCATAAGATATTTAATGAACAAACCTGTCACTAATGGTAGAGTTACAAGATGGCTTTTACTCTTACAAGAATTCAACATTACTGTGTTAGATAGACCTGGAAAACAAAACACAGTAGCTGATTTCTTGTCTAGAATCCAAAACACTAATGAAGATTCTCCAGTAGAAGATAAGTTTCCAGATGAATACTTGTTTGCAGTGACTACCAAGACTCCTTGGTGGTGAGCTCCAGTATTGTAGCAATAATGCTACAACTCCTGGGGCTTCCTGTCTCTTAATTTTATCAACCCGATAGTTCGTACAAACTTGGAAGCGGCGGTGCTATATGCACAAGTACTAGCTCTTGTCGCACCTGTCACTTGGTCAGCTGGCACAAGTCCGCTAGGGCTCAAGCCAACTTCTATAGGATCTCAGAAGAAGCTTGCTAATTGATGGACGAAAGCTAATCTCAAAGGAAAGCTACTTTAATTGACAAAAATGAACTGAAAGCAAATCAAAGCATGTAAACCTAGGAAACCCTAATTTAACTAGTTTGACCTCTATAGTGCAAGGAATGTAAATGCAACTTCTACCAATGCTGTCATTACCTCTAATAAGTGAGAATGCATGGATCTAAACTACTTGCATCATGAAAGTTATGTTTTTGTATTTTTCCTTTAAGTGTGTGGAATGATTGTGATTTTGTGCTAACTAGGGTTTGGTTGTGCAGATGGGATGGAGAAGGAAGGAAAGCATGGGATAGGTTGGGGAGGCTAGGAGAGGTTCCTAGGGATCCTTAGCATCCATCCACAGAGGTTCCTCGCATTCAGATGCTTAGCAACCGAGAGAGTGGCCTTCTACAGGATGGTTGTGGAGGATCCTACAGGATACTCTGTTTTCTACAGGATAGTCCTGTAGGTCTTCTACAGGATGTTTACGAATTGGATTTTTGAGGATGGATGGTTGATGGAAGATGCATGGATGGTTATGGAGGTAGGATGGGGGTCTGAAGTGACCTAGGAACTGATAGATGGAGTGATGAGATGATAGGTGGAAGGCTGACTTGGCTTGAAGGTAGTTGAGACAACAATGGGGAAGAAGGTAAGGTTACTTGGCAAAAGAGAAGATGGGAGATGAAGGAACAGACTTGGTAATGGAGGAGCTGATCTGAACGAGGCTCAGATGAACGAGGAGGTGATGAAGGTGATAGAGATGCCCTACACAATGCTTATTCAAACAAATAAATGAATTCTTGCAAACAAACCAAGTCCTAGCTAACTCAATCCAATTGTTAATGAATGAGTAAACAACAGCCTTGTTTGAAAAGAGAACCATATACATCACATGAGAAAGAACATTCCAAAAGATCTAAATGCATAAAAAACTCCTACCAATCGATTCTAAGCATAAAAAACTATGTTACCCATCAAAACCAACTACCATAACAAAGCAAGATCTAAAGAGCAGATTTTATTATGAGAATGCAGCAAAGACACATAAGGATGAACAAGGGAGGTACTGGGCGCTTGAGATGGGCCCAACCCCAAGAACTATAGCCTCCCAAGAAATATTTAGAGCTGGTGCAAAGCTGGATCCATCTTTATTAATCAAGAAATGAAAGGTACATCAAAACTGTCCATAAGGAGAGCTTGAGAATGAGATGAAAGCAAAGCTAATCCATGGCCTAAAAATCGAACTACAAGCTAGCTAACTAATGGCTAAAAAAAAATGACTAACTAGCTACAAAAATGACTACCAACTAGCTACCAAAAATGACCAACCACTAGCTAACCAAAATGAGGCCCCAAACCCTCTTATTTATACAATTTGAGGACCCAACAGTCCTCCTAAAAGTTAGGGACTTGGCTGCCCAAGACTTGTAGTTAACAACAGTCCAACTTGACTTGCTTGGCTGCCCTTGAGCTCATTGAGTTGGTGTCATTTGAACTCCGAGCTGATGGTGGAGAATTCGAGGTAAGGGTCCATAAATGAGGGGGACACCTTCCTACAAATCCTCTAGCTTGTTCTCCCACGAATTTGGCTGCCAAGTGCTCATTAAGACCTTCAATTTTGTCTCCAAGTTGACCAACAAGGCTACACAAAGCACCCATTAGACTTGTTGGCATAATGACTAACCAAATTCACTCTATTAACATAAAAATAATCAAAAACATGCAATAAACAAATGAGAATGGTGGACTAAGCCAAATTAGGAGGTTGAATGAGCCCAAATAATTGTACATTGTTGGGGCTCATCATCACCCCCCTACTGAAAGTGTTGCTCATCCTCTGAGCAACTAATCTCTCTCCTTGTCTTTGATGGCCCGGGTGGCTTCCTTGGCTAATCATCTCGTCCGATTTCTCCTTTGGATTCCCTCTTTTCAAACTTTCCTGTAGAAACTGTTCTGTCTTCCTGTAGAAACAGACTCTGTCTTCCTGTAGAAACAGACCTGTAGCTGAGTTTTGGCTTCCTGTAGAAATCGTTTCAACTGTTTTGGTCTGCTTGGTTGGGGGTTCCTTCTCCTTTCAGCTTTGCTGTGGCAACCTTCATCTCCTCCCCCTTTCTGCTCTTCTTCCTCACTGTCTGCTGCTTTTCTTACTGAGTATTCAGCCTTGTTATGAGTGCACAAGTATATTCCTGTAGAAGGCTGAACCATGATCAAATTATGTCCAAACCTTGAAATTTAAATGGCCCCTCTGAAAAATGGTAGCTGCATGCAGAGCCTCAGTCAATCTTCACTGACAAGTATATTGTCCGCACAAACCAAAGGCATGCATAGAATTCTATTATACCGGTCAGAACAAAAAATGAGTATGACATGATGGGCATGTAGCCAAAATATGAAATTCTAGAAACAAGTTTTGTCATCTCCAGCTTGGTGAAGAAATAGAATGTGGCATAGAGAAACAAGTAAAATGTTGAGGAGCCTGCAGTCAAATAAGATCTCCACCACCAGTTGTAATTTTTACGGCACAATTCGAAGTAGCACAAGATAATGGTGATCTCTACATATGTAACAATGAGGATCACAAAGACAATGAACAAGAACCCAAATATATAGTAGAAATGATGCAGCCATGTTGAAGTTAATCTGAAGAACAGTCCAATGAATACAGCTCCAAAAGGCAGCATGCCTCCAATTGGTATTGAAAAAAAAAAAATGGGCTGCATATACCAAGCTTGCTCTAGAATCTGCCTGGGGGTTTGATTGGTCTTCACTGGATCTTCAATTGTAGGCTCATTGTAGCCAAAGTAACTGCTGGCACCGAAATTCCGAACCATAAAAGGACTGAGGCAAACATAGTCTCGAAAGGAACTACATCAGCTGATTTTTTCCATAGCGGTGCATTGAGAATAAAGAAAATGCAAAAGGTAATGCCTGGAAACAAGAATGTGGTTTCAGCGTGTTCCTCATCTGTTCTGTGCTCTTGAACATCTTAGATAGACGTGACAATGCATACCCTGCAAATAAACCCATAAACACCCATAATCGTAGCATAGCTGTCATTAAACTTCCACGGCTCAATGTTTGCATCATGATCATTGCAACAATTTCGGAGAGAAATAAAACAATCATCAAATGAGTTGATGATAGAGAAACAATTAACTGATTGTGCACACTTTAGTTGAGGACGTGGAAAGTGCAGATGAACAGCAGTTCATGAGTTTCAGCCAAGCCGTCTTTAATTTCTCCGTGATTTGTGATGAGGTGGCAAAAAACATGTGCGCTAGATTTTTCAAATTGCAGTGATACATGTCTTCTTCTCTCTGTTAATTAATTGACATCCTGTTCACTGGAGTTCAACACATCTCCCACTAATTGTGCTTTTCAAATTTTCACGTGGATGACTGATCGTGATTTTTGCCTTGCTGAGTGCAATTTGAACGTGGCTCTCTTCTTGGCTGAATCCAATCATCTCATTCGTTCATACAATGCTTAGATTAGATTTATGCAATAGAAGAACAAGGTTTTGTCACGTACCTGAAGTCAAACGGCTGCCTGTGAAGCTTCTTGCTGCTGCATGCTCTGATCCTGCTGCTGCATGCTTAGTTTTTCTGGTTGCATGTGGCTGGGCTGCTAATCTTTGATTGTGTTTTTCATGTGCAGGTGTCCTCTTGCCGGATCCAAGCTCCAGACGATTGTTTCCACGTTCAAGTCTGCACATTCAAGCTGCTGTTGCTGCATCTTCACCAAACCAAAACTTCTTTTTGCCATTTCTCCCAAACGGAAAACCGGATTGAGCTGAAACTTGGTGGGCATGTTCCTACCATCATGATGCATCTCCCATATCAAATTCGTAATCAATGGATGCACGGATTTCGAGAAAATTGGAAAATGGCTGAAGATTTCAGAGCTCAATTTCTCGGAAACCGTGCATCGGAATTGGCTGAAACTGCTTGGGTAGGCTACTATCACCCATGTGCATCTCCCCATGAAACATGTTTTGAAACGGATGCACGGTTATGGAGAAAATGCAAAAATGGCTGATGGTGATGGAGGCTAATTTCTTGGAAACCGTGCACCGGAATTGCATGAAACTACTCAGGCATGTTGTCATCGACCTTGTACAATCCCCCATAAAACGGTTTGTCAAATGGATGCATGGTTCTCAAGTTATGGCAAAAACAAATTCTGCTCTATGTGTTTTTGGCTTCAAGGCATTTTGCATGTGCTTGCATGGGATGACAAAATGAATTTTGGCTGTGATGCAGGTATGGAGATGATGGAGGAGGAGTTGGAAGATTGCAGGAGGACTTCTGAACCTTTGAGGAAGCTACCATGCTTGCAAAACCACTTTTTGAAATGCATGCCTAGTTTCCCACAATTTCTACAGGAAGATCCTGTAGAAGCACAATGAGAGGCACAAGGAGGTGGAAAAAATGATGGATGAAGGCAAGGGATGGACACACAAGTGCTTGTAGGCCTAATCAACAGATTCCCACCATTAGATTCATTTTTGAGATTGAATTTGGCTCGTCCAAAGGTTCTACAGGATGTTTCCTGTAGAAATATAGAGCATCCTGTAGAAAACACAGTTTTGAGGAAAGAAGCTTAATGACATGAAAAAAATGATGGAAAAGGGGGGAGGAATGGAAACATGGATGTGGGTAGGCCTCATGGACATTTTCCAAGCCTTCAGGTCCTCCTCGGAGATCAATTTGGCTTTTTTGTAAGCTTCCTGTAGAAGACACAAAAACTCCTTTGTCTTTGATTTGAGTGCTCCTCCTCTCATGAAACGTCCTTCTGCAATGTCATTGCTGCAACATGAAATGGAGATTAGCTTTATTTTTCTTTTTCTTTTTCTCTTTTTTTTTTTGAAAAACAACTAGGGCGCCTCATGGAGGTTTTCACCCTAATTGCCTGCCTTGGGCGCCTCCAAGGGAGGTTTTCACCCAAAGATCTTACTCTCTTTTCTTTTCTTTTTTTTTCAACCCATTGACCGCCTCATGAAGGTTTTCAATCAATGAGCCAATCTAAGGCGCCTCCAAGGAGGTTTTCACCTTAGATTTCTATTTTCCCTTTTTTCATTTTTCCCTTTTTCTTTTTTCTCTTTTTTTCTTTTTTTTTTCTCTTTTTTTTTTTTTTCTACCCTACCCTACTTGAAAAACAAAATCGTTTTCAAGTATAAGAACACTTCCAATGGAGCCATGTGCACATCGAGATTAGAGAAAAAACGATGTGAAGGCTCGAAATGCATGCTTGGATAGGTATCCATATCTCAGGGACCAAATGATCTGACCTTGAAGGGATCAAACATAGCTGAGGAAGAAAGTATTGCTGCAACTTAGTGACCTTCTGAAACCATATCTCAATATAGCTTTGATATCCTTGGTTCTTTTGCTGATCTGGATCATTCTTCATGTCACCTTCTATCATGACTTTCTGATCTTCCTCTTTTTGCTGATCTTTCTCTTGAGTACATGGAGGATTTGATGGTGACCATGAGGGATCTCTCTCGATCTCTGATTTAGATCTCTTTTCTTCATCAAGTGCAGCCCATGGTTCTTTGATCTCCTCTTTGGAATCTTCTTTTGCTTTTGGTCCTTCAATGGTTTCAATAGATTCTCTCTTTTGCAACACTCTTCCTGAGCGTTGGTGAACATCATTGAGCACAAAAGGAGTCATTTGCACATGTTGTGCCTCAGCTTTGCAATTGGGTTGAGCTACTCCATTGCATGGTTTTGGAAATGGAGGTACGGGTAGCTGAGTGGGGGTGTGAAATTGAGATGGAGATGGATGGCATTGTGGTTGGGTAGGCATTTGGGGTTGCCTTGGTGGAGGAGGAGGCGATGGTTGTGGATGAGCAGGTGGTGGAGGAAAATGAGCGGGATGAGAGTTGTACTGGGGCCTCCACTCCTGATAAGGTGCATTCCACTGAGGCTGTGGCTGAGCATAAGAGTGAAATGAATGAGCAACTGGTTGGGCATAATATGGATCTGTGAAGGAACAAGGAGAATATGACCAAGGAGGAGGTGTAGACCAGGAAGGATGAGCAGGGGGACCCTAAGAAGGCATGAAGGTGGCTTGGTAAGGGTCATAATAGGTCTCGGGTGTCCCTTGTAGTTCCTGCTGGTAGGGTATGGGTCCATGTGGCCTCCTTTGGTTCATATAACAGAGTGATTCAGTGGCTCTCTTGGCTCTTTGATATGTAGCTTTGATTCTGGGCAAGGAAGGCCACTGATCTGTAGGATGGTATTCCTCACAGATGAAACACACTTCTAGGGAGTGCATTGGACATTCGTTCCTAGGATGCTTTTTAAGGCACCTAGGACAGAAAATGACCAAAGCCCTCTTGGCTTCCTCTTGCTTCTTCTGGATCCGCAAGGTATCCAGTTGCATGGCAAGAAACTGCCTCATATCACTCTTGAAATCTTTGATCTGATTTGCAAATTCATCTTTGGACAAGGGACTGCTCCCAACATTTCTGCTTGTAGCCATTTGCTTCAGAGGAATGTTTCTTCTTCTTCTCCCCTAGAGGTTCTTCAGATATGTCTTGATGTCCACCCAGGGGTTCTTACATCACAGCCATCGAAGAAGAACGTTGGCTGTGTGAAGCAGTGGGGGTGTTGTGCAATCATTTTTCTAACTTATCTCTACTCCTACAAAGCATGAAATAGATTGAACTGCAACTAACTATCTTGCGAAATTGAAATGAAAGCAGGAAAGGACTAATCTATTTTGCTCAAATGAAATTGCAAGAATGAAATGCTAGTCTACGCTTGAAATGCTAATCTACGCTTGCAAAATTGAAATGCGGAATTGAAAGGCTATTCTAGGAAAGCAGGAAATGTTAATCTATGAAAGCGAGAAATGCTAATCTATGAAAGCAAGAAATGCTAATCTACTTTTGCATAAATGAAATTGCATAATGGAAATGAAATAAACTACTTAGCAGAAGGTTGTAGTAGAAGATAGAAGAATAGCAACAATCACCAATACTCTGCCGCTTCCCCGGCAACGGCGCCAAAAAGATGGTGAGCTCCAGTATTGTAGCAATAATGCTACAACTCTTGGGGCTTCCTGTCTCTTAATTTTATCAACCCGGTAGTTCGTACAAACTTGGAAGCGGCGGTGCTATATGCACAAGTACTAGCTCTTGTCGCAGCTGTCACTTGGTCAGCTGGCACAAGTCCGCTAGGGATCAAGCTAACTTCTATAGGCTCTAAGAAGAAGCTTGCTAATTGATGGATGAAAGCTAATCTCAAAGGAAATCTACTTTAATTGACAAAAATGAACTGAAAGCAAATCAAAGCATGTAAACCTAGGAAACCCTAATTTAACTAGTCTGACCTCTATAGTGCAAGGAATGTAAATGCAACTTCTACCAATGCTGTCATTACCTATAATAAGTGAGAATGCATGGATCTAAACTACTTGCATCATGAAAGTTATGTTTTTGTATTTTTCCTTTAAGTGTGTGGAATGATTGTGATTTTGTGCTAACTAGGGTTTGGTTGTGCAGATGGGATGGAGAAGGAAGGAAAGCATGGGATAGGTTGGGGAGGCTAGGAGAGGTTCCAAGGGATCCTTAGCATCCATCCACAGAGGTTCCTCGCATTCAGATGCTCAGCAACCGAGAGAGTGGCCTTCTACAGGATGGCTGTGGAGGATCCTATAGGATACTCTGTTTTCTACAGGATAGTCCTGTAGGTCTTCTACAGGATGTTTACGAATTGGATTTTTGAGGATGGATGGTTGATGGAAGATGCATGGATGGTTATGGAGGTAGGATGGGGGTCTGAAGTGACCTAGGAACTGATAGATGGAGTGATGAGATGATAGGTGGAAGGCTGACTTGGCTTGAAGGTAGTTGAGACAACAAAGGGGAAGAAGGTAAGGTTACTTGGCAAAAGAGAAGATGGGAGATGAAGGAACAGACTTGGTAATGGAGGAGCTGATCTGAACGAGGCTCAGATGAACGAGGAGGTGATGAAGGTGATAGAGATGCCCTACACAATGCTTATTCAAACAAATAAATGAATTCTTGCAAACAAATCAAGTCCTAGCTAACTCAATCCAATTGTTAATGAATGAGTAAACAACAACCTTGTTTGAAAAGAGAACCATATACATCACATGAGAAAGAACATTCCAAAAGATATAAATGCATAACAAACTCCTACCAATCGATTCTAAGCATAAAAAACTATGTTACCCATCAAAACCAACTACCATAACAAAGCAAGATCGAAAGAGCAGATTTTATTATGAGAATGCAGCAAAGACACATAAGGATGAACAAGGGAGGTACTGGGCGCTTGAGATGGGCCCAACCCCAAGAACTATAGCCTCCCAAGAAATATTTAGAGCTGGTGCAAAGCTGGATCCATCTTTATTAATCAAGAAATGAAAGGTACATCAAAACTGTCCATAAGGAGAGCTTGAGAATGAGCTGAAAGCAAAGCTAATCCATGGCCTAAAAATCGAACTACAAGCTAGCTAACTAATGGCTAAAACAAAATGACTAACTAGCTACAAAAATGACTACCAACTAGCTACCAAAAATGACCAACCACTAGCTAACCAAAATGAGGCCCCAAGCCCTCTTATTTATACAATTTGAGGACTCAACAGTCCTCCTAAAAGTTAGGGACTTGGCTGCCCAAGACTTGTAGTTAACAGCAGTCCAACTTGACTTGCTTGGCTGCCCTTGAGCTCATTGATTTGGTGGCCTTTGAACTCCGAGCTGATGGTGGAGAATTCGAGGTAAGGGTCCATAAATGAGGGGGACACCTTCCTACAAATCCTCTAGCTTGTTCTCCCACGAATTTGGCTGCCAAGTGCTCATTAAGACCTTCAATTTTGTCTCCAAGTTGACCAACAAGGCTACACAAAGCACCCATTAGACTTGTTGGCATAATTACTAACCAAATTCACTCTATTAACATAAAAATAATCAAAAACATGCAATAAACAAATGAGAATGGTGGACTAAGCCAAATTAGGAGGTTGAATGAGCCCAAATAATTGTACATTTTTGGGGCTCATCACTTGGTATGCAGATATGGCTAATTATCTTGTTACAGGGAAGCTTCCTCTACACTTATTTCCTAATGAGAAAAGGAAAATCATTCAGGAGAGTGCACATTATTCTTGGATTTCTAATGAATTGTCAAAACAAGGCCAAATTGTATAATCAGAAGGTGTGTTCGGGAAGATGAAATGCCTGACATCCTTAAGGCATGTCATGATGAACCATGCGGCGGGCACTTTGCTGACAAGAGGACAGCCTATAAAATCCTTTCTCTAGGATATTATTGGCCTTCTCTCTTTAAAGATTCAAAGCAGTATGTTAGAAGGTGTGACAGCTGCCAAAGAGTTGGGAAACCAACTCCTTCAAATGAAATGCCTCTACAGCCTCAGGTATGCATCGAACCCTTTGAGAAATGGGCTCTAGATTTCGTTGGACCAATTAATCCACCATCAAAGCAAAAGAAGTATATACTGGTTTGTACTGATTATGTTACTAAGTGGGTAGAAGAAAAAGCATTGCCTTCTGCCACTGAAAATTCAGTTGTTCAATTTCTTTTTGAGGATATTTTCACTTGTTTTGGTGTCCCAAGGGAAATTGTAACAGATCAGGGCAGCCAGTTTACATCTAAATTGATGGAGAAGCTGATGGAGGAATATAAGATCAAGCACAGAACATCTACTCCATACCTTCCACAATCAAATGGCCAAGTGGAATCTACCAATAAAGTTCTTGAAGGCATTATCACCAAGACTGTTCATCTTCATATAAGAGATTGGGTGGAAAGGCTCCCTGAAGCCTTATGGGCCTATAGAACTACATGGAAGAACACAACAGGACATTCTCCCTATGAACTTGTTTATGGGAAGGAAGTCCTGCTCTCCATTGAGTTCCAAATCAAGACCTTCAAGATGGCAGTCCAATTGGGAATGAGCCTCTCAGAAGCCCAAAGACACAGAATGGACCAGCTAAATGAGCTAGATGAAATAAGACAAGATGCAATTCTAAGGACCGATCTAGTTCAACACCAAAGATCTAAATGGCATGATCGTCATATCAAAGAAAGAAGTTTCAGAAAGGAGATTGGGCTCTATTGTTTGATTCAAAGTTCAAAGACTTCAAAGGAAAGTTTCAAACTCATTGGCTTGGGCCATATGCGATTGATGAAGTCTTTAGCAATGGAGCAGTTCGAGTGAAAACTATTGATGAATTTCATACTCCTCTTATTGTGAATGGCCATCGCTTGAAAATCTACCAAAATCCATTCTCAAAAGAAGAGTTTGTCAAGTTGTTTAAAGAAGATTCTGCAATCAGGTTGGTGGAGAAGGATTCTTCTCCTCCATCAGCCTAATCTTTGGTTTTTGAAAAAAAAAAGAAAAAAAAAAAAAAAAAAAAAAAAGAAAAGAAAAAAAAAAGAAAAAGAAAAAAGAATAAATGTATGAGCCTGAAAACCAATCTCTAATTGGCAGTCTCATGCAGAAAACCTGAGGTGAAAATCAGGGTCACCTGACACCTCATGTTTTCCAAAAAAAAATCTCTCTCTCTTCCATCTCATTTCGCCATTTCATCCACTTCATTCACCATCTCATTCATTTAATCACTCTCACTTCACCTCATTTCTTTCCATCCATCCATCCATTCATTACATTTCATTCCATCAATAAATTTTTTTTTTAGATAACTAAAGTTATTTTGTGCAGCCGGAGGGTACCACTGCAGTTTCCGCAGCTGTTTGGCAATTCTGCAGCCATCCAACGATTCCGCAGCCCTCTGCACCTGCATAAAAAAAAAAACACAGTCTGTTTGAAAAGAAATTTACAGTTCAGAAGTCATCAACAATAAGTGGAGAAGAGTCATGCAACAACAATAAAACAATGAAGGGTTAGTGGAGAATGATCAAAGGCAATCCAAGCGCGGATATGAGGTATGATCTAAATCCTAAACTTACGGTTATCTCATTTTGCAAAGTTTCCGGGGTTATGTTTTTTGCCATTTAATGTAATGATTACCAGTCTTTCCCATCATGCGACCAAAAATCCACGTATCCCCCACACTTATCGGTCATGATCATCACGATTTTGAAACTCAATTGCGGCTGCCCCTCCATTAAGATTTTCGTACCTAAGTGACATAGACTACTGTACTACGTCTCCCTAAGTCATAATCCCGCAGCCAAGTGTGAACCTATGACCGAAACCTAAGGACCTAACCGTTTCTACCCATCATTTCATAACCCTCATACTCTCGTATCATTCCATTCACGCTGTTTCATTTCCACAGTTCCCTTATTCCGATGTGCTCACTACACTGCTACCTCAGCCATACTCTGTTTTACTTCTTCCTCTCTGCTAATTCTGATTATCAGTGAACGTATGTTACGGCTGTTACATTAGAGCCGTAAATTTACTGTGTTAAGACCACAGTTGAAGCCGTGTAACCTTTTTTCCAAAAGTCTTAGAACAGAGCCGTAGAGCCAATGGGTAAACTCTTAAGAGTAGAACCCGAGGGTTCAAAATTTCTGGAGGGATATCCTCAAGTTAAAGAGGCTTTGCAGAAAGATTGCAAATTGACAAAGGGGTGGAAAAGCAAATATGGGTGCCTGACTATAGTTTTCTAGATGAATTGAAGAATGTATGTATCAAGATCCCCTTGTTACAAGCCATTAAAGAAATTCCCATTCTAGCAAAGACAATAAAGGAGTTGAGTTTGAAGAAAACAGGAAAAAGAACCAGAGATACTAAAAGGATACATCTAGTTGGAAAAATTGCAGACATAATGATGGGTAAGATTACCATGCAAAAATATGTGGATCCTGGTAGCCCTATTGTCAAAACTCATATTAATGGGGTTGAAATCCCAAATACTTTGATTGACTTAGGAGCCGCGATCAACATCACGAGTAGACAGACCATGGATCAGTTAAAGCTTCCTAACCTTCTCTTTACACCTACTTTACTGCAGCTTGCAGATAGATCAATCATTAAACCTGATGGTGTATTGGAAGATATTCTTGTCTCTCTAGATTCTTGGGAATATCCAGTTGACTTTATGATTCTAACTCCCAAGAACAATCTAGGAGGACATCCTCTTATTTTAGGAAGACCTTGGCTAGCCACGGCTGATGCTTTCATAAGTTGTAGGTCTGGGGACATGTATATATCAGATGGTAATTCCACCAAGAAATTTAACTTGTATCCTCCAGCAAAGGCAATAACAGAAATAGGAGAAGATGAGTGGGTTGATGATGAGGATACTATTCAACCTATTCTAACCATCTCTGAAATCAGTGAGGATAGTCAAATTCTAAATACATTAGAAAATTTTGAAATACCTTTAGAATATGACTCTACAGAGTTTCAGTTAGATGCAGACATTGAATATCTCTCCTCTAGACAGATGTCTCTCTTCTCAATGGAAGAGTTTGGCAGTTCTACAGTTGAAATCCTTCCAGGAAAAACATTGAACATTAACAAAAACTTGGGAAGACCACAACAAGAAGAATTAACTAAACTGTTGCAAAAACATTCCACTGCCTTTGCATGGGAATACACTGACATGAAAGGAATCGATCCTAAGACTTGTATTCATCACATCTATATTGAAGAAAACAGCAGACCTATTAGGCAACCACAAAGAAGGATGAATCCAAACCTTAGGGAAATCGTGAAAGAAGAACTCCAGAAATTGCTCAAGGTAAACTTCATTTACCCCATTTCAGATAGCCAATGGGTTTCTTGTTGTGGGGGAAAGTATCCAACTCGGAATAACCCTAACCCACTCTAAGGGTGACAGTTCCTTAGCAACAGCTGAAAGCAAAGCTATCTAAAGTTTCTTCTTTATGACATGCAAGAGATAAAAGGGATAGATCCACTTACCGATGTCTTGCGCAAGTGGTCGATCCAATCTCCTTTGTTTGCCTCTTGCTCCCAGCTCCAAGTCTTTTCACGAGCCCAGCTACACGAGATCCTACAAATAAGACAAGAAAAGGAAACTACAAGAAGCATGCATTCATAAATGATTCAAGGATTAGCATAAATCAAAGACGCAAGTAAGACAATTCACCATTGAAACACATGCGAATAGAAGAACCTCAAATGCTTTATTAATATATGGAAGTAAGGTTCAGGCGGTGATACAACCATGAGAGGTCCAATCTAGCATCACCTTCCCGACGGAGAGAAATCTCTTCTTCACCTCCCTCAAGCAATCACCCAATACTCTCAACTGCAAACCAATAGCGATTCTTTGCACTGAATTCCGCCCTCCCAGATCCCATGGGATGAGATCCTTATATAGAGTTTTGGAGTGAAGATAAGCCAGCTTGATGTGTGACTTGTTGTCCTCTTCAACTCCAGTTGTTCTTCAGTTCTTCACTCAGAGTTTCTGTCTTCCACTTGGAGTTTTAGAAGCTCTTAACTCATCATTAGGCGAATCTTATGATCAAGTGTCTTTTTGGAAGCTTCCTGGGCATTGGCACATTGAGAAAAAGATTCCTCCACATGTCCAAGTACGCCCAACGCAGGTAGCCTTTGTTGCACTTGCTATGCAGCGCAGGTAGCCTTTGTTGCACTTGCTATGCAGCGCAGGTAGCCTTTGGAGCAGCTGCTTTGATCCAGAATTGACCTGTTTCTGAGTGTTTTTCAATGGAGAACTGGTTTGTAGTGTTGTGGTTTGCTGACCTTGTTCCTCTAAGGGTAGGAAAAACATGTTTAGGGACTTTGGATCCCTTGGATTATTGACATTTCATGCTCTATGCTGTAAGGCACAAAAATGTCTATAACAGTTTCCCCCTAAAGTATGAGGTCGTTTATCGGGTGAAATGCTTTATTAGGAGGATCCGAAGTTCATTCAATCGTCGGGAGGTGACTTGTAACAAAATACAATACAATACATTATCTTTTCATACTTTCTTTTCATGATCTAGCTGATGCGGGCATTTCCCATGATCAACTTTATAAATACATTTGCCGTACATAAATAGACGATCGTCTGATAAGAGACGGATAATTCTCTGCTTTTAATTATCATCCTTTTAGTAGGATGCTCATCTGCTGCACATGTCTATGTTTTTATCTCTTGAATCGCAGCCTGGATGGATGAAACTAGATCCGGGGTCTTCAAACTTGTCCGATCTCCACTCTAGTACAAGTCGATCCATGTGAGAATTTCTTGAAGTCGAACATGGAAAGACATCGCTTGATTACCAGTCAATGATGTAAACTGTTAACAAGCACGAGAGGAATCACCGATAATGATGATGACCCTCAAGGTACTGCAGCACAATTCACGTGGTGTGAATGTAGGATCTGACGTCGAACACCACGCAAAGTCTCCTGGTCGAAGGTCATTAATGTATACCTATCGCCGGGAGTGAGAAACTTGCCATTGAGGCATGCAAGCTTCAAAGTACTGAGGGGGTGTTCCTAGATCAACTTCTTGGATAATGAGCTGATGTCGACAAGAAGTGATCCGTCAAAGGAGGGCCTTAATGAATCCCACATCAGTGACACGGAACGGAGCTAGTGATGATGGTGAAAACGATCTGTGAAATATGATTCAGGGTGGTGGTCATGGAAAGATGAAAGATGATGTACGGTAGTGGATGGGACCCGGTTGACACTTTCTGAATGACATCTCTTGAACATATAACGACACTGATGTGATGGATCGGTAGCATTACCCCATGTATGGATGGTATGGCGAGACCATGGTGAAGGGACCGGTGAATGACAATAACCCAACCCAATATTTACGGAGGCAAAAGTGTCATGTTCAAGAGCGACTTGCTACCATTAAGCTTTGAGGTTCTTCCCAATTTTTCCCCAGTCATTTCTGACCAGTACCTCTTTATTTTTGTCAAGCTTGAGGAGGATAACATATGCTTGATCTATAACCTGCCCTTCGGGCAAGCCCATCGCTATGTTTTAACGAGCCTAGCGATAGGGAAACTCGTTCTTGTCTAAAGACAAGTTTGTCGCTATCTAATATTTTAACGAGCCCAGTGACAAAGAAAACTCAGTCCTTTTCATTTTTAGAGAGTCTGAAAAGTGTACATAAAGTAGACTCCAGGGGTCCTTTTTCGTCATCTAATCCCTTAAGTCCGAAAAAGTATAAAACAATACAGAAGGGATGAATGTTCGATATCTTTATCGAGCCGAACTAGACAAGCGCTCGATCTTTTTTTGCAATAATCCCTCAGGTCCAAAAGGATTAAAATCTAGAGGAGGGATAGCTCTTCTGGTCCTTTTAACGAGCTGGAAGGCCAAAACTCGGCAAACTTTTCATATTTTACGAGTCAGTGAAAAGAGCTCAAAGAAGACTCGTATTTTGAGGAACGAGTGATAAACAAGGATAGCAGCAGATTCCAGGTACAGGTTGGAATTTTCCATTCACGGCAGTATTACAAGGATGGCTAGGTGGGATCACTCTTCGCAACTGTTCCTCAAAATAGGTAAACAATCAAGTGGATGTGAATGATCGGCCAAATGAAAAGTGGAGGTGACGGTGCACAAACACGACCAAGGCTTTTATGGCTGATGAATTTACGGTCTCAAATGGTTATTTACCGGTTCATTTTTTCTGAATGAGCTTGAACACTGGGGGAAGCCTGCTCACAAGCTTATGTTTATTTTTTAACGAGCATGAATTTCCGCATTAAAACTGCTCGGATCTTGCGTTTATTTTTTAACGAGCATGAACTTTGCCAAAACTGCTCGTTTTTTACCAGTCATAAAGTAGTAAGGTCTCATGGAAGATTCCTATTTTTTAAGGAGCTTCATCTCCCTACGCTATTGCTCCATCTCCTCTCTTTATGCAAGCTGGG
Source organism: Pinus tabuliformis (assembly GCA_031772625.1). Taxonomy (NCBI): domain Eukaryota; kingdom Viridiplantae; phylum Streptophyta; class Pinopsida; order Pinales; family Pinaceae; genus Pinus; species Pinus tabuliformis. Next base: position 1,182,335,527 of record CM062809.1, read on the forward strand.
TATCGGCCCATCCTACGAGTTAGCGGGGTTAGTCCTACCTAAAACTAAAAAGCCGCCCGAGCTTGCATTCCAAGAGGTTTGCATGCCCCCAGGTGTAAGTCTAATTTCAAGGCTGCCCCTACTTTTCCGTTAAAAACCTTTGTTTTCAACAGGTGAGGCTTACCTCTTTCAGGTTAGCCGAAGATTGTTCTGCTAATTCTTTCAAACAGAAACTTTCTTCGGCGATGTCTATCATCAGGTTACACAAAGATGGTTACAATTTGTTGCAGCAATTGAATCCCTTTCTTTGGAGGCTGCCCCTACTTATCCTCTAAAACATTTGTTTTAAGGGGTGAGGCTTGCCTTTTATCCAAAGATGGTTACTACTTGCTGCCGCAAACGGATCCCCTTCTTTGGCAGAGCCCACTTATCTAGACAAAGGTGAGTAACGGGCCCCCGTCCTCCCACATAACTTTAACAAAAGAATCTTTTTCCAGAACAACCCCATTCCTAACAGCCCCTTCTTCCGCATGAGATCTCTTCCCGGCTCTTCTGTTTTACGAAGAAGAAGGAGGGGACGGGGTACGGACTAGTCATATTCTCCCGCGGAAATTCTACTCTACACCCAAGGTTTTTTCTGCCTCCAGAGCGGACCAGGATGCATGCCCCCTGGGTTCCGGCCCTACTTTCCTGAATCACTCGCGCTCATCAGGAAGAAGAACCGGAGGTAGAGACCTTTCTTGATCAAACAGACCATTCAGGATAGGTATGTGACTATTTGCGATGCGTGATCCCAGAAATGAAAGTTGGTCTACGAGCTTGACCATTCTTCCTTCGTATGGAAAACACATTATTCGAAAGAGTGAGGAGACTATTGCTTCCATGCAATATACGTAGTCTTGTCCAAGGAGTAGGTTATAATCCAAGGGTCCTTGGACGACCATCAAATTCATCTTGACAGCCTTCCCTTTCAGTGTAATAGGCACATTAGGTAGAATCCCTAATGGTCGACTGGTTCCTTTGTCAAAACCCGAGAGACGCCTTATCTCGGGCAGAAGCGTCGGGCAACCCAGTGCTTTCCAAGCAATAGAGGACAGGATACTCACAGATGCCCCTTCATCAATGATAGTTCCAGCCATCACCATTTTGTATATTTGGACTATAATTCTAAATGGTATACTGGCTGGTAACTGGGGTCTGCCTAGTTGGTTCTAATCAAAGGACACAACCAGGTTGCTTGGTGGTGGGACCGAATATACGGCCGGATATGATCCTGACGAAGCCCCTTCCTGCGATAAAGGAGTGGGCACATTGCCCTGATGTTCATCAGAATCGGTGTTGATGAAGAGAACCTGGACGGTGTCATCCTTACTCTCTTCGGTGAGGGTGTCAACTGAAGATGAATCCTCGGTGACTGTGGTATTGGAAGATGAAACTTCTGAAGGGAGAACCGGGTCAACTGCCGTTTCGACCTTTGGACTTTCGTCCGGTCCGGATTCAGTAGGTTCACTTTCAGTGACTGACACTTCAGCTGGCCCTATGAGCGGGGCAGCTGTATTTTCGACCAACGAAGGACTTGGCGCGAGTTTTTGGTATCCAGGAGGAAGTAGCAACGGTGCAACCGGTTGATCTTCCAAAACTCTCTTTGCTTCGTCTAAAAAGGGACAACGGCGAAGGGTGTGATTTTCTTCACACAGTTCACAGGGGAACCTCATTCCCCTTCATCGTCTAGGACCTTCACTTTCGTTGGTCGACGGTAAGCATTCGACCTGGTTGTCAGAGGTTGACGCTTCCGAACTGTGCAAACGAGGGGAGCAGTCCCTCAGTATCCAGGGAATACTGGGACAATCATGGTGGAGGTGGTCTCCTCTGCATATGACACATGGCGATTTGGGCCCGGTCCGTGCTGTGTGTGGGTTTTCGTTAGATACCTTTTGCTTGCCCCCAGGCACCTTTGGCTCCTTCTGCTTCTTTTCTTTCTTCTTCTTTTCCTTCTTCTTTTCTATGGGAGCCGCGCTTTTAGCGGCTTGATCTTTCGAAGAAGAAGGATCGGAGGAAGGCGTATAAGAAGTGGAAGGCTGGAGGGTAGCTCTAGACGGGTCTAACTGTTGACTCGACTGTTCAGGAACCGTGGTGGTCTGAACTACAGTGGTTGAGAATAGCCAAACTGGCAGGCCAATTGTCAGCCCTGGAAGCAACAATGTGGCCATGTGGGGCGCACCAACTTCTCCCCAAGAGGAGAAAGGGCTAGGGGTCCCATCATGTGGAATCCCTTTGTTGGTGTGTTCCATGTTCTCAACCTCAAGATCAACATAGGAATCAGGGGTAATTATGTTCCGTTTAAGATGAATTTTATATGACGACGCTTTAGACACAACTTGCTTTTTCACTTTTTAAGAGTCGAGAAAAAGCTAAAGATGACTCTAGTCTCCTTCGATGTATTAACGAGCCCGAAGTGACAAATGCTCGGATGGACTTTTTCAGTTATAGAGTTTGAAAAAGGCCAAAAGAAACTACTCTGGAGTTCTAGGCAAGGGTGTGCCAAACCTTTCGCGAAACCACAGAATACGTTTTACGGTACGAGTGGTCGATCTTCGTGAATGCTGTGTTCACTGCATCGCGATCAGTAGGGCGGCCGACACGGCTTCCTATGGATAAAGGCTTTGTTCCTATAGGGGTCCCCCAATATACGCGACGGTACGCGGGGGCACAAGTCCGTATTAGTGCTATCGTCCCTCAAGAGGAATCACCCACCTTCGTAGAGATCGACAGTCACTATGTTTAACGACGCCGGTTCACGTCTCTACCTAGACCTCTACTGTGTTTCGTTATGTTTCAAAGCATTGTTAGATAAATTCAGTTCTTTTTAGGTTGATCTTGCTTAGCAGTTTGCCTTTATGGATCACCACGTGATGTATGATACAACTCCTAAATGCAGTCTAAGAATGATAAGCAAGCTTTTTTCTCAATTCTTTCAACTTATGAAAACCTTAACTACTGAAGGAAAAGAAAGACATCATCTTTTCAAACAGATCATAGAGCACACACTGATGCACTTTTCCTAAATCGACATGCAAACTGTCAAAATGCACATGCACAATGCAAGTATTTCTTTTCTTCTTCCTTAATGTTGGTGTATTACAAAAAGAAAGCTGTTGTATAATTTCGAATTCGATTTCAAGCGTAAGCAAACAAGTTTTTGTCCAATAATCAAAAGAACACCTTAAGATTCACTCGTTTCAACACAATAAATACTGAAATCCGAACCATATAACGAAAGCAAATGCTCAAGCAGCTATGAACAGCAATAAACTAGCTCTTGGAATCACAACGACACTTTCTCATAGGTCTAGATCCAAGAGGTCATAGCAAGACTAGTTCACTTTCGCTATGGGAAACTGTGAATGACAGCAAGAAATACAATAAGAACAATCACGGTTTCTTCATACAACTGAGGCGGAATGAAGGCAAAGAGAAGTGGTTTCAGCTGGGTATACAGGTTGACAACAGGCTGCAAAAACAATACTGAAAACTGGGCAACAGACAGTGGGGAATCCCAGCTGCACAAGGCAAAACTGGATCAGCGCAGGTGTTGCACTGTCAATCTGAGATGCAGCGCAGGTAGCCCCTTCGGGACCTGCGTTGCAGTGCAGGTAGCCTTTGTTGCAGCTGCACTGATGAGACAACTCTCGTCTCTCTCATATTCCGACTCACAGTTTTCTCAAAAATTAACGGTTTTTGGCCAAATCAGAGGCTGTCAGTCAAGCATACACTAGAGGATGATTAAAGGAAGATGAACACTATCACAAAGAGCTAAAAAGAGTCCTTGTGGATCAGCTCTTCAAGTCATAAACATGCCCAGCACTGGGCTAGAGTAGCTGCCTTCTACTTTGCATTCGAAGGACTCGAATGCAGTTCAATTCGGTACTCTCTTTGTTTAAGAAATGAATAGCAAGAAACACAAGCTACCAACAAGACACGCTCCCCAGCGGAGTCGCCAGTCTGTTGTGGGGGAAAGTATCCAACTCGGAATGACCCTAACCCACTCTAAGGGTGACAGTTCCTTAGCAACAACTGAAAGCAAAGCTATCTAAAGTTTCTTCTTTATGACATGCAAGAGATAAAAGGGATAGATCCACTTACCGATGTCTTGCGCAAGTGGTCGATCCAATCTCCTTTGTTTGCCTCTTGCTCTCAGCTCCAAGTCTTTTCACGGGCCCAGCTACACGAGATCCTGCAAAGAAGACAAGAAAAGGAAACTACAAGAAGCATGCATTCATAAATGATTCAAGGATTAGCATAAATCAAAGACGCAAGTAAGACAATTCACCATTGAAACACATGCGAATAGAAGAACCTCAAATGCTTTATTAATATATGGAAGTAAGGTTCAGGCGGTGATACAACCATGAGAGGTCCAATCCAGCATCACCTTCCCGACGGAGAGAAATCTCTTCTTCACCTCCCTCAAGCAATCACCCAATACTCTCAACTGCAAACCAACAGCGATTCTTTGCACTAAATTCCGCCCTCCCAGATCCCATGGGATGAGATCCTTATATAGAGTTTTGGAGTGAAGATAAGCCAGCTTGATGTGTGACTTGTTGTCCTCTTCAACTCCAGTTGTTCTTCAGTTCTTCACTCGGAGTTTCTGTCTTCCACTTGGAGTTTTAGAAGCTCTTAAGTCATCATTAGGCGAATCTTATGATCAAGTGTCTTTTTGGAAGCTTCCTGGGCACTGGTACATTGAGAAAAAGATTCCTCCACATGTCCAAGTACGCCCAACGCAGGTAGCCTTTGTTGCACTTGCTATGCGGCGCAGGTAGCCTTTGGAGCAGCTGCTTTGATCCAGAATTGACCTGTTTCTGAGTGTTTTTCAGTGGAGAACTGGTTTGTAGTGTTGTGGTTTGCTGACCTTGTAGGGACTTTGGATCCCTTAGATTATTGACATTTCATGCTCTATGCTGTAAGGCACAAAAATGTCTATAACATTTCTCCCTTGGTTATAGTACCCAAAAAGAATGGTAAATGGAGAGTTTGCACTGATTATCGAGAATTGAACAAGGCAACCTTAAAGGATCATTTCCCTCTACCTTTTATTGATCAGGTACTAGACACTTTAGCAGGTAAAAAGTATTTCTCATTATTGGATGGTTTTAGTGGGTATAATCAAATTCAGGTAGCACCTGAAGATCAAGACAAAACCACATTCACTTGTCCTTGGGGAACTTTTGCCTACCGAGTACTCCCTTTTGGATTGTGCAATGCACCCGCTACATTTCAAAGGGTTGTACTAGGAATCTTTTCAGATCTGATTCATGATTGTGTAGAGGTATACATGGATGATTTCACAGTTTATGGTAATACATTTGAAGACGCTTTGGAAAATTTGGAAAAATTACTGGTAAGATGTAAGGAAACAAATCTTTATTTAAGTCATGAAAATTGTTTTATGATGTTTACTGAAGGGATTGTTTTAGGACATCATATTTCAGGAGATGGGATTAAGGTTGATAGATCCAAAGTTGAATTCATCTCTAAGTTACCTGTTCCAAATTGCCAGAAGGATGTTAGAAGTTTTCTTGGGTTTACTGGGTATTACAGAAGATTTATTGAAAACTTCACTAAGATAGCATCCCCTCTTTTAAAATTGCTTACCGTGGACTGTGAGTTCAAATGGGATCCCGAGTGTCAATCTGCTTTTGAAGCTTTAAAGACTAGAATATCTGAAGCACCCATCTTAAGGGGGCCAAACTGGAAACTCCCTTTCCACATTTCTACTGATGCTTCAGATACAGCTCTAGGAGCTGTTTTGGGACAAAAGGATTTGATCCCTTATGCCATTTATTACACAAGTAAAAATTTGACTCCCACTGAGTTAAATTATACTGTTACAGAAAAAGAGTTCTTAGCTGTGGTACATGCGATCAACAAGTTTAGACACTACATAACCGGCTATGAAACCTTTGTCCATACTGATCACTCTGCCATAAGATATTTAATGAACAAACCTGTCACTAATGGTAGAGTTACAAGATGGCTTTTACTCTTACAAGAATTCAACATTACTGTGTTAGATAGACCTGGAAAACAAAACACAGTAGCTGATTTCTTGTCTAGAATCCAAAACACTAATGAAGATTCTCCAGTAGAAGATAAGTTTCCAGATGAATACTTGTTTGCAGTGACTACCAAGACTCCTTGGTGGTGAGCTCCAGTATTGTAGCAATAATGCTACAACTCCTGGGGCTTCCTGTCTCTTAATTTTATCAACCCGATAGTTCGTACAAACTTGGAAGCGGCGGTGCTATATGCACAAGTACTAGCTCTTGTCGCAGCTGTCACTTGGTCAACTGGCACAAGTCCGCTAGGGCTCAAGCCAACTTCTATAGGATCTCAGAAGAAGCTTGCTAATTGATGGACGAAAGCTAATCTCAAAGGAAAGCTACTTTAATTGACAAAAATGAACTGAAAGCAAATCAAAGCATGTAAACCTAGGAAACCCTAATTTAACTAGTTTGACCTCTATAGTGCAAGGAATGTAAATGCAACTTCTACCAATGCTGTCATTACCTCTAATAAGTGAGAATGCATGGATCTAAACTACTTGCATCATGAAAGTTATGTTTTTGTATTTTTCCTTTAAGTGTGTGGAATGATTGTGATTTTGTGCTAACTAGGGTTTGGTTGTGCAGATGGGATGGAGAAGGAAGGAAAGCATGGGATAGGTTGGGGAGGCTAGGAGAGGTTCCTAGGGATCCTTAGCATCCATCCACAGAGGTTCCTCGCATTCAGATGCTCAGCAACCGAGAGAGTGGCCTTCTACAGGATGGCTGTGGAGGATCCTACAGGATACTCTGTTTTCTACAGGATAGTCCTGTAGGTCTTCTACATGATGTTTACGAATTGGATTTTTGAGGATGGATGGTTGATGGAAGATGCATGGATGGTTATGGAGGTAGGATGGGGGTCTGAAGTGACCTAGGAACTGATAGATGGAGTGATGAGATGATAGGTGGAAGGCTGACTTGGCTTGAAGGTAGTTGAGACAACAATGGGGAAGAAGGTAAGGTTACTTGGCAAAAGAGAAGATGGGAGATGAAGGAACAGACTTGGTAATGGAGGAGCTGATCTGAACGAGGCTCAGATGAACGAGGAGGTGATGAAGGTGATAGCGATGCCCTACACAATGCTTATTCAAACAAATAAATGAATTCTTGCAAACAAACCAAGTCCTAGCTAACTCAATCCAATTGTTAATGAATGAGTAAACAACAGCCTTGTTTGAAAAGAGAACCATATACATCACATGAGAAAGAACATTCCAAAAGATCTAAATGCATAACAAACTCCTACCAATCGATTCTAAGCATAAAAAACTATGTTACCCATCAAAACCAACTACCATAACAAAGCAAGATCTAAAGAGCAGATTTTATTATGAGAATGCAGCAAAGACACATAAGGATGAACAAGGGAGGTACTGGGCGCTTGAGATGGGCCCAACCCCAAGAACTACAGCCTCCCAAGAAATATTTAGAGCTGGTGCAAAGCTGGATCCATCTTTATTAATCAAGAAATGAAAAGTACATCAAAACTGTCCATAAGGAGAGCTTGAGAATGAGCTGAAAGCAAAGCTAATCCATGGCCTAAAAATCGAACTACAAGCTAGCTAACTAATGGCTAAAACAAAATGACTAACTAGCTACAAAAATGACTACCAACTATCTACCAAAAATGACCAACCACTAGCTAACCAAAATGAGGCCCCAAGCCCTCTTATTTATACAATTTGAGGACCCAACAGTCCTCCTAAAAGTTAGGGACTTGGCTGCCCAAGACTTGTAGTTAACAACAGTCCAACTTGACTTGCTTGGCTGCCCTTGAGCTCATTGAGTTGGTGGCATTTGAACTCCAAGCTGATGGTGGAGAATTCGAGGTAAGGGTCCATAAATGAGGGGGACACCTTCCTACAAATCCTCTAGCTTGTTCTCCCACGAATTTGGCTGCCAAGTGCTCATTAAGACCTTCAATTTTGTCTCCAAGTTGACCAACAAGGCTACACAAAGCACCCATTAGACTTGTTGGCATAATGACTAACCAAATTCACTCTATTAACATAAAAATAATCAAAAACATGCAATAAACAAATGAGAATGGTGGATTAAGTCAAATTAGGAAGTTGAATGAGCCCAAATAATTGTACATTGTTGGGGCTCATCATCACCCCCCTACTGAAAGTGTTGCTCATCCTCTGAGCAACTAATCTCTCTCCTTGTCTTTGATGGCCCGGGTGGCTTCCTTGGCTAATCATCTCGTCCGATTTCTCCTTTGGATTCCCTCTTTTCAAACTTTCCTGTAGAAACTGTTCTGTCTTCCTGTAGAAACAGACTCTGTCTTCCTGTAGAAACAGACCTGTAGCTGAGTTTTGGCTTCCTGTAGAAATCGTTTCAACTGTTTTGGTCTGCTTGGTTGGGGGTTCCTTCTCCTTTCAGCTTTGTTGTGGCAACCTTCATCTCCTCCCCCTTTCTGCTCTTCTTCCTCACTGTCTGCTGCTTTTCTTACTGAGTATTCAGCCTTGTTATGAGTGCACAAGTATATTCCTGTAGAAGGCTGAACCATGATCAAATTATGTCCAAACCTTGAAATTTAAATGGCCCCTCTGAAAAATGGTAGCTGCATGCAGAGCCTCAGTCAATCTTCACTGACAAGTATATTGTCCGCACAAACCAAAGGCATGCATAGAATTCTATTATACCGGTCAGAACAAAAATTAGTACGACATGATGGGCATGTAGCCAAAATATGAAATTCTAGAAACAAGTTTTGTCATCTCCAGCTTGGTGAAGAAATAGAATGTGGCATAGAGAAACAAGTAAAATGTTGAGGAGCCTGCAGTCAAATAAGATCTCCACCACCAGTTGTAATTTTTACGGCACAATTCGAAGTAGCACAAGATAATGGTGATCTCTACATATGTAACAATGAGGATCACAAAGACAATGAACAAGAACCCAAATATATAGTAGAAATGATGCAGCCATGTTGAAGTTAATCTGAAGAACAGTCCAATGAATACAGCTCCAAAAGGCAGCATGCCTCCAATTGGTATTGAAAAAAAAAAAATGGGCTGCATATACCAAGCTTGCTCTAGAATCTGCCTGGGGGTTTGATTGGTCTTCACTGGATCTTCAATTGTAGGCTCATTGTAGCCAAAGTAACTGCTGGCACCGAAATTCCGAACCATAAAAGGACTGAGGCAAACATAGTCTCGAAAGGAACTACATCAGCTGATTTTTTCCATAGCGGTGCATTGAGAATAAAGAAAATGCAAAAGGTAATGCCTGGAAACAAGAATGTGGTTTCAGCGTGTTCCTCATCTGTTCTGTGCTCTTGAACATCTTAGATAGACGTGACAATGCATACCCTGCAAAGAAACCCATAAACACCCATAATCGTAGCATAGCTGTCATTAAACTTCCACGGCTCAATGTTTGCATCATGATCATTGCAACAATTTCGGAGAGAAATAAAACAATCATCAAATGAGTTGATGATAGAGAAACAATTAACTGATTGTGCACACTTTAGTTGAGGACGTGGAAAGTGCAGATGAACAGCAGTTCATGAGTTTCAGCCAAGCCGTCTTTAATTTCTCCGTGATTTGTGATGAGGTGGCAAAAAACATGTGCGCTAGATTTTTCAAATTGCAGTGATACATGTCTTCTTCTCTCTGTTAATTAATTGACATCCTGTTCACTGGAGTTCAACACATCTCCCACTAATTGTGCTTTTCAAATTTTCACGTGGATGACTGATCGTGATTTTTGCCTTGCTGAGTGAAATTTGAACGTGGCTCTCTTCTTGGCTGAATCCAATCATCTCATTCGTTCATACAATGCTTAGATTAGATTTATGCAATAGAAGAACAAGGTTTTGTCACGTACCTGAAGTCAAACGGCTGCCTGTGAAGCTTCTTGCTGCTGCATGCTCTGATCCTGCTGCTGCATGCTTAGTTTTTCTGGTTGCATGTGGCTGGGCTGCTGATCTTTGATTGTGTTTTTCATGTGCAGGTGTCCTCTTGCCGGATCTAAGCTCCAGACGATTGTTTCCACGTTCAAGTCTGCACATTCAAGCTGTTGTTGCTGCATCTTCACCAAACCAAAACTTCTTTTTGCCATTTCTCCCAAACGGCAAACCGGATTGAGCTGAAACTTGGTGGGCATGTTCCTACCATCATGATGCATCTCCCATATCAAATTCGTAATCAATGGATGCACGGATTTCGAGAAAATTGGAAAATGGCTGAAGATTTCAGAGCTCAATTTCTCGGAAACCGTGCATCGGAATTGGCTGAAACTGCTTGGGTAGGCTACTATCACCCATGTGCATCTCCCCATGAAACATGTTTTGAAAAGGATGCACGGTTATGGAGAAAATGCAAAAATGGCTGATGGTGATGGAGGCTGATTTCTTTGAAACCGTGCACCGGAATTGCATGAAACTGCTCAGGCATGTTGTCATCGACCTTGTACAATCCCCCATAAAACGGTTTGTCAAATGGATGCATGGTTCTCAAGTTATGGCAAAAACAAATTCTGCTCTATGTGTTTTTGGCTTCAAGGCATTTTGCATGTGCTTGCATGGGATGACAAAATGAATTTTGGCTGTGATGCAGGTATGGAGATGATGGAGGAGGAGTTGGAAGATTGCAGGAGGACTTCTGAACCTTTGAGGAAGCTACCATGCTTGCAAAACCACTTTTTGAAATGCATGCCTAGTTTCCCACAATTTCTACAGGAAGATCCTGTAGAAGCACAATGAGAGGCACAAGGAGGTGGAAAAAATGATGGATGAAGGCAAGGGATGGACACACAAGTGCTTGTAGGCCTAATCAACAGATTCCCACCATTAGATTCATTTTTGAGATTGAATTTGGCTCGTCCAAAGGTTCTACAGGATGTTTCCTGTAGAAATATAGAGCATCCTGTAGAAAACACAGTTTTGAGGAAAGAAGCTTAATGACATGAAAAAAATGATGGAAAAGGGGGGAGGAATGGAAACATGGATGTGGGTAGGCCTCATGGACATTTTCCAAGCCTTCAGGTCCTCCTCGGAGATCAATTTGGCTTTTTTGTAAGCTTCCTGTAGAAGACACAAAAACTCCTTTGTCTTTGATTTGAGTGCTCCTCCTCTCATGAAACGTCCTTCTGCAATGTCATTGCTGCAACATGAAATGGAGATTAGCTTTATTTTTCTTTTTCTTTTTCTCTTTTTTTTTTTGAAAAACAACTAGGGCGCCTCATGGAGGTTTTCACCCTAATTGCCTGCCTTGGGCGCCTCCAAGGGAGGTTTTCACCCAAAGATCTTACTCTCTTTTCTTTTCTTTTTTTTTCAACCCATTGACCGCCTCATGAAGGTTTTCAATCAATGAGCCAATCTAAGGCGCCTCCAAGGAGGTTTTCACCTTAGATTTCTATTTTCCCTTTTTTCATTTTTTCCTTTTTCTTTTTTCTCTTTTTTTTTTTTTTTTCTTTTTTTTTTTTTTTTTCTACCCTACCCTACTTGAAAAACAAAATCATTTTCAAGTATAAGAATACTTCCAATGGAGCCATGTGCACATCGAGATTAGAGAAAAAACGATGTGAAGGCTTGAAATGCATGCTTGGATAGGTATCCATATCTCAGGGACCAAATGATCTGACCTTGAAGGAATCAAACATAACTGAGGAAGAAAGTACTACTGCAACTTAGTGACCTTCTGAAACCATATCTCAATATAGCTTTGATATCCTTGGATCTTTTGCTGATCTGGATCATTCTTCATGTCACCTTCTATCATGACTTTCTGATCTTCCTCTTTTTGTTGATCTTTCTCTTGAGTACATGGAGGATTTGATGGTGACCATGAGGGATCTCTCTCGATCTCTGATTTAGATCTCTTTTCTTCATCAAGTGCAGCCCATGGTTCTTTGATCTCCTCTTTGGAATCTTCTTTTGCTTTTGGTCCTTCAATGGTTTCAATAGATTCTCTCTTTTGCAACACTCTTCCTGAGCTTTGGTGAACATCATTGAGCACAAAAGGAGTCATTTGCACATGTTGTGCCTCAGCTTTGCAATTGGGTTGAGCTACTCCATTGCATGGTTTTGGAAATGGAGGTACGGGTAGCTGAGTGGGGGTGTGAAATTGAGATGGAGATGGATGGCATTGTGGTTGGGTAGGCATTTGGGGTTGCCTTGGTGGAGGAGGAGGCGATGGTTGTGGATGAGCAGGTGGTGGAGGAAAATGAGCGGGATGAGAGTTGTACTGGGGCCTCCACTCCTGATAAGGTGCATTCCACTGAGGCTGTGGCTGAGCATAAGAGTGAAACGAATGAGCAACTGGTTGGGCATAATATGGATCTATGAAGGAACAAGGAGAATATGACCAAGGAGGAGGTGTAGACCAGGAAGGATGAGCAGGGGGACCCCAAGAAGGCATGAAGGTGGCTTGGTAAGGGTCATAATAGGTCTCGGGTGTCCCTTGTAGTTCTTGCTGGTAGGGTATGGGTCCATGTGGCCTCCTTTGGTTCATATAACAGAGTGATTCAATGGCTCTCTTGGCTCTTTGATATGTAGCTTTGATTCTGGGCAAGGAAGGCCACTGATCTGTAGGATGGTATTCCTCACAGATGAAACACACTTCTAGGGAGTGCATTGGACATTCGTTCCTAGGATGCTTTTTAAGGCACCTAGGACAGAAAATGACCAAAGCCCTCTTGGCTTCCTCTTGCTTCTTCTGGATCCGCAAGGTATCCAGTTGCATGGCAAGAAACTGCCTCATATCACTCTTGAAATCTTTGATCTGATTTGCAAATTCATCTTTGGACAAGGGACTGCTCCCAACATTTCTGCTTGTAGCCATTTGCTTCAGAGGAATGTTTCTTCTTCTTCTCCCCTAGAGGTTCTTCAGATATGTCTTGATGTCCACCCAGGGGTTCTTACATCACAGCCATCGAAGAAGAACGTTGGCTGTGTGAAGCAGTGGGGGTGTTGTGCAATCATTTTTCTAACTTATCTCTACTCCTACAAAGCATGAAATAGATTGAACTGCAACTAACTATCTTGCGAAATTGAAATGAAAGCAGGAAAGGACTAATCTATTTTGCTCAAATGAAATTGCAAGAATGAAATGCTAGTCTACGCTTGAAATGCTAATCTACGCTTGCAAAATTGAAATGCGGAATTGAAAGGCTATTCTAGGAAAGCAGGAAATGCTAATCTATGAAAGCGAGAAATGCTAATCTATGAAAGCAAGAAATGCTAATCTACTTTTGCATAAATGAAATTGCATAATGGAAATGAAATAAACTACTTAGCAGAAGGTTGTAGTAGAAGATAGAAGAATAGCAACAATCACCAATACTCTGCCGCTTCCCCGGCAACGGCGCCAAAAAGATGGTGAGCTCCAGTATTGTAGCAATAATGCTACAACTCTTGGGGCTTCCTGTCTCTTAATTTTATCAACCCGATAGTTCGTACAAACTTGGAAGCGGCGGTGCTATATGCACAAGTACTAGCTCTTGTCGCAGCTGTCACTTGGTCAGCTGGCACAAGTCCGCTAGGGCTCAAGCTAACTTCTATAGGCTCTCAGAAGAAGCTTGCTAATTGATGGACGAAAGCTAATCTCAAAGGAAATCTACTTTAATTGACAAAAATGAACTGAAAGCGAATCAAAGCATGTAAACCTAGGAAACCCTAATTTAACTAGTCTGACCTCTATAGTGCAAGGAATGTAAATGCAACTTCTACCAATGCTGTCATTACCTATAATAAGTGAGAATGCATGGATCTAAACTACTTGCATCATGAAAGTTATGTTTTTGTATTTTTCCTTTAAGTGTGTGGAATGATTGTGATTTTGTGCTAACTAGGGTTTGGTTGTGCAGATGGGATGGAGAAGGAAGGAAAGCATGGGATAGGTTGGGGAGGCTAGGAGAGGTTCCTAGGGATCCTTAGCATCCATCCACAGAGGTTTCTCGCATTCAGATGCTCAGCAACCGAGAGAGTGGCCTTCTACAGGATGGCTGTGGAGGATCCTATAGGATACTCTGTTTTCTACAGGATAGTCCTGTAGGTCTTCTACAGGATGTTTACGAATTGGATTTTTGAGGATGGATGGTTGATGGAAGATGCATGGATGGTTATGGAGGTAGGATGGGGGTATGAAGTGACCTAGGAACTGATAGATGGAGTGATGAGATGATAGGTGGAAGGCTGACTTGGCTTGAAGGTAGTTGAGACAACAAAAGGGAAGAAGGTAAGGTTACTTTGCAAAAGAGAAGATGGGAGATGAAGGAACAGACTTGGTAATGGAGGAGCTGATCTGAACGAGGCTCAGATGAACGAGGAGTTGATGAAGGTGATAGAGATGCCCTACACAATGCTTATTCAAACAAATAAATGAAATCTTGCAAACAAATCAAGTCCTAGCTAACTCAATCCAATTGTTAATGAATGAGTAAACAACAACCTTGTTTGAAAAGAGAACCATATACATCACATGAGAAAGAACATTCCAAAAGATATAAATGCATAACAAACTCCTACCAATCGATTCTAAGCATAAAAAACTATGTTACCCATCAAAACCAACTACCATAACAAAGCAAGATCGAAAGAGCAGATTTTATTATGAGAATGGAGCAAAGACACATAAGGATGAACAAGGGAGGTACTGGGCGCTTGAGATGGGCCCAACCCCAAGAACTATAGCCTCCCAAGAAATATTTAGAGCTGGTGCAAAGCTGGATCCATCTTTATTAATCAAGAAATGAAAGGTACATCAAAACTGTCCATAAGGAGAGCTTGAGAATGAGCTGAAAGCAAAGCTAATCCATGGCCTAAAAATCGAACTACAAGCTAGCTAACTAATGGCTAAAACAAAATGACTAACTAGCTACAAAAATGACTACCAACTAGCTACCAAAAATGACCAACCATTAGCTAACCAAAATGAGGCCCCAAGCCCTCTTATTTATACAATTTGAGGACCCAACAGTCCTCCTAAAAGTTAGGGACTTGGCTGCCCAAGACTTGTAGTTAACAGCAGTCCAACTTGACTTGCTTGGCTGCCCTTGAGCTCATTGATTTGGTGGCCTTTGAACTCCGAGCTGATGGTGGAGAATTCGAGGTAAGGGTCCATAAATGAGGGGGACACCTTCCTACAAATCCTCTAGCTTGTTCTCCCACGAATTTGGTTGCCAAGTGCTCATTAAGACCTTCAATTTTGTCTCCAAGTTGACCAACAAGGCTACACAAAGCACCCATTAGACTTGTTGGCATAATTACTAACCAAATTCACTCTATTAACATAAAAATAATAAAAAACATGCAATAAACAAATGAGAATGGTGGACTAAGCCAAATTAGGAGGTTGAATGAGCCCAAATAATTGTACATTTTTGGGGCTCATCACTTGGTATGCAGATATGGCTAATTATCTTGTTACAGGGAAGCTTCCTCTACACTTATTTCCTAATGAGAAAAGGAAAATCATTCAGGAGAGTGCACATTATTCTTGGATTTCTAATGAATTGTTCAAAACAGGGCCAAATTGTATAATCAGAAGGTGTGTTCGGGAAGATGAAATGCCTGACATCCTTAAGGCATGTCATGATGAACCATGCGGCGGGCACTTTGCTGACAAGAGGACAGCCTATAAAATCCTTTCTCTAGGATATTATTGGCCTTCTCTCTTTAAAGATGCAAAGCAGTATGTTAGAAGGTGTGACAACTGCCAAAGAGTTGGGAAACCAACTCCTTCAAATGAAATGCCTCTACAGCCTCAGGTATGCATCGAACCCTTTGAGAAATGGGCTTTAGATTTCGTTGGACCAATTAATCCACCATCAAAGCAAAAGAAGTATATACTGGTTTGTACTGATTATGTTACTAAGTGGGTAGAAGAAAAAGCATTGCCTTCTGCCACTGAAAATTCAGTTGTTCAATTTCTTTTTGAGGATATTTTCACTCGTTTTGGTGTCCCAAGGGAAATTGTAACAGATCAGGGCAGCCAGTTTACATCTAAATTGATGGAGAAGCTGATGGAGGAATATAAGATCAAGCACAGAACATCTACTCCATACCATCGAAAATCAAATGGCCAAGTGGAATCTACCAATAAAGTTCTTGAAGGCATTATCACCAAGACTGTTCATCTTCATATAAGAGATTGGGTGGAAAGGCTCCCTGAAGCCTTATGGGCCTATAGAACTACATGGAAGAACACAACAGGACATTCTCCCTATGAACTTGTTTATGGGAAGGAAGTCTTGCTCTCCATTGAGTTCCAAATCAAGACCTTCAAGATGGTAGTCCAATTGGGAATGAGCCTCTCAGAAGCCCAAAGACACAGAATGGACCAGCTAAATGAGCTAGATGAAATAAGACAAGATGCAATTCTAAGGACCGATCTAGTTCAACACCAAAGATCTAAATGGCATGATCGTCATATCAAAGAAAGAAGTTTCAGAAAGGAGATTGGGCTCTATTGTTTGATTCAAAGTTCAAAGACTTCAAAGGAAAGTTTCAAACTCATTGGCTTGGGCCATATGAGATTGATGAAGTCTTTAGCAATGGAGCAGTTCGAGTGAAAACTATTGATGAATTTCATACTCCTCTTATTGTGAATTGCCATCGCTTGAAAATCTACCAAAATCCATTCTCAAAAGAAGAGTTTGTCAAGTTGTTTAAAGAAGATTCTGCAATCAGGTTGGTGGAGAAGGATTCTTCTCCTCCATCAGCCTAATCTTTGGTTTTTGAAAAAAAAAGAAAAAAAAAAGAAAAGAAAAAAAAAGAAAAAGAAAAAAGAATAAATGTATGAGCCTGAAAACCAATCTCTGATTGGCAGTCTCATGCAGAAAACCTGAGGTGAAAATTAGGGTCACCTGACACCTCATGTTTTCCAAAAAAAAAATCTCTCTCTCTTCCATCTCATTTCGCCATTTCATCCACTTCATTCACCATCTCATTCATTTAATCACTCTCACTTCACCTCATTTCTTTCCATCCATCCATCCATTCATTACATTTCATTCCATCAATAAAAAAAAAATTTAGATAACTAAAGTTATTTTGTGCAGCCGGAGGGTACCACTGCAGTTTCCGCAGCTGTTTGGCAATTCTGCAGCCATCCAACGATTCCGCAGCCCTCTGCACCTGCATAAAAAAAAAAACACAGTCTGTTTAAAAAGAAATTTACAGTTCAGAAGTCATCAACAATAAGTGGAGAAGAGTCATGCAACAACAATAAAACAATGAAGGGTTAGTGGAGAATGATCAAAGGCAATCCAAGCGCGGATATGAGGTATGATCTAAATCCTAAACTTACGGTTATCTCATTTTGCAAAGTTTCCGGGGTTATGTTTTTTGCCATTTAATGTAATGATTACCAGTCTTTCCCATCATGCGACCAAAAATCCACGTATCCCCCACACTTATCGGTCATGATCATCACGATTTTGAAACTCAATTGCGGCTGCTCCTCCATTAAGATTTTCGTACCTAAGTGACGTAGACTACTGTACTACGTTTCCCTAAGTCATAATCCCGCAGCCAAGTGTGAACCTATGACCGAAACCTAAGGACCTAACCGTTTCTACCCATCATTTCATAACCCTCATACTCTCGTATCATTCCATTCACGCTGTTTCATTTCCACAGTTCCCTTATTCCGATGTGCTCACTACGCTGCTACCTCAGCCATACTCTGTTTTACTTCTTCCTCTCTGCTAATTCTGATTATCAGTGAACGTATGTTACGCCTGTTACATTAGAGCCGTAAATTTACTGTGTTAAGACCACTGTTGAAGCCGTGTAACCTTTTTTCCAAAAGTCTTAGAACAGAGCTGTAGAGCCAATGGGTAAACTCTTAAGAGTAGAACCCGAGGGTTCAAAATTTCTGGAGGGATATCCTCAAGTTAAAGAGGCTTTGCAGAAAGCAAACTGTCTCCAATGCATCCAGAAATTCAGAGGTTACCACAAAGAGGTTACGAAGGCCTTTGCACGTTCCTTCAGAGACAAAGACAATCAAGTGGAGATAGGGGACCTAAAGTTTACAGTCACTGAGAGCAGTATAGCACAGGCCACTTCACTTCCACAAACTGGAGAAAGATGGTTTAAAAACAGATCAGTACAAGACCAATAGTGGAAGCAAATCTTAAAGAATCCAGGTATGGATACCAGCATTTTTACAAAAGGGATTCCTGTTACTTATGTCAAGGAAGAATGGACAACTTTACTTTTATTAGTGCAAAAATTCTTTACTTGTGAGGGAAGGTTTGGAGTTTTATATGTTTACCATGCCAAAGTCATGATGCATTTCTTAGGAGAAGATATTAACCTTCCATATTTTCTACTCTCAATTCTTAGAAAAATGTGTTCAATTGTCCAAAGGAACCCAAGAAACATTGAATCACATCTGTATCATCATGGTATTGTTAAGATGCTAGTTGAGGAACAGTTGAAAGCAAAAAGAGATACCTGGGAGAGATTTCTTGTGAGAAACCATTTTGAAGAAGCAGGAGAAACCTCTGTGCCTAGAAAGAGTAGAAGAAAAAGAAAAGAGGCTACCCCTGAAACTGTTGTCCAAGAGGAAACTGTCCAAGAACAGATTGAAGAAGAAACTGATGTACATCATTCTGAACATGAAATTGATCTTGAGCCTGCTATGGACATTGATCAAACAGCTCAAAGAGTCATCACAGAAACCCTTTCAGAACTTGCCCAAGAAGTTGCTCAAAAGAGAAAAGAGAGTAGGAAGAAACAAAAGAAAGATAAAGGCAAAGCTGTAGCCCAAGAAACTTACGCTACTCCTGAGAACTCTAGTGAAGAAGATACTCAGCCCTTAGCACAAAGGTTGGCCCAACTCCATGAAACTGCCCTTTCAAAGAAGGTGGAAAAACAAAAGCAAAAAGCACAAAAAGAAAAACAGAGCACCACCACCGTGAGAAGAAGCAGCAAGTTACAAAGAAAAGTGGGGGCCACCGAGAATAAAAAGTCACTCATCATTGACTTGAGCACACCTGAAAAGGTTGCTACAAGTCCTGACTTTGAGAAAAGCCCTCCACACGCTGAGTATGTTGAGACCAGTCCTCCACGTGAGGAAAGTCCTTTTGAGCATGAACCTGAATATGAACATGGATCCGAATTTCAGTAGGAGCCTAGTCCAAAGAAGTCACCTGAGGTTGACCCAAATCAGCAGAAAGTTTATAATTACCTGGAGACATTAGAACAAGCAGCTGCTGGTCCAAGCACTGTTCAACCTTTGGAGCAGCAAGTTCAATCACTGAAGCAAGAAATATTTGAGCTGGAGGTACTAAATCGCCACATCAAACAAGAAAATGAAAAACTGAAGATACAGAGCAATGTGGACAAGATGGTCCAAGATAACACCATGCTTCATATGGGCCTGTGGCAAAAGGAAAACAAAAAGCTCAAGAAGAGATGTAGGAAATTAAACAGAGCTTTGATCAATCTAAAATTCAGGTGTTTGATGAAAAGACCAAGAATCAATGTGGCCACACAGAAAAAGAAGAGAAGGTCGGATGTCTTAGCAGAGGCATCTCAGCGGGTGGACTGAACAATTTTTTTGATTGCATGAGGACATGCAATGCCCTCGTAGTGGGGGTATGTAGAGCCTCTACTTTGCACTTGATTATTCATCATTACCTACAGTTTTCCCTCACTCATCTCTCTCTTTTGCCTCATTTTCCTTGCAAACCAACCCAGATCATTACATTTAATGTCTTTAAGCATGATTAAGTGAACTTTGCTAATGTGTGATTGTTTTGTTTAGATTTTGACATATTTACAGAGATTCCGCAGCTGTCTGGCAATTCCGCAGCCATTCAGCGATTCCGCAGCCTTTTTGTTAATCTCAAGGTTCCACGTGTCATTTTGCAAAACGAGCCACATGGGCATGTAGGGATAAAGGTGCTCGAGGTTCCTGTGCTGTTAGTTCGGTCAGCCACATCATCTACACCTCCGGTCAACGAGGGTCAAGCCACGGTCAACAAAGGCAGCTTAAATGGTGATACGTAAGCTGTTGGGTCACGTCAATGCAACTGGTGACTTTTCCGTGTTACACAGGTTGTGGAAGACATAATCCAACTCTAGATTCAATTCCCATAACGACCAGAACCTCCAGCTCATCCACGAAGCTCATGACGTGTTGCTGAACCTTTATTATGCATGACAGATTAGTTAATTTTCAGTTTCTAGCTTTACGCATTAGGCAATCGTTTAGATGCCTATAAAAACTAGCATTTTCATACGCTTAATGTTACTTTTTAGTTGCTGTGTTTTATGAACTTGTTATAATTTTAGTGCGTTTCAAGACTCTGTTTTAATAGTGATGTTCTAGCACTCTTGACTGTAATTTTCTGCACATGGAGTAATAGAAGCAGTGTTGTTCTGAAGTTTTCAAATCTTTGAGTCTTCTTTGGGTATTATGAAAGGAGGGCCCCTGTTCATGACTGCCCTTGTATAGTATTTCATGTTTATATTCTTGCTATTTCTTTATTTTCCATTCAGCATTTCCTTTTCTTGAAACATGTACAGCTCAATTCACTTTCATTGTTATTTCATTTGCAGCATTCATTTTGACTGATCAGATTTGTTTTTCTGCAGGTTTTTAAACCCGGGATTGTTTTTGTGTTTATGTGTTTGCTTTATATCTAGTGGTAGTTTCAGTTGACAGATTCAAAGTTGTTGCCATTACTTTCATAGCTAATTTTTAGTTTAATTTCTCAAAGTTGTCTGCTAACATATGAATGGTCTCTTTATCACAAATTGTTTATCTTTTAGAGATCAGAATACTGATAAATTACAGCTGACTTTGAGTACTTTTTAGACTAATCTTTAACTACTTTCTAATCATGCTTTACATAGTACCATATGATAGAAGCAGAGAGTTAGAAAGAGCAAAACATTATAACTAGTCTTTAAAGTAGATTTTTCTCATTTTTGATTACTTTTTAAACTCATCTTTAGCTACTTCTTAATCATGTTTTACACAGTACTATGTGTCAGAAGCAGAGAGTTAGGAAGAGATAAACATTATCATTGGTTTTTAAAGTGATTTTCTTACCTTTTATTTGCAGCAGCATGAATGGTGTCTAATGCCATTAGAAAGTGGTTCTTTGCTTTCAGTTCATTTCAAGTTATTTATTTATTTCAAGCTTTTCCTTTTCAGCAAGTAGTTAGAAACCACTAATCACACACCCTCACTCATCTAGAATTCACCTTACACACACTATCACTCATCTGTTTATAAAAACATCACTCCATGTTAGGAAGATAAATTAACCACAAACAACACCCCAAACGACAAAAAGCTCTAAGAGGTTGCTTAAGTACATATAGTACACCTTCACTTCATCAGCTTACGAGCCCCGGGTTGACAATTAATGACATCAATTTAGGAACACTAAATTGACTAAACACAACTACTTCTAGATACTCTAAATACGTACTTTTAATATTGAAGATAGTTACTAAGTTAATGATTCATTCACTTGCGAAATAACTGGAAATAATATGCAGGGAAGTGATTCACTGTTCGTTGCAAACAAATCATTAAATCAAAGTGCAGGGAACTACATGAACTGGTGTAGGAAAGAGTTCATTACACGATCCGATCGAAAACGAGTTAAAACAGAGATTGAGAATAAAGGAAATGCAAGAAAAATATTTCATAAACGAACTAAATAGAGCTAACTCTAAAACCACAGATGCGTTTCACATGTTAGCTACAAAATATATTTTAAATTAGAACTTGAAAAATAATGATTAAAACTATAACATTACAGAGCTGCAAAAGCAATATCCACACCATCTTTCTGAATAACGAAAGCGAGAGGGGTAAATGAGCAGGGTTGGTTGGGCCCTAGCCAACGAGATCATCCCCCTTATTAGGAATGAAAGAGCTCAGAACTTCAAATATACATCGAAGATAAATTAGATGTTGTGTATGCAAATCATGGCAGTTCTCTTATATTACTCGATTCGGCAAATATACATAACAGAGTAGTCCAACCCCAGAGCTGAGGTGATACCGAGATTAAATAAAACAAAATTAAAATCGATGGTTCACTAGCCTTTTCCTACTTATGATCTATATCTTATATATCCTTTTAGCTCTAGCTGTTTTCACTAATTACCAGCATTGCTTGTTCAGGACTTTCAGCCGAACAAACTTAGAAACTAAAATTACAAACTTGGCCAGTAGTTATACTACACATGAATTTTGCTTGGCTGTAACCTAACTTTCGAAAGTACTCCCTGACTACATGCCACCTATTATCCTGCTTCAATTCATCAGCAGCAAGACTTAGATTCAAGGATTGAGACCTATCCTCACGGATGATTTGGCTTCTCGGAAATGTCAGATAGTCTTCATGTCAGTGCAGGAATCTACGTGCACTAGCCACACTCGTTCATAATTAATAATAAGTTCCATGATTACTCTAGGAAATTAATATGATTTATAAGAGGTATGTAAATAGGCATGGAATCCATATAAAATGATTAATAAAGTGTTGTAATAAATCTTAATATAAAATATGAGCAAGTGCAGGAATGGGTAACTATCTTGTACTAGTGCAAGAAAGAAGGGTCTTTATTGAGGTGAAAAAGAGGTTGATATTTATGGAAATGGGGTAGAAAATAGGGCAATTTAGGATACCAACAAAAATTGAGTTTGAAATGATTATGTTGGGGTTGTTAAGATATTTTTTGGGCATAGACGTAAAGTAGACAGAAAATGAATTTTGTATTTCTCAAGAAAAGTATGTAGCAGATATTTTGGAGATGTTTAATATGCACAACAACAAGCCCAAAACAACTCCAACTTTCATGGGGTTGAAGTTGATCAAATAATATTGTAGCAGCAATGTCAATCCGACATTATACAAAAGTATTGTGGGAAGCTTGATGTATTTCACTGCCACTAGGCCAGATATAATGTATGCACTAAGTTTGGTGTCAAGGTTCATGGAGACACCCAAGGAGATGCATTGGAAAGCAACAAAAAGGATTCTAAGGTATATAATTGGGAAAAAATAGTATGTTATTGTCTACACTGCAACAAATGATTTTAGGTTGGTTGGTTACACTGACAGTGACTAGGCATGAAGTATCAATGACAGAAAAAGCACATCAGGATATGCTTTTCATTTGGGTTATGGAGTTTTTTTCATGCACGTCAAAGAATTATTTGATGGTGTCATTGTCAACAATAGAATCTAAATATGTCACCGCAACAACAACAACATGTCAAGCAGTTTGGATTAGAAGGATGTTGAGGGATCTATGCCACGACCAAGAGGGAACAACAACTATTTTCTGCAACAACACTTCCGTAATTGCACTATGAAAGAAATATGTTTTTCACAAGAGGACCAAGAACATTCATGCTAAATATCATTTTATTAGAGATTTAATTAGCAATGGTGAGATTGTGTTGTAGCACTGCAGGTCATAGGAATAATTTGATGATATTTTCACAAAGTCATTGACAGGTGAACATTTTTTTTTTATCTCAGAGATTATTTGGGAATTTTCAATGGTGGAAGTTATGATTAAGGGGGAGTGTTGGAAAATTAATCCCAACCACCACATTAATTAGACTGACAACAACCATACGTGTGGAACACCTTAACTGCAGGATGCGATTTTGTTTGTAGGATGAAGGAATGAAGCTCTGAGAAGAAGTAAAAACCAACCATTTTGCAACACATAAGATAGTTAAAGCACTTAATGAAGTATTTTGTTATGCTCTTAACCTGCAAAGCGTTACCCAAACATAGAATTTGCGAAGAAAAGATACCGAGAACACAAAATATGCGAAGAAAATATACCCAGAGCACAAAATAGCAATGATTTTATTATCCAGAGAGAAATGTTCACAGGCCTCTTCGAGGGGGCAACCTCCAATAGAGCAGAGCTCGATTACAAAACAAGACACAATGCTCCTCGCAGGGAGTCTCTATCCTTTATATATGACTCATACATGCAATACCACGAGCCAATATCGTGGATTTTATTAATACCATCTATCTAATACTACCGCCCATTTACCATCTAACTAATACTACCGCCCATTTGCAACTAATTGTGGTCCCGTCATTAATTGCAGGTTAACCACTTACAAATATTAATATGGGCTTTATTGACTCTTGACTATGACGTGATCCCATGACATAAATAAGGGGGTTAGGGTGGGACCCTAACATGCCCTCCCCCTTAAGACTAGCCTTGTCCTCAAGGCTGAAGCTGCGGAAACTACTGAAGAATAGCGGCTGGTTCCCAAGTTGCATCTTCCGGCGAGGTGTCTTTCCATTTGACGAGGACCTCCTTAATCATGCGGTCGCGCAGGTGCTTGTCTCGTGTGTCTAGAACCTGTTCAGGTTGAAGCCAGATTGATCCTTCTTCATCCAATTCAGGTAGACTGGTTTGAACTCGGCAATTGTTCCCAATCACTTTCTTGAGGCACAATACATGGAAAACTGGGTGGATTTTTGCTGTAGGTGGCAAAGCCAGCTTGTAAGCCACTTCTCCAATGCGCTGAAGTACTTGATATGGTCCGTAGAATTTTGGAGAGAGCTTTTGACATCCCTTGTCTTTGAGTCATGTTTGCTTATATGGTTGCAGCTTCAAAAAGACCTGATCCCCTTCTTGAAATTGGCGCTCTGAGCGATGTTGGTCAGCCTGTTGCTTCATACGGTTCTGAGCTTGATGAAGATTCTCGCGCAGGTGGGCGAGCATGGTTGCACGGTGTTGTAAGAGTTGATCCACTGCTTGTACTTTGGAGCACCCCGTGAGATAAGAAGTAGGGGACGGCGGAAGTTGTCCATAGACTGCTTCATAGGGAGTCATTTTGGTGGTGGCATGATAGTTGGTGTTATACCAACATTCCGCCAGAGGTAACCACTGTACCCAAAGGTGTTGTTTTTCTGAAGTGAAACACCTAAGGTAGGTTTCTAGACATTTGTTGACGGCTTCGGTTTGACCATCTGTTTGCGGATGATATGAAGTACTGTGTTTGAGTTGAGTGCCTTGTATTCTGAAGAGCTCTTGCCAAAAATTACTGGTGAAGATTGGGTCGCGGTCGGACACAATAGAAGTGGGCATGCCTTGGAATTTGAAGATTTGATCCATGAAAGTTTGAGCAACCAAAGTAGGTGTGAATGGTTGGGGTAGAGCGCAGAAATGAGCATACTTCGATAGTCGGTCCACAACCACCATGATGACTGATTTGTTCCCAGACTTTGGAAGACCTGTAATGAAATCCATGGAGACCTCCATCCAAATTGATGCCGGAATGGGCAATGGTTGTAATGTGCCTGGTGTGTTAACGGTTTCCCCCTTGTGGCGTTGACAGACGTCACATTCTGCTACAAAAGTAAGGATGTCCTGTTTCATGCCGGTCCAAAAAAATGATCTTCTGGTGCGAGCATATGTCTTCTGAAAGCCCGAATGTCCTGCAATGGGAGAGGAATGCAATTCTGCCAAAATGCGACTTTTGAGGGTGGATGTTGGTGATATGACGACTCTGTCCTTGTAGCGAAGAATATCATTCTGCCACGAGTAGCCCTTGCTGGAATTAGGATCTGCCTGTAATTGAGAAATGAGTTGGGAGAGCCCCGGATGTGAAAACCATTCCCCGCAATCCTCTTCAATCCAGTCTGGAATGGGGAGGGATATTGCAAGCAGAGTACTTTCCTCCTCAAATTGGCGTGACAATGCATCTGCTACCCTGTTGTCTTTCCCTTTCTTGTAAATGAGCTCATAATCATAACCCAGCATTTTGGCTAACCATTTATTTTGTTGGGGGCAAGATAGGCGTTGCTCCAAAAAATATTTAAGACTGTGATGATCTGTGTGGATCTGGAAACGTCGCCCCAACAAGTAAGGTCGCCAGGTCTCAACTGCATGTAAGATGGCCATCATTTCCTTCTCATAGGTAGATTGGCCCAAGTTCTTCCCACTTAGTTGTTGGCTGGTGAAGGCCAATGGTCGCCCTTCCTGCATTAAGACAGCTCCAATACCTGTTCCCGAAGCATCAGATTCAATGACAAATGTTTTGGTGAAGTCCGGTAGTGCTAAGACCGGAGTGGAACACATGGCTGTTTTGAGAGCGGTAAATGCCTGTTGTGCTTCTTTGTTCCAGAAGAAGGAATTTTTCTTTAGAAGTTGCGTCAGGGGCTTCGCTATGCGGCCATAGTTGCGGACAAATTTACGATAATAGCCTGTGAGACCCAAAAATCCTCTCAAGCTTTTCAAGGTCTTAGGTTGAGGCCATTCTTGCATTGCCTGGATCTTTTTGGGATCCACCTTGACACCTTCACGGCCCACAATGTGGCCTAAATACTCAACTTCTTCCATGCCAAACGCACACTTAGACATTTTGACAAATAGTTTATGCTTGTGGAGAAGTTGCAAGAGGATATCTACATGCTGAAGATGTGCCGCCCAAGTTCCACTATAGATGAGGATGTCATCAAAGAAGACCAAGACAAATTTTCTGAGATATGGTTTGAGGTGGTGATTCATAAGGCTCTGAAAAGTAGAGGGGGCATTACAGAGACCAAATGGCATGACCAAGAACTCATAATGGCCTTCATGAGATCTAAAAGCTGTCTTGGGAATGTCGACTTCCTTCATGCGAATTTGGTGGTAGCCTGAGCGAAGATCCAATTTAGTGAAGAATTGAGCCCCATTGAGTTCGTCCAGCAAATCGTCAACCACTGGGATGAGAAATTTATCTTTGACTGTTAACTTATTGAGGGCCCTGAAGTCTGGACACATCTGCCACTCCCCATCTTTTTTGAGGACCATGACGACTGGAGATGAGTAAGGACTAATGCTAGGACGAATGACACCTGCTTCCAACAATTCCTTGATGATTTTTTCTATTTCATTCTTTTGGGTGAATGGATGTCTGTATGGCCGCACATTTGGGGGTTGGGCCCCTGGAACCAATGTGATGCTATGATCATGTTCCCCTCGCGAGGGTGGAAGTTCATGAGGTTTGTCAAAGACCGTCCGATGTTTATTCAAAATCTGTTGCATCTCAGGATGAATTGGCGAAGACATGGTGTCTACTACCTGGATGGCATTAAATTGAGCTACTACTCCATGATGGCCCTTTTTTAACAATTTTTCCATACGATGCGAGCTTATGATAGAGGGGGCTCCCGCTTGTAGTCCACGGAGGGTATGTGTGTAGTCGTTCTGCTTAAAACTCATATATAACTCCTGGAAATCCATTGTGATTGGCCCAAGAGTGCGGAGCCATTCTGCACCTAGGACAATGTCGCACCCCCCATGTGTATTGCAAACATGTGGGTTTTCAATTGATAATACCCCATTTGAATTTTGACATTTTCACAGCGACCTTCACATTTCATTGTGCCCCCATCTGCAATCTCGACTTGGAAGTTAGAAACTGCTCGGACATAACAATGTGCTGCTTCAGCGATCTTTTGGTGGATGAAATTATGGGTACTTCCACTATCAATCAAGACTATTACTGGGCGATGTTTAAGAAAGCCCCTGATTTTGAGAGTTTGAGGGGAAGAAATTCCTGCCAATGCATGTAGTGAAATCATTGGTTCATCAGATACCATCTCCTGTTGTTTATCTTCTTCGGTCACGTCTGGTTCCTCAAGTGGTGGATCTTCCTCGGTGGAGCTGTAGTCAGTGGCATCTATTTGAAAAAACTTGTGCTCTTTGCATTTATGACCCGGGGAATATTTTTCATCACAGTAGTAACATAGTCCTTGCTTCCTTCTTTCGGCCATTTCTGCAGGTGACACCTTTTGAATCTTAAGTGTTTGGGTCATATTGGGAGCCTGTGAGGGACGACCTTTAGCGGGGAAGTTGGGGCGGCTGGATTGGGCTGTTAATGCCCGTTCCACCTTACGGGCTACCTGGCAAGCCTCGGTCCATGTGGGGGGGTGGTGGAGTAGAACCTGAGCTTTGATGGCTTCTTTAAGACCGCTGATAAAGCATTCCATGTAGAATTCATCTGTGAGACCCTTAGTGCGGAAGGCTAAGGCTTCAAAAGCGGTCATATATTCATCCACTGTACCCGTCTGTCGGAGCTTAGTGAGACGCCCCAAAAAAGAGTCTTCCTGTTCAAAGCGATTTCGAAGAGCTTTGGCAAATTGGCCCCAATTCTGAAATTGTGCATTGCAACATTGATACCATTCCTTCCATTGCCATCTTTCACTGTCCAAGTACATGGTGCCCACCATAAGCTTAGTCCCCTCATCTATGATATGATTCAATTGAAAATACTGCTCCATTTGTGCTAGCCATGCGGACGTGTGAGAACCGTCAAATTTATGCATATCCAACTTGGGAGGTCTCTGATTGGGTGGTGGATGGGTGTGCCAGACGTGAGGAGAGTGGCTAGACTCCCCCTCATGGTATTCATGACCCTTATACGCCTCCTCGTGGGCTGGTTCCTTGCCCTTGTCCTGTAGTTGGAGACTTATTCCTTTAAGCTGATTTTCGATCCTTTCCACCGCAGTGTGGAGGGAGTGCACATGCTCTTCAATTTGGTCTATCCTTTCATTGGCCATCGCTTGAGCGCGAGTTTCTACCATACACCCGCCTGACGAAAATTTGGGACCGCCTAAAAATTTTTACTAAGAATTGAATGGTACCACCTTGCTCAGCTCGTCGTCCTGATTCTGATGGGCTAGGTCACCAATAAGTGCCACAGAAGATCTCAGACTTTTTTTTTTTTTTTGGAAAACTCCTAACGGAGTTTTACTCCTCCCTGATCAATACTGCAGTCGCCAAATCCTCAAAATGTCAATGCTGCCAAAAGTCCTGCGAAAATTATATCCAGGTACAGGAACCCTTCCCAACTACTCCGATCTGGCGAATCTGAGAGATCTGAATGGTGGAACAACTACTACTGCTGATCTGGAATATCCGATCTGGTGGATCTGAGAGATCTGAATGGTGGAACAACTGCTGCTGCTGATCTGGAATAGATGATGTGTGATCCCCCGATAGAAAGGGAACTATGTCTTGGGGAGTGTCAGGTGCTACAGATCACAATATACATAAGGGTCTGACAGTAGTACTCGGCCCAATGTTTCAAGGCTCTAACTAAGGAGGATCGACCGTACCCTTAGCCGTACAACCCGACTACCCTATCGTACGGGCGAGTAATCTCTCCAAGTGCTATTCTCGGTGTATTGTAGCCACAAGACGGCCGAAGTTTTATCTATCGCGAGGTTTCAAGGGAGCTAGGGGGCTTCCTATATACCCAGAGGGTACGTGGAAGACAGTCCGTGCGCGGTTCTGTCTAATGCGCTACTACTCGAAGGGGTACCCACAGGGGTTACAAGGGAGTCCAACAGACGTGACCACCTCTTGTATTTCCTGCGTGCATGCCTCCCCAAATCCGCAGGTTTATGCGCTTAACGACAGATCCCGTGGTTTAAAGACGCCGGAACACGTCTCTAGCCTAAAAAAAGATTTGCTAAAATTTGGAGATCCCACCGAGCCTTGGAAAGTTCTCTGATACCACTTGTTATGCTCTTAACCTGCAAAGCATTACCCAAACATAGAATTTGCGAAGAAAAGATACCGAGAACACAAAATATGTGAAGAAAATATACCCAGAGCACAAAATAGCAATGATTTTATTATCCAGAGAGAAATGTTCACAGGCCTCTTCGAGGGGGCAACCTCCAATAGAGCAAAGCTCGATTACAAAACAAGACACAATGCTCCTCGCAGGGAGTCTCTATCCTTTATATATGACTCATACATGCAATACCACGAGCCAATATCGTGGATTTTATTAATACCATCTATCTAATACTACCGCCCATTTACCATCTAACTAATACTACCGCCCATTTGCAACTAACTGTGGTCCCATCATTAATTGCGGGTTAACCACTTACAAATATTAATATGGGCTTTATTGACTCTTGACTATGACGTGATCCCATGACATAAATAAGGGGGTTAGGGTGGGACCCTAACATATTTGTAAATACGTATGGGTAAACATTTACTACTCAATGCTTACTTGTAATCCGCAACCTCTACAAGTTCAAAAAATCACTCATTTTGTATAATTGCCCATCCCGTGTCTTAACTATTTTCTCTATCATGTATTAATGAGTCAAAGTTGTATGTTTTGATAAATATGAATGTAAAAGTCATTTTCATAAGGGAGTAGAGAGTCGAGGGTGTAAGTCTGAAAGGTGAAGAGAAAATCGTGGAGCAAATTTTGGTGGGCGCGTGAAAACAAGAATTACTTTGTTTTACTGTGTGTTAGTCTACAACCTCTAATGAAGTGTAAATCACCATAAGAATTTTTATTTACATGGTGAATGAGCTGCAATCTCATATGAATGTATTTTCATGCATTAGAAATATAATCTAAAGTCTTATTGTGTTTCTCCAAGCTTTTACTTTGTTTTACTTGGTTTTGTCATGAGTAAAGTTTTGTGTTATTTAAGCCTCTAACCAATTCTGATTTGCTTGCTGCAACTGGAGATTTGAATTCTGCAATTGATTTATTGAGGGATACTCCTCTCCTCTGCCCCCTATAAAATTTTTAACAATAAGAAAGGGGTTCAGTGAAGCAGATCTTGAAACTAAGTCCATATCTATTACAAAATGAAATCGAGAAATTGTGCTAATGAAAGACTACATAGATTGAATACCCATAGATAATATGAAAATATTTAATACTAGGTCATTATTAAAATGAGGTAATGTGACAAAGGACATCTTTGACTAGAACCCTAAAGATGGTGCAAAGCGCGATACCCTAAACATCATCATCCTCACCAGAAGGGATAGGGATTATAAAATCCCTCTCGAACAATGAAAATGTAAGGAAGTAATTAGTTATTCCATGTCAGAGTAGAACACTATACCCAAAGTAAAAAATTACAAACTAGATATGGAGTCACAACATCCTCGACCATACATGAAACTAGAAGAAAAACCCTCTTAATCCACATATGAACCCCATTCTGGTACATTCCTGAGTATTGAATCATGGGGAAGTAAAAACCTTTAGAAAATTAAACTTTAAATGAAAATTGAGCTAATGTAAACAAAAATTTATACCAGAGGAGGTCACACTCAAACCCAGGGAAGGTTTGGTATGGTCACAAAAACATTAAGTTAATGATTATTTTCACAGGAGACCATAGACAAGGGCACATAAGAGGAACAAAATTGGTTTTTATTTAACCTCCTGAAAGACCTACAACACCAGATGAAATTTGATTAGTGAAAAGTTAAAGAGAAATACACTAAGAAGTAGGGCCAGAAACCTTAAGGAAACCAAAATTAATACTTGAAGAAGTATTTCCACAAATCCAAAGAACATAAGATGGAAAATGATCCCTATAACAAATCATATAGAGAAATTGTTTAAAACAAGAAGGCCCAAATAACTCTAGGAAAATTGCAGAACATTGTACCTATTATAAACATAGAGAGGAATGAGTGGTTAATAATATAAGATGGAATCAGTTGACGATGCTCATTGATCATACTCATGGAACTCCGATAGAAACACTCATCACTTTAGTGAAATGTCAAAAGAAAGAATGAATTACATGTCATCGTAGTTAATGGCATAAAGACAATAATGAAGAGATTGTATCCACTGTTCCATAGCAATCTTGTAGTTATTAGAGGAACTAGAATAAACAAAGTGGATTGTTTGGCTAACTAGGGTAATCATTCTCACCTCAAACCTTAAAAACAATTGGTGCCATCAACTTCCTTGAGAATATCTAGGCCATTCATCGCTTACAATAACACATGGTCTATGCGAGGTGGAAGCCTGCATGACAAGCACATTGACACACGACCCATTTATAAGAGTCCACACATGGGCTAGAAGGAGTAAGGTATAAGTAAGGATGACAACTCTTTAAACAATAGAAACACGCTAGTTTTGATCTCATGCCTAGAAGTCATAATATAAGGTTGAGTGCAATAAAGTGGCAAGTCATAGCATAAAGTGAAGAATGGTATAGTAGCAAGATAGCACATCATAATTGTATGGACCTAAGGTCCAAGGTTTGATTCTCACTTTTTAAAATCTCATAGATAAGGATACCCTTTAGTTCTCTTGAGAACAATTTTTGGCCAAGAAGAAAAATAAAGCTTAACAACTAATCATTTTATATAAAAATACGAGTAATAATATTTGTTAACCATAAACTTACAAATAATATATATAATTCTATGTCTAAAGTGGAAGTACATTGAAAAATAATAATAACATTAACATTAACATTAACAATAACAATAACAATAACAATAATAACAACCGCTTAACTAATAATAACCTTATTATACTATCACAACTATTAATAAAAATGTGGTTAATTATTTTAATAGGCTTCACTTATTGTTCAAACAACTACTACTTGATACATTATTTTATAATTTGAGAAACATAAAGTAGAAAAATGAACTTTCGTTTCATCCATACGTTTTTCAAATGTGCCACTTTGCATTAACAAATTGGAATATTATAACTCACCTTCCCCGTTAAATTTATGGTTTTTCATTTTATCCCATGTTGTATTACACAAATGGAATCCCATGTCTCGTATACGGGGAGATTTTGGAATATTCATGAAACAACATAAAATTCAAAACAATTCCATTAAATTTCCTGAATATTTCAATAACTTGAATATTTCAATGAATTACGTTCATATAAAAAAATATACATTTGAAAAAGTGATTCAATCTAATTGAACTCACTCTTTACCAATTCTAATCTTGATGGGTGCAGACATTGCACACTTAAGAATGGAGTGAACGACAAGATCTGTACATTGCACAAGATAAATGGTAATATAAACATTTGTATTGCAATGTGAGTGTATAATTAATATGAATTGAAGAATCTTTAAAATATTATCACGAGTGCATGTGAAACAATTATATAGTGTTCTACTTTTCACAAGAGCTCATAGAGTGTTGGCTTATATGGCTCTAACCTAGGTTCGGAAGAGTTATTTAGCCAAACAAATCATGTAGCTACTGGCCCTTTCGGCAATAGCGCGCGAAGTTCGGATTGGGGTCTCACCCGAGGTAGCAGGGGAGGGTGCTGGAACCAGGTTTCCGCACCGTGGGGATGTCTTGATGTGGTGTGGAAGGCTCACACTCCATTTTGTGACTTTGCACCACTCGTTCTCACATAGGTCCAGATCCAGAAAAATCCTTACTACTTATTAACGTGCCATTTATAGATTACATCTACTTTTTATGGTCTTAAGCAAACATTTAATAGAAATAACCAGTTCGCGTACCAGAAAATATGCATATTCACATAGACTCATAACTTAAGCATACGCGCATAGATCAAACCATTATATTAACCATAAATTAGCCAGATACGCAATAATTTAGATTTAACACAGAATCTCATAATCAACTTATCTTTATTAACTTTCTTCACCAATACATACAGATTCACCCTGCGCACTCAACTGCAGGGGTC
Organism: Pinus tabuliformis; assembly: GCA_031772625.1. Taxonomy (NCBI): domain Eukaryota; kingdom Viridiplantae; phylum Streptophyta; class Pinopsida; order Pinales; family Pinaceae; genus Pinus; species Pinus tabuliformis. Next base: position 1,182,369,068 of record CM062809.1, read on the forward strand.
TGCACACACAGATGCGGACTCTACTAGGCCTCTATGCACACAGCTATAAAGCCTCTATCTATCTATCAACACCCTTGACTCGAACTTACAGACTCTTCAAGACCTCGTTCTTCAAAAACCCATTACATTCCAGATCAAAAGTACATACCAAAAACTGACTTCTATCCATAGAGCCTCACCCTATTTATACATTCCCATGGTCCGCGGACCATGGTCAGGCTGACTTACTTCCTATTATTTCACATTATTTTTGGGTGGACAACCCTTTGACTAGACTCATTTAGAATTCGTGCTCCGCGCACTTTGCGGAGTCCTTACCATACCTTTGCAAAAATTGTGGCTTTGAGCCCCAACACTATTACGCGGGCCCTCTGCTACCCAATAGTCCCCCAACACAATCATTGTGACTCATCCTGAGTCACTTAGCTGGTGCGATAATATTTGCGTGGAGATCGTTCAACAATTTATGCATGTCAGTTGTGCTTACAACACACTCGACCAGTAGCTTCTGTACCTATTCTACGTGAGCCGCTGATGCATCTGTATCACTTGGAGTTACCTGTCTGAGATCACATACTACTTGCATGTGCATTACCTTTCCTTCTATGGCTATGAGGACTGCGAATGCTTCAGCAATCCAAGGCTAGATGCGTTCCTTAAGCACTGCCTCCTTTTTCTGCGCGGTGTCAACTTATGTCTTGAGAGCCTGGGCCTCCTTCATTTTAGGTAGCCGCTACATGATAGCAACCATTTGCAGAGTCCCTCAGACTGTGTCATAAGCCTGCTGCAACACCCGCGCCTTGGTTTCTACCTGTTTTATGGTTGGGCTTTCGTGGAGGGAGGTGAGCATAAGGAGAGAATGATCAAACAGTCTTGAGAAATCTCTTACAACGCACTTTATCATTTCCAATCTTGCTTGAATTTCACCGCGGCTCTGCTCCCGAATTTCCAGCGGTGTACAAATGGTGAGGGTTGTGCGGTGATAGTGAGGTATCCACCTTAGATTGAGTAATCCTACCTTCTCCACACCCAATAACCACTTCCACGGTTGTTAAGGGAAATGTTCCCCTAGGGCTTTTGGGTTGAAACACTAGTAGACTGAAAGTTGTCTATACATAGAAACACACATTGCACACAGCCATCATGCACAGCCATCATGCTAATATAAGCAAATTCTATGATAAGGGGCATACCTGAGGTCCTACGTTTGAGAAGTTCCTTTAGGGTCCAAACCCTTCTTGGAGTTCCTTTTACTCCTTTGACCTGCAAAACAACCAATTCAAGAGAATACTGCAGTATATGGACTAAACCTTATAAAGAAACCATCTTCATATTATAAAGAAAGGTAGTTAGTTATGAAATTAAACAACCATTCACATATGAATTCTAACATGAATATCACAAACATGAAGAAGATTTATATCAGGAACAAAGACATGTGTTTCTTTTATTATAGACAAATAAAGTATAGAAAGGAATAATTTCACCTGAGTTGTCCTTTTGCAGGCTCCAAGCAAAGTCTTCTTCCGGATTCGGCCAGTCTCAAGCCTTTAACAAAATCCTTCCATGACTTACTCCATGATATCACAAGTAGTGGATGGACATCAACACACAAGGAAACAAGGGTTTCCTATAAAAATGGGGGAAGTGCAGGAGGAACAAGGATCTTCAGACCTGGTTAGGGAAATCTCAGCATAATAACCTTTCTCTCTTTTCTCTCCCCTCTTAGGCCTTCCCATTGAAGCCCTTTTATACTTCTCCCAAAGTAATTTTTTAGTTGGGAATTGGTTGGGAACAGTTGGGCCACGGGTACTAACAGGTGATCAATAGGTAAAACCCACGATCTCTGCCCGAAATTAAGGAGTTTTATATTTTTTTTAAGTGTTTTAATACATATACGTGGGTTGGGTATACACCTACCTACGTATACACGCATTTAACTCAAGGCAATGTCGTGTATAAGGGATAAAACATTGTTTTTTAAATTTTTGGACCAGGTCTGGAAGGAGGGGTTGCCCTAGGCCATGAGTGCAGCATCACAAACCATAAGAGTGAGATTTGGAGCTATAATAGATGCCCCCTAATATATGAGGTCAGAAGGGGTACATGATGGCCGAAATGTATTAAGCAAGTACATGGAAAGGAAATCTGTCAGAAACCGAGAAGGAATTCAACAGAGTTGAGCCTGCCAAGCCACAAAAGGAGATCAGAAAGAAACATTGTCTGAGGCGAGCATACCCATGCTCAGAAAAAGTAATGCATGTCCGCATATCAGGTACAAGCGGATCCACTATAAATGACTGGAAAATACATAATGGATCATATGATCATGGTCGAACAAGTACATGTCTGAATATCACATGTAAGACTGTCAATGATGCTGAAAGATGCAACCGGATCACTGATATCAAGAACTGATCACAAAAAGTACTAACTGAACATGATGGAATAGGATGGTACTACACTGCAAACTCAGGTGCTAGCATATAAAATGTCGCCATGACTGACTGCAACATATAAGGAGGAATGGTATCAACTAGCAGCAATAGGAGCAACTGTCAAGTGAATCAATGAATGCTGATACAACCTGAGGTCTTCACCGATAGTCGTGGTACATTTCTACACCATGGGAATAAATGATCTGAAGTCGACCATGTGAGAAATTGTTTGATTACCGATCATTGATGTATACTGTTAACAAATGCGAGACTACTCACCGATAATGATAATTAGCGTAAAGGTACCCAGTACAATCTAAAATGTGTGAATAGATGAGCTGGAGTTGAACACCTGTAAGAATCTATCGATTAGGAGACAATGATGGTTTCTCACTGTCGATAGCGAAGGATCTACCACTAATGACTCCAAACCCCAAGTTACTGCCAAATAGACTCTAAATCTTTGCCCCAGAGCAATTAGTCAAAGTCGACAGGGAAAGATCTGCTAGAAGGAAGGCATTAAGGCATCCTTCATCAATCTAGCGTGAGTGTAACCCGTAGGCAAATAATGTGGAAGGAATTGGATGAAAGAGATGTAGCAACCCAACTGAAGTACGTTTCCGGCATACACAAGATGTGGCTAGCGCACGACAGAAACCCTTTGAACCAACCAATAATGGAAGCTGACATAGAGCCGAGGTATCCACCAATAGGGTCAAATGGAAACCAAGGTACTACACGCATCCAAATGTGTGATAATGTAAGCTGATGTCGAACACAAGGGAAACCACTCAGTCAAAGACCCATGATACTGATCGATGCTAAGCACAAGGTGACGTATCAATAATGAAAATAGGGCTAGGGTACAGCTCTAGGTCTGTCCTCAGAGCAAGATGTTGTCGTCGATAAGGACAAGACCCACTAGCAAGAAGTCAATGGAGACCTTCTCAAACCAGCACGAGAAAAGGACCAATATAAAAAATGTGATGATAGACATGATACTGACAACCAGGGATGGCCGACTGAAAGATGAGTCAAGAGACATCGCAGAGAGGCCGACTCAGGCTAACTTCCCTTGAACAAAAGCACGACTCAATGTTACTATGTGGCAACATATGATGACTCTGTATAAATTCGTCATGTAGGAGGCACAAATGAACCCTCCATATGATTGGAAGAGATAACCAATCGGGGGAGAACTAACTCAATAACAAGGTTAAGGCATACCTAAGTCAAACTAAATCCCGCCCAAATGGAGGAGACTTTGCTTTGAGTGCTTTTTTCAAGGGCGACACGACTCACTCTAGCTGCCAACAATAAATGGAAATATTGTCCCTTTCCCGCTCTTTATGGAATATTTAATTTTTTTGTCTTTTTCTGTTAAGCTTGAAAAAGAATAAAAGAATGCTATGGTATAGTGGAAAGAACGAGTGTCGGTGAAACAGATGATCTAGTTCCTGGGAATGGAACGTTCCTATGCTCAATGCAGGGAGGTGAAACTGGTCAATGAAACTCAAAGTTGCATTCCTTCCACGGGTCAAGGTGTGTCAAGCTACAGAAGTCAAAGGTATGCAAGGTTGATTTTGCAGTCGTCATGGTCAAAATTTGGCTTAAACACGAGTCCAGGTGAATCCGGCTCTAGGCCAAAGGTGCAAATAGTCAACATGCAATGCAATGGTACAAATTAACACAAAGGAGCCTCTAGGGTATAAGGCCAGAACGAAACGAAGAAGCAAAGAGGAATGAGGCTTCATCGCATAGGTCATGGTGGGACTAAAGAGGACTCCCGAGCCTTGGGACAAAATATCAGCATGAGTGCCAAGCAACAACAAGGTACTAACGAGGGCACCCATGATAAGGTAGGCTCTACCACACAAGTCATGATACTTCTAAGCAATGAGAAGGCTCCGCATCATAACTTGGTGGGGTCGATCCTAAGGCCAAATGGGAAAGGAAACTGATAAGTGCACATTGCAGGTGGAAAAACCTAACCTATATGCCAGTTTCGAGAACCAATACCTGTTAGAACGGACCAACCATAAACTTCCAAAGGAGAAATTTTCCAAGTTCTGTAGGCATAAAATAGGAACACTAGACAAGAAGTTAATGCATCCCACATATAAACTTCATATAAAATCTTTGTGTTATAGAATACAAAACTTGAAAATGCGTACTTCATATATACAATATGGTACAGGGAACCACGCAACCTTGGGGTTTACGCATAATAGTTCTTCTGGACAAACCCCTTGCAGGGATCGTACCAAGCACTCCTTTGGTAGTCAAGACTCATGGCTTCAAAGAGTTCCTCCTGTGAAGGAAAAACAAGATCTAAGAAATCATGAGAACTACAAGGATCAAAAGAGGGAATTAAAGGGTCCCATGTCCCTATAGGATGAACCTCTTGATCAACTGCTGAGACCAAGTCCCAAGAAGGAGAATAATAAGTCAAAGGATCCTTCTCAGAAGTGATTGAACATTGAGGACTCAATGCCACATAATTCACCCATGGCGGGGTAGAGTCTACTTGAACACTTGGAACAAACCAAGGGGCATTCTGCAGTAAAGTCGAATTAGGGTGGTGATTATCAGATGCAAGTTGATCAATAGTGAAAATATTCCCGTTATGAGGAAAGCACATTACTCGAAAGAGTGAAGACACCACAAAATTCATAGCATAGACATAATCACGCCCAAGTAGCATATTAATGTCTAAAGGGCTATCAATCACCATCATATCGATTAAGACAGTCTTCCCACCTAAAGTGATAGGCAATTGAGGAAGAACACCCATAGATTCATCAGGTCTTCTATCATAGGCTAACAACTGATTCTGAGCTATCAACAACTTTGGGGAACCTAAAGCTTTCCAAGTCAAAGAGGATATGATACTTGCAGAGGATCCTTCATCCACCATACATCGATAGACATTTGTGGAATTCACTCTGACCTTTATTTGGAAAGGTGCAGCAAAAGGAAGACGAGGCTCAACAAGACTATCCCAATCAAAGGAATCACTCTTAGAACTTGGAGGGGGAACATTCGAAGAAACCAGAATGCCCCCTATACCAGAAGACTCTCTACTAGATATCAAACAGACTCTTTTGTTAGGCACTTCACCCCCCAAAAGAGGAGTGTAATCGGCCAGCAATTGCACTGGCTCTACCACATTATCAACCAATGGTTGATGGGATTGATGCGAAACCATATCAGATTTAGGAGTAGAAGAACTTTTAGACTCAGACCATATCCTTTGAACCTTTGGAATACCAGGGCATAAATGAGTAAGGTGGTCTCCCTTGCATATCTTACAAGGGAACTTAGGTTTCAAACTTCTACGTCCAGGTTTCTTATCAACCTCCATTCCGCCAACATGACTAGCAGTGGTTTCCGGAGAGTCCTGAACATGACTTGCAGAGGTTGGTGACTCTTTGCTAGTATGATTTGCAGTGACTAGATTTATGCCCCCAGCATGACTTGCAGCGGCTGAAGACTCATCTCCAACATGACTGGCAGATGTTGAAGATGAAGTGCTAGTGTGACTTGCAGTGACTAGACTTGTGCCCCCAGCATGACTTGCAGTGGCTGAAGACTCATCTGCAACATGACTGGCAGAGGTTGAAGATGAAGTGCTAGTGTGACTTGTAGTGACTAGACTTGTGCCCCCAGCATGACTTGCAGTGGTTGAAGGCTCATCTCCAACATGACTGGTAGAGGTTGAAGATGAAGGGATAGAATTATTTTTCTTCTTTGGCTTCCTCTTTCTCCTCTTTTTAGATTTCTTATTACAAGAAGGAGGAGAAAAAGGAATCCCAAATTTCTCTTTGAAAGAAGATTAACAATTAACACCCATGTGATGCCCCTGAAATAAATCATTCATCAGAGAAGTTTCAAGAGCATTTGAATATTTAGAGTGGACCACAGCCAAATGGGTAGTCCAACATTCAACCCAGGAATATTCAAAGTGGCCATCAAGGGAGTACCAACATTTCCAAAGAAAGGAAAAGCACAAGGATCTCCTTTTGGAAGGGTACCTTGGATGGGTTCCACAGGAATATTAGCCATATCAAACTGATCTGCAGAGCCTTCCCTTATGGGAATGTAGAAATTTCGTTTCAAGGAAGATAGACACGCAATCAAAACCTTTACCCTTGAGGAGGAAACTCCACAACTTCTGAAAGAACGACCAAAAGCCTTTCAAGATTGGTAGAGTCATAAGCCAATCACTCAGAACACAACGTCCAAACGTGACTAGACAAAAATACCTAAAGCCAACTATATACAAGGAGCAAAGATCACTCACTAAAAAGTCCCTAAACGATATTAGCTAGTCAAACAACTTTCGAGTATTTCCGCTCCGGGTGATTAGGACTGAACACCAAAATGCAAGGAAGTGAGTTAAGGGGCCTTTCGAAGATAGTCTGGGATAATAACGGCCTAGTCCTATCAGCGAAGGTAACAGAGGAAGTTATGCTGACCTACTAACAACAACCTGTGCCGGTGCAAGCCCCCAAGCTTCGCAAGGGTGCCCTCCAGTAGTACTGTTGAGGGTGATGCAACATCGACCTCAGGTGCCACGGGATTCCCCTCCGTAGCCACCTGTGTCGATCCCTAGGAGTAGCAACTATGGATACGAACTCGTCACAAAAGCCAAGTGGAACAGTCGTGAGGTACGTTTGGACAAGTAGGAGAGGGTGTATGTCTCTTCCCTATCTTCATAGACCCTCGTGCTTAACTCCCAGATCCGGAGCTTTCCTGGTCTTCCTAACACTATTGGATTTTCACTCACTATTCAGACTCCTATGTTTGACAGTTTAAATGGCCTTGGAGAGTTAACTCTCCACTCGCCTAATCCAAGGTCCTAAAATCCTAAACTTGTTGGTGTATCTAACTTGATAATAAAAAGTTTTAGTGAATTTTAATTAGCGCTTGATTTTAAAATAGGTTTTTCTTTAAGTCATGGGATAAACGGAAGTGAAACTAGTGGTGTTTTGATGCAAAAGAAATTAATAAAAACCAAACTACATGTAAATTCACTTGTTTCCGTTTTTCAATGAAAAGAAATTTCTAGAGGGTTCAGAGGAACTTCAAATAAAACAAAAATTTTCTTTTCTTTTCATTAATTCAAGCTTCACACTCACAAAAGTTAACAAAGCTATGGATGCCTAAAAATATGTGCAAATCTATCCTAATGCAACAAGTATATGCTGATGCAAGACTCAAAACTACTCTAAAATCAAGAAATGAAAGTTGCTTGCTTATCAATTTTTATTTTGCCACTTAAAATGTTCAGATGGAATATGAGTTGCTACCATTCATTTCATCTAAACACTAAAAAAAAGTTTCAAGACAAACAAAAATGCACTTTCACTTGCTAAAAGGAAACCGAATCAAAACAAAGTTCATGAAAGCAAAACCAAGTTTTTGAAAAAGTTTTCTTCAAAAGCAACAACAAAAGAGTCTTTTTAAAAATGTTCTCAACAAGACTGAAGCTTTATGACTGAAGAGTAGGCAACAAACACTTTTTCAAGTTAACAACACACAATGGATGAAAACTCAACAAAAAGAAATGTGTTTAAAGATGCTCTTAACTATCAAAAGCAACAATTAAAGCTTTGGTAACAAAGACCAAAAAGATCAAAAAGAAAAATTTCATGAAAGTATCAATCAACAACTTTCATGAAACAAAAAGTTGATGGTCACAAAAAGCAGTTTTGTCAAGCAAACAAAAAGCCACCAAAAACAAGATTTAACACAAAGATTGAGATCAATCTTCCTGCCCTGATGAATCAGAGCAGCCAAGATTCCCAACAAGAAATCTTGCGTGCTTAAGCGAAAAACGATGACGCTTGCAAAAAAAAAAACAAGACCAACACTTCTTACAATCAAAGAGAATTTGGAATCAGATGCTTGCTGTAAAGCTAACAACTGACACTGGAAAGTGACTGTTTAAGACTGAATCAAACCAACAGAAAGACCTTCAGAGACAAAAGGATTTAAAAAATCTTGAAAATTGCAAGATATACGCAACTGTACTGATGTACAGATTGCGTGTGTACGCGACTGCGCCTAAGGAAACCTATGTATACATCAGTTAACTTAAGGAAACATGCACCTATATGCCTCTCTAAGCAAGAAAAACATCACATATAAAAGATTTCAAGAAAAATAAAAAACAATCTGAAGAAACTGACAAAACTTTCAATTCAAGAACAAACTACACACCAACAGTAAGCAAACATGCGGCTGAGCCCTGATTGGCTTGAAAACACCCAAACTAGGAACAACAATTATGTTGTCCCCAGTGGAGTTGCCAATTTTGTTAAGGTAAATGTTCCCCTAGGGCTTTTCGGTTGAAACCCTAGCATACTGAAAGTTGTCTATACAGAGAAACACACATTCCACACATCCATTATGCTAATATAAGCAAATTCTATGATAATGGGCGTACCAGAGGTCCTATGTTTGAGAAGGTCCTTTAGGGTCCAAACCCTTCTTGGAGTTCCTTTTTCTCCTTTGACCTGCAAAGCAACCAATTCAACAGAGTACCGTAGTATATGGACTAAACCTTATAAAGAAACCATCTTCATATTATAAATAAAGGTAGTTAGTTATGAAATTAAAAAACCATTCACATATGAATTCTAACATGAATATCACAAACATGAAGAAGATTTATATCAGGAAAAAAGACATGTGTTTCTTTTATTATAGACAAATAAAGTACATAAAGGAATAATTTCACCTGAGTCATCCTTTCGCAGGCTCCAAGAAAAGTCTTCTTCCGGATTCGTCCAATCTCAAGCCTTTAACAAACTCCTTCCATGACTTACTCCATGATATCACAAGTAGTGGATGGACATCAACACACAAGGAAACAAGGGTTTCCTATAAAAATGGGGGAAGTGCAGGAGGCACAAGGATCTTCAGACCCGGTCAGGGAAATCTCAACATAATAACCTTTCTCTCTCTTCTCTCCCCTCTTAGGCCTTCCCATTGAAGCCTTTTTATACTTCTCCCAAAGTAGTTTTTTAGTTGGGAATTGGTTTGGAACAGTTGGGCCATGGGCACTAACAGGTGATCAACAGGTAAAACCCACGATCTCCGCCCAAAATTAAAGAGTTTTATATTTTTTTAAGTGTTTTAATACATATATGTGGGTTGGGTATACACCTACCCACGTATACACGCATTTAACTCAGGGAAATGTCGCGTATAAGGGATAAAACACTGTTTTTAAAATTTTTGGACCAGGTCTGGAAGGAGGGGTTTCCCTAGGCCATGAGTGCAGCATCACAAACCATAAGAGTGAGATTTGGAGCTATAACAATGGCAGTAATTTGTCTTCAACCAATTCAGGGAACTTGTCACTATCTGCAAGGTCCCAGTCTTCGAACTTGATACTCGGGACTTGGCCTAGCGGTAGCCCATCAAACCTTATCTCATCCTGAAGAAGCGGGGTTTGGAGCATATTCTTGGCAGCGTCCACATCCTTTGGTAGCTTGATTGTGCTGATCCATGGGGGAATATATGGGGGTCTTGAAGGGATTTGGAAAGCATCCTCTTTGTCCTCATCTTGCGCGTTAATCTAATTGATCAAACATTGCAAATCTTCATCATCCTCCTCATGGTCGGTGGTGATTTCTTTGCCCTCTTCAGCTCCTGATAGCTTATTGAACCTCGGTGATAACTTGACTGGCCCCATCAGCTGCTTGTTTTTCTGAGACCGCGTTGTGTGTGGGGATTTTAGGACATCATGGACCACAGTGGCTTCATCTAGCGCCTCCTGGGTTGAGTATAGTTTTTCTGCGAACCATGCTCGGGTTCTCGCCATGGTACTCATGGAACCCTTGGTAGTTGAGTTTTTGTTGGTCATTACTGGTTCCAATCTCAAATATCTCAGTGCCATCCAAAGGTTACTAGATGAACATGTAAATTTGAATGAATCCCTTGCCTGTACTTCCAGCTTATTAACATCGTTTAGGCAGAAGACCTTTTCGTATCTAGCTCAAAACTTTCGTCTTAATGGCCCACTGCCCACTCCTCCATGACATAGCTAGGTTCTCTTATCAGGAATAGTGATGTTAACAGTTAATTCTCGATTTTTCCACGTGGCAACGCCATCACCCGGGAGCCATCACAATGTTGTGGCCCATATGACTATGTAGAGAACCTTTTTGCCACTTCAGACTCCGGCAGACTATTTTATAGTCCCGCTCCCTCTTTCAACTGCTTGGGATGCTAGGACTATGCTTTACATACCTAGTCAGGTGGTCGCACCCCTGGTGCGATTTTGGAACTTCCCTGCTAGCCCGGGCTACGAGCACCTTCTGAGTGTCTTTGTAGCTGTTATCTCTTCAGGCGCCGTTGTGTGGGGTGTATCCTTCCGTAGGTCTGGGTGCAACCATGATAGCAATGTCGTGGCATGTTCGTGGCCCGATTTCCTTATGTGTAAACTTGCATGGCCTTCATGGGTGTCGCTGCCTTTCATTTTGCTGCTTCCTTCCCCAACTAGTGTGCTTTTCTTCTAGAATCATGCCCATAGGTTCTTGATTTCGTGAGGCCTGCTACTACCCCGATTAGTCTAGGCTCATGTCCATTTACTTCTTGACACTATCATCTATGCCTCCCTTCTGGTATAGGCCCATTGAACCCATGGTATCTGCAATTTCCCAGTGGGTCATTTTCTTGAACGAACATTGAGAAAACTTTCCCCTGTTCCCTTGTGGACTTTGTCATGGGCTGCTGGCGAACGAGACAGCCCCCGAACCCTTACGCATACCTTCTTTTGATATCCACGCCATTTCGCCGAATCTTTGGGCATGTGCTCCATTTGTAGACAATCGTTGCGCACAGTGTCTCCATAGGACCATCCTACGGCCTTTGTCTCGGAACCGTCGTTTGACGCTGGTCGATCGCCTACGTGGCATCCTCATCTGTTGGCCTATCCCCTGTTTCCATGGTTGTACGGCGTAGCGATCTAACCATCATATTACAATTTAGTGTCGTTACCTCATGCAAAAGGTTCGACCACTGCTCAATCTCTTCATTTGAGTTCGATGTGCAAGAACTATCACGGTCCCATGAGATTTGTCTGTCCGCAATCAGATTCACTCGGTCCTGATCCTGTGGGGTGATATAGTGAATACAATCCAGTTCATCGTCACTGTCCTCATTGCGAACTGGCTCAGTATAACGTGCTCCTTCAGCTGGGTCTAGCGGAACCACTACGCGGAGAGATTTTTTCTCGGATACCATTTTTAATTTCTTTAAGTTCATGACTCTATTCATATCCATTGCCTAGTGTATCCCCAATAATGTAGGATATGGGTTACTGTCATCCACAATATCTATGACCTCAAAATCGGTTAGTGTGCTTACACCATTGATGTCTACTATAACACCCTGTAGTATTCCCATAGGCAAGATCTTTTGTTGAGTCGCCATTGGAAGCTGGATAGGGGACCATTGTAGTGCGGGCCTGCCCATGCGCTCCCAGGTTTGTTTAGGTAGGACATTTGTGTCTGACCCGAAGTCTAGAACAACCTTATCCATCACGTAGTCCCTAATCTGGGCAGTCAATCACATTTCCTGCCCCATTCGCAATGCATGTTTGCCCAACTTCTGTACCATTCGAGGTTCGTCCAATCCTGCGCACCAAGTTATTAATTCTTTCAATCCCTTCACAGCTTTGGTATCCCAGAGTAGGTTCATGCATGTCTCTAAGAAGGTAGTTAACATAGAAGTATCCCTCTCCGAATGTGTCTGATCCATGCTACCTGATGTGGAAGCTTCTGCGAAATTCTTCTTGGCCTCCATAAATGTTTCCTTCGCGCACTCCAAGTCAAACTTTGGTTTTTTTATGGGAGCCTTGCGAACCCATACATCCTCCTCTGGTCACTTCCCTTTATCTTCTCCCATATTTGCACTACTTCTAAGCATCATATTCATGTTAGGGTCTTTCGCGCGCAGTTCAACCTTCATAATTTGGATGTTCTAAGAGGGGGTGGCCAGAAGTACTCCTTTTTCCCACATCTAAGCAATTAGTGTGGGGCAATTGACTGCTTCGTGGTCGAATTGGTAATAGTATGGGCAACAGGTTCTGGTCAGGTTAGTGCAATCACACACGTAGTGCCTTGGTCCTCAACAATTATAGCTTATCAATTGTCCTCGTCTGCGTCAGGGTCCCATTCCCCCCTGTTGTTGGGAAAAGTATCCAATTCGGAATGTCCCTATCCCACTCTAAGAGGTGATAGTGCCTTAGCAACAAACAAGGAAAACTATCTGAGTATTCTTCTTTATGAGATGTAAATAGAGAAAGAAGGATGTAACTAACTGGTGTCTTCCGCTAGTTTGTCGATCCAATCACTCTCTCTTTTGTTCGCTTCCCGCTGCCTGCTCTTTCACTGGTCCAGCTTCACCCAATTCCTGCAAGATCACAAGAGAGGAAAACTACACAAAAGACATAGATTCACATCCATAACTAGTTTAGGATCATATATAAACTAAATATGCAAATATAACAAAACATCATTGAAATACAAGCATATAGGAGAAACCCAAATAGATTTATTGATATGATAAAAAGGTTCAAGAGGCGATACAACCAAGTGAGTCCCGATCCAGCATCTACCTCCCAGCAAAAAAATCCCTTCCTCTCCTCCAACAAAGCATAAATCACCCAATGTACTAATCTCAATCTCAAACCAACAGCAATTCTCTGCAAAGTACAAAATTCCAGCCTCCTGAACCTCTCGGTGAGAGATCCATATATAGATGTGAGCAGAGAGGATGAGTCAGCTCATGTTTTGACTTATGGCTTCTCTCTGTCAGTTCTTGCTTCCACTTGGAGGTTGAGAACCTCTTACTCATCACTTGGTCGAATTCATTGAGGCAAGTGTCATTGAGGAAGATTCTGGAAGCTTACAGGGTCTTTCCACCTCGTTGAATGTACTTGCCATTTGTCATTTCCCGCTTAGCGCACCCTGGTAGTGCTTCTACCTGCGTTGCAGTGCACCTAGCCAGTGTACTTTCTGCATTTCAACGCAGGCAGCTAGTGGAGCCATTGAATTGATCCTGATTTGACCACTTCCGAGTTGTTTTTGGTGGAGAACTTCTGGGAGAAGCTGTCTTTTGTTGACCTTGTTCCTTTAGGGGTAGGAACAACTCTTTTAGGGACTTTGGATCCGTTGGATTATGGAAATTTCATGCTCAATGCTGTAAGGCACAAAAATGTCTATAACAGTTTCCCCCTAAAGTATGAGGCCGTTTATCGAGTGAAATGCTTTATTAGGAGGATCCGAAGTTCTTCCAATGCTGGGAGGAGACCTGTAATAAGATACAATACAATACATTATTTTTCATACTGCTTTCATGATCTAGTTGAGGCGGGCATTCCCATGCTCAGCTTTACAAATTCATTTTTTTGTACATAGAACAGACAATCGTCTGATGGTAGACTGATGATTTTTATGAAATCATCATCCTTTTGGTAGGATGATTATCTGCTGCAATGTTGTACATGTCAATGTCTTTATTTTTCCTGAATATATATCGCAGCCCGAATGGATGAAACTAGATCCGGGGTCTTCAATCTCGTTCGATCTTCACTCTAAGTACAAGTCGATCCATGTGAGAAATGTTCTGAAGTCGAACATGGAAAGACATCGCTTGATTACCAGTCAATGATGTAAACTGTTAACAAGAGCGAGAGGAATCACCAATAATGATAATGACCCTCAAGCTACTGCAGTACAATTCACGTGGTGTGAATAAAGGACTTGGCGTCGAACACCACGCAAAATCTTTCGGTCGGAGGTCATTGATGTATACTTGTCGCCGGAAGTGAGAAACTTGCCATTGAGGCATGCAAGTTTCAAAGTACTGAAGGGTGTGTTCCTAGATCAACTTCTTGGATAATGAGCTGATGTCGACAAGAAGCGATCCGTGAAAGGAGGGCCTTAATGTATCCCACATCAGTGACACGGAACAGAGCAAATGATTTTGATGGAGGTGAAAACAATCTGATGATATATGGTTCAGGGTGGCGGTCATGAAAGGATGAAGGATAATGTATGGTAGTGGATGGGACACGGTTGACTTCTCTGGATGACTTCTCTTGAACATATCGGCGACACTTGTGTGATGGATTGGTAGCATTTACCCCAAAGATGGATGGTATGGTGATACCATGGTGATGTCACCGATGAATGAAACAACCCAACCCGACTCAGGCACGGAGTGGAAGTGTCATGTTCAAGAGCGGCTTGCTACCAATAAAAGTTCTTTGAGTTTCTTCCCAATTTTTCCCCAGTCATTTCTGACCAGTACCTCTTTATTTTTTTCAAGCTTTAGGAGGATAACATATGCTTGTTCTATAATTTGCCCTTCGGGCAAACCCATTGCTATTTTTTAACAAGCCTAGCGATAGTGAAACGCATTCTCGTCTAAAGACAAGTTTGTCGCTATTAATGTTTTTTAACGAGTTTAACGACAAAGATAACTCGGTCCCTTTTCATTTTTAGAGGGTCTAAAAAGGTACGTAAAGATAACTCCAAAGTTCCTTTTTCGTCATCTAATCCCTTAAGTCCGAAAAAGTATAAAACAATACAGAAGGGATGGATTTTCGATAGTTTTAACGAGCCGAACAAAACAAGCGCTCGATCTTTTTGTGCAATAATCCCTCAGGTCCAAAAAGATTAAAATCTAGAGGAGGGATAGCACTTTTGGTTGCTTTAATGAGCTGGAAGGCCAAAACTCGGAAATCTTTTCATATTTTACGAGTCAGATGAAAATAGCTTAAAGAAGACTCGTCTTTTGAGGAACGAGTGATGAAACAGGTTAGCAGCTGATTCCAGGTAAGAGTTGGAATTTTCCAATCACGGCAGTGTCACAAGGATGGCTAAGTGAGATCACTCTTCGCAGCTGTTCCTCAAAATGGGTAAACAATCAAATGGAGGTGAATGATCGGCCAATGGAAAAGTGGAGGTGACGGTACAAACACGACCAAGGCTTTAATGGCTGATAAATTTACATTCACAGTGGTTATTTACCGGGTATTTCATTTTTTAGCGAGCTTAAACGCGGGTTGAAACACTTGCTCGATCTTATGTTTATTTTTTAATGAGCATGAACTATGTGTTAAAACTGCTCAATCTTATGTTTATTTTTTAACGAGCATGAACTATGTGCTAAAACTGCTCGATTAATCCAATAATATGATTAGAATGTCTCATGTAAGATTCCATTTTTTATGGAGCTTGCGCCTTACAAATCTTTGCTCCGGAATCCTTTCTTCATGCAAGTTAGGAAACGGCTAACCCAAAAGACAGATAAATAACCGCTCTTTGCTTGCACTCCAAAAGGTTTGCATGCCCCCAGGTATAAAGTACGATTTCAAGGTTACCCCTCAATTTGCAGATAAAACATTTGTTTTACCAGGAAAGGCCTACCTCTTTCAGGCTACCAAAGATTGTCTCATTTGCGCAGCAAACAAAACATTTCCTCGGCAATGTATACATAGATAGACAAAGGTGAGTGACAACGAGCGCCAAACAAATAACTTTGACAAAAGAATATTATTCTAGAACAACCCCTCTTCCAATCACGGACGGGGTACGGACTAGTCATATTCTCTCGCGGAAACCTACCCTATACCCAAAGTTTTCCTGCCGAAGCAGACCAGGACGCATGCCCCCTGGGTTCCAGTCATATCCTTCCGAATCACTCGCGCTCATCGGGAGGACGGAACGTGGGTTGAGACATTTCTTGTGTGAAGAGACCATTTAGGGATGGTATGTGACTATTTGCGATGCGTGATCTGGGAAATGAAAGCTGGTCCACGAGCTTGACCACTCTTCCTTCGTGCGGAAAACACATTACTCTAAAGAGTGAGGAGATGATGGCTCCCATGCAATATATATAGTCTCATCCAAGGAGAAGGTTATAATCCAAGGGTCCTTGAACGACCATCACGTTCATTTAAACGGTCTTCCCTTTCAATGTGATAGGCACATTGGGGAGGATCCCTAAAGGTCGACTGGTCCCTTTATCGAAGCCTATCAGATTTCTCATTTCAGGCAAAAGCGCTGGAAAACCAAGCGCTTTCCAAGCAATAGAGGAAAGGATACTCAGAGATGCCCCTTCATCAATGATGGTGCCAGCCATTACCATTCTGTATATTTGAACGATAATTCTGAATGGTATGCTGGCTGGCAACCGGGGTCTACCTAGTTGGTTCCAGTCGAAGGATACAACTAGGTTGCTTGGTTGTGGGACCGAATAGACGGTCGGATATCGCTCTGACAAACTTCCTTCCTGCGATAAAGGAATGGGTGCATTTCCCCCGTGTTCATCAGAGTCCGTGTTTATGAAAAGAATCTGGATGGTGTCATCCTTATCCTCTTCAGTGACTGTATCATTCGAAGATAAATTCTCCGAAGGCAAGACCGGGTCAACTGCCGCCTCGACCTTTTGACTTTCATCTGGTATGGATTCAGTCGGTTTATCCTCAATGATAGACGCTTTAGCTAACCACTTGAGCGGGCCAGCTGGATTTTCAACTAACGAAGGACTTGGCAAGAGTTTTTTATATCCAGGAGGAAGTCGTAACGGTGAAACCGGACGATCTTCCAAGACTCTTTTAGCCTCGTCTAAGAAGGGACAATGGTGGAGGGCATGGTTGCCTTCGCACAATCTACAGGGAGGTCTATCACTCCCTTTCTGTCCTAGAACTTCACTTTCGCTAGTTGACGGTGTACTTTCAACATTACTATCAGAGGTTAACGACACCGGATTGTGCAAACGGGGAGACCAGTCCCTTAGTATCCGAGGGATGCGGGGACAATCGCTGTGAAAGTGGTCTCCCTTGCAGATGACACATGGCGATTTAGGCCTGGTCAGTGCTGTGTGTGGATTTTCATCAGACGACACTTGTTTTCCCTTATTTGCCTTTGGCTCCTTCTTCTTTTTCTCTTTCTTCTTCTTTTCTTTCTTCTCCTTAGGAACTTGGTTTTTAACTTTACCAGCCCCGTCACGCGAAGAGGAAGGAAGAGAGGAAGAATTAGAGGAAGTAGAAGGTTGGTGGGAAATTCTGGACTCGTCTAATTGTTGATTCGACTGTTCAGGAATAGTGGTGTTCTGAACGACATTGGTTGAGAAGAGCCAGACCGGCAGGCCAATTGTCAGTCCTGGAAGCGACAATGTGGCCATATGGGGCGCACCAACATCTCGCCAAGAGGAGAAGGGACTAGGATTTCCACCAAGGGGAATTCCTTGGTTGGTGGGCTCCATTTTCTCAACCTAAAGATCAACGCAGGAAAAAGGGGTGATTGTTCCGTTTAAAATAAATTTTAACAACGCTTAGACACAACTTGCTTTTTCAATTTTAAAGAGTCGAGAAAAAGCTAAAGATGAATCTAGTCCCCTTCGATGTTTTAACGAGCCCGAAGTGACAAATGCTCGGATGGAATTTTTCCATTATAGAGTCTAAAAAAGGCCAAAAGGAACTGCTCTGGAGTTCTAGGTAGAGGGTGTGCCAAACTTTTCGCAAAACCGCAGAATGCTTTTTAGCGTACGGGTGGTCAATCATCCTGAATACTGTGTTCAGTGCATTGCGATCAGTAGGGCGGCCGACACGGCTTCCTATGGATAAAGGTTTTATTCCTATAGGGGTCTCCCAATATATACGCGACGGTACGTGGGAGCACAATCCGTACTGGCACTTATCGTATCTCAGGAGGAATCACCCAACCATCAGTGAGGCGACCAGTGACCAGGTTTTACGACGCCGGAACACGTCTCTAGCCTAGACCTCTATGTTGTGCGTTATGTTGCAAAGCGTTGTTAAGTTCATTCAATTTATTTTAGGTTGATATTTCTTAGAAGTTTGTCTTTTTGAATCACCACGAGATGTATGATACAATTCCTAAATGCAATCTAAAGATGATAAGCAAGCTTTTATATCTTTTCAACAATGAAAATCCTAGCTACAAGGGGAAAAGAAAGACACCATCTTTTCTCAAAGAGCACAGAGCACACAGTAATGCACTTTTCCCTAAATCAACATACAAACTGTCAAAATGCAAATGCACATATGCATGTATTTGTTTTCACTTTCTTAATATTGATGCCTAAAAAGAAAGTTGTTGTACAAATTTGAATTCGATTTCAAGTGAAAAACACAAACAAGTTCCTTTTTCGAAATCAAAAAGACGATTACGACACTTTATGATTTACTTGTTTCGACACTTGAAATGCATAAATTCAAACCAAAAGACAAAAGTAAAAGGATAATCAACTGTGAACAGCAAACAAACTCACTCCTAAGATCAAAACGACACTTACGACCGGTCTAGATCTAAGGGCGACAGTATGACTAGTTTACTTTTGTAATGGGAAACTGCAAATGATGTAACATATACACAAAGAACAAATACAGTTTCTTTATACAACCGAGGCGGAATTGAGGAAAAGAAAATGGGTTTCAGATAGGTACACTGACTGATAACAGGCTGCAAAAAACAGAGATAAAACTGAGCAAAAGGAAGCAGGGAACCACAGCTGCACAAGGCAAAGACTGATCAGCGCACCCTCAGCACAGAGAAACTGAATTTCAGCGCAGGTAGCCTTCACGGGACCTGCGTTGAAATGCAGAACCTCTTCACAGAGTCTGCGCTGAAGCAGAAACGAGAGTTGTTTCTGGGTTCTGGGTCACGGTTTGCAGTTTAATCTACAGTTTTTGGCCGGATAAAAGCTATCAATTAGGTACAATTAGAAGGATGATTTATAGGAGGACTAAGATCTATCACAAAGGGCTGTTAGAGCACTTGTGGATCAGCTGTTCAGATCATAAACAGGCCCAGCGAATGGACTAGAGTAGCTGATCTCTACTTTGCATTTGTAAATGGCAAATGCAGTTCGATTCGGCACTCTTGAGTTTATGAAATGAATAGCAATAGAAACACAAATAAACTAACAAGATACTCTCCCCAGCAGAGTCGTCAATTTGTTGTTGGGAAAAGTATCCAATTCGGAATGTCCCTATCCCACTCTAAGAGGTCATAGTGCCTTAGCAACAAACAAGGAAAACTATCTGAGTATTCTTCTTTATGAGATGTAAATAGAGAAAGAAGGATGTAAATAACCGGTGTTTTCCTCTAGTTTGTCGATCCAATCACTCTCTCTTTTGTTCGCTTCCCGCTGCCTGCTCTTTCACTGGTCCAGCTTCACCCAGTTCCTGTGAGATCACAAGAGAGGAAAACTACACAAAAGACATAGATTCACATTCATAACTAGTTTAGGATCAGATATAAACTAAATATGCAAATATAACAAAACATCATTGAAATACAAGCATATAGGAGAAACCCAAATAGCTTTATTGATATGATAACAAGGTTCAAGAGGAGATACAACCAAGTGAGTCCCGATCCAGCATCTACCTCGCATCAAAAGAATCCCTTCCTCTCCTCCAACAAAGCATAAATCACCCAATGTACTAATCTCAATCTCAAACCAACAACAATTCTCTGCAAAGTACAAAATTCCAGCCTCCTGAACCTCTGGGTGAGAGATCCATATATAGATGTGAGCAGAGAGGATGAGTCAGCTCATGTTTTGACTTGTGGCTTCTCTCTGTCAGTTCTTGCTTCCACTTGGAGGTTGAGAACCTCTTACTCATCACTTGGTTGAATTCATTGAGGCAAGTGTCATTGAGGAAGATTCTGGAAGCTTCCAGGGTCTTTCCACCTCGTTGAATGAACTTGCCATTTGTCATTTCCCACTCAGCGCACCTTGGTAGTGCTTCTACCTGCGTTGCAGTGCACCTAGCCAGTGAACTTTCTGCATTTCAATGCAGGCAGCTAGTGGAGCCATTGAATTGATCCTGATTTGACCACTTCTGAGTTGTTTTTGGTGGAGAACTTCTGGGAGAAGCTGTCTTTTGTTGACCTTGTTCCTTTAGGGGTAGGAAAAACTCTTTTAGGGACTTTGGATCCCTTGGATTATGGACATTTCATGCTGAATGTTGTAAGGCACAAAAATGTCTATAACACCCCCTCGGCCCTGTCCGCATTCTTGGAATCTACCCCACGCTATTGCTGCGACAGGATCTTACCCACTCACCTCCATCTGCATCCTATAAATAGGTGATAGTTTTATGTGGCATGCTTTCGTCCTTCTTGGCATATCACGCACCAGAGTGCAGGCGGCATGGTTGGCCTTGCTTGTACCTCTGGTCACAATGGTATTGGTCTCCCCGCCACCACATAGTTGGCAAAAACTTGACAGTGTTCCTTGTCATGACCCTCACTATTATAGACATTTTTGTGCCCTACAAACCCAAGCATGAAATTTCCATAAACCAAGGGCTCCTAAGTCACTAAAAGTGTTTTTCTAACCCCTAAAGGAACAAGGTCAACAGATTACAGCTTCTCCCAGAAGTTCTCCATGAGAAACTACTCAGAATTGGTCAGAACAGGATCATTGCAGCTGCTCCACTGGCTAGGTGCATTGCATCTCACCCAAATACAGTATGAGGGTGCGTTGCATTTCAAAAGTCCCTTTTGTGGGGTGCGATGGGCGAGAAATGACAAATGGAAGTGTCATTCCGCGAGGTGGAGAGGCAATGGAAGCTTCGAGAATCTTCTCCTGTGACACTTACCTCACTGAATTCGACCAAGGATGAGTAAGAGGCCCTCAGTCTGCAAGTGGAAGCAAGAACTGTCAGAGAGAAGACACTAATCAAATCACAAGCTGACTCATCCCCCTTACAGATATCTATATATGGATCCCTCATCCCAGAGATCCAGAGGCTGGAATTTTTCATATTGTAAGGAATTGTTGTTGGTTTCTAGAGACAAACATCAGATTGTTGGGTGATCTAAGCTTTGTTTGAGGTGAAGAGGGGCTTCTTTGCTAGGAGATTGATGCTGGGTCGCAACAACTATTTGTAACTCCTCCTAGATCTTTTCTTGTTTATCAATAAAAGCTATTTGAATTTTCCTCCATGCTTTTGTATCATTGATGCTTGTTACATTTGTATGGTCAATTTACATCAGATCCTAGATTTTTTATGATTATAGATCCATGTTTTTGTATAGTGTTATGCTTCTGTGATCTTACAGGTACTTTGTGAAGCTGGGCGTGCAAGGGAGCAAGTAGCTGGGGACTATCAAATAAGAGAGGGATCGAATCGAAGGATTAGCGCAAGACAGAGGTTGGTCTTTCTGTTACTCTCTATCTATAATCCATAAAGGAAAAACATAAGTAGCTTTTCTCTATTTGTTTCTAAGGCAGCTGTCACACCTTAGTGGGATAGAGCAGTTCTATATAGACACTTTTCCCTGTAACACTGGCCCTTACATTTGATACACCATACTTCTTCGCGCCCTTCTCACCGCAGCACCTATCCTTGTTTCAAACTTTGCATCTCTAATCATAGTTTTGTAATTGCGCATAGATTTGCTAAACTCCCAACCCCAGATCATGTATTGGGGTTTCGTGCAATCTCATCGCGGTTTGTAATTCTTCGGCTTGGATTGAGATCTTTTGTTGTGATAGCGGCATCCTTATATGTGGTGTCAATGACGCCACAAACCATGCGTAGTGCTGTGCATCTGTCAATGTCAAGTTAGCCTTACAGATTGTTATTTTTAATCTCTAATCTAAATCCCACAGGGTTTCACCCAGTACCATTGATATCTCTTTGAACCCAACGACCGACTAGGTCTCTGATTTTGGCCGTCCAAATTCTTTACTCAATGCGTTCTGGATCATTATTATTCTCGCATTCAGATGATCGCTTGAGTACTTTATATACCATGTCAACGCATGCTCCTGCAGCGTGCTCACTAGGGTATCCTTCTTAATGTTATCGTCCGTTATGCTTGGGCTTCCCATACATCTCTTACCACAAACCAGAACTGACCTGGTTCCTCATTTCCTGCACCCTTAAATACCGGCAACTTGACTACGCTTGCCATCCCAACCTTCGGTGGTGGCAGAGGTGGAGGTGGAGTTGGTGAAGATGGATTTGATGTTGGTGAAGTAGGTGATGGCATAGACAGAGGTGGTATCAGTGGAAAGCAGTTCTTAATCAACCAGACTATGCTTCTAGGGGAGAACCTCACAAGCTCCTCCTTGCTTTCCCGTGAAACAGAAATTAAAGGACTATTCTCTAATCCTTCAGTTCCTCAATAGCCTCTTCCACTTTGTGTTACGCCAAACATTAGTAAATGCGCATAATCTATTTATCACACAACATCATCTTAATCCAAGTATTCAATAATTTGATGTACCGACCCCACGGTCATTGGAGAAAGCGTCTTTCTGCTTCACTATAGCTCACGATTGTGTCTATTGCGAACTCAGTAATAAACCCTCCTATTACCCGATCCAACCAGTGATCTACTATGTGTGAAAGTTTATCTTCGAAATGCTTCTAGCCTGCGCACCAATTCTGGAGTCCATGTAATAGGTTCATCTAGTGTGCACCTTCCCACACTGTTGACTAACCTCGCGATCCACTCGTACAACTCTATCGAGAATGTTACGAATAATATTTCATGGATATCTATGTATATGTACCAATCCAACCATCTTTCCTATGATATCCACGGGTTTCTATTGTCTTGAACCATGAACTCGTGAAGCTTCTGATCTATCCAATCTTCAAGCTCTTCCTTTGTAGCATTCTAGTGTTCTGACATCAGACATCCCTTAGGCATATCTCGGTCCCGGCAACGGAACCATTTGTTGGCTTATATTGGCCTGACCTAGGTTTGGAAGAGTTATTTAGCCGAAGAAATCTCGTAGCTACCAACCCTTTCAGCAACAACCCGCAGAGCACGGACTGAGGTCTCACCCAAGGTATCAGGGGAGGGTGCTGGAACCGGGTTTCCGCATCCTTGGGATGTCTAGATGTGGTGTGGAAGGCTTGCACTCTGTTCTACGACTTCGCGCCACTCGTCCTCACGTAGATCTAGATCCAGGAAAATCCTTACTACTTATTAACACATCGTTTATAGATTAGATCTACTTTTTATGGTCTTTAAGCAAACATTTAACAAAAATAACCAGTTCGCGTACCAGAAAAGATGCAGATTCACATAGACTCATAACATAAGCATACGTGCATAGATCAAACTGTTATATTAACCATAAATTAGCCAGATCCGCAATAATTCAGATTTAGCACGGAATCTCAGAATCAACTTATCTTTATTCACTTTCTTCACCAATACATCCAGATCCACCATGCGCACTCAACTGCAGGGGCCCACGCATACAGTTGCGACTCTAGTAGGCCTCTGCGCACATAGTTGCAGGGCCTCTATCTATCTATCAACTCCCTTGACTTGGACTTACAGATGCTTCAAGACCTTGTTCTTCAAAAACCCATTACATTCTAGATCAAAAGTACATACCAAAAACTGAATTCTATCCATACAACGTCGCTCTATTTATACATTCCCATGGTCCACGGACCATGGGATGGCTGACTTACTTCCTATTATTTCACATTATTTTTGGGTGGACAACCCTTTCAGTAGACTCGTTTACAATTTGCGCTCCGCACACTTCGTGGAGTCCTTACCATACCTTTCCCAAAATGGTGGGCTTCGAGCCCCAACACTGTTACGTGGGCCCTCTGATACCCAACATAGAGTTCAGGGTTACAAGGAAAAGGTGTTTTTTTCAAATATGGTTGGTCGGTAAATTTGATTGGGCTCTTGGAGTTGGTGAGCAGAGTTGGTGAGCAGCGTTGTTGAATAAAGTAGAATGACTCAGTATTAGCCAAAATTTATAGTTTGTTATATTTTGCTTTAATTAATCTTTCTTGGATGAAGATGTAGTTAGTTTATCTTCAATATATCCTTTGCTGTTATAAAAGATCTTGTTATAAATATGTTGAAATTACAAAGCTATAATTAATTGTAGTATATATCTTATATACATTATAATTTTATAATTTTTATTTTCAATTTGTGGATCTCTGCTTTATTATACATTTATGTTTATGGAAGCATATGTTGAAGAAGAGTTACTATTATGTTAATACGTTTCTGTTTATGAAAGCCTATATTGAAGAAGAGTTAATATTCTGTTAATTTTTGTTGGGGAAGAAAAAAAAAAAAAAGAGGATTACAACTTAAGCTTGTAATTCACCCGAGTAAAAAAAACAAACTATGTCATGTAAACTATAATTGGAAGAGATGATGTTCATATTCCTATTCTCTGACATCCTCCTTCACTTAGTTGGTATCCTTTAACGTTATATATTTATCTTTCATATAATAATAGTTTTTTGCAAAAGTCTTCCTTCAGAGTTAATAATGATTGTTTTGAAGGCATTCAACACATTGTTCCTACCATTATTCATTTTGCTGGAAAGAAAGTTCTCTTGAAATATAGCATTTACTCTTTTTCAAAAAAAAAAGGAGTATTCTTTGAAATGTAAGGCTTATTCATTTTGCAGAAAAGAAAAACCTATATCTCTGCTTAATTTTAGTTTACTCATGTTAGTGTGGTAATTTAGAGCGTCATATCATTAAATTCAAAGGTGGATAATGCTTTTATCTTAATGGTTGTATATATTGGTGTGTTACATTTACTTTGGTTAATGCATGAGATAAATTAGTGTAGAAACCTTTTGTAATTTTTACTATAAAACCTTACAAGATAAATTAGTGTGATAATCCTCTGTAACTTTTACTATATATACATTCTTGGAAAATATGTGTTTACGATTTCTCCCTTTTCAATATGTAGTTTGAAGTTTTCATTATTGCCAAAAGTATTGGTGTCGAATCGATTCTGAAAGAGGTTGATGTTAGTAATATTTTATATGCATTCTTGGAAAATGAGATTTTATGATTTATCCATTTTCATTATGTAGTTTAAAGTTTTTATTTTTGTAAAAATTATTAGTCTGGAATAATTTTTTAGGGAAGATACTATTAAATGTTTTATACACTGGTATCTTTGGTCATTTTACCAATAGTTGATTTTGGAATGAGTTTAAATCATTTATTATTATTTTAATGTTGCACTCTACATAACACCAAATCTCAGTACGTGAGCTTACATAGGGAGTAATTTTGTTTGAACAGTGTGAAAGAACACTCTGTTTTGTTTGTGAGCTTCCACAAGGAGTAATTTTGTTTGGAGAGTGTGAAAGAACACTCTGTTTTGTTTGTTTGGATTGTCCTTGAAAAGAACATTTTGAGTCTTTATGT
Organism: Pinus tabuliformis; assembly: GCA_031772625.1. NCBI lineage: Eukaryota > Viridiplantae > Streptophyta > Pinopsida > Pinales > Pinaceae > Pinus > Pinus tabuliformis. The sequence continues at coordinate 1,182,394,743 of CM062809.1, forward strand.
AGGCTGGAAAGATATACTTTGATTTTGTTTCATGAAATATGCAATGGTAACAATAAGAATCTTTAGTTCAAATGGTATGAATTTTGGTAATTATGGCCAATCACTTATGGACACCATACTTTGGTATCCTTCCTTGACATAGATATTATTTAAATACTAAATTGAATTTATTTCACTAAGTTTTAGATTCAATAGTATCGTCTTCTTTTTCATGCTTTTAAAGTAACATAAATACTACCGTATCATTAACGATTGAAATTATATGTAATTTAGTAAGTATGGGAAATTGTATCCTATGTTTAAAAAAAATTGAAATAAGAATTAATTAAATGTTAAGTTCATTATTTTTACTTTTAAATTTACTAACTTAGATTGGTTTTATTCTAGTTTTATTAAACATTAAGCATTAAAAACTAATAGTTGTTAAATCTTGAAAATTGATTTTATTATTATTTAAAATAGGAAATTATTTAATATTTATAAATACAATAATAAATAGAACAATATTTAAATTATAAACAAAATATTTGTGTTGATAACTATTGTTCAAGGTTTTTAATTTAGTTATTAGAATGATCAGGTTTATTAAAATGTTGGTGTATAATGTGGTTTTATTTCTCATTTCAAATTATAAACAAAATATTTGTGTTGATAAGAGATTTTCCATATTTTTTATTTAATTATCAAAGTGATAAGTTTATTAAAATATAGGTATAATGTCATTTTTTTTTCAAAATTTTATCTATTCAATGTTGTGTTGTTCTTTAGAGTAGATCAATATATATCATTTGTTAACTCCATATTTAACACCATAGAAATTGAACATCTTTTTCAAACCCCAAAACACACCATTCAAATATCTTAATTATAATATTTTTCTACAAAATGTATAAAACCAATTTGAAAATATAAATTCAAACCATATAATATATTTAATTATTAAATTTATTATTTCATTTTTCCCAATATATTACAAATACAAAATTCCATTAAATAATATATTAATTGATAATTATAATATAATATAATTATAATTAGCTAATTATAAACCAAACCACATTAATTATAATTATAATATATTTATTTATATTTATAATTATAATTGTAATGAACGAATTATGATTAATTACAATTATAATGAATAATAATTAAAAATATTTAATTAGTTATAATTAATTATATTGTCCTTGTCTTAATTAAAAATATAATTAATTATAAATCTAATATATTTATTTTAAATTGATTAAAATATAATTATTGTATAAACATAAACACAACTATAGACCTAATTAATTTGGTTAACTATAACTATAATTAATTATAATATAAACATAATATAAATATAAATATATTGAACCCTAAAACTATAAACATAAACCCAATTAATTATACTTAAAAATTAATTATAAAATGAAAAATAATAAATATAAATATCAATATCAATATAAAATTTATTTTAAATAGATTTTATGTGTAAAATCAAATTAAAATAGATTAGATGTATAATCAATGCAAATTTAATTTATAGTCAACGTAAAGTTAATGTGTAGTTAAAGTAAAATAATTTTTGTGAAAATACTTTTCATATTTTGTGAAAATAATTGTGACAAAGATTGTTTTAATATGTAAATAAATCATGGTCAACCATGCTTATTTTATCATTTATCATATTTATCATATGGTTTATATAGCTTGGTTTATAATATATATCTTAGGGTTTATCATAGGATTTTCTTCATATGGAAATCAATCATGGTCAACCAGGGTCCAATGTCGCATTGTGACAAAGATTGTCTCAATATAAAAATCAACCATTGTCAGCCATGGTCGAAGGTCACATTTCGACAAATATTGTCTCAATATGAAAATCGGTCATGGTCAACCATGGTCCAATGTCACATTGTGACAAAGATTGTTTGAATATGAAAATAAACCATGGTCAACCAGGGTCAAACATGTTTATTTTAGATTTTGTAATATTTATCTTAGGGTTTATACACCTTGGGTTTATAATATTAATCCTTTCAGTTTGTAATCCCTTGTGGTTTTAGTATTAATCCCTTTGGTTTTTAATAGAACTCGCTTGGGTTTATTAATCTAAGGGTTCATATTCCTAGCATATAATATTATTCATCGTGTTCATAATATTAATTCAAGGATTCAATATAAATACCTTGGGTTTATAATCATGGTCAACCATGGTCCACCATCACATTATGAAAAATATTGTCTCAATATGAAAATTAACCATGGTCAACCATTGTGAATGATCATCAACCATGGTCAATCATGGTTAAGCATAGTGAAATGTTACGCCAAGAAAAATATTGTATAAATATGAAAATCAACCATGGTCAACAATGTTCCAACGTCACATTATGACAAGATTGTCTCAATATGAAAGTCGACCATGGTAAACCATGCTCAATATTATTTATTTTAGGGTTTATAATATTTATCTTAGGGTTTACATACCTTGGGTTTATAATATTAATCCCTTGGGTTTAATAATATTCCCTTGGGTTTACAATCCCTTGGGTTTTTACTATTAATCCCTTGGGTTTATTATTTCCTTGATTTATAATAGCAATCCCTTAGGTTTATTAATCTAAGGGTTCATAACCCTAGGGTATAATATTATTCATACAATTTATATTATTAATCCTTGGGTTAAATATAAACCCCTTGGGTTTATAATCATGCTCAACCATAGTCAACCATGGTCCCACGTCACATTGCGACAAACATTTTCTCAATATGAAAATCAAACATGGTCAACCATGTTTATTTTAGGGTTTATAATATTAACCTTAGGGTTTATATACCTTCAGATAATAATATTAATCCCTTATTGAATTTAGGCTTTCGTGATCCATATCAAGTTTGAGAGAAGATTCTTCAGCGAAAATCACATTGGGATGCTTTTGTTGACGCGTTTCGAACCAACCAGTGTGGTTCATCGTCAGGACAAGTTGAAGAAATAGATCTCACTTTGCATATTAAATAGTTAGAGCAAGACATACAAAAACTATATTTCTTGACAGGTAACGACTATATTGACTAACGGCTAAATTTGACTGGGAAACGGTTAGTTTGGACTGGATTAGGGGCATAACCTTTATTTAATTAAATAAGTTAATTCAGTTAGTTATAATCTTATTAAAATAAAAGTAAAGGGACCATTTTATAAACTTATAATTATAAATATATATTAAAATAAATTAATTTAAATTAAAAGTTATTACATATATAAATATTAGAGTAATTAATAGTTAGTTATAAAAGTTATTAAATATATGAATATTAGAGTAATTTAAGGGTTAGAAAGAATATTTTAATATTTAATTAATAGTTTATTTAAGGGTTAAAATTATCATATTATCATAGATTAATTTCAAGGTTATTTTTCTTTTGTTAATTAAAATTTTTAGAATAAAACTAATAGCATAAATTAAGTGCTATTAAAATACCTCAAACTATATCAACCACACCTCAAAGAACAAAGGCCACAAGATACGGGAAACAAGCGGAAAATTACTTAAAAGACAATAAGATCAAGCTATACCTAGGGAGGGGAAGAAAGGAAGAAAACAACTAGGAAGAGAGGGTTGGGACCCAGCAACTACTGATCTTCCAGCCATCATCTCTATTGAGATTGTTAGGCCTTTTTTGAATCTCGAGGACTTCCCTAAATTTTCGGTGATGGAATTGCAAAACTCTAGCAATAAAATTAGCCTCCTCGATACATACATGATGATTGGTTTTCTCCACATGTTCTGCTAAAGCAGAAGACTTGGTTCTCCTCTTCTTAAGGTCAGTTGTGTTCTCACTAATCCTTTGATTAATGGAGCGACCAGTCTCACCAGTATAGGGGATCCCACAGGAACAAGGAATAATATATGCCCCTTTCATTTCCTTAGGGTTGATAGGATCCTTCACTGATATGAGGGACTTACAGATGGTGTTAAGGGGTCTAAATGTCGAGGGGACATTATGTTTCTTAATAATCCTCGCAATCCTATTAGTGGTCCCCTAAAAAAACAGAAGATGGACACCTGGAATCTGTTCCTTCGGTTCTCTTCTAGTTAACGAATTCTTGGCCGCTTTAAGGAAAGCCTTCTGTCCCATGTATCTACTATAACCGTTCTCAACAAAGACATTAAGGAGATGGGATTTCTACTCCTCAAAGCTCTTTTCATCAAAGATCCTTAAGGGACGAGTAGCAAGGGTGTTGAGAACCCTTGGGTTTATAATCCCTTGGGTTTATTAATGTCAGGGTTTATAATAATTATCTCAGTATTTATATACCTTGGGTTTATAATATTAATCGATTGGGTTTAATATTATTCCCTTGCATTTTTTAATCCCTTGGGGTTTTAGTATTAATTGTTTTGGTTTATTAATCTAATGGTTAAGATTTATAGGGTATAATATTATTTGTAGGGTTAATATAATATTAATCCTAGGGTTTAGTATAAATCCATTAGGTTTATAATCATGGTCAACCATGGTCAAGAATGATCCAACATCACATTCTAACAAATATTGTCTTAGTATGAAAATTAAACATGGTCAACCAATGTGAACGATCATCAACCATGGTCAATCATGGTCAACCATAGTCCAATGTCACATTGTGACAAATATTGTCTCAAACAAAAGTCAACCATGGTCAACAATGGTCCAATGTCACATTCTAACAAATTATCTCAATATGAAAGCCAACCATGGTAAACAAAGCTCAGTCATGTTTATTTTAGGGTTTATAATATCAATCCCTTGTTAGGGTCCAACCCTAACCCCCTTATTTATGTAATAGGGTCGAGTCACAGTTATAGTTAGTTAAAGAATCAATAAAACCCATATTAATAGTTGTAAGTGCTTGACCCATATTTAAAGAAGGGACCACAGTTAGTTGCAAATGGGCCATGGTATTAGATAGATGGTATTAATAAGAACCATGGTACTTACCCATGGTATTGCATGTATGAATCCTATATAAAGGATATAGACCCCACATTGAGGAGCATCGTGTCTTATTTTGTAATCGAGCCTTGCTCTATTGGAGGTTGCCCCCTCGAAGAGGCAACTGAACATTCCTTTCCTTTCTAAATAATAAAATACATGCTGTTATTTCTCATTTCTTTTGTGTTATGGGTTGTATTTCTTTGCATATTTGGTATTCTGGCATCTTCTCGCAGGTTAAGAGCATAACAAGTGGTATTAGAGAGCTTTCCAAGGCTAGTGGGATCTCCATTTTTAGAATAATTTTTTTTGGCTAGAGACGTGTTCCAGCGTCTTTAAACCACGAGATCTGTCATTGAGTGCATAAACCTATGGATTTGGGGAGGCATGCATGTAGGAAATACAAGAGGTGGTCATGCTTGTTGGACTCCCTTGTAACCCCTGTGGGTACCCCTTCGAGTAGTACCACATTAGATAGAATCGCGCACGGACTGTATTCCACGTACCCTTTGGATACATCGGAAGCCCCCTAGGCTCACCTAAAACCTCACCGTAGATAAACTGTTGGTCATCTTGCTACTACAGTACACTAAGAACATCACTCAGGAAGATTACTCATGCATAGGATAGGGAAGTCGAGTAGTACGGCTAAGGGTACGGTTGATCCTCCTTAGTTAGTTCCTTGAAATATTGGATTGAGTACTACTATTGGACACTTATGTATATTTCAATCTATAGCACCTGACACTCCTTGAGACCATAGTTCCCTTGTCTCTCTATAGATTGCTCATCATCTTCTTTTCCAGATCAGATCTAGCAGGTTGGGTTGCAGCCACAACAATTAGATTCGCCATTCAGATTTAGTAGTGGGTGTGCAGTCCCTGCCACATTCCTACTTACACTCTGCAGTTGAGGGTTTCATAGACATATATGACTATTTGTGCAAGGAGGCTTGTGGGTACTATACCTTGGGGTGATTCTCACAGGACATTGGGCAGGATTAACTTTTTTGGGAATTGTCTACTACATTATTCCTAAGTGAGGAGTAAAACTCCTTTCTAAAAAATAAAAATAAAAAATATGATGCCCTCCCAGGATGATTATAGGAGACTCAACCCATAAGAATCAGGACGATGGGTTAAGCAAGGTGTTAACATTCACTTGTCAGCTTCAAATTTTCGGGTGGTCCCAAATTTTTTCACAGTGACAACAGGTGAATTGGATCTGTGCATGGTAGAAACCAAAGCTCAAGTTATGGCCAATGAGAATATGGACACAATTGAAAAAAGTTGGAGTTACTGAGACAGATCCAGTCATTAGATGACACAATCACAAAGGGCAAGTCAGTGTTACAATTGGAGGCATATGCCTTTACTGAAGACCATGAGGGTGAATCTAGCCATTCTCTTCACTTCCATGGAAACCACCAACATTCCCACCCTCAACCACCCAAGCTAGACATGTACAAATTTTATGGCTCTCATCCGGCCATATGGCTATCACAAATGGACCAATATTTCACATTGAATCACATCAGAGATGATGAGACTAAGCTAAGTGTGGGAAGCCTTTACTTGGACCAAGAAAGATGGCAATGGTGGCAGTGGCATCAAAAATGCTATGCAAGGCCAATTACTTGGCTGATATTCTCAAAAGCCCTTTCTGATCACTTTGAACATGAATCTAATTTTTTGGGTTGTCTTACTAAACTTAGGTAGACAGGCACAATACAAGACTATATTACAGCCTTTGAAGCATTAGCCTTCCACACAGGAGGTCTAGCAGATGAATTCTAATTGGAATGTTTTATCAGTGGTCTCAAAGATGCCATACAAGCCCATGTATGGATGCACCACCTAGCCACATGGTTGTAAGCTTACACGACGGCTCGTGAAGTGGAACGCGCATTAGCGGCCCAGTCGCCTCATCCAAATTTCATAGCCAACGACGCCCCACCCAAGCTCTGAGCACTACCCAAACACTTAATGTTCAAAAGGTGTCACCAACAGAAATGGTTGAAATAAGAAAGCAAGGATTGTGTTACTACTATGATGACAAATACTCCCCGGGACTTAAGTGCAAGGAACCCAAATTCTTTCAAATTGATACTACCAATCACAGTTCATCTGAGGAAGCCCCACCCTTTGAGGGACTAGAGGAGGAAGATGAAGACAACCAGCAGGACAATGAGCTCCCACCCACACTAGAAGAACCAATTATCTCACTCCATGCTTTGGCAGACATTTCTTCTCCCCAAACTCTCAAAAGCAAAGGTTTTGTCAAACATCACCCTGTAATAGTCTTGATTGATAGTGGTAGCATGCATAACTTTATCCATCAAAGAGTCGTAGAAGCAGTGCATTATTTTGTGAGAGTAGTCTCTAATTTCTAGGTCCAGATTGCTGATGGGGGGACAATGAAATGTGACAGCTGCTGTGAAAGTGTCAAACTTCAGATGGGAGATTACCACCTAAAGATCCACATGTTTTCCATCAACATGGGTGAGTGTGACATTGTCTTGGGTGCTAAATGGCTTCGCACACTCGGCCTAATCACAATGGATTTCCAAGAGTTATATATGAGCTTTTAGCAGAATGACCACACACATACCCTCCGCAGACTCCAGGCAGGTGCTCCTTCTATCATCATCTCGCATTAGATGGAAAATTTGTTAAAAATGGTCCACCATGGAGTTATCACCAAATTTAATTCCATGCAGGCCTTCGAGCTCAGTTATCTTCATATTCATCCTAAGATGAAACAAGTCTTAAACAACCATCTATAGGTCTTTGAAAAACCTGACGAGCTTCCACCCTCGACAGGGGAACATCATCATAACATTACTTTGGTCCCAGGGGCACAACCACCAAATGTATGCCCATATAGATACCCTTTCTCCCAAAAGAATGAAATTAAAAAAATCATCAAGGAACCCTTGGAAGTCGGTGTCATTCATCCTAGTAGTAGTCCTTATTCATTGCCTGTGGTCATGGTGCTCAATAAAGATGGGGAGTGGCTTATGTGTCCAGAATTCAAGGCCCTCAACAAGCTGATGGTCAAAGATAAATTTCACATCCTAGCTGTTGATGATTTGCTAGATGAACTAAATGGGGCTCAATTCTTCACTAAGCTAGACCTTCGCTCGGGCTATCACCAAATTCGCATCAAGGAAGTGGATATTCCAAAGATTACTTTTAGAACTCATGAAGGCCATTATGAATTCCTGGTAATTCCATTTGGTCTCTGTAATGCCCCATCCACTTTTCAGAGCCTCATGAATCACCTACTCAAACCATATCTCAAAAAAATTGTGCTTGTTTTCTTTGATGACATCCTCATCTACAACCTCACCTGGGAAAAACATCTTCAATATGTAGGCCTGCTCTTGCAACTGCTCAGGAAGCCTAAATTATTTGTCAAATTGTCCAAGTTCTCTTTTGGCATGAAATAAGTCGAGTATTTGGACCACATTGTGGGGCATGAAGGTGTCAGGGTGGATCCCAAAACGATCCAGGCAATGCAATATTGGCCCCAACCAAATACCTTGAAAATTTTGAGAGGATTTTTGGGTCTCACTGGCTACAATCACAAATTTGTCTACAATTATGGTCGCATCGCTAGACCCCTCACTCACCTTCTCAAGAAAAATTCATTCCTTCTGAATGATGAAGCGCAAAAGGCATTTATAGCTCTCAAACATGCATTGTGTTCCACTCTCGTATTGGCACTACCTGACTTCACCAAATCTTTTGTGATTGAATGTGATGCTTTAGGTACGAGTATTGGGGTTGTCTTAATGTAGGAAGGTCGACCCTTGGCCTTCACTAGACAAAAACTAAGTGGGGAAAACTTGGGGCAATCTACCTATGAGAAGGAGATGATGGCCATCTTACATGCAGTGGATACTTGGCGACCATACTTATTGGGGCGGCATTTCCAAATCCACACAAACCATCAAAGCCTTAAATATTTTTTGGAGAAACACCTATCCTCGCCACAACAAAATAAATGGCTATCCAAAATGGTGGGATATGATTATGAGATAATTTACAAGAAAGGGCATGAAAATGTCATAGTGGATGCTTTATCACACCAATTTGAGGAGGAAAGCACCCTGCTAGCAATCTCTCTTCCCATTCCAGAGTGGTTTGAAGAGAATCATAAGGAATGGTTTTCACATCCTTCGCTCTCCCAACTCATTCATAAATTGCAAGCAGATCCAAATTCCATAGCGGTCTACTCTTGGCAGGATGAGATTCTTCGCTACAAGGACAAAGTAGTGATATCACCAACATCCACCCTCAAAAGTTGCATTTTGGCATAGTTTCACTCATCTCTCACTGCAAGCTGTTCAGGCTTTCAGAAGGCTTATGCTTGCACTCGACGTTTATTCTTTTGGATAGGCATGAAGAAAGACATTCTTACTTTTGTAGCTGAATGTGATGTGTGTCAGTGCCACAAAGGAGAAACAGTCAAATCCCCAGGCACTTTACAACCATTTCCCATCCCTGCCTCAATCTGGACAAATGTTTCTATGGATTTCATTACTGGTCTTCTGAAGTCAGGCAACAAGTTAGTCATCATGTTGGTCATGGACAAACTTTCTAGGTATGCTCATTTTTGCACCCTACCCCACCCTTTTACAACCACTTTGGTGGCTCAATCTTTCATGGAACAGTTCTTCAAATTACCTGGCATGCCCACTTCCATTGTTCCTGATCGTGACCCGATCTTCACTAGTAACTTTTGGAAGGAACTCTTCAAGCTACGAGGTACCCAACTCCAACTCAGTACTTCATATCATCCCCAAACTGATGGTTAAACTGAAGTAGACAACAAATGTCTAGAGACCTACCTCAAGTGTTTCACTTCAGAAAAGCAAAATCTATGGGTCCAGTGGTTACCTCTAGCTGAATGGTGGTATAATACTAACTATCATCCACCACCAAGATGACTCCATGTGAAGCAGTTTATGGTCAAATACCCCCTTCACCTACTTCTTATATCCTGAGATTCTCTAAGGTACAAGAAGTCGATGAAATCCTATAGAACCGTGCAAACATGCTTTCCCACCTCAAAGATAATCTCCATCAAGCTCAAAATTGCATGAAGCAATAGGTAGAGCAACATCTTTCAGAGGGCACATTTCAAGAAGGGGATCAGGTATTCTTGAGGCTACAACCATATAAGCAAACATCACTGTTATAGACATTTTTGTGCCTTACAGCTCTAAGCATGAAATGTCCATAAACCAAGGGCTCCTAAGTCCCTAAAAGTGTTGTTCTAACTCCTAAAGGAACAAGGTCAACAAATTACAGCTTCTCCCAGAAGTTCTCCACCAGAAACTGCTCAGAATAAGTCAAAATAGGATCATTTCAGCTGCTCCACTAGCCAAGTGCGTTGCATAGCACCTAAGTCCACTAGCTAGGTGCATTGCAACGCACCTAAATGCACTACCAGGGTGCGTTGAGAGGGAAATGACAAGTGGCAGTGTCATTCCACGAGGTGGAGAGACAATGGAAGCTTCCAGAATCTTCTCCAATGACACTTGCCTCACTGAATTCGACCAAGGATGAGTAAGAGGGTTTCAGTCTCCAAGTGGAAGCAAGAAATGATAGAGAGAAGCCACTAATCAAATCATGATTTGACTCATCCTCCTTGCATACATCTATATATGGATCCCTCATCCCAGAGATCCAGAAGCTGGAATTTTGCACATTGTAAGGAATTGCTGTTGGTTTTGAGATACATATCAGAGAATTGGGTGATCTATGCTTTGTTGGGGTTGAAGAAGGGACTTCTTTTCTGGGAGGTTGATGCTGGGTCAGGAATCATCGGTTGTAACTCCTCCTGGATCTTCTTGTATATCAATAAAACTATTTGAGTTTCTTCTCCATGCTTGTGTTTCATTGATTCTTGTTACATTTGTATGGTTAACTTAAATCTGATCCTAAGTTATTTGTGAATATAAACCCATGTCTTTGTATAGTTTCCTTCTTCTGTGATCTTACAGGTACTTGGTGAAGCGGGGCAAGTGAGAGAGAAGGTAGCTAGAAGCTATCAAAGAGGAGAGAGATTGGATCAAAGGACTAGCGCAAGACACAGGTTGGTTCATCCTATTCCTCTTTGTTTATAGTTCATAAAGAAGAATACAAAAGTAGTTTTCTTTATTTGTTTCTAAGGTAGCTGTCACACCTTAGTGGGATAGACTAGTTCTAAATAGACACTTTTCTCGATAACAAAATGGTGACTCCGCTGGGGATCGTGTTTAGTTAGTTTGTTTGTGTTTCTCTTGTTGTTTATTTCATAAACTTAGAAGTAGCAATCGAACTGCATTTGCCATTAACAAATGCAAAGTAGACATCTGCTGCTTCAATCCATTCACTGGATCTGTTTATGATTTGAACAGCTGATTCATAAACTAACTGATTACCCTTGTGATAGCTCTTAGACCCCCCCTTAGATCTACCTTTGATTGTGCATTTCTGATCGCTTTTACTCGGCCAAAAACCATAGATTAAACTGCAGCCTGTGACCCATAACCCAGATAGAATTCTTGTTTCTGCCCCAGCGCAGGCTCTGTGAAGAGGTTCTGCATTTCAACGCACTTCCCGAGAGGGCTACCTGCGCTGCAATGCAGTTTCTCTATGTAACAGGTGCGCTGATCAGCCTAGCCCTGTGCAGCTGAGGTTCTTTGCTTCATTTTTCCAGTTTTATCTCTGATTTTTACAGCCTGTGATCAGTATTTGACTGTTTCAAACCCCTTTTCCTTACGGATATTCCGCCTCAGTTGTACAAAAGAAACTGTAGATGTTTTTATGTGTTTTTTGAGTCATTTACAGTTTTCCATTGCAAAAGTATAATAGTCGTACTGTCATTCTTTGATTTAGATCTGTCGCAAGTGTCGATTTTGATCATAGGAGAAAGTTTATTTGCTTTTGATAGTCGATTATGCTTTTACTTTTGCCTTTGGTTTGAATTTGTGACTTTCTAGTGTCAAAATGAGTATTTATTTCAAAATCATAAAGTGTCGTAATCATATCTACCTTTTGATTTCGAAAAGAAGCTTGTTTGTGTTTGTCGCTTGAAAGCAAATTCAGATTTGTACATCAACTTTCTTTTTAGGCATCAATATTAAGAAAGTGAAAAACAAAACACATGCATGTGCATTTGCACATTGACAGTCTGTTTGGCTCGATTTAGGAAAGTGCATTTACAGTGTGCTCTTTTCTCTTTGCGAGAAGATTGTGTCCTTCTTTTCCCCTAGTAGCTAGGATTTTCATTGCCGAAAAGAGATAAAAATTTTGTTTATCTTCTTTAGATTGCCTTTTAGGAATTACATCTACATCTCGTCGTGATCCCAAAAGGCAAACTTCATAAGAAAGATCAACTTAAAATAAATTCAATGAACCTAACAACGCTTTGGAACTTAACGCACAACATTTAGAGGTTTAGGCTAGAGACATATTCCGGCGTCGTAAAGCCTGGTAACTGTTGTCCTCACTGATGGTTGGGTGATTCCTCCACTTTGAGATGATAAGTGCCAGTACGGACTTGTGCTCCCACGTACCGTCGAGTATATATTGGGAGACCCCTATAGGCTTAAACCCTTTATCCATAGGAAGTCGTGTCGGCCGCCCTACTGATCGCAATGCACCGAACACAACATTTGGAAAGATTGATTGCCGTACCGTAAAAAGTATTCTGCAGTTTTGCGATTGGTTTGGTACTCCCTCTACCTAGACCTCCAGAGCAGTCCCTTCCGTTCCTTTTCAGACTCCTTAATGGAAAAGGTCCATCTGAGCACTTGTCACTTCAGGCTCATTAAAAATTGAAGGAGACTGGAGTCATCTTTTTTTTTTCTCGACTCTTAAAAACTGAAAAAACAAGTTGTGTCAAAGCGTGTTAAAATTTATTTTAAACGGAATATTCATATCCTTTTCCTACGTTGATCTTGGGTTGAGAAAATAGAGCCTACCAACCAAGGAATTCCCCTTGGTGGAAATCCTAGTCCCTTCTCCTCTTGGGGAGATGTTGGTGCGCCCCATATGGCCACATTGTCGCTTCCAAGACTGACAATTGGCTTGCTAGTATGGCTCTCCTCAACCAATGTCGTTCAGAACACCACCATTCCTGAACAATCGAATCAGCAATTAGACAAGTCCAGAGTTGCCCACCAGCCTTCTACTTCCTCTAATTCTTCCTCTCCTCCTTCCTCTTCGCTTGATGGAACTGGTAAAGCTAAAAGCCATCCTAAGGAGAAGAAGGAAAATAAGAAGAAAGAGAAGAAGAAGAAGGAGCCAAAGGCGAATGGGGGAAAACGAGTGTCGTCTAACGAAAATCCACACACTGCACCGACCAGGCCTAAATTGCCATGTGTCATTTGCAAAGGAGACCACTTTCACAGAGATTGTCCTTGCATCCCCCAGATACTAAGGGACTGGTCTCCTCGTTTGCACAACCTGGTGTCGTCAACCTCTGGTGATCATGTTGAAAGCACACCGTCAACTAGTGAAAGTGAAGCCCCGGGACAAAAAGGGAAAGTTATATTTCCTTGTAAACTGTGCGAAGGGAATCATGCCCTCCACCGTTGTCCCTTCTTAGAAAAAGCTAAAAGAGTTTTGGATGATCATCCAGTTTCACCGTTACGACTCCCTCCTGGATATAAAAAACTCTTGTCGAGTCCGTCACTAGTTGAGAATCCAGCTGGCCCGCTCAAGTGGTCGGCTGAAGTGCCTACCATTGAAGATAAACCATCTGGATCCATACCAGACGAAAGTCAAAAGGTCGAGGAGGCAGTTGACCCGGTCTTGCCTTCAGAGGTTTCTTCTTCATATGATACAGTCACTGAAGAGAACAAGGATGACACCGTCCAAATTCTCTTCATAAACACAGACTCCGACGAACATGGGGGCAATCTACCCGTTCCTTTACTGCAGGAAGGAAGTTCGTCAGAGCCATACCTGGCCGTCTATTCGGTCCCACCTCCAAGCAACCTAGTTGTCTCCTTCGACTAGAATCAACTAGGCAGACCCCGTTTACCAGCAAGTGTACCATTCCGAATTATCGTTCAAATATATAGAATGGTCATGGCTGGTACCATCATAGATGAGGGGGCTTCTGTGAGTATCCTTTCCTCAACTGCTTGGAAAGCGCTTGGTTCACCATCGCTTTTTCCTGAGATGAGAAATCTGACAGGCTTTGATAAAGGAACCAGTCGACCTTTAGGGATCCTTCCCGATGTGCCCATAACATTGAGAAGGAAGACAGTTCACATGAACGTAATGGTAGTTCAAGGACCCTTGGATTATAACCTACTCCTTGGACGAGACTATATTTATTGCATGGGAGCGATTGTCTCCTCACTCTTTAGAGTAATGTGTTTTCCGCACGAAGGAAGAGTGGTCAAGCTCGTGGACCAGCTTTCATTTCCAGGATCATACATAGCAAATAGTCATATACCGTCCCTAAATGGTCTCTTCACACAAGAAATGTCTCAATCCCCAGTTCGTCCTCCCAATGAGCGCGAGTAATTCAGAGGGATATGACTGAAACCCAGGGGGCATGCATCTTGGTCTGCTTCGGCAGGAAAACTTTGGGTATAGAGTAGGTTTCCGCGGGAGAATATGCCTAGTTTGTACCCCCGTCCGTGATTGGAAGAGGGGGTTATTCTAGTACAGGATTCTCTTGTCAAAGTTATGTAAGTGGGCGAGCACCGTCACTCACCTTTGTTTATCTCGGTAGACATTGCCGAAGAAATGTTTTGTTTGCGCCGCGAATAGAACAATCTTTGGGTAGCATGTAAGAGGTAGTACCCTTCCTGATAAAACGAATGTTTTGTCAGCTCGAATAGAGGGTGACCTTGAAACTCTGTTTTATACCTGGGGGCATGCAAACCTTTTGGAGTGCAAGCGATGGGCGACTATTTATTTTTTTAAATTTTTAGGACCTCTAACCCTTTAAACTCGTAGGATTAGTCGTCACCTAACTTGCATAAAGAAAGGATGTGGGGCAAAAATCTAAAAATTGCCATTTTTATATGAGACATTCTTATCATATGACTGGATTAATCGAGCAGTGTTTACCGCGAGGTTCAAGCTCGTTAAAAAATAAACCCGGACCGAGAAAATGTTTCCACCTGCGTTTAAGCTCGTTAAAAAATGAACTATCCCCTGGTAAATAACCACCGTGAATGTAGCATTTCAGCCATTAAAGCCTTGGTCGTGTTTGCACCGTCACCTCCACTTTTCCATTGGCCAATCATTCACCTCCATTTGTTTGTTTACCCATTTTGAGGAACAGGTGCGAAGAGTGATTTCACTAGCCATCCTTGTGACACTGCCGTGATTGGAAAATTCCAAACCTTACCTGGAATCAGCTGCTACCCATTTTATCACTCGTTCCTCAAAAGACGAGTCTTCTTTAAGCTCTTTTCAACTAACTCGTAAAATATGAAAATATTGCCGAGTCCTTGGCCTTCCAGCTTGTTAAAGGGATAGGAAGTGCTATCCCTCCTCTAGATCTTAATCTTTTTGGACCTGAGGGATTATTGCACAAAAAGATCGAGCGCTTGTTTTGTTCGGCTCGTTAAAACGATCGAAAATTCATCCCTTCTGTATTGTTTTATAATTTTTCGGACTTAAGGGATTAGATGACGAAAACGGAATTTTGGAGTTACCTTTACGTACCTTTTCAAACTCTCTAAAAATGAAAAGGACCGAGTTATCTTTGTTGTTAAACTCGTTAAAAATATTAATAGCGACAAACTTGTCTTTAGACGAGAACGCGTTTCACTATCGCTAGGCTCATTAAAACATAGCGATGGGTTTGCCCGAAGCGAAAATTATAGAACAAGCATATGTTATCCTCCTCATGCTTGAAAAAAATAAAGAGGTACTCGTCAGCAATGACTATGGAAAAATTGGGAAGAAAACTCAAAGAATCTTTATTGGTAGCAAGTCGCTCTTGAACATGACACTTCCACTCCGTGCCCGAGTCGGGTTGGGTTGTTTCATTCACCGGTCACATCGCCATGGTCTCGCCATACCACCCACATTTGGGGTTGATGCTACTAATCCATCACATAAGTGTCGCCGACATGTTCAAGAGAAGTCATCCAGAAAGGCCACCTGTGTCCCGCCCACTACCATACATTATACTCCATTCTTTCATGACTACCACCCTGAACCATATATCATCAGATCGTTTTCACCTCCATCAATATCATTTGCTCCGTTCCGTGTCATTGATGTGGGATTCATTAAGGCCCTCCTATGACAGATCACTTCTTGTCGACATCAGCTCATTATCCAAGAAGTTGATGTAGGAACACCCCATTCAGTACTTTGAAGCTTGCATGCCTCAATGGAAAGTTTCTCACTTCCGGCGACAGGTTTACATCAATGACCTTCGACCGAAACATTTTGCGTGGCGTTCGATGCCAAGTCCTTTATTCACACCACGTGAATTGTACTGCAGTACCTTGAGGGTCATTATCATTATCGGTGATTCCTCTCGCGCTTGTTAACAGTTTACATCATTGACTGGTAATCAAGCGATGTCTTTCCATGTTCGACTTCAAAACATTTCTCACATGGATCGACTTGTACTTCGAGTGAAGATCGGACGAGATTGAAGACCCCGGATCTAGTTTCATCCATCCAGGATGCGATATATATTCACGAAAATAAAGACATTGAAATGTACAACATTGCAGCACATATAATCATCCTACCAAAAGGATTATGGCTCTATCAGAATCATCAGTCTACCATCAGACGATTGTCTGTCCTATGTACATGAAAATGAATTTATAAAGCTGAGCATGGGAATGCCCGCCTCAGCTAGATCATGAAAATAATATGAAGATAATGTATTGTATTGTATCTTACTACAGGTCTCCTCCCAACATTGAAAGAACTTCGGATCCTCCTAATAAAGCATTTCACCTGATAAACGGCCTCATACTTTAGGGGACAACTGTTATAGACATTTTTTTGCCTTACAACTCTAAGCATGAAATGTCCATAAACCAAGGGCTCCTAAGTCCCTAAAAGTGTTGTTTTAACTCCTAAAGGAACAAGGTCAACAAATTACAGCTTCTCCCAGAAGTTCTCCACCAGAAACTGCTCAGAATAAGTCAAAACAGGATCATTTTAGTTGTTCCACAAGTTAAGTGAATTGCATAGCACCTAAGTCCACTAGCTAGGTGCGTTGCAACGCACCTAAATGCACTACCAGGGTGCGTTGAGCGGGAAATGACAAGTGGTAGTGTCATTCCACGACGTGGAGAGACAATGGAAGCTTCCAGAATCTTCTCCAATGACACTTGCCTCACTGAATTCGACCAAGGATGAGTAAGAGGCTTTCAGTCTCCAAGTGGAAGCAAGAACTGACAGAGAGAAGCCACTAATCAAATCATGAGCTGACTCATCCTCCTTGCATACATATATATATGGATCCCTCATCCCAGAGATCCAGAGGCTGGAATTTTGCACATTGTAAGGAATTGTTGTTGGTTTTGAGATACATATCAGAGAATTGGGTGATCTGTGCTTTGTTGGGGTTGAAGAAGGGACTTCTTTGCTGGGAGGTTGATGCTGGGTTAGGAATCATCAGTTGTAACTCCTCCTGGATCTTCTTTTATATCAATAAAACTATTTGAGTTTCTTCTCCATGCTTGTGTTTCATTGATGCTTGTTACATTTGTATGCATAACTTAAATCTGATACTAAGTTATTTGTGAATATAAACCCATGTCTTTGTATAGTTTCCTTCTTCTGTGATCTTACAGGTACTTGGTGAAGCGGGGCAAGTGAGAGAGCAGGTAGCTGGAAGCTGTCAAAGAGGAGAGAGATTGGATCAAAGGACTAGCGCAAGACACAGGTTGGTTCATCCTATTCCTCTTTGTTTATAGTTCATAAAGAAGAATACAAAAGTAGTTTTCTCTTTTTGTTTCTAAGGTAGCTGTCACACCTTAGTGGGATAGAGTAGTTCTAAATAGACACTTTTCCCGATAATAATAAATCAAAGACAAGGGTTGTCATAAATTATCTGCAAAATTCTACGGACCTTATCAAATACTTCAACGCATTGGAGAAGTAGCCTACAAGCTAGCCTTGCCACCCACTGCAAAAATCCATCCTATCTTCCATGTCTCATGCCTCAAGAAATTGGTAGGGAACAATTGGAGAATTAAAACTAGTCTACTGGAATTAGATGAAGAAGGTTCAATCTACCTCCAATCTGAACAGATTCTTGACATGCAAGAACGGCACCTGTGTGCCTGCATGATCAAGGAAGTCCTCATCAAGTGGAAAGACACCTCTCCAGAAGATACAACCTGGGAACCAGCCACTATTCTTCAGAAGTTTCTGCAGCTTCAGCCTTGAGGACAATGTTATTTTTATGGGGGAGGGCATGTTAGGGTCCAACCCTAACCCCCTTATTTATGTAATAGGGTCAAGTCATAGCTATAGTTAGTTAAAGAGTCAATAAAGCCCATATTAATAATTGTAAGTGCTTGACCCACATTTAAAGAAGGGACCACAGTTAGTTGCAAATGGGCCATGGAATTAGATAGATGGTATTAATAAGAACCATGGTACTGACCCATGGTATTGCATATATGAATCGTATATAAAGGATAGAGACTCCCCATTGAGGAGCATCGTGTCTTATTTTGTAATCGAGCCCTGCTCTATTAGAGGTTGCCCCCTCGAATATGCAAGTGAACATTGCTTTCCTTTTTGAATAATAAAATACATGTTGTTATTTTTCATTTGTTCTGAGTTCTGGGTTGCATTTCTTCGCATATTTGGTATTTTGGCATCTTCTCGCAGGTCAAGAGAATAACATCCCTTGGTTTTAATATTATTCTCTTGGATTTCTAATCCCTTGGGTTTTTAGTATTAATCCCTTTAGTTTATTATTCCCTAACTAGGAGAAAATGATGAAATTAGTGACTAGGTGACTGAAAAAGTTAGTCATCATGGCTTTTCCAAGTGAAATACTACCAAAAATGAGAAATCTTAGTGATTAACTAAAAATGACTAGCATAAATTACTAATTTAGTCTCGGGTTAAAATACATGACTATCTAATGAGTAATAAAACTATAAATGACTAACATGAATGACTAATTTAGTCTAATAACATAAATATGACCACTTAAAAAGTAATACAATAGTACAAATTGGTCATTTATGTTAGTCATTTTAATCATGTCACTTCACCAATCTAAACTTACAAGTGATAGCAGATTCAAAATTTGTTATAGATTGGTTGAAAGGTTATACTTCCTTAAACAATTGTTTACTGCATTAAGGGACTATTAGAGTTATGGAGCTTATTAGAACCTTCAAGGTTATATGCTTTGATCACATTGGGAATTACATTAAAGTATTGATAGATTATCCGAAATGGGAGTGGGCTTATAGATGGGTCAAATACATCATGAATAATACCTACAAGGAGAAGTGTTGAGTAATTAGTAGAGGACACATTTCCTTTAGTTGAAGGCTTCAATTTTCATGCAAATCTACCATTTTTATTATTAGGGTCATATCCATTGAAATTAGGATACTAGTTTTTAACTTCGATACCATGTTGTTTATCTAGTTTGAACATACATTATGAACATAGAAGTACTAGAATCTTATGAAATTATTTTGAATCCTATGGGGATTTTGATATTTCCCAAACATTAGATGTTGAACATATTACAATATCATGTCATTCAGGTAAAGAAAATTTAATATATGTTAGATGATGTAAAATGCATATTTGCATTAATATTAATGCAAAAATGATGTATTTTTCTTATTGGAAAAAACAATTATGGCATTTCCCACCACCTAAGTTATTAGACATAATCTACGTAGGAATACATGCAACTACAATAATATTTGCTTAGTCGCTAAAGATGGTTTGATTTCATAACAATTATGATCATTATATTTCTACTTGGTACCATATGTCAATGTTGGGCTTCCATCATGGCTCTGTGATGGTTGGGATTCCTCATAATAGGCATGTGAACCCCTAGGTGTGCACACATCTTTTTGAATGCGAATATGGGGTTTGAAACTTTGTAGGAAAAATGTTGTTTGTGTTGTATGAAAGGTTTTTTAGGTTTCAAGACATTACCTTGAATCCTACAAGAACAATGTGCAACCCCTTAAACCCTATGTTAAACACTCCATGCTTTGGTATTAATATGCAAAAATTGTAGTTTTTAACCACGTACAGAAATTACTTGCATACGAATTTTAAAAAATAGAAAATAAACAATGTAAGAGAATAACACATAAAACACATATACACAGAGATTTTCCCCTGGATCCCAAAACCAGGACTACCAGCTTGATTTTTCATTATGTTCCTTTCAATGTTACAATACATATTTATACATGTTGAAGCATCCAATACCATGGATTGAAAAACCATCGCGTCCAAAACCATGGACCGAAAATCATTACGTCCAAAAAAATGTGCGAAAATCATGCAAAAAACCATAGGTGGGTCCACCAAACCTAACATAGGGGTTATGGGTGCCCCTCAAACCCCTTGTGACCTTCCCCGCTCTAACCCTCGGTTAACTACGTGGGCTAGTCATTGAAAGAATATAACACAACCCAACATTCTCCCACTTGTTGTTTTCTTTCCACAGGGGGCTACAAGAGAGCTTAGTCATTTATTTAGCCCTGCAATGCCCATTGTTTCTCTACACCAAGAGAACTTCTTAGAGCTCATAGATTTTGTCAATGCATCTGCATTATTCTTCAAAGTGTCCACCTTTACCAGCATCACCTTTTGGTCTTCTATCATATCCCTCACAAAGTGATAATAAACATCAATGTTCTTTGTCTTTGAATGATATACGGGGTTCTTTGCCAAGAAAATTGCACTTTGGATGTCACAGTCTATCCTTATAGCTTCCTGTACTAACCCCATACTTGAACACAATATCTGCAACCATACTGCTTCCTTGCTTGCATGAGTGGCTGCCATGTATTCTGCCTCTATAGTTGATAGTGCCACTGCAGATTGTTTCTTACTCATCCAATTGACTGCACCTCCAAATAGGTTAAACACATACCCACTTGTAGATCTTCTCTGATCCAGATCTCCAGCCCAGTCTACATCAACAAAGCCACAAATATCCAACATTCTGTCCAGTCCTTATCTTCCTTGGTAGAACAAACCATAATCACTAGTGCCACGCAAATACCTGAAAACCCGCTTCATTGTTGTCCAATGCTACTTCCTTGGTTTCTACATAAACCTGCTCAATACTCCCACTGCATGTGTAATGTCTGGTCTAGTACAGACCATTGCATACATCAAGCTATCGATTTTACTTGCATATGGAACACGGGACATGTCCTCTTCCTCTTCTTATGTCCTGGGACACTGTTCAGCAGATAACCTCACACCTACAGGAATATGAACCTTCACGGGTTTACTATCTTGCATATTAAGACTCTGTAATATTGTTTTGACATACTTCCTCTGGTTTAACCAGATCTTCCTCTTTTCTTGTTCTCTTTTAATTTCCATGCCCAAAATATAGTTTGCAACACCGAGATCTTTCATGTCGAATTTGGAGGATAATTGGGTCTTCAAATCCTGGATAATTTCTTTTTCATTTCCAACCAGCAACATATCATCCACATACAAGACCAAATAAATGACACGGTCACCAATTAATTTAAAATACACATAGTGATCTGCTTTGCTTCTGGTGAAGTCAAGTCCCCATATAAATGTATCGAATTTCTAATACCACATCCTTGGTGACTGTTTTAACCCATAGAGAGACTTCTTTAACTTGCATACTAGTTCTTTCTTACACTTCACCGCAAAACCTTTAGGTTGCTTCATGTAGATATCCTCTTCCAGATCCCTTTGAAGAAATGCTATCTTCACATCCATCTGTTCTACCTCAAAATCAAAAGCAACAAAAACAAATAAAAGTAATCTAATAGAAGTTACCTTGGAAATAAGACAAAAAATATCACCAAAATCAATTCCTGGCACCTGGGAATAACATTTTGCTACCAACCGATCTTTGTATTTCTCCACTTTTCCTTCTACATTTGTCTTCTTTTTGAACAACCATTTGCTGCCAATGGGTTTTCTTCCAGCTGGCAACTCCACCAGATCCCGAGTCTCAATTTTGTGCAAAGATGCCATTTCATCAACCATGGTCTCTTTCGAGAGTTTTCCATCCTCTGAATCCACTGCTTCCTTCACAGTTCTGGGATCATCATGAGTAACAAGCAAAGAAAAATTTGAACAGAAATTAGATGGACTATACCTTTCTAGCTACCTTCTTTCTCGAACTGATCTTCTCATAGCTGGAGTTTGTGGCTCTTCATCTTCTGATTCCTCCTCTGTTGTAGAGTCTGATTCTTCCTCTAGCTCAAACTTTATCTTCTTAGGTTCCTTCGGTTGGACTTCATGTTTAATAAAATCTTTCACCTCTCTGAACACCACATCTTGGCTGTACACAACCTTCCTTGTTACTGTGTTCCAAAGCTTATAACCCTTTAAACCATCCTTATACCAATAAAGACACACTTTTCAGATTTACTATCCAACTTGGTTCATTTCTTCTTTGGAACATGTACATATGCATCACATCCAAATACCCTTAGATGTGAAAGAGAGGGTTTCTTACCAGTCCATACCTCTTGTGGAGTCTTATCCTCCAATGCCAATGAAGGTGACCTGCTGACCAGGTAACATGAAGTATCCACCATCTCTGCCCAGAATTCCTATCCTAACCTGGCACCACTAAGCATGCTTCTTGCCCTTTCCATCAACGTCTTGTTTATTCTTTCTGCAACTCCATTTTTCTAAGGTGTATATGGAGTAGTCTTCTGTCGTGCTATACCAAACTTCTTGCAGAATTCTTCAAATTCCTTATTGCAAAACTCTCCACTGTTATCTGTCCTCAACACCTTTATCATCTTCTCTATCTGGTTTTCCACCAGAGCCTTAAATTCTTTAAACCTGTCAAAGACTTCAGATTTCTTCTTAAGGAAATATATCCATGTATTCCTTGAGAATTCATCTATAAATGATACATAGTACACAGACTTACCCAGTGATGGAACCTTCACAGGTCCAAACAAATCACTGTGCACAAGCTCTAATATCTGTTTCGCCCTCTTACTACCAGAGGGGAAACTCACCCGATTCTACTTCCCATATACACAATTTTCACAAAAATCAAAATCCAGAGAGTTATTACTCATACCTTCTACCATACCTTTACCATGAAGTATTCAAAGGCAATTCTCTCCAATATGTCCAAGCCCTTGATGCCACAAATGGTCTTTTCTCCAAAGACCACTAGATTTTCGGCTCCACTTTCAGGAACCATGGAACTATTGCACCTATCAACAATAGTGCTACCTTGCAGCTTGTACAAAATTCCAATCCGAACTCCCCGTATCAATATGTTGGGTCCCAATAATACTAGTGATTACCCCATTACTATTGTATTTATACCCCTTATTTATATTGTTGTGCCCCTATTACCCCCATATTTTTATTTCTGTGCCCCATAGAATCCCTCTATTGTTATTTTTGTGGCTTTATATTATTATTGTTAGGTCGGCTGGATTATATTGTGACTCCTTAGACTCCTATATATAAAAAGGAGTTTTTGTCATTTGTATCATCCAAGAATTATTAATTTATGTAATGTAAAGGCGGTTGCCCCCTCAAAGAGGCTGAATTCTAAGGCATTGATCTATCTTTTCTATCTTTTCTTGAGCTGGTTTCATAACATTTGGTATCAGAGCTTTGGATTCTAGGGTTTCATTGCTCCAAACAGGTCATCATGAAATTTTCGCTATAACTATTTTTCTGTCACGTTTCAGAAGTCTCAAAAAAAACCCATTTGAGAAGAAATCGCGGTGAACCTTGGGTCCGAATTGCAGAGCTTGTCGCGCGATATTTGCGGAGATATGATCTGAGGAAATTGGTCTTTTTGCAGACTTCTGAATTACATTCAAAACAGGTGACCTGGGGAACATCGTCATAACTTTCTCTCTGGGAATCAGATTGAAATTTCGTAAGAAGGTATAGAAAGAGGACGGACTATAGTTTCTTTTATATCTTTTTCAGAACCAAAGATCAAAAATTGTACACGTGACACTTCATACAAGTTCGCTCTTCTGGAAAGGTCTATAATTAGGTCATCTTGGGAGATTGTGCATAACTCTTTCTTGAAGAATCCAATTTGGATCAAACTGGTGGCATTGGAAAGAGGTCACAGAGAGCTACTGCAGGTCACAAATTTAGAACTAGATGATTGGAAAGTACAGAGACACATCAGAGGCAATATCAAGCTCCTACAAAGTGAAAAAAAGGTGTGTAGATCTTTTTTAAATTGTTGCTTAAGCTTGGTTTGAAAATTTATTTTGAAGGAATTCAAAGGGCATAGTAGAGAATTATTATCGGTAACTGATGCCCTGAGGAAAGAAAATGCAAACACCTAGTAGGAACATGAAAGCTCTAGCATGACTCATGAAGAAGAGGAAGAAATGATACATGATATATCAAAATTACAAGAACGAGTGCAACAAATGTCACGCACACAAAAGTTAACAGAAGCTAAGATAAATGGCATGGAAGCTAAGATGAATGGCATGGAATCTAAGATGGACAATTTGAAGATAGATTTGAACACAAATTTGAAGACAGGAATGGCAGATTTGAAGACAGATTTGATAAATGTTCTACAAGAAATACTTACTAATGGTGAAAAGGTAGTAAAGGAAACTCATGAGGAGAATAAAAGAAATGTTAATCATGATTCCATAGACACTAATGTTGGATCAAAGAATCACCATATTCCAAAAATCGATATGAGGAAGTTTGATGGCAAGGATCCCGCCACATGGATATTACAGATAGAGCAATTCTTCGATCTCAATAATGTGCAAAATGCACAAAAGGTACGTATGGCAACTGTATATTTGGAACCAAATCAGTTTGTATGGTATCAATGGCTTTGTTCTCGTAAAAAAATTATCACTTGGGCAATTTTTATGGAAGAATTCATAGCACATTATGAGGATACAAAAAGCAACACTTTTTTTATTCAATTGATAAGTCTCAAACAAAAGGGTTCAATAATGGAGCACATTGAGGAGTTCCAAAAATTGAACATAAGGGTAAAAGATATTCCAGAGGAGCATAGGATTGATGTGCTCATAGGGTCTTTAAAGGATAATATCCAACATGATGTTTGCATTTGGGAACCTGATTCATTAGAGAAGGCATTCAGGTTAGCATGAAAAATGGAAAGCAAAATTATGGCAACTAGGAAGCATACCATTCACAACTATAAAGACGGAAGTGTTGTTGCCCCTAGTCTTCCACAACCTACAAGGTTGACACCACAACAATTGGAAGAAAAAAGAGCAAAAGGTCTTTGTTACAATTGTGATAGCAAATACACAAAAGGTCATAAGTGTGCTCAGAAGAAATTATTCTACATAGATTGTGAAGAGGAAGAAGAAAAGGAGCAAGAAAGGTCAAAAGAAGAGGATATACTCCAGGAACAAAGCCTAGATGAAGAACAAATAAATCCGACCATATCTTGTAATGCATTGGCGGGAATTACTACTCCTCAAACCATCAAGATAGAAGTACAAATCAAGAAGAAAAAGTTAATAGTGTTGATTGATTCAGGAAGCACACACAATTTTATTCATTGTAGGGTAGCAAAAGAATTGAATTGCTTCCTATATCCAGCACCAGAGTGTCAAGTGATGATTGCAAATGGAGGAACAATAAATTTCTCTGGAAAGTGCCATAATATCAAGATATCCATGGGAGAATATGTATTGACTAGCCCAATGCTTTCCATTCCAATGGGAGGTGTTGATGTTGTACTAGGAGTCCAATGGCTACAATCCTTGGGTACAATAGCTTTTAATTTTCAAGAACTTTTCATCAAATTTTCTACGAAAGGAAAGGAAGTTGAATTAAGGGGTATTGCAGGGAATCTAGGAAAGATAATCAGCTCTAATGGCATGACAAAGCTTCTATAAAAGGAGCAAAGAGGTGTAATTGCACAATTATGTTCGCTAGATGTTTCCACATTGGAATCATCTATTTCTCCAGATCTACAAAAAGTCCTGGACAATCATTCTAGGGTATTTGAGACTCCCAATGGTCTCCCACCTATGCGTGATCATGATCATGCTATTCATCTAATTCCAGGAAGTGTTCCTCCAAACATCAGGCCGTACAGATATCCCTATGTCCAAAAAAGTGAAATTGAATGTATGGTTGCAGAAATGCTAGAGGCTGGTATAATTCAACCGAGTCAAAGTTCTTTCTCAGCTCCAGTAGTATTGGTGCACAAGAAGGATGGATCATGGCGCATGTGTCCGGATTATAGGGAGCTCAACAAGCTCACTATTAAAGATAAGTTCCCCATTCCTGTCATTGATGAATTACTGGATGAATTGCATGGATCAATTTACTTCACCAAGTTGGATCTTCGTTCGGGATATCATCAAATCAGAATGAAGATTGAAGACATTCCAAAAACGTCATTTAGAACTCATGAGGGTCATTATGAATTTTTGGTCATGCCTTTTGGGCTTACCAATGCACCTTCAACATTTCAAGGTTTAATGAATTCAATTTTCAAACCATTCCTTAGAAAATTTGTGTTGGTATTTTTTGATGACATACTAATCTACAACAAGTCTTGGAAGGATCATATTGAACATGTTGACAGGGTGCTACAACTATTGGAGAAGAAACAATTATATGCAAAAAGATCCAAATGTTTCTTTGGAGTCCAGGAGGTGGAATATTTGGGTCATATTGTATCTCATGAAGGAGTTAATGTAGACCCTAGCAAAATTAAAGCCATTAAGGAATGGAAAATCCCCACATCCATAAATCATCTACGAGGATTTCTTGAGTTGACAGGGTATTATCGCAAGTTTGTTAAGAATTATGGGAGAATAGCAGCACCTCTAACAACATTATTGAAGAAAGATTCATTTTCATGGAATCCGGAAGCAACAAAGGCCTTTGAACATCTTAAAGAGGCAATGTCCCAAGCACCGGTCTTAGCTACACCGGGCTTCACAAAAACCTTTATTGTGGAATGTGATGCTTTAGGAAATGGAATTGGTGCTGTTCTAATGCAAGATGAAAGACCCATTGCTTTTGAAAGTCGTCCAATCAAGGGAAAGTTTTTAAGCAAAGCGATTTATGAGAAGGAAACGTTGGCAATACTCCATGCACTTAATAAATGGCGACCCTACCTAATGGGAAGACACTTCAAGGTAAAAACGGATCATGATAGCCTTAAATACTTTTTAGAACAAAGATTATCTTCTGAAGAGCAACAAAAGTGGGTCACAAAGATGTTGGGTTATGACTTTGAAATCATCTACAAAAAAGTGAAGCAAAATGTGGTAGCAGATGCACTCTCAAGAAAGGATGAGGATGTGGAAGCATTGTTGTGTGTCATTTCTATTATCCAACCAGATTGGATAAACGAAGCAAAGGAAGGAATGGAAGAATGAAGAAGAAGTGTGGGCACTTATTCGAAAGCTACAACAAGATTCCAGTACTTATGATACATTTAGCTGGAAAAATGATTCGTTATGGTACAAAGATCGCTTATATCTCTGTAAGAATTCCCAGCTAAAACAAAAGATTCTTATGGAATTGCACACTTCTCCCTTAGGAGGGCACTCAGGATTTTTAAAAACTTACCATAGGGTTACGAAGGAATTTTTTTGGGATGGCCTTAAATCAGATATTCAAAAGTTTGTGGTGGAATGTTTGGTTTGCCAAAAAAATAAAGTTGAAACAATTAAGACACCAGGTCTATTACAACCTTTATCCATTCCAAGCCAACGTTGGGAGGAGGTTTCAATGGATTTTATCACAGGTTTACCCAAGTCTGAGGGAAAGAGTGTCATCATGGTGGTAGTTGACGGACTTACCAAGTATGCACACTTTTGTGCATTATCACATCCATTTAAAGCTAGTACAGTTTCTACTGCATTTATGGAAACAGTTCAAAAGCTACATGGAAACCCAAAGATTATTGTAAGTGACAAAGATCCCATTTTCACTAGAAATTTTTAGACAAAATTATTTTCTTGTCTTGGTACTCAGTTAGCTCATAGTTCATCTTATCATCCTCAATTTGATGGGCAAACTCAGATAGTAAACAAATGTTTGGAAGGATATCTTCGTTGCTTTGTATCTGATAAGCAGACACAATGGGTCAAATGGTTGCCTCTGGCTGAATGGTGGTATAACACTTCCTTCCATACAACAACAAAAATGACCCCATTTATGGCACTTTATGGGTATCAACCACCATCCATCACATCATATTTAAGAGAAAATTCTAAGGTTCAGGTAGTGGAACATCACATCGAACATCAACAACAAGTCCTCCAACTCTTAAAGGATAACCTTGTGTTGGCACAAAATAGAATGAAACAACAGGCAGATCAACGTCGTAGTGAAAGAAGTTTTGATGTAGGTGATTGGGTATTCCTACGGCTACAACCATATAAGCAAATGTCCCTAAAGCAAGCTAAGAAGGATAATAAATTATCACCAAAGTATTATGGTCCGTACAAGGTGTTGCAAAAGATTGGTACTATGGCATACAAATTGGAGCTTCCTATAACTTCTCGATTGCACCCAATTTTCCATGTTTCATGTTTAAAGAAGGTTATAGGCGACAAGCTCCCAATTCAAACAATATTTCCAGAACTTGACGAGGAAGGAAAAATTATATTGGAACCAGAAGCATTCACAGAAATAAGAACTCGACAGCTATGAATCGATCAATTTCAGAGTACCTTATCAAGTGGAAGAACTTATCCGCTGAAGATTCCACATAGGAGGATGAGAATTTTATGCAGAAGTATCCAGAACTACTCAAGTGTTGAGGGCAACACTTTTTTGAAGGAGAGGGGCATGTTGGGTCCCTATAATACTAGTGATTACCCCATTACTATTGTAGTTATACCCCTTATTTATATTTTTGTGCCCCTATTACCCCCATATTGTTATTTATGTGCCCCATAGAATCCCTCTGTTGTTATTTTTGTGGCTTTATATTATTATTGTTAGGTCGGTTGGATTATATTGTGACTCCTTAGACTCCTATATAGAAAGGAGGTTTTTTCATTTGTATCATCCAAGAATTGTTCATTTATGTAATGTAAAGGAGGTTTCCCCCTCGAAGAGGCTGAATTCTAAGGTGTTGATCTATCTTTTCTATCTTTTCTTGAGATGGTTTCATAACACAATACCAGTGCTCCCCGAACCATTTTGCAAGTATCCTTCTCGAACTCTATTTTTACACCTGCATCATCCAGCTTGCTTACGGAAATAAGATTTCTGGCTAATGCAGGAATATGCAGAACACCCAAAATTGTTCTAACCCTTCCACCTTGAAATTTCAACTTTACTTTTCCACGACAAACAATTCTAGCCTTCCTATCATCCCCCAGGAAGACATCACCACCATCATATTTATCATATTTGCATAACCAATCTCTATGGGGAGTGAAGTAAAAGGATGCACCTGATTCAATCAACCATGCCTCGCGATCTACATGTGTACTTGAAGAAGTCAAGTACACATCCTCACCTTCATCTGAGGTGGTTTTCGCCTCTGCAGAAGGAGAATCATTAGATCCCTTTCCTTTATCAGGAGCTTTAGATTTACAGTCCCTTTTGTAGTGCCCTTCCTTTTTGTATTTCCAGCACACCACATTTACAGGTTTTCCTGGAGATTTAGATCTCCCACTCGATGACTTATTTTTGTTTCTGTTCCGGGGCCGTCCTCGTACAGATAAGGCATCACCATTCTGGCTCTCCATATTTTTCCATCTCATCTCCTCCATCAGCAAGGCTGAAAGTATTTCATCAAACTGCAAGGCAATTGCATTGCTACCTATTGCAATAACCAGACTATCCCACGAATCTGGTAGAGAACGCAACAAAATGATGCACTTATCTTCATATGAAATTTTAATATCAACAGATGCTAACTGACTTACCACAGTATTAAATGCGTTCAAATGCTCTGTCACCGAGTCTCCAACTTTCATCTTCAGGTTATAAAACATTTTCCACAAGAACAGTTTATTCACCAGAGACTTAGATTGGTACAAAGTCCCTAACTTGCCGCACAAAGCCTTTGTCATAGCTTCCCCTATGTTGGAGAGGTAAATCCCCTCTACGGATAGAGGCGATCCCTACTAGCCCAGAATGGGTCTAGCAACAATCAGTCAATGCTACTATGCAAGTTCCTAATTGCAATTAAAAGGTAGGCAAAGAACACCTACTTGGATTCCAACGCTATTGTTTGATGAAGAGATGCCGCTCTCACTCCTTCGCTCTGGTCGGTCACGATCCCCCATGATCTCCGCGAACAGATACCTGCACACATGAAGAGAAAGACAAACACAAGCGTGAAATGTAATAAAACCAACTATACATCAGTCAGAAATGATGTAATTCACATTAACCATTGCAGAGACAAATGAGAATGGAACCATAATAGTAGTCATCTATTATTAATCAATAACAGAGAAGAGTACAACCAAATGTTCTGACATCGATATCCTTCTCAATAGGGTCCAGTCAGCAAGTCTCTTAAGCATTCACCTTTAGAGATGGATCTCCCAAGACAAGAGCTCTCTGTCTCACACAAGGAACACTCCACAACCTTCCCTAAGCTATCTAGCACTTCCACACTTATCACACCAACTACCTATAGTAGCAGCAATCTGAGCACTATAAGCTCCACAGAATCCAAACTAGCTGCTCATGGTAATGGTAGAGGTTTATAAAGGAGAGGGGCCTCCTTGAATGGTGGAAGGATGAGCTTATCTTCAAGGGAAGTAGTTTCAAAGGTCGAACAAACATGCCATAGAAGGGAGGCGATACTCACAAGGCCAACAACCAAGCCTGTAGTTATCTGGAAGGCTGGCTGTTGGAACAAATTCGCCCAAACTGGATCAGCGCGGGTGCAAAACTGGTCTGGCGCGCTGACATCGCAAAGTAATAATGGACAGGGCCATGTTAGCACGACTTAATATGAACAGAGGCTGCGCTGGCCATGAAATTCGACCAGTGCGGAAAAGTCGTGTGCTTCCGCGTTGGCAGCGCATGAGGTCTGTTATGAAGCGCCAGTTAGCGCGGATATTTTAAAAACAGTCGCGCTGATGAGGAAAACTTTGTAAAAGTGGGTTTTTGGCCGGTTCAGAGGGCATGAACTTGATTATGGTGAACTCCTGACACAGTAGGGTGACTGACAGGGAGACAGTGACAAATTATTGTGTAACAGATGCCCCCTAAAGCATGAAGACCGA
This sequence comes from Pinus tabuliformis, assembly GCA_031772625.1. NCBI lineage: Eukaryota > Viridiplantae > Streptophyta > Pinopsida > Pinales > Pinaceae > Pinus > Pinus tabuliformis. The sequence goes on from CM062809.1 coordinate 1,182,426,109, forward strand.
GAGAGTGGGAGGGGTGAAATGCTTTACAAAACTCGCCGAACTGGAAGGCGACCTGGAAGGACCGAATATCTCTGATAATCAAGTACATGCAGTCTAGGCATGGGCGCAACCATCCAAAAGACATGCAAAAGGTCTGTGGAATGGACGCAGCCACCCAGCTAAAGAGACCATAGTAATGATAAGGTATGGTCGTAGCCATCCATCAATGGCTCATGTAATGATCATCAACAAAATCGCAGCCTAGACCATAACAGACAGAGATCCAGGGTCTTGCGCTCCGTCCCGACCCGAACAAAGTACAAGTCCAAGCATGTGAATACATGAGCTGAAGTCGAACATGCGTGGACATCGTCTGATTACCAGTCAATGATGAAAACTGTTAATAGACGCGAGAGGAACCACCAATAATGACAATGGTCCTCAAGGTACTATAGGTAAAATCCGCGGCATGTGAATCAATGAGCTGGCGTCGAACACCCACAAAATCATTCGATCGGAGGCCAATGATGAAAACCTCGCGTCGAACACGAAGAACCTGCCATTGACGCATGCAGGCTCCAAGGCACCTGAAGGGAGTCTCTAAGTCGCCTTCCTGGATAATGAGTTGAAGTCGACAGGAAGTGACCTTGATCGAAGGTGGGCCATAATGTTTCCCACATCAGCGACATGAGACAGAGGTAAAATGATTTGTGTGAGATAGCAGAAGAGGTTGTACTGTTGCAGAGGTCAACTTCTCTTGAACATATCGGCGACACGACAGTGGATTTGGCAGTATTCGACATCAAATAAGCAGAGGGTATGATGACGAGGCAACAAGCAAATGAGAGGTCAAATAGGATAACCCGCACCCACGGAGGCCAGTGTGAAACAGAAGGAGAAATCCCTACCCGACACGAATGCAGATCAGTGCCATGTTCAAGAGTGACATACTGCCGACACGACAATTATTATAGTTCCATTTTGCCCACCATTTTTGGCAGGTACCCCGGTTATTTTTGGATGACAAGCTTCACGGGGATAGCATATGCTTGGAAAATGTCATTTCGACAACGCCCGATGTCATCAAGTTTTAACGAGCCTGACAAAGGAAAAACTCGGCGTCTTTTCTTGTTTAGAGAGTCTGAAAAGACAACGGAAAAGAAAACTCCAGGGGGGTCCTTTTTCGTAAAGTTGTGTCTCTCAAGCCCGAAAAAGTATAAAACAATGCTGGAAAGAACCGCCCGACCATCACGATCGAGGAGTACTTTTCGTGAATAGTGCCTTCGACCCGAAAAAGTAAAAAAGCGGTCGGAAACACGTCGTTTTAGAGCCAATAACGAGTGTGAAACAACAAACACCCGACAATCTTTTTAAGTTAAACGGTCGAAAAAAGAGCTTAAAACGACTGCTTCTCGTTCCTTTTAACGAGCTGAAAGGAAGCTCGGCCATCTTTTCTTGATTCATGTCGGAAAAGAGCTTAAAGACGACATTTTTTGGGACCAAGTGTACGACGAATCGTTATGACCACGCCGGTTACTAGAACCTGCACAAGAACACCACCCGCATAAACCTGTTCGATATGTGTAAAAACATAGTAAAACATGCATAAAGGCATAATACAGTGACATTAGTGCTAAATCCATGGTGAAAAGATGACAAAAACCCACATTGATAAGAAATTATAGCTAATTATGAATTTTTTACCATAAATAGGGGGGTAAAAGTCATTTTTTACCATTGTTACCATTTTGAGTTGTGAAGAACGTTGAGGAGCTGCAAGGTTGACGGAGCGATTTCCAGCCCGTGTGGACACCATTCATCTGGCAGCTTGTTCCAGGTAGGTTCTTCTCTCCCTGCGTTTCATTTTGAGCCTTTTTGAGAGCAATTCCACGGTGGGATTTGGTCGTTTGGGCAAATTTTTTGAGCGTTGATGCACTCTCGGTCAGCGCGGATTTCCCGCGTGGGTCTGTGCCGATCGATTTATATTTACACGTACCACCTCATGGGTCAGCGCAGAAAACACGTGTGCTTCCGCGCTAACCCAAGGAAAAAACAACGGTGCGCCATTATCAGCGCGACTGTTTTAAAAACAGTCGCGCTGGTGCCGTAAAGATTTGTTTTTAAGAAAATGAACGTAAAAATCTCAACGGTTAGCATCCTAATATTTTTTCATGGCCTTGCAGGGCAAAATGTATTTTGTTTGGCAAGAGAGAGCTCACGACGATGAGGATATAGCCGCTTATGCAATGCGGGCATGCGGGTTCTTGAAATTCTTCCTTACTCCGCGCTTGAGGGCGCAACCTGACTTGCTTGAGCTCTTAATCAGAGCTTGGAACCCAGTGGATGGAAAATTCACGATCCATGGCCAAGACATTGAGTTTGATTCCACAGATATTTACTTTTCTACTGGATTATCATGCCGGGGCCAGATGCCCATCCTGGAGGGGCAACGACCCAGCGGCAAGACTCTTGACCAGCTGATGGCTCGAGTGTGCCCAAGAGTTGTTAAAACACGGAGCGGGAAGGTTGGTATCCCGACGGTGAACGACATGCCTCTTCGCACTATACTCTTTCTGGTGACACGGGCAGCAGGCTCTTTGGCCAATCATGAGGCCTCAAAGACCCAACTACTACTAGCTCTGGAGTGCTTACAGCCCACCATTTTCAACTCGGCAGCAGCTGTGAAGACTAACATGAAGAGGCAACTGAGCAACTGCCGACGCGGAGAGTCGAAGCAGTTTGCATATGGGTCACTCTTACTTCCGCTCATGCTGGAGCGGGTGCCGGCCCTACAGCTACAGACCATGGCCGTGGATCCACCTAGAGGTCCCCGGGAGATGAGGGCCAGCCGATGGGCCCGCCTCATGTCACGTGGAGGTGGAGGCCGCCCAGTGGCTTGGGGAGTGTATTTCCGAGAGTGGCTGGATCGGCAGGTTATTTTCGTAGAGGACTGGCCATATGCCGATATGGACTTCTGCAACAAACCAGACATGCCACTGCCCGCGGGAGAGCATTGGGACGATGGAGGTATGACACATGATCTCTTTTCAATATTTTTTGATGTTTTTGATTTTTCATGTACATGTCTTGATAAATGTCACAGTGTGCAGATGTGGGAACTGTGAGACCCATTGGCCTAGCCCCAACGGCACGGAGAGAGGGGCAAGGAGCTGGAGCCCTGGCCCTAGTTCCTCCAGGAGTTGACACGACGGAGACTGTAGCTCGCAACCTTGAGGGTTTGCTGGAGGGGGTGCCAGATTACCAACGGGTCGAGGAGGTCCCCATAGCTCATCAGATCCACACAGTGGGGGTGGAACCCAGGATGCACCGCCTTTTGAGGCGGGTGGCATGGGCAGCTATATGCTATAGAGAGCATAACCCAGCGCAGTAGTCACCTAGATTTTATTTCCACTGAATGTTTTTGAGAGACTCATGTCTCAGATGTACTGAGGACATCGGCCTTATTTTTTGACATATACACTTATTTTTGAGCGCCTTAGTGCGCCACACGATATATATATACATACCAATTTTTTGGATGGATCTTGTTACATGTGATGATGTTTTCTTATATGTTATGCAAATGTTTAATACAAATGTGATCTAATGTATCAGCTGCAAAACACACGACCCACATATTTTAATTTTTTAAATGCAAGCTTAAAAGCACACACGACACACATGAAAAATATGCTTGGGAAAATATTTATTTACATATGCTTTATGGTCTTATTATGTTTTCTATGTCTTCTTGTATAATGTTTATCTATTTCGCAAATGTCTGTCCAACACATGATTTGCCAATGCATCAGTCAACGTGTTTAATCGTCTCGGAATATGTTGATATGTGATATAATCAAAATTTCTTTCTAACAATCTGACACGTAGATACAACCTTAGAATGCGTTGGTCTCTGACGGAATATCGCCCATTGAGTTGATGGACGATGAGCTGAGAGTCCAGGTTTACCGTCATTGCACGAATGCCGAGATCAACTGCTTCAGCTAGTAACTCAATTACGCCACTGTATTCGTCAACATTATTAGTGGTACGACCGAGGCAGACTCCTTGAAGGTCTAGCAACTCTCCGTGAGGATCATAGATTGCCCACGCCGCAGAAGACAAATTGCAAGTACTACGGCAGGCGCCATCAGCGAAACCAGCATAAGGTGCACTAGACATCTGCACAAGAAGCAGAAGACACAATAAGAGGCAAACATGCCTTCACACCAAAGCAAAACGTGAAATCATGCACACGCAAAACACACTAAAACACACGTATGTACAAGGTGAGTGCACAAAATCATGCATAATATTTCTTCAAATAAAGCCCGTTGCGGGGCTTGTCAAGAGGGTTCCCTTCGTAATCAATCAGCTCATATGCGCCCTTCTGCAAAACTCTCTTCACGATATAGGGACCTAGCCACATGGATTCGAGTTTTCCTGCCCCCAGCTTATCTTTAGCTTGATCATAGAGCAGTACTAGATCTCCCTCAACGAAGGAACGAGGTTGAATATTATGGTCGAAGTGAGCCTTGACTCTCTTATTTTGCGCTTCGATAGCCAGAGAAGCTAAACGACGGGTCTTGTCTAACCGTTCTAGGTAAAGAAGCCGTTCCTCCACCGGAGTGGTGTTGGGAAGCAACTCGACAGCTAATTTCAACGAAGGAATCTCACACTCAACAGGAAGGGTGGCCTCCAGTCCATAAACAAGCTGAAAAGGAGTGAAACCGGTGGCATCCTTCACAAAGGTCCGGTAGGCCCACAAGGCAGGGAACAGCATGAGATGCCAATTAGACTTGTGCGTATTGATGGTACGTTGAAGCATAGTGATCAAAACTTTGTTCACAACCTCGACTTGACCGTTGGATTGGGGATAGTACAGTGTCGAACTATCTTGACGCAAGCCTAGTTGGGTCGTCAGTTCCGTCATCATGTGATTACGAAAATGTTTTCTGTGATCGGTGACAATCGCCTGAGGGACTCCGAAACGAGTAATGACATGATTAAACAAAAATTGTGCCACTGTGTAACCGTCTTCGTTCAGTGTAGGCATCGCTTCGGCCCACTTGGTGAAATAATCCATGGCAACGATGATATACCCATGCCCCCTGGCCGAACGAGGGTTACAGGACGTATAATCGATGCCCCATTTGGCAAATGGACCTACGGTAACAACAGGGTGCAGTGGTGCAGGAGGTGCACGCATTTTCCGGTGGTACACCTGGCATTCATGGCATGCACAAACGACAAGAATGCAATCTTTGAAGATAGAAGGGCAGAAGTAACCAGCACAGAGAATTTTCTGGGCGGTAGCATATCCGGACATGTGGCCGCCACAAGCACCGGAGTGGCAGTCATTCAACACCCGCTCAGCCTCCTCGAGAGTCAAACATCGGCGAAGAACAGAATCAATGCCGAGGCGGTACAGGGTATCGCCCAAAATGCGATAGGGTTGAGATTGGTGACGAATTCGCCGTCGAGCATCTTTCGACACATTGGGACGGAAGGAAGACGTCTGCAAATATACTATAATGTCCCCATACCACGGGTCAAGGGTGCTGATGAGAAACAATGTTTCGTCCAGGATATGCTCCTCCGAACAAGATGGTATAGAATGAGATGGAAAGGAACAGAGTAGTTCAGAAAAGACCAAAGATTTCTTAGACTTGGCCGCAGTAAATTCCAAGTCAAACTCTTGGAGGATTACAATCCACTTCGAGTATTTTCCCCCCAGCAGTTGACGCGACAAAATTCAGGTCATTGGGTTGCAGTCAGAAATCACGGTCGTTGTGCGCAACAGGATATAATGTCGGAATCATTGAACGGCGCCGACAGCTGCCAATGCCAACTTCTCGACATATGCATAGCAAGTTTCCGTATCCAGAAGGTTGCGACTAAGGTAATAGATAACGTGCTCGGTGTCATCATCATCATCCTGCACTAGAACCATGCTGATGGTGGTGTCAGCAGCAACTAGATAGAGAGTGTAATCACGGTGGTAGTTCGGAGGTCTTAAGAGCGGAGCTGAGACAAGGAGGTCTTTAAGTCGCTCGAAAGATTCCTGGGCGATGACATCCCAACAAAATGGTGTGTCTCGCTTTAATAACCGTGTAAAACCCTTAGCCACCTCGGCATAATTCGGAATGAATTGCCTAAGAAAATTAGTTTTGCCCTGCAAGCTCTGCAATTGCTGCAAAGAGGCAGGGGGAGGAAGATTCAAGATGGCCTCGACTTTGAGGGGATCCAGGCGGATGCCTTCTCGAGAGACGATGAACCCGAGCAGTCGGCCAGATTCTACGCAGAAGACACACTTATGTAGATTGAGTCGAATATGGTAGTGTCGACAGCGGAGAAAAATTTCGCGTAGATGAGATGGATGGTCCTGGCGCTTAGCTGAATGAGCTGGGAGGTCATCCAGGTAAGGCTGTACAATGTGTCGAATATCATGAAAAGCATACGACATCGCACATTGGAAAGGGGCACCGGCATTTTTGAGACCGAAAGGGAGCTTCTTATAGGCGAAGGTACCCCAAGGACAAATGAAAGTTGTCTTATGCTGGTTTGCAGGGGCTATGTTGATCTGGTTATAGCCAGAGAAGTCGTCCATAAACGAATAAATCTCACTTCCTGCGCAGTCATCAATAAGTTGATCGATGAAGGGCGTAGGGAAGTTATCTTTCGGACAGGCACGATTGATATCGCGGTAGTCAACACAGACCCGGATAGTGCCCTGCTTTTTATTCACAAGGACTATATTGGACACCCACTCTGTAAGGGGAATGGCGTAGATGAAACCAGCTCTAAGAAGCTTTTCGACTTCGGCCTTGATGGCTGCAGCCTTTCGAGGGTGCACTGGGCGTGAGCGCTGACGAACAGGCTTAGCATCTGGATATGTAGGTATTTCGTGCACCACGATACTGGGGTCGATGCCGGGCATTTCCTCGTAGGACCATGCGAAGACATCACGGAATTCGCGAAATAGAACAGTATAGAGTTGAACTTCCTCAGGAGTGCACGTGACTCCAATGAAAATGTTCTCGACAACCCCTGGTTTGACAGAGATGTCGATAGGCTGGGTTTGCATGATGTTGCCCATGTTGCCCTCAGAAGACACTTTATACAGCTGAACAGGTGTTTGAAGGGGCGGGGATGGGACACATGAAGCAAACCGCTCGAGACATGTGACCATTTCCGAATGTGGAGGGAGAAACGAAGAGCGATGGTGGTGATCTGACCAAGGGAGCTCTTCGAGAGACATAGTCTCTATGATGGCCTCATTAGAGGAAAATGTTTCCTTCAGTGGATCCGAAGTGGCCTCATCACCCTGCCAAGGGAAGTGATCATATGAATCGGGAACACTGCTTGGAAAGGCAGGTTCAGGAGGGGGAGCCGATGCAGCGACAATCTCGATGTAGTTGAGCTCGGCAGGACTCAACGGCATCATATCACCCCAAGAGTCTTCCTGATTCATGGGAGGAAGAACCCATGGATCAGAACGTACTGAGATCATGTTGACCGGGGCGAGATTCAGAGGTGGGAGGGGAAAGACTCCCATTAAAGCGGGATCTTTGAACAGTCCTGCACCCACACTCACTAATGACTTGGAGGTATGCTCCATGAACGGCACATTACCTTCAGAAGAAGAAGCAAAAAAGGAGAGTTGGTCCACCGTGACAATCTTTCCCTGATGAGGGAAGCGAACAACACGGAATAAGGAGGAAGCCACGGCTTGCATGGCGTATGTCCAGCTCCGTCCAAGGAGGAGGTTGTAAGTGAGATTAGCATCAACAACTTCGACCTCCACCTCTACGGTCTTCCCTTCTAAAGAGATAGGCAATCGTTGGAGGATACCATATGGACGAGATTCTCTTCCATCGAAGGCTTCCAGGGTCGTAGGAGACTGGCTCAAAGTAGGAGAACCAATGGCCTTCCAGCAAGCAACAGACATGATGCAGGTTGAGGCACCCTCATCAATAACTGTACGATGAATCGTTTTGCCATTGATGATGACCTGTATAAGGAAAGCCACTTGGTGAGGCAGTCTCTGTGTAAAACCCTCGAGATCAAAAGAAATCAAATCCGAATCTGCCGGGTCTATGCCACCAATAGCTGATAGCAAGGACTTCCTCTGGGAGGGGCAGCTCTGGAGGACTTCTAACGCGGACATAGCAGACGGAGCCTGGGCTAAGTCCTCAACAATGCTATAATGCTGGGCAGCACGAGCATTGGGGTTATAAGATGACTTCCTGAGTACACCTTTGGGAGGGGGTCGGGGGATCGTCTCAGTGCTGGGTCGTTCGATGTGAAGGGGACCAGAACTGGACGGAGGAGCGTTGGAGGGAACCTCCGGCTCTTTCCTGGCTTGAGATGGATAATCTTTCGCTCGAGTTGAAACATGGATGGGGATCGTTCCAGCCATGAACACTTGAGAACCGAACGAGGAAGAGGATTGAGACGGATCTGCCACCATCTGAGTCTGCTGGGAAGGGAAAGGCTCTTTAAGCATGGCAGGAGGCCCAGGAGCACCTTTCAAAAGTCGACTAACTTCGGACCGCCTCGGGCAGTCCTTAGTGTAGTGATCCTCATCACAGATGAGACAAGGATACTTAGGTTTTCGTTTAGCTCCTTCCTCGGAGGGAGGCTTAGGGGGATCTTGCTTGGGCTGTCCATATTTATCTTTAGCTTTCCATTTCTTTTTCCCTTTTGAGGATTTATCCACCGCGGTGGACTGAACGGTGTTTACCTCGGAGGTACTCCCAGAATTTGATTGGCCTTGAGAAGCATTCTCGTTAGAAGCGTTCTGTTTCTGCTTCCCAGGGTTCGCGGCCGATTTCTTTGATGACGAGTTCACAGAGCCAATGACTCCATCAACAGATGGTTTTGGCGGAGCCTTGGACTGTCCAGGCCTCGGGGCATCTGGAAAATACTCATACAAAGTACCCGACTGAGAATACACTAAGTCGAGGTACTGAGCTCGCGCGATCGCTTGCTCTTCAGTTACACACGCTCCCATTGCGATGTCTTTTGCAATCTTAGGGACAGAGGAAGTCGTGAACCAATCGGTCAGGAGTTTATCAGGGATCCAAAATTTGATCAAGTGACGACGTCTTCTCCATTCATGTATATGATCAGATATGTGCGTAGCCGTATCCTGTTTGAGAGACGTGAGGAGATGTGTCCCAGTCTTGTACCGAATGGGTAACTGAAAATGAGTCAAGAACGCCATGGCCAACGAGTTGAAATCTTGAAACATGCCGCGATTCAGCTCAATATACCACTTAGCGGCTGAACCAGTGAGAGTTCTCTGAAAGAGGCGGAACCGGATAGAGTCATCAAGGCACGAGTTCGATGAACACCAAAGGTGATAGGTCATGACATGGGCCTGAGGATCTTCACCAGCTTTGCCATCAAATTTTGGACAATCACCTGGTATTTTAGTTGGAACTGGTGGCCAATATGGATTATGCAAAATAAGATCATTTGTCAACTTGGACACATCAGGAAGTTCCAACGTCGCTAAGAACGGAAACTAAGGGTTAAAGGACATTTGTGGCTGTGGATTCGAGGCAGTATTAGGGTTCCAACCAGGTGGTGGTTGCCCCTATGGGCTTTGTCTAGATGGACCCGGCCCAAAAGGACCTGGTGCATAGGGACCTTGCCCATAGGAGTTCTGTCCATACGGATTCTGGCCATATGCGGACAGTTGTCCCTGTGTCTGCCCCCCAGCTCCCCATGTATTAGCAACTTTCCCTGCAGGTGCAGCATACTGATAATTTTGGTAAGGAGTGACTTGCGGCTGTTGATAATTTTGATACGCAGTAAACTGATTTTGCCCCTGGGGTTGCTGGTAGCCATACATTTGTTGGGCTCCATACTGAGCCTGATAAGGAGGCTGCGTCTGGTAAGAAGGTTGGGGCTGTGGCCCACCTTTCATTTGATAACCCATTTGAGTTTGGGGACCAGAATAATGTCCTTGAACTGGTTGGGCTTGGATCATCTGTCCGAAAGGTTGACCTAGGTGGGCTTGGGATGGACCTGCCTGCCCAGAAGGACGAATTTGCTGGGTGCCAAGTTGTCCGTGAGCCACTAAGGGTTGTCCTTGTGGAACAGATGGCTGAGCCGGCTGGACGGCTGGTTGACCCTGAGGTTGGCCAGCCTGTCCAGATGGATGATTCGGGCGGACAGCGGGTTGACCCTGAGGAGTGTAAGCTTGCCCAGCTTGTCCAGATGGGTACCCCTGCTGGAAACCAGGTTGGCCTTGTTGGATGTAAGGCTGCCCTGGTTGTCCAGTTGGGTAACCTTGCTGGGTACCAGGTTGCCCTGGGTAACCAGAAGGTTGACTCTGATAGGAAAACGACGGACCACCAACGGCCGAGGGTTGTCCCGGGTAGGGTTGTCCCTGCGGGCCCCCAGATTGTCCTGGGTAAGGCGGGCCATAAAGTGGTTGCCCTTGAGGGGTTTGCACATAAGGTGGCTGGCCTTGATTTGGCGGTCCTTGAGGCTGCCCAGGGATTACCTGGCGTCCCCGAAAAGTATGAGTACTGGCATCGTAAGAGATGGACAATGGTACCGAGACTTCAACGAAAGGTTGAAGAGGCGCAGATTGAGCGAACTGAAGGTACTGACCAGTAGAGTCATAATAAAAGAGGGGACCTTGGTAATTCGGATCCACTATGGGCTGCCCCTGACTATCATAGGGCCCCCCTCCTGGAACAGCACCAGAAGAGGGTTGAGCACTCTGTGCAGGATCAACGACTCCAGATGAAACTTCTGGCTGGCCCTGACTGTGGGAAGGACCAGCACCATCGTTCGTAGACGAAGACGCTGACACGGCACTAACGACCGGAGTCGAGTGCGCTACACAAACGGTTGGATTGGTAGGAACTGAGGTAACAGGCGTATTAAGAGGTCGTGACACAAAGGGCCCCGTGGTGGCAATAAGACTAGGATCCCATATAGTCGTAGAAGTAGTTCTGGCAGCTATTCTATCCCTCATCGACTGATATCGTGGAGGGAGTGGAGAAGTAGCTGGGATGGGAGTTTCAATATTTGACACCACGGGTGTCTCACCTGTGCTGGGAGATGTCTCATCCATGTGGGAAGTGGACATCGGAGACGACATACCGGGAGGAGTACGAGGGGTATCGTCTTTGTCAGGCTCCCAGATAGGATTCCAATCTTCTTTGTAATCCTCGTCGCCCAGGGCACGTACGTTGATAGGCTGGATACTCGAGATAACAGGAAGAGTATCGCTTACAACAGGTACCTCAGGAGCAACAGAAGATGGAGAACCTTGACCACTCGGACCGGGAGTTGACGGGTCAGCCAGGATGACAAAACCCCTTAGAAAACCTAAAGAAAACTAACGATAAAGACCCTACTCAAGCTAACGCACACAAGATTTAACCAGGTAATGTTATCGTGGCCGAATAAATTTTTAAGACACAGGAACCAAACTTGACCTTTTCATGTTTCAAGAGTCGAGAAAAGGACAAAAAGATGACTCCAGTCTCCTTCGAATGTTTAATGAGCACAAAGTGACAAGACGCTCATAGGCACCTTTTCTTTTAGTGAGTTCGAAAAGGATCAAAAGTGACTGCTCTGGAGATTCTAGGTAAAGGGTTTACCAAGCAATCCGTAAAACTGCTTATACACCTTGGCAATCGTATGAGAACCAAGGAATTTCCGTACTGCAGTCAATCTTCCCGAATGTTGTGTTCGGTGCGTTACGGTTCATAAGGCGGCATACTCGGCTTCCTATGGATCAAGGATAAAAGCCTAGTGGGGCCTCCCTATATACGCGACGGTACGTGGGAGCACAGTCCGTGTTAGACCACTATCGAGTCATAGAAGGAGGAATCACCCAACCATAATGTGAAACAATAGTGACTATTTTTAAAGATGTCGGAACACGTCTCTAACCTAGACCTCTAGATGTTTGCGTTAAGTTCCAATGCGTTTTTAGGTTTATTCAGTTCATTTTATGGTTGATCTTGAATTTAGTTTCGATTTCAGGCCTTATCGTGTGATCTCTCATAATTACCTAGATGCAAGCTATATGCCAAAGAACACCATTTCGTTCAATGAATTCTAACTATGAGAAGGTTAAGAGCTTTCAATCAAACAAAATGAACTCAAACAACCAAGCAATCTAATGCAGCTAATGACAAAGAAATGAGATTTTTCTTTTGAGAATACAAATCAATAAAATGCTCTTCCTTTGATTAACTATCGAATGCAAAAGATACTAGTTCGATTTCCTTTTCAATGGCACAATGCACTTACAATGAATTTTGAGAGACAGCAACACTGAGTAAAGGAAACAAAAATCACTCAATGGAACACACAACAAGCGTGAAAATAGCTAGTTGAACCCAAGAAATTTGTAATCTATGCCTGGGTGGCGAGGAGTAACCGAAACAACCGAAGGACTGGTTCGAGAACAACCACCTAAACAACCAAGCAAAGAAAGAAAAAAGGAAGGTTTCCGCAGTAGCAAAGGCAAGCAGCAACGAACTTTTGTGAACAAGTGAACAAGCGAACAAAACAAGGTCAGTCCAGTGGAAACTGGATGATGGCACTAGGCCACGAGACACAAAAACGAAATTCGTTTGACAAGACTTTGCAAGCAAGTGTGTAACAGTTCAAACAATAAATATCAAGTCATAAACCAAGTAGAAAAAGCTGGAGATAGTCAAACCAACAGGTTCAGGAGGCAAAATTGAAACAAATTCAATTTTACAGGATCAGCGCGGGTAGCACTCAGCAACTGTGCGCTGACAAGAGGTCACGCGTAGCAACTTGGCGCTGTCAGCGCGGAAGGACACGACTTAAGCGCGCTGGTTCGATTTCAGAACCGTCGTGACTGTTTTACGTACAAGCGCGATTACAACAGGTTTAAAGAAACAACTATGCACTGTCAGCGTAACTGTTTTGATATAAACCGCGCTGAGGCTAAAAAAGAGGCAAAATCAAGCCAAAAACTCCCAAACCAAGGCCAGAACTCTTTAAACAATTCATACACCTCCCAGACTGAACCAGGAAGTCTAAAAGCAGAGAACCAATCTCCAATTTTGAAAAGAGAGAATAATCAAACTCAAACACAAAAATGGACACAAGAGACAAAAGGCCAGATCCCCAGTGGAGTCACCAAATTGTTGGAGAGGTAAATCCCCTCTACAGATAGAGGCGATCCCTACTAGCCCAGAATGGGTCTAGCAACAATCAGTCAATGCTACTATGCAAGTTCCTAATTGCAATTAAAAGGTAGGCAAGGACACCTACTTGGATTCCAACGCTATTGTTTGATGAAGAGATGCCGCTCTCGCTCATTCGCTCTGGCCGGTCACGATCCTCCGCGATCTCCGCAAACAGATACCTGCACACACGAAGAGAAAGACAAACACAAGCGTGAAATCTAATAAAAGCAACTATACATCAGTCAGAAAGGATGTAATTCACATTAACCATTACAGAGACAACCGAGAATGGAACCATAATAGTAGTCATCTATTATTAATCAATAACAGAGAAGAGTACAACCAAATGTTCTGACGTCGATATCCTTCTCAAGAGGGTCCAGTCAGCAAGTCTCTTAAGCATTCACCCTTAGCAATGGTTCTCCCAAGACAAGAAACTCTCTCTCTCACACAAGCAACACAACACCACCTTCCTTAAGCTATCTATCACTTCCACATTTATCACACCAACTACCTATAGTAGCAGCAATCTGAGCACTATAAACTCCACACAATCCAAAACCAGCTGCTCATGGTAATGGTAGAGGTTTAAATAGGAGAAGGAGTCTACTTGAATGGTGGAAGGATGAGCTTATCTTCAATTTAAAGTGGTTTCAAAGGTCGAACAAACATGCCATAGAAGGGAGGCGATACTCACAAGGCCAACAACCAAGCCTGTAGTTATCTGGAAGGCTGGCTGTTGGAACAAATTCGCCCAAACTGGATCAGCGTGGGTGCAAAACTGGTCTGGCGCGCTGACATCGCAAGGCAATAACAGTCAAGTCCATGTCAGCGCGACTTAATACAAACCTAGGCTGTGCTGGTCATGAAATTCGACCAGCGCGGAAAAGTCGTGTGCTTCCACGCTGGCAGCGCATGAGGTCTTTTATGAAGCGCCAGTCAGCGCGGATATTTTAAAAACAGTCGCGCTGATGAGGAAAACTAAGGAAAAGTGGGTTTTTGGCCAGTCCAGAGGGCATGAACTTGATTATTGTGAAGTCCTGACACAGTAGGGTGACTGACAGGGAGACAGTGACAAATTACTGTGTAACACCCTAATACATTCAACAATACTGAATCTGAGACACATAATCGTATTGTGCTTTTTGCCTTTCGATCCATCGTCTTTCATTCTTCATGAGACACTCCAATTGGTTTAGTACCCGTATCTACCATGATCCACTGATATTTATCCACCAACAAATCCTCCATCTTGAGTTTCCACAACTAAAAACTTTGACCATTAAATTTCTCGATCTCTATCTTTCCACTGCTCGCCATCTTCTTCCACCACCATAATTGATCTCATAGATCTCCCACAGAACAGGGTCTACCACGGGTCCGACCGAAACCCCTCAGCAACAAAGGCATCCCCTTGAAGCTAAAACAACTCTGATACCAAATGTAGGTTTTAACCCCATACAAAAATTACCTGCATATGAATTCTAAAACATAGAAAATAAACAATGCGAGAACGTAACACATAAAACACATATACACAGAGATTTTCCCCTGGATCCGAAAACCGGGACTACTAGCTTGATTTGTTGTTATGTTCTTATCAATGTTACAATACACATTTATACATGCCGAAGCATCCAATACTATGGACCGAAAAACCATCGCATCCAAAACCATGGACCGAAAACTATTGCTTCCAAATACATGTGCGAAAATCATGCACAAAACCATAGGTAGGTCTGCCCAACCTAACATAGGGTCCAAAAGAAAAAATTTCCAGGGCACTGCCCCAAACCCCATAAAGTGGGGTTATGGGTGCCCCTCGAACCCCCTGTGATCTCCCCCCTTCTAACCCTCGGTTAACTACATGGGCTAGTCATCGAAAGAATATAACACAACCGAACAAAAATAAATTTCATGGAAAAATTATATTTATAATTTATACACAACCATACATCAAATACATATAATTATTCTAAAATTATACAAAATATTCAGTATGGTTTTCCTCATATAAATTTCAAATAAAAATAACTAGCCTATATCCATATTAACCCCATATTTATCAAGCATCGAGAGGGATCCAATCTCTTGAGGTGAAAACCTCTTTTTTTAGTGCAAAACTTGAGGGATTGTGTGCACCTCAAGACATTTGATCCCTATCAGTGCTTGATAGATTTGGGATTAGGATGGATCTAGGTTGGTTATATGATACTATATAATATATATTTTTGCATTTATGTGCCTCTTTCTTATTCTCTCTTTCTATTTCACCCCCAAACATGCACACACTCTCTACATATATATCTCTCTCTCTTCCCCTCCCTCTTCCTCTCTACCTATCTAATCTAGAATTTATCCAGGAAAAAGAATTAAAGGTGTTACAGACTCATCTGCATGGATGTGCCTATGTTACTTTATGCAATAGATCGATAAAATTGCGAAATACACAGGCACCAGAGCAGTCAGAGAAAACGCAATAGTAAAAACATGTAAACACAACAAGTTTAATAAGGAGTTCACCCAATGCTCCTGGGCTATGTCTCCTGGTCTAGCTTTCAGTGGTGACCTCTCTATTATGTTTTCAAAGCAAATTTTTTACAATAGTGAGCTCAATTTGAGTCTCACTCAACAAATATAAATCAGTAGGACTGGACATGGATCCCCCAAGTCTCTAGAGTACACATACTCTCCTTACTGAAACTCGAACTCTATTGGTCACAGTAGTATGAGCCCAATCTGAGACTCATACATGACAGGTAAGTACACAGGAGTTTGCTTGGACCTCTCAAGCCCCCTCCAGAGTACACAGACTCTCTCTGACTCTCTCTGTCTCTGTCTGGCTCAATGTTGCCTTTAGGTCAGCTCGGCTTCCTCTCTCTGTTCTCTGCTCTTGGCTTTCTACCTTGACGAACTCACTGCTCCCTTTTTTTCTATCAGTTCGTGGCTTTAAATCCAATATATTTTTTGACTGTTCATTTCCGCTTCCTTGTGCTCTAGTTCTCCTGACTCTCTGTCAATTTGAATTCCTTTCTTCTATGTCATCATCACTATGTAACGCTTCACATGGAGGTTCCCACCTGTTTCGTAGTGAACTAACTGTCAGTTCTCTTGGAATTGTTTGAATGGTCATTATTTCCGTTTTCTCCAAGATTTCCTGCGAAATACGAATCCCTGCCAACGAATCAACCATACCGGACTTCAAATCCCATATAATCTTGCTTTATCATTTGTCAAATCCAGTCATTCATCGGGACGCGCCTCCACCATTGATCTGGACCCCCTAGATCGTATGAATCATCATGCATATTGGAAGATAATTAGCTCGACGGTTACCCGTCCGATATGCACGGCTTTCTCTCTCCTCCGCTGGACATGTGTCACTCACTGTGTGGCATCGGGTGGGACTCCATCTAAACGGCTTACTGCCTTGAGGCACTTCCGATATCCTACCTGGTTTCTATGGAATCCTGCTCCACAGGAACCAAAACCGGTACTTTTCTGTGTTTTATAACCTTTTCGGGTCCAGGCGCTTCAGGGCTTTCCTTCACTAAGGGGGACTCGTTCTCTGATCCGGCTCCTGGTTTTGCCAGTTTTCGCCCAGCGCGCATTAACATGGTCCCTTGGTCTATGCGGTTGACCGAGGGTCCTCGTTGCTCCGTGCTGGTCATAATCTACAACTGTCATGAGGATTCCTTTTGATAGCTCGATCCTTTTAAGACTTGAATCTTTTTGGAATAATCGAGAGAGTTCATGGAAACTTAGAGAGTGTTCTAGGATCCAATTCGGATCACGACCTTCCTAGTGAAAAAGATTTTCGACCACCAAAAGTTAGTTTTTAAGCACCAATCAAATGACGATATAGTTTCCTCACCTGCTCAATTTCTATCCATCTTGCATTTCTTGGTTTTGAACCTTTGAGTCCAATCCTAAGGTACTCAACATTCTCCCTGCGCCGAGTTCTCACCTTCCTATATAGAACTGTCTCTTCCTACAACTCATTGAGACATTCAGGTAACAGATCATCAATAGAAGGCAATTGACTCTGCTCTTTGAGATCTTCAATCAATGAAAGTTCAAATAGTCTGAAGCTATCTGCATTAACAACTGAGTAGATGTGCATGTAAGCTGGTAAATCAAGGTGAAAAGAATTCTCACCAATTTTCTCAAGTATCTTGAAAGGTCCATACCTTATTGGCTTTAGCTTCTTACCTTCACCTTTCATTCTTTCTTTGCTGATATACAGCCAGACTTGATCACCAACTTGGAAACTATGCTCAGTCTGATGCTTATCATGCCTTGCCTTGTACTTGGCTTGGCTCTTTTCCAGTTGTTCTTGTATTGCTTGGTGAATCTCTTGGATTTGTTCAATGAACTTGGTTTCCTTGTCCACATCATTGTGTCCATCAACCGCTATGTCTTTACCAAAGAAAAAATCCAAGGGAGACCTTGGTGTGAAACCAAAAAAAGTCTCAAAAGGAGATCTTTGTGTAGAAGAATGTTTATCTCGATTGTAAGCATGATGCACATAACATAAATGTTCATCCCAAAGCTTGGGATGCTACGACTGGATCACTGTCCTGTTGACCACTTCTATTTGGCCATCTGTTTGTGGATGAAAAGATGTTCTCTTCTTCAGTCTGGTGTCCATCAATTCCCACAGACTTGACCAAAATTTCCCAACAAATCGGGTATCTCGATCAGATATAATGGAAGTGGGTAATCCAAAATTAACCCATACATGCTAAAAGAACAACTTTTCAATTTGTTCAGCTGTAATATGTTTGTTACAAGGTATTAAAATACACATTTTTCTGAACCTATCCACAACAACATATAAATAGTCATAGTCATGACCTTTTCTAGATTTAGGTAGTCCCCCAACGAAGTCCATAGAAACACTTTCCCAAGGATGAGAAGGTACTGGTAGTAGAGTGTACAAGCCTAGTTTTCTATTGCTGGGCTTGCTTTTAGCAGACATGGTACACCCTCTTACATATCTAGAAATTGTCTCATTCATTTTTGGCCAATAACAAAATCTTTGCAATTGTTTTACTTACACCAAAGTGACCTGATATTAGAGAAGTGTGTGCTTCTTGAATTTTCTTTACTCTTTCTGTTTGAGGAATGCATAACTTTCCCAAATGATACAAGAGTTGGTCCTTAACATGATAATCCAATTCTTCTACTTGTTTGCCATGGCTTAAAGTTGCATATACATCTTTAAAATGTATATCTTGAGCATATTGTTCAATGTAGCTTTCATGAAATACTGAATTATGCTTAAGTATAACGGATGCATTTATGATTGGTCTGGACAACATATCTGCAACTTTATTGTGTATGCCCTTTTTATATCTAATGAAAAGATGAAACTGTTGTAGAAAACCCATCAACCTATAGTGTCTTGATTGCTGCAACTTAGTTTGTGAGTGAAAATATTGAAGTGGTTGATGATCACTGTGTATAACTGTCCCTTTTCCCATTAAATAATGTTTCCACTTTTTCACACTCTGTACTAATTCCTACAATTCTTTATCATATGTGGGATAATTAACTACTACATAATTAAATGTCTCAGAATGATAACATATGGTTTTACCATGCTGCATCAACACTGCTCCCATGGCATAGTCACTAGCATCCGTTTCAATCTCAAATGGTCTTTGAAGATTAGGCAGTGCTAGTACTGGTGTTGTACTAATCTTTTCTTTTAAGGTGTCGAAGGCTTTCTGTTGCTTTCCTCCCCACTGAAACACCTTTTTCAATCCTGTTAAAGCATGTAAGGGAGCTGCAATCAAGGAAAGGTTAGAAATAAACTTTCTCCAATACTATGTTGTTCCTAAGAAGCTTCTAACTTCTGTAGCAGATTTCGGTTTAGGCTAGTTTACAATGACTGCAAATTTAGAGGGATCTATCTTCAATTCACCACCCCCTACAATATGACCCAAATAATTCAAAGATGTTTTGCCAAATTCACATTTTGAGAGCTTAACATAAAGGTTTTCTTTTTTCAACACATCTAGAGTCTGCTTGACATGCTTTAAATGTTCTTCCCATGTTTTACTAAATATTAGAATGTCATCCAAATATACAATGACAAAATCATCAATAAAAGGTCTGAGTACATCATTCATTGTTCTCATGAAAGTAGCAGGAGCATTAGTTAAGCCAAAAGGCATAACCAACCACTCATACAATCCCTACTTTGTTTTGAAAGTAGTCTTCCATGCATCTTGCTTTGCAACTCTGACATGATGATAGCCACTATGCAAGTCCAACTTGGAAAAATAAACAACTTCTTTCAACTGATCTAATAGATCATCTATGCAAGGAAGAGGATAATTATTTTTGATCGTTATTATATTTAGTGCTCGATAATAGTGCACATTCTCCATGAGCCATATTTCTTTCTCACCAAGACAATTGGAGACCCACAAGGCCATGTGCTAGGTCTTATGAACCCTTTCTCGAGCAGCTCCTGTACCTGCTTCTTGATTTCTGCATTCTCTAAAGCGGACAACCTGTACATTTCGATGTTAGGAAATGGAGCATCTTGCTGCAAATTAATATTTCTTTTACAGTGGTGCATGAAGATTTGGTATTTTGTACAACATTTGTCTTCCTCTCTTTCCATTTCTGTTTTCTTTTCTCCTTATTCTTGCTTGTAGTGGTTTTTGATTATCCCCCAACTTCTGGGTTCACATTCTTGCCTCTAGCCTCTAGATGTGTAGCTTGAACAGATACCTCATCTATTCTAGTGGGATTAAACATGAGAATTGTGTGTCTTAAGTAGCTGTGTAGACCACCTACATACTTCAGCAGAGTTTCAAGTGAGTCTAAAGAAATTCCTAGAATCAAAGCTCTTTTCCTAAATTCTTGAGTGTAACTTTGTACACTTTTCCATTTCAATTGTCATAGAGTTTCCCAACTCATCATGGCTTGCTGCATATAGGGTAGTGGATAGAACTATTTTTTAATTGCAAAAACAAACTCACTCCAGACAGAAATAATCTTACCACGCTTCTTCATGTCAGCTTGTGTCCTTCCTTCCCACCATACCAAGGCAGTTCCTACAAGGCATAGGCTGGTCAGCTGAATCTTACTACTGTCTGAATCAATGCTCTGCACTTTGCAATAAACATCAATCTGTCTAATCCAATTATCCAGCTTCTCTGCATTCAACTCTCCATCATATATTGGTAAATCAAATTTAACATCTAATTTAATCAACGATGTCTTCTTTTTGTTTTCAGGGCTACTAGGAGGTGTGGGAAGTTTTTCTTCTTACCCCCTATCTTTAGAGTGGTCATGGAGGGGATTCTTCTACTCCTTTATCTCATTTGGAGTTTGATGCATATTCCTCTCTACCTTTCTTAAATTCTCTATACCTTTCCTCTACCATGGCTCTCATGGTCTTGAAAATATCCATGAACTGAGGGTATGATTCCAAGGGACTTTCTTCTGACATTATCCTCTTAGGATGTCCTCTTCCAATTTCAGGGTTAGTTTCAACCAACTATCCTTATCCTAATTTAAGCTTTGATCTAGTTAGCATTCAACAATAAAATCCAGGACAAGCTTTTCTAATATTAGTAACCTAGAGCTTTGATACAACTTGATCTGGAATTTATCTAGGACAAATAATTAAAGGTATTACACACACATGTGCATGGATGTGCCTATGTTACTTTATGCAATGGATTGATAAAATTGCGAAATACACAGACACCAGAGCAGTTAGAGAAAACACAATAGTAAAAACATGTAAACACAACAAGTTTAATAAGGAGTTCACCCAATGCTCCTGGGCTACGTCTCCTGGTCCAGCCTTCAGTGGTGGCCTCTCTATTATGTTTTCAAAGCAGAGTTTTTACAACAGTGAGCTCAATTTGAGTCTCACTCAATAGATATAAATCAGTAGGACTGGACTTGGATCCCCCAAGTCTCTGGAGTACACAAACTCTCCTTACTGAAACTCGACCTCTATTGGTCACAGTAGTATGAGCCCAATCTGAGACTCATACATGACAGGTAAGTACAGAGGAGTTTGCTTGAACCTCTCAAGCCCTCTCTGGAGTACACAGACTCTCTCTGACTCTCTTTGGCTCTGTCTGGCTCGATGCTGCCTTCAGGTCAGCTCAGCTTCTTCTCTCTATTCTCTGCTCTTGGCTTTCCACCTTGACTAACTCACTGCTCCCTTTGTTTCTGTCAGTTCATGGCTTTAAAGCCAATCTGCTTTCTGACTATTCGTTTTTGCTTCCTGGTGCTCTGGTTCTCCTGCCTCTCCGTCCATTTGAATTCCTCTGTTCTGCGTTATCATCACTATGTAACACTTCACAGGAACGTGGCCACCTGTTTCGTAGCAAACTATGTGTCAGTTCTCTTAGAAATGTTTGAACAGTTGCTATTTCCATTTTATCCAAGATTTCCCACAAAATATGAATCCCTGCCAATGAATCGTCCATACCAGACTTCAAATCCCATATAATCTTGCTTTATCATCTGTAAAATCCGGTCATTCATCGGGACATTCCTCCACTGTTGATATGGACCCCCCAGATCCTACGGTCATCGTGCATATCGGGTAGATAATTATCTCGACGGTTACCTGTTCGATATATGTGCAGTTTTCTCTCTCGTCCATTGGACGTGTGTCACTCACTGTGTGGCATCGGGCAGGACTCAGTCTAAACCACTTACTGTCTCGAGGCCCTTCTGATATCCTGCCTGGTTTCTGTGGAATCCTACTCCACCGGAACCGAAACCGGTACTTTTCCACATTTTATAACCTTTACGGGTCTGGGCACTTCGGGGCTTTCCTTCACTAGGGGGGATGCCCTGCGATACGCGATTAGCGCTAATCACGTATCAGAATTTTCTCCCACTCTCCGATCTGGCTCCTAGTTTTTCCAGTTTTCCCCCAACACGTGTTACCATGGGTCATCGGTCTGTGCACTTGACCGAGGATCCTCGTTGCTCCGTGCTGGTCACAATCTGCAACTATCACAAGGATTCCTTCTGATAGCCTGATCCTTTTAAGACTTGAATCTTTTTGGCTTAATTAAAAGAGTTCATGAAAACTTAGAGAGTGTTCTAGGATCCAATTCGGATCACTATCTCTCCCTCTCTTCATTCCCACTATCCTCTCTCTCTCCACCTTACATATTTCTTCTTCCTTCCTTCTCTCTCTCCCCGTCCAACTCCATCTCTCTCTACTTCTCTCTCTTGATTCCTCTCTCCCCATTTCTCTCCCACCTCCCTCTATCTCTCCCCCCCACCTCTCTCTACCTCTCTCTCTCTCTTTCTCTCTCTCTCCAACTCTATCACTATCTCGCTTTCTCTTCATTTCTCTCTCACCCCTCCAACTATGTGTCTCCCTCTTTCTCTCTTCCTCTTCTCTTGCTATCTCTCTTTCCCCCCTCTCCTTCTCTCCCTTCTCTCTCTCTCTTCCCACCAGATTCTTCACTATCTCCTTGCCCCCACCTCCACCACCCCCCCCCCCCCCCGCCCTTCACTTTTATTTTTTCCATCCATTTCACTTTTATTCTTTTCATCCCTTGGATGCTTACTTAATATGGATCTATGTTGGTTCTTACTAACACTATTTATATTAGATAAATTTCACATCTTTAAATATAAAAGTATTCTCATTTTTAATTTTACTAAAACCTTAATTTAATTTCGATGGGAATATTCTTATTAGTGGTGAGGATAAAGAGTTTAGATATATCTCAAAATTAATTATAAACTTTTTCCTTTTAGCTTCAATTTAAAAAATATTATAAAAATGAATTAAAATAAATTATTTTTATTGTGAAATATGTTATGGTTTTTGGGCATGTGGTGTTGATAAGCCATGATATTGGCCCACGGTATTGTAACAAAGCCTATTTACAAGTTAATAGTATCCATGTTAAACTGGGCGTGAATATCCATGGTTAAGAATCTTGACATATTGTTAAAATATATTCTGATTTTGAAATAAGTTATAATTTTTTGGCATGTGGTATTGATAAGCCTTGGTATTATCCCCATGCTATTATAACAAATCTTATTCACAAGTTCATAATATCAATGGAAAAGTGAGGCTGAATGTTTGTCATACTGTTATAAAATATTTTGATTGTGAAATAGATTATATTTTGGGCATGTGGTATGATAAGCAATGTCATTGGCCATGTTATTGTAACAAATCCTATTTACAAGTTAATAATATCCATGGTTAATAAAATTTTCAAATTGTTTTAAGATATTTTGATTGTGAAATTAGTTATGTTTTGTTTGGTATGTGGTATTGATAAGTCATGGTATTGAAACCGAGCCTATTTTTTATAGGTTAATGATATCCATGGTAATGCGGAGGTTAATATCTATGGTTAAGAATCTTGTGATATTATTATAAACTATGTTGGTTCTGAAATAAGTTATGGGTTTTGGGAATGTGGTATTGATAATTCATGGTATTGGTCCATGGTATTGTAACAAATCCTATTCACAAGTCAATAACAAAATCAAAATATAAAAATTTGATTTCTATTATTAATTAACCCAAAATTTAAATGTTTATAGTCATCCTCGATATCACATTTAATTTTTTTCTATTTTTTAATTAAGTTGATATTTAAGATTGTTTACATACTTACATTACACCTACACATCTACTCTATACTGGACATTTCCATTGTTGAAAAATTAATAAAGTAAAAAATTACCATCAAATTTAATCTCTAACTTCTTTAATAATTAGTCCCAATTTTCTAGTGGGAGCTCTGTAGAAAAGTCCAAATTATGTAATGGAACCTCTTTGGAATGATGACTTCAAAGGGAAACCAAAGAAAAAAATTAATGTTGGGGAATTTACTATCCAACCATAGCCATCAAATTTGAATATAAACTGCATAACAATTTAAATTAGTTTTCCAATAAAAAATGGCATCGTCTACCAAGGCTGGAACTAGGATGGCTAAAAAATTGCGGGGATGGCCCAAAATTGGCCTGGATCTTGCAATTTTTTTCCCAGTAAAATTGTTTGAATTTTACTCGGAAATTCTAAAACCCTATGTTACCTAAATTCTTGAAAATCTGAAAATTGGCCTAAATCTTGCAATTTTTTTTCCCAATAAAATTGTTTGAATTATATTTCTATGAGGGAAATTCTAAAACCCTATGTTACCTAAATTTCTTTATAATTCATAACTATAACCTACATTTACAAAGTATTTTGCAAGAACCATAGGAAGGGTATATTATTCATAAAGTTATATGTGCAACTGTGAATAGTTTGAAAAACCAGTTTACATTCTCAACTACCAAAAATATACAAATCATTACAGAAAATTCAAGTAATAATTGATGAGGGCTCACATGAATAAGGCATTTCTATGCTCAAAGACATATTACTCCAATATTTTCACTTTGAGCACTCTGGGAATTGCTTTATCATTACCTTCATCATTCACCAATGGCTACCAAGGTTTTTATGGGGAATAATGTTGCATCAAAAAGCTTTGGGTCAAACCTGAAAAAAAGGTTCTATTCATATTTCCTCATGCTTTTTCTCTTCAAATTCTTTATGGTTGATTTATTTCTTTAGTGGGAACAAAATATTTTCGCGAAAGAAAAAAAGGTTTGGATGTGGGTGCATTGTTTTTTATCATTCACAACAAAATTTAATGTGATTTGGGTAATTTGAAACCAGATCTATATATGTATTTATTATTTCCTGTAGACATTATCTGATCTAATGCGATTTTTATTCATGGGAGATGTTCTTTGACTGTAATACAAGCAATCCCACATGGGCATTGGTCACTTATGGGCTTTTCATTTGCCTGGATTGTTTTGCATTTCATCGTAGTCTTGGCGTTCACATTAGCTTTGCTAAGTGTGTATTTTAATCTTTAATACTCAATTGCAATGTGTATTTCTTTGTTTAGGCACTAAAATTGCTCATGGGTGCCTATCCACTTTGTGGTTCCTTCTTGTATTTGTGATGTCTATAAAAAAATTAATTAAAAATAAAGTAGCATATAACTACTTTTGAGGGTTTTGTTAACATTTTGATGTATTCTTCACAACAAGTTTTTTAAATTAAAATTAATATGGAATATCCCTTTTTGAGGATTTTTTTTAGCATGAGTGCCACTATCTCCTTGTGATACATATTGAATGACACATTGAAAATTGCTCTATTAAAAATGCACATTAGTGAAGAAGGTGTTATGATATTTAGTGTAGCACAATAATATTAACAATAGAAGGACCTTCATGACATATTTGCCCCTACAATCAACTACATGAGAGATATGTGTTGGTCTTCTAATCAGCTTAAGGAAGAGGTTTTAATTTTTGTTGTAATTGTAACATATTATCCCTCGTTTAGGCACTAACATTTCTTAGAGGTACTTGTGTGTTTTGTGTTTCCCTATTGTATATGTGATATCATTTTAATTTCAATCTAACTTAAAATAAAAATTTAAGTGACATATGTTTCCATGAGGACTTTGATATGTATTAATTACATTATCTCCTTGTAATGTATAGTGGATGATACATTGTAAACTACTCCATTGAAGTGCATATTAGTGAAGGTCGCATTCTAATATTTAGCTTAACATAATAGTGATTAACATTGGAGATTCATGATGGATATGTTGATACAATTAATAGAAATTAATAAACACAACACTACATCATTTAAGAGGGTATACATTGGGATAAAATAATTGGACGTGGGCCCACGGGGATTTGGTTTGACGGTGAATGGGTGCACTGTTAAGGTACTCCTTGCGATAGTTAACTGGTTAAAATCCCCTGTGGGTGCTCACCTACAAAAACAAAAACATAATTGGATGTGGTGGTTTTGAACATATCATGGTGTATATCCCTAAATGTATGCCCATCAAATTCTGTAGTGCTAGGTGCATATTTGTTGTCTACAACCAAATAGGCGAGTTCCCTATTTCATGTAAAAGTTTGTATATGGTAGGAGATATGTCCCATTTGAATTATGATGTTTATGTGTTGTAACTGGTTATTGTATTTTTTTATTGGAAACAAAACAATATTTTCTATCACTAATCAACATGGGAAAATACGCCTTAACACTGAATTTTGCTACCAGTGATGTACTATTTTACAAAAATTGGCTGGATTTTACGAGATAAATGGGGGAACCATGAGAAGTTATTTCGACTTTGTCCACCAAGGGATTACACCTAGGAATTTTACCGAGTGACATCCCTTTCAAATTTGTGCCATTTGGGTGGGGTAAAACATATTGAAAATGGAATCCTGGTGAAAATAATAATTGCATGTTGACCTAAAAAGTGAACTAATACTTCATTGCCAAGTAGAGAGGGTTTATGAATGACCCAATCAGAGAAATTTAGTATATGTAGTGGTAGGAAATACATTGTATATTAGAGATGTGAAGGTGCCTACTCAAATGCATGACTATTTTTGGTAATCTGAAATCATGGATGGGATATTACATTGGTTATAGTCTATGAAGAATAGGGGATGCACATGTGATTGGATGATTAAGTCCACTTTATATTCTTTCATTTGTGTTTTGACATAAATTTAACTCTTTCACTTGATCACCTTTAGTTTTCTGGAATGTTTCCTAAACTATTTTAGGACTATTGTCTCTAAAATACCTTTCAGTCACTTGTTTGTCTTATGGTTGGCCTAGAGAGAACATGGCTTAAGATATCACCAACTTCTCCTACTAAAAACTTGCTTAATTGATTTTTTTGTCTTTAGTTTCTTTTCTACTCTTTATTTCTCTAGTTTCTATGATATTATCCTTGTAATGAAACCATTAGCGAATATCCTCTTTTTGTAGGTTTTTTAACTAAATATATTTTGGCATTCCATCGAGAGGTGCATTCTATAATCTACATCTCTAATATGCCAAAAACCATAAGTATATAAGTTGATGTATTATAAATAAAATATAAACGATTGTATATTCGTATTAACCGTGTATTGATCATGTGTTGAGATTTAAGGTGCAAACAGTTTTTAGAGTGCAAAAACTTAAGGAAAGGTTTGCACATCAAAGGATTTTGTTTGTCTTGGTGCTTGATAGATATAGGGTTAAGATAGATCTATGCAAGGTGATTTTAATTGTGATACAAATAAATATCACTTTTTGATATATTCATCTCCATCTCTCTCAACGATGTTTGCCATTTTTCTTATTCCCTGTTTTGGTTGGCTTGCTAGATTATGGCCACATTTGTGATTGTTTATTGCAATATACTATTCATATTTCTTGCAAACAATACCATATTAATCACATTGGGCCTAGAGCATATAGATTTACGGGAGAAGTAATTCATAGAAATATTTTAGTTATGTCTTATAGTTGTTGATGGGAGCATACACAATGGAATAAAAGAAGAAAAATGGAAATATGATGAATAGAGGGAATGTGTTGAATGTTGGAAAATATCACCAGTAAGTATATCCACGAAGGAGCATTACTAATCCAAATTCACACCTTCTTACATAATAAAAATAAGGGTTAATAACATTCATCATGGTTACTTGTAAAGAAAAAGATATAAATTAGTGGGTCCAATTTTGGACCATTGACCAATCCTAGCTTCATTCTCTTAGGGTCTTCCCAAAGATATCTAGGAAACAACCAGATGCTCCTACAGGCTACAACATTGATCCATAGACATCTAAAATCATTAATTCCCTTCAGATTGTTGGGTATGTGTTATATTCTTTGTACCAGTAGCCTCATGCATAGGTCAGATATGTTAGGGGCAATGAGATCATACACAATTGAGATGCAACAAAAAGATTATCTATCAAGATGCTCAAATATCAGTTGGGAACAATAAATATGATCGTAAGTATAAGTCATCACTCTCAAAAAAGTTAATATCCCTTTCCACACACAAAGATAAATTTATCCACACAAAGGAACAAGTTCATGTAGGAGAACTTCAAATATCCATCAGGCTGGTTTTGGATAACTTTAATGATGTCAGTTGAGCATAGTTGACTGGTTTTATTCCAAAAATAAAGAAATATGTGTTGGCATCATATAATTAGTCATTCTTTTGAATGATGAATGTTTTATTTACATACCTATTGTTTTATTATCTAAAACTCGACTAAGGAAAACTCAAATAATGCACATGCAAGAAAACAAAAATCAAGAAAATGAAAGTTGACAACTTTGCTGATGTAGCAACTAATTTCTCCAATACCTACTCCAATTTTCCATGGATAAGAAAGTGTGGAATATGAGAATGCAACATATACTCTTTTTAAAATAATATTGCAAAGTGCATGCAAGTTAGCTTCCACGTCCAATAAAGATATGGGAAATAAAGCTGAAAATGAAAATTGTATATATCCAGTTGACGTCACTTAGAATAATCAATCAACTGTATTACAATTAGGAATTTTTTAATGCTACCTACCGTTTTATATCCATTCTATTGTTTAGTAATATTGATCATCTCTATTAAGATTATTTTTCTATTCGAAATATGCAAGTTTTCCTCTTAACCTGAAGTCTTCTAAGAAATATCGTACACAATTGTTTACTTGCTTGACTTATCTATCACATGGTCAAACTATATTGTGTCAGTATAAGACGAATTTTATGAAAATCAATGAAATTCATAGCTTGATTTGGCAAGGCCTTTGGGAAGCTTCAAAACCTAAAATATTGAATGCGAATTATATTTTGAGGACAGAAAAAAGCTTCATCGATAGAGAAAATAATTTGGGAGATGAGTTCTCCAGGTAATATTTCTATTTGAATAAGACCACTAGTCGAAGTGCATTGTCAATATAATTTATAGTTGTTTATCAAGCTTGAACAAAAAGCTTATCCTTTTTTGATTGATTATTCATTGATAGATTTGTTATTTCTACTTCTTTCTCTTTCTTGAAGTTTCTATGCTAACTAGTTTGAACTAATTGAGGACCAAACATTGGTGGTATTGTTGTAATATGTTAAATTCTTATTTGTATTGAATCAAGTATTTTTTGTAAAAGATCAATTGATGTGTTATATCTTGGAAATTACAAATATGGTAAATACAGGAAAACTATTGGTGCTTTGCATGTAAATATGCAAAATAGAGCAAAACTACTCTTATTTTATATTTTCATGATAATGATCATTGAGTTTGAGTGATTGAGGGTGGCCACAAGTGTTCCATCAAATTAGAAGTTTGGTGTTGGAATTCAGTCTGGATTTTCCATTCAAGAACCATATAGAAACTGGAATTTGAAAGTTACATTCCAAAATAATCCTACTTGGGAGATTGTTAGTGGTGATTACTACATATTTTCGATGTTGGAATTTTGCTCCAAATCACAGCTAATATGTTAGACCACAGGTCTAGAACACAATGGGAATAGAATTGTCTTTGCAATTTATCCACTTATATTATTGTGCTCCATAAATATACAAATAACACTAATAATTTGATATAGACTAGTTTTCTTATTCATATGTGATAATGGACCCAAATAGTAGTTCTTATCTAAAGAGTTTCTCATCAAACTTGGGCATTATTGACATCATTGACCTCCAGCCTTGGACTTATTCACTTAGCCTTCTACATTATCCAGTTATACACATGTATACAAGGCTATCCTATTATTGTATCCTTTTTACTTTATTTCATTTTATTCTAGACTTAGCTTTGGATTTTTCTAGGAGTTTTGTTTGCACTCCCACACTGTATAAATAATCTACAACTTGAGCCTTTTATCATGTAACTTAGTTGGCATGATTTTGCCTAACATTCCTTGAATGTTGATCACTAATTTTACTAAGTTGTTATTTTCTATGGCGATGTTTTATTTTCTTTGCTTATATAGGTCATGTGGCCACATAATGGCCATTATTGCCCAACTAAAGGAAACTTGTTCGATTTTGTTTCTTTTATGGGGAAAAATATCATTGACAATATCGTTGATGTTAAGGTATATATCATATAAATCCTTTATAGTTTATTTTATTTTATATTCCAACGTTCATCATAGTTCATGTATTATAATTTTCATGCTATCTTCTTTATGTTTCAAAAAAGGAACTCAGTATTGACCGTAAGAAGCATGAATTGAGGAAAGATGAGAACAATCATACTCGAGCGAAAAAATGAAAATTAAAGAGAGAGAAAAGAAAACTGGTCTAGTGGTACTTGTAGATCCAATATCCCACATAAGACACACACAAAGACTGATAGCCAAGTCCTCATATTTGGTGAACTCACTTGCAATGCCTTGGAAACGCAATGATAATGCTTTGAAGTGATGAAAAAATATTTCATGTGTACATTTTACTCTAACCAATATTATGTTGGAAACTCATATTGTAATTGAAATTTTATGTAATATAATTTTTGTGGTTGAAATTATTTGTAGTTGTACTGGATATTATTTAATATTATAATTAACATTTATAACTTTTTGTTTTCATATTAGATGAACATGTACATTGTATGCCATTTTTTTCTTAATTTAGTTGCAAAACCATACGAATTAATTTATGTTGATTAATAATGAATGCATAAAATCAATCTAAAACTACAAAATTAATAGTTTATGTTGATTAATAATGATCAGAAATAAAATGAATATACGACTAAATTAGTTTCTTATAATAGTTGTTAGTGAAAGTGAAGGAAATGACTATAAAATACTAAAGTAGTTATTTATACAATGAATATGAAACTACCAAAAAAATATAAATGACTACTGCAAATGATAAATTTTTTATTACAAACAATGACTAAATTTTTCATATATACAACAATTTGCAACTAATTTACAATATCTTATAACAAAACCAAAATTTATTCATACTTCTTTGGCCCTTAATTGGTTTCAAATGATGGCTAATTTGTTTATATATATGACTATTAGTAGCTAATTAACAGTATCTTATAACACAACCAATATTTTGGTAATATTTCTTTAGTCATTATTTGGTTTTCTCAAGTGATCATTAAGTAATATATTTTGTTGTATATTTGGTCATTAATTGTGGAAATTAATGACTAAATTAATGAAAAAATTTATCGATAAATATAATACTAGAGAATAAAATTGAGACAACCAATTAATGACTAAGTTAAAAAGGCCTAAAATTTGGTCACATTATAAGATATTGTAAATTATCTACTATTGGTCATTGACCAAAAAATATTCGTTCATATGAAAATTTTAGTCCTTTTTTTAGTAACTAATTAGCCATTTTGTACTAGTGCCTTGCTTTATAAAACATCCATTGGGTTTATTGATATAAGGGTTCATATTCCTAGGGTAAAATATTATTCATAGGATTTATAATATTAATGCTTGGGTTAAATATAATTCCCTCGGGTTTATAATCATGGACAACCATGGTCTAATGCCACATTGTGAAAAACTTTCTCAATATGGAAATCAACCATGGTCCAATGTCGCATCGTGACAAAGCTTGCCTCAATATGAAAATCAATCATGGTCAACCATGGTCCAATATAGTATTGTGACAAAGATTGTCTCAATATGAAAATAAAACACGGTCAACCATTTTTATTTTAGGGTTTATAATATTTATATTAGGGTATATATATGTTGGGTTTATAATATTAATCCCTTGTGTTTAATATTATTCACTTCGGTTTATAATCCCTTGGGGTTTTATAATTAACCCCTTGGGTTTATGATATCAATCCCTTTGGTTTATTAACATAAGGGTTTATATTCCTAGTTATAACATTATTCATGTGTTTTAGTCCTATAGTTTAATCATGGTCATCCATGGTTAACCATGGTCCGATGTCACATTCTCATAAAGATTGTCTCAATATGAAAACAAGCCATGGTCAACTATTATCCAACGTCACATTATAAGAAAGATTGTCTCAATATGAAAATCAATCATGGTCAACAATGGTCCAATGCCGCATTGTGACAAACATTGTATCAATATGAAAATCAACCATGGTCTCCCATGCTTATTTTATCGTTTATAATATTTATCATAGATTTTATTTACATTGGTTTATAATATTTATATTAGGATTTATTGTAGGATTTTCTCTATATGAAAATCAATCATGGTCAACCATGGTAAATCATGGTCAATAATGGTCAACATTGGTCAAACATGGTAAACCATTGTCAATTATGGTCAATCATGGCTATCCATGGTTAACCATGGTCAAACATCACATTGTGAGAAGGATTGTCTCGATATGAAAATCGACCATGGTCAACCATGCTTCGACGTTGCATTCTCACATAGATTGTCTTGATATGAAAATGAATCATGGCCAATCATGGTCAACCATGGTCCAACGTCACATTGTGAAAAATATTCTCTCAATATGAAAATCAACCATGGTTAACCATGGTCAACTATGTTTATTTTAGGTTTTATAATATTTACCTTACGGTTTCTAAATCTTCAGTTTATAATATTAACCCCTTGGGTTTAATATTATTCCCTTGTATTTATAATCTCTCGGGTATTTACTATTAATCCTTTATATTTATTATTCTCTTGGGTTTATAATATCAATCCCTTGGGTTTATTAATCCAAGGGCTCATATTCATAGGGTATAATATTATTCATAAGGTTTATAATATTAATCCTAGGGTTTCATATAAATCCCTTGGGTTTGTAATCATGCTCAAGCATGGTCCAACTTTACTTTGTGACAACATAGCACGGTCCAACATTGCATGGTCAACCATGGTTCAACATCACATGGTCCAATGTCACATTGTGAAAAATATTTTCGCGATATGAATATCGATCATGGTCAGCCATGGTCTAACGTCACCTTGTGAAAAATATTTTTTTAATATGAAAATCAATCGTGGTCAACCATGTTTATTTTAGGGTTTATAATATTTATCTTAGGGTTTATATAGCTTGGGTCTATAATATTATCCATTGGGTTTAATATTATTGACTTGGGTCTATAATCCCTTAGGGTTATATTATTAATCCCTTGGTTTTATTATTGCCTTGGGTTTATAATATCAATCCCTTGGGTTTATTAATCCAAGGGTTCATATTCCTAGGGTATAGTATTATTCATAGGGATTATAATATTGATCATAGGGTTTAATATAAATCCCTTAGGTTTATAGTGATGGTCAACTATGTTTCACCATGGTCTGACATAACATTGTGACAAATATTGTCTCAATATGAAAATCAACCCTGGTCAACGATGGTCCAACGTCACATTGTGAGTAACATTGTCTCAATATGAAAATCAATCACGGCTAATCATGGTCTAATGTTCCATTTTGAGAAAGATTGTATCAATATGAAAATCAACCATGGTCAACCGTGCTTATTTTACCATTTACAATATTTATCATAGGGTTTATATACCTTGGTTTATAATATTTATATTAGGGTTTATCATAGGATTTTCTCTATATGAAAATCAATCAATGTCAACCATGATTAATCATGGTCAATCATGGTCAACCTTGGTCAACCATGGTCAATCATGTTCAATATTGGTTAAATATGATCAACCATTATCAATTGCAGTCAATCATAGTTATCCATAGTCAACAATGGTCCAAACTCAAGTTGTGACGTTGGACCATTAGTTAATAATGGTGAACCATGGTAAAACATTGCAATGTTAGAAATATCGTCTCAATATGAAAATCAACCATGGTCAACCATGGTCCAATGTTGCATTGTAACAAAGATTGTCTCAATATAAAAATCACCATGGTCAACCATGGTCCAACATCGCATTGTGAAAAATATTGTTTCAATATGAGCATAAACCATGGTCAACTACATTTATTTTAGGGTTTACAATATTTATCTTAGGGTTTATATACCTTGGGTTTATAGTATTGATCCCTTGGGCTTGATAATATTCCCTTGTATTTGATCAGGATTGGATCATTATATTTTTTTCATCCATCTTGATGCATTCAGAGTGGAAAACGTGGAGAAATGAACTCATGTGATTGTTTTAATCGGCGAGATCCAGTTTGGCCAAACAGGGTCTAAAACCTTTTAAGAGAACTTTGATGTGTCAAGCAACATTTTTTCGGGGTAAAATTTTCCTGTTTTTCCACAACATATTTTCACGATATTACACACATAAAGATCCTTCCAACGACACAAGAAGCACATTAATCGGAGTCCATATGCCAAAGTTATGCCACTCAGAAGTTGACCTTCCTGTTTTCACACCTATAGTTTGGGAGGATGCCACATCATGCCCCATTATTCATGGAAAATGAGTTAGCCACATATTTTTGACATAAGAGAATATAGAAGATTCTATATTATAACTCTAGCTAAGAGTTGATGTAGTCAAAGTTAACCATTAAGAGGCTATTGTGATGAGTTATAGCTAGGCCACTAGGAGGAAGAGGCATTCCATTTCTTGAAGAACATTGTGTTCCATAGTTGAGCAAAGATAGTTATGAGAGATAAGAGGTAAAACATGCATAGATGATCTTTGCACTGCAGCAACCCATGGGACACATGCATTACTTCTTTGTACCTACAGCCATATTTCTAGACAAATAAAGAGAGCAAAGTGATCTCACCTTCTAGCTAGGTTTTCTCTCGAAAGGGTTTCCCATAGCATATCTTGTTTCTTATGTGTGTGTGAGCTTAAGTTTTCATTCTCTACTTTTCTTCATAATTTCCATTTGCATGCATGCATTAATTAGAGTAAAATTTACATATCTAGAAGTTTAACCAAATTTCAATACTGTAAAAAGTGATAATTTTAATATATTATTATCAAATCTGTTGTGATGAACTATCTAGTGGAATATCCATGACAATTTACAGATCAATATTTATAATCACTTGGGTTTATAGTATTAATCCCTTGGGTTTATTATTCCCTTTGGTTTATAATATCAATCCATTGGGTTTATAATCATGGTCAACAATGGTTGAACATTGCATGGTCCAACGTCGCATTATGACAACATTGCATGGTCCAATGTTGCATTGTGACAAAGATTATCTTGATATGAAAATCAATCATGTTCAACCTTGGTCCACGTTGCATTGTGAAAAATATTATTTGAATATGAAAATAAACCATGGTCAACCATGTTTATTTTAGGGTTTATAATATTTATCTTAAGGTTTATATACCTTGGGTTTATAACATTAATCCCTTGGGTTCAATATTATTCTCTATAATCTATTGGGGTTTTAGTATTAATCCCTTAGGTTTATAATATCAATCCCTTGGGTTTATTAATCTAAGGGTTAATATTCATAAGGCATAATATTATGCATAGGGATTATAATATCAATCTTAGGGTTTGATATAAATCCCTTTAGTTTATAATCATGGTCAACCATCGTTAACCATGGTCCAATGTCACATTGTGACAAAGATTGTCTCAATATGAAAATCATCTATTGTGAACCACTATCATCCATCATCAACCATGGTCACATCTCACATTGTGATAAAGATTGTCTTAATATGAAAATCAACCATGGTCAATCTTTGTCAAACTTTGCATTGTCAAAAATAGAAATCTCAATATGAAAATCAACCAGGGTAAACCATAGCCAACAATGTTTATTTTATTGTTCATAATATTTATCTTAGGGTTTATATGTATTGCTTTTATAATATTAATCCATTGGGGTTTTACCATTAATCCCTTGGGTTTATTATTCCCTTAGTTTTATAATATCAATTGCTTGGGTTTTTTAATCTAAGGGTTCATATTCCTAGGGTATAACCTTATTCATAGGGTTTATAATATTATTCCTTGGGTTTAATATAAATCCCTTTGACTTATAATCATGGTAAACCATTGTCAAAATCCACATCCTAAAAAACATTTTATTAATATTAAAAGAAACCATATTGGTCCAACGTTGCATTGTGACAAAGATTGCCTCGATATGAAAATCAATCATGGTCAGACATGGTCCAATGTCACATTGTGAAAAATATTGTCTCAATATAAAAATCAACCATGGTGAATGATGCCCAGCCATGTTTATTTTATGTCCATAATATTTAATAATCATAATCATAATTAAAATATAATAATAACAATAATTTTAAGAATCATAAGTATAATACTAATAATACATTTCTTTTTTTATAATTTTTTATCTGTTTAATATTATTATTATTATTCTTGTTATGATATTGATAAATATATTATTATCGTTATATGACATGATGATGACTATGATGATGATAATGACATGATGACAATGGTAAACCACATTTAGTAATGTTCTTGTGCATGTGATTGATATATGCTTATTGATGTTTATCAACCATATTTATTAATGTGGTTGTGCTAGTTAATAAGAGTACTTGATTATATGGTGGAATTTCTTTGATACACGTATTTTAGAGTTAATATTTATCACAATTTCAAATGGAATTATTAAGAAAGCAGGTAGAAGGTTTATAATCTTCTTGAAAATAATTGTAATTCTAATGGTTTTTTGATATACAATACGAGATTTTGGATATAGAATAAGAAGAAAATCTTATTATTTCTTATTCTTATTATATTATCTGGATGTTTTGGGATGTTTTGGGATGTTCTGTGGATAAATATTTATGGAGAAATCTAAAACAAATTAAAAACCTTTGATAAATTGTAAGTTAAAAATTAAAGGGAATACACCTTATCCTATCTTATTTAAAGAGGAAAGTATTTTCTCAATTACAAGCAAAACTATGATCCGGTATCTAATGTATGACATTAGGTTACAAAAAGTAGGAAGCTTCCTAAAATTGCTTTAAATTCTCACCAAAATCAGTTAGAAAATAGAAAATTAAGATATTATGAGGAGGTAATAAATCTTAATCTAGAGTACCAAAAGTGTTTTTTTTGTTTTGAGAAGTTTAAATAGTAAAAATAATATTGAAACAATAAGAACTAATTCTCATGAGCTCCATACTGAAACTAGGCATGGTCCATTCCCAAAGTGCTTTGTGATGAGAAAGTCGCATTAAGGGGGTTGAATACGAATAACGCTTTATCCTTGGATGTCTTGCATACATTCAGATTAGATCTTAGTTTCAAAATATTTGTCACACGGCCAACCTTCTTAACCTTTTAGTGAAAAAAATATGGTGACTATTTAGTGGTTCTTTAAAGTGTTTTGAAGAGCAAAAAAAAGCCCTAAATAATTTCAACTAATGTCTTCCCTTCCTAATGTTTTATAGAATAATTTGGCCTCAGTGCATCAACATAATCATCCTCACAAGTACCAATTTCATTTTTTTCATAATCATCATCATCATCATCATCATAATACCAAATATTATATGATTATATGAAACCTATAACATATAACTATTAATCTATCATTTCTATAGTTGTCATTGTTGTTGCCATTTTTCATTGTCATCACCTTCACATGACTGTAGTCATAGTCATTGTCATGGTGGCCATTGTCATCATGTCATTATCATCATCATAATCATCATCATGTCATTGTGATATCTACTTCCATCACTATCATTGTCATCATTGTTGCCATCCTGTTGATCATCCACTATCGCACAATTGTTTTCAGCATTGCCATTGTTATCATTATCATCATAATCATATTCAACATCATCATCATTGTTGTTAAAATCATAATCGTCTTCATCGTCCATTGTTGTCACCATCATCATCACTAAATGTCACCACTTGCCACTAAATCATTCACTACTTGCCACCAAAATCATTTAGTGTGGCCACTTGCCACCAATTATTTTTATTTATATTATAACTATATATAATCTCCTTAATGTTATATTTATTTATTTTAAAATTAAATTTTAATTTTCAAGCCACGTATTTTTTCATCACTATTACAATTTTACAATATTTTCTTTTTAAATTATTATAATAACCAGATTTCCTTGATAATTTTGGATTAAATTTGAGAACGAAAATCACGTGTAAAAATCGTTGAGAAGGTTGAAATTTGATTAACATTTAGCAATACTGAATCTGAGACACACAATCATATTGTGCTCTTTTCTTTCCAATCCAACTTCTTCCATTCTTCATCGGACACTCATATTGATTTAGTGCCTGGATCTACCATGATACACTAATCTTTATCCACCAACAGATCCTCCATCTTGAGTTTCCACAACTGAAAACTCTGACCATTAAATTTCTTGATCTCCATCTTTCCACTGCTCACCATATTCTTTCACCACCAAAATTGATCCCACAGATCTCCCACTGAACAGGGTCTACCACAAGCTTGAGAAAAACCCCTTTGCAACAAAGGCATCCCCTTGAAGCCAAAACAACTCTGATACAAAATGTAGGTTTTAACCCTGTACAAAAATTACGTGCATACGAATTCTACAACACAGAAAGTAAACAATGGAGAGCATAACACAAAAAGCACATATACACAAATATTTTTGCCTGGATCCCAAAACTGGGACTACCAGCTTGTTTTTTCATTATGTTCCTTTCAATGTTACAATACATATTTATACACATTGAAGCATCCAATACCATGGACCGAAAACCATCGCATCCAAAACCATGTGTGAAAAATCATGCACAAAACCATAGGTAGGTCGACCCAACCTAATATAGGGTCCAAAAACAAAATTTTCAAGAGCACTACCCTAGACCCCATAGAGTGGGGTTACCTGCACCCCTCAAACCCCCTGTGAGCCCCTCCTCTCCCCCCAATACGCAATTGGCACAATGAAGTGGGGGCTCCACCCCCCTTCTAAACCCTGGTTAATTATGTGGGCTAGTCATGGAAAGAATATAACACAATCCAACATTCTCCCACTTGTTGTTTTCCTTCCAAAGGGAGCTACATGTTAGAAAATTATATATTATAAAGCAATGGAACACATAAAATATTGTAGAAATATAAACACATAAAACAAGAGAGACACAGATATGCGTGGTTCACCCAGTTTGGGCTACATCCACCCCGAACAGCCAGTCCTTCCTTTCTATTATCCAGCAAAATGAATAGCCACAGCCTACAGCATGTAGGAATTTACAGGGTAAGTTCCACAGAAGAATACCAAAAGGACATCGCTCACAACCAGATCTCAAATCAATACACCAGTATTTTTGACGTGGTTAAAACCCTCAGAGTGCAAGGAGGGAAACAGTCCACAGCCTGTCCCAACGTGGGTACTACAGGCAATTTATTAATCAAAGAATGAAAATTTACATAAGCTTCTCTCATGCACGGATTTCCCGAACAATGACCCTCCATGCGCTTTAAATAGAACTCATGGACCAATCGGGTGTCAAGCCACGGATCAAGTGTCGGTAATACCGAGGTGAGAGTGAACCGTCGGATCACTACATATCGTGACCGTCGGATTGTAAGTTACAAAATGTACAACGGTAAAGAAACACACTTTACCTAACTCTAACCTAACTCTATGCTAGACCAAGTTGAACTTAACTATATCCTATGTGTCGAAATATCCTAACATCACCCCTTAAGAACAACTTGGGATAGGATTGAAGGATTTACAAATATGACACAATAGGAGAAGGAAGGAGGCACTAGAGCCTATCCCCCCTTAGTGACAACTTCCTGAACTCCAAGCATATATCGAAGTTTAGTGAACTTCGCCTCTGTGAGAGCCTTTGTGAAGATGTCTGCAACCTGATCATCTGTTGGACAATATTGCACTTCAAGAACATGGTCATGAATGAGCTTTCTGATGAAGTGCATGTGTAGTTCAATGTGTTTGCTGCGCTGATGCTGGACTGGATCTTTGCATAGCTGAATGGCACTTTGATTATCACACCAAAGTGTGGTTGGATGCTGCTGCTCAAAGCCAAACTCTGATAGGATCTGACGAAGCCACAAGGCTTCCTTACTAGCTTCCACGGCACCACGATACTCTGCTTCTGCTGACGAAAGAG
Organism: Pinus tabuliformis; assembly: GCA_031772625.1. Taxonomy (NCBI): domain Eukaryota; kingdom Viridiplantae; phylum Streptophyta; class Pinopsida; order Pinales; family Pinaceae; genus Pinus; species Pinus tabuliformis. The sequence goes on from CM062809.1 coordinate 1,182,466,198, forward strand.
AAATGGCAGCCTGTTTCTTACAAGCCCATGTAATAGGTCCTGAACCAAGAGTGAAGACATAACCGGCAGTAGACTTCCGATCATCAAGGTCACCAGCCCAATCAGAATCAGTGAAACCAACTAACAAAGGAGCTGCTTTGGCACTGTAATGAATCCCAAACTGTATTGTACCTCGAACATAACGAAGTATTCTTTTAGCTGCTTTCCAATGACTTTCACGGGGGTTTTGCATAAAACGAGCAACAAGGCCAACAACAAAGGAAAGATCAGGACGAGTATGGGTTAAATACAAGAGTTTTCCGACAAGTTGACGGTATAAGGTAGCATCAACTTCAGGAGAAGTACAAGAGACTGAAAGTTTGACTCCAGACTGAAAGGGAGAAGGGGCTGGCTTACAGTCTTCCATGTGAAAATGACGAAGAATATCACAAGCATACTTGGACTGGGAAAGGAAAATACCCTCTTGGGATTGCAAGACTTGAAGACCGAGAAAATAGTGTAAGTGTCCTAAGTCTGTCATTTCAAATTTCTTTTTAAGGTTGGACTTCACATGGTTTATAAGGTTGGGATCACTACCAGTAAGAATAAGATCATCAACATAAAGAACAAGGATGATAAGAGAGTTGCCCACTTTCTTGGTGTAGACAGTATTGTCAGAATGACACCTAGAAAAGCCAGATTCTAAAAGAAAGCTATCCATTTTGGCATACCAAGCCCGAGGAGCTTGCTTGAGGCCATAAAGGGATTTCTTAAGTCGACAAACGAGGCTGGAGTCTGTTTGTATGAAGCCAATGGGTTGTTCCATATAGATTTCTTCCTGCAAGTCCCCATGCAAGAAGGCAGATTTAACATCCATTTGATGGACTTCCCATTTTAAAGAGGCAGCAAGGGAAAGAACAAGGCGGATAGAGTTCATTTTGGCAACTGGAGAGAAGGTTTCAGTGTAGTCAATGCCTTCAACCTGTGAAAAGCCCTTAGCAACTAGATGAGCTTTATGTTTATCAACTTTCCCATCTGGTCCATACTTGGTTCTGTAAACCCATTTACATCTAACAAGTTTGCGTCCCTTTGGTAGAGGAACAAGATCCCATGTATCATTTGTCATCAATGAATGATATTCTTCATTCATAGCTGCTTCCCAATGTGGATGGCCTGAAGCTTCTGCAAAAGTGTCAGGATCATGATTTACTGGAGCTTGAGCCAGTAAAGAAGAGGCTCTTTCAAACTGAGAACGTGTACGTCGCTGATCTGTAGGATCACCGGCAAGATCACCTGCTGCATCCCGAGTAGCACGGACCCATCTTGGAAGTTGAGGATCCTGAGAAGGTGGGGGAGGATTATCATCCTCGCTTTCATCATTAGAAGAAGAAATGTTTTCAAAGATAGAAGAGATAGGAAGAGGTGGCACATCCGCCGGACTAGGCTCGCAGGCCGATTTATTTTCATCAAATTTTACATCTCTTCTAATGATAACATTTTTGGACTTAAATGGAATAAGTCTATAACCTTTTACATCTTCAGAATATCCAACAAAAGTACATTTCTCACTCTTAGGTTCTAAAGCTTTATGCTTTTCATCTGGAATATGGGCCCATGCTTCACTTCCAAACACACGAAAGTGACTTACATCTGGTTTAATGGAACTCCAAGCTTCTTCTGGAGTGATATTCTCTAGAACCTTAGTAGGAGTGCGATTGATTATATAATTTGCACAATTAATTGCTTCGGCCCAAAAACTAAGACTGAGTCCTTTAGATTGCAGCATACAATTAGCCATTTCCTTTAAGGTGCGATTTTTCCTTTCAGCTACACCATTTTGTTGTGGAGTGTATGGAACAGTATGTTGCATTTGAATTCCATTTTCGGTGCAAAAGTTGATGAATGCATTTTTAACATATTCTCCACCATTATCAGTTCTTAGCTTAAGAATTTGATGTCCAGATTGTTTTTCAACAAATGCTTTGAAGGCCAAAAAAGTGGTAAATACTTCGCTCTTGAGTTTTAAGAAGTATACCCAAGTGCGTCTGGAGAAATCATCAATGAAAGTTAAGAAGTACTTGCAGCCAGAGAATGAAGCAACAGGAAGAGGACCACATAAATCACTGTGCACAAGCTGTAAAGGGGCTGAGGCGTGCCAAGAGGCACGTTTGTCAAAACTGTCCCGATGATGTTTTCCGAGTACACATCCGGAACAAACACCATCTTTGCAAGATACCATAGGAAGACCTGTCACCATATTTTCTTTACATAGATGCTGAAGGGAGCGATAGTTTAAGTGACCAAACCGCTCATGCCAAAGTTTGCTCACTTCATCATTATGAGCAACAAATACTGAGGGAAGATGGGATGACCCAAAGTTGTGAAACTTATACAACCTTTTGGAATCATCAGCAAGACCAGTAGCTAGAATCTGTTTAGGATCTTTTAGATCCTTGATTACAACATCATGAGGTGAAAATTCAACAATTTTACCTTCACCTGAATGAGTTATCTGATAGACAGATAGAAGGTTGCAGGATAAGTTTGGAACACATAATACATCATTGAACTGACCATTGTCTAGATGAACAGTTCCAGTCCCTACAACATTAAGAGATCTATCATCACCAATATATATATTTTTGGTGTTACAATCATTTAAAGAAGAAAACATGGCTTGGTTTTTGGCCATGTGACAAGAGGCTCCAGAATCAATGAGCCACTCATGAGAATGAGAAGAAGAAAAGATACATTTAATGCATAACCAGACTGAGATGATTGATGATGACATGCAGAAAGTGCCGTTCCGGAAGTTGAAGTTGAAGTAGGCTCCAGATGGATGTTATGTTTCTTCATTGCGGCTTCCAAGGCTTCCATCTTCTTAAAGCATTTAGATTCTAAGTGGCCATCTCGATTACAAAAGTTACAATGTCTATCAGTCTTCTTCCATTTGTTTTTATTGGTCTTATCATTTTGCTGAAATGATCTTTCATTTTGAGGCTGAGATGGTTTAGGACCATTCTTTTGAGGATATGACTTCTTAGGATTCTTTGAATTTGGTTGCTGCTGGGCGGCTAACGCTTTCGTGGAAGAGTTTCCAAGATTAAGAAGACCAAGGTGTAAGAGTTTTTCTTGTTCTCTTATTAAGGAATCACAAAAGGAGTCAAAGGAAGGGGCCTTGTAGTCTTGTCCTTGACAAATGAAAGCTTCCCTTGTAGAATGGAAAGTGGAAACAAATACAGAGTAGGCTGGCCCAACTTAGTAAGGATGGAATAAATAAGGTTACCATCATCTTTCTTAACTTTAACACCTTCCAAGAGATATCTAAGGGTCTTGAATTTGGACAAGAAATCTTCAATGCAAGAAAAATTATTAGGATCCAAAGTAAGCAGCTCATTTTCAAGTTGATGGGATCTAATTTCATTTTTAATCCCAAAAACTTTAGCAAGTTTTTCTAATGCTTCATGAGGAGTCTCAAGTCCTGCAATGTGGAATCTAAGATCAGGAGAAATAGACATCCCTATCAAACCACGTGCTTGATCTTGTCTATTTTCCCATTTTGCCGCCTTGTCTTCATCTGTTGGTTTCTTCTCTTGGTTTGTGGCTATTCTGAAGAGACCTTTACTTCTAAGTAAATCTTCCATGTATTCTACCCATTGGAAGTAGTTAGTGCTGTCAAGAATGACTTGGCATGGACTTTCCATTTTTTTTTTAAAAACTGAAGCTGAAGATGCTGAAAGTAAGTGTACCAACGGATAGATCTCGAAAAAATAGGCGGTTTAAAAAAAAAACGGCTCTGAAAAAGGCTTCCGGATGAAGAAGTTATGGCTTTTTGAAAAACAACTTGTTGACGTTGCCGGCAAAGTGCGCGAATGTGCGGGAATGAAAAAATCCGCCCCCACAAAATGGAGACTTGAACCCAAGACCTCTACTCTCTAAAAATAGCTTTGAACCAATTGATCTATACAAAAAATTTGAGAGAGAGAGAGAGAGAGAGAGAGAGAGAGAGAGGGGGGCCTCGGTTTGCGTGCTTGCCTTGAGAAAGCCCTTTTTCCCTACAAAACACAAAACACAAAACCCAACACGAATATGCAAAGAAAAACGAACCTTGCGGCTCGAAGTTAGCTTTAGCCAAAAAACTAGAAATTTTTAAAAAAAATCTCAAAGTTAGCTTTAGCCGAAAAACTAAATATTTTTCTCAATGTTTCTGATTTTTCGAGATCACACTAAGGTGCAGGGAAAAGAGCATACGCATGAGAAAAATCCTTCCTTTCTGTTTCTGATTTGCCCAGATCGCACAGAGTCGCAGGGCAAAGAGCATACGCAGAAATGAAAGGTATAGATCCGGTTAAAAAAAAAGGCTAAATAAACTGAGACCGAAATAAGCAGAGAGAAATTAACAGTAAACTGCAAAAAAAAACACTGTATACCTCCCGATCTGAAAAATGACGCAGCTAGGGCTACCGGAAACCTTTTCGCATGAAACGAAAGGGGTTCCTCACTGGAACAGATGCTCCGAACGCAACAGAGCAGTCCTCTCGGCCCGAAAGCAGTCAGAAACAACAGATCTAGGAAATGATAGCCATATGCAGTTCTACCGGCTTCAGATTTGGATCACCAACGGACGCGGCCCTCAAATAGCTCTGATACCATGTAGGAATTTACAGGGTAAGTTCCAAAGAAGAATACCAAAAGGACACCGCTCACAACCAGATCTCAAATCAATACACCAGTATTTTTGACGTGGTTAAAACCCTCAGAGTGCAAGGAGGGAAACAGTCCACGGCCTGTCCCAACGTGGGTACTACAGGCAATTTATTAATCAAAGAATGAAAATTTACATAAGCTTCTCTCATGCACGGATTTCCCGAACAATGACCCTCCATGCGCTTTAAATAGAACTCATGGACCAATCGGGTGTCAAGTCACGGATCAAGTGTCGGTAATACCGAGGTGAGAGTGAACCGTCGGATCACTACATATCGTGACCGTCAGATTGTAAGTTACAAAATGTACAACGGTAAAGAAACACAGTTTACCTAACTCTAACCTAACTCTATGCTAGACCAAGTTGAACTTAACTATATCCTATGTGTCGGAATATCCTAACACAGCAGATCCGCTATAATATCCTCTGTTTTCTCTCACAATCTCACCTCTCTATTTCCCGCTCACATAATACACATCTATCACACAGCCTCAAAATACAATGCCCTCATACAAAGAGAGGGGTTGCCTTCTAGGGAAAAAAACCTTAAACTAAACATAAGTTCTACCGTCAGATGATCTGCCTAATGAACAACCCAGATTGACTAGAAATTACTATACTTTTACAAGGCAATTTTACAGCTATTTTTAGCTTGGGGGCGCTGCCCCCGAAACCCCTCGCAAGGGGGGGGCTCCCAAAGGTCGCAGCCGCCCCCCCCTAGACCCCCCCTACAACGAATATTTTACGGGTGGCGTTGCCGCCCCCATTTCGAACTGGGGTCCAATGTGGTAATACCTTTGAATATAGAAGATAATCAGACTCCACACCCAACACCACAAAAGAGATTAGTCATTTATCCAGCCCTGCAATGCCCATTGTTTCTCTACACCAAGAGAACTTCTCGGAGCTCACAAATTTTGTGAATGCATCTGTATTATTATTCAAAGTGTCCACCTTTACTAGCAACACCATTTTGTCTTCTATCATATCCCTCACAAAGTGATACTGAACATCAATGTGCTTTGTCTTTGAATGATATGCAGGGTTCTTTTCCAAGAAAATTGCACTTTGGCTATCACAATCTATCCTTATAGATCCCTATACTAACCCCATACTTCAACACAATCTCTGCAACCAAACTTCTTCCTTGATTACATGAGTGGCTGCCATGTATTCGACGTGTGTAGTTGATAGTGCCACTACATATTATTTCTTACTCATCCAACTGACTGCACCTCCAAATAGGTTAAACACACACCCACTTGTACATCATCTTTGATCCAGATATCCATCCCAGTTTGCATCAACAAAACCACGAATATCCAACACTCTCTCCAATATTGGTCTTCCTTGGTAGCACAAACCATAATCACTAGTGCCACACAAACACCTAAAAACCCACTTCACTACTGTCCAGTGCTCCTTCCCTGGTTTTGACATAAACCTGCTCAATACTCCCACTGCATGTGCAATGTCTGGTCTAGTATAGACCATCGCATACATCAGCCTACCAACTGCACTTGCATATGGAACATGGGACATGTCCTCTTCCTCTTCTTGTGTCTTGGGACACTGCTCAATAGATAACTTTACACTTATAGGAATAGGAACCTTCACTGGTTTACTATCTTGCATATTAAACCTCTAAAATATTGTCTCAACATACTTCCTCTGGTTTAACCAGAGCTTCCTCTTTGTCTGATCTCTTTTAATTTCCATGCCCAAAATATAGTTTGCAGCATCAAGATCTTACATGCCGAATTTGGAGGACAAATGGGTTTTCAAATCCTGGATAATTTTTTTGTCATTTCCAACTAGCAACATATCATCCGCATACAAGACCAGGTAAATAACATAGTCACCAATTAATTTAAAATACACATAGTGATCTGCTTTGCTTCTAGTGAAGCCAAGTGCCCATATAAATGTATCAAATTTTAGATACCACATCCTTGGTGATTCTTTTAACCCATACAGAGAATTCCTTAACTTGCATACTAGTTCTTTCTTACCCTTCACTGCAAAACCTTCAGGTTGCTTCATGTAGATCTCCTCTTCTAGATCCTCATGAATAAATGTTGTCTTCACATCCATCTGTTCTACCTCAAAATCAAAAGCAGCAACAACAGATAAAAGTAATCTAATATAAGTTACCTTGGCAACTGGAGAAAAAATATCACCAAAATCAATTCCCGACACCTGGGAATAACCTTTTGCTACCAACTGAGCTTTGTATTTCTCCACCTTTCCTTATGCATTTGTCTTCTTCTTGAACACCCATTTTCTACTGTTGAGTCTTGAAAATGGCATTCATTTCCATTACACTTTCACTATTATGTCCATTATATCACCTCCATTTCACTACTATGTCACCACATTCATCCCACTTTCATTATCATTGGGACACCTTTATGTTTTTCCAATCTTTATTATTTTTAAGCCTTTTAAGTGAATTTGTGGTTAAACATTAGAAAATAATGTGCATATTCTTATACCTAACAAATGGGTTGAGATTATTGACATGTGTAGGTTGAAAGGAGGCTTCTAGAAGACTCTTATGTGGCACTCTAAGACCAAATTCAAATTTGAGTGGAAAGAATCATGGGATCATGAGGATATGTGTCACATCTCCTAATTGTATTGTAACTCTAAGAAGACATGTGTCTTATCAGTTCTTATTTTGATTACGACTCTAGAGGTAGAGGGAGAGATTCATCGATTCTCATTAATGAGATGGCTTCTCATATTTTTGTATAAATAGGAGATCCCTCTCTTTCATTTGAGAGCTTAGCTTATTAGTCTTTTTAGCTTGTGAGTTCTTTAGCTTAGAGTTTTTGGAGTTCTTAAGTCTTTTTAGCTTGTGAGTTTGTAGTTCTTCCTTTATGGATTTTGAAAGCTTTGGAGAGCTTTGCTGTCCTTTGTAATTTTGAAGAATTTGAATAAAGCTTTGATGTTCTCAACATGGAAGGAGATGTGAAGTAGATGTCATGGAGCATATTATAATGTAAGGTAGAGTAGATTTCATTTTGTAATTTTGCTTTGATTTCATTATGTCATTTAATTGCTTTCAAGTTTGATAGATTAGATTTTTCATTCATGCAATTTTAATTCATGCAAGTGTGTTCAATTGGTTGATTGTAGGTTAGTAATGCACATAGCTTTTTAATGACTAATGACATGACGGAATCATCTTGTCCTTCTGCTGATTTTTTTTTTTGAGTTCTAATTCCAACATTGTTATTTCAATCAGTTTTGTTTTGCTCATTTACTTTCCTGCAATTTAGATATCATATTGCTTAACTTGTTCATGATTGCTTCCCATAAGGTAGATTGAGCTGAAGGGTAAAGGATCAGAAGAGTTGAAGTAGTGTGATTAGTTTCCTTTATGCAATTTAATTTCTTGCAATTTAGATATCATATTGCTTAACTTGTTCATGATGGCTTCCCATAAGGTAAATTGAGCTGAAGGGTAAAGAATCAGAAGAGTTGAAGTAGTATGATTAGTTTCCTTTATGAAATTTAATTTCTTGCAATTTAGATATCATATTTCTTAACTTGTTCATGATTTCTTCCCATAAGGTAGATGGAGCTGAAGGGGAAAGGATCAGAAGAGTTGAAGTAGTGTGATGAATTAGTTGATTTGCTTTTAGTCTTTGAGTTGCTTTAAGTTCCGTTTTTACTTTCTTTTTCATACAGCAGCAAGGATACTGGGTTTCATAGTCACTAGCTCTTTGATTGGTTGTTGCATTCCATTTTGATTGAAGTAGCTGCATATTTACACTTTTGTTCAAGTACTAATTCCACCAATAACATGTTTTGAGATCTTTTGAAGTGCTAAAGTTTTGGAAGTTACCATTAGGGACATAGGCCTTGTCTTGAAATCTCTACCCATACTTGTCCTTTAAAAGTATTCTTAAGACCTTAGAATAGGATTTTCATTTGCATTAGACACTTTAGGAAACCAACAAGAACAAAACCCGCAAAACAACATAAACTATAAAACAACGAAGTAAGAAAAAGGTCAACTAAGCACATTGGTGCACCACACTTCATCAATTTACGATACCCAGATTGATAATTTATGTAGAGCAATTTAAGACGTTAAATTGACTAGACATTTTGGCGACGTTGCCGGGGAAGTGTAATTAGGAGACCTTATTTCTTACATCTAAAAAAAAATTAATAATTCTTGAGTATGCTCTCCTCCTCCACTTTGTGTGATCTGGAAGATCAGAAAAACGATTGTTATGTAAAAAAAAATAAAAAAATTATTGAATATGCTCTCCTCTTGCACTTTGTGTGATCTAGAAGATCAGAAAAAGAATTGTTATGTAAAAAAGAAAAGAAAAAAAAAGGAGGAGACAAAATAAAATTCATCATTTCAATTGACTCAATAAAAAAAATAAAAAATAAATGGAACTCAACTTCTTTGATAGGTTCAAATTGTCCAAAATTGACTGGTTATGGTTTGTAGTGGTCCCCAAAACACTGTATCCTGTTTTAATAAGGTTTTGCAACTTAGCTGCGGAAAGTGCCCTCATTCCGCAGCCAGTTGAGAATTCTGCAGCTGTTTCAAGGTTTAGCAGGTTACAATCATCCAATGAAAAAACTGACCAAATGGGCATCTCTGGAATTGTCCTAACATGGACCCTATCCTATTCACCCAGCTCAGATCGATGAAAAACCAGCATAAGACCTCAGTCAAAGTCCTATTTTTAGCATGTTTTTCTTGAAGTATTTGCTGCCTGAAATTGAAAATCATTAATCCTTTTTATAAAATTTTACAATTTCAGAGAAAAAAAAAAGAGAAAAACAATCTATGGCTATCTTCAATCTTAGCTTCCACTCTGGCTTAAAAAAAAATAAAAAAATTTGCCTCCCTGATCAAGCTTTGGCCTTAAAACGAACCTGCAAAAGCATTATGTCTCCTTTAGTTGTTTTTATGTCTCTTGTAAACAGCAGCATCAAATCAATTCTTTCATCTCTGTGTAGGCTCTAAAATTAGAGAGAGAGCAGCAGTATGCAACAACATTGTGTACTGTTTATCCCTATGCATGCGTTTTTTGGTTTGTTTGTTGTGTAGACAAAAATCAGCAGAAATCTAATGATCATAACAAGGGAGACCATCCAATTCCTGGAAAATCCATTGTTGAATGCACGACCCTTGTGGTCTTTATTGATGATATATTTTCCCTGTAATACACTCCACAACAGTTTCATGTCCACTTTGTATGGATCCCTCATGCTGCCAATAAGTCAAACCAATGCATCGCTGACCTTGCAATATGATTTCCATGGCTTCAACATGTCAATTGTTCTGAGTCTAACGACTTTAATTCAACATCACAAACCCCACGCGAAGTCTCTCAGTCATGGTTTTGTTCAGCGATTCCTCACTCTTCTTTATGAAATGGCTTCGTGACTCTTCAAATAGTGCGTTCTTTATTAGTGTGTCTTTCCTGTGGCTAGATTGGAATTTCTTGTCTCCCACATAGATTTCCAATGAGGATAAAAAATGTGCACACTACCACTATCAAAACAAAGATGTATTGTATTACCTCTGATTCAATCTTACAGCCGAGTGCAACAAATGCAGAACAGTGAAAAAAAATTAACTCAGGAAAAACGTAAACATCAAAAAAAATGTCAAACTTTACATGCTATATTTTCCAAAATGGAGGCGAATTTCAAGAAAATAAAACATGGGTTGTTTCGCTAGCTGAGTTAATTCGATAACCCAGAAATCATTTGAAGAGATTTGTGGCGGTCTGGGAGAAATCCTCGGTTCTTTGGAGCCTCTTTTTTGCCGCCGCGTTAAGAAAAATGGAATTTGAGTTAATTCACTAATAGTTTGATGTGTGATTCAATTACGCGTGCCTGAGGAAGAAAAATCCAAATAGGAATCAACTATGTGCTGTTATTCAAGCTTAATTACATGTCTTAATAACTAACAGTCCCATGCAACGTGTGACTGTGTTTCAGTTTCACGACTAGCAACAAAGACGTGTTTAAAACTCATACGGCTCCTCTCCACCATGCTTTGTGCAACCATTTCATCAACGTGTAACGTCTCTCATGCAGCCATTCAATTCAAAAATTCCAACTCCACTTCACTACCCTACCATTGTGTTAAAGTTGCACCTCGTTCACATACGTCTCCATTTCATTTTGTGAACTCATCTCAGCTATTCATCCTCCGTTTCTGCTTACAGCTCCTGAACACTCCCGTACCCATATCCATCTTCCATTTTCAGCCATTGATCTGCCATAAACCTTGCAACATAGTCATATTACCTCTGTTAAACCATCACACACAGTTGAATTCCAGATTGAATTTTAAACAGAAGAAAGGATGGGTCAGTTATTAAGGGCAGAACCGGAAGGGCTTAAGTCTATGAAAGGGCCAAATAGTTATGATCATGGTTATAGGATGTTTGTCAAATTATAAGTCCATCAATAAAACTATTTTTCTGCATTCACAGAGTTCATAAATGCAGAAAATAAAAGAAAAAAAAAAATCCAAAACTGATGGTTGACTGTTCCAGCCACTTTCCGCAGCTGGCTCAACTTTCCGCAGCTGGCTCAACTTTCCGCAGCTAGCTTAACTTTCCACAGCTGTTTTGTTAAACTCTAGGTTGTAGGTGTCATCAAGCAAAATAATCCACATGGGTAGTTGGGGGAATGTTAGTACATGGATGGTGTCCTATTCATTTGGTCAAATTTGATGAAAAAGACCCCGTTCAAAGGGAAGTCAAGTTGAGTGTTTTCACTGAGTCGCCACACTGAGTCACTAGATGTAAAAAAAAAAATGATACTTTTGAATCAATGAAATGAATAAGTTATTTGCTCACTTTTCTGAAGTTATTGATTAATTTTGGATTGATGATGAAAAATGAATGGCTAACTTTTTATCCAAGATTTTTAGCTACAGAACCGTGCATATTCCGCAGCTAAAGTCTAATTCTGCAGCCAGAAAAAACTCATTGTTCAAATCAACCTATCTTTCTCATACAAAATCAGATTTTGATTATTTAAGTACTGTTGGAAAGATCTCAACAAGATCTACACAATGAGAAATATATCATTAGAACTTGAAATGGAAAATAATGAAATAAATTGCTGAAAATAAGCAACATCAACGTGAGGCACTAATTCCAGATCAGGTATAAATTCTTCTGATTTTTCCTTTGAGAACTTATTTCACTAATACAAATTATTAGTTTTGTGTGTAAATATCATAACTAGAGAGATTGATCACCTCTCTCCTTTGATAATCTTACATTCCATTGCAGAAGAAGTATTAGTTTTTTTTTGCAGGTTCCAAGAGGAAGGACAAATGACTACAAGAGAATGGTGTCTCTCTAAGACACCAATTTGTTTCATAAAAGGATGATCAGCAACAAAGAGGAAATATGCTAATGCAAAATCAGATCCAAACACTTGAAAAACTTTCAGATACTATTGTCTCCATCACATCCATCCATCACATCCATACTTCATAATAAGCCATTCATCTCATTTTCCTCCATATTTTCCATTTACATTCACATACACTTTCCATCTCTTTTTTTCCATTCATAACCCACAAATAAAAGCAAGAGGCTCATTCACATGCTTATTTCCCATTGCCATTTTGATGCACCAAATTCCTGTGCTCAATCCAATTAGATTACAATCAATAGCGTAAAAAAAATACAAACAGATAAATCTTGTTTATCCCTAAAAATGCCGGAATGGCGAAATGAAAATTCTGTTTCAACTAAATATGGGAACTGAATTCTTTCGATCCATTCATACAGGGCGTAGCCCATCCAATTCTTTTCGCCCTCTCTAATAGATACAAACCACTGTTTTTAACAAAAAAAAACATTTGAAACATATCTACATTGCATTCCGTTGCAATTTACAAATGACATCAAAACATTTGCAGATTGATCCAAGTCTGATGTAATAGATCCATTGTTTTCCAATTAACACGGTTATCATATATGTGTATATGGATTGACCGATATACAATACATTACAACGACATTTTTCACAATCGGCGGTCACACCATGATTTAACATATAAATATATCGATTTTCCAGATTCCATGCAATTTGACCGGGATCGCTCACGAGAGTCTGGCATTAATACACTCCGTTGTATTAATTGTTGGAGGATTTCAATCCGCTGAATCTTTAATTACCACAACTATCACTCCATATCAAACTCCGATGCGCAACTTCGAGGATCTTCGTTTGCAAATTTTCGGCGTTCTGATCTGATCCAAAATCGGATTCTGCAATGCTGGTTCACAAAAATGAACCTTAACGCTTGATCTGACGCCTCAGCGATTTTAATTCAACTTATCTCTATTCAAATGGATTTCATATGCTCACTTAACTGTCCAGAATTCCTTCATAGGGATCTTTAAAAATAAAACTGAAATGCAATCACATTAATCAAAAATTAAACATAGAATTCAACACATAATCTTTTCCCAATTCTTCATACATCGTTGCGCACAATATGAACTTGTTAATAAAACAGAAACTCTGTGTTTTTCAATTACATAAAAAAAACTGACTTCTATTACAGACAACACACGGTTTTCACTATCTTCTGAGCTCGCGCTCTCCAAGATCACACACCAAAACAAACTCTCCCCCTACACGAAGAAAAATCTCTTCGTTTTATTACAACTGTCTACCCTTTACTTTCTAACTACTCGATACATAATCTTATAAATATAAAAATTCTAACAATAAAACTCCTATCTATTTGTGCTCTATTACACCTGTTATAACAATCTTATCAATAAGATAGACACAATTATTTATGAAGTCGACCTCTTTAGCAAACTATATTTTAACACACAGCGATGAATTTCACCCTGTCAGGCCACAACATGTGGACAATTTTCCACATTGCTAGCCAGTTCCGATGCTCTTGCATCACATTTCTGCTCTCCATTGCCATTTTCCATTTTCATTTTCCATTCCTTGTCGTTTTCATTCCGCAAATAAACCCTGCGTCAATGCAAATTATTGAGTCCATAGTCCTTTGAGTCTAAGTTCTTTGTAAAAACACCTTAAGGCTTGCATGCCTTGATGGTAAGTCCTCATGCTGACAAACAATGGGAATACATTAATGTCCCTTGTTCGTCAGATCTTCTAGGTGACTCGACTTCAGCAAATTCATTCATACCTAGCAAGATGTGTTTGAGCATCTTGACTCTCATTGTCATCAATGGTGAGAGTTCTCGTGTTGACTAGTGGCATCCATTAATGGCCACTAATACAACAATTTCCTACTATGTTCGACATCAGAACATCTTTTCACATAGTAGGAATTGTGCCAGTGAGTTTTGAAGACATGAAGACTGTTATTTTTAGCATTTTGGAGCAGATTCAACAAGTTTTAGTAGAAGCAATAAAAATTCATCTTATCTCTCTATCCATGACTCCTCTTGTTCAGCCACTTGAAGAAGAATATGATTAGAAATTTTCAGCCACTACACATACAACTCATCCATTCCAAAGGGTAAGTGAAGGTACGTCATTTTCTAACTTTTGACCATCGAATTCCATAAAAATCTAGAATGATAATTGTTGGAAAAACATTTCTCTTCCTCATTCCATAAAATTGCCAATACCATCAGTTGGGGGGGGGGGGGGATACATTCATATTCATATCTTGCCATGTCCATATCATATTCAAGAGCTCACATACTTCCAACATATATTAATTATTACATTGCTATTATGAGCATACAATGGCTTTTGAAAAAAAAGTTCTTAAAGGATAAATTGGATACAAACAAAATCATGGTTGTCACACAAGAACCAACCATCATGCAATCCAATAAAGATATACTTTGCAACAATAATCAAAATATCATTATGCAAAGTTCAAAGATCAAAATAGAAGACATCAACAAAAAAAAATGGTTGTAACACAAGAACCAACCATGTTGCAATTCAAGTGAAACACTTTGCAGAAATATGAAGTTATCAAATGATATCATGCAAAGTTAAGCCAAAGCTCAAGGATCAAAAGAGTTAATGTAATATATATTGCATGAGGACATGCAATAGCTTCAGTTGGGGGGTATGTTGAGTCTTGAAAATGTCATTCATTTCCATTACACTTTCACTATTATGTCCATTATATCACCTCCATTTCACTACTATGTCACCACATTCATCCCACTTTCATTATCATTGGGCCACCTTTATGTTTTTCCAATCTTTATTATTTCTAGGCCTTTCAAATGAGTTTGTGGTTAAACATTAGAAAATAAAGTGCATATGCTTATACCTAACAAATGGGTTGAGATTGTTGACATGTGTAGGTTGAAAGGAGGCTTCTAGAAGACTCTTATGTGGCACTCTAAGGCCAAATTCGAATTTGAGTGGAAAGAATCATGGGATCATGAGGATATGTGTCACATATCCTAATTGTATTGTAACTATAAGAAGATATGTGTCTTATCAGTTCCTATTTTGATTAGGAATCTAGAGGTAGAGGAAGAGATTCATGGACTCTCATTAATGAGATGGCTTCTCATATTTTTGTATAAATAAGAGATCTCTCTCCTTCATTTGAGAGCTTAGCTTATTAGTATTTTTAGCTTGTGAGTTCTTTAGCTTAGAATGTTTGGAGTTCTTAAGTCTTTTTAGCTTGTGAATTTGTAGTTCTTCCTTGATGGCTTTTGAAAGCTTTGGAGAGCTTTGTTGTACTTTGTAATTTTGAAGAATTTGAATAAAGCTTTGATGTTCTCAACATGGAAGGATATTTGAAGTAGATGTCATGGAGAATATTAGAATGTAAGGTAGATTAGATTTCATTTTGTAATTTTGCTTTGGTTTCATTATGTCATTTAATTGCTTTCAAGTTTGATAGATTAGATTTTTCATTCATGCAATTTTAATTCATGCAAGTGTGTTCAACCGGTTGATTGTAGGTTAGTAATGCACATAGCTTTTTAATGACTAATGACATGACGGAATCATCTTGTCCTTCTGCTGTTTTTTTTTTTTTGAGTTCTAATTCTAGCATTGTTATTTCAATCAGTTTTGTTCTGCTCATTTACTTTCCTGCAATTTAGATATCATATTGCTTAACTTGTTCATGATTGCTTCCCATAAGGTAGATTGAGCTGAAGGGTAAAGGATCAGAAGAGTTGAAGTAGTGTGATTAGTTTCCTTTATGCAATTTAATTTCTTGCAATTTAGATATCATATTGCTTAACTTGTTCATGATTTCTTCCCATAAGGTAGATTGAGCTGAAGGGTAAAGGATCAGAAGAGTTGAAGTAGTATGATTAGTTTCCTTTATGCAATTTAATTTCTTGCAATTTAGATATCATATTGTTTAACTTGTTCATAATTGCTTCCCATAAGGTAGATTGAGCTGAAGGGTAAAGGATCAAAAGAGTTGAAGTAGTTTGATGAATTAGTTTCTTTGCTTTCATTCTCTGAGTTTCTTTAAGTTCGGTTTTTACTTTCTTTTTCATACAGCAGCAAGGATACTTGGTTTCATAGTCACTAGCTCATTGATTGGTTGTTGCATTCCATTTTGATTGAAATAGCTGCATATTTACACTTTTGTTCAAGTACTAACTCCACCAATAACATGTTTTGAGATCTTTTGAAGTGCTAAAGTTTTGGAAGTTAACATTAGGGACATAGGCCTTGTCTTAAAATATCTATCCATACTTGTCCTTTAAAAGTATTCTTAAGACCTTAGAATAGGATTTTCATTTGCATTAGACACTTTAGGAAACCAACAAGAACAAAACCCCCAAAACAACATAAACTATAAAACAACGAAGTAAGAAAAAGGTTAACTAAGCACATATGGTGCACCACACTTCATCAGTTTACGATATCCGGATTGATAATTTATGTAGAGAAATTTAAGACGTTAAATTGACTAGACAGCTACTAGTGGGTTTCCTTCCAGCCAACAACTCCAGCAGATCCCAAGCCTCATTTTTATGCAAAGATTCCATTTCATCAACCATGGCCTCGTTCTAGAGTTTTCCATCCTATGAATCTACTGCTTCCTTCACAATTCTGGGATCATCATCAGTAATAGATAAAGGAAAATTTGAATAGAAGGTAGATGGACTATACCTTTCCGGCTGCCTTCTTTCTCGAACTGGTCTTCTCACACCCAGAGTTTGTGGCTCTTCTTCTTCTAATTCCTCCTCTGATGTAGAGTCTGATTCTTCCTCCTTTAGCTCAAACTCTATCTTCTCATGTTCCTTTGGTTGGACTTCATGTTTAATAACATCTTTCACCTCTCTAAACACCACATCTTGGTTGTACACAACCTTCCTTGTTATTGGGTTCCAAAGCTTATAACCCTTTAAACCATTCTTATACCCAATAAAGATGCACTTTTCAGATTTACTATCCAACTTGGTTCATTTCTCCTTTGGAACATGTGCATATGCATCACATCCAAATACCCTCAGATTTTAAAGAGAGGGTTAGTCCATACCTCTTGTGGAGTCTTAGCCTCCAACATTGATGAAGGTGATCCGTTGACCAGGTAACATGTTGTCTCCATCGCCTCTGCCCAGAATTCCTATCCTAACCCAACACCACTAAGCATGCTTCTTTTCCTTTCCATCAACTTCTTGTTCATTCTTTCTGCAACTCCATTTTGCTCAAGTGTGTATGGAGTATTGTTCTGCCATACTATACCACACTTATTACAGAATTCTTCAAATTCCTTATTGCAAAACTCTCCACCTTTATCTATCCTCAACACCTTTACCTTCTTTTCTGTCTGGTTTTCCACTAGAGCCTTAAATTCTTTAAACCTGTCAAAGACTTTAGGTTTCTTCTTAAGGAAATATATCCATGTATTTCTTGAGAAGTCATATATAAATGAGACATAGTACACTGACGCACCGAGTGATAGAACCTCCATAGGTTCAAACACATCACTATGCACAAGTTCTAATATTTGTTTCGCCCTCTTATCACGAAAGGGGAAACTCACCCAATTCTGCTTCCCATATACACAATTTTCACGTAAATCAAAATCCAGAGAGCTATTACAAATACCTTCTACCATACCTTTACCATGAAATATTCGAAGGCCCTTCTCTCCAATATGTCCAAGCCTTTGATGCCACAACATGGTCTTCTCTCTAGAGACCACTATATTTTCTGCTCCACTTTCAGGAACCACAGAACTGTTGCACCCATCAACAACAGTGCTACCTGACAGCTTGTATAGAGTTCCAATTTGAACTTTGTGCATCAATACCAGTGCCCCCTGAACCATCTTGTAGGTATCCTTCTAGAACACTTTTTGTACACTTGCATAATCGAGCTTGCTTATAGAAATCAGATTTCTGGCTAATGCAAGAATATGCAAAACACCCGGAAGTGTTCTAACCCTTCCACCTTGCAATTTCAACTTTACTTTTCTGTGACCAATGATTCTATCCTTCCTATCATCCCCCAAGAAGACATCGCCACCATCATATTTCTCATACTTGCAGAACCACTCTCTATGGGGAGTGAAGTGAAAGGATGCACCTAAGTCAATCAACCATGCCTCATGATCTACATGTGTACTTGAAGAAGCCAAGTACACATCCCCACCTTCATCTGAGGTGATTTTTGCTTCTCCAGAAGGAGCATCATCAAATCCCTTTCCTTCATCAGGAGCTTTAGATTTACAGTCCCTTTTGTAGTGCCCTTCCTTTCCGCATTTCCAACACACCACCTTTACAGGTTTTCCTGACGATTTAAATCTCCCTCTAGATTTAGATCTCCCACTCGATGACTTATTTTTGTTTCTGTTTTGGGACCATCCTCGTATAGACAAGGTATCACCGTTCTAGCTCTCCATATTTTTCTATCTCATCCCCTTCATTAGCGAGGATGAGACTATTTCATCAAAATGTAAGGTAGTTTTATTGTTGCCTATTACAATAACTAGAATATCCCACAAATATAGTAGAGAACACAACAAACTAATGCACTTATCTTCATCTGAAATCTTAATATCATCAAATAATAAATCACTTACAACAACATTACATGTGTTTAGATACTCTGTCATCGATTCTCCATCTTTCATCCTTAGGTTATACAACTTTTTCCACAGGAACAATTTATTCACCAGAGACTTAGATTGGTACAAAGTCCCTAACTTGTCCCATAAAGCCTTCACCGTAGCTTCCCCTGATACATTCAACAATACTAAATCTAAGACACAAAATTGTATTTTTCTATTTTCTTTTCGATCCAACTTCTTCCATTCTTCATCGGAAACTCCTGTTGGTTTAGTACCTAGATCTACCATGATCCACTGATCTTTATCCACCAATAGATCCTCCATCTTGAGTTTCCACGACTCAAAACTTTGACCATTAAATTTATAGATCTCTATCTTTCCACTGCTTGCCATCTTCTTTCACCACCAGAATTGATCTCGTAGATCTCCCACTGAACAGGTTCTACCATAGGCCCAAGTGAAACCCCTCAACAACAAAGGCGTCCCCTTGAAGCCAAAACACCTTTGATACCAAATGTAGGTTTTAAACCTATGCAGAAATTACCTACATACGAATTCTAAAACATAGAAAATAAACAATGCAAGAGCATAACACATAAAATACATATACATAGAGATTTTCCCCTAGATCCCAAAACCGGGACTACCAACTTGATTTTTCATTATGTTCCTTTCAATGTTATAATACATATTTATACATGCCGAAGCAATCAATACCATGGACCAAAAACCATCGTGTCCAAAACCATGGACCGAAAACCATCGCATCCAAAACCATGTGCGAAACATCATGCACAAAACCATAGGTAGGTCTGCCCACCCTAATATAGGGTCCAAAAACAAAATTTTCCGAGGTGCTACCCCGGACCCGATAGAGTGGGGTTACCTGCACCCCTCAAACCCCTTGTGACCCAACCGCTACGTAATCAGTGCAATGAAGTGGGGGGTCCACATCCCTTCTAACCCCCTCGTTAACTATGTGGGCTAGGTGTGGAAAGAATATAACACAACCCAACAAAATTATTATAATAATCAAATTTCCTTGATCATTTTGGATTAAATTTGAGAACAAAAATCATGTGTAAAAATTGTGAGATGGTTGAAATTTGATTATGGTGGTTTGGCTAGTATCTCAAGTGACCTTCTTTCACATTGAGAATTTAACTACTAGATATTTATTTTACTAAGTAATATCTCCAAGAGATGAATTGAAAGAGTTTCCAGGAAATAAGCATCAATGAAAATAAATAAAAAGTAACACATGTGTGGTTTTAATTTTCCATTGTGCCTCTGATCTAGGTGGATATTGGTGGCCACCTGCCTATTCCTCTTGGAACCCCATTGTTGCTTCTTTTCAGATTCCTTAATTGTAGGACATCTTACTATTTTTGGTAGTTTTTCGTATCCTAAACTTCCAAAGTTGTTCGTATCGGAGAATGGAGAGACCACAAAAGTCCCAAACAAATTCACTAGGTTTTTTTCGGCCTCCTCTTCAAGATATTTGAAATGAGGTATTACAAAAGCCAAACTAAGATCATATGCCAAAATTATGACCCCAGGAAGTTGATGTACCGATTTACTGAAATAGGGACCATAGTTTTGGTGCTTCATCTCCTAGGGTAAGGTCTTTGGATTTTTAGGGGTTTCCATTATTTCTCAATAAGAAAGAGGCCTTTGAGCTTCATTGTAACATAGTTCTGAGGCATGTGGCCACACATCTCTTCTCAAAGATAAGCTACCATCACCTAAGCTAGTTTATCTACATTTATTTATGTAAGCAGATTCCAATTCTTTGATATTAATGAAATGAAGTTTTATTTCTACTGCATCTCTTTGTTTATGTGTATATCTATATTTTGTTGCATTCCCGCATAAGTCTAGATCAGTGGTATCAAAGCAGTCTACTCTTTCTCTATTTTTCTTTGCATGTCCCTAACGATGTTAGGTTATAAGGAGTTAGGATTCGAATTGGTTGAACCATTCCAAGAACATCCTTGCAAACCGCAACGACCTTCCATGGTGGAAGAAAATAAAGATGATGTGAAGGATATCCTTTCAAAATATTTCTTGAGGAAGCCCTCGAGTGACAAAGGAATGCGATGATGGATAACTTTTCCCAGATCATTCAACGACTACCCATAGGCAACACATCTTCACCCAGTAGTGACTCTGGAGGTGCCACTTATTTTAAGGTACAAGTTAACATTGAAATATGGGCTTTTGGGAGCCAAGTGTTTAGCTAGGATTAGGCTTGGAAGGAGCTTTCGAGTACTGTGAAGAGTGTTGTCTTCTCCATAGGATAGAGAGAGTATACTTCTTTGGAGGAGCAAGTGTTCTTGAATTTATTGTTCCACTATTGGGGCTAGTGGTTGTTAATAGTGTATATATGAATGTAAATTTCACTTATAATAATAAAATTAGAGCCAACATGCTTTCATGCATATGTTGTGAATATAGTAGGACCATTCTTGTTGTATTTGCAATGTATGTTATTTAACTTACGCTTATTCTTATGAACTATTTCATTTTCATTTGTATGAATCTTGTTGAATGTGTGTTGTTGTATTAGCTCATCACTTTATCTTGTGGACTATTCCGCATCTTAGCTTGTGATGTCATTCTTCTTGTGTGTTCCCTTCAAGCTTCGTACTATTATAGGCTTCCAACGAGTGCAATTCCTTCTCCCTTCCTATGTTGGAACCTTCATGAATCACACTTGACTCTCCATAGGGTGACACACTTGCTCTCACCCAAATTTATCATACTTCAATCTACATGTTTTCACAGTTAAGGCATAACATAAGCACCCACTACTAGTCAAGGTCAAGTTGGCCTTGGAAGAAGAACCTTTATAAACAAAATAGTTTAAAAATCATAGTCTCCATCATCGGTACGTCCCCGAGAAGTATCTCGGAAGGGTTCTATTATTTTTTCCCCTTGAACAGCAGGGTCATATGACACCACAAACGTTGAGATTCGTGACAAAACTATAGGATCTAAGAAGAGCTTCTAAAACATATGTGTTAGGCGTCTCAGTCCTTCTAGTAAAAGTGAGGGGCACTCTTGTAACTTAAGGGAAGGGGGAGGTGAGACAAGTGAACCATACCCATGATAGTCTGAGTGAGAATTCCCTACAACACTTGTCGTAAGGAGAGAAATCAAAGTTCTCGATCTAAATGTAAGTGTCGTCAAACCTAGTCAAGTCCCTAAACCCTGTCAGTATATTAATTTCCATATAGTACCCCATGATTATGGGATTCCTGAAGATTACTAGCAAATATTTAACCAAATGGAAAACATAGCAGCAGGAATGCAAAATAAAACTATAGAATATATTATTTTTCATATGAAATCAAATGCACCAATGAAGGTTATTCCATCGCAGAACCTTCCAAATTTCCAATGGATTGGATTTTGAAGATCTTAATGCATTTTCGTTTGAGTTTAATATTTTATGTTGAGGTTATGATTATACTACCAACCCTCAAAAATTAAAATTGTTTCCTTCCACCTTAAAGGGAACATCATTACAATGGTTCATGGGGCTAAGAGGCAATACTATAACCTCATGGGATCAAATTAAAGAATCATTCCTCACTAAATATTAGGACTATTTTCGATCTAGGGATTGAAGGGGAGAAATATTTAAAATGATGTCAAAATAACATTAAACTTTGGAATAATACATTAAATGATTCCAATATAATTTGAAAATATCACCATACACTACCCTACCTAAAGATGTATTAAAAATTGATTTGATTAAGGGCATGAAAGGTGAATGGACATAAATACTTAATTTAATGGGGCAAGGTGACATTTCCAAAGAAGAATATGATGATATCACAAAAAATTGTACTAGGTGTTCACGAGGAAGTAGACAAACCAAATATGGAACTCGTGATCCTCTCAGCAGATCTAGTAGAGCCACATATGAAGGAGTTACACGAGAAGAAATTGGTAATCTTTTAGAAGTATTTAAAACTAATATTTTAAGTACCCTGACAAGAAAATTTGATGTTTTGCAGGTAAAAAAAAATGGGCTGAAGTAGAACAGGTATTCGCTATATTCTATCCTCATTGTCGAAAGAATCATAGTCGCAAGGAATTCCCATTGGACACACTTGAGAAATTCACCATTTCCACCAAAAATCATTCAACTGATCATCACCCTTCACTTATTAGGCTAAAGGTTGTGTTTAAGGAAGATGAAGAAGAGCCAGAACCAACATATTTTGTGACACAAGGATAACAATGTTAGAATCATCCATCAGGTATGTCGCAGGATCATTCTATGTTTTTTTCTGGACAATTTTCTCAACAACAATTTCCTAGATCAAATTGTAGGGCCAACAACATTATTATAATACCTCGCACCCATAGCCTTACAATTTACCATCCTAGACAAATGAGTCATTTCCTAGTCCCGCTTAGCCAAATCAACAATATTCCACAAATTCATGGCAAAATACATCAAATTATTTACATCCTTTGCAATGGACAAATCAACCTACTTAAGGGTCAATGTGGTCCCCAAAATTGGCAATGCCTCATTAGACCACTTAACCAATCAATTCAGGTAGCACCTCAACCACAAAATCAACTATAGGTACAATCTCCACTTCAATTACCTTCAAACACTCCACCTCCACTTCGACCTCAGTTACTTGCACAACCAAAACCAAATCCAAATAGTAGAACTGTGCAATTTCTTGAAATTACACAAAGTTCACATCCCCTTATTCTTTAGAATGTAATGAACTACGTTTGAGATTTAGAAGAACCATCTTTCCAGAAGATCACTCAAAAAATCAAGAGCAATTAGAAAATGATAAACTTGCTAAGGAGTAGTCATTGACAAAACAATCTCATCCTACTGTAATTATTACTGAAGCATATTTTTCCAACAAATCAACTAAAAGAAACCACTTGTTGAGACTATGGACACTGCTCCCCCATTCCCTGAAAGGTTGACCATAGTAAAATCACCTACACAACCTAATTTTGACCTCTTATGGGAGTTAAAAAATTTATATATCAAAATTCCTCTCCTATAGGAGATTAGAGAGATCCCAATTTATGATAAAATAGTTAAAGAATTATGTGTTAAGAAGACTAGTAGGAAACTGAAAGACCCTCCTACAGTCCATGTTTTAGGGAAACTCTTTGATCTTATTCTGGGGAAACAAATACCCATTAAATATGATGACCCTAGAAGCCCTGTTGTTATTGTCCAGATCCAAGTATATAATTTCCCAAAAACCTTGGTGGACTTAGGAGCAACCATAAATATTATATCACTTGAAACATGTGGAATCCTTGGAATAACTATATTTAAACCAACTCTTGCTATGCTCAAGCTGACTAACAAATATATTATAAAACGAGAAGGCACTTTGGATGATATTATTATTTATGTGGATTCTTGGGTATATCCAATAGATTTTCTAGTCCTCAATATTAGAAATAAATTAGAAGGGTACCGTTTAATATTAGGAATACCATGGCTTGCCACTACAGATGGATATATATACGGTGTCGAACTAGAGACATGACTATTGCTAAATAACTAACCATCGAGAATCTTATTTTATACCCTCCCACTAAACCCAACATACTGAATTATGATTTTAGATCTTCCCCATTGGAATATTAGGAAGGGAATTTATGCTCTCCCCTTACTATTGATAAATCCCTTATCTTTAAAAAACAGACTTAGGATGATGTAATTAATGGACTCATTAATCAACCTTCTATTATTGGGAACCCAACTTGTAAAACGCTAAAAGTTGTGCTTGATAACGAAGCCCAAGGATATCCATTAGATGATTTGAATGTTGAACACATACCTACGATTGCAGTACATAAAAAAATTCCTATTGAAATCGAGCCTGGTAAGACACTGAACATTAATGTCAACCTTAATCGCCTCCAGTGTGAAAAGTTGATTCAAACTCTTCAAGAATATAAACAGGATTTTTCGTGGGAATATTAAGATATGAAGGATATCGATCCACAACTATGTACACATCATATTTATATTGAGTAATATTACTGTGTTATTTGCCAACCCAAAATAAGACTAAATCCACACCTCAGAGATATAGTAAAACAAGAACTTAAAAAAATTCTTGATGTTAATTTTATATATCCTATTTCTGATAGTCAATGGGTTTTAGCAATAGTGGTAGTCCTAAAAAAGAATTAGAAATGGAGAATTTGTGTGGAATACGGATAATCAAATAAATGCATACAAAATGATCAATTTCCCATTTCATTTGTGAATCAAGTCCTCGACACTCGTTTTGGAAAGAAATATTTTTCTTTCTTAGATGGGTTTAGTGGATACAATCAAATACAGATTTCCCTTGAATACCAAGAAAGTGCTAAGTTCACCTGTCCATGGGGAACATTTTCATATAGGGTCTTACCATTTGGGTTGTACAATGCACCAACCACTTTTCAAAGGGAAATTCTTAGTATTTTTTCTAACTTGATTAGCGAGGGACGTGAACTTAATATGGATGACTTTACCCCCTATGGTGATGAATATGACCAAGCTTTGCATAATCTTGAGAAATTTCTTGCACGATGTATAGCCACCAAGTTATGCCTTACTCATGAAAAATGTCACATGATGATGACAGAGGACATAGTTATGGGACATTTTATTTTTGATATAGGCATTCAGGTAGATCAAATCAAGATTGAGGCAATTATTAAAATTCCTTCTCCTCAAACACAAACATAGTTATGTAGCTTCCTTGGTTATGCTAGCTATTATGTCGTTTTATAACAAATTTTTCAAAAATTGCAGCACCTTTGTATGTATTGACTGGACATGTGTAATTCAAATGGGATGATAAAGGTGATACTGATTTTATAGATCTAAAGAGGGTGGTCTCAACATCTCCTATGTTGAGGGCAGAAAACTAGAATTTACCATTTCATATATCCTCAGATGCATCGGATACAACGAAAGGAGCAATCCTTGGACAAGAACATGATAAAAATCCTTATTCCATTTATTACATTATCAAGAACCATACACTTGCTGAACTAAATTACACTGTGAGAGAAAAAGAATTTTATTTATTATTTATGCCATAAATAAATTTCGCCATTATATAACAGGATATCCAGTTTTTTTGTACATTGATCATTATGTCATTCATGTTTTAGCTAATAAACTTGTTACCAATGGTAGAGTAACTTGTTGTAGGAGTGTGTTGTAGATTTAACCCAGAAATATTATGATTTAACCCAGAAATATTATGATAACAGAAATAAACCCAAGAAGAACAAGATCAAATAGATAGAAATGATTCACTTTATTGATATCAAACCCTTAAGGTAGGGCAACACCATACATTCACTCCTTAAGGAAGGAGAACACTCCACAAGCCATATGCCTGTCATACAAAAATACTTCTCTTCATCTTCATATGTGGAGTCTCTAGCCTTTATATAGGCCTCATACATACAATACCATGCATCATTACCATGGTTTCCTCATACCATCAACTAATACCATGGGCCCATTACATTATGATTAACTACTTGTGGTCCCTTACATGACATGGGTTAACCACCTTATTTATTACTATGGCCCATCCCATTATTACATTATTACCTTGGGTACCTCCCTTGGTACCCCATATTATCCCCCCTAGGTATATAACGTTCCACCCCCCTAAGCATGTTTCGTCCCCGAAACATGGGAAGAACACAAATAATAAGATCTACTCAAAAGAGGAGTCCACTGATACCATGCACGTGCATCTAGCCATCCAAGAGAAAGGTGAACCCTCGATCTCGCTGGTGCCTCGCTCGCTTGAGATGGAAGTTGACCGTGGCAGCTCTTCTGTGTTGATGTGCAGTAGGTGGATCGTCTCTCCTTTCTATCCATCATGTGACTACTTGGTTTCCATGATGGTTGTCGTGCGGGGTGATGATATGTTGAAGTTTTAACCCACGATGGCTTTTGCTTGACTTCATCTTGCTGTGGTGCCTGTTGTGGTGTCTTCTTTTTCAATATGACTTCAACCACTGAGCCCTCCTCTGATGTATCATCACCTGTAACCTTTTCTTCTGCAGCCTCTGTTTGTGTTTGATTGTCGATCATCAAAGGCTCATCATCTGATATGCCAGTCCCTTGAACATCATCTGCTTCTGCCTCCATGTGCTCTACCTGTTTATGGATGGAAATATCCTGTAATGTAATTTTCTTCTTTTTATACCATAGCTTCAGGAATTTTTTCTGCACATTAATATTGATAGTACCCACAAATTCCATCCAAGGATATCCCAAAACAACATCGATATTATCCATCTCTGAAGCATAAAAATCACCATGAAACACATACTTATCCATAGAAAGTTTCAAATCCTTATAAATTTGAACATCCTTATCGTCAACCTGTGTATTTTCAAAATGTTTTGCTCGGACTTGCAATTTTTTTGCCAAGTTGACATTTATGAGATTTTGCTGGGAACTCGGATTTATAGACACAATGATTTTCTCCTTCTGAATCAATCCATGAACCTGAAATAAGGATATACTAGTAGGAAATAACACCACATGTTTCTCCTTATCTTGTTTTCTAGCATGAGACCATCTGTCTAAAAGTAACTTTTCAAATTCTTCATCGGGCAGGTTGGAACACTTCTTTTGGTTAAGTAATCCCCACCATGTGGTCGCCTCATCTCTAAAATCCTGCTCTGCCCACAATTTCCAATTGTTTGTCCATACCCACTTCTTTTGTTTTATGTATTCTTCAATAGTAGGACCATTATCTTTTCCTGTAAATAAAAGATACTTGCTAGAAGCCATGAATGGTTTGGAAAAAATTCACAGTTTTGTCAATATTGCTCAGAATCCTTATTATGACCTGTTCTTAGAAATGGAGCAATCATTCTGCATCTGCCCAGGTGATAGAAATCCTGATCCAGGCACTAGAATTCAAGATCTGTGCTGCAAATCTTGCGTCGTCACCAAAATTTCTGCAAAAAAGAGTTGATTTTAAATCAGCGATATCTCCCTCATCCGGACTCCGATTCGACTGATTGTTTTTTTGAAGTTGGGTATTTTTTCTCAAAGAATCCAGATCTGCAATTAGATTTTACAGATCTTGTTCCAGGACGTCTATATCTGTGCCGCAAAATCGCTGCCCTGAAAATTGTCTACAACCCCACTGATTTTTAGATCAGTGATATCTCCTTCATCCGGACTCCGATTCAACTGATTTTTTTTTTAAAATCGGCTATTTTTTCACAAGGAATACAGATATGCAATTCGATTTTGCAGATATTGCACCAAAACGTACATATCTGATCTGCAAATTCGCCACCCAAAAATCTCTGCAAAGAATAAAAAAAAAATTCCACTTTTGTGCCCAAGAAAGTGCTCCGATACCAATTGTTGTAGATCTAACCCGAAAATAATATAGATCTGATATAAAAATATGAGATAATGCAAATAAACCCAGAAATAATATGAAATGATACTTTATTGATCAAAACCCTTATGGTAGGGCAACACCATACATTCACTCCTTAAGGAAGGAGAACACTCCACAAGCCATATGCCTGTCATACAAAAATACTTCTCTTCATCTTCATATGTGGAGTCTTTAGCCTTTATATAGGCCTCATACATACAATACCATGCATCATTACCATGGTTTCCTCATACCATCAACTAATACCATGGGCCCATTACATTATGATTAACTACTTGTGGTCCCTTACATGACATGGGTTAACCACCTTATTTATTACTATGGCCCATCCCATTATTACATTATTACCTTGGGTACCTCCCTTCGTACCCCATATTATCCCCCCTAGGTATATAACAGAGTGTGACATTACCATAAAAGATCAGTCACGAAAAGAAAACCTTGTTGCAGACTTTTTGTTTGTAATTCCAACTGCAGTCGCTTCTTTCCCAGTTGAAGACCAATTCCCGGATGAACATTTGTTTGCTACAACTGTGAAAACACCCTGGTATGTTGATGTAGCAAATTACCAGGTAGCTATAAAATTTCCATCACATTTGTCATCTTGGGAAAAGAATCTTATTATCCAACGCAACGCACACTTTCCATTGATGGACGGTTACCTTGTTCATAGAGGGGCTAATCTTCATATTCGAAGATGTGTCAAAGAAGATGAAATTTATGATATCCTCAAGGCCTATCATGATGACCCTCGTGGGGGTCACTTTTACGATAGGAGAACTGGACACAAAGTCTTACTGATGGGCTACTTTTGGCCCACAATATTTAAAGATACAAAGAAATGCATCCAAAGTTGCGATAATTGTCAAAGGATGGGTCATCACATTCATTCTGATGAAATTCCCCTTCAAGTCAAAATTGTAATAGAACCATTTGAAAGATGGGCAAAGGACTTTATATGCCCCTTTAATCCACCTTCAAATAAAAAAGAATACATTTTGGTTTGTACATATTGTTACTAAATTAGTTGAAGTAGTAGCACTCCCAAAGGCCACACAAGAAGCAGTTATTAATTTTTTGTTCGAACTATTTGTTCAATATGGGCTGCCTTAGGAGCTTTTAATAGAAGGGTGATCATAGTTCACTGCTCAAACAAATTTAGACACACTGCAAAATAACCATGTTAAACAAAGTGTTACTTCTCCTTACCGTCCGCAAGAAAATGGGTAGGTGGAAAGCACCAATAAAGTCTTAGAGGAAATTTTAAGTAAAACAATATCTCTAAATCATTGAGATTGGGTTACCAAACTCTAAGAGGCCTTATGTGCATATCAGGTAACCTAGCACAATGCTACTAGTTATTCACCTCATCAACTCATTTTTGATAAGGAACCCATTTGTTGGGAGCGAGATCCCCCAAGGGTAGTTTTGGGGCTAAAAGCCCATGTTTAAGTCAATTTTTGTAATATAATTGTAAAGACTCCGCATTTTGTGGTGATGGAGTGCAAAGGTATTATGGGTCAAAAAGGATAGTCCACCCTTAGTTTTGTAAAGTAAAGTCAGATGTAAGAGACCTACCTATGGTCTGCGGACCATGGGATTGTATAAAAATAGCTAACCTCTAAGTACTTTAAAAAGAAGGGATAATGGCAGATCATGTAGTAGAGTGATATCTCTGAAGAAGAAGTCTACGTATAGGGTTGTAACATAGGTAGAGGCTCTGTAGCTAAGTTCGCAAAGCCCCAAGGTAGAAGTCCACGGTTGAGTGCACGGACCCCTGCAGTTGTGTGCACAGGGTGGACAAAGTCTGTAAATACTGGGAAGATATTAATAAAGAGAGATATTCTACAATTTCTTTGTCTTTCTTATGTTGATACATCTAGATATTTTATCTATGAATTTTCTTTATTGTGCTTATATGATGTGTGAAATACCACAATTACATTAATTAATTGAACACCTTTACGAACATCTGGTTACACGATGTTAACTATAACTACTTGATAAGATAAGCAAATCACATAGATTAATTGGGGAATTTATACGGCGCGCTGCTCTAACAGTGTGAAAGTACCTGAGTAGGAGGTTAGGGCTACGCGAAGGTTGATTGTATACTTCCATGAAGGTCTTGATGGCAGGAATAGAGGGCTAGTCTTGTAGCCCTAGAGCAAAGCCACCTGTGCAGAGGCAGTGATAGAAGGAATCAAACAACATCACAACAATATAAGGGTGCAGAAACTTAGTTCCAACATCCCCCCATATTGCCTCACGTGAGACTTCGGTCCATGCTCCGCGGGCTAATGCCGAAAGGGCTAGTACTGTAGGGATTTGTTTGGCTAGTTAACGTTGAACCTAGGTCAGGCCCCCTCAAGCAAACAAATGGTTCCATTGTCAGGAATGGAATCTACATAAGAGATGTGTGATGTTGTATCACTGGAATCCAACTAAGAAGGAGATTGGAGACTAGTTGGATAGAAAGATCCATGGATTCATGGTGTAGGAGAATAGGAACCCATGACTGACAAAGGAAAAATGGTTAGACAGATACCTGTATACAGGAATCCATGAGATCTTTATTTTCTCCTTCCCTATTGATCTTATGAGTGGATTGTGAAGCTAGCAGATAGCCAAGGAAGATGGAAACTTGATGGTCCTATTGTGTGGACCCCGAAGCTAGTGCGAAGGTTGAAAGCATCGAAGAATAAGATCACCTGCATTGTCGATAATTGGCTCGATCACATCATAGGAGGATTTGTTACTAAATTCACGGTCGACACTTCAATCAGCTACAACGAGGCAGAGCGATGCTTTTTCAAAGGACTGCGAGGTAAGTACGTAAAATCTTTGAATACCTGTATTAAAATACTATTGTGCAAAAAATTGGTTATGTAGCTACATCAATGTTCGGGACTATTTGAAGTGGAAAAACTTATAGGAACGAAGGAAAAAAGGGTCCAGAGTATAGTCCCTTGATTTCACCTCTGAGAGGTGTCGAAGAAGGAATAGCAAAGGTTTCTCCATGAAGTGTTATTCACTTAATAAGACAAGGATTCCCTTGAATACCACCTCTGCCCACACCACCTCCAACTTCACCACCATCACCTCCACCATCACCTCTAACTTCACCCGTACCACCTCCACCTCCACCGCAGTTTAGTATGGCAAATATAGTGAAGTTGCCTTTGTTCAAAGGCTTACGAAATGAGGACCCAGACCAATTATGGTTCGTTGTGAGGGCTGTATGGGAAGCTCATGGTGTTACAGATGATCGTATCAAGAAGTCGATATTGGTTAGTGATCTGCAAGATTGTGCACTAGCTTGGTATATCAAGTACTCTATTGATAACTTGAATACTGGAGTGGCAAATATCTAGGTAGCACTGAATAGAGAATTCAGTAGGCCTAAATCTAGGGCGCAGTTAATTATTGGATTCAAATAAATCGCGATCCAACCAAGTGAGATGCCTTGGGAACTAGATCAGAGTTTGAAGTGTACAATCTATGAAGCCAACATGAATTTGATAGATAGACAACATCGTGATTGGTTTGTAGCTTCGCTACTACCACACTTAAGGAGTGTGTTGTCGCAGCTGAAGATAACAACCCAGGTAGAGGCCTTGGATATTGCTATGAGGCTACATGAAACCCCGATGTAAGATCCAAATCTAGGAGTTCAACATATCCATGCACAGCTGAAGAATATATGCCTTGAGATGTAAAGTCTGAAGAAGGATGGGACTATTTGACCATAGGTGCATGAGGAGGTATGGTGCTTAAAATGCAAGAGTCAAGGTTATGACAAAGACCATTGCCCGATCTTTGCAAAATATATTATAGGAGGAGAACCAATGACTTTAAGGCTAGAATCTCAGGCAAGACCTAGCATGGGGTCTACATTATGGTGGTCAGGTAGTTGGGAAACATGCCATGAATAACTGTCACTTGCTACAGAAGTTTGTACAAGCATCGCAAAAGCTGTTCTGCAACTTTTGTAGGTCGGTACGGCATGATGAGTGCAGTTGTAGGAGATATGAATTGATGATGGAGAGAACTCCCGCCTATAGGGTTTAGGCCGAAATGTAGCTCCTTGACCAGAGCACATGGATGGTGCAGACAAGATTTCAAGGACACGGACAAGGCCGAGGAGGAGGAGGACCTGGCGAAGGTCGAGGATAGTTGATTTGCTACAATTGCGGAGGACCAGGACAATATGCCCATGATTGCACTAATCCAACGCGTCCTTCATGCAAGTATTACACATTGTTTGATCATGAAATAGAAGACTGTCCTACACTTATATCTAGAATACATGACATAGGGGCGCAATCACCTTCGCCAACTCAGAACCTACAGATGATTAGGTCTGAGTAGTGCGAGGAGGATCCAAACATAAATATAGTACTCAGAGGTGGAATTGCGATAGGAGATGACAAGGGGAAACAACCATAAGATAGTACATGGGTTCACAAAGCTCCCGCGAAGGAGGCTGGGTTTGATTTGGAGCGCGCACCTCCAACCTTCATGGAAGCTAAGAAGAGCTTTTATGAAGCCTCCACCTCAGGAAGAAAGGATAAGCTTGAGCAGGAGATGGACCCCTGTATGCTCACAATTTTCCTAGAACCTATATGAAGTTACTGTGTGATAGTAAAGTTGTGAAAGGGTTACAAGAAATCATCAATAGATGCACTGAAACTGTGCCAGGTGAGCCGCATGTAGTACGAAATATTGGCAAGCATAAAACAAGGACAAGACAAGAGATGAGACTAACCCCGCAGATACGAGAGTATGAAATGGTTATTTTGGACCTAGGGTTAGACGCGAACGTCCTACCGAAGAAGACTTGGAAACAAATGGGGAGACCTGTGCTGCAATGGTCTTCGATTCAACTAAGGATGGTGAATCAGAAGAATATCATCCCCATGGGGTGGCTACAGCGGGTGACCATGGATATCAAGGGAGCGAGCGCGCTGGCTAATTTTGAAGTATTAAAGATAGTGGATGACAACAATCCCTATCCTGCACTCCTGGGAAATGAATGGGCTACTGATATGAATGTGGTAATCAACCTGAAGATGTGAAAGATGTTCTTTGAGAATAAATCATTGCACGTAGAAGTACCCCTCGATCCGGCTAAAGGATCACACTATACGGAACTAGTCCGTGACTATGAGAGTGATGACGACCTAGATTGTATCTATAAGATAACAGAGCGATACCAAGATTGGGTGAATCCCACCATGGATGGATGGATTACATGGGATTGCAAGAGTTCCTCCACTATGGACTCTGATGAAGAAATGAACTGTTGGAAGAATTGGTTACATGAAGTAACTAAGCTGAATTGCAACATGATGACCTGATCGCTGTGCTGTGTGTCGTTAGAGGTAAGAAATCTGCCTACTTATGATGGCCTAAATGAGGTAGATATATTTTTCGATGCATTTGGGAGATAGGTACCAGAAAAGCAGCGCTTCCAAGTGTTGGACTGGGCACTACACGCTACACCGACAAGATGGTGGGCTACGCATTAAAGGAAGCTTTGATGATTGGTGTGAATGTAGGATGTTGATGAGAACATGATTTGGAAATCCTAAGATGCGACTGACAGATAGGTATGATGGACAGGATGATTCTCGTGCGCAATTGGCTAAAATGAGTTAGGCTTATGCAAAAAATCCCCAACCTGAGTGGGTGCATTTGTTCTTTCATACCCTGGATGTGGTCCCGATGAATTAGTATGTAGAAACAGAGCTCCACCATCAGACAGGTGAAAGGGATATCCTGTGAGAAGGATTCATGATGAAATTTAGTTTTGAGGATTGGTTTGATAGTATTGATGAAGCACAACAAGAGGTGAAAGCAACAATATTTAGGATACCACAGGATCCTTTAGACCCGATTTAGCCTGAATGGGCTATTCAGCTGAGTCGTGCACTTAGAGAATGTTATAATGTAACTACTGAAGAAGAGGACGAGGATCTGTGGAAGATTAACATTCCAGAAACAGAGGGTCACCGTGCGCTTCAAGGACCGCAGATTGAGAACCCTCATATAACCATGTCATTGAAAATGAAACAACATTGGTATTGAGGCAGAACCCAAATTTTCGAAGATTGGACAACGTGAAAATGGATAAGGATGCTAAATTTCTTAACGAATACCAGGATGTATTCCCTACCATGTTTATAGATCTGAAAGGGATAATCAGGGACCTAGGAATGATGAAGATCACGTTAAAGCCCGACACGAAGCCAGTTAAGCAAAGGTCTTACCATCTTAATTTGAAATATAATGAGAAGGTCCACTTAGAGCTTAACAATATGCTCGCAGTAGGCATCA
This sequence comes from Pinus tabuliformis, assembly GCA_031772625.1. Taxonomy (NCBI): domain Eukaryota; kingdom Viridiplantae; phylum Streptophyta; class Pinopsida; order Pinales; family Pinaceae; genus Pinus; species Pinus tabuliformis. Next base: position 1,182,500,714 of record CM062809.1, read on the forward strand.
TTGAGCCTATGGAAGAATCTAACTAGGTAAGTCCAATGGTGGTATAGGAAAAGAAGTAGAAGGATGGGATAAGGATATGCGTAGACCTCAGAAAAAAGAATGATGCTTGTGTACATGATCCTTTCCTGACTCCATTCACTGATGAAGTGTTGGACAATGTAGGTGGTCAAGAAGCGTATTCCTTCACTGATGGTTTCTCCAGGTACCACCAAATCAAAATTTTGCTGGAGGATAGGAGCAAGAAAACCTTCATAACTGAGTGGGGTTGTTTTCAATACAGTGTAATGTTGTTTGGATTGATGAATGTGCCTGCGATCGTCTCGCATGTAGTTGTTGTTGCATTCAAGGAATTTATTCATAAGTTCCTGGAAGTATATTATGATGACTAGACCATGTTTGGGTTGGTTAAGCGCCATGTAGCAAGCTTCCGCCTGATGTTGGATACCTGTCGAAGATACCAGATCGGGCTCAATATCAAGAAGTGTCTATTTTGTGTTCACTTTGTGAACTTGTTGGCGCATGTGCTATGTAGAAATGGACTGATGGTAGACCCCACGAAGATCATGGTGATATTGAACTTGGAAGCGCCGAGGAGAGTGAAACAGTTGCACCACTCTGGGACATACAAGATATTACAGAAATTTTATCAAAGGCTACAACTAGATCACCGTGCTTATGGAAAAATTGTCGAAGAAGAACGTTACGTTCTGCTGGAATGATGACTTTAAGAAGAGCTTGGATATATTGAAAGAAAGGATGGTTACCGCACTAATTCTAGTCTTCTCGGACTGGAAGAAAGAGTTTCATGTACATGTTGACCCATCATGTAGAGCACTTGGAGCGGTACTGACACAAGCTGGCGGAGAAGGCTTGAACCACCCTATCGCGTTCGCAAGTCAAATATTATCCAAAGTGAAGAAGAACTATAAAACCACTAAGCACAAATGGCTATCTATGGTGTACACACTCTAGAAGTATAGGAACTACTTGTTGGGAGGCCATTTTAAGATGTATACAGATCACTCCACGTTGAAGTACCTGGTCAATAAGCCTGTGTTGCTGGGGAGAATCTGTAGATGGCTCCTACTGTTCCAGGAGTATGATTTTGAAGTGGTTGTGAATCTTGGACGATTGAATGTGGGACCAGACCATCTGTCGCACATCAAATTAGGGGAGGAACCTACTAACTTGGAAGAAGGATTGCGTGACGTGCAGCTATTTGTAGTGCATGTCACGGATGTTAATTTCAAGGATATAATACACTTCCTAACAACATGAACTGCTCCGCAAGGATATATTGTCCAACAAAAGAAGGAATTAGTGGTGTGTTTGGCAAATTTCTTTGTCAATGTTGTGCATCTTTATAGGATGGATACTGATGAGATATTGCAGCAGTATGTACCTGAGTTCAAAAGAAGTAGCATCCTCATGGACGCTCATGGGGGTGTCGTGAGAGGCCATTACGCAAGGAGAGAAACTGCGCAGAAGATTCTACGTGCAGGGTTGTGGTGCCCAACCCTTCATCAGGACTCAAAATCATATTGCAAGGTGTGAGATGTGTGTCAAAGGACTGGTAGTTCATCATGGAGGGATGAAATTCCTTTGAATCCACAAATGACGTTGCAACCCTTTGAGAAGTGGGGGATAGATTTTGTGGGACCTATTTAGCCACAAGGAAAGATGGGAGCAAGGTATATTATCACTGCAATGGAGTATTTGACTCATTGGGTAGAGGCACAGCCTGTGAAGGATTTCATAGCTGCGATCACTGGAAAGTTCCTATTTGAGCGTGTACTGACGCTAGTTGGATGTCCGAAGATCTTGATGAGTGATCATGGTACACGCTTCCTAAATGACATGATCAGCGCATTGATGGAGGAATTTCAGGTATACCACCAAAAGAGCACACCTTATCACCCACAAGCTAACGAGACAGTGGAGGAATTTAACAAAGTGCTTGAAAATTCACTGACCAAGGTTTTTAATCCTCAGCAAAGTGATTGGGACTTACGCATACATGCAGTATTATGGGCTTATCGAACGACATGCAAAAAGTTGATGGATAAACCCCTTTTAGGCTTGTCTATGGTGTGGAAGTGGTAATTCCTATGGCATACATCATACCTAGTCTACGCATAACATCACTCATAGGAATGATGGATCGCGGAGCCGTGGAGGAGAGGCTCGCACAGCTAGATGAACTGAAGCAAGAAATATTTTTGGTTGGATTTCACGAGCAGGTCCAAAAGCAACATGAAAAGGCATGTCATGATCGACACGTCAAGCTGTACATTTTTAAGATAAATGACCTGGTTTTGCTATATGATAGTAAGTTTGATAAATTTCCAGGGAAGTTCAGGATGCACTGGTTAGCGCCTTATGTTATTAAGGAGATTATCGACGGAGGAGCGGTAAAGTTGGTCAAATTGAATGGCGAACCCTTCCCAGGAAAGGTGAATGGCAGTCACTTGAAGCCATACACTCACAGTCCATCCATGTTACTAAATGAAGGTAGCACATTATTCGAGCTCCAGGCAGCTGAAAGGAGGTACGGGACTATAAACTACACTTCCTGGGTTGGGGAACGGCACGATTGAAAAATGGTACGAAGCTGAAGGAATAGGTGGATGCAGTGCTACAAAAGGAGGCAGTGATGAAGGTGCGACTAAAGCCCTAGATGGAGGAAGCTTACACAGTAACATGAAACATTGAAGGCAATCTTACAACTCTGTAAGCGACACAACAAAAGCTTTAGGTTGACAGCGCAGGAGTTGTAACCGAGAAGACAATTAAAGATGTGAAGTAGGAAACAGCTCACTGCATGGTCGAAGTTGTGGTCATCCGGGTCAAGCTCGATGGGCTTCGTGCAAATATCTCCACACCTAATGAGTGACTCGAGAGTGAGTCACGATGTTTGTGTTGGGGGCCTATTAGGAGCGAGATCCCTCAAGGGTAGTTTTGGGGCTAAAAGCCCATGTTTAGGTCAATTTTTGTAATATAATTGATAGACTCTGCATTTTGTGGTCATAGAGTGCAAAGGTATTATGGGTCAGAACGGGTAGTCTGCCCTTAGTTTTGTAAAGTAAAGTTAGCTATAAGAGATGTACCCATGGTCCGCGGACCACAGAATTGTATAACAAGAGCTAAGCTCTAAATAGTTTAGAAAGAAGGGACAATGGTAGATCATGTAGTGGAGTGACAGTTCTGAAGAAGAAGTCTAAGACTAGGGTCATATTGTAGGTAGAGGCTCTACAGCTAAGTGCGCAGAGGCCTAAGGTAGAAGTTCACAGCTAAGTGCGCTGACACTTGTAATTGTGTGCACAGGGTGGACAGAGTCTGTGAAGGTTGGGAAGATATTAATAAAGAGAGATATTTTTAAATTTCTTTGTCTTTGTTTTGTTGATACATTTGGATATTTTATGTATGAATTTCCTTTATTGCGCTTATATGATGCGCGAAAGACCACAATTACATTAATTAATTGAATGCCTTTACGAATATATGGTTATTCGGTGTTAACTATTACTGCTTGATAAGATAAGCGACTTACTTAGATTAATTGTCGAATTTTTACGGTACACTGCTCTAGCAGTGCAAAAGTACCTAAGTAGAAGGTTAGGGCTACGCGAAGGTCAATTGTATACTTTCGCGAAGGTAACTATGGCTGGAATAGAGGGCTAGTCTTGCATCCCTAGAGCAAAGCAACCTGCATGAAGGCAGGGATAGAAGGAATCAAACGGCATCACAACCATCTCAGGGTGCGGAAACATGGTTCCAGCATCCTCCCATACTGCCTTGGGTGAGACTTCAGTCTGCGCTCTGCGGGGCTGATGCTGAAAGGGCCAATAGTGTAAGGATTTGTTTGGCTAGTTAACGTTGAACCTAGGTGTGGTCCCCTCAAGCCAACACAATTTTTCCAATTGAATTCAAAGTTAAGATACTCAAAACTACTAAGGAAGTCAGATTGGACCTCACAGAAGCATAAACACAATGCTTACAACAACTCAACGAATTAGATCAAATGTGTATTTTTTCTTTGCTACGGACTATTGTGATTCAGAAATAGAGGGTTAAATGGCATGATAGATTGATTAAAAAGAAATAACTTCCAGAAAGAAGATTTGGTGCTACTATACGATTCAAGATTCCAAGATTTCCTAGGTAAACTTAAAACGTGGTGGCTTGGACCTTACAAAATCATTGACGTCTATGAAAATGGAACAATATGCCTTAGTACAATTGATAATGCCAACATTTTGTTCCTTTTCAATGGGAATCGCCTTTGTCTGTACCATCGGCCACTTACCAAAGACTATTTTCTTCAGGAAATTGATAATGATGTTAATTTGCATGTGATAGTTGATTGGGGCAGTTTCCTCACAACCACAATTAGGTAAATATTTTTGAAAAAAAATTGTACATAATGTAAATAATTTTTGTTTTGTTATTCAAATATATATATATAAATCATTGCATTTGTATCAAAGTTATTGTTTCCTTAGTCACAATCATTGTTTCCCAAGTCATAGTTGTTGTTTCCTTAACTACAATCATTGTTTCCTGAGACATAGTTGTATTTTCCTTAGTCACAACCATTGTTCCCTCATTCACAGTTGTTTCCTTAGTCACAATGGATGTTTCCTCAGTCACAATTGTTGTTTCTTTAGTCATAGTCGTTGTTTCCTTTGTTACATTTGTTGTTCCCTTAGTCGTAGTCATTGTTTCCTTAGTTACAGTTCTTGTTCCCTTAGTCGCAACCAATGTTTTCTTAGTTATAGTTGTTGTTCCCTTAGTTGCAACCATTGTTTCCTCAGTCACATTTGTTATTTCCTCAGTCACAACTTCTTGTTCCTTCATTATGTTTGTTTCTTTATGCACAATGTTGTTTCGTTTCAATAAAGTTCTTGACATTTAACATGAAATGATCTTTTTTTTGTATCTTTTTTCCTTTAGGGAAAGGAAATTTTTTAGCTCTCTCCTTATATGATGGTGGGAAACCAATTTATTTTATGGCTATCATTAGGAAATCTTTTATGAGAAATCATTATCAGAATTTTGAAATTCCATGAATTTTTAATTCTTTCTACAATTGTAGAAAAAATTACAATAACTCCTATATTGCATTCCTTTCATCATCGCTTACAGAATATCTTTTAATTCCAAATGATAAACGACCATTATTTTTTTTTGAGGACAAATTCAACAATCTAGAAAGTTAATTACTATAATACTTCTTACACCATCCCTAACTCTTAAGTTGTTGACATACCACCCCATTTAGCAAGTAACCTATGAAGATGAATGGAAATTATAATTTAACAAATGATAAGAGGTATCATCACAAGCCATCCTACCATGATCATAGGATGTAGTGGAGTGACATTACCATTTCTTGGCACCAAGCCAAGGTAATGGCCTTTGTCTTTTAGGTTGAAGGAAAAGAGGTCTCATCATGAGTTAGCTTGTTCACCTCATTAGCTCTAGTGAATTGAATTGTTGTTAACTAGTCACCACGCCAAAACAATGGCCTTCTATAAATATTTCAAAAAAAATTATCACAACAAAATTCCGAAAATTTCTTAGTAAATGGGACATTGGCAACTCCAAAGGTTAAAAGGGAAACTTTGTCGAGACTATGGATGCATGCTGGAGGCAGAGGCCATCCCTATGGTATCGAAGCAAAACCAAGAATTACAATATAGCTTGCCTTTCTTTTTCTTCAAAATTAAAACACGAATGGTCATTAAGTCTATTTACGGGCATTCTTAAACTCTTCCGTGAATGTGGTGATGTTTGGACCTTTAAGAGAATTTTACTATAATTCTACATATTAGGAATAATTTTGTTTTCTAGAAAATCAACATTATAAATTAATCTGCATTTTTCTTTTATAATGATACACTTGATATAAATATTACTTCCATCCATGTAGTCCTTTGTACACATTTCCCCATGCCTTCGTCTTGTTCACATCCTCTTTGGGTTTTAATAATTCATGCTATTATTACCACAAAAGTATCATAATCATTTCCTGATGCTCCATAGATATATCACAATTTCCATTTATCCTTTTGATAGTCGATTTATTACACTACATTAATGTACCATTATCTTCCAAATGTGCCAAATCTACTATCTTATCAAAATTTTATTAATGGTCATGGACATCCTTTACTCTTATTGCGGAGGGTGAATTTGCACTGAGAGACAATTGTTATCTACATATTTAAATACTATTTCATGTCGATGAAACTGATATACTCTGTAAATGCTTATTTTTTTTGTCTTTTTAATTCTGTTGTTTCCAAATTGCAAGAGTTCTTTGTGTTGAACAATTCATAGTGGGTGGGAATTCACCTTGAAATGAACCCACACAGATGCAGGTCTTAGAATATGCACACAACATTTTAATTCAAGTCATATGGATAGAATATTTTGGATGTATACAGGAGTTTGACAATGTAGTAGCAATGGAATTCACTAAGAGTTTGGACAATAGTGTAGCAATAGTGAGAAACATAAATGTGAAAGTAAATTAAATTGCAATAGTAGAAGTGACAGGGTTCTAAAAGGAACGATAAAGTGGTATGAAATGCAAACCTCTCTTCAGAACGTGGCTCATATGTTCTTAAATATTAACGAAGAATTGATCCCAAAGGGGAAGGGGTATAACCCCAATTTGTTGCATGAGCCATGGAAGGAGATAACATAGATTGTACAATGGTACATCACCTGTCATGGAAGATAAGACATAGTAAGGGGGTGTCTTATTAAACTTATGGAATACTAAGGAGAAAGGTAACCCTAAACCCCCCATATTTTCTTGATTAGTATTACATGAGACTGTTACTAAATTAATGAGGTCCAAGTACCAAGATCCAGTTTTAAGTCATCATAGACTTACCAAGCTATTGGTTATAAGAAGCCTTAGCCAAGTCCAACAGATTTGGGAAGGGTTCTCCAGAAACCTTGATGATCATCAAGACACTCCTCTAGAAAACAAAATAATTGCTGGAACATCTAGGAACATTACAGATAGTGATAAGTAGTTAGAGGGAGACAATGAGGGATATCTGCATAAAATCCCCATGAGAGATAATATTTCGCAAGAGACTGTACATATTGAGAAACCCTATAAACTTTGTATAGTAGAGAAGAGGATGGCATCAATTTTAGCCTCCCTTCCTAAGAAAAGGGGGATTTATGTTAGACGTGTAAAGCAAGGTCATAGTTCCTGTTGAGAGATTAATTTGTCAAATTTAAACCTTTAATATAAATTGTCAACCTGAGGTTCGTAAACATGAGCTGCCTTGTGCTTTCTTCATTCAGGTTTAAATTTGAGTTTTAACACTTCCTAATAATGATTCATGGAGTAATAACACACTAACACTTACAAACAATTAGCTGTCAAAAGCATACCCAACAATCAAATTCAATCTAGAGAAAAAGTCTTTACAAACCTTAGTATTCAAATCTGAACTCAACAAACAACTGAGCTATGAGTCTCAACTGATAAAATGGAATTCTTTGCACACAAAACCTTACTCAATCAAACCCCTAAATGTTGGTACCAGACTTTCTATTTGTGATAACAATTTATTCATCACTCAACAAGCAATCTATAATGATAACGATTCAATCTTCAAGCAAACAAAGCATGTACTAATAACCATTCAATCTTTTAACAAACCACAGTTCCTTCCTGAAGCAACCAAGCAATCTATGGGAATTCAATTGTTACGCAAAAAACAATACATGTTGATAGAAACTTAATCACACCATCAATCTGTACCTAATAAGTGATTATCTTCTTAACAAAGGTTTGAAAGTTTAAGTACTGATTGGATGTAATTACCCTATCCCTTACTAATTTGTCACTACACTTACAGCTAAGTAATCTGTAGGTCTCAAAGTGATGGAGACAACTCAAACTCTTAGCTGATCCGATATCTTAAAAATTTAACTAAACAACCTTTAGGAAAGCTGTATTCTAGACTCTGCTGTAACCACACCAACCCTTATTGGTACATAACCTTATTTGGAGCCAATTTTCTGCTACCTAAAATCTTAATTGATGCTTGAATCCTGAAAAATTGGAATCAATCTCCTCACAAAGCAAAAAGAATTGTTTATCTGGACGAATAATAACATTAACCTTCACTCAAAACAGGGGAAAATCCTTGTCTACTAAACCCAATGCAACCAATCAACACTCAAAACAAAGAAATTATCTATCCATTTAAACTTAATGCACTCACAAGAAAAATCGAAACACTCATGGGTCGATGTGCAATCCACTCGACCTACTCTATAATCCTAGAGTCTATTCATCAAATGGATCTAATTGAGAAAGAGTAATCCACCATTTTATGAAAGCGATTTTTAATCCAAATTGTTGTGTATACGACCAAATAGTCCGACATTGACTAGAAGTGGGGAGGATCATGGATATATAAGGATGGACAAATATCTCCATTGGTATGAGGCCTTTTGGGGTAAGTCCAAAAGCAAATCCATGAAGGCTTAGGCCCAAAGTGGAAAATATCATACCATTGTGGAGATATGTGGTGTCCAGAGTCCTTACAAGTGGTATCAGAGCCATGCCCCGAAGTTAGCCAAGTGGATGAATCCTCGGAATACCGAACGAAGGTGGTGGGCCCCGGTAATATCACGATGGGATCCGTGGATGAGCTCGGTTAGACAGGCGGTGTGCTTCGGATTCTTCATGGACGTGTCCTGGCCCCAACACGGTGAAGAGGAGTTGACCTGGGATAGAGCAAGCTCTCGAGGCAGTTGGTGCTCCATGTAAGGCGTGTGCTTCCAACGCATTGGAGCGGAGAATCCTGGTTGGTAGAGAGTGGATGGATGGATAATCGTTTGAGGGGAGGCTCGATGGTCCTTTGTTCGAGGGGAGGATTGTTGGGTATAGGACCAAATAGTCCCACATTGACTAGAAGTGGGGAGGATCATGGATATATAAGGATGGACAAATATCCCCATTGGTATGAGGCCTCCCACATTGACTAGAAGTGGGGAGGATCATGGATATATAAGGATGGACAAATATCTCCATTGGTATGAGGCCTTTTGGGGTAAGTCCAAAAGCAAATCCATGAGGGCTTTGGCCCAAAGTGGACAATATCATACCATTGTGGAGATATGTGGTGTCCAGAGTCCTTACACAAATGACTTCAAACTAGAGCGAAATCTCTGTTATCATTGCTCGTAAGATCATTTGAATAGAAAATCAATCCATTCTAGTTCTTTGATGGATGACAGAGTAATTTTGTAGCCAGACAAATCTCGTTCCTAATTGGTTCGAATTCACCGATCAAATAATCAGAGTAGACCTTAATGCATAGGTCATCCTTTTCACCCATTAGGTCATTGTATAGCGTGTCTCAGCTGATTATAACTCAATACGATAGCATCATGCTTTATTCTGGAATCAAAGCAAGCTTCACACAAGGTTCAAATATGAATTGTGGAAATGAGTGGATGAAAGAATAGTAATGCGCCTACACTCTTTTAAACAACCAAATAGCCCCAGCCCATATCCCATAGTTCTATATGCCTAGAATGATTGATCACGGAGGAGAAAAGGGGGCTAGGCATGTGGCACCAATGCCTATGCCCTTGGCCAATGTGACTATGTAACTACGCAGAGACGACGAGAGAAGAAACTGGTGGGAGCTACGGACCCATATTAGAAAAAACTTTAATATATATATATGAATGCGCAATGAAGCCACTGCTGGGGGATTCGAACCCCCAACCTATGGCCAAACAATAAGCACACACATTAATAGGTTGTTGGTCATTTTTTTGAAAAATTAGCAAGGCCGAGAGCTAATGAAGGGAGGTTTTACAGACACAATTTTGAAGGAACATATTTTTTTCAATTTTAAGCTTTTTAAGCTTAAGAAGAGCCTAAATGGGGATTTTTGAGTGTTTTGAGTAGCATTGATGTGCTAATTTTTTCAGTTTGAGGTTTTTAAACTAATGTAATGAACATTTGAGCTTTTTAATGAAGCGGTAACCATTGGAATATGGACATGGAGATGTAACCCAATATGGGTGAACTCTGTAATCAATTTTCTCTTCTATTTTGCTACATTTCTTTCCTCTCATTTCTGTAAAGCTTCTATACATTAACTTAAAGTTTGTGTACTTTTGCAGTTTCGATCCATTTCCTAAAAGGACATAAAAAAGGTTACAATTTAATCAATGAAACCTTTACTTTCATGTTTAGATCCATTTCCTAAAAGGACATAAAAAAGGTTACAATTTAATCAATGAAACCTTTACTTTCATGTTTAGATCACTTATCAACATTAACAAGAAAGGACTCAAATATATAAAAACCCTCCATAAGATTTTTTTCATTCATTAAAACATTACAATAGAGATACATCCTTTGGATTGATCTTCGACCTAGGCACCATCCCTGGCCCTCTTCCTCACAAATATACTTCCATCTCTTCCCTAATTGTATGTAGGCTTGCAATGTTTCATTAAAACCTTGAAGTGATAACTAATTAATTTTGATTCTATGCCAAGACTTCTGTGCTACAAATTATCACGCCCTTATTAACTCATTCTCTAAATCTCATAAATATATCAATGACTAACTAACATAACCTTTACTATCACCTAATAAAGAGATCAAAACTCTTCTTTTTAATTTCCGTAATTTATTAATATTCAAGTATTACTCAAAACATACATTTAATTACATAAAATGATCAAGTTCCTCAACAGTTGTTCAGACCCCTCCAGGAAGCTTTGTCCCCCAAATGTTTAATGGTTTGGAAGTTGAATGCTCTTGCATCAATATAGTGATAGTTGCAACTTGGTACATTAGAAATAGAGCTAGGAGGGAGAGTCATTCCAATGATGACTTTGAGTAGTATAGATACTTACAACATGTTGTGATTTATCACTTTTTGTTATTATATTTTGGAGCTACCGATATGGTGAAGACACTAGACCACGAGGATTCGAGACTCGGTCAATAGTTTCTACGTTGATGCTTCAATTGGTGACTTATTTGTTCAAGTTTGCTAGGTAGGGTCTCATGTGAAGGAAAATAATGAATTTTGGATGGGGAATGTTTAGGCCCCCACATTATGGATGTGCATGATGTTGTCTTGTACCTTAGAGGGAGAACATAAGACATCTTAGAGAGAGATAACAACTTGTGTGTGATGGATGTTTGTAACATAAAATGTGTTTGGTGAGTGAGCATGAGAGAAAATCAACTCAAGCATGGCATGGGAAGTTGGCACAAGCACGCCCAACCATCTTCGAGTTATGGGCAAGGGAACTTGGCACAAGCACACCCAACCATATTTGAGTTATGGGCAAGCTCTGGCATGAGCATGGCCATCTCATTCCTTATGGAAGATGGCACAATTTTCGTAGGGTGGACTAGGACCACACAAGGGTGGACATGGATGAGAAAAGGAAGAGGACTTAGAGCTAATCTTTACACATGGGTCATCTCTATTTGAAATGTGGAGATTTGTGGTGGGGTCATATTGCATCACCACCCTATTTGGTGTAGAGTAAGGACTTAGAGCTAATCTTTACACATGGGTCATCTTTATTTGAAATGTGGAGATTTGTGGTGGGGTCATATTGCATCACCACCCTATTTGGTGTAGAGTAAGTGCATGTAGGGTCAGTTAGGGTGAAATATATAGGGTCACAACCCTATGCCTACCCTACTTCCCATGTAACATGTGTGTGTGTGTGTGTGTGTGTGTGTGTGTCTGTGATCGTTTTGATGTTTGAAGGGACAATTTGGGCGTGAATTGTTTAGTCTTTTCCCCTAACATATATTACAGGGATAAAGATAAGGAGAAAGGATTGTATCAAGGAAAAGTGAACCATCTTACTTGTGAGATAGAGGAGGGTCAAAGCAAAGAGACAAGGACATTTCTATTGGGTTTTAGGGTGCAACAATGAGGGAATAACAGTGCAAGAATAGAGATTGTAGGTCTAAAGCAAGGCTAAAACAAAGTTTGGGTGGTTTTATGACACAAGTTGTAAAATTTTGTGGAAATACCCAAGTCACCTATTTGGGGTCATTTTTGGCTCTTTTTTTCATGCGAATTGGAGGATAGGGTTCTAACGGGGTCACCTAAATCATCCTAAGGGTGTTAAATACGATTATGTGGTTATATTTCAAGTTTGGCTTTGGAAGTCATAGCCATGGTTTTAGATGTAAGACTTTGGCCCTTTATGTATACACACACACACACACACACACATGGATTGTTACATGTTTATTCCACACACATTGATAACTAAATATGAAGCCATTTGATAACTAAATATGAAGCCATCAAACCATGAGAGTGTAGTCCACATGTAGAACTCCCAATTTGGTCATTCTATTGGCAAGCAAACATACAAGTGCCTAATTTTGTCATTCTATTGTTGAGGCCTCATGCTAAAGGGTCACAAGGTGCCTTGAATCATGAGAATTTTGTAAGGGCATGACAATTATACTCTACTTTCAAGGGATAAAAATGTATCAACACTTGGTTAACCAACACATACATTCTCTCAGGGTTTTCATGTAAATTTATTTTCAACATATAAAGGAAGATTCATTTACTCCATTAATTCTTCTATTATTTTCTGCCAAATTATTAATTTTATTGCTCTTTAATAAAATTCTAAATCCACTTAAAGATTTATGCCGGTAATCTTTAATATTTTCTAGTATGTTATTTTTAAAATTTATCATAATAATTTTAACTCAATTAAAAAATAATAAAAAATAGTTTCGAATAATGTTCATAACCATTAATCCACTTTTAATCCACTTTTTAAGTGCCATTAATCCACTCTTTGCGAATCTAAATTGTGATTATTGTGGTATGAAAATGTTAAATCTAATTTAATATAGAAGATTCAGACCACATTATAATTGATATACTCTCATCAAGTTCATAGAGTGCCAAAATATAGTTAAAATAAAACATAACATTGTAAATATATCATAACATTGTTCAATGTTAAGATACTAGTTGGCAATGTTTTATAAAAGATATGTTTTCTTCTAGAAGAACCAAAACATTGGTACGACTTAATATGAATGGCATCGAATGAAAAGCATGTAAAGAAAAGGAAGAGAAACTATCTTTAATTAAATATTCCGACATATAAAGACAGAAGCATATAAAAATATAGAGATATGGATGATTTACCCATCTTTTTTTCTACAACATCATTCCTAAACAGTCCCGTTCAACCTACTAATTTCAAACGAGCAAAAGGGTGAATAAACAGACATCATATTTTACACAATCGTGTTCATCATACTAATTTCACACCAGCAAAGAGTGAATAAACAGCAGTTCAGAACGATGTTTACAACCCTACACCAACAGAGATTACATTATTTTCTTCTATCCAAACCTTCGCCAGTGCTTCGTGCCGCAGCTTGAGACTGCATATTAAATACATAATTTTAAAGGCGTCACCTCAGGAAGAGAAAAGAACTTGGAATGGCGCGATCATTTAATACGTTTGCTTTTGCTAAGTGACATCGTTGACCAGAGGACGTTTACTCTAAACCATTTCACGAAGTTACACTTCCTCTTTAGCATTACTCGAGGAATTGTTCTATTGCCACAGGATAAAACGTCTCTCAACTTTAAATTACAAGCACAGAACGTAGGCAGAACAGATAGGATACGATTATAACTCGAGAATCAGAACTCTCATTTGACACAAAAATGCCTAAAAAACCTGACACCCCTGGATTATGGTTAGGGTTTTAAAATCTCATAATAAAGCCTTCGCCTCGAGGGTTTGGAAAGATTGATGCATATCATATAATTAGTCATCCGTGCCCACACGTTAAAGTCAGCTTCACCAGGAACCTCTTTAAGCATTGCCACAGGATAAAACGTCTCTCAATTTTAAATTACAAGCACAGAACGTAGGTAGAACAGATAGGATACGACTTACAAGTCGAGAATCAGAACTCTCATTTGACACAAAAATACCTAAAAACCCTGACACCGCCGGATTATGGTTAGGGTTTTAAAATCTCGTAATAAAATCTTCGCCTTGAGGGTTTGAAAAGATTGATGCATATCATATAATTAGTCATCCATGCCCACACATTAAAGTCAGCTTCACCAGGAACCTCTTTAAGCATTGCCCCAGGATAAAACGTCTCTCAACTTTAAATTACAAGCACAGAACTTAGGTAGAACAGATAGTATACGACTCTCATTTGACACAAAAATACCTAAAATCTGACACCCCGGATTATTGTTAGGGTTTTAAAATCTCATAATAAAACCTTAGCATCGAAGGTTTGAAAAGATTGATGCATATCATATAATTAGTCATCCACGCCCACACATTAAAGTCAAACTTCACCAGAAAACTCTTTAAGTTTAGGAAGTTGACCTCCATCACAACTACACCTATCATTATCCTTGCGAGGGATTCATTCTTTTTGACAACCATAAGCCTGGAACAATAATGAACAGACTTCAATTCTTTAAAGGATTCTGAAAACTAGAACGAACTGATCGATGACAGCTACCCTGTCTATAGTAAAGTGGCATAACAAAAGCTAAAGGAAGGCTTGTAGTAGTGTGTAGGCAGATTACACTTTAATCATTCATTTTGCTCCTGGAACATTACATAACGAGTAGCCTCTCAACAGAGAACCTGAAAGAAAAAGCATTCCATTTCATGTCTTCAGAAGAGAATCTCCACATGCTTTTTCTTTTAATAAATAAAGATAACAAGATTTAGACCAACAATGAGGACAAGGAGCTCCAAAGATATACCCTCACAAAAGGTCCTACACAACGATAAAAACCCTGAACAAAAAATCTACAAGGGCAAATAACCTAAAAGCCTCCCTAAGGCATAGTCCCACAATATAGATGCAAGGGATTCCAACGCAAAATGCCACCAAAAGTGGAGACCAAAACATCATTAAGCTCCATCATACAGTTTCTTACTGAGTGTCTACTTGCCAATAGAGGCTCTATGTGCGAAGTACTCATTGTATTATTTTATATATAAATAAAAAGTTACAACATAAATATAAATATAGGAATACCATAACAATCTTTAAAGTAAAATACAAAATCATAAACTACAATACAAAAATCAAGTTTCTGCATGGAACCAAATTTGTTTATTCACTACAATCTTATTTATAAAGAAAGAATGATATAGTTGGTGGTCTCATTGACAAATATAGGTTCTTCACTGTAAATAATAACACTTTAGGTTATTTCCTTCACTTGAATTGGTTTAGTCTACCCATGCATGCAATAGTAAACCCTAGGCCAACACTTTAGGTTATTTCCTTCACTTGAATTGGTTTAGTCTACCCATGCACGCAATAGTAAACCCCAGGCCAGTGCTGGTAAGGCATGCATGAACTCATAAATAAGAAACTTTTCTGATACAAAATAATCAGTACCAACTAAAGAGAAAAGCAGTGCGCAAATGTCATTAAAAACTGTCTTAGATAAATCATTAGTGATTTAGAAAAGTACTTAACAATTCCTACAAAAACGCTTGTTGCCATCGGCTAATTTCTCAGAAAAATTTAGAACTTCCAAGTCCGGAAGGTCGTAGAACTGCTAAAGCTATGAAACCGTTACATGCGACAAAAGGACCAAAACAGCCACCAATGTAGTGAAACAAAGACCGTCGAATGTGATACTAGTCGGAGCAGTGGAAGTTACGTTGCTGCTGCTGTTTCCGCTGCCCCTACCTCCTTGAAACGGGGACGGGGACGGAGAATAGCCACCGTGGGCATTGCGGGGAGATAACACGACAACAATAAGTTTCTGCCCCTTCTCACAGTGGCCCGTAGCGCCGCTGATGAAGAAAAAGGGACCAGAACGTCGAAACTTGATGACAGTATTCCCGTCGTCGAAAGATGCAATGGGATTCGAAGTGTTGCAGGTATTATAGGCTTCCTCGGTCACCAGAAGCACTGAATCCTCATTTTTCTTGTATTTAAAATCTGACCAAAGCAAAATGTCACTATCAAAATAAAATGAAATAACAAAACACAGAAATTTGCATGCGAAGGGTTTCACCCATGAGTCAGTAGATAAGATATATAAGATATACAAGATATACAATCAATGAAAGCAAGTCTCATTATCAATTCGGATCTCTGGAGTATTAAAGTAAGTCAATCACCAATTTGGGCTTCTGAAATTTTGGTGTTTGAAATAGATTTACAAGTAAAAATACCGTGTTGGGCATGAAATTAAAAAAACTTACAGAGACTATCGTTCACTTGAAACCTGTTGCGTTCGGCCCATTGATTGTAGGTCTCGGTCTCCGTTCCAGTGGGCACGAGCCAACCCCTAGGACCTCCAACTCTGAACTGTAAGGATGCTAAGCTCAGCTGCAGACACAGAGCAAGACAGAATACTGCAATGCAGAGTATGGTTTTTCGACCAGAAACCATTTTGAACTGCACAGTCATGCGAAAACAGTAAAAGCTCGTAGGGTTATGTAACGATATTATATTTCAATGCCAGAAAATAGAGACGGGTCTGTAAGAAGTTGGAGCACACTCGATCTAAAAGGCTAAAAATCTTGGTGTGGTTAAGTCGGTCAAGGAGATTAAATGGTTGCACTGAGTTTATTTCGGGTAGTTTCCAGCACGTCCGATTTGTTTTCGAGATATGCGCCTGTAATTACAATGAGGTCGTGGTATTAATCAGGGTTTGTTCGGTTTTAATTAATGCAAAATGGACAGACACAGATGTCAAGCATCACCTCTACAGCCTGGGAATTTTTCACCGTTCATTGGGCCCGTCCAATTGTTTGTTTTAATTTAAAAACACGCTGGATTGCGATGATGGATTAAAATGGAACGTAGTAGTGTTTATCTGTTTATTTAAAAATGTAATAATTTATAAAAATGTTAATATTTTTTCAATTTTTTTTTTCCTCGGTTGCATTTTCGATTTTTTTTTTGGTTTTTGCTAAGCGAGGGTGTTTTTGGTTTTTAAAGCAAGGTTTAACTTTTCTGAATTTTAGCCATATCTTAAGCATTTTTTTGGGATTGGGATTTGTTGAAATATCATAATTATATAATTGTATGATTACAAATTTATTTATTTATTTAAAAATATATTTTGAATAATGAAAAATTATATTTTAATGTTAATTTTTTTTTAATTTCTCTTATATTTTAAGTATATTTTTCATGTTCAAAGGATTTTTATTCTATGGACATTTCTTCGTTAATTTTGTTGAAATTTTAGAGATTTATTGAAATTCCAAGATTAAGATAAATAAGCTACTTTAAAATTTGTAGAGATTTGTTGAAATCTCAAAGCTTCGCAAGTATTTATGGAAATTGTATTTTAAATAACTAAAAATAACATTTTTTCTAAAATAATAATTTTTCATAACTATTTTCTAATAAAAAAATGAAAATTTAGAACAATTAAATCACCACTTTTTAATCTTATTCTCCTTATAGAAGCAGGTCTTTCCCCTATTGAGAGCATAGCTATGTTTAGGTTTCTGTTGTACAAGCACAAAATCAGTAACATAGACGATCATAGACTTCCTAAGCTAGCTTTATATTCTAGCCAAAACCACCTAAGGGTCAATCGAGGGTGGCATAAAGACACAAGGGCCTGGTTAAACTATTGGGAGATCAACGAAAATGATGCTTTGCAAAACATAAATAACATTAAAGATATTGTTACTTCTAAGTTCAAAGAAAAAATGTGGTGTGATAAAGACTTAGCGGCTAAAAGAAAATTAAGTTATTATAAGAAAGTCATCAACCCCACCCTAGAAGATCAAAAGTATCTCTCTATTTTAACTAGCTCAAAGAAGAAAATTAATATAGCAAAGATTAGAACGAATTCTCATGAAAATTAAGTTATTATAAGAAAGTCATCAACCCCACCCTAGAAGATCAAAAGTATCTCTCTATTTTAACTAGCTCAAAGAAGAAAATTAATATAGCAAAGATTAGAACGAATTCTCATGAGCTCCATAGTGAAACAGGTCGTTGGGCAGTTCCTAAAACGCCATGGACGGAAAGGATTTGCCATATATGTGAGAATAGGAACATCGAGGATGAAAACCACTTCCTCTTAGAGTGCCCCGCGTATAACCACATTAGATCTTAGTTCACAATCTTTGTTACAATACTGACCTTCCTAGCCTTTTACAATGTCAAAATTATAGTGAGCTCGGGAGGCTTCTCTCCAAGCTTTTTGAGCATAGGAATAAAATCTTAAATCAAAATAGATAATTTGTTTCTCAGTTCACAATCTTTGTTACAATACTGACCTTCCTAGCCTTTTACAATGTCAAAATTATAGTGAGCTCGGGAGGCTTCTCTCCAAGCTTTTTGAGCATAGGAATAAAATCTTAAATCAAAATAGATAATTTGTTTCTTTAGGTCCGATAGACCATTATTTGGTCTCAGTGGAGGTTAGTCGTCATCATCATCATCATCATCATCAATAAAAAATAATTTGTAATTAAAATAATATCTAATTGCACTTAGAAGAGCTCTTTAGCCACGTATGGAAGAGATTTTTGCGTACACAAGTGATCTCTAGCCTAGTATGGAAGAGACGTTGTAATTTCCTTTTTTAGAAACATTATAGGCGGAGAGTTACTCTCAAACCCAGCATGAAAAAAATATTGTAATGTCTTATTGTAAGTATTTTTAGTTGAACAAATTATATAAAAATAAAAATGAGGTTAGAAATTTGTATACAGTCTTATTTGGGTAAGAAATAGTTAAAAGGATTTAAAGTCGGCATTCTTGTTGTTTCAAATGTCTATATTTTTGTTTTTTTGGGTGATTTTCTATAATTGCATCATGAACGTTCTTTGATAAAAGAGAGGTCGTTCTTTGATAAAAGAGAGGTTTGTATTATCCATGGGTTTGTTTAGAATTGTCATTAGTAATCATATTTTTAAGAACATGATTCTAAAACTAGAAATCATTGGGCGAAGAAGCTTCTCTCATATATATTGAGAACTAGTTCTCATAAAAATATTGGGTTTCATCAATATTTGCATAATGAACACCATATTGTTGATGGGTTTATTCTTGAGTAAAAAAAATTAAAAAGATGTCATACTAATTTCGCGGAATGTGCATCATGTTATGCTGGGTTTTATTTTATATTTTTTTAATAAAATATATTATATTTTATATTTAGATTTAAGTATTTCTGTAGATGTATTAATGATATAAAAGTGGGTATAATTTGGTGAAAGAATCCACAATAATGTATAAGCACACTTTATATAAAATACATTTAGAAGAGAGATTCATATTATCCAGTCAACCACAACACTTCAAAATTAGAAATTAACAAGTTTATTGTTGAGGAAAAATAAATTAAAAGGTTGTCATGATATTTTGTAGAATTAATACCACGCAGTGTAAATATTTTTATATTTGATATAATGAATTGAGTAGAGTATTATTCATATATACATATTAATCAAGAAGATTAGTTAAAGACTATATATTAAAAGGATTAACTAATGTTATATCTAAGACTTTTGTGATTCATATTGTGGATAAATGTCTTTAGGATTAATCACATCATTAGAATTTGGTTGACTTTTCGAACCAACTAATGTGATGCATCCTCATGAAAAGGTGAGAAAATGGGTCAATCTTCAAGCATAAATAGTGTGGATGCATCATTGCTAATAGTTAGTTGTTGGAACCAACTAATGTGGTTCAATATTCAAGAATAAATAGTATGGATGCATCATTGCCAAGAGTTAGTTGTTGGAACCAACTAATGTGGTTCATCCTCACGACGAGGTGAGGAAATCAATCAATCTTCAAGAATAAATAGTAGGATGCATCATTGCCCAAAGTTAGTCGTTGGAAACTAGCCGTTCGAAACTAGCCATTGGTGATTAGTTAATCACGAAAAATCTAAAACTTCAAGAATAAATAATCGAATGCATCATTGCCCAGATTTAGTCGTTGGATACGAGCAGTTGGAAACTAGCCTTTGGTGATTAGTTAATCACGAAAAATCTAATAGACAATAAGGAATTATTTATTAAAATATTAAAATTTTAGCGTTTTAGATTTTTCATGATTAGCTAATCACCAACTAGCTATTCGTGCGAAAAATCTAAAACGACACTAAGAAATTATTTATTAAAATATTAAAATTTTACCGTTTTAGATTTTTCTTGATTAGCTAATCACCAACGGCTAGTTTCCAAGGTATGATGAATCCATACTATTTATTCTTGAAGATTTTTCATGATTAACTAATCACCAACTAGCTATTGGTGCGAAAAATTAAAACGACACTAAGAAATTATTTATTAAAATATTAAAATTTTACCGTTTTAGATTTTTCTTGATTAGCTAATCACCAACGGCTAGTTTCCAAGGTATGATGAATCCATACTATTTATTCTTGAATATTGACTGATTTTCTCAAAGAAGAAAATTAATATAGCCAAGATTAGAACGAACTCTCATGAGCTCCATAGTGAAACCGGTCCCTGGGCAATTTCCATAGTGAAACCGGTAGTTGGGAAATTTTTAAAACACCATGGATGGAAAGGCTCTACCATAGAATACGAACAATGAGGATGAAAATCATTTACTCTTGGAGTGACCCACTTACAACCACATTAGATCTCAGTTTCAAAATCTTTGTTGCAATACTCACCTTCCTATCCTTTTATGTTGTCAAAATTACAATGAGCTCGGGAAGCTTCTCTCCAAGCTTTTTGAGCATAGGAATAAAATCTTAAATCAAACAAAATAATTCATTTCTTTAGGTTCGATTAACCAAAATTTGGTCTCAATGGACGTTAACCACCACCACCATCATCATCAAATAATTAAACATCAATAAATAGTTCAAAAGAAATAATCATGAATTAATCATGGATCAATTTTTTGTCTAACAAAAAAATTAAAGAAATATTTAAAATTAAATTAAAATAGAAAATAAAATAAAATATTGTTGTAATAAGTTTTGAAATGGTAAAATGAAATTTTAATATCTGAAAAAGAGTGTAAGAAAGGAATATATAAAAAAGATTGGAAACAGATATTATTGTTAATTGGAAAAAAGATTATAATTGAAGAAAAGTAACCAATGACAAGTAAATGAAAAAATCTATATCAAATAAATGAATAATTATATAAGTCATACTAGATCCATCTTATATCTGGATCTACCAAGCCCCAAGAGGGATAAAATCTCTTGAGATGAAATCTCTTTTCTAGTGAAAAGATATTTGATCCCTCTTGGGGCTTGGTAGATCCCGAGTTAAGATGGATCTCGAGTAGTTTTATATATAGCTACATGCTAATACAAAATATATAACTGAAAAAACTTTAATCAAAATTCAGTACAAATTTATTGAAATCTCTAAATTATGATAGGTAATCTAAATTGAAATATTTTAAGAATTTATTGAAATCCCAAAATTACACTATGTAATCTACAAAGTCTAAATGCTAAAAAAAACCAAAATTATAAATTTATTTAGCCATGCAAAAAATAAAAAATAAAAATATAATTAACCTTATCTCCAAAATTATATAACCATTTTCCAAATAAAAAAATTCTAAAAACATAAAACAATTAAACCACATTTTTTAAATAAAAAAAATCAATTTTAATTTAAAAAATATTTAATTATATATATATGCTATTAGAAAATATATAATATATAACCTCATTAAAAGTAGTTCCTCTAAAGTGCTAGTGTAAAGGGTATCTTTGTCGAGAAGGTTTTGCATTGACATGCAGGAATATATTTGCAAGGTTTAGATAAGATGCAAGAAGATATTAGTAAAGTATACATACTTGGAGTGTGAAAGGATTTTACTATATCCTTTTAATATGTGTCTTCACAAGATGTCAGGACAAGGCCTCGGCAAGTAATGTCTTTTTTTTTCTTTCTATAGTCATGGGGAATTATTAACTGATCAGATTAATTTTAGAGGTCTAAGATCCAACTTATTTACTGTTATTATAAAATCAAGAATATATTTAACAAGTAACAAATCAGATATATTAAATAAAATCAATTAAATATATTAAATAAAATCAAAAGTATATTTAACAACCTACGAATCAAATTATAAATATATCAATAATTTTTTAACATAACAAAAGCCAAATTTAGCCTTGGTAAAGGAGCCCACTCCTTACACCGACCAATAAAATTATAAATATATTAATAACTCTTTTACCCAACAAAAACCAGATTTAGGCTCGGTGGAGAAGCCCACAGTACATCTATTGATTCCGAGTGGATGGAAAATTCATCGAAACTACTAAAACGGCACATAAAGTCAGAATAGGGTAAGTAATATGAAATTTGATACTCAATTGCCCGTCCCATGCAAATATATGGGAAATATGTTAAAAATATTTTTCCACAATATATTATTGGTGTTTACAATTAATAATTAATTTATTAATTTAATTTATTTCCAAATTAATAAATAAATAATATTTTTTACTAATTAAATAATATAAAATATTTAAAAAATCAGTCTAAATACATGTTTATTGTGATTTTTTTATTTATATATTTTAAATATGATTTAGAATATATAAATGAATTCAATATTGTTAGGTCTAAGACTTTTGTGATCCATAATGTAGAGAGCAGTTTTTCGGATTAATCATATAGCAAGGATTGGGTCTAAACATTGCTTGCAAGATCCAAATAGAGGAAAAGAAGTCTTCGGGAAAGATGATCAAGGTACCTCCTCATTAAACCAATTTCAGATCTGATAATAGCGAAACTTGGCTTTTATAAAAATGTGTTTATTTTAGAGTTGTTAAGCGGATGAGAAATGCAAGCAAACAATGGAACCAAAGATGCATCCCTGCACCTTTTGAGAAACGTGAAATCTCATTCCCTTTCATGAATTTAATCTTTTCAAAATTTTAAAATATATTTTAATTTTGCAAATTAAAAAAATTCACCAAAATTAATTAAAAAATATAAAAAATAAAAACACTTTTATCTATTAATTAAATTATACCAATAAATAAATAAATAAATATAATATAAAATATATATATATATATATATATATATATATATATATATATATATATATATAATAAAAAATCTATAATAAATCTTCAAACTTTTGTATATTAAATTTAAGAGTTATAATATAATAATTAAATGATTTCATAATATTTTTCTTTAAATGGTTATCACATAATACAAATATATAAATTTAAATATTATATAATATAAATTTATAATTATATATATAATTAATTTGGGAATTCAAGTAAAAATAAATAATATTAAATTATAATTATGGATATATATAAAAATATTTAACTTGAATTTATTATTTATAATTATTAAATTCATGGTATTGAGTTTTTGTGCATGGTATTAGTATGAATGATTATATAATTATAATAAGTTTATTGGTAAATAGTGTTGGTCATAGAAAAAAAATTAATAAAATATTATGAAAAAAATATTTAGGGTATATTATATATAATTATCTAAAAATATAATACTATTTTTCTGAAAACCAATACTACTTTCATAAAAACCAATAATGTAATTTTCATAATAATTATCATTATTATCAATTAATTATTACATTATAATATTTTTTTCTACTTCTAAAAGATATTGATGATGATGATGATGGTTAACCTCGACTGAGACCAAATTTTGGTCTATCGGACCTAAAGAAATGAATTATCTATTTTAATTTAAGATTTTATTCCTATGTTCAAAAAGCTTGGAGAGAAACCTCGTGAGCTCAGGATAATTTTGACAACGTAAAAGGCTAGGAAAGTTAGCATTGTAACAAAGATTTTGAAACTAAGATCTAATGAATTACTTAGTTTGATTTACGATTTTATTCCTATGCTCAGAAAGTTTGGAGAGAAGCCTGGAGAGCTCACTATAATTTTGACAACATAGAAGGCTAGTTAGTATTGCAACAAAGATTTTGAAACTGAGTTCTAATGTGGTTTTACCTGGGGCACTCTAAGAGGAAGTGATTTTCATCCTCGATGATCTTATTCTCATACAGATGGTAGAACCTTTCCATCCATGGTGTTTTAGGAAATGCCCGACTACCCGTTTCACTATGGAGAACCCCGTTTCACTATGGAGATCATGAGAGTTCGTTCTAATCTTGGCTATATTAATTTTCTTCTTTGATCTAGTTAAAAAGAGAGATACTTTTGATATTCTAGGGTGGGATTGATGACCTCCTTATAATATCTTAATTTTCTTTTAGCTGCTAAATCTTTCTCACACCATATTTTTTCTTTGAACTTAGAAGTAACAATATTTTTAATGTTATTAATGTTTTGCAATGCAACATTCTAGTCTATCTCCCAATGGTTTAACTAGTCCCTTGTCGGGCCTCGTCTCTTTATACAAACCTCGTTTCAGCCTTAGGTGGTTTTGGCTGGAATTTAAAACTAGCTTAGTAAGTCTATGGTCTTCTATGTTATTGAGTTTGTGCTTGTACGACAATGTCTAGTCATAGCTAGGCTCTCGATAGAAAATAGACCCACTTCTATAACGAAAATAAAATAAATATATTAAAAATAAACCATATTACATTCCATATTAAATATTTAATACATATTCCATTCATAAAAATTAATTAATTTATAATCTAAATATGAACACATTATCTGTTTTGGAGTTACATTTTTTATTATTAACATTGTACAATTCATATTGTGACAATGTCAACTAAAAATTATACATTAATTTTATATTTTCTAAAGTGACCATTCATATCAACATTATAACCATTCAAATCCAAATCAATAATATTATAATTAAATTCCAAAAATTATACATTAATTTTATATTTTCTAAAGTCACAATTCATATCAACATTATAACCATTTAATCCAAATCAATAATCTTATAATTAAATTCCTTTGAAGGTAAAGAACAAATTAGTCTTCCCTACGTGGCTAATCATTTCAATTTTTAAATATATGATTTTTCATATTCATTGATGTATCTAAAATCTGTTTAGATCTATCGAAAGTTAAGAGAAATTAAATTGGTTTAAATTAAAATTTTAGATTTATTTAAGGTTAAGAAAAATTAAATTGGTTTAAACATAAATTTTAGAGTAAAAAGAGATTTGATTTTTTTTTAAATTTGGTAGATCAAGAATTAAGATGGATTTACAGTGGTTATAATTATAATTATAAATATAATTGTTATTTTTTAAATTTTGTTTATCTAATTCGATCAAGTCAAAATGTTCAATTGGACACCACATTACAACATCTGTATCATACTAGCTTTAAGAGAACCTCTCAACACAATTAACTATATGAATTTCAAATATAATAAAAACCAGTCTAGATCCATCTTAACTCTAGATATCTCTTTTCACTTTAAGATAAGTTTGGATCTCAAGAGATTTGGTCTCTCTCGAACTTTGTTAGATATGGAGTTAAGTTAGATCTATGTTAGTTTAATTATTAATTATAATTATAACTATTAATTTAATATTTTATATTTATTCATATCTTTTTGTAATTTGACATGGTCAAATTCTTTTATTGATAATTATAACTATTAGTTATTTTATTTTTAATTTATTTTTTCACTTTAAAATAAGTTTGGATCTCAAGAGATTTGATCTCTCTTGACATTTGTTACATATGGACTTAAGATAATCTATGTTGGTTTAATCATCAATTCTAATTATAATTATAATTATTAATTTTATATTTTATATTTATTCATATATTTATGTAATTTGACATGGTCAAATTATTTTATTGACAAATATAATTATTAATTGTTTTTTTTTTAATTTTTAAGTTATTTATACCTATATGATAAATACTCGTGAATTAGTATTTCATTCAATAATTAATTTAATTAGTTTAGAATTTAAGCTAGTCTATTAGAATCTAAAAATATAAACCATGCAAGTACACCAAATTTTATAAATAAAAAAATTTAGTTGAATGTTCTTGTAACAACCCCTCATCGACCCATAGCCAATACTAAGGGTAGAAATAGTTTCTACTGTTATTGGCCCCAACTCCAAAGTCCTATCATCAAAACAAGGTCTTAAAATTTCTTTAGTTTTTGAACTCCTCGAAACCTAAAATAAGCATTCTCATTATGTCTTGCTTGTCAAGAAATTTCTAGCATTATAATTTTTTCCTCAATCTCACTCCCGGATCAAAATATATGGCTATTTAAATATTCGGCCTAATAACCTTGTGACATGTCACTAGTTCTTACCACATGGAACCCAAATCATCCCCACTTGGCCCTCTATCTCATGGTATGACATCACTCGAGTGGGTTCCATGTCAACACATTGTTCTGTAGCATGTCACCATGGCATAGGTGACACCACTACATGTGGCCCCAACAAACCCCCCTTTCAAGCTTGCGATCCATTGTTTCCCCATTACACTTTTTTTTAGTTCTTGTCCCTTTGTTAATGGTCATAATAAAGTCCCCGCTAAGGGCCCCAGGCCCAAGGATGATATAGGGCTAACATCTCTCGGTCTTGGTCTCTCCTCGATGAAACCCCTTGCCCCTTTTGCTTGTGATTTTTCCAAGAGCGACATGGATTTGTCCTCTCTTCTCCTACTGAATTCAATGGTGTGGTCAGCCCATTGTAGGCATACCAATCAATCTCCCATTACTATCATTAAATAACCAAGCCTCCTCTAGTTTCTCAACATTTTCCCTCCCCAAGCTCTTAAATTCGTGTTTGAATATCTCAACTAGTTATTTTCTTAAATATGATAACAATATTTTCAATAGGGGATTATCCTAAAGAGGTTGTCAAAAAACCAACCCCCTTGAAGGAACATCATCCCTAGTGTTCTAATTATCGAAGACAAACATAAAATGTGCTTGACCGAAGCATAAATAACTATGAGCTTTATAATTACAACTTAGTTACAATTATATTTTACATATATAGTTGATTTCCCAACAACTCAATTAACATGAAATTCATTAAACCAACTATTTTTCAGTGTCCCTTTATGCTTCTTGACATGCCTAGTCTAACATGATAGCTTTTCATCTTGAGTGTTTCCTACCTCCATGTCCAACACTATTGTCCATTGCACCTAGCTCTTGTTCAGCGAATGGTCTCAACCCATTGCTTCCCAAGACACACCTAATGTCCCATTCATGGAAATCAATGGACATTACTTGGTTTTGGTACCCCCACAATGGCCTTGTGTTTGAATTCTTCATCTTCAATGAACTTTTTAGCACTCTAATATCTTCATGTTGCTGCTATTTGACTCAACATAGCTACGTGTACTCTATAGCTTATAGTTTAAGCTCAAAGCATTTGAATTTCTTCTCAAACCCCAAGGAGCAACATTCAATGTAGCTCCAAATTAGCCACTTAGTGTGGCTATTAAACAAAATGCCATGAATGGATTTACTAGCTATGAGTATTTTCTCAGCCCCAAGGCATATCACTCAATATCGCTACTCTAGTCCACACAATGTTTAGTTAGCTTCGGCTTCAAATTCAACCCTTTGGGTGGTCTCTTAGCCATTCATGTACATATAATTAACAAGTACCACTTCTCAGGTGTTCTCAACATATCCATTAGAGGAAATGTTACCCTAAAAGTTCCCATGAATTTTTCACCTAATTTCCATGTCATAGTATGTAAACCAATCAAAATCCTTTAAATTTAAAAATAGTTACACGTAAGTCTTTTGGAGGGAAAACATGAAAAACTATTTTTTTCAATTGTATTTTTTGCTTATCTCCTTAAAACTTTACTCAAATTTCAAGTGTAGACGCTCGTTGGATGCAAAATTAGTGTTTCCATCCAACGAGTATGCATTATGCATACTTTTGAGAAGACCCACATTAATAAAAATTGAAGATACATTAAAAACGTGTGTTGAATACACTTTTTTAATGTATATTCAATTTTGATCAATGTGAGTCTTCTCAAAAGTATGCATAATGGGTATCCATTGGACGTGAAATTTAATTATGTTTTCAATGATTGTCTACAATTGAAATTTGGGTAAACCTATGAGGAGATAAGACAAAATTACATACTCTTATTTTATTATTTTAACTATTATTTTATTATTTTTCTTTAGTAGGCCACTTTTAGGCTTAAATTTCCTCTAATTCTCATTGTTACACCACAGTGGCTTCACCATAAAATAATGTAGGGGTTCATGCAAAGCATGGAGAGTCTTAATTTAGTTTTCGAAGAGAGATATGTATAATTAGATAGGGAGTTTTGTTAGATGTGTTTTCTTTAGTAGGAATAAGATAGAACTTTCTAGAAAATTCTCAACAGTTTTCACACCTATATTCTTAGCCCTTCCCATTCGCTACATTAGCTGTTATCAGCCCACTAGCCTTGGGATGTCTCAACCTCTCAGAAGTTCTCAATTGGCATAGTCTCAAGTGGTTTTTTCATCAAGCCTAGGAAAAAAACCATGACTATGTGATTCTCATCCAATATAGTCCCATAGGGTTTCGCAGCCTAACTATCATCATTGCATCCCTACTCCAATAAACTCTCTTCTAGCATATGCATGGTGCTTAGTGGCATACATTCCCAATAATGGATCCAAGGATTCCCATTAGTATTTCATTTTCATATATATAATACAACATGGGAACATATAAGTAATAATCACATGATAATAAAATAATTAATAGAAAAATCCCCACATGCTTAGTGGGTTCCTCACACAGCATGGAAACTCATCAGATAATCGTATTATGTTATCCCAAACACACCATATATATATATATATATATATATATATATATATATATATATATATATATATATATATATATATATATATATATATATATATATATATAGATATTTGTCAAATTCTATGTGTAACCGATCATCCTTCCACAAGAATTATTCTTGACAACCACCTATCAAATAAAATGACATTTTCATTCCTTCATTTAATCATGAACATATTCAAGAACATAACACATATTCACATATGTCAATAAAATCAAGGTTAAGAGAACCTCATGTATCCATGCAAGCATTCATAATACTACGAACAACAATTCCAATTTGGTCAAGGAATTTGTTACCCAAATTCCTTTATTTTATTTTTTACGTTGTTGTCATCACCAACACTATTTGTTTATATTATTATTGTTGCAATGGTTTATTAGAATCTACATTTCTTCTTGTTGTTGTTCATATAGTCACCTTTCAACTTGCATATATTCCTCATTCATATTATTTCCATCACTTTCACAAGTGATGCTCCAACATACACTAGTAATGGCCTTTTTTCAGTGAACCTTCCCAACTCCTAGCCTTCTCATCTTTTATTTGCCTTTCTTCATGCATACGTCTTCCCTTAGGTCATAATTCCTATTGTGTTATCCTTGCCTCTTCCCATATCTCCATGGTTTTCTTCTAGCCACACCCAACCATGTTTCCCAAGGCCCCAAAGCACAATGATCAAAGGAAAAGATAGAAGGAAAGAGGGTAAAATTTGCTGCAATAATCATAAAATCATAAAAAAAGAATATCGCCATTCGTACAATAAAAATTTGAATAAAAAAGATGAAATAAAAATGCAATGGAAGAAACAAAAAGCATGTGATGCTTCCACATCAATCCAATCCCATGAGTTATGGTGTTCAATGTGTCCTTCATGACCATATTCCTAAATGTATATGTACATTATCATATGGAGCCTTTTTCGAAGGTTCTATGGCAACCTTAAGTTTCAGGGACCTCTCAATACTTTTGAAAGGGACCTTTCAATTTTTATTAGGGAGCTTGAGGGAATGTGTCATCCTCTTCCCCAACATTATGCACTAATGTTTCATTTTTTTGAGGCTCACATGAACTACTCTCCTCTTGTTGCAATTAATTCTTCTCATATGCTTCCACACATACTCAACTATTAGTTACATTAATACAAATATACTACCTCTTCCCTTTCCATTCTAATTCCAAACATGTTTCCTTGTAGCTATCCATGTATCTAAAATTCCATGTTAGTTACATGCTCCAAAAATCAATAGTACATATCAACAAAGTTGTAAGCATGTTGTCACAAGATCTAAGTAAGCATGTTATCACAAGATCTAGAAATCATCCTTTTACCAAGACTAGCAACAAAAAATAAAGTCAGTCCTTGTACCAAGGCTAGAAACAATAATTTAATTCAACCTATATGCCAAGGCCAATGACCATGACATCTACAATCTTACAGAATTAGATAGAAAGAATCTAATACATTAGCATCCATCATTTGTTATATTTCATAGCTATAAAATCATCATGTACCTGCATGTAATATAGTTTGCAATCAACCACATATATCACACATGGTGTTACAACTAGCACCCACTCCAAATCACCAAAAAATGCATTTCTCTACAATAGAGTCATAAATTCCTTTGTCCCTAGAGGTCTAGCACAATATCTTTTCCCCTGAAAACCATCCAGTTGAAGTAGCGAACCTCGAATTTCTAGTCTCATATTGAATTAAAAACCATTACAATATTTAACTAAACTTCCCATACACTATACATCATTCCATGAAGGAAGGTATTGAACATTGATGACAAGAAACCATATGAAAGACCATGATGAAAACAATCAATGTATTGAAACATCCAACCTCCAACCCCTCGAGGTTCTTAGCCTCATACAACATAAAAACTGTGGGGCTCCTACATCCTAGTTAGCATACATATAAACACCAAGCATTCGCTAGAATCAATCAATGCTACATAGATACAAGCAGCACATGGATTCCAAAAATCCCTTTATCCTATGAAATTTTGTATGCATAATTATTGCATGTAAGAAAACACCACTTATCCAATATAATTGGTATATTATAAGTAACCATACACACATCCCTATAGATAGTCATGTAATTATTGAAGAATGAAAACATTCCCATGTCACACTAATAGGTTATCCAGACCTTCAAGATGAAAGATATAAAATGAGAGCAATGTCAATGCATTTATCAAAATAAAATGCTAGAAAAACCATTGCAATAAGCATGCAATCAAAAATAATTTCTATAAGAAAACTCAAAGCTAGAGCTCTGCTTCATCTCTAGAGGTTTAAGCATTAAACCCTTTTCTGTAATGTTATTCTATAATAGATATCCATTCATTTTTCCAAAATGCCTAGTGTTGAACCTTTTCTCTAATAACACTCCATAAAAGCCCTCTCATCAACCCATATCCCATACTAAGGTTAGAAAGAGTTGCTACTCTAATTGACCCAACCTACTAAGTCGTATTATGGAAAAAGGGTCTTAAAATTTCATTATTTTTCAAGCTCCTCGAAACCTAAAATAAAAATTGTTAATGTGTTTGTCTCATCGAGAGATTTTTGGCAATATAAATTTTCCATCAATCTAAAACATGAATAAAATTCTATGGCCATTTGAATATCCAACCTAATAACCTCTTGAAACATCACAAGGTCCTACCATGTGGCACCGACATAGTCCCCACATGGTGCACATGTGGCCCTATATCTCTTTCCATGTCATCACGCGAGGTCCGTGTCAACACACTTCCCTGTAGAATACCACTGTGGCATAGGCCACATCATTTCATATGTCCCCATAAAAGACCCTTTCCAGGCTTTTGATTCATCATTTACCCATTATAATTTGTTTTGGTTCTCGACCTTTTGTTAATGGTCATACTATGCTACCCACAGAGAGCTCGAGGCCCTAAGATGACATAGGGTTGATTTCTCTCAGTCTCGACCTTTTCTCAATGAACCACCTTTCCACTTTTTCTTAAGAATTTGTCCAAGAAAGGCATGGGTTTGTGCTCTCTTATCTAGTTGAATTCAATGGTACCTTTCCACTTAGCTCAAAATTCCCCCCTAATGGAGTTCTCTTCTTGAGTGGATGTTTCCAATTTGTCTCCTCTCTGCTTCTCTAATTATAGTTTCTCCAAAACTTTCTAAGGCTACTTCTGAGGCTCCATTTTGAGACGTAAATTATGCTCCTTCTCAACCACAAAGTCTATAACCTTTGTATTTCTCCTAAAGGCTTTGCATGCATATTCGACCTCAAGGGCATACAAGTTCTTGGATTGCACCCCTATCTTCTCCATCTGTCCTCTGGTCATGTGTCTAAGGAAAACATTTTCATTGCTCAATATTACACTGTAGCCATGATCTTACAATACCATGATGGAAACAATATTATTCTTTAGAACCGAGAAAAACATCAAATCCTTTAGTCTAAGAGGAGATCCAAAATCCCTCTAAAAAGTAATTGTACCGATACTGGTCATGTTGTACCTACCATCATCTCCAAACTCAATGTTTTGCTTGAGGTCTTTCTCCTCCAATTCACTGAAGAGATATTAATTCCCTATCATATGGAATGAGGCACCATTGTCAAGATACCGCATGCTTCCCATTATTGTTCTTACCATGCATGCAATGAGAGTAAAATCAAGCTCAAATTGTGAAGCTAGAGCTTCACCTACTACTGCTACTGCAAACACCTTCTTGCTTGCCATGTTCTGTGGACATTTTGTGGCATAGTGCCCGAATTGATGAAAATGAAAGCACTTAATGTTAGACAAGTCTTTATTCTTTCCCTCTTCACTTTTGACTTCTTTCCCTTGGCTTTCTTTCCTTTGATAAATAATTCAAGGTACTCTTCCTTTCCTTTGGATGAGGTCTCATCTGAGTTATCCCGAATTATTTCTTCCTACACTAGATTAGACCATAACCACTCCCAAATCAATAGAGTGTCCCTACCAGTCATGAAATCCTGATAATTGTGCTAGCTCTTGGGAAGACCCAAGAGAGCTAGAGCTGCCAAATCTTCTTTAGGTAAATTCACACTGAACCCACCAAGTTCATCACAACACTTTTTAAAATTGCTCAAGTACTGCAGAATTGTGTCATTCTTTTGTATCTTGATGCTACGAAGCTTGTCCTTTAGCGCCAACATCCTATGGTCATTGTTGTTCTCAAACATGTTGGTCAATGTTTTCCACATCGTGAATGGATTTTATTTCTCGTTGATATTTGAGATAATATGATCTCGAACTCCCTTCAATATGATCCTCCTCGCTTTAGCCACATCCTTCTTCCACTGAGTGAGATCCTTGGAATCAACTATTGGGGGTTTAACTACATCTCTCTTGATGTAATCTAGTAGCTTGTTATCATCTAATACCACTACCATATGGATCTTCCATGTCACAAAATTTGTGTTTTCTTCCAGAGCATACTCGAGCCTAGGTCTCGTGGAAGTCATCTTCTTTTTCCTCGAGAAAACCTGCAACACTAATCTTGTAATTCGAACCTCCTAAAATAAGTTCAAATTATCTTCTCTACTATGTCCTAGCTCTGATACCATGTAGAAATTCCTTGTAGATTTAAACTACTTATGTACTCGACTTTATTAATAAAATTAATTAAATACTTTTATGATAACACTATTACATTATTAATAACAATACAATCAATCCTTTCAAAACTCTAATTAATAATTCTGGTTCCCTTAGATTTCTTGATTTTAAAGCCTTAACATTGGTGGTTAGAATAATACTTTTAACAAAGAAAAATTTTAGTATTGAATTTCCCCCAACTAATCTGAAGGTTCTAGTATACATAATATAATTAAGATTCTATTTAATTTATATTAATTAATATAGAATTTTATCATATAGATAATTCCCCCTTCAGTAAACTATTAATTAGTTTTAAATATTTAAAATATTCTTTCTAACCACTAAAATTTCTCTAATATTTATATTTTAATAACTTTTATAAATAACTATTAATTTAAAATTAATTTATTTTATAAATTAATTTATGTTAATATATATTTAGAATTATAAGAATATAACTAACTAGGTATATTTATATTTAACAACTTTTATAACTAACGATTATTTACTCTAATATTTATAACTAACTATTAATTTAAATTAATTTATTTTATAATTTATTTATTTTAATATATATTTATATTTATAAGTTTATAGAATAGTCCCTTTAACTTTTATTTTAATAAGAATAAAACTATCATTTAATAATTAATTGAATTAACTTAATTAATTAAATAAAGGTCATGCCCCTATTCCAGTCCAACTAACCGTTTCCGGTCAAATATAGTCGTTAGTCAATATAGCCATTACCTGGTCATGAAATATAGCCATTGGATGTTCTGCTCTGACTATTTAATATGCAAAGCTAGATCTGATTCTTCAACTTGTCCTGATGATGAACCACATTGGTTGGTTCAAAACGCGTCGACAAATGCTCTATCATGTGATTTACACCGAAATACTTGTCTCATAATAGTTGATATGGATCACAGAAGCCTAAATTCAACAAAACAAAAGATTTGAATCTACTCTACTCATCAACAAAAACAATTAATCGATCAAGAAATCACAACATAAACTGAGACAATATTCAATAACGTATTCTCAGAGATTTATCTAAGGGGAAAGATGTTGCTCAAAGCCCCTTCCTATATGTATTTCAATAGTGAGAAAATAGAGAAGAAATACAATGCTTGTTCAAGCCCGAACAAGATTTGCATAAGTATAACCTATCTCACTGCTTCACAAGTCACCTCTCATCAATACTTAACCAATCATGTTTCCTACCAATCTCTTATTTCCTTGTATTGTTTCCTTGGGAATTATCCCCCTATTAATTAGGGAAATTCCCAATTAGAATGTTGTAATCCACGTAGGCCCTTCTCTCACTGCATGCACCACCTATACAACTTGGATAATTATACAAATGATAGTACAATTCCCTTAAACACTAATCTCAATGGGGTAACTTGAATTTCATGCATGCATGAATGGATTGTTTATCAGTTAATCGATTGAACAATGAAGCTACATCCCACTGCTAGACCACCTACTAGTTCCTCCAAAAGTTGGAACTAGTTTAACTGAATTTAACTTAGTTTAACTAAATTAAATTATTACAATTAAAATTAAACTCAATCTACGCTCCTAAAATCTAGGAACCACTCTACATGAATCAAGTTTGGCCCTCAAATTGAATTAACTAAGACAAATAATTGAAACTAACTTAGTTAACTCATTATTGATGTCTTTTGATGTGGAATTACAATTTTCTCCTAACTCAATTCAAGGGAAAATTAAATCAGGATTTTTTTTGTTGCCATTTTCAACAAAAATGACCAATTTTAAGTGACCGAAGTAAAAATGAATAACATAAATGACTACTTTAATATTGAGTTAAAATATACAGCTATCTAATAAGTAATACAACTAAAAATGACATATGTGAATGACTACTTTAGTCTAGGAACAAGCATACTACTACCTAACAAGTACTTCAATAATACAAATCAATCATTTATGTTAATGATTTTAATTGTATCACTTCAACAATCTAAACTTACATTTCATAGGGGATTCAAATTTTTTTATATATTGGTTGGAAGGTTATACTTCCTTAAACACTCCTTTACTGGATCAGTGGATGATTAGAGTTATGGAGTTGATTACAATCTTTAAGATTAGATCCTTTGATCACATTCACATAGAATTATATTCAAAGGATGATAGATTATCAAAAGTGAGGGTGGCCTTAAATTTGGTTCAAATACATTATGAAAAATACATGCAAGGAGAAGTGTTGGTTAATTATTGAAGGCACACTTTCTTTAATTAAAGACTTAACTTTTCATGCATATCTACATTTTTTATTATCGAGGTCATCCATTGAACTTAGGATACTAGTTTTTTACTTAGATATCAACTTTTTTATGAAGTCACAATTTTCCCAAGATTCATTACTTAATCTTTCAATTTATTGATAATAACATTCTTCTCTGTAATACTAGTATATGGGGCCCCTTGGTCAATGTGGTTGGCATGTAGGGCTTAGTTAAAACAGCACCAACATTCTGAGTCATTTCAATTGGTTTTATTTTATTTCACACCAATAAGTACACCATTGTCTCCTCTCACACCTTTGATTTGGTGCCCAACTAGAGTTGAAAACCCCACATAATGAGACCATCTCCAGTAATATAAGAGAAGGAGGAATGATGAGGCTCAAAGTTTTGGGCACCCAAATTTTGTGTGTCGTTGCTACCAGATGCTTCAAACCTCTTTGGGTTCCCTTTAGTTCCATGTATATTTCCCATTTTCTATTATTTTTTAAACAAATTATACATCGACAGGTTGAAATTTGATATCCTTTTATAAAACCCCTTATGGAAACAATGGGGGACTTTTTTGTGATTGACCTCATTAATGGATTAAAAAATGAAGATAAAATTTAGCCTATAAATTTAATTGTATTTGTTTTCATTTTGTTTGCTTTTTCAACATTTATAGCCACTAGTATTCCCAGGTTGTGCCCAAGGAGAGTTGAAAACCCCACACACTAAGACCATCTCCAGCAACAAAAGAAGAAGAAAATGTCGAGGCTCAATGTTTAGGACACCCAATTTCTACATGATGTTAATACTAGACACTTCCAACCTCTTCTCATTCCCATTAGTTCTAGGTATCTTTCCCATTTATTTTATATTTCAACACACTACAAGATGAGAGGTTGAAATTTGATATCATTTTATAAATCCCCTTATGAAAATAGTGGGGAATTTATGCTAGATAGACTTCTCCCTCCTCGATAATTTTTGAAGAGTGTGTTTCTCCACTTGTTGATGGCTTATTCCAAGGATACAATGCTACAATTCTTGGATATGGTTAAGTGCGGATTTAAACTCCAATACATAACTATCTTGAACAATTATGAGAGTTTTAATGGAAGATACTTAGCGCGTCCTTTCCTGCAATAATGTTATGTCTTCTTGTTGTAGATTGTTTTATGAAAGACATACATAATGGGAACAAGATATGAACTTGGTGGAAACATCGAAGGAATTATTCCTTTGGTTATGGAGGCCATCTTTAAAAATGTCAAAGAGTTGAAGGATAAGGGAGAAATCTTGTTAAAGGTGTCATTTATTGAGGTTGTTTTAATGCTTCTTATATTTGCACTTGAACTTGCTTGCTTTGTCTATCCTTGTGTTCGTAAGTCCCATCTATGCATAATTTTCGAAGTACTAACTTTTTAATAAGAGTTTCATGCGTTTGGTACTAAGAAATAAAAGTTATCCCTGTGTGGTTTACATCATATATATGCATACTTTTCCAAGTCCTAACTTTTCAATAAGAATTTCATGTGTTTGACACTAAAATGGAAGCTTCAAAAATCCTATACTAAAAGTGGAGACCATCTACTCCATCACAGTGACAAATTGGCAAGAAGTTGTTGCATCTTCAATGGAAGCTATCCTTTTGTTGTTTGATTCACATCTATGCATATTTTCCGAAGGACCTATTAACGTTAGTCTTGTCTTCCTACCACTAGTGATCAAATATGATTTTACCAAGTCTGTTAGAGGTATCAAGGTCAAATTTTATCATGTCACTAGGTTTTCAGAGTAAAATTTGGTCACTGGTTAGTCTATCTAGGAATGTCTCTATTCCCTTGAAAAATATCGCATGTCGATCGCCTACTTCACTGAGATGAGGGAATAATAATAAAGAGAATGTTTTCATGATATCATTCATCATCATTACCATTTCACTCAGTCTGATGTCTTCATTAGGTCATTAGGGTTTCAAGGTTCGTCCTCATTCCATGCATAAATCCAACATTAGATGAGTTTTGATAAACATCTCTTTGCATAAGTTTTTATGATTTTTCATAAGTTCTTCATGGTTACAATCTCAAGGTTACAAAAGAAGAAGTCTCACTATTCAAAAAGAGAAAGAGAAGCTCAGGTTTCAACTCTCCAAAGTGGCCAAGGTTAAAAGGTGAAAGTCATGTTTTGAAAAGGTATGTGGGGCCCATTTTTATTCAATAGAAGATCATATTGTGCCTATAAAAGCTCAAAAATTCCTAAACTTGTTTCATTTACATCCTAACTTCCTTTTTTCATCAATATCTCCTCTCCATTGGTGAAAAAACACGGGTTTCCTAGCTAAATTTGGAAAAACTCTCCCGGTGTTGTGCTTCTGCTAACTACGCTGCACTTCTGGAGGTGGCGTTGCGCTTTCATGATCTATGACACGCTTTGGCACTACGCTTCTGCTAACTACACTATGCTTGTGACAAAGTAGCCAGAAAACCACCCAAACTCACCCAAATTTCACATTGAGCTTACATTCCTACTTTTTCATCTTCTAAGATTGTTCTCTTTCCTACACTAAGACTCTTCACTCTTAGCTCTCACAAACCCATTACATTCATCAATGACTCAACATCCACTTCTAAAAACTACCTTAGACTCTTCTAAGACTTCCCTTTCTATACAATCCCATGGTCGGCGGACCATGGGTAGATCTCCTAAAGCCGACATGACTTACATAAAAGAAGGTCGGAAACCCTTTATGACACTTTACATCTTCTACTCCATGACCACAAAATGCAGAGACTTTACACTTTTTATATGAAAACTTGGGTTTTTTCCCCAAAGCATAGGCTTTTAACCCTGAAATTGACCCTAAGGGACCCTATCCTGCTTTGTTGCTGGTCCTGTGCTATTGTTGGTTGCGTGGGGCCTGACCCAGGTTCAGCGTTAGTTAACCAAACAAATCCCTACACTATTGGCCCTTTTAGGATCAACCCAAAGAGCACGGACCGAAGTCTCACCCAAAGTAGTAAGGGGGAATGCTGGAACCAAGTTTCCACACCCTGAGATGGTCGTGATGTCGGTTTGTACCCTCTATTCCTTCGTTCACATAGGTCACTATGTTCTAGGGCTCTATGAGACTAGCCCTTTATTCCACCCTTTAGTACCTCCTCGAAGGAGTATGATTAACCTTCAGGCAACCCTAACCTGCGGTTCAAGTACTTTTGCGTTGGGATGACAACATATTGTACAGGTGCCCAAGTTATCTTAAGTGTTTTACTTATCTTATTAAAAAATCACAATTAGCATCACGTAAACTAATATTCTTACTTATGTTCAATGAACCCATATAATCCCATATATTCGCACATCACATAAACATTGTAATTTAAACCCAAAACGCAATATAACTAGATGCATAGACAGGAAATAAAGACACATAATTTGTAGAATACTTCTCTTTATTGATATCTCCAGATTATATAGACTCTATCCACCCTGCGCACACAGCTGCAGGGGTCCATGGACTTAGCTACAAACTTCCACCATAGGCCTCTGCGTACTCAGCTACAGAGCCTCTACCTACGCCAAGACCCAAAACACTTAAACCTCGCTCTCAAGACTCCAAGCCTTGTCTTCTACTATCAACAAATTATGACTACTTAGAGCTTACTTACTTAGCTCTTTCTATATAATCCCATGGTCCATGGACCATGGATGAATCTTTACAACTGAATTTACATTTTACAAAATACGGGAAAACCACCATTTATGACTCATGACACCTTTGCGCTCCACAACCACAAAATGAAAATAATTTACTACTTTATTACAAAATTGACCCAAAAAATGGGCTT
Organism: Pinus tabuliformis; assembly: GCA_031772625.1. NCBI lineage: Eukaryota > Viridiplantae > Streptophyta > Pinopsida > Pinales > Pinaceae > Pinus > Pinus tabuliformis. The sequence goes on from CM062809.1 coordinate 1,182,540,280, forward strand.
TTAGCCCCAAAACTTTCCTTGGGGGATCCTGTTCCCAGCAGGCCCCCAACACAAACATGGTGACTCTCCCTCGAGTCACTTTGCAGGCTCGAAGATCTTAGTAAGAAGATCTCCCACCTCAACCTGTATGACCGCAACCTCAACAGTTCACTGTGCAGCCACCTACTTCGCTTCTTCAACCATCTTCTCAGTCACTACTCTTGAACTATCGGCCTAAAGCTTTTGCTGAGTTTCTTGCAGAGCTGCAAGCTTTCCTTCAATAGAGGCTATGACTGCGTAAGCCTCATCCAGCCAGGGCGTTAGTCGCGCCTTTAACACTCCCTCCTTATGCTGCACTACATCTACCTGTTCTTTTAACTCCTTGGCCTCCTATAATTTTGCCAGTCTCTGCGTGAGTGTGGTGGTTCACATTGTGCCTTCTACCTCATCATAGCACTACTAGAGTTCTCGCACTTTCGTCTCTAGCCGTTGTACATTAGGGTCCTCCTGTAGGCTCGCCAGGACCTCAAATGACTATTCAAAAATTTGTGTGCAATCTGCTACTCCACAGTTAACCATGGCTATCGCCTCTATGACAACGGTTGCACGTTGCTCCTTTACTTCTTGCAGAGTTAAGGCTAGGCCTTCAACTATAATTTTGTAATGTGTAGGCTCAACTCCAGCTGAGCCCTAGCCATTTCTGTGCAAGCGTCAAGCACCCAACAAGCTTGTAAATTCACAGCTCGACCGGTTCTTCCTCAGGAATTACCAACTCCAGGACCATTTGGCACGCCTCCTCCATGACCTAAATTATACGCTTGTTTTGGTCAGTTACCTCAGTCACAGCGGTGATGGAAGAATCTCGTTGTAGGGCCATCTGTTTGTTATTATTTTTCTACTCGCTGATCAACTGTAGAGTGCAGTGCTCATGGGCCTTCAACTCCGCGATCACTCCATCCTACAGTAGGTGGAGTGTCTCACCAAGGAGTGCTTCCAAGTTCAACCTCACTCCCTTGAGGGCGCTGACAGTGGGCCTATCGGTTTCATTCTCCATGGTCAATGCTCCATTGGGTAGAACTATCACACTGGAGACCTTTGTGCACAGCATCTTGGCAGCTTCTGAAGTGCTGATAACAAGGCTGGTGGACACCATGCCAGCCAATGATGCACAGGTCTGCAGCTCCTACAGACCTGTCTATATGGCCCCCAATTTTAGTTTTTGTTGTTTCTCAAACTGCTATAGGACCTCCAGGGTGAAATCCCACACCGTGTCTCCAATTTCGTACAAATCACCCTCCGTGAGGGTGATTGGGTCCAACGGCATCTTAGTGGCCTTGGATTTCTTCCTCGACCCTCCTTACTCTTGTTCCCTTATACACTTGATGTGGACAAACGTTGCATGTGGGTCTGCGTTGTGCTACTCTGTTTGCTCATCCATCTCTTCCTCTGTCTCGTGCGAGGCGACCTCACGCCTTTGTCAGAGACCTGCTCTATTCCACCTGTGTTCTTCTCCGTCTGCTAAGCGGCATCGCACTCTACATGGGCCTTGTCATCGACCTCCTTCTTCCTCTTTTCGACATTTGTGCCATCTTGAGATTGGCCTCCTCCTTCTTGCGCTACATGGCAGAATTGCTCACCCCCACGTCCAATTCTGATGCAGTGTTCCACTCTATGGGCCAACACTCAAGCACTGTATCAATTACATCATTCGTTGCCAAGTAAGGCAAGTCATACCATGTCCGTGGAGGGTCCTTCTGCGCCATGATTGACACATGGTGAAAATTTATCTTGAACTCTGCGTACCCCTGCAAGTTGGCAAACACAGTAGGTGATAACGACAATTTTCCATTGATGGCCATGAGGATGTTCATCTCCATCAAGATCCATAAGATATTTCTATCCTTGATGCATTGCACATCCTTGGTCACCCACAAAAAAGCGTACTTGGCTGCCTCTGGTAGGTCCAACGTGACTGTGGGGAATTTCCTATCCTCTAGCTACTCCCATGCTACCAGCACAATAGAGAGCAAGAGCCATGCATAGTGGAAAGTTTTGCTGAGCTCTTGTGCCTCCTGGAAGTTTGCAAGGAACTCACTGCAGAGATAGTGCACCCAATTGAACTGGACTCCTTCAGTGCATTGGGCTACTAGTGTGACGATAGGTGTGGGTACCTCATCTGCGTGACACTTTCTCATCACCTTTCCAGCCAAAATCTGCATGGCCACCTTAACTGTAGGGCCACTGATACTTGAGATGGCATAGCCCCATGGCTTCTTTAGAAGATTAAAGTTTTCCTTCATGTCCTCCATGAGGGCCTACTCGCCACCTTTTCAACCAAACATCATGGCCAGATTTTCTCCTCTGTAGGGCAGCCACGTGATCCAATGGACCAATATTTTGGTGATGGGTATCGGCTCCTCCAACCATAGGCAACCATCATGCACCAAGCATAGAAGTTGCTTTATGACCAATAATATAATCGGGGTATGGTTGTAGTGCGACATCCATAACAGGTTGAGCAAACCTACCTTGTCTACTCCTCTGAGCCACCTCCATGGTTCCAATGTGGTCATCCCGGTGATTGTGTCAATAATGCAGAGCATCAGTTGCTCGGTCTCCAACTACGAGAACTTCTCATGGTCAGCTAAGTCCCAGTATTATAGCTTTAACAAAGGAACCCGCCCCAAGCGCGGTCCTTCAAAGACAATCTCATCTGGAAACAGAGGGGTTTGTAAGGGAACCTTGCTCTCATCAATTTCCTTCGGAACCTTGGTCTTTACCTTTCATGGAGGGACGTACTTAGGAAACCGAGTGATAGGGTCAACACCCTAGACTTCAACTTCGTCCATGTCTATTCCCAAGTCCTCATCATCCATCACAGTGCCTTCAATTTCTTCCTCCTCTGGCTCTACATTAATGTCTTTTCCATTTTCTTTTGCAGTGGGCTTATCCTTCGATGGGTTTCTTCTGGGTGATGTGCTCACTAACATCATAGGTTGCTTGCCCTTTCTATCCTTCACACTCTCCTTGGTTGGGGTCGACTGTGGTCTTGGTGTCCATGGTGATTTGTGAACTTCCACTAATACTTCAGTAGCCTCTAGAGCAGCTTCCTCTGTATCCATAACAACTTCCGGCACAACCCCCTCGATGGTCACTACTTCGGTGTCCATAGCTTCTGTGGGTGTCGACATGATGCTATTCAACAGTTCTTGTGTTTCCTTTGGTAATTGTTCAAATGCCAAACTCGCTATCAGAGCTTCAAATAATTCACAGTCCCTGTGTGCCTAAGAGATCGAAAACTCAATTTTCAAAATGCCAAGCGTTTTTCGCTGGGTAGCCACCTGTAATTTATAGGGAATTTTGAATTCAAATCCAACCATTCCCCCCACATTCGGTTCATTAATATCGGATTGTCAGCAGATTTTCAAGGATTTGACCCATAAATTTCATCATAAATGCTAGCTTCCCACTCCATTTGGATGCATTTCTACCGTCAAATCATGAAAAGTGACTTTATCAATCACTTTCCTGCTAGCCTATGTGATTTATCTGTGGGTAGTGAAGCTCCCTTCGTGTTGTTGCGAACCCTGTGACACTTCCTTGCTTCACAAAATCCTCGTGTCGTGTAGCTCCCCAACCCAGGCAATGTAGTTTATAGTCCTACCCCTCCTTTCAGCTACTAGGAGTGCTAAGACAATGCCACCCTCATATAGACACATGGCCAAACCATCGGTGTATGGCTTCAATCGTCTGGCATTCACCTTTCCTATGAAGGGATCTCCATTCAATTTGAACAATTGAACTGCTACACCATCGGTAATTTCCTTAATGACTTAGGGCCCTAACTAGTGCATTCTGAATTTCCCTAGGAATTTATCAAACTTGTTGTCATGTAAAAAAACCAAGTCATTTACCTTAAAGGTGTGCAGCTTAATGTGTTGATAATGCCATGCTTTTTTTCTCTTCTTTTGGACTCGTTGGTGAAATCCATCTAGAAATCTCTCTTCATCAAGCTCAGCGAGTTGTGCGAGCCTCTCTTCTAGGGCTCCGCAAACCTTCATACCTATTAGTGCTACTATGTGCAGACAAGGCACAATGTATTGTCTGGGCATCACCACTTCAACACCATATACAAGCCTAAATGGTGTCTGTCTAGTCAACTTCTTGCATGTCGTATGATAGGTCCATAGTACTGCGGGTATGCATAGGTCCTAATCACTTCACTGAGTGTTGCAGACCTTCATCATCACATTCTCCAGCACCCTATTGAATGCTTTCCCCATCCCATTAGCCTATGGGTGATAAGGCGTGCTATTTTGGTGATATACCTAAAATTCCTCCATCAGCACACTGATCATCTCATTCAGAAAGTGCGTACCACGATCACTCATCAAAATCTATGGACACCGAAATCGCGTCAATACATACTCAAAGAGGAACTTCATAGCAGTCATGCCTGTGCAATCCTTCACAAGTTGTGCCTCTGCCCATCGAGTCAAATACTCAGTTGCAGTGATAATGTACCACACTCCCGTCTTCTTCCCTTGGGGCTAAATGGGTCCCACAAAATCTATCGCCCATTTCTCAAAGGGCTGTAATGTCATCTATGCATTCAGAAGTAGCTCATCTCTTCGCGTGGCTTGCCAGTCCTTTGACACACATAGCACACCTTGCAATAAGCTTTTGAATCCTGATGGAGGGTTGGCCAACACAACCCTACATGTAGAATATTCTGTGTAGTCGCTCTTCCTGCATAATGACCTCCCACAGTGCCCCCATGAGCGTCTGCAAGGATACTGCTTCTTTCAAACTCTGGTACATGTTGTCGCAATATTTCATCAGACCCCATTTTGTACAAATTCCCGGCAATGATAGAAAAGCTACCACGCGCACCACTAACTCCTTCTTATGCTTGACGGTGTAACCTTTTGGGGCAGTTCCTATCGTTAGGAGGTGTATGATGTCTTCAAAAGGACCATACACAATGCGCATTGCAAATAGTTGCACATCAGGTAATCTCTCCTCCAAATTAGTGGGCTCTTCCCCTGTTTTATGCATGATAGATGGTCTAGTCCCACATTTAGTCATCTAGGCTTCACAATAACTTCAAAATAATACTCCTGGAACAATAACAATCACTTGTATATTCTCCCCCCAATACAAGCTTATTGACCAAGTATTTCAGCACGAAATGATTCGTATACGTCTTAAAATGTCCACCCAACAAATAACATCTAAACTTCATGAGTGCATATACCATGGCTAACCCTTTGCGCTCGGTGGTGGAATAGTTCTTCTGAGCCTTTGATAATCTTCTGCTTGGGAACATTATAGGATGTTCCAATTCCCCTCTGCCAGCCTATGTCAGTACCACTCCCAGCACTATACATGAGGCGTTGAAATGTAGATGAAACTACTTCCAATCCAGGAAGACTAAAATCAACACGATGACCATCTTTTCTTTCAATACATCCAAGATTTTCTTACATTACTTGTTCCAACAGAATGTGACTTCGTTTTTCAACAACTTCTCCATAGGTGCGGTGATCTAGGCATAGCCCTCGATAAACTTCCTATAATACCCAGTATGTCTTAAGGTTGTGCATCGTTATTTCACACTCCTCGGTGCCTCCAAGTTAAGTATCACTACGATCTTCATGGGGCATACCATCAATCCCTGCCTACAAACCACATGACCCTGCAGGGTCCCAAAATGAACACAAAATAGGCATTTCTTCAAATTGAGCATGATCTGGTACCTTAGACAAGTATTTAGCATCAGGCACAAACTTGCCACATGGCGTTTCACCAGCCCAAACACAGTCCAGTCATCAAAGTATACCTCTAGAAACTTATGAATAAATTCTGTCAACGCAGCAAATCGCGAGCGCGTTCATCAATCCGAAAGGCATTATAGTGTACTCAAAAAATACCCACTTAGTTGTGAAGGTCATCTTGCTTCTATCCTCCGATGCGATTTTGATTCGATGGTACCCAGATAACCCATCAATGAAGGAGTACGCTTCTTGGCCACCTACATTATCCAACACCTCATCAATGAATGGAGTCGAGAAAGGATCATGTACACAAGTGTCATTTAACTTCCTGAGATCTACACATATCCTTAATTCATCCTTCTTCTTCTTTTCTCGTACCACCATCGAGCTTACCCAATCAGATTCTTCTACGGCCACAATCATGTTGGCCGCAAGCATCTTGTCTAACTCTAAGTGGACCTTCTCCTTATACTTCGGATTGAGATGGTAAGGTCTTTTCTTAACTGGTTTCGCATCAAGTTTTAACATGATCTTCATAACACCTAGGTCTTCCATTATTCCTTTTAGCTCTGTAAACTTGGTACGGAACAAATCCTGGTATTCGTGGAGTAATTCAGTGACCTTATCCACTGTCGTGTCATCCTAGTAATCTCCAATATTCGCGAATTTGGGCTCTGCCTCAATAGCAATATTTACATATTTTGTTTTTAGTGGCACAGTTATATTAGGATTCTCAATCTGTGGTCCCTCAACCTCTCAGTGTCCCTCTGTTTTAGGGATATTGATCTTTCATGGATCATCATATTCTTCTTCAGTAGTCTTATAACATTCCAACACATGGCTCAACTAAGTAGTCCAATTGGGTTAAATCAGGTTGACAGGATCCTGTGGTATCCTAAAGATTGTTGCTTTCACTTCTTGTAGCGCTTCGTCAATACAATCAAACCTGTCTTCAAAGTTGAATGTCATTATGAATCCTTCATGTAGAATATCCCATTCACCTATAGCATGGCTGAGCCTTGTTTCCAAGTACCATTTCATTGGGATGACATCGAAGGTTTGACAGAACTAGTGCACCCATTCTGGTTGGGGCTTTGCTCCATAATCCTGAGCCCATTTGGCCAAGTGTGCACGCGGATCATTCCTCCCACCATATTTATCTGTCATTCTTACGTTTGGCTTCCAAAGCATGTTCTCATCATCCTCCTACACTCACACCAATCATCAAAGCTACCCCTCTGTGTACCCCACCACCTTGCGGGCATAGCGCACTGTGCCCAGTCCAATGCCTAGAAGCGCTACTTTTCTAGTACCTCCCTCTCAAATGCATCCAAAAATACATCTACATCATTCAAGCCATCATAAGTGGGCATACTTCTTACTTTTGATGACACACAACAGAGCGACCGGGTCATCCTGTTACAACTTAGTGTGGTTACTTCATGTAGTCGATTCTACCAGCGCTCTAATTCTTCATCAGAGTCTGAGGTGCAGGAACTCTCATGATCCCATGTAATTCGTCCATCCGCTATTGGATTCACCCAATATTGGTCTCGTAATATGCAGTCCAAACCGTCATCACTCTCATAATCGCGAACTGGTTCAGTGTAGCGTGATCCTTCAGTATGATCTAGGGGTACTATTACGGAGAGCGGTTTCTTCTTGAATATCATCTTTTGCTTCTTTAGGTTGATCACCCTATTCATGTCAGTAACCTGTCAATGCCAAGGAGCACAGGGTAGGGGTTGTTGTCATCCACAATTTATATTACTTCAAAGTCAACCAACGCACTCGTGCCTTCAATATCTATAGTCACTCCTTGCAACAATCCCATGGGGATGATGTTATGTTGATTTTCCATCCTTAACTGAATCGGAGACCACTGCAACACGGGTCTTCCCATCCGCTCCCAAGTCTACTTTGATAAAACAATCGTATCTAACCCGAAATCCAAAATAACCTAATCCATTTCTTATTCTACTATCTGTGTAGTCAGGCTTCATCATGTCCTTGCTTTAATCTTACCAATATTTCATACCACGTGCGATTCGCCCGGACTGTTTCCAATGCATCTATTTATAAGCTCCTGTAATCCCTTCACAACCTTGCTATCATGCAACAACTTCATGAAAGTCTCTGGAAAGGTTGTAAGAATAGAGGGGTCCAATTCCTGATCAGGCTTATCCTTGCTTCCTGAGGTGGATGCCTCAGTGAAGCTCTTCTTTTCTTCCATGAATGTTTTGTGTGCATGCTCTAAGTCAAACTCAGCCTCCTTCACCAGATCTTTGCAAACCCATGCATTGTCTTTAGGCTATTTTTCCTTATCATCCCCTGTTGTAATTCCACTTCGGAGTGTTATATTCACATTCGGATCCTCTTCGCAAGGCTCAGATCTCATCATCTACAGGTTCTGAGTCAGCTGAGGTGGTAGCGCCCCTTTTTCGTGTATCCTCGTTATCAGCATAGGACAGTCATTCATTTCATGATCAAACAGAGTGAAATATTTGCACAACAGATGTGTTGGGTTATTGAAATCATGGGCATAGTGTCCTGGCCCTCCACAGTTTTAACAGACTAGCTATCTCCGACCTTTGCTAGGTCCTCAAACACCTCGGCCTCGTCTGCGCCCCTAAAAACCTATTTGCGCCATCCCAGCACTCTAGTCAGGAGGCCACATTTCTGCCTAAACCCTATAGGTAGGTGTTCTATCCATCATCAATTGATAACTTCTACAATTGCACTCATCATGTAGTACCGACCTTCAGAAGTTGCCGAATAGTTGTTGCGAGGTTTGTAAAAACCTCTGCTGTAAATGACAACTATCCGTCATATGTTTTCCTGCTACCTAACATATATCGCACCACAACATAGGCCCCACGCTTGGTCCTGGTTGGTCCTCTAGCCTCAAAGGAATTTGACCTACCCCTGTATTATAGTTCACAAAGACCAACCAATGGTCTTTGTCATGCCCTCGACCCTTACATTTCAGGCACCATACCTCTTCCCGCACCTCCGGTCAAGCTGTTCTGTCCTGCTTCAAACTTTGCATTTCAAGGAAACGATTTTGCAACTGTGCATGGATGTGCTAAACCCCCAGATTCAGATCTTGCATCAGTGTTTTGTGTAGTCTCATTGCAATCTCCAAGGCCTCTGCCTAAGTCATAATCTTATGTTGTGACAGTGCAACCCTTAGGTGTGGTAGGAGAGAAGCCACAAACCATTCATAGTTTTGTCCATATATTAAGTTCATATTAGCTTCGTGGATTTTACACTTCGATCTCTGATCTAATTCCCAAGGTGTCTCACCTAGTTTCATCAAGATTTCCTTAAATCCCACAATCAACTGTGCCTTAGGTTTAGGCCTACTGGATTCTTTATTCAACACAGTCTAGATGTTTTCCACTCCAGCGTTTGGGTTATCATTAGAGTACTTGATGTACCAAGTTAGCACACAATCCTACAGAGCACTAACCAATGTTTCTTTCTTCATTTGATCATCTGCAACAGCTTGAGCTTCCCATACAGCTTTTATGACAAACTAGAACTAGTCTGGGTCCTCATTTCCCAAGCCTTTAAACATAGGCAGCTTCACTGAATTTTCCATGCTAAACTATGGTGGAGGTTGTGGTCATATGGGTGAAGTTGCAAGTGATGGTGGTGAAGTTGGAGGTGGTGTGGGTGGAGGTGGTGGTTGCGGGAATCCCTATCTTATTAACTGAATTTCACTTCATGGAGAAGCCTGCGCTACTCTCTCTTTGTCACCCAATGGAGGTGAGGTTAATGGACTATATTCAAGACCCTTTCTTCCTTCGTTCCTATAAGTCTTTCCTCTTCGCAAGCTCTGAACATTAAGGTAGCTGCATAACCCATTTTTCACACAATAACAACTTTATCCAAGTATTCAGAGATTTCAACTACTTACCTCGTGAAAATTTAAAAAAGCGTCCCTCCAGCTCATTGTAGCTAACTAAGGTATCGAGAACAAATTCAGTCACAAATAATCCTATGATGCAGTCAAGCCAATGATAGACAGCATGGGAAATCTTGTGCTCAGAGACTTCCAGTGTTTGTACTAACTCCAGGGTCCAGACAATAGGACTGTCAAGTCTCCACCTTCCTTGACTATTTGCTAGCTTCGCCATCCACTTGTATAGCTGAACCGGAAAGGAACAGAAAAAGATTTTGTGAACTTCTATATATAGGTACTTGTCCAGCCACTTTTCCTGTGTCAGCCACAGAATTCTATTCTCCTGCACCGCGAATTCGTGGATTTTCCTGTCCAACCATTCCTTGATCTCTTTCTTAGTTGGATTCCAGTGATACGACATCACACGTCTCTTATGCAGATTCCAGGTCCCGACAACAGAACCATTTTTTGGTTGTGTGGGGCCTGACCCATGTTTAGCTTTATTTAGCCAAACAAATCCCTACACTACTAGCCATTTCGACATTAGCCCGTGGAGCATAGACTGAAGTCTCACCCGAAGCGATATGGGGGAATGTTGGAACCAAGCTTCCACACATTGAGATGGTCATGGTGTTGGTTTATACCCTCTATTTCTGCCTTTGCGTAGGTCACTAAGTTTTAGGGCTCTCTCAGTATAGCCCTTTATTCCGCCCTTCAGCACCTCCGCGAAGGAGTATGATTGACCTTCATGCAGCCCTAACCCGCAGCTCAAGTACTTTCGCGCTGCGATGAAAGCGTATTGCATAGGTTCCCAAGTTATCTTAATTATTTTATGTATCTTATTAAACAATCATAGTTGGCATCGCATAAACTAATATTCTTACTTGTGTTCAATGAACCCATATAATCCCATATATTCCCGCATCACATAAACATTGCAATTTAAACCCAAAATGCAATATAACCATATGCATAAATAAAAAATAAAGACACAAAATTTGTAGAATACTTGTCTTTATTGATATCTCTAGATTATTACAGACTCTATCTGCCCTGCGTGCACAGTTGCAGGGGTCCGCACACTCAGCTGTGGACTTCCACCCTAGGCCTTTGTGCACTCAGTTGTAGAGCCTCTACCTACACTAAGACCTAAAAAACTTAGACTTCACTCTCAAGACTCCAAGCCTTGTATTCTACTATCAACAACTTATGACTACTTAGAGCTTACTTACTTAGCTCTTTTTATACAATCCCATGGTCCGTGGACCATGGGTGGATCTTTACAACTGACTTTACACTTTACAAAATAAGGGTGGACAACTCTTTATGACTCATGACACCTTCGCCCTCTGCGACCACAAAATGCGGAGACTTTACTATTTTATTACAAACTTGACCTAAAACATGGGCTTTTAGCCCCAAAACTATCCTTGGGGGATCCTGTTCCCAACAAATGTCTTCTTGGATCTTCTACCATATTGTGTATAGGGTAAACAATTTTCCTTCAATGGTGGCAGTGAGCACATAGGCCTCATCTAGCCAAGGCCTCAATCTGGCCTTGAGTAATCCCTTTTTTCATTTCACTGCTTCTGCATGTTCCCTCAGTTCCTTTTCTTCCTACAACTTTACCAATCTCTACGTAATAACGACGGTGCGCATTGTCTCTCTTGCTTCATCGTACCCCTACTGCAATTCCATTGCCTCGGTATTTAACCTCTGTAGGTTAGGATCTTCATGCAGACTGGTAGGTACCTCCAGCAACCCCTCAAAGAGAGCAGCGTAATCCTTCATTGTGTTATCTACTGCAACAACTGCATCCTTGACAGCTGCCTCACGTTGTACTTTGACCTCTGGTGGAGTCAAAGGTTGGGCCTTCAACTCAAGCTCAAAAATATTAAGGTTTAGCTTAGACTCAACCTTGGCCAGCTCTATCTTGGCATCATGCACACCGACATCCAACTTCTGAATCTTGGCCTCCACCGATGCTTCCTCTGGGATATGCAACTCTACAACAGTTCTGCATGACTTAGCAACTACGGTCACAGTGTGCTCATTCTTCTGTTGCATATTCTTCCATGTGTCAATTTTTGAATTCTTCTTGATGAACTTCTGCACATTATTGACCTTTTGTTCCCTGATCACACTTAGTGCATTGCTCTTGAGCCAAAATTTTTGTGATCACACCTACTTGTAGGGTGTTAAGGGCTTCACTCGAAAGCATGGCCAAGTTCAACCCAATATGATTTAGCAAGCTGAACATAGCCCTGTCATCTTCCTCTTTTGTAGTCAAAGCTCCATTTGGTAGTGCGACGGACCGGAGATCCAAAGAGCTAAACATCTCCACTGCTTCATAGGTTCTTGGCACCACACTAGTCGATGCCACACTACTTTGCCCTACACCGATCTGCAGTTGGGTAGTTTGGATCCACAGCTCGCGCAGACCCGTTTAAATGGAAACCAAGGATTGTTTCTACTACTGCTCATACTGCTGCAGCAGCTCCATGGTTGCATGCCTAACCTAATCACCAATGTCATCTAAGTCACATTCTGTCAAGGTTATTGGATCGAGCAATGATTTACTGGCCTTGGACTTCTTCTGCGGCCCTTCTTTCTACTATTCCTGAGTCTGTTTTATCTGGAAGGGAGTGCTTTCCTCGTCTCCACCACCATGTTCATATTGCTTCTCATCCTCCATCTATGGTGAAGGTGACCTCTAACTTCTATTAGATTTTCGCTTGTCCTCCTCTTCCCTCTCTTCAACATGCTCCTTAGAGGTGCGCTCTACCTTAGCTCTGGCTTTTTCCTCTACTTCCTTTTTACGTCTGTCAGCCATCTACTGCATTTTCAGTGAGGCCTCTTCCTTCTTCTACTTTCCCCCAGATTTACAGGATCTAGTGGGAAAATATGAGGTCGTGCACCATTCTATTGGCCAACAATCAAGGATTGTTGCGATTGCATCATTTGTTGCAAGGTATGGGAGATCATACCATTTCTACTCTGTGATCCAAATGGATCCTAGAAAACCCTCTAAGTCCTCAAACATTCAAAACTATCACAAAAGAAGAGCCTTCAAAAAGTCAGATTACACTATCGGGAGGCAAAAACATGAAGAAACCAATGAAAACAGGCTTACGTAGGCTTAAAACAACTTTATATTGGAGCCATCAGATCTAGCCGATCAACAGTCCGGATCTGATTGGAAAATCACAATCAGCAGTGGCAAAGGGAGGCTATCAGTGGAGACCACATGGTATATGTGACTGTGATCAACGGGTTCAACGAGGACCGTTGATGAAGCGCGCAGATCGATAGCGCAAGTTGAATCATGATATCGCAATTGACGATTACAGAGTAGTGGGGCTGATATACATATGGCTTGTGACAGCCAGACCTGATAACATTATAAACAAGATCTGATATAATTTCAAGTCTGGTAAAAGGACTCTTTCAATGTAAATCATGATTTTTGTTAAATAAACAAAATACAAAGGATAAAGCGTCAATGCGATGAACCAGACCTGAAAGGGTTTCTTAATGCTACTGTATGTTATTTCAAGTCTGATATAAGAGGGATTTTCATATTTTTATGTATTTTCAAATATAAAAGGAAACCACAAAATAGGTAGAATTTTGGAAGGACCGAAGGCAGTAAGTGGTTTGGGCTAGGCTCCACCCGATCCTATACACTAGCTGCCACGTGTCTAGGCTAAGGAAAGAGAAAACCACCCTTATTGGGCGGTTAACCCCCGTAAGAAAGGGCCACCCAAAACAAACCACAGCCGTTGGATCAGATCTCCCAGATCAATGATGGAGATGCAATGTCGGTATATAGGCGGACCCGAAAGGAGTATAAGGTGGATTTATGGATATTTGAAGTCTGATAAACAGTGTTTAGCAAACATTTCCTGTGTTTGAACGTATTTCTTTATGTAAACACAGAACGGTGATTTCAAAGGATTTCAAAGGCCCGATGACCCATTCCGTTACAGAACAGATGGCCACCATCCCTAAAAGCGTTTAGAAATAATTGCTAACACTCAGAGAGGGATCTAAGCAGACAGAGGTTGAGAAGACAGAGAGCCCAAGAAGGTGAAACAAACAGACAGCGCCAATTGGCTTTAAAGCCATAGACAAAGAGCAAATAGGGACGGGCAGTGCTAAGACAGAGCAACAAAGGCAGAGAGTCAGTCAGGAGAGTCCGTACTCAAAAGATACTTGGGGGATCCAAGTAAAGCCTTATTGTTTTGTATCTTTTGTATGAAGCTCAAATTGAGCTCACCATTTTGTAAAACTTTGTTTTTGAAGACATAATAGAGAGGTCACCACTGAAGGTTGGACTAGGAGACATAGCCTAGCAGTGTTGGGTGAACTCCTTATTAAACTTGATGTGTTTATGCGTGTTTGTCTATTATGTTCTTTAGCTTCTTCATTGTCTATGTATTTCACAATCTTATCGATCCATTGCACAAAGTAACATAGGCATGAGTCTGTAATACCTTAATAATTGTCTAAGATCTCGTTATCATATCAAGTGGTATCAAAGCTTTAGGTTGCTAAGGTTAGACAAGATTGTGCTGGATTTTTGAATGCTAACTAGGTCAAAGCTCAAATTAGGAGAAGGAGAACTCGTTGAGACTAACCCAAAAATTGGAAGAGTCTATCCTAGGAGGAAAATGGTAGAAGAAATTCCCTTAGAATCAGACTCTCAGTTCATGGATAGTTTCATGACCATTAGAACCATGGTAGAAGAGATGTATTAAGAATTTAAGAAAGGTCGAGGTGAAGATACTTCAACCTCCAAACAAGATAAAGGAACAGAGGAACCTCTTCTAGATGGCCATTCAGAAGGCTAAGAGAAAGGGAAAGAGCCTCCTTTATCAACACCTCCTTCTAGCACTTTGATTAAATTAGATGTAAAATTTGATTTGCCAATATATGATGGAGAGTTAAATGCAGAAAAGCTAGATAATTATATTAGACAGATTGATGTATATTGCACGGTGCAGGACATCAATTCTGGAAGGGGAAATATTAAGCTGGATAGCCTTCTCCTTGGAGGAACTGCCCTACTTTGGTGGGAAGGCAGGACACAAACTGATTTGAAGAAGCATGGTAAAATTCTTTCTACCTGGAGTGAATGTTTTTTCTTCCATTAAAAAAAAATTATATCAACTAGCTTATATGCAGCAAGTAATGATGAGTTGGCAAACTCTTCACCAATTAAAGGGGAAAAGTGTACAAAGCAATACCCAGGAATTTAGAAAAAGAGCTTTAATTCTAGGCATTTCTCTAGACTCACTTGAAACTTTGTTGAAGTATATGGGTGGTTTTCGTAGCTATTTGAGGCACACCATTCTCATGTTTAACTTTACTAGCATATATGAGGTATCAGTTCAGGCTACACATCTGGAGGCTAGAGGCAAGAATGTGAACCTAGAGATTGGGGGATCATCAAAAGCAACTGAAAGAAAGAACAAGGAAAAGAGGAAGCAGAAATGGAAAGAGAGGAAGGAAAATGTTGTATAGAAAGAAAAAGCTTCATGCACTCACTGCAAGAAGGGTGGACATGATGATGAACACTGTTAGTCTTTGCAACCAGACCTGAAACCCAAGAAGTTCGATGGCAATAAGAAGAAGACTATTGCTGCTATTCAGAAAGATTTGGGGTCGGACTCAGGTGATGAAACAGCAGTCACAGCTGCAAGTATTAAAGTTAAAAATTTGAAAGCATCTACTAGTAATTTTGCACAATCTATTGATAATGAAGAAAATGAGAGGAAAAGGCATGAGATTTTTCATATTACAGTTATTCGCAAGCATCAAAAGATTGATACTTTATTTAATAGTGTATCACAAGTAAACTTGATTTCTGAAGCAATTGTAAAGAAGTTGGGACTACTAACCACGCCTCATAGGAAGCCATATCCATTAGGTTGGGTATGTGATAAAGAAAAGCTACAAGTGACTAGACAATGTAAACATAGGTTTGCTTTTGGGTCAACATTTGTAGATGAGGTTGAGTTAGATATAGTTCCCTTGAATATATGTGGTATTGTTTTAGGAAGTCCTTACTTGTATGATAGAAAAGCCATTTTCTATAGAACTAAAAATAAGTATCAACTCACAAAATACGGAATAGAATATATTGTAAGAGCTCATCAGCTCAAAAATAACTACACTCTCCTTAACTCAGGGTAGATGAAAATAATTGTAAATTCATGCAAGCAATTTTTCCTAATGGTTGTAAAGGAAAATAGCCCTGATAAAACCAATGTATTTGAAGGTTGTGATGCTAAACAGAAAGATGTTTTAGAAAAATTTGTTTCAGAATATGATATCCTATTTCAAGAACCTAAAGGTCTGCCACCCAAAAGGGAAATAGCACATGATATTCATTTGCAGCAAGATGCTCCAATGCTTAACATCGGAATGTACAGGTTATCCGCTTTAGAGAATGTAGAGATCAAGAAGCATGTACAGGAGCTGTTGGATAAAGGGTTCATAAGGCCAAGCACATCACCATGTGGATCTCCAATCGTGTTGGTGAGAAAGAAAGATGGTTCGTGGAGGATGTGCATTCATTACAGAGCGCTGAATAAAATAACGATCAAGAATTGTTATCCTCTTCCTCACATAGATGATCTATTAGATCAGCTAAAAGAAGTTGTTTACTTCTCCAAGTTGGACTTGCATAGTGTCTACCATCAGGTCAGAGTTGCAGAACAAGATGCATGGAAGACTGCTTTCAAAACAAAGCAAGGGTTGTATGAATGGCTAGTTACGTCTTTTGGCTTAACTAATTCTCCTGCCAGTTTCATGAGAGTTATAAATGATGTACTTGACCTTTTATTGATTATTTTGTAATTTTATATTTAGATGACATTCTTGTTTTCATTAAAACATGGTAAGAACATTTGAAGCATGTAAAGCAGACTCTAGATGTTTTGGAAAAAGAAAATCTCTATGTTAAATTATCAAAATGTGAATTTGGCAAAACATATTTGAATTATTTGGGTCATATTGTAGGGGGTGGTGAATAGAAGATAGATCCCTCTAAGGTTGAAATCATTGTGAACTAGACTAAACCCAAATCTACTACAAAAGCTAGGAGCTTCCTAGGAGCAACACAATATTCGAGAAAGTTTATTGCTAACTTTTCCTTGATTGCAACTCCCTTACATGCTTTAACAGGATTGAACAAGGTGTTTAAGTGGGGAGGGAAATAGTAGAAATCCTTAGACACCTTGAAAGAAAAGATTAGTATAGCACCAGTACTAGCATTGCCAGATCTTCAAAGACCATTTGAGATTGAAACAAATGCCAGTGACTATGCCATGGGAGAAGTTTTGACGCAACATGGTAAACCCATATGTTATCACTCTGAGACATTTAATTTTGCAGTAGTTAATTATCCCACATATGATAAAGAATTGTATGCATTAGTGCAGAGTGTGAAAAGGTGGAAACATTACCTATTGGTCAAGGAAACAATTATACATATAGATCATCAACCACTTCAATATTCTCACTCAAAAACTAAATTGCAACAATTAAGACACTATAGGTGGATGGGGTTTCTACAACAGTTTCATCTTGTCATCAGATATAAGAAAGGCATACACAATAAGGTTGCAGATATGTTATCCAGACCAATCATAAATGCATCTACTATACTTAAGCATAACTCAGTATTGCATGAAAGCTACATTGAACAATATGCTCAAGCTATAGATTTTAAAGATGTATATGCAACTTTAATTCATGGCAAACAAGTAGAAGAATTGGATTATCATGTTAAGGACAAACTCTTGTATCATTTGGGAAAGTTATGCATTCCTCAAACTGAAAGAGTTAACATAATCCGAGAAGCACATACTTCTCTAATATCAATTCATTTTGGTGTAAGTAAAATAGTTTCACAGCTACAAATATTCTGTTATTACCCAACAATGCATGAAATAGTTTCTAGATATATTAAAGGGTGTACCATGTGTGCTAAAAGAAAGCCCAACAATAGAAAACTAGGCTTGTACACTCCACTCCGAGTTTCTTCTCATCCATAGGAAAGTGTTTCCATGGACTTTGTTGGGGGATTTCCAAAGTCTAGAAAAGGTCACGACTATTTATATGTTATTGTGGACAAGTTCAGCAAAATGTGTATTTTGATACCTTGTAACAAGAAGATTATAGCCGAACAAACAACAAAGTTGTTCTTTCAACATGTATGGCTTCATTTTGGCTTACACACTTCTATTCTATTTGATCGAGATTCCCGATTTGTTGGGAAATTTTAGTCAAGTCTATGGGAGTTAATGGACACTAGACTAAAGAAGAGGACAACCTTTCATCCACAAACAGATGGCCAAATAGAGGTGGTCTACAGGACAATGATCCAGTTGCTTAGAGGCTATTTCAGCAAGCATCCCAAGATTTGGGATGAACATTTATGTTATGTGCAACATGCTTACAACTATGCTAAACACTCTTCTACACAAACATCTCCTTTTGAGACTTGTTTTAGTTTTATACCAAGGTCTCCCTTCGATTTTGTATTTAGTAAAGACATAGCAGCTGATGGGCATAATGATGTGGACAAAGTAACCAAGCTCATTAAATAGATCCAAGGAATTCACCAGGTAGTGCAGGAATAGCTAGAAAAGAGCCAAGCCAAGTACAAGGCAAGGCATGATAAGCATCGAATTGAGCATAGCTTCCAAGTTGGTGATCAAGTTTGGTTGTACATCAACAAAGACAGAATGCAAGGTGAAGGTAAGAGGCTGAAGCTAATAAGGTATGGGCCTTTCAAGATAGTTGAGAAAAATGGTGAGAATGTTTTTCACCTTGATTTGTGAACAATTATGCATATATATTTAGTCATTAATGCATAGAACTTGAGACTATATGAACCTTCATTGATTGAAGATCCTAAACAGCAATGTATGTTACCTTCTATTGATGATCTTTTGACTGAATATCTCAATGAGTTGCAGGAAGATATAGTTTTGTACAGGAGGGTGAGAACTATGCACAAAGCGGATGTTGAGTACCTCGAAATCGGACTCAAAGGTTCAAAACCATGCAATGCAAGATGGATAGAGATTGGACAAGTGAGGAAGTTGTATCCTCACTTGATTGATGCTTAAAAACCAACTTTGGTGGTCCAAAAGCCTTTTCAATGGGAAGGCGTGATCTAAATGGATCCTAGAAAACCCTTTAAGTCTTCAAACATTCAAAAATATCACAAAATAAGAGCCTTTCAAAAAGTCAGATTACATTATCGGGACACAAAACATGAACAAACCAATGAAAACAGGCTTATTAGAGGCTTAAAACAACTTTGTGTTGGAGCTCTTGGATCTGGCCGATCAATAGTCTAGATCTAATTGGAAAATCACAATCGGTAGTGGAAAAGGGAGGCTATCGGCAGAGACCACATGGTATATGCGACTGTGATCAGAGGGGTCAACAAGGACCGTCGATCAAGCAGGCAAATCGATGGTCCAAGTTGAATCGTGATATCGCAATCGACGATTACAGAGGAGTGGGGCCGATATACATATGGCTTGCGACAGCCGGACTTGATAACATTATAAATGAGATTTGATATCATTTCAAGTTTGGTAAAAGGAATTTTTCATTGTAAATAGCGATTTTCATTCAATAAACAAAATACAAAGGATAAAGTGTTGATGCAATGAACCAGACCCGAAATGGTTTCTTAATGCTATTGTATGTTATTTCAAGTTCGATATAAGAAGGGTTTTCATATTTTTATGTATTTTCAAATATAAATGGAAATTTTAAAACATGCAGGGTTTTAAGAGGATCGAAGGTGGTAAGTGGTTTGGGCTGAGCTCCCCTCGATCCTATACACTAGCTACCATGTGTCTAGGCTAAGGAGAGAGAAAAACACCCTTATCAGGTGGTTAACCCTCGTACAAAAGGGCTTCCTGAAATGAACCACAGCCGTTGGATCTGGATCTCTCAGATCGACAGTGGAGATGCGATGTTGGTATACAGGCGGACCCAATAGGAGTATAAGGTGGATTTATGGATATTTGAAGTCTGATAAATAGTTTTTGGCAGACTTTTCCTATGTTTGAACGTATTTGTCTATGTAAATAGAGAACGGCGATTTCAAAGGATTTCAAAGGCCCGATGATCCATTCCATTACAGAACAGGTGGCCACCATCCTTGAAAGCATTTAGCAATGATTTCTAATGCTCAGAGAGGGATCTGAGTAGTTAGAGGTTGAGAAGCGAGAGAGCCAAAGAAGTTGAAACAAACAGACAAGACAAATTGGCTTTAAAGCGAGAAGCAGACAGTAAACAGGGACGGGTAATGCTAAGACAAAACAACAGAGATAGAGAGTCAGTGAGGGGAGCTTTTGTACTCAAAAGGGACTTCGGGTATCCAAGTAAAGCCTTATTGTTTTGTATCTATTGTGTGAGGATCAAGTTGAGCTCATACTTTTGTAAAACTCTATTTTTGAAGACATAATAGATAGGTCACCACTGAAGGTTGGACTAGGAGACGTAGTCGAGGAGTGTTGGGTGAACTCATTATTAAACTTACTGTGTTTATGCATGTTTGTCTATTATGTTCTTTAACTACTTCATTGTCTATGTATTTCACAATCTTACCAATCCATTGCAAAAAGTAACATAGGCATATCCATGCACATGACTCTATAGTACCTTGATAATTGTGTAAGATCTCATTATCAGATCGCTATGGGTCCTTCCTCGCCTGGATGGAGATACAATGGAAGTATTCTTTGAACTCCGTGTATCCTGACAATTTCTCGTAGAAATTTGGTGACAACCGTGGTTTCTTGTTGATGGCCATGTTGATTCCCATCTCCATCAAAACCCAGAATACCTTGCTTTCGCAAACCGACACATCATCCTTCATGGCTGATAGTGAAGAAAACTTCTCTACTTTAGGAAAATCATTCATGATCAGAGGAAACTGACTCTCCTCCAGTATCTGCCATGTGACCAACACAATTTATAACACTATCCAAGAGTAATGAAACATCTTACTCTGGTCCTATGCCTCCTGCAGTTCACGAGGAACTCACTGCAGCGATAGCACACCCAATTGAATTGTATGCCCTCCCTGCACTAGGTCGCTAGTGAAACAACTAGTGTTGGAACTTCATCTGCATGAAACCTTATCATGATCTTCCCAGCCAAGATCTGGGTGGCTACCATGACCACGGTGTCAACTATGCTTGAAATGGAATAGTCGTGTGGTTTCTTGACAAGCTTAAACTTTCCTTCATTCTTATGGTGAGGTCACTCTCACCTACCTTTCCACCAAATTCTTTGGCCAGATTCAACCCTGAATGTGGTAACAAAATGATCCTATGGATCAACATATCCATTATAGGGATCGGCTCCTCTAGCCACAGGCACCCATCGTGCACCAGACACAATAGTTTTTTTTATAATTATCATGGTTATGGGAGCATAGTGGTATACAACACCCATAGCAGATTCAACAATCTTGCCTTCTCCACCTTATCGGCTCTAGTGAGGTGACCCCCAAATCCTTATAAAATACCGTTTGCATGCAATTATCAGTAGCCAGGTGGGGGAACCGCTCTATGTATGCCAAGTCCCAATCCTCAAGTTTTAGATGGGGGGCATGCACTAGGCACGATCCTTCGAACGTGGTTTTATCCAGCAATAGAGGTGTATTGAGCATGAATTTTCCCTCATCCAGGTCCTTCAGGACCTTTACCTTACCCTGGCATGGAGGGGTGTTTCTGGTCGTTCTGAGATAGGGTATACTCCCTCAATGTCAATGTCTTCCATGCCCATACCAGTTTCTTCTATGCCCTCCTCAGATTCTAGGTCAACCACCTTACCTTTCTCCTATGTGGTGGGATTCTCTTTCTTCTGGTGCTTCCTTAGAAACTCACGCATTAGCTGTGTCACTTTCTTCTTGTATTTCTTTGTCTTAGGGCCCTCTTTTGCTGGTGTAGGCCTCGACCTGGGTGACCTCAGTGACTTTTGCACATCTACAGGAACCTCCACACTTACAACCTCAGGAGCAACTCCCTCAGAGGCCATCGATCCTCCAACACTTGCAGTTTCCATGGGTGCCGACATCAGGCTATTAAGGAGCTCTTGGGTTTCCTTAGGGAACGTCTCGAACATCGAACTAGCCACCAAATCTTCAAAACTATTAGGGTTCATGCGCAACCGATAGCTCAACACATCCATTCTAAAAATGAAAAGTGTTTTTCATTGGGTAGCCATCTGTAATTTATATGGAAATTCGAATTAAAATCCGACCATTCTATATAAATTCCCACTGTAGATCACCTAATAATGCAATATACTAAAGCAAAATACTTGATCTACTTCTACAACCAATTTTGCGGAAGCTTAATCAAATATTAGCAACATCAATAAGAACACATATAACTTATATGGAGAAATCAAACACACATAACACAGAAGATATAACCTAGGGAAAGCCTCAGCCTAAAACCCCAACTCTGTATTATCATACAAGTGGAAATATAGCTAGCATTACAAAAAGAATCAACTCAAAAGCTATCCTACTCTCTCTACAATACCTTTTCTACTCATAGATAGTTAAAGGTCTCTATCTAACCTCTGGTCTACCCTCCATGCCTCCTATTTATTTGCACAATTTTGATTGGGGTCCAGTGCAACCACTTGTGTGAATTGGTCTCTTCACACACTCACTAACCTCTGATCCAACTGCACAGTCCTGAAGGAGATAAATCCTCATCATGGATGAGCTTCCTTTATAGGAAAAATATTCATCCAACTAATAGTACACTATCCCTTCTTTGATCTCAACTGGGTCTCTGTCTGAATTGACATGCATGAGTTATTCATGAGAGAGTCTTCAGTTATCTAAAGTGCAGTAGTTATATGCAAGCATGCATTAACTAACTGACCTCACATTAATTTAAACAAACTATTTAAATCAATCTAACTAGACTTGACTCTGTTAACTGAGCCAACTAATTACAACTCAAATTAGAACTCATCCTTATCTTTTTAACTGATGGATAAATTCCTCAATTAATAGATAAATTGTTGCATGTCCTCACATCGACTTCACGTTTGTTTTTCCTTAACTAATTAACTCAAGATGAATTAATTAATTAATTTACAAACTGTTGTTAATATCAAATTCAAATTTTATTTCCTATGTTTAGTCCAGGGACTGACTAAAATAGGAATCCATACTGAACTACTAAAAATAACAATTCTATTTTTAGCACTTCCATTTTTCATTTCCTGTTGCCTAATCCAACAATGATACCGAAAATGCTATTCTTAGCAGTGCTATTTTTAGCACTTCTGTTTTTAGCATTTCTTGTTGCCATTTTCAACACGTTCCTCCCAAAATCTGCTCATAAATGCTAGATTGGCGGCATATTTTCAAAGATCTCGCATTTAAATTCCACCTTAAATGCCACCCCTCCACTCCTCTTAGCCATTTTTTTACTGTCAAATCATGAATAGTGACCGTAACGGTCACTTTTTGGTTGCCCTGTGTGGTTGCTCCTCCTATAGCTCAAATACCCTCACGCTCTTGTTGACGCTATGATGTTCCTCCTTTTTGTGCAATCCCCCAGTCACGCAGTCTTACAACCCGGGCAGTGTATTTTATAGTCCCACACTTCCTTTCAGCTACCTGCAACACTAAGACTCTGCTTCCACCATATAGTCATTTGGCCAGATCCCCGGTGTATGGCTTCAATTGGCTGCCATTTAACTTCCCTGGAAATGGATCTCCATTCAATTTCACCAGCTAAACTGCTCCACCTTCGGTAATGTCCTTAACGACATTTGGACCTAGCCAATGCATCTGAATTTTTCTTGGAAATTTATCAAACTTGCTATCATACAATAACATTAAATCATTTACCTTGAAGGTGCGCAATTTGATGGACCGATTGTTCCATGCCTTTTCATGCTGCTTCTCAACTTGCTGGTGGAATCCAACCAAAAATATGTCTTCTTCAAGTTTTTTTAACTACATGAGCTACTCCTCCATGGCTCCACGATATGTTATTCCTGTGAATGCCACGATGCATAGACTAGGTACAATATACTCCATCGGCATCACAGCTTCTATGCCACAAACCAGCGTGAAAGGTGTCTATCCAGTCATCTTTTTGCAGGTAGTTATGTAAGCCCATAACGCCGCTGGTATGCGCACATCCAAATCATTCCTTTGTGTATTGCAAAACTTCATCAGCGCATTTTCCAATATCTTATTAAATGCTTCCACCATCCCATTAAACTGCAGGGTGGTATGTCGTACTCTTCCGATGATAAAACTAGAATTCCTCTGTCAGCGCACTGATAGTTTCAGTAAGGAAATGTGTACTGCGATTTCTCATCAAAATCTTCGAGCAACCGAATATAGTTAGTACATACTCAAAGAGGAACTTTTCTATTGTTGCCCCTATACAGTCCTTCACGGACAGCTCCTCTACTCATCTAGTCAAATACTCAATCACGATGATGATGTATCGTGCACCTGTCTTTTTTCCTGGAGGCTGAATTGGTCCTGCAAAATCAATCACCCATTTCCCAAATGGCTGTTATGACAACGACGGGTTCATAGGTAGCTCATTCCTCCATGATGGCATACCCGTCCTCTGACATGCATCACATGCTTTACAATAAGCCTTGGAATCCTTATGCAATGTTGACCACCACAAGCCGACACGTAAAATCTTCTGCGTCGTTGCTTTTCCTACATAATGTCCCCCCACAACTCCTCCATGAGCTTCAGTGAGGATTCTGTTTCTTTCAAACTCAGAAACATAACGTTTCAGTATTTCATCTGAACCCATCTTATATAAATACCCTGCAATTACAGAAAAGTCTGTCACATACACCACCAACTCCTTCTTTTGTTGACTAGTATACCCCTCTGGATCCATTCTCTTTGTCAGGAAGTGTATGATATCTGCAAAGTGATTTTTCGTGACACACACTGCAAAGAGCTACATGTCAAGCAATCCTTCCTCCAAATAAGTAGGCTCCTCTCCTGTTTAAATGTGCGACAGATGATCTGGCCCTAGATTCAATCATTGTGGCTTCACAATGACTTCGAAATCATATTCCTAAATAGTAGCAGCCACTTTCATATCTTCCCCACCAATACAGGCTTGTTAACTAGGTACTTCAATGCAGAATGGTCTGTATACATCTTGAACTGTCCACCTAACAAGTAATGTCTGAGCTTCTGGAGCACATACACCATAGCCAACCCTTCGCGCTCTGTCGTTGAATAGTTCTTCTCAGTTTTAGACAACTTTCTACTTGCAAACGCTATAAGGTGATGCAAATATCCCTCACCAGCCAGTGTTAGTACTACCCCCAACGTAATACATGACGTGTTGATATGCACATGAAATTCCTTCTTCCAATCTACGAAGACTAGGATCGATGTGGTCACCATTTTGTCATTTAACACATCCAGGCTCTGCTAACATTATCGACTCCAATAGAATGTAGCATCCTTCTTGAGCAGCTTTTCCATTGGCGTGGTAATTTGGGCATAACTCTTGATGAACTTTTGATAGTAACCCGTATGCCCCAACGTTGTGTGCAACTATTTCACACTTCTTGGTGCCTCCAAATTAATTATAATGATGATCTTAGCAGGGTCAACCATTAAGCCTTGTCTGCACACTACATGACCCAACAAGATTTTGAAAGGGACATAGAACAAACTTTTCTTCAAATTTAATGAAATCTGATACCTTCAGCATGTATCCAGCATCAAGCATAGACTAGCCACGTGGTACTTTATTAGTCCAAACACCATCCAATCATGGAAGTATACCTCCAGAAACTTGTGAATGAAGTCCTTGAACACCGCAATGACTATGCGCGAAAATATCGCCGGTGCATTCTTTAGTCCAAAAGGCATCACAGTATATTGAAAGAATCTCCATTCAGTTGCTAAGGTAATCTTACTCCTTTATTCAGGCGCAATCTTGATCTGATGGTACCCCGAGAACCCATCAGTGAACGAATATGCTTCCTATCCTCCTATATTATCTAGCACTTCATCGGTGAACAAAGTTGGAAAGGGATCATATATGCAGACGTCATTCAACTTCCTAAGATCTACGCATATCCTTATTTCATCCTTATAATTCTTTTCTTGAACTACTATTGGGCTCACCCAATCAGATTCTTCAACCAGTTCAATAATACCTATGGTCAACATTTTATCCAACTCTAAGTGAACCTTTTATTTATACTTTGGGTTGAGGTGGTAATGCCTTTGCTTGATCAGCTTCGCATCCAATTTCAACGTAATTTTCATAATTCCCAGGTCCCCTATTATTCCTTTCAAATCTGAAAACTTCATAGGGAACAAGTCTTGATATTCACAAATCAATTCAGTGACCTTATCTACTATTGCATCATTGCAGTAGTACCCAATCTTTGCAAATTTCAGTTCCACCTCTTTTCCAATTTTCACTTGTCTTGTTTTTAGCGGTGCGATGATATATGGATTTTCAATTTGCAGTCCCTCAACTTCACGGTGACCTTTAGTCTCTGGGATATTAATGTTCAACGGGTCCTTGTCCTCTTCCTCAGCAGTCACATTATAGCACTCCAATGCGTGGCACAGCTGGGTGGCCCAATCCAGTTGAATTAAGTCCAAGGGATCCTAAAATATTCTAAAGATCACTGCCTTGACCTCCTATAATGCCTCATCAATACATTCAAATCCATCCTCAAAGCTAAATGCCATCAAGAATCCTTATTGCAAAATGTCCCATTCTTCAGTTCCATGGCGGAGCTCTATTTCCAAGTACTAGTTCATCGGTATTACATCCAAAGTATGAAAAAATAGATGCACCCATTTAGGCTGAGGCTCTACTCCATAAACCATAGTCCATTTTTCCAAGTGATCGCATGAATCATCCCTTCCATCATATTTCTCTGTTAGCCAAACTTTTGGGTGACCAAACTGCAATCTCATCATCTTTCTGTACACGCACCAAATTTCATCAAAATTGTTTTTGTGTGTACCCCACCATCGAACAAACGTAGCGTGCAGTGCCCAATCCAAGGCCTGGAAGCAATGCTTCTCTGGCACTTCCCTTTCAAATGCATCCAAAAATTTATCGACATCAGTTAAACCATCGTAATAAGGCAAACTTCTTACCTCCAATGATACACATTACAACGACTTGGTCATCATATTGCAGCACAACGTAGATACTTCATGCAGTCGATTCTGCGAGTGCTCCAACTCCTCATCTGAATTTGATGTGCAGGAAATCTCGTAGTACCAGGAAATGCATCCATCTGCTGTCAGATTCAACCACTTCTAATCTTGTGCCTTTATCTTATAAATCTGGTCCAAATCATCGTCACTTTCATAATCGTGGACCTGTCCAATATACCGCAGTCCTTCTGCAGGGTCCAGGGGTACTGCTATTCGGAGAGATTTCTTCTCAAATATCATCTTCCACTTATTCAAATTTATTACCCCATTCATGTCGGTGGCCCAATCGATCCCAAGGAGCACAAGGTAGGGATTGTTTTCATCCACAATCTCTATCACTTGAAAATCAGCCAACGTGATTGCGCCCTCAATATCAACTATCACTCCCTGCAATCTTTCCATGGGGATGATTTTCTATTGATTTTCCATTATTAACTGAATCAAAGACCACTACAATGTAGGTCTCCCCATTCTCTCCCATGTTTGTTTAGGGAAAAAATTCATGTCTGACCCCAGATCTAGAATAACTTGATCCATCTCATATTCCCCTATCTGCGCAGTGAAGCTCATCTAACACCCTGTTCTTTCCTTATGCTTACCAATCTTCCTAACTATGCGCAGTCCATCATGAGCGTTTTCTTTTCCAACCCATTTTTTTATCAGCTCCTACAATCATTTCACAACCTTTCTATCATGCAACAACTTCATACAAGTCTCCAAGAAACTAGTAAGCATAGAAGGGTCCATCTCTTCAGCTGGCTTCTTGACCTCCTGAGGTAGAGGCCTCAACGAAGATTTTCTTTGATTCCATAAACATTTCCCTTACGTGCTCTAGATCAAACCCGACTTGATTTTCTGGAGCTTTGTGTACCCATTCACTTTCTTTAGGCTTCTTCCCCTTATCTCCATGGCACAATATTTACATTAAGATCCTCTTTGTGAGGCTCAACCCTCATCATCTATAGGTTCTGAGTCGGTTGTTGAGGCTGTGCCCCCTTTTCATGTATCTTAGCTAATAATACAAGGAAATCCTTTGTTGCATGGTCAAACTGAGTAAAATATTGCAATGACAGATGTGTCAGGTTCGTGCATTCTCACATGTAGTGTCCCAGTCCCCCACAATTGTAACAAATAACCTACCCCTAACCTCTACTAGGTCCTCCTCCACCTTGGCCTCGTTCGCGCCCCTAATATTCACCTCGTGCTCCCCCTACGCCTTGGTCCAGAGGCCTAGTTTATGCCTACGCCCTATATGCAGGCGTTCTATCCATCATTAGCTCATAACTACCACAATTATGCTCATCATGACTCATTGATTAACAAAAGTTGCAGAAGAGTTGTTGCGGTGTTTATACAAATTTGTGTAGCAAATGGAAATTTTTTGTCACATGTTTTCGAGCTACTTGACAGATAGCACACCATAACATGGACCCTGTACTTGGCCCTGCATGAGCTTCCGGCCTCAAAGGCATTGGTCCCCCTGCTGCAACATAATTTTGAATACTGGATAGTGATCTTTGTCATGCCCTTGACTTTTTCATTTCAGGCAGCAAACTTCTTCGCACACCTCTGGATGAACTGCTCTATCTTTCTTCAAACTCTGAAATTCTAGGCACAAGTTTTGCAACTGCGCGTGAATCTATTGAACCCCTAAATTAGCATATTACATAGGTTCCTCTTGCAATCTCATTGCAATCTCTAGGGCTTATGCCCGTGTCCCAATGTTTTGTTGTGACAAAGAAACCCTTAGATGAGGTAGGAGTGAAGCCACAAACCATTCGTGGTGTTTTCCATCCATAAGATTCATGTTGGCTTCATGGATTGTGCACTTCAATCTCTGATCTCAGTCTGAGGGTGTCTTGCCAAGGTTCATCATGATCTGCTTGAATCCCAAAATTGATTGCACTTCAGACTTGGGCCTACTTAATTCCTTATTTAGCGCGGTCTGAATATCTTCTAGTGAAGCCATTAGGTTATCAGTGCAGTACTTAATGTACCATGTTAGCACCCATTCTTGCAAAGTAGTAACCAACGTTTCTTTCTTCATATGATCATATGTAATGCCCTAAGCTTCCCATACAACCTTCGTGATGAATCAAAATTGGTCCCAGTCCTTAGTTCCCAACCTCTTGAACACAAGAAATTTTACTGAATTCACCATATTGAACGGTGGATAAGGTGGCAAAGGTGTATATAGTAGAGGTGAAGATGGAGGTGGTGTGTGTGGATTGGGTATTCATGTGAATCCCTACCTGATCAAATGAACAATGCTCTACGGAGAAGTATGCGCTGCTTCCTCATCATCACTCAGAGGAGATCGAATCAACGAGCTATATTCAAGGCCTATTTTCCCTCTATCCCTGAAGATCTTTCCACTTCACGTAGATCCAAACATCAAGGTAACTACATAACCCACTTTTCACACAATATCATCTTAATCCAAGTATTTAAAGACCATAAAGACTTACCTCGCAGTCCCTTGAAGAAGTGTTGTTCCACTTCATTGTAACTGACCGAAGTATCGACTGTGAACTCTATCACAAACCCTCTTATGATACGATTGAGCCAATGGTCGACAGCGCGTACGATCTTATCTTCAGAGGCTTCTAATCTCAGCACTAACTCCAGTCTCTAGACTATTGGACTATCGAGCCTCCACATTCCTTGGTTGTCTATCAATTTCCCGATCCACTTGTATAATTCAAATGGGAAGGAACATAAGAAGGTTTCTTCTATCATCGTGTATAGATATATGTCCAACCCCTATTCTTTCGTCAATCGCGGATTCCTGTTTTCCTGCACCACGAATTCGTGGATGTTTCTATCCAACTAGTCTTTGATTTCCTTCTTAGTTAGATTCTAGTGATATGACATCACACATCTCTTTATGCAGATCCCGATCCTAGCAATGGAACCATTTGTTGGCTTGATGGGACCTGGCCCAGGTTCATTTTTAATTGGCCAAGCAAATCACACCAATGGCCCTTTCAACATCAATCTGCGGAGCACGGACTAAAGTCTCACCCAAAGCAGTATGGGGGGATGCAGGAACCAAGTTTCTACACCCAAATATGGTAGTGATGTCATTTTATACCATAAGCCTTCCTTTGTGCAAATTGATAAGCCTTTTAGGGCTTATCGATATACTTCTCTTATTCGGCTTCTAGACCTTTGCGAAGGTCTGCGATAGTCCTTCACGAACCCTAAACAGGTGGTTTATTCACTTACACGATTTATTAATTAATTTTACTTTTGTATTTACCCAAATTAGCCTAAGTATCTGATAAATTCAACATGCATTAGGATGTTATTTTTGTAAACATATATTATTATTTGCATTCATATGACAAAGTAAAATATACAGATTCGCGCATTAATATAGCATTAAATCATAAACCCAATATTATTCATAACATAATTGCATGTATTCATAACAGAATTAAATAAATCAAACACATGTAATTCCATAATAATCCTCTTTATTAATGCTTCATATCTTCTTTACATACTCTAACTATCTTGTGCACACAGCTGCAGGGGTCCGCGCACTCAACTGCGAACTTCTACCCTAGACCTTTGCACACACATCTACAAAGCATCTTTCCTACGCTAAGACTCTTCACTCTTAGCTCTCATAGGCCCATTACATTCATCAATGACTGGAAATCCACTTCCAAAAAAATGCCTTAGACTCTTCTAATACTTCCCTTTATATACAATCCCATGGTCCGCAGACCATGGGTAGATCTCCTAAATCCGACATGACTGACATAAAATAAGGGTGGAAACCCTTTATTAAACTTCACATCTCTGTGCTCCATGACCACAAAATGTAGATACTTTACACTTTTTATACAAAAACTTGGGCTTTCTACCCCAAAACTTGGGATTTTAACCCCAAAACTGGCCCTAGGGGACCCTATCCGAACAATCATCAAGGCACATCAACACAGTAGGTGTAGGTAGGATCATCAAGGAAGTTAATGGAGGTTCCCAAGGCACCTAAACCTGAGGTGACTAGAATGTATCAAAGAGGAAAAAGGCTTGTGTTTACTTCTCAAGTTGAGAATTGGGCCAAGCCTTCTACATCAGCAAAACAAGGATCACATGCACAGGATGAGGACCTAATTGAACATGATTTTGAATCAATTGACTTAGAGGAAGCATATGAACCTTCAACTCTACAACAGATTATCAAAGAGAAGTATTCTCAAATCAAAGAGATCATGGAAAATATGGAAAGAACAAGGTTCGTCATTTCCTTCCTTGAACAAGAAAACAGTAAGCTTAAGGCTAAACAACTCATCATCGAGAAAGAGAAATACGAGGTAGTACAGAAAGGAGTCAAAGGTAAAGTGGTGTTGGAGCTTGGTGAACATGAGGAACCTGAAAAACAAGTTATAAAAAAGAGGCCAAGGACCAAGGGACTCAAAAGGGAGTTGAAGGAGGAGAAAGAACATAATCTGCTCGTTGAAGACCCAGACATGGTGGACATAATTGCCTTGGAGACCAATGGGGATAGAGAGTATTGGCTAAGTAAGGTTAATGAAAACTTATAATATCTTCTTGAAAAATCCAACAAGGATATTCAACTATTGATATACATGGGCCATCATTATCAGACCAGAAATATGGTTTGCAAAATCAAGCTCAAGAAGTTGAAAAACAAGCTAAAGGAAAACCTAAAGGACAAAAATGAGAGGGATATATTGGAGATGATTGTTGAAGAATCCATGAGGGCATGACATACCTAATTTTTCACTTCATGTCCAAATTTGAAGGTTTTCTGAGCATTTTTTGTTTTTTGAAAATTTTGGTGCCAAATTCAGAAATTGGGCTAATCACTAAAGGCACTGTGCTTTTTCCTCAGAGCTCCAAATGACAAGTGGCTTGCATTTTTGGAAAGCTTATTCGCTCCTTTCAAAATCCATTCACTCATATTTTCCAGATAGGGCTCACATTTTGAGAAAAAAGAGAAAAAGCGGTAAAAAATCAACATTCTGCCTCTCTTTTTGACATGCGATGTGCTTTTAAAGACACCTTGGGAGAATGAATTTTTGAATGGCTTCCCATTGGTACTTTTCAAAAATTCAAGATATTATAGAAATTAGATAGGCAGGGATAGTTGATCATTCTCTCATATTTCAAATTTTACCTGAGGAAGGCACCTAATAGTGGCCACAAATTTGGCATTGCACTTTTGCAGATTTATGAGTTTTTATTTAAAAATTTGACTGTGTAATTTCTTAAGTTTTTAGTTTGACTTGGTCAAAGTTAACTTCATGATGTAACATTAGTAGTTCAACGTCTAGATGATGTAATTATGATTAAATAGGCATGATAGGTTGTTTTTATGGTTAATTAGGCTTCATAAAGGAATCAAAACTCAAATGAAAGTCTAAGAGAAGGGTTTGTTTTTTACCTTCTCACTCTCAATTGTTGGTTGAGATATTCTTTGCAATTGTTCCACCACTTAGGGATTCGACCCTTGAGGGTGGGGAAGCTGTTTGTTTGAGTCTATATGTATCATTTCACATTCAAAGAGAAGGGTTGGACTTTTGTGGAGAGGCTTGTACCTTATGTTTTCTTACAGCTAATTCAAAGCAGTTGCGGCTATATTTCAGGAATACTTGTTTAGTGAGTCTATGGTGTTGTTTTCCTTTTAGATCAGCTTGTAATTGATGAAATCATCTCCCTTTTCATGCTTTATCTTCTTCTTGTGGTTTTCCTTACAATCATACAGACATAATTCTTAGATTTAATCTATGTTTATGTGGAAAATCATGCTTGTGTTTCTTTTCTTCTATAACTAATGAATTCATGCTTATACATGCTCATTATGTTCTCCTAAACTCTCAGACATATACTACATTGACAAAAACGTAAGTTCACCATAACACACTGATATCTAGCTCCTCTTTATACCTGTTATTGTACACTTGGTGCCTTGACCTAATTACCTTCTCTAATCCCAAGTCCAGCAAGATTAAAAACCCTAAATTCTCAAATACTCAAACAAGACTTGTATATATAGCCTAAAATCTATTTATTTTCAGTTATTCATTGAGAAATCCTTAGAGAGATCCCTCTCTAGTTCAGTAGGGCTAGCTACTGAACTGAAAGTGGTGAAGAGGTTACCTCTTTCAATCTCCTCCTCAGCCTAGGACATTGTAGGGGATAACAGGACCAAAAGAGTTTCATTTGATTGATACTATGAAATGGAAGCTTTTTCAAATCCTATACTAGCTAGGACCATATTCTCCCTCGTCACAAGGAAAATTTAGAAAGAATTTGTTGCATCTCCAATGGAAGATATGAAGGAAGATAAGAATAGTCTTGTATAAATTGGACTCTGCAATGACTTGGCTAAGGTTTTAATTTTTTATCTCAAAAAAAAATTGTTGAAAAAGAAAACAATTCATAAAGTTTGGTTATTCTTCAATTAAATTAAATTATAAACTTAAAACAACACCACAGATAAATCAAAGCTTATAACATCAAAACTAGAGTTGGGGTAAAGTTTGGTTAAAAAGACACAATCTTTGCCCATCTTAAGGTTTTTTTTTTTTTAATGACACATTCATGATATTTTCCAATGACTTAAGGGCTTACTTATTTTTCCCAAGTAGGTGGAATTTTTGGAAATGCTATCAACAAGTTTTGAAAACACTGGATACAAGCTCCCACTTGCATATCAATCATCCTTAAATGCTTAGCTATAATTTTTTTGGCATTATAATACAACTTGGTATTTTGTTTTAAGATATGCAACTGAAATGCAATGATTGGCCTCTATTGTTGTAGAAAACTCGGTTTCCAGTTTAGATGTAGTATAGAAATGTCTCATAGATAATATTTCCCATAACTTATAAAACTGGGAAAAATAAAAGAAACTAGACAATAGTTTTCAGACTGAAAGACACCTTCAAATTTCACTATTTATACCTCTTGCTTATTTGTGTCATATAAAAATATATATAGGGTCTCTGTTCACTATGTTTTTTTCAAAATTGAAAGAAAGAGTGTGGATTTTGAATTTTTTGTAAGAAACCTTTTCCATGACACAACCCTACACCCCAGTAGTGGAACCACACAGTTCTTAGGATGGATTTAACTAATTTTATTCACTCTACTAACTTTTTTGCAGTTACGACTAATGTGTGTGTGCACATGCACACATGTCGTTTATTTATTTCTGTAATTTGAAGTGTTGTTTCTGAAGTTTTATTTCAAGTGAACTATGACATGTTGTTAAATTATTCATATTATTTATTGAGGAAATTATTCTTATATTAACAGAGAAAAATATATGGACAAAAGGACATTTTATTTATTTCATTCAACTTATGTACTAAATTTATTTCTATATTTTTATGTGGAAGTAGAAATGACTAAAATTTCAAGGTCCTCTATACTTTACTTTATCTAGCCATATGCTAATTTACTTTAACAATGTTTATATATTTATATGTTATATTCAATGTGAGCTTTCATCCTACAAGGGACTTGTTTGTGGAAAATACTTATCCAACACTCCCTGCAAAGGCACCCATACTAATTAATGAAACAATGGTGGAACAACACTTACATGTGTATCAGAGATAGATGTCACCACTAAAAAAAGAAGTGGCTTTTGTTTTACCTCAAGGGTTGTTGTTGTTGAAATGTGGCAACAACAATATTCCAATTTTAATTTGTCCTTGAATTAAAATTAAGAATTCAAATTCAAATTTAGTCTCACCAGCTACATGAAAAATAATTAATTAATTCAACTTGAGTTAATTAGTTGGAGAAATTCAAGCTAGAAGTTTTTGTGAAGTCATGCAACAATTATCCCTTTGATTGAGGAAGTTATCCTTTAATTAAGGAGATAAGTATGAGTTGTATTTGAGTTGTAATTAGTTAGCTCATTAACTAAGTTAAGTCTAGTTAAATTAATTCCAAATAGTTTGAGGAACTAATTGAGTTCAGTCAGTTAATGCATGCATGCATGAAACTAGTGTACTCTAGATAACTGAATATTCTCTCATAAATTACTCATGCATGTCAGTTCATACAAAGACCCAGTTGAGATTAAAGGCAGGGACAATGTACTATTAGTTGCAAGATTTTTCCTATAAGAAAATCTCTTGCATGCAGAAGGAATTAATTCCTTGAGATTGGCGCAGTTTTACAATGTGTTGGAGCAGTGTGTGAGATCAGTGTCACACAAGGTTATAGCTGGAACACCCAGGGAAAACATCACAAGGAAATAGGAGGCTTAGAGGGTAGAGGGAAAGGAATATGAGTTGTCTAGTCTATCTATGAGCAGTAGTGAGGGATTGTACTAAGAGTTGGATAGTTGTGAGAGCTGAAGCTTTGTGTAATCCTGAGATATTTCCACTTGTATGATAATATAGATAGCAGGGTTTTTAGCTGAGGATTTCCATAGAGTATTATTCTGTGTTTCATGTGTATTGATTATTCTTCTCTGTTCTATGTGTTCCATTTGATCTTCCTCAAATCAATTATGCTTCCGCAAGTTTGATTGTAGAAGTAGATTGAGTATTTTTCTTTAGTCTATTACATAATCAGGTTAATCTACAGTGAGAATTTCTACATGGTATCAGAGCTGTGAACAATATACTATGAAGAGGGAAATTCGAAGTTTGAATTTCTTGATTGCAGGTACAAAATAAAATTCTTATCACACCTCAAAGTTCACCAATGGTGTTCAATGGCTTGAGACTCGAGTATGCACTAGATGGCAGCTTGAATTACATAGCATGGAAGGACCGCATGGAAGTGGTATTAGAAGACAATGGTTTGAAGGATTTCATCGATCAAGAAATCCCCAAGCCAACTGCAGCTAATGCACAAGAATTGGTTGAATGGAAGAAGTGTAGGCAAAGGCGAGAAGGATTCTTTTGGAGGGAGTTCAAGAACATATTGTCTCGAGTCTCCATCGAAAGGAGCCTCTGTTTTCAATGTGGAAGACATTGAAGGACCTATATCAGAACAGTAGCGACTAGAAGAAACTCGTGCTCAAGGACAAGCTTCGGAAAATCAAGTGTGAGAAGCGTGACATTATTTCTACATATCTAAACAAGCTCATCACCTACAGAGATGAGCTTGATAGTGTGGGAATAACGACAGCCAATGATAATATGGTGAGTCTTGCTCTCCTTGATTTGCCTAAGAGCTGGCATAGCTACCAAGACTCTGTGAATGGAAGAGAGAAACAGATGGATTAGGAACGACTTTGGTTGGATCTGATGTAGGAGGAGATCAGGAGGAGCACTAGAGATAGTTCTTCATCTAAGCATGATGATGAAGAAAATCTAGCCTTAGCAAGTAAGGCAAGGAGAGGGAAAGGGAAGGCTTCCCATTCCAAATCAAGTTCTTCTCATGGAGGGAAGAAGATTGACAAATCTGAAGTGAGATGCTTTAATTTTCATGAGGTGGGCCATCATGCAACTAACTTTTCATTGAAGAAATCCAAGAAGGGATCCTCAAAAGGATCATAAGGTGAGGCATTGGCCTCTTAGTTAGAATTGGATTTTACCCTCATCGCATGCTTGGTTTCATCGATGGTGGGTTGTGTTTGGTATCTAGATAGCGGAGCCTCATTCCACATGATTGGTGATAAATGTTTATTCAGTACCTTGAAGGAGAAAGACCTCAAGATTTAGATAGAGATGGGCGATGATGGAAAGCATTGTGTTTCAAGAGAAGGCACAGTTGCTTTTCAGAGGGACCATGGAGCTACTCTCACCCTGACTGATGTAAAGTATGTGCCTGGACTGAAGAACAACTTGGTATTAGTCGGGATGTTGGAAGACAAAGCCTATGATGTTGTCTTCAGTAAAGGAAAGGCATTCCTAAGACACATAGCCATGGGTCAAACCAAGAGGATTGGGATTCGAGTGAAGCACCTCTACAAACTAGAGGTAGATGATTGTGTTGCATTGAGTTCGAAATAAGAATTGGTGTGAAGCCAAGACATTGGCGAGTTAAGGCATAACGATTGGGCCACTTGCATCATGAGGCCTTGAAGATAATGTAGCAAAACTCTACCAAACTTCCCAAAGGTAAACTTGACCAAGTGGACACGTGCAAAGGTTGTACCTTGGGAAGGTATGCCAAGTCTTCCTTTCATGATCAAGACAATCGAGCTAAAGAAATATTCATATTGTTGTTTGTGGACCATTCTCAATAGCCTCCAAGGCGAAACAAAGGTATTATGTGATTTTCATTGATGATTTTTCTCATAAATGCTGGATCTATTTCATGCAGAAGAAGGATCAAACCTTCTCAAAGTTTTGTGAGTTCAAAGCTTTGGTTGAGAAAGAATCAAGGAAGAAGATCAAGGCCTTGAGAAGCGACAATGGTGGAGAGTATGTCCCTTAAGAGTTTAAGGACTTCTGTGCAGTGGAAGGAATTAAATGGGAATTGACTACAACTCATAACCCATAGTAGAATGGGGTGGCCGAGAGGAAGAACAGAACTATTGTGGGGGCAGCTCGGGCGATGCTGCATGACCAAGGCCTACCACTTCATTTGTGGGATGAGGCATGCAACATAGTGGTCTATTTTCATAATAGAATCCCACATCGCATACTTGGGATGAAGACACCAGAGGAAGCTTTCTTTTGGAAGAGAGCAGATGTGGGTCACTTCAGGAGCTTTGGCTCATTGGTATATTGCCATGTGACCAAGGATGCCCGAAAGAAGCTTGAGCCAACAGTTGAGTTGGGGATACTGGTGGGGTACACTGATACACCCCACAACTATCGTGTGTACTTGCCTACCAGTTGGAGGACAATGGTTCGCAGAGATCTCAAGTTCAATGAGCAGAAGGCCTTGCGAGTTTCCCTTGAGAGGGAGCTCCAACTACAGGCTATGGAGGAACTTTTGGTTCCTAAGGAGGAGGAGCCATAGACTGATGCAGAGTAGCTACATGTAGAGGTTCCAGTAGTGGAGACATACACTCAAGCAGAGTCTTCCAGAGAGGGACAGAAGCGCACAAGAGAAGCTGGCAGATTGTTGTTAGATGCGAGAGAGAATGTGGGAGAACCATCTTCTCAGCGCAGACAGAGGAGGTCACTTGATAGGTACACTGGATACATGGCCCTTATTGGGGAATGCATTAAAAATGAGCCATCTTCCTTTGAGGACGCATTGTAGCAACTGATTTGGGTTGATGCTATGGTGGAGGAGTATGAATCCATAGTTCAGAATAGTGTTTGGGATGTTGTTCCAAGACCGGCAAACAAGTTAGTTGTGAGTTCCCATTGGCTTTACAGGTAAAGAAGGCTGCTGATGGTAGTGTGGAGAAACATAAGGCAAGATTTGTTGCCCGTTGTTTCTTACAGGTCGAAGGGATCTACAATAATGAAACATTTGCTCCTATAGCGAGGTACTCATCTATCAGATCGATGTTCACACTATCAACACATATGGGTTGTAAGATCCATCAGATGGATGTGAACACTACATTCCTCAATGGAAAGATTGACAAAGAGGTATACATAGAGCAGCTAGAAGGTTTTGAGACCTTCCATTGTGAGTCGCATTTGTGCTAACTCAAGAGAGCTTTGTATGGGCTGAAGCAAGCACCTCATGTTTGGTACACTAAGACCGAAAACTACTTCACCAGGTTGGGCTTCATAAAGAGTGAAGCGGATGCAAACCTGTACCACATCGTGGTAGAAGGTAAGCAATTGATCATTGTTCTTTATGTTGATGATCTCATATTGACAGGTGATGATCACTTGATCATGTCTTGCAAGGAGGACCTTGCAAGAGAATCCGAGATGAAAGACATGGGTCTCATGCACTACTTCCTTGGCATGGAAGTGTGGTAAAAGGATGGGGAGTTGTTTGTGTCTCAAGGAAAGTATGCCAATGAGATACTCAGGAGATTCTACATGGAGAAGTGAAATCCCATGCAGACTCCTCTAGCAGGTAACTAGAGGAAGGAGGATTCTACTTCTGGAGAGGTAGTAGAGGCTACTATTTATCAGCAACTTGTGGGCTCACTGATGTATTTAGTGAACACACGACTAGATTTGTGCTATGCAGTGAACCAGCTGAGTCAGGCTATGGTTCAGCCTACCAAGATGTTTTGGAAGGAAACTAAGCATGTTTTGAGATACCTTAGAGGCACATACTAGTATGGATTATGGTACAGACGGGCAAAGGGAGTGAAGCTATAGGGATTCACAGATGCAGATTGGGCAGGGAGTCCATTAGATTGGAAGAGCACATCAGGAGGATTTTTCAACCTTGGGTCAGCTGCAATTTCTTGGTACCACAGGAAATAGAGGTCAATAGCACTTAGCTCAGCAGAGGCTGAATACATGGCCACAAGTCAGCCAACATGTGAGGCCACTTAGATGTAGAAGATTCTAGTTGGTTTGTTTGATCAGAGGATGGATCAAATTGTGATCTACTGTGATAATCAGAGTTGTATCAAACTCTCTGAGAATCCAGTATTTCATGACAGGTCCAAGCACATTGACATTCAATATCATCATCTCAGAGACTATGTGGTAAGGAGGATCATGTTGTTGTAGTATGTTTCAACCGAGGAGCAAGATGCTCACATTTTGACTAAGGCATTGTCAAAGTGTAAATTCGAGTTGCATAGAGAAAGGATCGGGGTGGCAGATAATCCTTTTCTTATTGAGAGGGATGTTGAATGTGGAAACAAGAATATTCCAATTTTAATGTTTCCTTGAATTAAAATTGAGAATTAAAATTCCAATTTAGTCTCACAATCTGCTTGAAAAATAATTAATTAATTAATCTTGAGTTAATTAGTTGGAGAAATTCAAGCTAGAAGTTTTTGTGAAGTCATTCAACAGTTATCTTTTTGATTGAGGAAATTATGCCTTAATTAAGGAGATAAGGATGAGTTGTATTTGAGTTGTAATTAGTTAGCTCAGTTAACTCAGTTAAGTCCAGTTAAACTAGTTCCAAACAGTTGGAGGAACTAATTGTGAGTTCAGTCAATTAATGAATTCATGCATGAAGCTAGTGTACTTTAGATAATTGAATATTCTCTCATAAATAACTCATGCATGTCAGTTCAGACAAAGACCCAATTGATATTAAAGGTAGGGATAGTTTACTCTCAGTTGCAAGAATTTTCCTATAAGAAAATCTCTTGCATGCAAAAGGAATTCATTCCTTGATATTTGTGCAGTTTTACAGTGTGTTTGAGCAGTGTATGAGATTAGTGTCACACAAGGTTACAGCTGGAACACCCAGGGAAAACAGTGCAAGGAAATAGGAGGCTTGGAGGGCAGAGGGAAAGGCATATTAGTTGTCTAGTCTATCTATCACTAGCAGTTAGGGATTGTACTGAGAGCTCGACAGTTGTGGGAGCTAAAGCTTTGTGTAATCTTGAGATATTTCCACTTGTATGATAATACAGATAGTGGGGTTTTTAGCTGAAGCTTTCCCTAGAGTATTCTTCTGTGTTTCATGTGTATTACTTCTTCTTCTCTGTTATATGTGTTTTGTTTGATCTTTCTCAAATCGATTAAGCTTTCGCAAGTTTGATTGTAGAAGTAGATTAAGTATTTTTATTTAGTCTATTGCATAATCAAGTTAATCTATAGTGAGAATTTCTACAGTTGTCTTAAGCTATTGGAAGAACCAACCATAATAACCAATCAAGGTCGGTCCGTCATTAACTCATATGCAATGTAAGGAGATGGTTTATTCCACTTTTTTAATTCCTTATCCATAATGTTTTCTAAGTATTCTTATACATGTTGGTTGAGGTACTTTTGGGTGTTAGTTGCACTCCACATTCATTTTTTTTCTTCTATCAAGTGACCAATGATACGATATGCTTGTAACATAGAATTGAG
The DNA here is from genome assembly GCA_031772625.1 of Pinus tabuliformis. Taxonomy (NCBI): domain Eukaryota; kingdom Viridiplantae; phylum Streptophyta; class Pinopsida; order Pinales; family Pinaceae; genus Pinus; species Pinus tabuliformis. The sequence continues at coordinate 1,182,581,068 of CM062809.1, forward strand.
ATATGTAAATGTGACAAGTATTGTCACATTTGTTGTAAACCTATTCCTATCTTGTTGACATTAAATCAACATGATTCAATTGTCTTTAGGGTATCTCATTAGATGCGCTTTTGATCACACTTGATTTACTTTATTTTAAAGTTTTCTTGTATCCCTTGTAAGTAATATTTTGTTTTTCTTTCACTATACTACATTATTCCCTCCACTCACCAATTAAGACAAATTATTATCACAATGATTAAAGGTTATATTTTAAATAATTGAAATTATTTTGTAGTTGCATCTTTCTTGTACTTGCACCTTCTTTTATATTTTATCTTAAGATTTTAGTGAGACTTTTAGTGCTTATCGTTTTGTATTTAACTCCCACTCTTCTACATTGGATGTACTATGTCTCACTGAGCTACTTGTGTGGTCATTTGATGGACATTAATGAAATTATCTTATCTTATCTACCTTCTTTATGTTATTTTCCGCATTTTCTAGGAACAACATTCACACTCCCACATTGTATTGGTAATAGATATATTGTTTAGTCCCATTGACCTACTTTTGTGGTCATTTGTTAGACATTAATAAAATTATATTATCTTATTTTATCATACATGAATAGGGAATTTGATTTCTTTTGTGACTACTAAGAAAGCTAGAATCGTAGTTATTATAGTTTTTCTACCCTTGCATGATATGAATAGTCTTGCACCATGTTTCAAATTCCTTTATTTTATGATCATAATAAAAAAAATTCTACTTAATGTAGTGTTTGGTAAAGTGTCATCCTTTGAAAGTACTATTTTTGGGTTTGAGAGCTGGTAATTTCGATGATCCTTTCTAAAATTTGTTCTAATTTATCTGTATGGGGATAAATGTTAGGTTCCAGAGAAACAATGGGCTTGTTAACATTGATGTTATTTTAGAATGGATTTGATCTGTCTACTCTTCTATTCATTTGTTTTCCTTACTGTATTTTTTTGTGTATTTCATAGTCATTCCCATGTTATATTTACAATCAACATGGTGAATAAGTAGAAATGGGATGAAACATTAAGTGGTGATCTAGGTGCTGCTGATTAGTGTGAAGATTTTGTTTGTCTAAAACTTCACTTAGTTGACCTTGTAACTTCTAAATGAGCCAAGAGGACAAGTGCATATGGTATCCTCTTCAAAGAAGGTACATTTCCATTCTACCTTTAATCTTCCGAGATATGGTATGTAAAATTTTGGCATCTTAATAATAGTCTTCTTTATTTACATGTGTTTGCATTAACAAGGAATTATTGGCACTCAAAAATGTCATAAGTGCATTGGGAAATGAGAAAAAGCACAAATAAGGTGATGATGCTCCGTATAGAGATAGTAAATTGACTCGCCTCATGCAGGTTTTTTTGTACTATGATCATGATCATATATTTTTAGTCTTGTATTGTTAGGCAAATCCCTTTCAGATTGGAGTTTTGAAATATTGAGTGATTATACTTTTGATATTTTTAAAGACACATACTCTAAGTCTTAGTATTTATTTCATGTTTATTTTTGAAATTCTTATTCAACTTACTGCTAATTCTTGTAAATTTACAGTATTCTCTTGGAGGAAACAATAGAACTATAATCATAGTAAATTGACTCGCCTCATGCAGGTTTTTTTGTACTATGATCATGATCATATATTTTTAGTCTTGTATTGTTAGGCAAATCCCTTTCAGATTGGAGTTTTGAAATATTGAATGATTATACTTTTGATATTTTTAAAGACACATACTCTAAGATTAGTATTTATTTCATGTTTATTTTTGAAATTCTTATTCAACTTACTGCTAATTCTTGTAAATTTACAGTATTCTTTTGGAGGAAACAATAGAACTATAATGATTGGTAAGTCATAGCTTAGCCTTTTGTGATCAAATTTATATTTCATGATGTTATGGATTTGGTTATTCATTGTGTAAAATGTTTGCATCGATGGAATGGATTAGGTATCTAAGTATATTAATATTAAATGCATACAAAAAATGAAAATGGTTGGGTAATGGGGTGTCTACTTAGAAGCTAAAATGTGATCATCTTTAAATGAGGGATCCAATAGTAAAACCTGCAACATTATGAATTAAAATTTATCCCACTTACAAAAATTAATTTTAGATCCTAAAGTTACATTTAGGACATCCTCACGATTCAGTCATCCTTCCTGGCGCTATGCATCTCTTTTTAAATCATCTCCATCTATTGAAGGCATTCTCCCTTATCATAATATGTGTGTTTGCAATGATATATATAAAGGTTTGGGGTTTTATTTGACACGAGTGAAATAAGGCTAATCTATTCTCATCTATTGTAAATGTTTTGGGGATATATGAGAAGTGAAAGAATTGAAAATCTATTCTCATTTATTCTAAATGTTTGGGGATATATGGGAAGTGAAAGAATTGCAATCATCTATTTCATGTTACATGTTACAGCCTTTTGGTGCAAAGTGTAGGGAAAGTGCATTGTTTTACTTGTTTTATATATGACTATCCTTAATATTTTTTCCGAAAGAAAAAATTGCAATTTCTAGAATGGAGATCACATACTCAAAATTCACACTGAATCTGAAGAGATCCCTTCATCCAATTAATTACCAAAGAAAAATCTGCCAATATCTGAATATTTTTTACTTCCCTCTCAACTGAAAATTTAAACAAGATCACCAAGGCCATAAACTCGGCATAGTTGTTAGTAAATTTACAAATACGATATTTAACTTTATGATGTGAGATTCAAAGATATGAACGCTACCTTTAGCACTACAATAATCCTCACAGTTTATCAATAAAAAAGTCACCAGAAATTTGTCAATAAACAGGTCAACTATATGATGTGGAACAACAATCTATACAAGCATTCTACAATAGTCCATCTGATATTTAACAGGAAAAAAGTTGAAGAGTTCAGGATATAGTTTCCTTCGAAAACCTGAACATTTCTGGACTACCATATCCCTCATAGGACTAGACATGGCATTAATCTGGTTTTTTCCCGCTTTTTAAAGCCAATTTTCAAAATTGAGTTCCAATTATGCATTCCAAAAATATGGTTCACCATTTAATTATTTAATTTATCTTATAGCTATTGGGAATATGGACATTTAATGGGAATATGGACATTTAATTAGGCCGTAAAGGGTTTCCCTCTTAAAACCATCCTTTTTGCCTACCTGTCATCCTTGGACACCGTACCTTTATACCTGTCATCCTTGGACACCGTACCATTAAATGTTAGACGATTACAAAAACTTGAACAGTCTATCAAAACAGTTACAAATTCTGCTTAAATCGTTGTTGCTTCCGTTTCCTTTCTGCGCTGAATTTAAATCAAGTCCTCGCCTCCCTTTCCGAATTTATATCCTCCTTGCTTTCGATTATCAATTGTTTATGGCTCATCCGTTGGCTCATCCGTCGGGCACAGTGATCGTTGTCTCTTAATCCAGATAAGTGTGTATGCCGTGAAGCGGATTTTTCTCTGCGCCCTGAAGTCGTCATATGGCTTTCCAATGTGAATTTGATTGATTTCCATCAACAATTTCAACGTTTCAGTGTGACTTTGATTGATTTCTATCAGCAATTTCAACGTTGTTTCCGGTGTGAATTTGGTTTTTGATTTCTATCAACAATTTCGACGTTTGCAGTGTGAATTTGATTTTGATTCTTATCAGCAATTTCGACGTTTACAGTGTGAATTTGATTGATTTCTATCAGAAAGTTCAACATATTTAGGGCATTCAAGGATATTTTTTTTCACTGTCACTGAGATGCGGTTGGGCTGTACAGGGTGTGGAATGCTGCTTGTTGCGAGAAGGCAAAATAGGGGGATTGGCAAGGAGTTTGCAGGGCGCGTCTTATCACTGTTAGTGAGATGATGTTGGGCTTTACAGAGTGAATTTTTTCACTGTCAGTGAGATGATGTTGGGCTTTACAGAGAATTTCTTCACTGTTAGTGAAATGATGTTGGGCTTTACAGAGTGAAATTCTTCTTGTTGCGAAAAGGCAGAATAGGGTGATTCTCAGGGTGCGTGCTCAAAAATACAGGATTGCTGAACTCATTTTGGGCCAAAAGGCAGATGACAGTGCGCCATATGTTTAGGATGGGATATACCCATTGCAACATTTGCAGAATAATAATGTCATATTTTGAAGTTCACAAGCGTATTCTAAGCCAATGGGATATACCCATTGCAACATTTGCAGAATAATAATGTCATATTTTGAAGTCCACATGGGTATTATAAGCCAATGGGATATACCCATTGCACATTTGCAGAATAGTAATGTCATATTTTGGAGTTCACACGGGTATTATAAGCCAACTAAGGGTAAAGGATAAACTTTTGGCTGTTGTGAATACACATATTTTGGACAGGAAGCGTAAAAATGGTTGATGACAGGAAAGTGAAGTTACCATTTTGAGTGGGGTAATGATCTAGATGCCGTGCTTATGAGGTATATTGACTCTATTTGGTGCAAGGGTGATTGGACAAAGATCACCCCGGCCCACAACGCCACGGACGGACAGTTCATTGGGACGTTCAGACACAAACTGAAGCATGCGCTCAACAATCTAAAGAAACAGACACAACAGGTTTTCCCTTTTATTAGTTATCCTGGTAATGGAAACTGCATTACTTGCAACCTCCAAGGGCTGTTGCTGTTACAACAATTAAAACTCGAAACCACAAACAACAATGAAAACTGCAACATGACCAAGTCCTTTTTCTCACAAGTTGGCCATCGGTCTCGGTCTCCGTGGCACTCACACTCGTATTCACTGTTCCAAATAGCTGTCAATGGCTCCTTTTAAAACTAGGAATTATGGTTACCCTGTTTCTGCATTTTCTCCACAAATACAGGATTGATGAAGTCATTTTGGGCGAAGGCAAATGGCACTTTGAACATCATCCAAACTGGGTAGGAACATAGACATGAAAATTTTGAACTTTGGTCTTTTCCCTTTCTTTCAAGATGAACAAAATCAATTTGATATTGGATTTTTGGTTTCCAATGCAGGTAATATCGCTGAGCCAAATATCTGTGACAATGTTGTTTACTCTTCCACCGTTAGCCTGGATGATAAGTGAAGTGTTTCTCCGGAATCAAAAACTTACATTTCACGCTGTAAATCCCAGAATTCCAGTGAAAGTATGTCCGGTTGCAAAAGTCTCCATTCTAAAATCCATTTTCATGGGTTCTTCGAGGGGTTGCCCTGGCAATGCAGGTTTTGGGTTTGTAATTAGAAAACACACGGAAGAACCATCCTCTGCTGCTATAGGGAATATAGGCTAACCCGCCAAGAAGGAACTAAAGCGTCCATAAATTTGCATCACCAAGCATAAACTTGGAAGGGGACTCTAAACTCAACCGGGTTCAATTAAGGAATCAAGAATCTTTCATGAATCATTGGAGGTTGGAGTCCATCCATCATGGCACTTGAGAGAATTTGAGAGGCATGGAAACCCCTTGATCAAATTAATCATCATTGGAGAAGGAAATACAGAGCGAGGCACAATGAGTGGTCTAATGCGTTAAGTCGATGACAAGGGGATATTTAAGATGTATGCCTTAGTATCCCCACGTGATCTACACAGGCTCCCGAGCTTATGGTTTCAGCATATGGAACTCTACGCGCATGTTGTGTTTCTCTTGACATAATATTGTCCATCTCTGTCTCTGTTTGAGCGAGTGTTTTGTGATTGTTATCATGGAGGATCCTATCTAGGTGTCCTTCTCTTTCGTCCATGCATCTGTTTAGCTCTTAGCTCTTGGAAGCATCCCTTCCTTATTGGTACTTGAGATAGAATTTTACCATTAGCTGCCAACAAACAAAACGATACCACTCCTAGCCAGAATTTTGGGAGCTATACCCTCTTCTTGAGCTCCTCATTTGACAAAACCCCATCTTGACATGATTGCTAGGTCTCCCTCCTTTACTGGGCATCTGTCCTGTTTCTTCAGCTTTCCAACAAATCCTGTGTCATCCATTTTTCTAAAATCACCTTTCTCTTTCCAAGTTCAACATTGATGATTTTGACTTGCTTTGATTTCAAAGACATCGAGCATTGCTCCAACACTTTTCATTTTAGTTTTATTAAACATGACCGTATTTCTGGAGGCTAGCGATATTTCTTTTCTCTTTTTGTTTTTAATTAGAACATTATGCACTCACATTGCGGCTGGAAAATTCGAAGTCTCCTTGCATATAAATTGCATTACAATGAGACAAAGCAGGGGGAGGTGGGAAGGTGGCGTTTGCCAAGAGATGATCCTGCACCCAAACTCTGTGGAGTTATTGCATACATACACCAGCTCTGTGGAGTTATTACATGCACACACTAGAAAGATCAGATCAAAAAGGCAAACCATCGCATATCAATCTGGGAATTGATGGACACTTACATTTTCGCAGCTACTCCTGTCAAGTCTTCCTATCCTCACGAGAGGTGAGTACTGAGCTGTGATTGCATCCCAAATAATTGAGATCAATGCTTTAGCTACAATTGTAGATGTTGAAGTCAGGGTTCACCTGCTTGTAGTGCATTGTTTAGCGAAGCAGGACAGCGTTAGGCATGCTTTGAGTTTATGGTAAACTGCTACCTTTATTCGTGGGAATATTGATGCAAGGGCACAAAAAGATGAAAGACAATTAGCCACCCCTACAGTGAATGATAAGATGAAATCCCTGAGTGAACAGACCTTGACTTGAACCCAATCAAATTGACCTAACAGGGGTCCCTGTTATTAGAGAGAGCATAAATTGGCTATTTTGCCTTCACTACATGTTTTCTCCCGACAAAGTATATACCTGGAAACTAGCAGAACGTGAGTGAATAGACCTTGACTTGAACCAAATCAAATTGACCTAACAAGGGTCCCTGTTATTAGAGAGAGCATAAATTGGCTATTTTGCCTTCACTAAATGTTTTCTCCCGACAAAGTATATACGTTGAAACTAGCAGAAGGTTACATAACATAACCACAATCACAATAACAAAGCTTATTCTCCGTGATATATATATATATATATATATATATGCATGCACACACACCGACCACCCATGATGGTGCGATCAGTCCGTTGCATGTGGGTTGATCACATTCAAACCACAGTGCAAGCTCCAAGTACAGTAATAGGATTTGGCCATTCGCAGGTAAATATAGGCTCCACGTACAGTAATAGGATTTGGCCATTCCCAGTCAAATATAGGTGAGAAAATCAACCACAACATATGCCAGTAATCATAGTTTCCAATCTCTCTTTGTTGGCTACATGCTCCACAACATAGTTGTGCACTGTGTGTTTTTATCGAATTAAAATACATGAAAACACAGAGTGTGAGCTAAGTGACCGAAATGGAGATGGGAACGATGATTATCTTTCTTTTCCTTTATATAAATCTCTGCATTACTGAGCACTTTGTATGGCAGCCAAGTCAAGAGATTGACACTGGCGGGCTGACTAGAGCTAGTTTTCCCAAGGGTTTTGTGTTCGGAAGGACGACTTCGACTTACCAGCTGGAAGAAGCTGCCAAGTACGATGGAGGACGGCCGAACATTTGGGTTAATTTTATCCGTCAACCAGGTACGCATTTTTTCACAACTAATTTGGCTTTGTTGGATCAATCATATCCCTGCACTGTAATGTTTTTCACACATTTAGGTTTTCAGATTTTAGGGGTGTTTGGTCTTTTCTTTTCGGGGATTGTAGCTAACAATGTCGCGGCCGATATTATGGTGGATGAATATCATCTTTATAAGGTATATGCTTTTTCTACCATTTGTCCATTTTGGCCTTTTTTTTCATGAGAATTCAAATGATAAAGTTTATGGTCTTTTCAATGAAAGAAGATTTTGTAGGAAAAATGTTGTTTCTATCATGAGTTATTTAAATGTGGAGATTTAACCGCAAATATTTGTTTCATAGAGCGATGTAGAGTTGATGGTAAATATGAAAATGGATGCCTACAGTTTCTAGATATCCTAGTCTAGGACTTTTCCAAGTAGGAAGATACTTGGATTTTGATCGCTGTCCAAATTTAACTATCCAAATTTAATATATGAATGAAAGATTTTGACTGTATTAAATTTAAAAGTTAAATATTTAAGTTACTTACATTAAATTGCAGCTTTTGCTTCAGCGTACAAATAACTTTCAAAAATATAGAATGGTCCCTTGAAGTATAGTTTATGGATCTCGGACTTACCAGGTGGAAGGAGTTGCCAAGTCCGATGGACGAGGGCTGAACATTTGGGATAATTTTATCCATCAACTAGGTATGCATTTTTTCACAACTAAGTTGGTATCATTGGATCAATCATATCCCTGCACCGTTATGTTTTTCACACATTCAGGTTTTTCAGATTTTAGGGGTGTTTGGGCTTTTCTTTTCAGGGATTGTAGCTAACAATGTCACTGCCGATGTTATGGTGGATGAATACCATCTTTATAAGGTATATGCATCTTCTGTCATTTGTCCATTTTGGATTTTTTTCATGAGAATTAAAATGATAAAATTTATGGTTTTTTCAATGGAAGATGATTTTGTACGAAAAATTTTGTTTCTGTCTTGAGTTATTTAAATGTGGAAATTTAACCGCAAATATTTGTTTCAGAGAGCGATGTAGAGTTGATGGTAAATATGAACATGGATGCCTATAGTTTCTCGATAACCTGGTCTAGGAGTTTTCCAAGTAGGCAGATACTCAGGTTTTGATCGTTGTCCAAACTTAATAAATGAATGAAATATTTTGACTGTATTAAATTGATAAGTTAAATATCTAATTTACTTACATTGAAGCCTATAACTTTTAAAAATATAGAACGGATCCCTGAAGTATAGTTTATGGATCTATGATTTATAACCGTGTTTCTGAAGTTGTGTGTATTTCATGATGCAGAAGGAGTAGGTCGGATCAATTACAAGGGTGTCCAATATTAAAATAATCTCATTAACTACCTGCTTAAAAGAGGTAATTGTGCTAGCGTCTGATACAAATTCCTTCAGCTATTGCATTTTTTGAATTTTCAAAATGTAAAACGGGGAATTCCATTAGTCTCCTAATCGTTGTGATAGGAAGAATTGTAGTTCTGGCTGCTTATTCTTATTTTGTATCATCCGTTGCTTTGTTCTATTCATGCTTCTTGCAATCTATGTTCTAATGCAGTTGTCCCGTTAGGTTAAGTTATACCAACTTTAAAAAGTTCTATCATGTTGGTTTTCAGTGTGTCTTACTACATCCTTGTCCATGTTCTACAATATTTCTTGTGTCTTTGCTCAATGCTTGTATATCATTTAAAATGGCAGTTTGTGGTTCAAATAATTTGTGGTCTATGATTCTTGAGATTCTGGCCTATTTGTATTGATGGATTACCTTTATTGCAATGAACTCAAATTTCTGTAGTTTGTGATCTATAATTCCTGAGATTCTGGCATATTTGTATTCATGGATTTCTGGGAAGGAAACATTTAATCTCTGCAGTTTGTGATTTATGTTGTACAATACTTCCTATGGGTATGGCCAGTTGGATGACTACTCATTGGTATAGCCTGTTTGTGTTCATGGCTAAAACCTTGGTTTTTGTGGTGTAGACTGGTGCATTCCTGTGATTATGGTCTATTTCCATTGAAGTTGTGTATAATTGAAACCATTGCATATGTTTCTCATTGTTGCAATTTATGCAATTCAAAGTGTTATCTGTAACTAAGGCCCTCTTGTTCTTATGACATTTACATTGTTAGCCTTTAGCCTTCACTAGTTGTTATCACTAAAATTTGACTTCATTTTTAGATATCATGCCCTCTGTAATTTTTATCATTATGACTTACAATACTTCTTGTGGGTATGGCGTGTTGGATGACTACTAATTGGTATAGCCTGTTCGCATTCATTACTAAAATCCCAGATTCTGTCATGTAGATTGGTGCATTCTTGTGGCTTATATCCACTTAAGTCCTGTAATAAAAACATTGCATATGTTTCTTATTGTTGTAATTTATTCAATTCAATCTGTTTTCTGCGACTATGGCCTTATCATTGTTATGAATTTTATATAAAATTTCTCTGAGTGTTACAGTGTTACCGTTTGGCCTTCAATAGTTGTTGTTGTAAAATTTCATTTCATGTTTGGGTATCACGCCCTATGCAAATCTTTATCACTAAGATTTATCGGAAGTGCTGGAAACAACCTATGAAGGGTTGCTAAATTTTGGAGTTGTGTTAGTCATCTATATTTATTAACACTAATATAGAGCATGTAATTCAAAACCCATCTCATAATTTCCAGCTTCGGATACTTTCCATGGTAGTAATAATGATACATACCATTTTTTGTTGCATAGTGAGGGCTATGCAAAATTTGCAGAGTTCTGCTTCAAAACCTTTGGCGACAGGGTGAAATACTGGATGACATTCAATGAGCCATGGGTTGTTGCTGCTCTTCATTATGACAATGACATTTTTTCTCCTAGAAGGTGCTCTGCTCCATTCGGGAACTGCACAACAGGAAATTCTGCGACACAACCTGACATTGTTGCACACAATTTGTTGCTTTCACATGCTAATGTTGTAAAGATTTATAGAGAAAATTATCAGGTCTACTACAATCTAGAAAAAAATTTCTATTTAAATCTTAACAGAATGAAATGGCCACTGATGCTGAAAGCTTTCTCCAACTGCAGCCCATGCAAAAGGGAAAAATTGGGATACTTTTGGACTTTGTATGGCAGCTGTATATCAGAAACAACTTCGGGTGTCCAGTCTAGGAAGACAAAGACATGCCAGTGGTGAGATTGTAAACTACATCGTTGTAGATGCATATCGTTTTGGAGAGTTTCCGTGGTGGCTGCATTGGGGTTGGACCATCCCTTTGCAAATATGTGTAGCAATTGGCATCCTTTTTGCCACAGTTGGATGGGCAGCTATTACAGGTTTGCTCATCATCATTCTTATTCTCATTCTAAAGAAACCTCTCGCCAAAACCCTCCAGAAGTGCCAAGCTGATTTCATGACTGCACAAGATGAAAGACTCAGAATAACATCTGAAATTCTTAATAGTATGAAAATAATCAAACTACAAGCATGGGAAGAAAAATTTAAAGAGCTGATAGAAAATCTCCGAGCTGTGGAGTTCAAATGGTTGTCTTCAGCACAGTTTAATAGAACATATGGTACCATACTTTACTCGATGTCACCCATCATTACTGCATCTATAGTTTTTGTCGTGTGTGCTATCATAGAGGATTCACCGTTAACTGCCACAACCATATTTACAGTGCTTGCAACATTCTGTGTGATACAAGATCCAATGAGAATGCTACCTGAAGTTTTGGCTATATTAATTCAGGTTAAAGTCTCCTTAGATTTTCTCGACTAGTTCTTACAAGATGATGAGCTCAGACCAGATTCTGTTGTGAGGAAAGCACTTTCCGGATTCCAGTATACCATCGAAATTCATCAAGCCATACTCAGCTGGGATCTAGAATCTTCATTGACAAAGCCAACATTGAAGGGAATAAATCTGCACATTAATACTAGAGAAAAGGTAGCAATTTGTGGCTCAGTGGGATCACGGAAATCTGCTCTGCTATATACAATTCTTGGAGAAATCCCAAAAATTTCAGGAGATGTAAGTTGAACATTAACTACTCTTCTTGAGCAAAAGTAACCATTTCGTAGTTCAACAAGATCGTAGATGCAACTTTTTTGCTTTCTATATACAAAAATTTTTCCATAAACTTTTTGATTGGACTACGTGCAGGTTGAAGTATATGGCAATGTTGCCTACGTGGCACAAACAACTTGGATTCAGAGTGGTACTGTCAGAGATAACATAGCCTATGGGAAACCAATGGACAAAAATCAATACAAGAAGGCAATAAAAGCTTGGAGGATTGAATATGAGTGGAGGACAAAAATAGAGGATTCAGTTGGCTAGAGCAGTATATAACGATGCTGACATTTATCTATTGGATGATCCCTTCAATGCAGTCGATGCTCATACAGCTTCAACTCTATCAAATAAGGAGGAGACTTTACATAAGAGAGACTCCAAGACTTGCTAATATTGCTTGTCATAGTATGAAAAATCTGGTTTACCTCTGTATGAGATCTGTAAAGATCTTAGAATGCGATCTAGACATATTAATGTGAAAATTTCTGTGCATATTAGATATAAAAGATTTGAGTTTTGGGTTATCAAAGCTATAGATTGAGAACTACATGGATTGCTTGATAGGCTGGTTGGTTCGATTTGTATATCAGGATTGCTAGCTTCTTTGTGGTGGTAGTGTGAGATCAATTGGGAATTGCTACTCGTTTCATACTTCAAGAGGGAAATGAATTTCCCAATGATGGTGGTGATGAAGGAACCCAACAAAAGCACAGAGAATAGCATAGTTGATTGAACAAAAAAATAAATTGTGTAAATATAAATAACACACCCTACAAAGGTGATGTCTTCTTGAATATTCGTCAATATGAATGATTTTCCTTTCACAGTTCTTGTGTTTTGATTCTTTATGAATAGGAATTGATTCATTCAACTAAAATTGTTATTGTTGATTTTGATGGCACTTCTGTTCTCCAGCTTGATGATTGGGTGCTATGCCGAATTTACAAGAAAAATGGTTATTCTCAGAGAGTACAAGGGGTAGAACAAGATGAATCACCAAGTGCAGATGAAGTGATGGCTTCTTTGCCTAATATTGATCAGCAAAACAAACTGCAACTGCCCAAAATTGCCTCTTTCAGTGGGTTGTTGGAGAGTGACGATCCTTTCATAGATGTTTTTTTAAATGATGAAGCCATGGATGGAAATGGAAAAAGAAACAGACTACCTCAAGTCCATTCCTCCAATCTCTCTCACAACAATTTCAGCAATAACAATGACAACAATAGCAATTGCCGATATGAAGTTGTCCCAAAACAAGAAGAATTAGCAGTGGAGAACGACAACAAATTCAATTCTCTCAAGAGGACCCTCTCCTTATCATATGGGGATGATGAAACCAACCCTGCAAAGAGATTCAACAACATGCAGACAACTACAACTACAACGTAAACAATAATGTTTCAGCCTTGCTTAATTCCATGCAGCCCAATCAAACTTTCCAACAGCAGAACTTCCTAAGCGCATTGAATGATAGTCCACAGAATTTTAGACTTCTGTACATTCAGAACATGCATTGGACCACCTAAGCAAACAGAAAAAGATACTTCAATTTCAGACGCACAGATATGCAAATGCATTCGGCCTTGATGGCAGCTATATATCAGAAACAACTTTGGCTGTCGAGTCTAGGAAGACGAGGACATGCCACTGTTGAGATTGTAAACTACATAGCTATAGATTCATATCTGTTTGGAGAGTTTCCGTGGTGGTTGCATTGGGGTTGGACCATCCCTTTGCAAATATGTGTAGCAATTGGCATCCTTTTTGCCACACTTAGATGGGCAGCTATTCCAGGTTTGCTCATCATCATTCTTACTCTCATTCTAAACAAACCTCTGGCCAAAACCCTCCAGAAGTGCCAAACTAAGTTCATGACTACACAGGATCAAAGACTCAGAATAACATCTGAAATTCTTAATAGTATGAAAATAATCAAACTACGAGCATGGGAAGAAAATTTTAAAGAGCTGATAGAAAAATTCCAAGTTGTGGAGTTCAAATGGTTATCTTCAGCACAATTTTATAGAACATATGGTACCATACTCTATAGGATGTCACCCATCATTACTTCATCTATAGTTTTTGTTGGGTGTGTTGTCATGTGGGATCCACCGTTAACTGCCACAACCACATTTACAGTGCTTGCAACATTCTGTGTGATACAAGATCCAGTGAGAATGCTACCTGAAGTTTTGGCTATATTAATTTAGGTTAAAGTCTCCTTAGATCATATGGACACGTTCTTACAAGATGACGAGCTAAGACTAGATTTTGTTGTGAGGAAAGCACTTGCCGGATCCCAGTATACCATCGAAATTCATCAAGCCATACTCAGCTGGGATCCAGAATCTTCATTGAGAAAGCGAACATTGAAGGGAATAAATCTGCACATTAAAACTGGAGAAAAGGTAGCAATTTGTGGCTCAGTGGGATGAGGGAAATCTGCTCTGCTATATACAATTCTTGGAGAAATCCCAAAAAATTCAGGAGATGTAAGTTGAACATTAACTACTCTTCTTGAGAAAAATTAACCATTTCATAGTTCAACAAGATTATAGATGCAACTTTTTTGCTTTCTATATACAAAAATTCTTCCATGAACCTTTTGATTGGACTACGTGTAGATTGAAGTATATGGCAATGTTGCCTACGTGGCGCAAACAGCTTGGATTTAGAGTGGTACTGTCAGAGATAACATACTCTATGGGAAACCAACGGACAAAATTCAATACAAGAAGGCAATAAAAGCTTGTTCATTAGACAAGGATATAGAAAGTTTTGCTCATGGAGATATGATAGGGATTGGGGAGAGGGGATTGAATATGAGTGGAGGACAAAAACAGAGGATTCAGTTGGCTAGAGCAGTATATAACAATGCTGACATTTATCTATTGGATGATCCCTTCAGTGCAGTCGATGCTCATACAACTTCAACTCTATCAAATAAGGAGGAGACATTACATAAGAGAGACTCCAAGACTTCCTAATATTGCTTGTCATAGTATGAAAAATCTGGTTTACCTCTGTATCAGATCTGTAAAGATCTTAGAATGAGATTCGAACATATTAATGTGAAAATTTCTGTGCATATTAGATATAAAAGATTTGAGTTTTCGGTTATCAAAGCTATAGATTGAGAACTACATGGATTGCTTGATAGGATGGTAGTTCGATTTGTATATCAAGATTGCTAGCTTCTTTGTGGTGGTAGTGTGAGATGAATTAGGAATTGCTACTCGTTTCATACTTCAAGAGGGAAATCAATTTTCCAATGATGGTGGTGATTAAGGAACCCAGCGAAAGCACAGAGAATAGCATAGTTGATTGAATAAAAAAATCAATTGTGTAAATACAAATAACACACCCTACAAAGTGATGCCTTCTTGAATATTGATCAATATGAATGATCTTCCTTTCACAATTCTTGTGTTTTGATTCTTTATGAATAGGAATTGATTCATTCAACTAAAATTGGTATTGCTGATTTTGATGGCACTTCTGTTCTCCAGCTTGATGATTAGGTGCTGTGCCGAATTTACAAGAAAAATGGTAATTCTCAGAGAGTACAAGCAGTAGAATGAGATGAATCACCAAGTACAGATGAAGTGATGGCTTCTTTGCCTGATATTGATCAACAAAACAAACTGCAACTGCCCAAAATTGCCTCTTTCAGTGGGTTGTTGGAGAGTGTCGATCCTTTTATAGATGTTTTTTTAAATGATGAAGCCATGGATGGCAATGGAAACAGCAATAGACTACCTCAAGTCCAGTCCTCCAACCTCTCTCACAACAATTTCAGCAATAAAAATGACAACAATAGCGATTTCCAATATGAAGTTCTCCCAAAACAAGAAGAATTAGCTGTGGAGAATGACTACAAATTCAATTCTCTCAAGAGGACCCTCTCCTTAGCATATGGGGACGATGAAACCAACCCTGCAAAGAGATTAAACAACATGAAAAACAACTACAGCTACAATGTCAACAATAATGTTTCAGCCTTGCTTAATTCAATGCAGCCCAATCAAACTTTCCAACAACAGAACTTCCTAAGCACATTGAATGACAGTCAATAGAATTTCAGACTTCCCTACATTCAAAACATGCATTGTACCACCTAGGCAAAGAGAAAAAAAATTCAACGGCTGCAAAGCCACTGACGTTTGACACACAAACAATATATCTAGGATAGTGATTTGCTCTTTATCGAATTTAAATGTCATAAAAACAATGTATGAAACAACTAAATTCCCCCATTTCACAATTAGTATAACAGCACATGCATGAACACCATAACATTATAAAAGCTAGCACGCCATGAATTGGGAAATGGAATGAAAACATACACGACAGTCTTCATCCCTCTTGATCAGATAGACATGTACTGGAACCATCGTATCTGCAAGCTTCCTATTACTTTGGGAGGCCAAACCGTCTATATAGACGTACTGGTTACCCAATGTGCTTTAGATTTCAGCCTTCTTCTTGGCCGTGACTATGTTTATGCCATGGGGGCCCTCATCTCTTCCCTTTTCCATGTGTTTTGTTTTCCACACAACGGAAGAATAGTAACTATAGATCAATTATCGTTCTTTAGTCCCCCGATGCCTCCTGCGCAGCTGCCACCCCCTCCTGGTTTTTATCCACCGGTTGTGTCTGCCCCACCGCAGGTCAACTACGTGGCTACTTATCCCATGCCCGTATCCAGTGATGATGCAGTCGTGCATGATGTCCTGGGGGCATTGGGTCCTAACTTCCAAGATGTTTTCCTTCCACTGGGAGTGACACTCTTGGACGTAACGACTTCCTGTTCATTATGATGAAGTCTGGTCGGAGCATAGTTCGCTTTGCTATGTCAAGCTCCTTAAAAAATGAAACTAGGTTTGGTCAGAGCATACCTCGCTTTCCTATGTCAAGCTCCTTAAAAGATGAAACTGGGTCTGGTCGAGGATAGTTCTGATCTTGTTTCAACCTCGTTAAAAAATGAAACAAGGTCCCGAGCATAGTTCCTTGTCTTGTGTCAAGCTCGTTAAAAATGAAACAAAGGGTCATGAGGATAGTTTTGATCTTGTGTCAACCTCATTAAAAAATGAAACAAGGAGTCACCGAGGATAGTTATGATCTTGTGTCGACCTCGTTAAAAAATGCAACAAGGAGTGTCGAGGATAGTTCTTATCTTGTGTCGACCTCGTTAAAAAACGAAACAAGGAGTCTCGATCATAGTTCTTGATCTTGAGTCAAGCTCGTTAAAAAATGAAACAAGGGTTATGAGGATAGTTCTTTTACTGTGTCAACCTCATTAAAAAATGAAACAACTCCCCTATCCAAATCAAGTCTTTGAGTAAGATCTCGTAAAATCCAACTTGAGTCTTTCCAAGATCTTGAAAGTGAAGCTTCATTCCATCCACTTCGTTGAATGCAATGAAGCTTGGGGGGCATGTGACTCGATTTGCGTCATTATGCTGAGGGCATGCGAACTCATAACAAGCATAGTTTTTCATTTCAATCTTGTGTAAACATGAAACCGAATCCAAGCAGAGTTCTCCATGGTTCAAGCTTGTGTAAAAATGAACCCATACCCATTTTACATCTCGTGATTGTTGTCTTTATCTGCTAAATTCTGCTAGATGAGCCTTGGTTGTTTCAGTCCATCGTCACCATCTCTTTGGCCGATCATATGCTTTCACTTGGTTGTTTTACCTTTCCTGAGGAACCGCAATGATGAGTGGTTTTATTAGCCAGCCTCTTGACCATTACATGTTTTGAGTAGTTCCACCATTGCCGGAACCAGTTGCTACCCTTTATACCACTCGTTCCTCTAGGGTGAGTCACCTTTAAGCTCTTTTCTGACTCGTAAAATATGAAAAGATTGCCGAGTATTTTCCCTTTTTGAATCGTTAAAGAAAATAAAAATGGAGGTCTGCTTTCATCTCTTTTCTGACCGTCTAAATATGAAAAGATTGCTGAGTTTTTCCTCTTGACTCATTAAACGTAAATAAGAGGCGGTCGTCTTTAAACCCTTTTCCGACCGTATAAGAACGAAAAGATCGTCGGACCCTTGTCGTTTCAGGTTCGTTAACGGTTACAAAGTGACGTGGTTTCGATCGCTTTTTTACTTTTTCAGGTCGAAACCACTACTCATGAAAAGTACTCCTCGATCATAATGGTCGGGCAGTTCTTTCGAGCATTGTTTTATACTTTTTCGGACTCGAGAGACACAACTTTACGAAAAAAGACCCCCCTGGAGTTTACTTTTCTGTTGTCTTTTCAAACTCTCTAAACATGAAAAGACGCCGAGTTTTTCCTCTGTCAGGCTCGTTAAAACTTGATGACATTGGATTCCGTCAAAATGACGCTCACAAGCATATGCTATCCCCATCAAGCTTTTCATCACAAAATAACTGGGGTACTCGCCAGCAATGGTGGGGAAAATGGAACCACAATTATTGTCGTATCGGCAATATGTCACTCTTGAACATGGCACTCGTCTGCATTCGTGTCTGTGTGGGGACATCTCACCTTGTTTTTACACTTGGCTCCGTGGGTTTGGGTTATCCTGTTTGACCTCTCATCTGCTCATTACCTCGTCACCATGACCCTTGATCATTTGATGTCAAATACTGCCAAGTCCACTGTCGTGCCGCCAATATGTTCAAGAGAAGTTGACCTCTGCAGAATACCCAACCTCCCTCTGATACCTCAGACAAAACATCTTATCCTTCTCTGTCTCGTGTCGATGATGTGGGAAACATTATGGCCCACCTTCGATCAAGGTCACTTCCTGTCGACTTCAGCTCATTATCCAGGAAGTTGACCTAGAGACTCCCTTCAGGTGACTTGGAGCCTGCATGCCTCAATGGCAGGTTCTTCGTGTTCGACGCGAGGTTTTCATCATTGGCCTCCGATCGAATGATTCTATGGGTGTTCGACGCCAGCTCACTGATTCACATGTCGTAGATTGTACCTATAGTACCTTGAGGACCATTGTCATTATTGGTGGTACCTCTCGCATCTGTTAATAGTTTTCATCATTGACTGGTAATCAGACGATGTTCTTGCATGTTCGACTTTGACTCCCATATTCGCATGCTTGAACTTGTACTTTGTTCGGGTCAAGACGGAGCACAAGACCCTGGATTTTGTCTGTTGAGATCCAGGTTGCGATTTTGTGGATTATTATGATCATTACATGACTCATTCACTGGATGGCTGTGACCATGCCTGAGTCTACTTGTCAATCCTTACTGGATGGCTGCGCCCATACCTTGGATCTGGATTTTTATGTACTCTACTATGGATGGCTGCGCCCATACCACATACGTCATGTACTTGAGATATCAGCTGTACTTCTTCATGCAGGTTCTCCAGCGGCAGTGTTTTCAGTTGGCCATGTTCTTGTAAAGCATTTCACCCCTCTCTCTCTCTCGAGCCTCATGCTTTAGGGGGCATCTGTTACACAGTAATTTGTCACCGTCCTTGTTACCCCTTCTCCCGCACATTGGAGGACTTATTCCGGGACCTGTGAGAAGTGACATAACCTGAAAACACTTGCATTGTATCCCCTTGAGTATGTACTTCATATGCCCTGAAGACACCTTTTGCAAAATACCCATAAAAATAGCCCTTTTTCCATTGGCGCGGTTCCACTGTGTATCACTCGCGCTAATGGGGGAAATCCTCCAAAGAGGGTGCGCCAGCTGGCGCTCTGTCTCAGAGTCGCACTCGCGCCAACCCAGTTGGGTAAAGTTTTTAACAAACCAACTTACGAAGGTTCTTCCTAACCCACTCATGAACTGAATCTATATTGAGTTGGGTCTGTTCGGCTTCGAATCTCCATAGAAGGGAAGTAGTTCTCCACCTCTCATGGAAGCTTGTTAGTGATAAAGCCAATCCCATGAATCTTGTGGATGACCCTAACTCCTTCCCCTGTATCTATAAAAGCTTGTCCTTTTGCCTTTGACAAGTTAGAGTCTCCAAGTTCCAAATTCTAAGTCTCAAAGTCTGAGAATTGCCACGTTCATGCTACAAGTAGCCTTATTCATTCCCATGAAGCTAAATCTTAAGTGAGGAGATTCTTATCCAAGTGACCAAGGAGAGAGAGGCTTGTTCCCCATAACCAACAAGCTTTGCAAGGTATGTGTTGCTGATCACCCAGCCAAAGGAGGATTTGACGTCAGAACTATGGTTGTATTCTTCTTTGTTTATCAATAATAGACGACTATCATTATGGTTCCACTCTTATTGTCTTTTGTAATGATGATTGAGTTATATCCTTTCTGACTGATATATAGTTGCATCTATTGGATTTTATGCTTGTATTTGTGTCGTTCTTTGCATGTGCAGGTGTCCGTTCACGAGGATCATGGCATTGTGACTCGCCGAAGCAAAGGAACGGGAGTGACAACTCTTCTACAAGTACTACCGTTGGAATCCAGGTAGGCCCTCATCATCGGTCTTTGATTTGCAATTAGGAACCTTCGTGTTAGCATTGTTTGATTGTTGCTAGGCCCCATTTGGGCTAGTAGGGATCGCCTCTGTCCACAGAGGGGTTTTACCTTCACAACAAGAGAATTCAGACTTCTAGATACTCTACAGAAAAACAATTCAATGACTATAAAAAAAATTGCAGTGTAGCATGAAAATCAGATTATGCTTGTTTAAACTGACATAATATGCAGCTTTCATCATAAAAATAAAAATGCTAGCTCACATACTACTTGACACAACATTACCATTTAGAATAACCATAATTGTCCAAAAGACATAACTAGCACAAATTCTGCTTGAATGAAAATAATGCTGAAGCACAATTCCCATTCTAAAATCTAATTTTTGCATCCCTGTAATAAAAGTGGAATCATATAGAATGCTTCAAGATAGGTCTGCAATTAGCTAAGTAATTGGACCGTTGAGAGGCCATGATCGATGAAAGTTGTATATATTATTATTCTCCAAGGACCATAGAGCTAACTGAAATCCATTTTTATATGATTTGTGACACAGGTAGAGTTATTCAATATTACCATACTAGGAGTAATGAGCAAGAGATGTCTCTGTGTACGATGTTTCCATGGAATATAATAGGCATAGGAACAGTGTGGGCTGGAGGAAAATACAGAGCTCCTTCATGAGCCCAAGCATTTGTTTTCACCTCCTTATCAACCACCAGTAGCTTCTTTGCATCATAAGGAATATATCCTGGCAGTGATTCAGTTCATCACAATGTGATATGGTTTAAGGTCTTCATATTTCTAGGCTAATACATTAGAATGTTGTTTGAAAAGATTAACATACCTCTCCTTAAAAATTTGTATATTGATATGGATACCCAGTTGTTGCTCATGTGAATTCATGTGTTTAACTTCACCTTCAACTAGGCAATCTTTAAGGTATCTAAACAAGTTCAATGTTTATTTATGACTACTTTATTCCATTTCATAGCCACTTGAACCCCCGAATAGGGTTTTCGGCATGGCTTCCTCAATTCAAACTCATTATCATCGACCCTTACTTTCAAAAAAGCCCATTCATATTTCAATATTCTTCCACACACTATGCCTTACAACGTTTCCTTTGAAACATTAGGTGCAAATGCTAGTAACTAGGTGCACAGTAGATTCCTCATCCCTTCTACACAATAGACAATTTTATGGGCCATCCATTTTACTTTTCTGTAATATATCCCAAGTCAGCACTTTATTTTTTAATGTGAGCTGCACAAGCGAAACACCTCATCTAGAAGGTTTTTAAACTGGATTAGGAAGCCCAGGAATAGCATTGGAAATATTTCAAACCATTGGAAGGCTCTACTGATTACTTAACCAGTCATCGAGAATGGTGAAGAAGTGAGAGTTGGAGCAGGGTTAGTTATGGGTTTTTTTCATAGGATAAAATATCCATAAATGATAGTTACAAATTTATACTACATATTATCTAGATGGAGCCATCCAATTTGATTATATATATTCTTAATATCTTCTTTCACATTTTTTCTTTGATTATCTAAGCTAGTGCATGATTATAAATATTGAACCGGTTTCCTTTACTACTGTTACAGGGAAAGGTGTCTATATAGAACTGCTCTATCCCACTAAGGTGTGACAGCTGCCTTAGAAACAAACAGAGAAAAGCTACTTTAGTTTTTCCTTTATGAATTATAGATAGAGAGGAACAGAAAGACCAACCTCTGTCTTGCGCTAATCTCCTGATTTGATTCCTCTCTTCTTTGATAGTCTTTAGCTACCTGTTCCCTTGCACGCCCAGCTTCACAAAGTACTTGTAAGATCACAGTAGCATAGCACTATACAAAGACATGGATCTATAATCATAAACAATATAGGATCAGATGTAAATTGACCATACAAATATAGCAAACATCAATGACACAAGAGCATGGAGGAAAACTTGAATAGCTTTTATTGATAAACAAGAAAGAGCCAAGAGGAGTTACAACCAGTTGTTCTGACCCAGCATCAACCTCTCAACAAGGAAGCCCCTCTTCACCTCATACAAAGCTTATATCACCCAACAATCTGATGTTTGTCTCAAGAAACCAACAACGATTCCTTACAATATGCAAAATTCCAGCCTCTGGATCTCTGGGATGAGGGATCCATATATAGATATATGTAATGGAGATGAGTCAGCTTATGATTTGATTAGTGTCTTCCCTCTGATAGTTCTTCCTTCCACTTGGAGATTGATGATCTCTTACTCATTCTTGGTCAAATTCAGAGAGGCAAGTGTCACAGGAGAAGATTCTGGAAGCTTCCATTGCCTCTCCACCTCGTAGAATGACACTACCATTTGTCATTTCTCGCCCATCGTACCCCATAGAAGGGCTTTTTGAAATGCACGCACCCACACAGTGTATTTAGGTGAGATGCAACGCACTTGGCCAGTGGAGCAGCTGAAATGATCCTGTTTTGACCAATTCTGAGCAGTTTTTCATGGAGAACTTCTGGGAGAAGCTGTAATCTGCTGACCTTGTTCCTTTAGGGGTTAGAAGAACACTTTTAGGGACTTAGGAGCCCTTGGTTTATGGACATTTCATGCTTGGGGTTGTAGTGCCCAAAAATTTCTATAACAGTTTCCCCCTAAAGCATGAGGTCGTTAATCTTTTGATGTCAGGTGAAATGCTTTATTATGAGGATCTGAAGTTCTTTCAAGCTGGGAGGAGACCTGTAATAAGATACAATACAATACATTATCTTCATAATATTTTCATGATCTAGCTGAGGCAGGCATTCCCATGCTCAGCTTTATAAATTCATTCTCATGTACATAGGACAGACGATCGTTTGAGTGTAGACTGATGATTCTGATAGAGCCATCATCCTTTTGATTGGATGATTATCTGTGCAGCAATGATGTACATTTGATGTCTTTATTTCCCTAAATATATATCGCAGCCCGGATGGATGGAACTAGATCCGGGGTCTTCAATCTCGTTCGATCTTCACTCGAAGTACAAGTTGATCCATGTGAAAGCTGTTTTAGAGTCGAACATGGAAAGACATTGCCTGATTACCAGCCAATGATGTAAGCTGTTAATAGGCACGAGAGGAATCACCGATAATGATAATGACCCTCAAGGTACTGCAGTACAATTCACATGGTGTGAATAAAGGACTTGGCGTCGAACATCATGCAAAATCTTTCGGTCGAAGGCCATTGATGTAAACCTGTCGCCGAAAGTGAGAAACTTGCCATTGAGGCATGCAAGCTTCAAAGTATTAAATGGGGTGTTCCTAGATCAACTTCTTGGATAATGAGTTGATGTCGACAAGAAGCGATCCGTCATAGGAGGGCCTTAATGAATCCCACATTAATGACACAGAACGGAGCAAATGATTTTAATGGAGGTGAAAACGATCTGGTGATATAAGGTTCAGGGTGGCGGTCATGAAAGAATGGAGTATGAATGTATGGTAGTGGGTGAGACACAGGTGAATTCTCTGAATGACTTCTTTGAATATATCGGCGACACTGATGTGATGGATTGGTAGCATTAACTCCAAATGTGGATGGTATGATGGGACCATGGTGATGTGACCGGTGAATGAAACAGCCCAACCCGACTCGGACGCGGAGTGGAAGTGTCATGTTCAAGAGCGACTTGCTACCAACAAAGTTTCTTCAAGTTTTCTTCCCAATTTTCCCCAGTCATTGCTGATTACTACCTCTTTATTTTTGTCAAGCTTGAGGAGGATAACATATGATTGTTCTATAATTTTCCCTTTGGGCAAACCCATCGCTATGTTTTAACGAGCCTAGCAATAGTGAAACTCGTTCTCGTCTATAGACAAGTTTGTCGCTATTAAAATTTTAACGAGTATAACGACAAAGATAACTCGGTACTTTTCAATTGTAGAGAGTTTGAAAAGGAACGTAAAGGTAACTCCAAAATTCCTTTTTCGTCATCTAATCCCTTAAGTCCGAAAAAGTATAAAACAATACAGAAGGGATGAATTTTCGATACTTTTAACGAGCCGAACAAAACAAGCGCTCGATCTTTTTGTGTAATAATCTCTCAGGTCCAAAAAGATTAAAATTTAGAGGAGAGATAGCACTTCCGGTCCCTTTAACAAGCTGGAGAGGCCAATGGCTCGGCAATCTTTTCATATTTTACGAGTCAGCTGAAAAGAGATTAAAAGAGACTCGTCTTTTGAGGAACGAGTGATAAAATGGGTAGCAACTGATTCCAGGTAAGGTTTGGAATTTTCCAATCACGGTAGTGTTACAAGGATGGCTAGTGAAATCACTCTTCGCAGCTGTTCCTCAAAATGGGTAAACAATCAAATGGAGGTGAATGATCGGCCAATGCAAAAGTGGAGGTGATGGTGCAAACACGACCAAGGCTTTAATGGCTGAAGTACTACATTCACGATGGTTATTTACCGGTGAATAGTTCATTTTTTAATGAGCTTAAACGCGGGGGGAAACATTTGCTCATGTCTTATGTTTATTTTTTAACGAGCTTGAACTATGTGCTAAAACTGCTCGATTGAATGGTCTCTTTTTGACTTTACCATAAATAGCTTTGTTCTTTCAAAGATTGTACTGTATTTTCAAATGCTTCATCAAACTAGTCAGAAATGAACAATATATGCTTGAAAAATGAGTTAGAACACTAATATTTTGCTTTGAACTACGTAAAGAGTAATGAAAAAGTGTTTTTACCTCTCATTTTACCATTTCATTTGATCTTTGGTTTGTTGGAGCTTTGGAGGTGCTTTCCCCCTTTGATTTTCATCAGCTGATTTCAGGAGATTTTGTGGACGATTCTCGGCGCCGTCTAGACTAGGTAGGAGCTAAACTTGAGCTCTTTCATTTCATGCTTTCCATTTTGCATTCTGAGCTTGATTCCTGGTTTTTCTGAGCCTCTGGGGTTTGAAAAACTCGTTCTGCCTTCAGCGCAACCTCTATGTATCGAAAGGTGCATTGGATGTTGGCCTGTCTAATGGCCATATGACATGCAATGGACCCAAAGCACTATTGTAGGTGCGATGGGCACAGAGAAGGAATTTTATGCATAGTTTTTGATGGAAATTTTTCCTGTTTCTTACCAAAATCAGGATCTAACTCTTCTCTTGTTTGTTTTTCAGAGATCTTTGGAGTAAGATGACCATTACATGGTGAGAACGTGAGCATGAAGAAGAGGACATGCTTGCCCTACATGATCCGGTTACAGTAAACGCACTGCGGAACTGTGGCTTGCTGAAGTTTTTCCGCATTTCTAGCATGAGACAACAGATCGACTTACTGCAGTATTTGCTCGATGCTTGGGATCCTACCAACCAGGTGTTCCAGATCAGGGGAAAATCTATCCCCTTGACTATAGTAGACATCTATTTCTTGACTGGCTTGTCGAGGTGGGGTGCCCCCATCTCTTTATCAGGTGCAGCCCGAGGAGGTGAATCTGTGAGAGATTATGTTCGCCGGTATTGCAGAGAGGGATCTCAGACGAGTAAAGATGGCAAGATCATCATCCATGATGTCACTGACAGGTCCCTCAGGACTATTCTGATTACTTTTGGTAGGATGGCTGGTGGTGCGGCTCTTCATGTAGCCAACCAATCTTATATGCAGTATGCCTTGGAATGCCTCCAACCGAAGGTGTTCAACTGGTGCGACGCAGTACTTCTTATGATGAAAGAACAGTTGACCAAGATAAAGAGTGGGAGGTTGAAGAACTTTGGGTATGGTTCTATTTTGATCGCCTTTGCCTTGGAGAAGATAGCACTGATGCAGCCGCAGTATATTGCACTCGATTTACCTTCACCTACTGAACCACGTATGCAGAGATGGGTTGACCATATGTCTAGGCATGCTGGTCAGTCTCAGATTTCATTTTTTGATACCTTCTTCAGGTGATTTGATCGTCAAGAGATGGTTTATTCCGAGTATTCATAGGCTGGAATGGACTTCCGGGGTGATCCAGATTTAGTACTATCAGATGGTGAAAAGTGGGGCGCCATTGGTAAATTCTTCGACCATATTCCTGTTTATCGTTTTTCATTTATAATGTCCTTGTGCTTTATTCTATCAAGACTTTAATCAAACTCATGTGTACATGTAGATGTTGGTCCTGTTCGGCCCGTAGCACACCTGAGAGTGCCAGCTGCCGCCCCAGCAGGAGAGGCTGTTGGAAGGGCTATCCTTCGCGACCTCGATGTGGCCGAGACTCTCACAGCACTACAGGAGTAGGTTGAGGGCCTCACTCTTGGTATTCTAGATGTGAGGACTGACGAGCTACCTTTGAGGTTACAGCGACATACTACTGGTGTGCCAAGACGATGGACTCGTCTCTTACGCATGATCGCACATGCTGTGACTTGGTATCACGAGCATAATTAGACTAGGGTGCCCCCTAGCATTTTGAGTTTTTTGGTCATTTGACCAATTTTTTCTTGGTTACAGAACATTATGTGTAAACCATAAACATTTATATATATTTTTTATTTTTGGAGTTTTATTTTGGTTAAGTTACATGATCCAAATGCAAATATTGATGGTATGTTTCTTTTTATAAATGTTGCAAATGTCTATCTAACACATAATTTGCCAATGAGTCAGTTAATGTGTTTAAGTTTCTGGAAATATGTTGATATTGAATAAAATCAAATTGTCTTTCCAAAATCTTAACCCTTAGGAACATGCGATAAATAGCTGGATTTCGGACATAATAGATACCAGTGAGTTGTAGTATTACGAGTTGTGAGTCTAGCCTGACAATCAATTGGTGTATACCATGTGTGATGGCATCAAAGAGAAGTTCTATCAACGTGCTATATTCAGCGATGTTATTTGTTGATCGACCAATACATACCCCTCCGAAACTTACTAACTCGCCGCTTGGATCAAAAATGACCCAGGCTGTGGAAGATAGGTTCCGCGAACTACGACTCGCTCCGTCGGTATATCCAACACATGACTCCAATAGGTTTTACATCTGCAACAAATGTAAAAAGTGGATTACTTGACCAAAATAAACACTTTAGTGAAAACAAAACCATAACAAAAGCATATAGGTTACCATTACGCATAGTAACGCTTGAGGTACAACCTGTTATGAGGTTGCGCCAGTGGAATTCCGTCATAATCCATTAACTCATAGGCTCCTTTTGCTAACACCCGCTTAACAATATAGGGGCCCATCCATAAAGACTTAAATTTACCTGCTCCCAATTTATCGGATTCTTGGTCATAAAGCAAGACCAAGTCACCTTCTGAGAAGACACGGGGTTTGACATTTTTGTCGAACTGTGCTTTGACTCGTTTCTTATGGGCTTCGTTAGCCAAAGCGGCATCATGACGGGTTTCATCCAATTGGATTAGTTCCACGAAACGAGCTTCTTCTTCTGAAGTTCCGGGGAGGAGATCAATTGCGAGTTTGAGGGACGAGATTTCGCACTGGATTGGTAAGACTGCTTCCAGGCCATATACCAGTTGGAAAGGTGTAAACCCGGTTGCATTCCTTACCGATGTTCGGTAAGCCCACAAAGCTGAGTACAGGATTAGGTGCCATCTTCTTTTGTGAACTCCAATCATCCTTTGCAGCATGCGTTTCAAGATCTTGTTGATTGCTTCAACTTGTCCGTTGGCTTGCGGGTAATATGGAATAGAGCTGTCATGAGACAACCCTAGTTTGGCAACCAATTCAACCATCATGTGATTGCGAAAATGTGATCCATGATCTGTGACTATAGCTTATGGTACGCCGAATCTGGCGACTACATGATTGAAAAAGAAGAGGGTAGCTGTTTCACCAGTATTATCTAATGTAGGCATCGCCGCGGCCCATTTGGTAAAATAGTCAACTACAACTATGATATACCCATGCCCCCTAGTCGAGGTGGGGTTACATGTCATGAAATCGATGCCCCATTTGGAGAATGGCCCAACAAAAACTATTGGCTGCAGAGGTGCAGGTGGTCTTCTGGTTTTGCTCGAAAATTTGACAAGCATGGCAACTTCTGACTGCGGTTATGCAATCTTTGAACATTGTTGGCCAGAAGTATCTTGCTCGTAAGATTTTTTGCGTTGTAGCATAACTGGATTGGTGCCCCCCACACGTGCCTGAATGGCAATCATTCAGGACTTTTTTCGGCCTCCTCATGGGTGAGGCACCTTCTCAGAACTGTATCAATACTGCGATGGTAAAGTGTATCACCGACGATCATGTAGTCTTTTGCTTGGTATCGAATACGTTTTTGTTCGGAGCGAGAGGTATTTGGCCTATATTTTTGGGTTTGGATATAAATGATTATATCCCCATACCACTGATTTCTTGAAGATATCAGAAACAAACTTTCGTCCACGATTGTTTCATCGGATGTTTCATCGTTGGACGATGATGGGAGATCGCATAATAATTCTGCGAAAACCAGAGCTTTCTTTGACTTGGATTTTACAAATTCCAGATCAAACTCTTGTAGGATTTCTATCCATTTTGAATATTTGCCCCCCAGCAACTATCGCGACAATATATAAGTCATGAGGTTGCAATATGACAAAATGGTAGTTTTTCGAAAGAGGACATAGTGTCGAAATCTCAGTATCGCTTGAACAGCTGCGAGCGCTAGCTTTTCAACATAAGAATATTTTCTTTCTGTATCATTTAAGTTTTTACTTAAATAATATATAGGATGTTCAATTCCGTTGACTTCTTGAACTAAAACCATTGCGATGGTCGTATCCGCTGCAGCCAGATACAGGTTAAAATATTTTTGATAATCAGGAGCGTACATTAATGATGCTTTCATTAGGGATTCTTTTAAAGCATCAAAGGAGGCTTGCGCAACCTGATCCCAGACAAGGGGTACTCCCTTTTTCAAAATATGCGTATAACCTTTAGCAAGTTCGGCGTAATTTGGAATGAACCTCCTCAGAAAGTTTGCTTTCCCTTGGAGTTTTTGAATCTGAAGCAAATTCGAAGGTGGAGGGAAATTAATGATTGCCTGAACCTTACATGGGTCGAGATGAATCCCGTCCTTTGAGACTACAAAGCCAAGCAATCGACCAGAACTGACACAAAATACACATTTGTATGGATTGAGTCATATCTTGTAGTGTCGGAAACGTAGAAATATCACTCTTAAATGCTGCGGGTGATCAGTCCGCTTTCGCGAATGAGCAGGAAGATCGTCGAGGTATGGTTGAACGATGTTTTAGATGTCATGGAAGGCATAATTCATTTCCCTCTGAAACGTCGCCCCTGCGTTCTTTAAACCAAAGGGTAATTTTCGATATGCGAAGGTGCCCCATGGACAAATAAATGCAGTTTTTGACTGGTCCTGTGGGCGAATATTTATTTGATTATACCCGGAGAATCCATCCATGAATGAAAATATTTCGCATCTGATGCATTCATAAATTATCTGGTCGATGAAGGGTGTAGGGTAGTTGTCTTTTGGACAAGCTTGATTTACATCCCTATAATCAACGCACACTCTAATTGTTCCTTGTTTTTTCATAACGGGGACAATATTCGATACCCAATCGGTTAGAGGAATCGGGTAAATGAAACCAGCATGGAGAAGTTTCTTAACTTCTGCCTTAATGGAAGCGGATTTCTTGGGGTGCACCTGCTGTAGCCGTTGTCGTACTGGTTTAACATCTGGATACATCTTAATTTCGTGTTCAACGATACTCGAGTAAATGCCTGGAATTTCACTATATAACCAAGCAAAGACATCTCTGAATTTGTCAGGCCAGGGTAACTCCACATTGAACGAGAGACAAAACTGATTGATCTTATTCATTAGGTAACTCATGTTTATATACAAAAATAAAAACGGATCAGTTCATCTTCTAGATGACTGTCCAGTTCACCCATCCGTTTCGGATTAGGTGTCAACATTCCCCCCCTTAATCTGAAGGGATGTTGGTGAGTCCAAGCATCATTCTGAATCTTTGAAGCTTTTCTCTTCCAAGCGCTTTGGTGAAGATGTCTGCAATTTTCTCGTTTGTGGAACAATGACGGAGATGGATTGTTTTGGCCTCAACATGATGTCGGATCAGATGATATTTAGTATTGATGTGCTTAGTACGATCATGGAACTTTGGGTTCTTGGCCAACTTTATTGCATATGTGTTATCAATCATGAGTGGAGTTGATTGTATTTGTTTTACCTGCAAATCTTCAAGAATTTTCCTGAGCCACACAATTTCTTTTGTTGCTTCAGCTGCTGCCACATATTCTGCTTCTGTTGTGGAATCTGCTGGTACTGATTGTTTGCGTGATCTCTAGGAGACAGCTCCCGATCCAAGACTCATAGCATATCCTGAAGTAGATACCCCAGTTTCTTTGTCTCCATCCAAGTCTGAATCAGAGTATCCAATCAAGTTGAAGTCGTCCACCTGTGTATACTTGATTCCAAGGTCTTGAGTTCCCTTCAAGTACCTTAGAACTCTTTTTGCAGCAGACCAATGTCCCTCACAAGGCTTTTGCATAAACCTGGAGAGGATTCCAACAACAAATGAAATGTCTGGTCTGGTAGTAGTGAGGTAAATGAGACTTCCTACAAGCTGTCTATACTTTGTTGCATCCTCAAATTCCTTTCCTTCAATAGATGTGAGCTTCAAGTTTTGTTCCATTGGAGTAGAAAGGGGATTGCACTCTGTCATGCCAAATCTGTTTAACAAATCTCCAATGTATTTCTTTTGAGAAAGAAATATGGACTTTGGATGTTGGGTTACTTCAATGCCAAGATAGTAATGAACATAGCCCAAATCAGTCATTTCAAAAAAATTTCCTAATTCTTTCTTTATGGATGCAATATAGGTTTCATTGTTCCCTGTCATTAAAAGATCATCTACATATACCACAAGATATACAACTGTTTTGCCAACTTTCTTGACAAATAAAGTTGCATCATCAAGATCAAAATGTTTGAAGTTGAGTTTCATAAGATGCTCAGTTAGTTTTTCATACCAGGCTCGTGGTGCTTGTTTGAGGCCATACAAGGACTTCACAAGTTTGCATACTTTGTGTTCATGTCCTTTCACAGAAAATCCTTCAGGCTGGGACATAAAAACATTCTCTTTTAGATCTCCATTCAAGAATGCAGTTTTTACATCCATTTGATGGACTTTCCAACCGTTATGAGCAGCTAGTGCAAAGAGTGTCCGGATGGTGGCCCATTTTGCTGTGGTAGCAAAATTTTCCTCATAATCGACCCCTTCCTTCTGTGCAAAACCTTTTGCCACAAGCCTAGCTTTGTGCTTGTCAAGTGAGCCATCAGCTTTGTACTTGTTCTTGTAGACCCACTTGCAGCCAATTGGTTTGGTTCCAAATGGAGGATCAACCAGCTTCCAAGTGCCATTCTTTATGAGGGCATCATACTCCTTTTGCATCGCTTCTTTCCATTCATCATGAGAAGCAGCTTCTTTAAAGGAAGTTGGTTCAAAATCTGTAGACAAATTCAATTCACAATCATAAGTAACATCCATATCAACAGGTGAATTAGAGTTATCTACATCACCTCCATCTTGTCGGTTTGTATTTCTGGTTCCTGTTTTTCCAATTTCATCAGGATGAACACTTTCAAGTGTCTTTGTCAGCCACTTTGGGGGACCTTTCTGAGATGGTCCAGGTTGTTCTGTTGATTGAGTTGGGTCTGAATCAAGATTGAGTCTCCCAATTCTATCAATTACATCACTTAAAGCATCATCCATTGTTGGAGTGTCATGCAGGGGAGATTGTTCTTCAGAAGAAGATTCCACATGTTGATCTAGTATAGGAATCCCCCCTTCAAGATGTGGAATTTGATTATCAAACTCTTGAAATGATTTCGGTTTTGTGAATCTATCCAAGCGATCAAGTTGTTGCTCAACAACACCGTCAGATTTGGATGATTCAAGAAAAATGACATCTCTAGATAAAACAAACTTTTTATTTACTTCATCATAGAGGCGGTATGCTTTAGATGTGTTTGAATACCCCAGGAAGATACACTTACGACTTCTAGCACCAAGTTTGTTTCTATGTACCTTTGGTATTAAAGCATAACAGGTGGAACCAAATATCCTGAGATGTTTTACCGAAGGAACATGTCCATACCACAATTCATAAGGAGTCTTGTTTCTTATAGCACTAGATGGACATCTATTCTTTATATATGCAGCACATAGAATAGCATCAGCCCAAAACATTGTCTTTACATTTTTGAAGAAAAGCATGGATCGTACCATATTCAAAATTGTTCTGTTCATTCTTTCAGCTACACCATTCTGTTGAGGATTATAAGGCACAGTTGTTTGATGTTTAATTCCATGTTGGTTAAGATAGTGTTCAAATTCATTTGATGTATATTCTTTTCCATTATCAGTGCGAATAGACCCAATATGAGATTGTGCATCATTTTCAATCCACTTATGAAAATTCTTGAATGTTTGAAAAGCATCAGATTTGTTCTTCAATAAGTAAACCCAACACATTATGGTGTAATCATCAATAAATGTCATGATATATTTATTTCCATTTGCAGAAGGAACAGGCATTGGACCACATAAATCTGAATGAATAAGTTCAAGCTTCCTATGTGCTCTTGAATGTGAATCATGAAAAGACTGTTTGCTATGCTTTCCTAGAATGCAAGCATCACATTGTTTATGTTTTCTAGGAATTGTAGGCAAACCAGCAACACCATTTTTCTTCAACAAATGGAGGCTATCATAGTTTAAATGTCCAAATCTAGCATGCCATAATAAACTTGATGGAAGTGTACCTTCATCATGATGAGAAATATATGAAAAATGTTGTGCATGAGTAGAGGTTCCTTGCAGTTTAAGAAGTCTTTCTTCTTCTATACCCCTCATGACAAGTGAGTGGTCAGATGCCTTTCTTACCTCAAGCTTGCCATCAAACATGTGAATGGAGTGACCTTGCTGGCGGATGTGGACCAGGGACAAGAAGTTTCTTTTGAGCTGTGGGAGATATAGAACATGATCCAGAAGAAAGTCTGGAAGACCAGGCAGTTTAAGCCTGACTGTGCCAAGCACTGATGGCTTGATTTTTGACTGATCTGCAAAGTATACTGCTCCATCAACATTATCAGTGAAATGTTCAAAAAAATCTTTCCTATGAGTCATATGATAGGTTGCTCCTGAATCAAGCAACCAGTCATTTTTCGAAGAAGTAAGTGAAGCATTAAACAGATCTTCATTTACTCCAATGTTACATTGTGCCTCAATATAGTGAGCGGATTCAGGTGCTTTACCTTTGTCTGTGTCATCAGTTTTACCTTTCTGCTGATTTCTTCTCTACTCAACCTTGTCCCATGGTAGCTTGCATGTAGAAGCATCATGTGATCCATTTCGTTTGCAGCGAATGCAATGCAGATCTGCCTTTTCTGCTTGAGAATGTCTGCCCCCCCTGCCTCTGAAGTATCTTCCTCTTCCTCTTCGTCCACCTCTTCCTCTTGTAGAATCTTGAGCAGGATGCTTTTCTTTGTGAGCAAGGCAAACAGTCTCTTCAGAAGATTCAGGGACTGTTTTCTTTCCAAAGGCTTTCTCTCTTTCAGCAAACTTTTTCACAAGAGAGTCAAAGGTTATATCTTTAAGATTTCCATTTGCTTGTAAAGACTCAAGATAATTGGAGTAGGTAGGATAGAGTGCTTTGAGAAAGGCAATAAGAGAGATATCCAGCTCAACCTTAGTGGATTTAATATCATGCATTATAGACTTTATTTCAGATGCAAGAGCAAGAGGATCATTATTTTTCAGTTCAAGAGTGAAGAGTTTAATCATGAGCTGAACAACTTCAAGTGCAGAATGTGTATCATAGAGTTCTTTCAGCTTTTGTAAAGCTTCAAAGGCAGTGGAATAGGATGAAATATGACGACTTACTTCCTCATTTATAGATGCTGTGATCAATGCATAGGCTTTGCTGTTTTTGTTTTCCCAAATGGCGAGTTCTTTGTCTGATGTGGGCTGCACAGGGTCTCTGTCTTCTTCTCCGAAACACACTCCTTTCCACAAATCATTGTAGATGAGGGTGTGTTTTACCATCCGAGACCATTCAGAATAGTTCTCCTTGCCAATGAGAACTATTCCGACCATAGAAACGATTGAATGCATTCTGTAAAAAATATCTCTGCTAAAAAAACTTCTGTTGATAAAAGACTTCTACTGGAAAAAAATCTTATGCCACAGCCTTATGCACTTTATTTTCTTCTAACATTTGCATCAACATATCAACATTTCTTATATCAGTAATATTACTATGTTTTGAAAAAAAAAAAAGGCGCTAAGGGATCTCTTCAACATATATCACTTCAATATATATCAATTTAAAAACTGTTAAGAAAACAACGCAATATATAAAACTCCGCTCCAAGTATAAGCATGTATAAGCATGATATTGCATACTGTAATATGAGTCACATACTATAATATGTCATAATGATTTTGCAACATAAATTGGATGAATCCAGTCAAAACTTCGTATAAAATGATTCCAACAAATTATGTTGTCAGGTTGCGCCAAAATCCCTGTCTCAGATAACAACAGGACGAGAACATATTCAATCTTCTGCCAATTTCCAGTGGACAAGAGATCCTTCAACGACTGATAACTTAGCAAACTCAAGAAACCCTACACCAAGCAGTAATACAACAAATTCAACAAGACCTCTGGCTCATACAACAGTACCTCGCAATTTCCAGGCACCACTTACATAACGCCTTGTTCATTCCTTGGATGCAACAACGCTTGGATGCTCAGCAATAAAAACGCAGCGATGCAACAATTCTTACAATAAAACGATACCATAGTTCTTACAATAAAAAAATGAGCGAATAATAAGACTCAGGTCTCTTCTTAAAAACGGAGTGATACCACAGTTTTCAGTCTTCAATACCAAAAACGCAGTCACCATTACAAAAACGCAGTCGGCCTATTGTCCAGAGCAAACAAAAACATGTCAATCAGTATGGCCTTGTCGGCCGCATCTTTATACCCACTGGGGACATCAATGAGATTGATGCCGGTATTCTGGCAGCCCCGTCTGATCTCCTTGGACAGACGGCTGTAATCTCCGTATGCAGAGAAGGTAGTGATGCCTCCCTTCACTCCGCCATTCCGTTCTTCTCAGACCTCAATACAACGCAATCATTTTTCAAAAAAACGCAGGCTTCAATAGAACTCAGCCACCATAATAAAACGCAGTCACCATAACATCAAACTAATAAAACATAAGCAGCAAAACAAATGCACCAGGTTCAAACACAAGCAGCGTTTCCAGCGAAAATGAGTTTCAACGCATTGATAATTCAAACATTCATGCGCAGAGAGGGACTGTAGAAACGTAGTAGGTATTCCTGGGCGGAGGCACCAGAAACGCAATCAATTACTTATGATCTGAGGGCGCAGTCTCCAGAGGCGCTCAGGACAGAGGGCGCAGTCTACAGCAGTGGCAGCGCTGTATGCTCAGAGAATCGCTCAGGGAATCGATCAGGATGATGCAGCGCTCAGCAGGAGTTACACTATTTTGGGACCTGTGCTCTGATACCATGTCAGGCCAGGGTAACTCCACATTGAACGAGAGACAAAACTGATTGATCTTATTCATTAGGTAACTCATGTTTATATACAAAAATAAAAATGGATCAGTTCATCTTCTAGATGAATGTCCAGTTCACCCATCCGTTTTGGATTAGGTGTCAACAGAATTCGCGAAAAAGAGCGTCATATATTTCTAGTTCTGAAGGAGAACAACTTTTGCCAACATAAATATTCTCTACAACATTTGTTTTGGTCGAGATATTTATGGCGATAGTCTCTTCAATGTTGGACAAGTTTCGCTCGTAATCCACCGTGTTTATAGTATTTGATAGAAAATCAAAAACTGAAGAATGATAAAGGTCATCAGGGGTATCTTCTCCACAATCCGGAAGAAGGGAACGATGGTGGGAATCATTCCATGGTGCTCCTTCAATTACCATTGATTGAACAATTCCTTCGTCGGTGACATGCACTCGCGACCAAGGATCTAAAGGGGTACCATATTCCTCAGACCTATCTATCCAAACGCTTGATGAGCATTGATTTGGGTTTGCCATCCATGCTAGGAATATTGATTGCTACAATATTTCTATTGGGCTTGGAGGCAAAACCATTGCATGATCCATGTTGATATCGTTTTCTGAGATCTTTTTAGAAGATATCATATTGCAGGTTCCTACCGACGCTACTTCCGCCATATTGATTGGAGGTGGAAGGGCGAAAGTTCCCATTAATATAGGATCTTTTAGTAGGCCTACTCCGATATTTTGAAGCGAATGGGGGCTTTCATGGATCATAGGAATGCTTCCTGTAACTTGAAAACCATTGGGGAGGAAGTTTTGTTGATCGACGACTGTAATCCCTCCTTGAAAGGGAAAGGAAATCTTCCTAAAATAGGTCGACACAACAACAGCCATAGCATATATCCATGGTCTTCCTAGTAGGATGTTGTAATCAAGATTTCCATCAATTACTTCAACATCTATTTCTACTGTTTGCCCTCCTAGTTCAACTTTCAAGTTACTTAGAATACCATATGGTGTATATGTCCTTCCGTCGAATGCTTTTAATTTCGTCGAAGATCGCGACAAGGTTGGAGATCCTAAAGTTTCCCAGCAACTCATCGACATAATGCATGTAGATGCCCCCTCATCAATAATTGTTCGATGAACAGTTTTGTTGAGGGCTTTCACTTGAACAAGGAAAGCTAGTTGAGCTGGTAATTGAGGATCGTATCCTTTATGATCGAAGGATACAAGATTGGAATCCTTTGGGTCTATCCCACCAATGGATGATAATAAAGCCTGCTTTTGGGATGGGCAATTTTGTAGTACTTCAAGAGTCGACATAGCAGATGGCGATTGGGCCAAATCTTCCACTATATTATAATGCTATGCCGCTCTAGTGCGGGGATTAAACGTCGACTTGTGTACTACTCCCTTTGGCGGTTTTATTGTCAATTCAGGAATGATGGGTGGTGCAACTTCTGTCGAAGTTGTTGTCGAACTACTAGGTTGATCTTTATCCTTGTTGTTCGACAGCTGTGGATTCCCATAATCTTTGTTCCTTGTCGATATCAAAGCATTATTTTGCTGTTTTGAAACCGACAACATTAACACTTGAGACAGGGAATCATTTCCGCTTTCAACCAGATTTATTCCTGGATTTGGAAATGGATCAGTTAACACTGTGAAGGTTTTTGAATTCTTGAAGAATTTTTTAAGATCAGCTCTATGTGCACAATTTGCGGTCAAATGATCCTCATCGCATATAAAGCATGGATTTTTTGGTTTCCTATCTCCAGGAGGGTTTGCAGAATATTTTTTAGGTGATGATTCTTCTTGTTTCTTCTTCTTCCCTTTACCTTTCTTCTTGCCCCCTGGTTGTTTGGTGTCTTTGCCTTTATCTGTCGATACGACATTTACTTCCGAGGTAAGAAGTTCATCTTTTGCATTTTGACCTGAAATCTTACAGGCCTTTTTGGATGTAGCCTTTGTTGATTTCGTGTTTGTTGTGCCAATCACATCATCGCCGGCATGAGAGTCATTGTTTGATTTAGGAGGAGGAGGAACTGAGAATTCCGGTCTAGGGGCATCAGGTATTTTATCGTAGAGCGTGCCGGAATGAGTGTAAATCAAGTCCAAATATTGCGCACGAGCGATAACTTTCTCTTCTGTTACGACTCCCCCCTTTGCCACATCTTCTGTGATGGAAGGTAGTAATGACTTGATAAACCATTCATCTAAGAGCTGATCGGGAACATACATTTTTACCATTCTACGAAGACGTCACCACTCATGTATATGATCAGATATGTGAGTGGCCATCATCTGTTTGAAGTTGGTAAGGCGTTTCGTTCCCATTTCGTACCTTATTGGTAATTGAAAATGGGTTAAAAAAGGTTGTGGCTAAGGTACTCAAGTTGTCGAATGAAGCTCTAGGCAATTCGATGTACCATTTTGCCGCTAGACCAGTTAACGTCCTCTGAAAAAGGCGAAGCCTTATCGAATCATCATTTAGGGTGTTTGATGAACACCACAGATGAAAGGTCATCACATGATTCGATGGATCTTCACCCGGATTTCCATTAAATTTAGTAATATCTGATGGAAGTTTATGCGGAATCGCTGGCCACCAAGGGGCGTAAGCGATTGGATCATTTGTTAACCGATTTAAATCAGGTAACTCTAAAGTTGCCACAAAGGGTAACTGTTGATTCAGGTTAGGTGAAGCGTACCTAGGATAAGATGGGATTTCCTAAGCAGTTGGTCTTCGCATACTGGCATAATGCATTTGATGCTGGTAACTTTGGTAAGGTTGGTGGGCATGACCATTGTAAAATGGTTGATTTTGACCGTTTTGAATATATGACTGCCCACTATTTGCAAAGATTTGTTGCTCAGAACCTTGGTATACTTGTTGGAATTGCGTTGTTGGTATTGTACTAGCCATGGTTGTGAAGCCATGTGTTGTTGCCCGATACTAACAGTTTGACCAAGATGAGGGGTAATTATACCCGTCTGAACCTGTGTCGTTCCACCAGTCGGCGATTGTGGTTGAGTTGCAGGGTCAAGGGGCTGTTGCATCACAACCTGAGAAACCTAAGGTTGACATACAACAAGCAACGCTTGAACTTGTGACACCGTCACAATAGCTGGCGTCGTTGATATATTTGACATAGGTAAGAATTGTTGCATCGAGTATACAACTCTTGGTTGTTGAGGTAGTATCGGTACCCAACCGCTAGAGGTAATTCCAACATAACCCGAATTTTGTTGTGAACTCTCGTATGCTTGTCCTCCCTGAGGGGATAATGAAAGGGCATACTGCCCCCATACGGTGGTAATCCAGAACTCAAGGGAATGGTTTGCCCTTGAGGGCCGGACTGCCCAAATTGACCTCCAAATGGATCAATTTGTTGAGACTCAACATAAGAGTTTTCGGATATTATTCTGGCTGAACAAAAGGAACAGACCATACTTTCGAAACGGCCCCTGAGTGGGCTCCTTCTAGCGGTTGAGAGCTAGTTGTGACAGATGGTATACCGGTGAACATTGTTGGAGTGATAGCAGGGAACTCTATCGTCACTGTGTCAGACGACACAGTCCTAGATGTTGACGGTTGTTCAGACATTTCTAGTCTATCCAAAAGATTACCTAGCGATTCTAAGGAGCTTTCGCTGGCAGTAGACTAACTTCTGATGAAGAAGGATACAAAGTGATCCCGACTCCAAATTACGATGGAGTACTAGTTGGAGGATCTTCCACAATCTCTTCTATGGCAATCAGACCATGTGGAAGGGGTAGACCGTTAGGTCCGTAGAATATTTCTGGTGCCGAAGAAGGTATGGAATCGACAACGACAGATGTTTGAGGAGCAAGACTCTCCGAACCGGTTGTAAATGGAACTGGTTCGGTAACACAAGTGTTTACTCTCAGAATAGGATCAATACTACTGTCCTTCTGTGGCTGCTGAACTTCTTCTGTAGAGGCAGGGATTCCAGAAATGTTTGGAGTAACCGGAGTCTTTGATGTTGTTGGAACACTTTTTCTAACTTTAACAGGAGATTTGGAACCAGTTAAACGAGTTCGCTTTGTCTGTACTATATTCGATTCCAGAGACAAAGACGGTTGACTCGTAAGCCTCCGCGAATGATAGGGTTTCAATTGACTTTCTTCCACGATTGCGGATTACTCGATCAACTAAAATAAAGGGGAAGTATGTTTCTGAATTAAATGAATTTTAGACGCTTTGACACAACTTGTTTTTTAAATTTTTAAGAGTCGAGAAAAAACAAAAGATGACTCTAGTCTCCTTTGATTTTTAATGAGCCTGAAGTGACAAGTGCTCAGATGGACCTTTTCTGTTAAGGAGTCTGAAAAGGAACGAAAGCGACTGCTCTGGAAATCTAGGTAGAGGGATTATCAAACCAATCGTAAAACTGCAGAATACTTTTTACGGTACGGCAGTCAATCTTCCCGAATGCTGTGTTAAGTGCATTGCGATCGATAGGGCTGCAGACACGACTTCCTATGGATAAAGGATTAAGCCTATTGGGGTCTCCCAAAATATACTCGACGGTACGTGGGAGCACAAGTCCGTACTGGCACTTATCGCCTCAAAGTGGAGGAATCACCCAACCATCAGTGAGAACAATAGTTACCAAGCTTTACGATGCCGGAATACGTATCTAGCCTAGACTTCTAAATGTTGTGCGTTAAGTTCCAAAGTGTTGTTAGATTCATTGAATTTATTTTATAGTTGATCTTGTTTATGAAGTTTGCCTTTCAGGTTCACCGCGAGATGTAGATGTAATTCCTAAAATGCAATCTAAGATGATAAACAAACTTTTTATCTTCTTTGTGCAATGAAAATCCTAGCTACTAAGGAAAGAAAGACAAAATCTTTTCACAAAGAGCAAAGAGCACACTCTAAATGCACTTTCCTAAATCAAACCAATCAAACTGTCTATATGCAAATGCACATGCATGTATTTGTTTTCGACTTTCTTAGTATATGAATGCTAAAAATAAAGTTGATGCACAAATCTGAATTTCTTTTCAAGCAACAAATATCAACAAGTTTCCTTTCGAAATAAAAAATGAAGATGATCACAACACCTTACGATTTTGAAATGAATACTTGTTCTTGACACTAGAAAATTACAAATTCAGAACAAAAAAAATAGTAATAGGATAATCAACCATCAACAGCAATCAAACTCTTTCCTACGATTGAAATCTACACTTGCGACAGTTTCAAATCAAAGGACGACAGTACGATTATGCTACTTTTGCAAAGGAGAACTGAAAATGACTCAACAAACACACAAAAACATCTACAGTTCTTTTGTACAAAGGAGGCAGAATAACAACAAGGAAAAGGGGTTTCAAACAGACATATACTGATCACAGGCAACAAAATTCAGGAATAGAACTGGAAAGAATGAATCACAGAAACCAAAACTGCACAGAGCCTAGTCTGATCAGCGCACCGGTAACACAGAATTTGAAATGCAGCGCACCTTGTCCACTCGAGAAGTGCGTTGAATTTCAGATTCTCTGAACAGTACCTGCGCTGGGCCAGAAACGAGATTCTGTTTGGGTTCCGGGTAACAGTTTGCAGTTCAGTTCTTGGGTTTTGGCCCAGCAAAAAGCAATCAGTAATGCAACAATCAGGGGTAGATCTAAGGAGGACCTAAGAGCTATCACAAGGGCAATCAGATAGTTTGTTAATAAGTTGTTTAAATCATAAACAGATCCAGTAGATGGATTGAAGTAGCATTTATCTACTTTTCATTTGTTATGGAAAATGCAGTTCGAATGCTACCTGTAAGTTTATGAAACAGACAACAAAGAATGATAAACAAACAAACTAATTCTTCCCCAATGGAGTCGCCATTTTGTTACAGGGAAAAGTGTCTATATAGAACTACTCTATCCCACTAAGGTGTGATAGCTGCCTTAGAAACAAACAGAGAAAAGCTACTTTAGTTTTTCCTTTATGAATTATAGATAGAGAGGAACAAAAAGACCAACCTCTGTCTTGCGCTAATCTCCTGATTTGATTCCTCTCTTCTTTGATAGTCTTTAGCTACCTGCTCCCTTGCACGCCCAGCTTCACAAAGTACCTGTAAGATCACAGTAGCATAGCACTATAAAAAGACATGGATCTATAATCATAAACAATCTAGGATCAGATTTAAATTGACCATACAAATGTAGCAAACATCAATGACAGAAGAGCATGGAGGAAAACTTGAATAGCTTTTATTGATAAACAAGAAAGAGCCAAGAGGAGTTACAACCAGTTGTTCTGACCCAACATCAACCTCTCAGCAAGGAAGCCCCTCTTCACCTCATACAAAGCTTAGATCACCCAACAATCTGATGTTTGTCTCAAGAAACCAACATCAATTCCTTACAATATGCAAAATTCCAGCCTCTGGAACTCTGGGATGAGGGATCCATATATAGATATCTGTAATGGAGATGAGTTAGCTTATGATTTGATTAGTGTCTTCCCTCTGATAGTTCTTGCTTCCACTTGGAGACTGATGATCTCTTACTCATCCTTGGTCGAATTGAGAGAGGCAAGTGTCATAGGAGAAGATTCTGGAAGCTTCCATTGCCTCTCCACCTCGCGGAATGACACTGCCATTTGTCATTTCTCACCCATCGCACCCCATAGAAGGGATTTTTGAAATGCAACGCACCCACACAGTGTATTTAGGTGAGATGCAATGCACTTGGCCAGTGGAGCAGCTGAAATGATCCTGTTTTGACCAATTCTGAGCAGTTTTTCATGGAGAACTTCTGGGAGAAGCTGTAATCTGCTGACCTTTTTCCTTTAGGGGTTAGAGCAACACTTTTAGGGACTTAGCAGCCCTTGGTTTATGGACATTTCATGCTTGGGGTTGTAGTGCCCAAAAATGTCTATAACAACTACCATATTGTTTTCTTTTCACTTTCTAATTGTTCCAATATTTATCTTTACCAAGTAGCTGATTTTAATGTTGGTTTCTTTTTCTACAAAGATATCTCATTTTATTCTTATATTTTCCTCTTCTACTAGTCCCGATGATTCAAATTCTGAAGAAAAACATAATCTTTGAAGTAACGTAATATTTGAAGTACACAAATCAAGCTTGCAACATTTAGAACAAGGCTATTATAAGTAGCACTTGTTAATTTTGTTAGGTTATACTTATTTTTTGGTTTATTAAATTATT
Organism: Pinus tabuliformis; assembly: GCA_031772625.1. NCBI lineage: Eukaryota > Viridiplantae > Streptophyta > Pinopsida > Pinales > Pinaceae > Pinus > Pinus tabuliformis. Next base: position 1,182,624,006 of record CM062809.1, read on the forward strand.
TTCACCAAGATTCTCCTGTGTCCATTTAATTTCCATTTATAAGTGACAAATTTTCTTGGCTAGATAAATCGCGAGCCAACTGTTGATAAGATGCAAAGAATGAGGAATCAATTAGAATATTTGCAAGTTTATTTTCTTTCTAATCATGTTGGAGGTGTCTCATCTACTAAGGTGCAGGTAATATAAATCTTATAAAAGATGTGGACATGAATTTTTTTGAATAGAGGATGCTTAAATAGGTTAAATATAGAAAGGCATATATTGGTGAGTTTTGCGTTATGTTTTTTGTGTTATGCATGTTCTGAAACATAAAATCGCCTGGCTTGAAGCAAGTAATGCAGAGCTTTAGCAGGAGGTCGAAGAGTGTCATGAAAGCTCCCAACTTTTAGAAGAACACATGATGGATGCACATATTCATTGATTTTTGTTGTTTCTTAATTATAAAATGAAGTTGGCGTGTTGGCCATTTAGTAATTTATCATTAGAATTGAATTGGCCACACATTTTATCTTAATTTCTCATGTGTTTCACATGTGAGTTTCTTCGTTAGCTGAATGTTTCCTTGGATTTGTATTTCATTTTCCTAGTATTTTTGTGTAAACAATCTTGCCATTTATTTGGTGAGTGACTTTTTGCATGATTATATATTTGAACAAAGCTATAAGATTGTTTTGATGATATTTTTGTTTTTTGTTTTACAAGTTGATTTTTTTATAATTAGGGGATTTTTGAGGTCTAAAATGGGCCTCCTAAGGAAAATATAAATAATAGTGGAAAAAATAAAATAAGATTAGATTACATCATCAAATTTTAGAGGGAAGAAAGAAAAAACTATTTTTGCAACTCATATTTTCAAATTATCTCCCTATGGATTTACTCAAATTTTGAGCGAAAACACTCGTTGGATGCAGAATTTCATTCCTCATCCAAAGAGTGTGGATGTTGCATAATTTTGATGGACCCTGCTACACGAAATATTGGAAATACATGAAAAACGTGATTGCAATAACGTTTTTCATGTATTTCTCATCTTTCATGTAGCAGGATCCATCAAAAGTATGCAACATGGGTACTCCTTAGATGAGGAATTAAATTTTCCATCCAATGAGTAATTCCGCTCAAAATTTGAGTATAACCTTAGGGATATAAGTTGAAAATACAAGTTGAAAAAGTAGTTTTATTATTTTGTTATCTTTTAATGTTTTTACTTTCTTACTTCAAAAGTGGTGAATCATCCTCCATGGTTGACATTGTCATCTTGAATCCTATTGGTTCTTATAAAGTTTATTTTGGTTGTACGTTTTTCTTAGGAGGCCCATTTTAGACCTCAAAATCCCCCTAATGGGATCTCATATTTACTTTCTCTAATGTTTAAAATATGCTAGATCATAAAAGACAAGTTGTCCCTGAAATTGGAGCAATCATGTAATGGAAAGACATGGAAAGAGATTGATTATGATGATTATTCCTAGGTTTAGAGTCTATTCATGAAGTTTTTTTAGTAGTAATGCATGATTATAAATGAATTGTTTGTGATTCACCATCAAGTAGGGTTTTGCTATCTGTGAATTTTTCCAGTTTTCTTGAAATGGATTTTATGATTTGATGAAAGCTAAGTCATCAACTTGGAAAAGATACGAAAATATCATGATAAAAAAATCAATCACATGTTAAATATGTGTAATATGAAATATAACAACTACACTAAGAAATTGATTATGTTAAAGAGAGGAATATAATTGCAAGATTGAGCCACAAGTAATTGTTTTGTTCTTTTGTTCTCTAAGATTGTTTCTTTTCTTGCCCCTTCTTAGAATTGATGTGTGACCCCAAAAAAAGTTTGTTTTAAATTATTCAAATGGTTACCTTTTCAAAAGAAAATGTTAATCTCATTTCTATGTTTCTAACCCATAAGTTTTAGGATATTTATGGTTGAAGTTGTTAACTGAATTGCTACAATCCTTGGCCTGTAGGGTGTGGATTTGATCAAAGGTTACTTGTCAAAAATACAAGAGCTGGAAAATGAAGTGCAATCGTTACAAGCTGCAATGATTTCTCAAACTACTAGGGCTACTCGATCCAATGCTTTTGTTGATAATCTTGACATTGATAATAATACATTGGGGTTATAGACATTACAAACTTGTAGGCTCTTGATGTTGGAGGTAGGATAGTATTTAATGACATAGCCTCTAAACCTTCAGTACATCACCTATTGTTCCTCTCTATCTATTTTCTATAGCTTTTCTAGGAGCTGTCATGCAAGAACGTGCACCTTGATCAAGCAACTAGACACACATAAGCACACTCTTTGATTTCTCTTTTGTTTTCCCTATTCGAACTTGCATTCATTAACACACAATCACTCCTTTATCATTTGGGTTCTCCTATTTATTTCTTATTCATTTAGGTTCTCTCTAAATTTTCCTATCCTAACTTGTTTTTTGCATCCGTACCTGGGTCCTACTTAGAATTCCCTGTTTTCACTCGATTTCTACATCATAATTTATTGTCTGCACTTGCACTCTGCTCGGAGTTGTATTTTTTCAATTCGGTTATGCTTGAAATTAATTATTATTTCCTGGCTTCAACTGAGAATTGATTATTTATCCCAATATGGAGATTCATCTACATTTGATCATATCTTGGTGGCAATCCAAAGAATATTGTTCTTCACTATTGGGGAAATTTTTTTTTGTGGCATTGATATGTTCTAACTTGTAGGGATTTTTAAGGCTTGAAGATCCAAATTCCATCATAATTGGGTCAACGTTTAGTAGCAGCACATGAAGAGATTTGTAAGTCTGGTTACAGTCTTACCTTGATGATTTATGGTGCATTTGGTTTTGGATCAACCAAAAAGAAATTCCATTGACTAAATTTTCAATGACCAATATATTAAATGCTTTATGTATGTTTTAATGTTCTAACTTCTCAAACAACATCTATATTGCTTTTATTTTTTATTCTTTTGTTTCCCTGCATAGTTCTCTATGTAACTCTAATGTGTTCCTCACTACCTTAGATAGAATGTGGGATGCTGAAAGTTCCTCTTTTGAGTAACTATAATGAATTAAAGTTTTACTTCTAAGTAGATGTAGTTAATGAGCAAACTCATATTGGTATGAGAATGTTGTATATACTACATGAAATATACATCATTGACAATTTTGAGTTTAGTTAATAGTTGATTATGAAATACTATAAATTAGATCCTCCTATAGTAGTTGCCATGAATGTCCATATACATTTTGCAAACAAATAATTCAGAAACCCAATGTATGAGTGATACAGTCTTGGTATTCTCTACCTTAACCCAAATTCCTTCTCTGTGTTGTATATTTGAATAACAGAAAGTTTTATGGAATTCAAGTTGGTATCAAGTATGCAATTGATCTAGTGTTTCTTTTTTCATCTAGAATATTTAAGTTTTGCTACTAGTTCTCAGTTGCATTAGTGAGTTTGGGATGGCATTCTTCTATGGAAGACATGAAATGGTCAAGGATGTCAATTCTTTTGGCCCTCGATCGGAGAAGCAAGAGGATTGCAAACATAACAAATAAATGCCATTGAGGTATCACAGAGTGTCTATTACTAAATTTGGGGTAGTTGGTGATGGAGTCACTATTAATACACTTGTCTTTCAAAATGATATCTTCTACCCTAAAACATTTGTTGAAAAATGTGGAGCACAACTCTTCGTGCTAGCATGAAATTGGTTGATTGGAAGCTTCAATCTGACCAGTCACCTTACATTGTACTTGGACCCTTGGGTTGTAATCCTTGGATCGTAGGTTATTACTTGAATCATAATCTATGTTTTTTTTGTCAGGTTGACATGGACCCTGATTATTTAGTGGATGTTTTATTTGAAAAGGTTTGTCTAGACTAAAGTTTAGGGGGTGTCATTTTTGAACTAGGCTTTGCCAATTTCAACCTTTGCAGACCTGTGGCATCTCTTACGCATACAAAGTATTCTCTATGATGCCAATAGTTGCATGATTCTACTCCATTATAGGGAAAGAACGTTATTTTTGTGAGGGACTTTGTTTACCATGGTTAAATTATCTAGAACTCTACCATTCTAGATGTGTTTGAACTAGATTTTATAATAGAAAAGAAGAAATATCCTATTTGTAGTTACATTCTTCCTCTTAAAAAAGAAAAAGGTGATACATGAAATTATTTGTTGTTTCAAAAGATGTTTTAGGAAGCTATTGAAAAACAAGAGGAAATGAATTCTAGTGCTTTAGTGTGTTAATATCACTTGTAGATTGAATTGGATATCCAATTATTTGAGGATGTTGATTGTATTTATTATTGAAAGACTCTAAAGATTGGCCAGTCAATAGCCCCTACCCTCGTATGGTCGAGGAAAGGAAGTACTAGGTGGAAGGAAATACATTCTGATACATGGGTACAATTTAATGAATGTTCTCATAACAGTTGTGGATATACTATGCCATGAAAATATTTCCTAAAATTGATCTTGAAAACACTATGTGCACTCTACAGTACTTCTTACATACTACCCATCCAATTGGATCACATTTCATATTTTTCTTTTTATAAAGAAAAGAATGCATACAATTCCTTCCTTTAGACATTGAAGAAAATAGTAGATATAGGAAATGTTTTCCTCTCTAGCTTAATAATGTGTTGTAGAGGCTACAACCACCCTCCAAAATTTTTCTTATGCTTTGATTTTTGAGACTTACTTCTTATCCATGGTAGCTAATCTTGCACTTGATCTAGGTATTCATGATTTAACTATGATTATATTTTTCATTTGTGCTTTTTCCTTCTTGTTTTCGCACTTAGCTTATCTTTCTAAGTCACAAGTTGATCTCCCAACTTGGTCTCATAGCATTTTTGGGCTTGCCTCTAGAAACTGCGCAATCCTTGATGATAGGAATTGTGAATTCTTGACTGGAAGTTAGCCTTGAGCTGAGAAATTGTGCAGTCATTGAAGGAAGCTAAGAATTGAGCCCAAAAACTATGAAAACCCTAACTAATCTCAAAAACGGCGTAGTACAAACTGAGCCATAAATTTTCCCACTTCCCCATAACTCCCCAGCCTTTCCTAGCAGTTCGCATGGCAAGTTCCCCCCCAAAAAGGAAATAAAACTAAAGGGAAAAAATCTTCCCTAGGAACTAGGTATATATTATTACTTTCCCGAAGATGGCACATTGTTATTTTAGAATTTTCCACCAAGTGCTACCTTTGTCCTTTATCTCAAGCATGCATGTCATAAATCCTCATTTCTTCAAATCTAGTTAATCGATGTATCTAGAGCTCATTTGAGCATTTCATCTTGGAGTTCTAGCATTCCTGAAGATATCAAGGAACCTTCAGTGGGTTCATCATCTCTTTTCTGGGTGAGTTTTTCTTTGATCACCTATTTCCACCTTTTCTGTCTCTTTTCGTCATTTTGCTTATGTGGGTTCTTTTTTTCTTATTTATCTTCATGGTTGTTAAAATTTAAACTTGTTTTACCTTGTAGAATTTTTGTTTCAAGTTATTTCTTTCTTTTTACAAGTGTCACATCAGTTTTCCTTTTTTTGCACTCATGGTCACCATTGTAGGGAATCTCCTCACATACTTGATTTTCCTTTTGTTTGATCAATTTCTACACTTGATCTATCATGATTAAATCATAATTAGTTAGATATTCACTCAAATGTGCACCATCACATAGATATGTTTGTTTTTCACATTTCTACGAGGTATATTTGTACTTCCCTTGGCCGGATTTCACCTTGCCCAACTGGGCACCCTGCAATCCTAAGGCTCAAGTCACAAGATTGGCCTCTGTAACTACATAGTTCCCAACACAGGCTGGAAACAACTAGGGAGTGCATGGTTCCAAGGGTCAGCCTATCAGCTTGGCCACTGATATTATTCAATGCACAATATCTCCCAGTCTCTGCCCAAGATGGGACTGCGCATTGCATAGTCTCAAGCCATAAGCTTCATTCGTGGATGTTGGGACTATGAAATGTGTAGTTCCCATAGGCAACCGGTCCCTCTTTCCAATGAAAATTATGAAATCCTTCCCATGATATGCTTGGATTGCTACTTGATCATGCCTTAACAGTCAATTTGTTGAAGATAAAGTTTGTTTGCCATTGGTGTCCTTTTTGTCCCACAGGTACCACACTTGTGAAGCACTTCTCTCCACCAGTCATTGTTACCATGGAACTAAAGAGAGTTGGTTCAAGAGAGACCATTAAAAGTAGTACTAGGGAATCAATTGAGAGAGTTCTAGTTAACTTTCCAATATATGTGAACACTCAATTATTTATAGAAAAGGAGTCAACATTAATATGGAAAAAATTCCAACAACAGTAGTAGAAGGTAGAAATCTAGTACAAGATTAGGGAAAGAGAAAGGTTGTTGAAAGAATAGAGTGAGAACAAAGCTACAGAGTGAAAGTGTATTCAATCCTTATGAGACAAACTTTGGCAGCAGAAGAAAAGAGGAAGCAGAGGGGACAAAGAGAAGAGAAAAGAGAAAAGTAAAGATTGGAGTAAGAAAAACTGAGATCGAATCAAGTAGAACAAGAACTGAAGGAAGAATGGGAGTTGAGGAGGAAAGAAAAGGAAGAGAAGAAAAAGAAAGAAGAAGAAGAAATGCAAGGCACAATGGCAGAAGAAACATCACTAATTCAAGAACAAAACCATCAGCAGCAGAGGGGGAGAAAGAACTAATGCAAGATCAGGAGCTTTCTCGGCATATTGAAGACTTGATTGAAGTTGTGGACATGGAGTTGTAATCGGAATCACATGATGAAGATGTCAACCTGATTCCTAGTGCACCACAGGTCACCATTCAATATCCACTACCTCGAACCGCAAAGTTAGCCCCGAGCGAGGAAGGGGACATAGTTCCACTTGATGATGATCCAACAATGGATGTGTATAATTTATCATATAATAAACTTCAGGTGAGAATTGCATGAACACGAAGAAATAATTTTCTGAATGATCACACATCCCTTGCATTCGTTAGAGAAATGACGATAATCACGAACACCAAGAAGAGTCCAAATGCCAATTCTTGGAGCCAACATGGCCTTTGCAAGTGCAGCAAGATCAAACACTCAATATTTGATGACCAAGAATAAGAAACTAGCACAAAGATTACAAGCTTCCCAACAAGACATAGAACATATTTGTACAACAATACAGAACACAGAATCCACATAGCTCTACTTAGGGGAAATGAAAGCACGGATGCTTTATGAAGTATCAACAATTGAAGAGACCATGTGTGATCTCTATGAGGAGCTCATGACCATGCATAAGTTTTTTTTCCAGTTGGACAGTTTGCATCAATAGAGCAAGGAAATTTTCAAGACTCTAAGGAATGTGTAGACTGCCATCACCACCATGAAAGAATGGACAATGGATACAAAGGGGCACCATTTACTTTGGTAAAGAAGATGAAGTTGCAAGTAGATTTGGAGAAAGAAAGAGTTCATTGGAAAAATGCAACCCTCATATGCATGGTTGTACAACAATTTGGATTTCATGGTGACAACCAACAAGATCCCATCAGTTAGATCACTCACTAAAGCTAAACACAAACAATAAGTCAGTAAGGAGATTGACGAGTACTTGGAGCAGTTGAGAAAGGTTTCCACCAAGGAGGATTTAGAGTTCAACAGAAAAAAATGATAAACTACATCAATTACCCTGTCGAGATCAAAACCATGTCGCTCCTACTCGAGAAATAAGTTAAGACTGGTGCCAAATCATTGTACCTAGATGTAATGGAGGTAAGTGTATGTTTCTAACCTAACACCATCACACAGTTTGGGGATGTCATCGCACAATACCAAGCTTGGAATCGATATGTGACTGATAAGTATCAAGTGGAAGTTGCCGAGCTAGAGTGTTGCCAAACTCAAGCATCGTAGTTGTTGGGCATGGAGTCCCCCCACAATAGGTTTTGGGGCTCAAAGCCCAAGTTTCGTCAAAGATGTTGTAGAACTCTGCTAATTGTGCGCGCAGAGCGTGAAATGTACAATTAAGTCATAGGGTTGTTTTCCCTAAGCATTATATTGTAAATTAGTGTAAAGTCAGCCTACCCATGGTCCACGGACCATGGGATTGTATAAATAGAGCGAGGCTCTAAGTTGTAAAGTCAGTTGTGGATAGGAAGAATAGTGAAGCAATTGTTTGAGTTTAGAGTAGAGTTCTAAGTGTCTTGGGTTGTAGTAGTAGGAAGAAGATCTACAGCTGAGTGCATAGAGGCCTAGTAGAGTCCACAGCTAAGTGTACAGACCTATGTAGCTGAGTTCGCAGGGTAGTTTCGAGGTTGTAAGCAAGATAGAAGATTAATAAAAGAGAAGTTGATTCATATTCCTGTGTATTTTCAGTGCATTATCTTCTTTATTGTTGTATTCATTTATGTATTGTGCGTACTATTATGGTTTATGAATATGTTGTAATAATAATAAATCTAGCACACATAACCTAAGTAAGTGGTTAATAAGAAAGAAGCTTGGGTATTATATGAGTCACACCTCGAGCAGGGCTACATGGAAGCCACACCACAGGTCATGAAGGGATCGTAAGTGTGTGCAGGGATAGGTCAGACCGCGGACCTCCAAAAGCCCATTAGTCATCCCAAGGGTGCAGAAACCTAGTTGTAGCACCCTCCCATAATAATTTGAGTGAGACCTCAGTCCACGCTCCATGGACTGTTGCTGAAAGGGCCAATAGTACCAAGATTTTCTTGGCTAAATCACCTCTGAACCTGGGTCAGGCCCCACTAAGCCAACAAATGGTTCCGTTTCCTGGACTAAGATTTGCATAAACGATGTCTAATGTCATGCCACTGGAACCCTACAAAGAAATAAATTGAAGAATGGTTGGACAAGAATATTCACGACTTTGCAGCACAGGAAAATAGAAACTTGTGAGTATCTAAGGAGCAGTGGCTAGATTGCTACTTGTACACTGAAATCCATGAAATTTTCTTTGCATCTTTTCTATCTGAGCTGTATGAGTGGATCACAATATTAGTAGACAGCTGGGGAAGGTGTAGGCTTGACAAACCAATAGTGTGGACTCTCGAACTGGTGCACAGACTAGAAGTCTCAAAAGGTAAGATAGTGTGAGCTATGGACCACTGGCTTGACCAGATAGTAGGAGGATTTATCACTGAGTTCACGGTAGATACGACTGTCAGCTACAGCGACGCAGAGCGATGCTTCCTCAAGGGACTGCAAGGTAAGTATGTTAAATCTTTTAACACTTGGATTAAGATGCTATTGTGTGAAAATCTAGTTATGCGAATAAATTAATGTTTGGGACTACGTGGAGCGAAAAGATCTACAAAAGCAGGAGCAATGAAGAATTAGAAAACAGTCCCTTAATTTCACCCTCGTGGGAGTGTGAGGAAGAGATCGCGAAGGTTTCTCCGAGAAGTGCAGTCAGTTTGATAAGACAACAAATTCCGTGTTTACCACCCCCACCCACACCGCTACCTGCTTCAACCCCCTCACCTCCATCTCCACCCACTCCACATCCACCACCTCCACAGTTCAATATGGAAAGTGTCATCAAACTACCAGTGTTCAGAGGAGTAGGAAATGAAGACCCAGACCAATTTTGGTTCATGGTAAGAGCAGTATGGGAAGCACAGGGTGTCGTGGATGATAATATTAAAAAGGCTACACTGGTGAGCACTGTAGTATCATGCATTAACATGGTATATCAAACATTCTAATGACCACCCGAACGCAGGAATTGCATAGATACAGACCGCTTTGAATATGGAGTTTAGCAGGCCAAAGTCAGAGACGCAATCAATCATCGGGTTTAAAGAAATCGCGATGTTCCTGGGTGAGACCCCCTGGGATCTAGACCAAAGGTTTAAAAGTACGATCCGCGAAGCCAACATGACATTAAAATATGCATAGCATCGCACATGGTTTGTGGCCTCCTTTATGCCACAGTTAAGGATGGTGTTGTTACAACAAAAACTTTCCACCCAGGCTGAAGTGTTGGAGATGGTTATGAGGTTGCATGAGACCCCTATACAAGACCCTGGATTGGGAGTCCAAAAAATCCACACGTAGCTATAAAATTTGTGTCTAGAAATGCAGAGTTTGAAATAGGATAGAGCACCTCGGTCAGAGGCACGCGAGGAAGTATGGTGCATAAAATGCAAAGGCCAGGGCTACGATAAAGATCATTGTCCAATGTTCGTGAACTACTTGGCAGGAGGAGGGCCATGTCATTAAGACCGGAGGCACAGGCGGGGCCAAGTGCGACGTCTACATTATGGTGCACAATCTGCCAGATAGGAGGAAAACATACCACAGATAATTGTCATATGTCATAGAAGTATATGTAGACGTCCCAAAAGTTGTTTTGAAATTACTACAAGTCAGTAGGCCATGACGAATGCACTTGTCGAAGCCATGACCTAATGATGGATCAAATTCTTGCCTAGAGGTTGCATGCCGATATACGAGCCCTCGACCCAAATGCATGGATGGCACACGCTCAGTTTCAGGGGTGGGGTCGGGGTCAAGGAGGAATGGGACCAGGAAGGGGTCGCGAACAAATAATATGTTACAATTGCGAAGAACCAGGGCATTATTCCTTTGATTGTACGAACTTGACTAGGATATCATGTTGGTACTATAATCAGTTTGATCATGAGGTGGGAGATTTTCCTTCACTGATAGTGAAGATCTACGAAAAGGGGGTACTCCAGCCCCCTCAAACCTAGAATTCATAAATGATGAGGTTTAAACTATGCCAAGAAGACCCAAATGTAAACATGATGCTTAGGAGCAGTATGACAACAGGATATGATAAAGGAAAGCAACCAAAGAAAGCGCATGGCTTCATAAGGCTCCTATAAAGGAACCTGAGTTTGATTTAGAATGCGTGGAGGAGACATTCAAGGAAGCTAAGAAGAGCTTCACAGAGGCCTCCACCTCAGGTAGCAAGGATCAACTAGAACTGGGGATGGATCCTTCAATGCTCACTACCTTTCTAAAGACATGCATGAAACTGCTGCATGACAATAGGAAAGTCAAAGGGCTACAAGAAATCATCACTAGGTGTGTGGGGTCAGGAGAACCGCATGTGGTCTAAAACTGTGAAAGCATGCATTACGCACAGGAAGGGAGATGAGGCTGACTGCGCAAATAGGTGAGTACGAAATGGATCAGGTAACCCTAGACCTGGGTTCTGACATGAATGTATGATCTAGATTTAAATAGGAATGCAAAAAATTACAGAGATAACCATAAACACAGAGATGTAGAAGAAATAATACTTCATTTCATTAATGTAAAATACTGAAATATGCTTACAAACAGGAATGGAAATAAACTAGCTAAGGCGATGGTAGCTTATCTCTGAGAAGAGATGTGGTGGCTACATGCCTTTGAACTATGTTACAATGAGGCTCGAAGGCCTATTTATTGTTGAGAAACAAAGGAAAACCCTAAAATCCAAAAACCTAACCCTAGATGATGAAATGCGAAACTGTGGGCCTCGTTTGGGTAAATTGGTACATCAACTTCCCAGGGCCATAACTTTGGCATATGATCTCTGTTTGATGTGCACAATATCTTGTTAGAAAGATCTATATGAGAACTACAACTTTGGAAAGAAAAACATTGGTCCATGGACCCATATTGCTCCCAGTTTTCCCAAAAATTGTCGTTTAGGGCCTCAAAATAGATTTGGAAGTTTAGGACCCAAAAAACTGCTAAAAATAGTAAGTTGTGCTACAATTAAGGAAACTGAAAACGCTGAGAGAAACAATGGTGGGGGTCCAAGTGGACTTGGTAGGTGGCCACCGATATCCACTTGGATCAATGTACTATCAAAGCAAACGTGGGAATGCATGGGCCGAACCGCATTATAGTGGTTCCCTATTTAGTTACGAATGGCGAACCAAGAGAATATTTTGCCTATGCGAAGATTGCAAGGGGTGATAGTCGATATTGAAGGCACGAGCACCCAGGCAGATTTTCAAGTGATAGAGATTGTTGATGACAACAATCCCTATCCCGTGCTACTAGGAGAGACTAGGCTGCTAATATGAATGGAGTCATAAATCTAAAGAAGCGCAAAATGGTCTTTGAGAAAAAGTCACTACGCATAGTAGTACCACTAGATCCAGCCAAAGAAGTGCGATACACTAAACCAGTGTGCGATACCGATAGTGATGACGATCTCGACTGTATCTACAATATAACTTCACAAGGAGAAGATTGGGTGGATCCAACTACAGATGGAAGGATTTCGTGGGAGCGCAAAAACTCTTGCACTTGGGATTCAGACGAAGAGATAGAGCGATGGAAAAATTGGCTGCACAAAGTAACAACACTAAACTATAACATGATGATCAAGTCATTATGTTACATAACAATAGAGGCAAGGGAGCTGCCAACTGATGATGGATTGTCAGAGGTGGATGAATTTCTGAGCAAGTTCGAAAGTACAGTACCAGAGTAGCAGCGGTTCGATGCACTGAAGTGGGCATTGTGCGCAACACCTGCACAATGGTGGGGTATGCATCAAGGAAATTTTGAACACTAGTGCTGATGTAGAAGGATGATGCGCCTATGTTTTGGAAAACCCCAGCTTCAAATGAAAGTCAATCACATGGGGCAGAATGACTTGCGCGCCCACCTTTTCTGATGGGTACAGACATATGCCATACAAGCGAACCCCAAAGTCAACTTAGAGCATCGAAACAAACCATAGCAGCAGGAAAGGTGACATGCGTTGCCAATTCTCCACGATGAAGCATTCCATAGGGTGCATGGAGTACTGAACAAGGGTTACTAGGTAAGACGAACTGACTGGGACCTGCGTGTGCCAGTAGTTCGGTGGGCCTATAGGACCATATGCAAAAATCTGAGCGCGGAAGTGATTCCAAAAGTGCGAAACAGAGTAGAACCCAAGGTTTGTGCAGGGAACACCAAAAGGGATCTACACATAATAGCCCCCGCGCTGATGATAGCGTGCGATGACCAGGACGAAGAAATCACACAGCTACGTGAGGACAAAAATATAAGGATTCGGGATGCCATTCAATGAGGGAACCTTAGACTTCACGAACTCTAAGAAGATTGGTATGATTGAGGAAGAAAAGCATGATGATGGATGCTGAGATCAAAAGACTGGAGAAGGTGAATTGGAGTCTTGCACTGATGGTGCAACCACTTGACTAGCTATAGGGAGCATAGTCTCAGCGCTCTAGACAGTTGAAAGAGAGTGCAAGACTCTAAATGAATCTATTTGGGATCTGTGCGGTGAGGAAGATGCGTGAAACATTAGCATGGTACAAGGTCCGCGCCCACGCATGGGGGGCTACGCTGCCGCACGGGTTAACTTGGAAGTAACCATTGACGTCATTGTTCATGATGAGATGTCCACTTTAAGGCAAAATCAAATGGGTGGCGAGCAATTAAGACAGGAATTAAGGGCTAGATTTGGGAGGATCTGCTGCCAAGGATGCATTAATGACTCATAAATGCGTGGAATGGTCGAATTCAAATTCAAAAGATGCTATAAAAATCCAAGGACTAGCCATGAGACAACACTTCTTCATTTGAGATTAGAGCTACTATGAAAAGCATAAAGTGTTGAGTGCCAAGCGGGATTTGAGCCCCCAAGTTTGCGAACAACCACAGACAGTTCAAACAAGATGACAAGTACTAGGAGAGGTGTGGGATTTGTAGACAGTACTGTCAGGCAAGCCACGTAGAGCCCTACGGTGTAGCTGGGGGATGCACTAGAAATTCTGAAATGGCCCCGAACGTCGAGGCACAAGATGGATACACAGGCAGCGAGACCAGTCCGCATGTCCCCGCGAAATCCACGGTTTGGTAAAATTTCTATGGAAGACAAGGGAAAGGCTATTAAACTTGAAACAAATGATGAGTAGGAGGACCTCTAGGCTTTCATAGAGGAGATAGAGGCGGATGAAGAAATTGAAGAAGACATCTAGCCGGTGCATGTTGCAGCAAAACTTCCTAAGTATGTCCCTCCGTGGAAAGGGAAAGAAAACGTACCCAAGGATTTGGATGCCACTAAGAGCATACTCCAAACCCCGCTCCTCCTAGATGGAATTCTATTTGAAGGCTCATTCTTGGGCCGCGTGCCCACGATGAAATTTGAATATTGGGACCTCGCAGATAGTGAAACATTCCCACATTTTGAGACTAGAAACCTCATGAAATAGAGTAAGGAGGGGTCAGTTACAGTGCTAGAGCCGCGAAAATGGATGCACGGTGTGGAGAAGGCCAGGCTACTCCACCTACTATGGATTCCACACTTTCACCACGCACCGATCATGATCTTTGTCATCAAGAAGCTGCTTTTCCTGGTGCACAATGGGTACTTGTGGCTAGAGGATCTTCTTCCCATCATGGCGGAGCTTATTCACAGGATTTCTCGGCTTCCTTGTAAGGGAAGGGACCCCATGGAAATAGCTGGTGAAAGTAGAGATTTAGCACTTGTAGAGGCCATGATGAAGAAATACAAATAGGAAAATAAGTAGAGAGGCTACGTAATTAGCATCATTTAAGACAAAAGGGTGTGCGTAGCCACCCAACTGCTAGCTCAGAAGGTGATGAGAAAGTGTCATAGAAACGAGGTACTAGCATTGGTTGTCGCATTGACAGAACAATGCATGAAGGGGTTCTAATTCAACTGGGCCAAATTCCTTTGTGAAGAATTTCTAACCAACTGCGAAGAAGCTCAGGAGTAGGGCATAACCTTCCACTATGCATGGTTGCTCTTGTCTATCTTATTGGTGATCGAGGAACTGTCTGAGGACAATCAGTTCCCTCCTCTTGAATAGGACTTGCCCGAGGTGGAAAAATATGTGTCGCTTTGGGCTACAAAGGATGCCACAAGGATCCATGAGACTAAGATCTTTTGGGTGCTCATGGAGGTGAGCATTTAGATGTGGATTAACAAAAGGCCAGGCCTATCCCCCACAGTGTACAACAGTTTGTGGAGCTTTGCGGACTTCAAGGCAGATATGCACAATGTTTATATCAAGGTGCGTAAGTATCTAGCGTATACCTGGACCAAGCTTCCTTTCATCACAATTGACGACGCCATCTTCTCCGTGCTCATCTTATGGCTTGCTGAATGGTGCACCCTGGATCTGGCAGAAAGGGATAGAGCAATAGCACAGAAGCAGAAGGATGCAACAAAGTTGCATGTCATAAACCTAGCCCAGTAGAGACGTAACGAACAAGCAGACATGGAGTTAAGGGCCATCTATGAAGCAACAAAGGTAGTTGCAGAACAGGCCAAGGCCGCCGAAAGAGCAGTAGCAACACAAGCAACAGGGGCCACCGCGACACAGGAGGAAAGAGGCTAGTACGTGCCTATAGGATAGGGACCAGATATAGAAGAAGGCACGGACCTGAGCATGATGCCCACCCAACTAAAATGGCCTCACATTGTGGAGTGGTCAGGTTCATGAAAGAAGGCAAGGCTTCCAAACTAGACATCGAGTCAATTACATTGAAAGAGGGGGACCTCTATGACATTGGCGACACAATTTGCGAGGTCACTCGAGAAGTGTTCCAAGAAGCAATTATGGAGCAATAGAATGTCTTGGGGGAAGTAAGGGTGAAGCTGCAGGAACTTCAGGTGCAGTCCCCACAGGAAGAAGTAGTAGTCGCCACAGGTACATCAGCAGCAGAGTAGCTCTTGCGTGCCAAAATGGCCAACACCATAGTGCTGCCGGAAGGAGCACTAACAATGAAAAGAGAGGAGGACAGAGTTGAGATGGTTAGTATCAAGGGACTGGGCCTAAACTAGGGTACCCTTCTGCGGGATATATTATATTAGCCGTAGGACAAAGGAACAACAAAAATCTGAGCAAGGGATGGACGTGTAATGCAGATACTCAGCGAACAGAGAATCAACAATGAGCATCTTAGTCTCTAGTGAAATGAATTTCTTGCACAGAATTTGCAGCTAGAGAAAATTGTAGAGGAAGCATGTCTCTATGTTCCAGATCGAGAAATCGTGACAGACCTACTAGTTGGCGTGCGAATCCACAAATTATCCAATGGATTCTGCAAGGCAAAGGAGGAAGCAACGAGGGTACATCTGGACCTCAACCTTTAGACTGTTAAACTGCGATTAAAGGTGCAGTCCTCTACACCCCCAGAAATTAGGGAATAGCTCTCTGGTGCTATTCAGAAAGGGCTGGAGGAAATAGGACAGGAAGTACAGAACTACACCGCTATGTTGGAAGATTCCTTCGTGGTCCTCACTTCATTACATGAGGATCCAAACATACAACACCTGGAAATGGAGGCGCGGGAGCTTCAGGTGCAATATGACAGTGTGCGTGGAATGACACAGACAGTTGTCCTGACCCAGCGGCTTGCGAAGCTACAACAAGCAAAGGCATTGAAGGAACAGGTGGATGTCATGTGGTAGAAAGAGGTAGTCCTTCAAGCGCACGTCTAGCCATGGATTGATGAGGCCTTCCTCATCACTATAGAGATTGAAGGAAATCTCGCATAGATGAAGGCAATGCATGCCTTAAGATAGGGAGCTACCCATGATAGCAAGACTTCAGCTAAGAGAATGGAGCAGATCCAACAGACTGCAGATCAGTGCATCGTGGACCTTCGGGAAGCGAAGGAATGGATGGAGGGGCTTCATGCCAAGATCGCCGCACCAGCAGAGTGATTCAGGATGAGTCATGATGATTGTGTTTGGGGCCTATTGGGCATGGAATCCTCCCACAATAGGTTTTTGGGCTCAAAGCCCAATTTTTGGTCAAAGATGGTGTAAAATTCTACGAATTGTAGGCGTGGAGCACGAAATGTACAATTGTGTCATAGGCTTGTTCGCCCTAAGCATTGTATTGTAAATTAGTATAAAGTTGACCTACCCATGGTCCACAAACCATGGGATTGTATAAATAGAGAGAGTCTCTAAGTTGTAAAGTCAGTAGCGGATAGGAAAAACAGCGAAGGAATTGTTTGAGTTTAGAGTATAGTTCTAAGTTCCTTCAGTTGTAAGAAAGATTGAAGACTAATAAAAGAGAGGTTGATTCATATTCCTGTGTATTTGCAGTGCATTATCTTCTTTATTGTTGTATTCATTTATATAATGTGCCTACTCTTATGTTTGATGAATATGTCATAATAACAATAAATCTGGCACACATAAGCTAAGTAATCGATTAATCAGAAAGAAGCTTGGGTATTATTCGAGTCACGCCTCGAGTAGGGCTACACAGAAGCTGCACCATGGGTCGCAAACGGATTGCAAGTGCGTGGAGAAATAGGTCAGACTGCAGACCTCCAGAAGCACATCAGATATCCCAGGGGTGTGGAAACCTGGTTCTAGCACCCTCCCATACTACTTCGTGTGAGACGTCATTCCACACTCCTTAGACTATTGCCGAAAGGGCCAGTAGTACTAAGATTTTCTTGGCTAAATCACCTCTGAACCTGGGTCAAGCCTAACTAAGCCAACAGTAGTGTTTTATATTGTTATGATCCGAGTTAACTCAACTCCTTGATTTAACCAAGATCTTTTACTTTCATGATGTGATTAGAATTGCATTTAAAATAGCATAATTGAACATATTTGCATATTGTAACGAAGAAGGAACATGACAATCATCAGCAACATAAAAATACAGGATGTTGATAATGGAGGTCATCTAGGAGGGACTACATCTCTGGGCCCTAGTGTCAAGATGATGTAGGCTACTGCATAAAGTGTTGTCAATAATGATGATGTACATAAGAGGTTGTGTCACTATCATACAAGGAAAATTCCCTCATGCAGGAGTGGCTCCAAGAGGAGTTCTGTTGCAGGAACTGTCATTCAAAAGGACTCCTATTAGTATGATCTAAACTCATGCATGATGATAATTAGCATCCGGCCAAAATGGCATAAAAGGGATCGCAATGCAAACATACATGGAAACACATGAGTATCCCTTAAACATAACAATAAAGGTATCTCAAACAAAACATGACAAATCATGAAAACAAGTACATCCCACATTCCACATCACATCAAGCAGGAATCATGAAACAAGTAAGAAAACAAGATCCCACATCAAACATCAAACAGGGATCTATGCAACACAATGCATCTCATAGCAAAAAGAAGTACATGAACACACTGCATATACCTCACATCTTGAGGCCATATGAAGAAAAGGATGTCAAGCTGTTGAAGCTATTCGTACCATCGATCTCAGGGCATCGAATCTCATGGAATGACTACTCGCACATTGAATGTTGACACCTGCACTCTACTTTGGAAAGTGGTCGTAAAATGAAATAATCAAATGGAAAATCTAATTGTAACATCAGATTTGTGGCGTCGAATAGTACAAAATTGACTGTCAAATTTATGAATTATGACAAAGTGGAAATCTAGGGCTTATGGAATCTTTTAGATTCCCCCTAGATTCCTCAAAGATTCCCTCCTCTGGGTCATCTGCAAATTGGCTACTCAAATAAGGAAACTAACTATGCCTTCAGCTTCATGTCATTGAGAGGTGTAAGATCGACATCAAATTTTTCCAATTTGGACACTTTAAAATTTTCACCCTCTTGAGAATTTCACCCAATCATGATTCCGCCTCCCTCTTCGCTGGACTCATGGTTCCACCTACAAAATGAAAACTCAGCCTTGAGAATCGTGCATGTACCTCTGTCGGGCGTGCTGTGAAAATGAGGGGTCTTTAAATGAGTTTCATGGGCAGAGTTTTCAAAAAATGCATTTGGGTGGATTGGTATGAATGTCGAATTATAAGGAGGAGGTTGGGTGGTCAAACCCAACCCCTCCATATTAACACTCTTTTGGTTTTTTTAAAAACCACATCTATTTTTTTTTTAAGGGATCGATTCCGCATTGGGTAGCCTGCCCCATAACTCCCGCAGAATTGTTGGATGGGCATATATCCTTTGTAGGGAATGGTTGGCGCATTAAATATTTGATGGTGCATTTGTTTTGGTTTGTTTGACATGGGGCCGCCACATGGTGGCAGGCCAGCCCACGTGGTTGGTGCGTGCTCGATACCCGTCGGCCTTCATAACATTGATATTACATACAGTGGCAATGTTGAGGTGTGGGTTGGGTCCACTGGAGGTGGCCCGCCCACCCCATTAATAATATGGATAAATGTTATGTGGTGGTCGTTGGAGGGTTCGGCAAGGTAATGGCCACCGACCCAGTTTTCATATTAGATTTTGGTTTTGAGGGTACGGTTGGACCGGCGGGGTTCATGACCCGTCAATATTTTTTTAATATAGTTTTGGTTATGTATTTTTGGGGTGGCGGGGGTGGTGGTCCACCATCTCATACATATTTTTTTAAAAATTTTATAACACTAAATACATTTTTTCGAATTTGTCTAAAATAGGGGATATTACACAAATTAATGATCCAACAAATTCACCCACTTTCTGGACCTAGGTTTCATGCCTCGGGGTCGGTCAAATTGTAGGACACTTAAACCTGGTCCACAGTCCAACTTTGACGAAAACTTTGACTATCTTGGATTGACGAACTGTTCACACCATTGCAATCAAGATGACAAGATCTACACTCTCGTCTTGGTTCAAAAACATTCTGATCACTTCGATTTTTGAGCTTCCATAAGCCCTCTTTGTCCTTTGTGTGTCCCTGGAGCCACCTAGATCAATCCTCCCCACTAAGGACCTTTTGGTCCTCCAAAAGCATGAAAAATAATCTGCAACTTCTCTATACCTTGTCTACATCACAAGCATCCTAAAAAGGTCTCGCTTCCATCTCCTTCACCTTTGTTCTTCAGAGCCTTAAGTGATGAGCCACCACCTGTAGTACATTTTTTTGCAAATTACATGCTTTACATTCATGATGAACTAATGACCCAAGAATCCCACATTTTGCATGCATTTATAACACATACTCGGTGGTTAAGTTTACATCAAAATGGAAACAATACCCCAACTATGAAAACAAGGCCAACATATCATTGTTGCTTCAACAAGTGATGGAAAACGCATCATCACTACAACACATGATTTACAAAAATGAGGCCAAACATTATTGTTTCTTTGACAAGTGATGGAAACATGACATCACTTTCATAGTTTATCATGCAATTCAAAACAAGACCATACATCATTGTTTCTTAACAAGTGATGGAAAATATATCATCAATTTTACATCTTAAAATGCAACAAATTATTTACAAAAGCACGACCATGACAAGCTAACATATCTAGAAACCATTTTTCACTTATCGTTGTGAATGGGTCATCCCTCTGTGGTGGTTTTTCTTGTCAAACAACTGTTTCACCTGGTTCATGCACCCACACTTTGTCTTTAAGGCGTTGTTCTGGATGGAGCCTCCAACATGTGGTTTTTTGATGGCCACTTCTATTGCAATGACTGCAATATATATTCTTCCTCCAAATCTTCTTAACATGTTTCTTTACCTACTATTGAGAGGGTCTTTCACGCCTCATCTTTGTTTGTGCTGCTATTCTTTTCCAACACTTTAGAAAATGTATGGTTATGTAATACACAAAAGGTACATGTTTTTTGATTCCATGATTTACGTTCATCTTTAACAACATGATTATAATCGAAATGAACATTAGAATATCAAGAGTGGTTATACCTTTCCTTACTGTCTCTGGTGTAAGTATGGTGATGGGAGATTGCCTCAGCTCTTTCCCTGCCATGGGCACTACCATGGGATGATGGGGGTGTGTTACCATCATTCTCTTTCCTCGATGATTTCAAAGATGTCTCGGAAGCATCTGACACCTTTGAGAATTCTCCCTCAGTGTACCTCAAGCCTGCAAATTGAGGTCTCTACACAACCTCCAATGATTGGGTTTTGCCTTGGTTATTAACACCAAGTTATTTTTCCTCCTCGCGCCTTGTCGTGGTAAGGAGCCTCATATTTGTCCCTAAAATTGGGATCTATCTCCAACAGAAATCATACTATGTGAAGATGAAACCGAAAGGAAATCAACATCTTTAACCTTCTCTGTAGATTTGGAAAGAACTGATGAGGGCTCGTCATCATATGTTGTTGGTGGTTCGCTAGTTGTCTCGGCGCATTCCACAACTTCCTTTCTGACATACCTAAGTCCTGCCTAATGGGGTAATTCTTATACTCTGATGGGGTTGACAATGCCTTGGCCATTAACGCCCAAGCCTTTTCCTTCATAACCCATTTTCTTCAACAGTTTGGAGCCAATTCATATGGTATGATTTTCTAAAACAATGAAATCATCATTAGGAAATATACATGAATTCAAAGAATTACTTTTTACCTCACATGGGTCACACTGCAACTTTTCCAAGGCCTCATTCTTATCTTGCAACTATTGTAGCAAACTCTATTTCTCCTCTTTCTTGTCTTGTAGACGCATCTTCAATTCAACGTTCTCTATTTGAAGATTCTAGTTGTTGTGCTTCAGTTATACCAGGGCCTCTTCCATGGCTCACAACTTAAGCTACAATTGCTCCTTTTCCTCTGTCTCTTTTTGCAGAGCTTCATACATTATTTCCACCCTTTTGGAAATTTTGAGCATGGTCTCATACATCGCTTTTTCATCCTCTGTCATTACATGTTCCATTGTTCACACTTGCAATTCACATCCATGCAAAGACCGCTCTGATACCAAACTTGATCCGAGTTAACTCAACTCTCGAATTTAACCAAGATCTTTTACTTATGTGATGTGATTAGAATTTCATTTAAAATAGCATAATTGAACATATCTGCATGCTGTAAAGAAGAAGGAACATGAAAATCATCAAGAACATAAAAATACAGGACATTGATAATAGAGTTCGTCTAGGAGGGACTACATCTCCAGGCCCTGGTGTTAAGATGGTGTAGGCTGCTGCATTAAGTGTTGTCAATAGTGATGATGTACATAAGAGGTGGCGTCACTATCATACAAGAAGAATTCCCTCACACAAGAGTGGCTCCAAGAGAAGTTTTGGTGCAGGAATTCTCATTCAAAAGGACTCCTATCAGTATGATCTAAACTCATGCATGATGATAATTAGCATCCCACCAACTTGGCATAAAAGGGATCTCAATGCAAACATACATGGTGACACATGAGTATCCCATCAACATAAAAATAAAGGGACCTCAAACAAAACATGACAAATCATGACAACAAGTACATGCCACAAATGATTCTGCATCACATCAAGCAGGAATCATGAAACAAGTAAGAAAGCAAGATTCCACATCAAACATCAAACAGGGATCTATGTAGCACAATGCATCTCATAGAAAAAATAAGTACATGAACACACTGCATATACCTCACATCCTAAGGGAATCTGAAGAAAAGGATGTCAAGCTATTGAAGTTATTCGTACCATCAATCTCACGGCGCCGAATCTCATGGAATGAATGCTCGCACATTGAATGCTAACACCTGCACTCCACTTTGGAATGTGGCCGAAAAATGAAATGAGAAAATGGAAAATCTGAATGCACCATCAGATTTATGGTTTCGAATAGTGAAAAATCGGCTATCAAATTTCTAAATTATGAGAAAGTGGAAATCTGGGGCTTATGGAATCTTTTAGATTCCCCCTAAATTCCTCAAAGATTCCCTCCTCCAGGTTGTTAGTGTCAGTCTTTCCAGCCTTCCTCCAGTGATCAAATGTGCTCTTACAAAGTGATTTTGAAGTGTCAAGGTCAATTTTTGTCATTTCAGTGAGTCTTCAAGCAAAATTTGGTCACTAGGCATTAGGTCTAGGGTTTGATTTCACTCTTCTCAAAGTTGTCCAAATGGCGGGCCATGTCATCATTCAGCTGAGCTTATCATCATTCAGAGGGTTGTCATTATCATGTTAGTGTCTAATGAGTCCTTTTACATCTTGTTCATGCTTCAGTTGTGCTTAGGCAAGGTCATTTCCCTCTCCTAGGGTTTTAAAGCCAATTTCCCTTGTACGGTCAAATAATCAGCAAAACTCATATCCTGATGTTCATACACCTTCCCCTATCCTTAAAGTACCTTATCAAACACTTCCCATCCCTTAGATCCGCCAAATTCCTCATTTTTGCACAAACCCTAGTTTCTAGCTACACCTTGGCAATTTTCTAGGTTTGGCTTGTGTTTTGCTCTTTTCGACCCCTTCCCCTCACTCAATCTCTGAGATTCCACTTTCCCCTGCTTCCTAACATCCCTCCCCACTTCCAAAAATTTCCCCAAGAATTTAGAAGCCCCCTATTCCCTTCATTTCGCTCCATTTCGACAAAATTCCTTGTTTCACACATCGGGACAAGTCGCACTCAAAAGATGTTTCAGAGCAATCAAAGATGAATTTTGGAACATTGAGAGAGATTTTTGTCCACAACATGCCAAAGAAGAAAAACCTCCTTCACTTTTTACACAGGTGTCATGGTTTTAGAGAAATGTCAAAATTACAATCGCCGGATCCAAGGAGTTTGGCCAAGGCACAAAAAAGGAGAAAGAGGCCCAATCCCCTCCGTATCTTGGCTGAGGCTTCTCTCAAGGATCATGGAACTCATTAGCCTAGTCACAGCTCAAATCCCAAAAAAATTTGAGAATTTTGGGTAATTTTGGCATTTTTTGGTAATTTACAGGTTTTGGCTCTTCAACGGGTCTCACCCCCGGTGAGACCCTTTGTCATGGCAGCTCCTTTTTGCAAAAACTCAGCATTTCCTGATTTTTTATGCAAAGTTACATATGCCCATGGATGGACTTGAGGTTTCATGGAGTTTTGGGCCTCCAAAAGGTCAAAATACATGCAAAATTTGACTTTCTGCCACTTTTTTGAACTACAGAAAGCTGTCTTGGAAGAATTGATTTTTGATAGGGAAAATGACGTCCAAATTCACAAATTCTAGCTGGGTTGGAAAGTAGACTCAGAGACCTTTCCAACGAGCTATCGTGCACTTCATTCTGATACCGGGAAGGCCTCCAAACAGGGCTCCAAAGTGCGCGACCCGTTGAGGATGATGTGCGCGACTCATTGAGGAATTTGTGCCAGATTTGACCAGTTCAGCCCAGAATTTGCAGTTTAGCTCGAGTTTGACTTGCTGAGGTCGATGGTGGTCCTTTTGACTGTACTTGTGGCACTTTTTGGATGCTTTTACTCTTGTTTTACTCTTCTAGAAGTTTCTCTCATGTAAAAGAGTAAAATTGACTGTATGAACTGGTTTCCAAGTTTATAGAGGCAAGTTGTTTTGACTGCCTATTTTGTAGTGCTTAGTTTAGAAGTTGTTCAAATAGCTCCTAGGATAGTGAGCTCGACCCATGGAGGCAGGGAAAGAGGTTAGATCATCTATATTATGCACTCTTTTGCTCATTTTCATGGTTGGACTCTTGAGGGAGAAGCTATCATTGTATTATCACTTGTATCTCTGCAATTTTTGGCTAAGGAAGACCAGGGTTTTGCAGTAATCTTTGGGATTCATGTGGACTCAGGTGTTGATGGTGTGTTTCTTCATGTTATTTTAAGCTTTGTTATGTGATTCATTTCCTTTCTATACTGCTGCATATTAAACAAATGAAGTGATAAAGTCAGGATTCATGCTTGCCATGCTCTGCTTTTAAATTTGTTTAATTTCTATGTTTTTTGCTGTCTAAAGAGAATTCAAATCCATTGTTTGCTCTCTTTAGCCTTCTTTTCTTTCTTCCTAATCATCCACTTCAGCTAAAGACATCAATACAGGTTCCTACCTTGCCCCAAAGACCCCCTGCAGAAACTGTGTCCAATCCCCGCACCCTAAATTGCAGTTCCTCAATTTGCCACCAAAAAACCCCAAAAACCCCCAAATCAACCTTCAAATCAGTTTACTAGCCTAATATCAGTGTTACCGTGTTGGTCATCTCATCCCATTGAAGATCTACCGAGATTGACTGGAGAGAGCCTTCTCCTGCCCCGTAGGGCTAGCTACGAGGCTGAATGGTTTGATGTAGCTTTGAGATTTGCCTTTTCAGCCTGAGGTGAAATTTCAAGTGCTAACATACTGGCGACCATACTGGGGAGAACAAACTTGTTTGTGGGTTGATGTGTTTGTTTCATAAGTCTTAGACGGAGCCTGAAGTTACGTCAGGTAGCCTTCGAAAACGCTCTTGCTTTGCATCAGCGCAAGTAGATAAACGCTGCTTCAGTCAATCTCCGTGAGCTTGTGAATACAACACTTCATTTGTATATTACCCCAGTACATGTATCATGTTCAGATCTGATTGTTGATAGTGGACAACGATCAGACACTTGAAAGGCTGAAATCATTCACTTGGCGACTCTACATCAATTTCGAGATTAGATCCAAAGACTCCACTGGAGTATGATCCCGACCAGCAGAAACATGAAAGGACAACATGGACAGATCAGGTATTCAAGTTGGAATTTCATCCAAGACATTTTTTTCTTTGTCATAAATTATTTTTTCTCTTTTCCGAAGAATGTCAAGAAGGCTTTGCAAAGTATACTATGCTTGATAAGAGATCCTCGACCTGCAGTTGATTCTTTCCCTTTGAAAAGTGTGAAAACCAAAGATTTGCATGCATTTGAACTTGATCAAGATCCTTTTTCTGAATTTTGTGATGACCATCTTCAAATTGATGAGTCTCAAGAGACCAAGACTGATTCTATACCTGCTGTACATACCCCTACACCTTGTAAAATTCCAGATCGGTATAAACCTCTTGTTTTACCTTCTGTTCTTCATGCTTTCCCCAAAAACTATGATCTATACTTGCCGATGTTTGATGGTGAATGTAAGAATGTCAACGCTGAGCAACATGTCCAGAATTTTGAGAATTTTCTAGATCTTTTTGAAGTTGATGAAGAAGATGTTAGTATAAGGTTTTTTGCTCTTTCTTTGCAAGCCAAAGTGAAGAGTTGGTTCAAAACCCTGCCTGATGCGAGCATCTCAGATTTCCAGCAGTTCGTCAAAGTTTTTCTCGATAGGTGGATGATCAGGCAGAACCTTCTCTTGATCGTAGAAGAGTATAACCAGCTGAAAAGATTGCCAGGGGAGACAGTACAACAGTTTTCAGCCAGATTTAACCAAGTTTATCATTCGATGCCAGTTGATATTAGACCTTCTCCTAGATCTGCTCTCTTGCACTATCCGGGTGCCTTTGATCCGGAGATGGAGTTTCAGCTGAGAGAAAGGGATATTGCAACACTTCACGAGATGCAAAACAGTGCAGTAAGTGTAGAGGCTCATCTGCTGATCCGAAGGGCAAGGTTGAAGGAAGAAGAGATGAAAAACATAGATCCGGCCGAATCAAAATCTCTAGAGGTGAAGCTTGACATTTTGGTAAGTGCAGTGGAAAAGATGATTGACAAGATCAACACAAGAAATGCTTATGATGTTCAAGATCATGGCTCGCTGATTGAAGAAAAACAAGTTGCTGATCCAAAACATTTTGTTTCTTATCCTAGTTGTCATAGATCTGATAATGATTGTTTTGTAGATCACCTTGGAGAAGAGAGATCTATTGATATGACATGCATGCTTGATGATGTGTTTTATAGTGATGATTTGCCTCATTTTGATGAGTATGACGATGATTATGTTCTCCAAAAAGAAGCTAATCTTACAGACAAATCAGCAGCTAGTTTGTGGGAGGAAGAAGTTCATTTTCAGCAGCTTAAATACAATTTTCAGCCATCACATATCAGCTATGACAGTGACGAGGAAAGTGCAGCAAAGTTTGAAGTAAGTGAAGGATATTTACCTTTTTGTTTTGATTCATGTCAGTTCATTAAAGACAACTTCCATGAAATTAGAAATCAGCTGTCAACAAGTCCTGATCTAGACCATCTTGAAGGCAATAAAAACCTTGTTCCAGACTTTACATATTCAGATTTGCAACCCCCGAAAGCCATTGATTGTCAAATTGCAGTTGAAGACTTGGAAGTGGACACACATGATCTAATGATTCAAGGTGACTCTATACCATTTTGTTTTGAATCAATTCAGTTTTTGAAGGGTAGATTGCATAGTAAATCATTTAATGTTGAGGATGAGACAGATGACAAAATTCTTGAGCAGCCTGTAACATCAGATTTGCAACCACCAAATGAAATTGAAGGGTAGATTATAGATGAAGCTGTGGCAGCCGAAATACCTGATTTGATGATGCAGGAAGATTCTATAACCTTTTGTTTAGAAGCATTTCAGTTTATAAGGCAGAATTCTCGTAAAATATCTCAAGAAAAAGATGAACAGCTAGAAGGATGTCATACATTTTCAATGGATACATTGCAGCAGTCTTTTCAAGTTTTTCATGATCCAATAGCTGATGTTTTGGATGAGGTTTGCAGTTAAAGTCTTTCTCCATTGACTACATGTGAGCTTGA
Organism: Pinus tabuliformis; assembly: GCA_031772625.1. Classification (NCBI taxonomy): domain Eukaryota; kingdom Viridiplantae; phylum Streptophyta; class Pinopsida; order Pinales; family Pinaceae; genus Pinus; species Pinus tabuliformis. Next base: position 1,182,651,375 of record CM062809.1, read on the forward strand.
AACATGTGCTGATACAAATTTGATCCGGCAGTCAGTTTCTTTCTCATTTTCAGCAGAGGTCTCGTCACAAGGCTCAGATCACAATTTGCATTCATATGAGGAAACGAGAAGTAATCCATTGGATGAGCTAAGTTCCAGTGTGCTTGAACTTCAAGATCCTTATGCAGTGTTTTTGGAGGCGGATAGAGAATTCATATCATTCAACGGATCTGTTTCTAAGTTGTCATGGGAGTTGCCTTTCAGTAATTCTCACTTGTTGTTCATAAGCAAGCACTTGTGGAAAATTCAAACAGCAGACCGGATACTTACTTGGTTGCATTGGTTGTTTCATTTCACTTGATCAGGTGATGAATGAAACTGTTAGAGTAGGTTGTGATGAATAAGCTCCCCTTTGAGCATCTTTCTAGTTTGTCGGTTGCGTTTAAGTATTGAGTCAGTTTTTAGTTGAGAGAGAGTCAATTTGTGTTGTCAAGTCATCAGTTTTCAGTCATGCATTCAGCTTGAGTTTTTGACTCCATTGCCCAATGGATGAAGGCACTAGTCTGCTCTCCCAGAGGTCTAAGGTTCTTGGCACCTCCAAGGAGCTACCATCCCCATTGGAGCCAATGTTAGTGTCAGTCTTTCCAGCCTTCCTCCAGTGATCAAATGTGCTCTTACAAAGTGATTTTGAAGTGTCAAGGTCAAATTTTGTCATTTCAGTGAGTCTTCAAGCAATATTTGGTCACTAGGCATTAGGTCTAGGGTTTGCTTTCACTCTTCTCAAAGTTGTCCAAATGGCGGGCCATGTCATCATTCAGCTGAGCTTATCATCATTCAGAGGGTTTTCATTATCATGTCAGTGTTTAATGAGTCATTTTACATCTTGTTCATGCTTCAGTTGTGCCTAGGCAAGGTCATTTCCCTCTCCTAGGGTTTTAAAGCCAATTTCCCTTGGACAGTCAAATAATCAGAAAAACTCATATCATGATGTTCATACACCTTCCCCTATCCTTAAAGTACCTTATCAAACACTTCCCATCCCTTAGATCCGCCAAATTCCTCATTTTTGCACAAACCCTAGTTTCTAGCTACACCCTGGCAATTTTCTAGGTTTGGCCTATGTTTTGCCCTTTTCGACCCCTTCCCCTCACTCAATCTCTGAGATTCCACTTTCCCCTCTTTCCTAACATCCCTCCCCACTTCCAAAAATTTCCCCAAGAATTTAGAAGCCCCCTATTCCCTTCATTTCGCTCCATTTCGACAAAATTCCTTGTTTCACACATCGGGACAAGTCGCACTCAAAAGATGTTTCAGAGCAATCAAAGATGAATTTTGGAAAATTGAGAGAGATTTTTGTCCACAACATGCCAAAGAAGAAAAACCTCCTTCACTTTTTACACAGGTGTCATGGTTTTAGAGAAATGTCAAAATTACAATCGCCGGATCCAAGGAGTTTGGCCAAGGCACAAAAAAGGAGAAAGAAGCCCAATCCCCTCTGTTACACTAAAAAATGTCACCATAACTATTTACAGTTAGTATGGCTCAATCAGCAGTCATGCTACCCTCTTAGGCAAGTCTTATGCCTCTGCTATCCATCTCAAACTCAAAAAAGAGAGAAAGTCTTGTAAAAAATGTGTTTATCTCTGGGGACGCAGGTTCTCTCAAGCCTTACCTACGGGGACGCTCACAATGTTCACAAAGACTGCGTCCTTGGACGCTCTGTATGTTAAGGGACAGGTGCGTCCTTCTGTAAAAGGCAAAATGCACAAGTTTCATCTTAAAAAAGTTACTTGTGGTTACTTCTAGAACTTTCTAGATGTCGGTTTGATGAAATGGATGCGCCTCCAGTTGGTTCATGTATCCCTATTAAGGAGGAACTTATCCCATCAATAAGGGAGCTATCCCACCCAAAGAGGGGGATTATCCCATTGATGGTGGACCTGAATAACCTCTTTACAACACTATAAATAAAGGCATTGAGCCAGAAGGAGAAGAGGTTGAAGCTATACATTTTCTTTGGGTAAACGCTGCAGGAATTAGGACTCCCATTTAGGACTCCCATTTAGAACCTTGTGAGGAGAGATTGTCTTTGCTTGATTCTACTTGGAAGTGGGTGAGCTTTGTCAAAGTAGAGGAAAACCCTTGATGGACCCTGGGAGGAACTTGCACAACACCAAGGCCAGGTTGTAAGAGTTTCTTTGTTTCGTTATTAATACAAACTGGTTTATTTTTCTCAATAGCTTGTGTTAATGAGTTATTTCATGTGTTCCTTGGTCTGCATGTTGAATATATGTTTTATTATATGAAATACAAGTGCTTGGTAATTGTTTGATTGTTTGTGGTTGCAGGAATTGACATGAAGGAGGAGCTCATCCGGATCGGCAAGGACGGACTACAACAATAGCGTTTTGGAATAAGGTAGGCCTAAACACTCGTAGTTTTCATGTTGTAAAAGGTATATTTAGAGAAAGATCACTCCATTTTGTCTTGTTTGTCGCTAGAGAGTTTAGACTCCTAGGGAGGTCAGTTGTGTCCGCACAAATGACTTTTTCCGCCACGACAAATTGGCGACTCCGCTGGGGAATCCATTAATGAGAGAGTCTTTTCCTTTGTGTGAACTTTGCTCTGAGAAAATCATTTTTATTTTCTGGTTTTTGACTGTGAGAATTAGTATTTGGGTGGCTTAGCTTTAGATTTAGTTAGATTTGGTTTTTCTTAACTTTTCCAGAAGGACGCACCCTCTGAGTACTGCACAGTGCGTCTTTGGACGCGCTATTGCCGTTTGCACAGAGCGGGCCCGCGCCTGTTCTAACGGGTTGCCTGCGTCTTCCTGTAAAGATTTAGGAAAACTCCATTTTTGCTTTAATTGCTTTTAGATTTTGGTTTTTCTTAGTGTTTTCTGCACAGATCCTTTAGTACCCTGTCAAAAATTTTCACCTGAACTTGTTTCATTAGCATTCCTGCTTTTAGCTTTCATCAATTGGGTGTTTTGAGTCTCTTTTTTGAGAAATTCTTAATTTGATTTCCTTTGGTCATTACTTGGAGGTTTCTCTCAGTCTTTTCACAATTTTGCATCTTTTTGCTTTTGTTTTTGCAAAAAAATTTCCCCCTCATTCGCCGGGGTGGCTAAATTGTGTATGAGTGTTAATCGCCTTTGAGTGTTTTTATGTTTTGATCTTTAAAACTCTCACCCAATTTTCTCGACTTGCACTTGATTGGTTCTTAGATTACATTAGAATCATCTTGTGTTTGAGAATTCTCTTGCATAGATCACATTTGCATAATTAGAGTTCTCAGTTTCAGAATATGAATGAAAAATGTGCATAGATTACATTTGCATACTTTTCATGTGAATTGTGCATAGATTACAATTGCATAGTTTACATTCTGAAAAATCAATCGTAGATTTAGATCAGTTTTCTTTGATTTGAATTTACACAAAATTAAAATAAAAAAATGGTTTGGAATTGATTTGCATTAGTTTTTCTTGATAAAATTAGTGCATCAATTTTTTGCATTGTTGGAAGTGAATGGAAACTCTCTCCTTACTTTAGTTAGGATTCATCGAATTGAAAAGATTACATTGTCATATTCGATTGCATTCAGTTGAGTCGGGTCATAACACCATTGGTTTCATCTCCATTTACCCATTTGAGTAATAACAGCCTTAATAACACAGCGCTTAATTAAAATTCATCTAGTAATTTTCACATTTCTAGGGCTCTGAAACACCAACATAGCTTAGGCTAGTGTCTTGGAGTAGGTGAGTACTTAACTCTCCAAGACTACAAAACCAAACAGATAGTTTATCTTGAGTAGAATAAATCCAATTGTTTCAATTGCACTCTGGGAAAGCTCCTCTTAAAGGAGAAGCACGAGCTCGTGTCCGAACCAGTGAGGGGATCATTCCCCCCTCGTTGGGAACGACGCCAGACAGTACGTATTACAAACGGTAAACCTCGGATTAACCATTGTCGAGGAGCCAGGGGTCACTTATCGGTAAACCTTGGATTGTTGTCAAGGAGCCGGTAAGGGGATTGAGCTTGCTACTCTGCCCTTGCGTGCTGTCGGAGTTTAGAATGTTCCCCCAGGTGTATTTGTTACTTTTGGTGAGCTTAGTGACCATAATCTTTAGGGTTCTACCGAGGTGACGGTGGAGGGAAGGTCCCATTGTACCTGGAGCAGACGTCGGTTATACTCACTTGGATTTTCTGGGGGGTTCACTTCACTTCGAGACGGTTAAAGTGGAGGAACTTGTGCCGGTCTATTCATTAAGCAGGTTGCCGTGGTAACTGTTCCACCAGCCATTTCTGTACTGAATTCTGCGAGGTTGGGCTTCATCACCAACTAGTGTTTTCGGTCCGGAGAGCTTACTGTTTGTGTGTGGTTTGACTCCTAGATTTGATAGTGCGTGTTAATTTGTTTGTTTTTACTTTTAGAGACCATAGGTGTGAATTGTGAATTTTAGTTGTTAAGTGTGAATTGTGAATTGTTAATTTTAGTTTTAAATTGTTAATAAAATTCACTGAAGTTGAATATAATGGCAAATGTTTCGGAATTTATCAACCTAGGAACCCCTCCTAATGAGAATCCTAGTACTTTTCCTTACTTTGGGAATGTTGGTCCTCCTTATATGGCTACTTTGTCATTACCTGGATTTACAATAGGTTTACCGATATGGTTATTTTCAACTTCGTTGGCCCAAAATACTCAAATTGTTCCACCTCAACCGGATGCTTCACCTCAACAGAGTTCACCATCTCAACATGACCAACCTTCTGTGGACCCTTTACCTTCTTCGCCTAATTTTTCTTCCTCCATTTCTTCCTCTTCGCCTGGTAAAAGCCTTGATCCTAGTAACCAGGAGGCTAAGAAGAAGAAGAAAGGGAAGAAGAAAAAGAAGAAGAAGAAGCAAGATAAGAAAGAAGTCAACCAACCAACCATGGCTGTAAGTGTTAGTTGTGTTGAGGAAAATTCCGACATGCACCGTAAACCCAAATACCCTTGCAGGATTTGTAAGGGTGACCACTTCCTTGTCAATTGTCCTAGTATTCCAAAGGTCTTGGAAGTATGGTCAGAAAAATCTCATCAACTTTCTATTGATCCATCAACCAGTGATAGTCAGGTTCCTGGGAAAAAGGGTAAAGTTAGGTTTCCTTGTAAGTTATGCAAAGGGAGTCATCAAACTCACATTTTCCCTCACATGGATGAAGCCTCAACATTGTTGGAAAAGCTTACTGTTCCACAGCAAGAATTTCCAACTGGTTACCGTAAACTTTCTCCCAACCTACCGTCAACTGACGGAGTGATTGATCAAAATTCAAGTACGGTCGATCACACTCTTCCATTGGAGAGTGAAACTCATGTCACTCAGGTTGGTGATCAATTAGTTGATCAAGTGGTCGATTCAATTTCACATTCGGTCGATCCCACTTTCCATTTAGAGAGTGAACTTCATACCGCTCAGGTTCTTCTTGTTACATCAGATTCTTCTACATCGGGGGGTATTTCACCTGTTTCTACAGAACCCCCTCCAAGCACTGAGGTCTTTTCCTTTGATTGGAATAGACTGACAGAACCTCGTCTTCCTTCCTCCATCCCTTTCCAAATCATTGTCAAGGCTGGTGGTAGGGACATACATCGTACTCAGGTAGATGAAGGTGCTTCTGTTAGTATTTTATCCTCAGCTGTTTGGAAAGCTTTGGGTTCCCCTCAGCTTGCGCCTATTACGCAGAATCTGAAAGCTTTTAACAGAACAATTAGTGAACCTTTAGGGATCCTTCCTAAGTTTTCTATTACCTTGGAAGGTAAAACTGTTTGTGTTGATCTTATGGTAGTTTTCGGTCCCTTGGATTTCAATTTACTCCTTGGGTGAGACTATGTTTATGCAATGAAAGCTGTCGTATCGACACTCTTTCGCGTGATGTCTTTCCCTCACAATGGCAGTATTGTGACTGTAGACCAGCTTTCGTTCCCTAGTCTTTTTTCAACTACCAATAATATGACACCCCTAAATGTTCCTGATTCTAATGTGGTATCTACCCTGCCACGGGTTAATTATGTGGCAACCGGTCCCATGATTTCAGTTACCGATGTAAGTGAGCCTCTCACTGTTTGCTCATCTTCCTTTGATTTAGCTCCGGTAATTGACATGGAAAACTCTATGGGATTACTTGAACACGATGTTCTTATCCCTTTTGAGTCCCTTGACATGTGTTCCTTCCCAAGAAGTATTCTTCCTTCGGATGAAGACCTCTTGGAAGCCATGATCAAGGTGTGTCCATTGACATGTCTTTCCTCCAGTTGGAAGCCATGATCAATGTTGCGAGGATAGTTTTTTCTTGTATCAACCTCATTAAAAAATGAAACAAGGAGTACGAGGAAAGTTCCTTTTACTGAGTCAACCTCGTTAAAAAATGAATCGGGTTTGAGGACAGTTCCTGTTACAGAGTCAACCTCATTAAAAAATGAATCAGGTGTGAGGATAGTTTCTTCTAGTCTCAACCTCGTTAAAAAATGAAACTGGAAGTTATGAGCATAGTTCCTTGTCTTGTGTCAAGCTCATTAAAAAATGAAACAAGGAGTACGAGGAAAGTTCCTTTTACTGTGTCAACCTCGTTAAAAAATGAATCAGTGTGTATGAGGAAAGTTTTTTCCTGTATCAACCTCGTTAAAAAATGAAATAGGTTAGTCCGAGGAAAGTTCCTTTTACTGTGTCAACCTCGTTAAAAAATGAATCAGTTAGTTCGAGGATAGTTCCTTGTCTTGTGTCAACCTCGTTAAAAAATGAAACAAGGATAGGTTATATAGATAGTTAAAAAGTAGGATAGTGAGGAAAGTTCCTTTTACTGTGTCAACCTCGTTAAAAAATGAATCAGTGTGCACGAGGATAGTTTTTTCCTGTATCAACCTCGTTAAAAAATGAAATAGGCTAGCATGAGGACAGTTCTTTTACTGAGTCAACCTCATTAAAAAATGAATCAGCTAGATTTTAGGATATGCAGGTAGATTGTAGAAAGTAGGGTTTGAGGATAGTTCCTGTTACTGAGTCAACCTCATTAAAAAATGAATCAGGTTTGAGGATAGTTCCTGTTACTGAGTCAACCTCGTTAAGAAATGAATCAGGTATGAGGATAGTTGTTTTCTTGTGTCAACCTCTTTAAAAATGAAACAACTCCCTTTTCAAGTTAAATATTGAATGTAAACCTTCATTTCATCCAGCCGGTTGAATGCAATGAAGCCTGGGGGGCATGTACCTCATTTCGCATCATTATGTTGGGGGCATGCGAACTTTTTGAGCATAGTTCCTTGTCTTGTGTCAAGCTCGTTAAAAAATGAAACAAGGGTAGGTTAAGTAGGTAGATTGTAGAGAGTAGTCATGAGCATAGTTCTTTGTCTTGTGTCAAGCTCGTTAAAAAATGAATCAAGGTTTTTAGAGCACAGTTCCTTGTCTTGTGTCAAGCTTGTTAAAAAATGAATCAAGGTTTTTTAGAGTATAGTTTTTTGTTAGGTAGATTGTAGAAAGTAGTTATGAGCATAGTTCCTCGTCTTGTGTCAAGCTCACTAAAAAATGAAACAACTCCCACAATTCTTTCCAAGATCTTGAAAGTAAAGCTTCATTCCATCCACCTCATTGAATGCAATGAAGCTTGGGGGGCATGTACCTTGGTTTGCATCTTTATGCTGGGGGCATGTGAACTTGTAACAAGCATAGTTTTTCGTTTCAAGCTTGTGTAAACATGAAACCGAATCCGAGCATAGTTCTTTTCCTGTGTCAAGCTCGTTAAAAAATGAAACAAAACCTCCTCTACTTGAGTCGAGAGATTGACTAGATCTCGTAAATGTTAAGTTGTATATTTAGGTTAGTTGTTTCGGTGTTTTGCATAATTTTCTTACAGTTTTAGGTCAAAGTCTTTTAGATGATCTCGTCACTAAACCTTCATTTCATCCAAATGGTTGAATGAAATGAAGCTAGGGGGGCATGCACTCTAGCAGTTATGCTTAGGGGGCATCAAGCACAGTTTTATCTCTGTTTCAAGCTTGTGTAAAAATGAAACTACTCTGAAGCATAGTTTTTCTCTGTTTCACGCTTTTGTAAAAATGAAACCTATCTCGAGTCAATTTCAGTTATTTTCAAGACTCGTTAAACTCATGAAAATACCGAGATTATTTTGCTATCTTTCATTCTCGTAAAACAAATGAAAATGCCGAGATCTTTCCGTCTTTTCCTACTCGTAAATTAAATTGAAAGTCGGCCATATGAGTACATTTTTATCATTTTTTTGAACTCGTTAAAACTTACGAAAAAGTGAAAACCATGAGTACATTTTTATCCCTTTTTCGAACTCGTTAAAACTTACGAAAAAGTGAAACCTTGGAGTTCTCTTTTAAGCCCTTTTCAGACTCTTAAAACATGAAAAGATTGCCGAGCGTTTCTTTTACACTCGTTAAAACGGAATTAAAAGACGGTCCCCTTTTAGCTCTTTTCTGACCGCAAAATCAGGAAAAGATTGCCGGGTTTTTGTCGTTTCAAACTCGATAAGGAAATAAAACGACGTGTCCTTGATCGCTTTTTACTTTTCAGGTCAACGACACTATTATGAAAGTACTCCTTGGTCGCAAGATCAAGCGGTTCCCCCAGGTATTATTTTATACTTTTTCGGGCTTGAGGGACACAAATATACGAAAAAGTTCAACGTGGAGTCTCCTTTTTTTTTTTCAGACTCTCTAAAATTGAAAAACGCCGAGTTTCTCCTATACTGGGCTCATTAAACTTTTACAGTAGAGGACCTGTTCAATTACAAACAGGAACAAACCACTCCTTCCTAGGGTTCGAATTTAAACTAGGTTGGACTCGTCCGAAGGATGAGCTTATAATCAAGCATATGTTATCCTCCTCAAGCTTGTTAAAAATAAAGAGGTACTTGCCAGAAATGGTGGGGGAAAAGAGAGAAGAATGAACCTGTTTGTTACCTTTTGTCTCAAAAGAAACTTTATTACCACTCTTGAACACGACACTTTTTCATTCACCTGGGTTGGGAAATCTTTTACCTCACAGTTGATCAAACCACTTTGAAAGTCTTTAACCGGGTTCCGGGGATTAACTTTGAATTATTCGTCACCAAGCCATCTGTCGTGTCGTTATGTGTTCAAGAGGTCTGCAAGCAAAACTTTCATCTGCAAAATACTTGTCATCCATTTGACCATCCCTGAGTCAGTCCTTACAGCAACATTTCTTCAACTTGAACAATGATTTCGTGTTGCGGGCTTGCCTGCAACGGGTCGCTTTCTATCGACATCGACACATTATCTAGAAAGATGACTTAGGAATCGACAGTACCTTGAAGTCTGCATGCATCAATGGCAGGTTTCTCGCCTTTGACGTCAATTTACATCATTGACTTTCGATCAAAGGATTCCGTGAAGTGTTCGACATCAAAACATCTATTCACATTTCACGGGTTGTGCTTGGTACTTTGAGAACCATTGACATTACTGGTGGTCTCTCTCACGCTTGTTAACAGTTTACATCATCGACTGGTAATCAAGTGGTTTCTAACATGTTCGACATCAAATCATTTAATCACATGGCTAGAATCGTACCAATTCGGGAAGTAGAAGTGAAGACCCTGGATCTAGTTTCTACCATCCAGGCTGCGAGGAGTTTTGTATTCATTATCTATGTAGACTAATCATAAACAGATGGCTGCGTCCATACTGTGTCTACAAAAGTCTATAAAATGATGTACTGCAAGATCATTCCTGTATCAGAGTAGTTAGTCCATTAGTTAAAGTTTTGAATCTGAGTATGGGAATGCCTACCTCAGTGATGATATAATCTTATACATGTATTTTGTGTTGAAAATTGCATGTCCCAACCAGGTCGTCCACAAGACAATCCTTAAAATGATAAAGCGCTTCACCCTTCCTAGAATTACAAAACCCTAATCTATTCCAGGCTTCGCACTTTAGGGGGCAATCTGTTACACTAAAAAATGTCACCATGACTATTTACAGTTAGTATGGCTCAATCAACAGTCATGCTACCCTCTTAGGCAAGTCTTATGCCTCTGCTATCCATCTCAAACTCAAAAAAGAGAGAAAGTCTTGTAAAAAATGTGTTTATCTCTGGGGACGTAGGTTCTCTCAAACCTTACCTGCGGGGACGCTCACAATGTTCACAAAGACTGCGTCCTTGGACGCTCTGTATGTTAAGGGACAGGTGCGTCCTTCTGTAAAAGGCAAAATGCGCAAGTTTCATCTTAAAAAAGTTACTTGTGGTTACTTCTAGAACTTTCTAGAGGTCGGTTTGATGAAATGGATGCGCCTCCAGTTGGTTCATGTATCCCTATTAAGGAGGAACTTATCCCATCAATAAGGGAGCTATCCCACCCAAAGAGGGGGATTATCCCATTGATGGTGGACCTGAATAACCTCTTTACAGCACTATAAATAAAGGCATTGAGCCAGAAGGAGAAGAGGTTGAAGCTATACATTTTCTTTGGGTAAACGCTGCAGGAATTAGGACTCCCATTTAGAACCTTGTGAGGAGAGATTGTCTTTGCTTGATTCTACTTGGAAGTGGGTGAGCTTTGTCAAAGTAGAGGAAAACCCTTGATGGACCCTGGGAGGAACTTGCACAACACCAAGGCCAGGTTGTAAGAGTTTCTTTGTTTCGTTATTAATACAAACTGGTTTATTTTTCTCAATAGCTTGTGTTAATGAGTTATTTCATGTGTTCCTTGGTCTGCATGTTGAATATATGTTTTATTATATGAAATACAAGTGCTTGGTAATTGTTTGATTGTTTGTGGTTGCAGGAATTGACATGAAGGAGGAGCTCATCCGGATCGGCAAGGACGGACTACAACAATAGCGTTTTGGAATAAGGTAAGCCTAAACACTCGTAGTTTTCATGTTGTAAAAGGTATATTTAGAGAAAGATCACTCCATTTTGTCTTGTTTGTCGCTAGAGAGTTTAGACTCCTAGGGAGGTCAGTTGTGTCCGCACAAACGACTTTTTCCGCCACGACACCCTCCGTATCTTGGTTGAGGCTTCTCTCAAGGATCATGGCACTCATTAGCCTAGTCACAGCTCAAATCCCAAAAAAATTTGAGAATTTTGGGTAATTTTGGCATTTTTTGGTAATTTACAGGTTTTGGCTCTTCAACGGGTCTCACCCTCGGTGAGACCCTTTGTCATGGCAGCTCCTTTTTGTAAAAACTCAGCATTTCCTGATTTTTTATGCAAATTTACATATGCCCATGGATGGACTTGAGGTTTCATGGAGTTTTGGGCCTCCAAAAGGTCAAAATACATGCAACATTTGACTTTCTGCCACTTTTTTGAACTGCAGAAAGTTGTCTTGGGAGAATTGATTTTTGACAGGGTAAATGACCTCCACGTTCAAAAATTCTAGCTGGGTTGGAAATTAGACTCAAATAAATTTCCAACGAGCTATCCTGCACCTCATTCTGATACCGGGAAGGCCTCCAAACAGGGCTCCAAAGTGCGCGACCCGTTGAGGATGATGTGCGCGACCCGTTGAGGAATTTGTGCCAGATTTGACCAGTTCAGCCCAGAATTTGCAGTTTAGCTCCAGTTTGACTTGCTGAGGTCGATGGTGGTCCTTTTGACTGTACTTGTGGCACTTTTTGGATGCTTTTACTCTTGTTTTACTCTTCTAGAAGTTTCTCTCATGTAAAAGGGTAAAATTGACTGTATGAACTGGTTTCCAAGTTTATAGAGGCAAGTTGTTTTGACTGCCTATTTTGTAGTGCTTAGTTTAGAAGTTGTTCAAACAGCTCCTAGGATAGTGAGCTCGACCCATGGAGGCAGGGAAAGAGGTTAGATCATATATATTATGCACTCTTTTGCTCATTTTCATGGTTGGACTCTTGAGGGAGAAGCTATCATTGTATTATCACTTGTATCTCTGCAATTTTTGGCTAAGGAAGACCAGGGTTTTGCAGTCATCTTTGGGATTCATGTGGACTCAGGTGTTGATGGTGTGTTTCTTCATGTTATTGTAAGCTTTGTTATGTGATTCATTTCCTTTCTATACTGCTGCATATTAAACAAATGAAGTGATAAAGTCAGAATTCATGCTTGCCATGCTCTGCTTTTAAATTTGTTTAATTTCTATGTTTTTTGCTGTCTAAAGAGAATTCAAATCCATTGTTTGCTCTCTTTAGCCTTCTTTTCTTTCTTCCTAATCATCCACTTCAGCTAAAGACATCAATACAGGTTCCTACCTTGCCCCAAAGACCCCCTGCAGAAACTGTGTCCAATCCCCGCACCCTAAATTGCAGTTCCTCAATTTGCCACCAAAAAACCCCAAAAACCCCCAAATCAACCTTCAAATCAGTTTACTAGCCTAATATCAGTGTTACCGTGTTAGTCATCTCATCCCATTGAAGATCTACCGAGATTGACCGGAGAGAGTCTTCTCCTGCCCCGTAGGTCTAGCTACGAGGCTGAATGGTTTGATGTAGCTTTGAGATTTGCCTTTTCAGCCTGAGGTGAAATTTCAAGTGCTAACACAGGTCATCTGCAAACTAGCTGCTCATATCAAGAAACTGACTGTGCCATCAAGTCTGTGTGGCTCAGAGGTGTAAGATTGACATAAAATTTGTCCAATTTGGACACTAGAAACTTTTCACCCTCCTGAGAATTTCGCCCAATCATGGTTCCACCTGCCTCTTCTCTAGGCTCACGGTTCCTTTTGCAAAATGCAAACTCAGCGTTGAAAATCATGCATGTACCTCCGCTAGGCACACTGTGCAAATGACGGGTCTTTAAATGAGTTTCGTGGGTAGAGTTTTCAAAAAACCCGTTTGGGTTGATTGGTATGAATGTCGAATTATAAGGAGGAGGTCGGGTGGTCAAACCCCGACTCCTCCATATTAACACTCTTTCTCTTTTTTTTAAACTGCATATGTGTATTTTTTTATGGGGTCAGGTCCGCATTGGGTGGCCCATCCCATAACTCCCATAGACTTGTTGGATGGGCGTATATCCATTGTAGGGAATGGTTGGCACATTAAATATTTGTTGGTGCATTTGTTTTGGTTTGTTTTACATGGGGATGATGCATGGTGGTAGGCCAACCCACATGGTTGGCACGGGCTTGATACCCACTGGCCTCCGTAACATTGGTATTACATATGGTGGCAGTGTTGGGGTCCAGGTCGGGTCCACCAAAGGTGGCCCGCCCACCCCATTAATAACCTGGTTTAATGTTATGTGGTGGTCGTTGGAGGGTTCGTCGGGGTAATGGCTGCCGACCTAATTTTAATATTAGATTTTGGTTTTGAGGGTGCGGTTGGACTAGCGAGGTTCGTGGCCCATTGGTCCTTTTTTAATATAAGTTTGTTTATGTAATTTGGGGGTGGCGGGGGTGGTGGCCCACCACGTCATATAGATATATATATATATATATATACGACACAAAATACATTTTTTCGAATTTGTGCCCACGGTCCAACTTTGACCAAAACTTTGACTGGCTCATTCTCCCTCATACGAGCTCAGGTTGACGAACTGTTGACACTGTTGCGTTCAGGATGGCAAGATCTACGTTCTAGTCCTGGCTCAAAAGCATTCTAATCACTTTGATTTTTGAGCTTCCATAAGCCCTCTTTGTCCTGTGTGTGTCCCTGGAACCACCTGGATCCTGTTAGGCTATCAAGTTGTCTCTACCTTACTTTGTCCTATACGGGTATGAGTTTAAAATGTAATATTATTTGTAACTATGTTGTAAGTGAAATTCCAAGTGCCAATATTGGAATATGAAGCGTCATCATGCAATGTAATGTGTCATTTTGTAAATAAGTTGAAGAGTCATGAGGGTAGTCCAAAGGTCACAAAAGGGAGTTGAAGAGTCATCCCCTCTTGTTTTGAATAGAACCTCATGACTCATGTACTGTGATTTTGGAAACCAAGATTTTGGCTAGGCTAAGGCTTAGAAATATCTTAAGAGTGCTATGAAGAGCCTTGGCTTCTCCATAGTGTAGGGAAAGAATACTTCTTTGGAGGAGCTGGTGTTCTTGACTGTAAGGATCCACTATCGGGGCTACTGGTAGTCAACGATGTATGCATGAATGAAACATTCACTTATAATAATAAAATTTGAACTAGCATGCTTTCATGCATATGTTGTAAATATAGTAGAACTATAGGCTTGTTGTATTTTCAATGTATGTTATTTAACTTATGCCTATGCTTATGAACTATTTTGTTTGCATTTGTATGAATCCTGTTGAATGTATGTTTTTGTATTAACTCATCACTTTAACTTGTGGAATATTCCATATCTTAGCTTGTGATGTCATTTCACTCGTCTATTCCTTTCAAGGTGCCTATTATTACAGACTTCCAAGGGGTGCACTTCCTTTTCCATTCATGTGTTGAAACCTTCATGCATAGCATTTGACTCTCTGCAGGGTCACACACATTGTCTCACCCAGAGTTATCATACTTCCCTCTTTGTTTTTTCACAATCAAGGCATAAAATTACCACCAACTGCTAGGAATCTTATTCCAAATAGTATGAGGTCTAGTTGGGACTTCATATTGGGGAGATCCCCTGATTGTTGGTGGGTTCAACATCATGAACATTTCTAGTTCTAGAAGGAGGGCTAGATGACAAGATGATCCCTTGAAGTCTATTTTCAATTTATGCACTCATTTAATAACTTCTTCCCCTATCATAATCCCGACATGTTTTTCTAGAAACGTAAGTTTGCAAGTGCCACTGAGCATTGTAGATGACTTGTCAACCCTTAAATTTGATGGCAAAGATAAGACAACCTTTCTTGATCATATTGTTTTATTTCTTGAATTCTGCATAGAGCACAACATCCACTGTAAAAATGTTGCATGTATTTTATTCATCCTCATGTTTAAAGGGTACATAAGGAAGTGTTATCACACATTGATCGATGCCTCCATAAACTCTTTCGAGCATATTTTCATAGAACTGTCTCACTCTTTTGACATGTTCGATCATAAACATCTGGGCAAGAAAATATTAGAATTGCGAAAATTACCCGATGAATCATTGCATCATTTTCACATTAGTTTTATGCATTTTTATTTTTCATATATGAAAGATGAAGTTTATTAGATGTTCTTGACAAGAATATTTCAATATCTTGTTCACATTTTAGAAAATCCACACAAGTTAGAATATTTTGAGCCACTCCCAACATACCTCAGTGTTAGAGATTCTAAATTTGTGACAAAAAGGGTTGTTGTTCCAAGTAACCCTGCATCCTCCTCTCATCAAATAATTCTAGTTCCACAGGTTGAGGTAAGAGAAGTTGAAAATTCATCTGTTGATATACCACCATCCTTTCCCACCTCACATACTCAAAATCTCATCACAAGTTTGGACTATCAATCTGATGATTGTGATGAAGTGTTTACTCCTCATCCTCCATCCTTTGGTACTTTTGATCCTCTAGATTGTGATGTGTTGCTTTCACCTGTTTCAAATCTCTCTTGTGATATCACGAAGATCAAGTGTTGGATGGAGTTGGTGTTGAGAAACCAACTTGTGATATCATTCACGATGATTATGTGGGGTTGTTGAGTCATGGTAAAGGTATGCATTTACTATTAAAATCATCATACTTTTCCTTTATTCTTATCTTTTATATATCTTAATGCACTTATCTATTAAGGAATTATCTGCAGTTATGACGTAGCTAATTATTACCTTTATTTATGAAAGAAAACAACAAAAGGGACAAATGTTGTTCCCTATGAAGGAATAGAAAAAATTGGCAAGCTAAGGAAGGAATGCGGTGGTTGCAGGTAAGGCCAAAGAAAATCAAAAGAATCAACGCGAGAAAGGAAAGGATGTCTAAAGTTGGAAAACTATTGTGAATCCCTCAGGATCGAGAGATCCTGAGGGATCGTGTTTATCATTTATCTTTTTACCCTTTCCTATTATAAAAGGAGATGTTTTTCAAGAAGGAAAGGGAGGAATCTTTGTATTATTGAAATTGTAATTGTAATTACAGACTCTCGTTGTCAAGAGGAACATGAATATATTGTAATGCTCATTCAGTTTGATGATTAATATATAAGTAAAGTTGTTGTTCCCTCACGTTATCTGAAGTAACTTAGCAGTGTTCATTGGCAGATAAGGGCCCGACCTCTAGTGGATTCAACTGCTTTTCTTGTGTCATACATTTCCAATTCTCACAAGTGTTATGGTTTGATAGTATTCTTGCTTTCTGTGATTTTATCACTTCGTTGTTTATTATTTTCTATTGTTGACAAAATCTCTTTGCTTTATATAATTTGGAGTATTGTCGTTGATTCAGTTTAATTTCATTTCAGATCAAGTTAAATAAATATTCCTCTTAATATAATCAACTATAAAGAGTATTAACTATCATTGTTGAAACTCTCAGATTGATATCGTTTGCTGCTTAGATTATTTATTGAAGACTGGATTTGATTTAGATTAAATCAGTTAAAGAGGGATGAGTTACTAATGTTGCTATTACTTTGATGAATGAAAGGTTTGATTTCATTAAAGGATTGAGTTTTCTTTAATTGCAATTGGAATTTACTAGATGCATCCATTTACTCTTGTGTTTAAAAGATCTATACTGCAATTTAGGAAACATTAATCTCTTAGTTAAATAGCAGCCACATACTATGTACACTCTTGAAATAAGAAGACCTGGCTGGATTGATAATTAATGTGAGGTAATCATGAGTTTTAAAAGGCACCTTTTGTTGACCAACATTTTGGAATCATTTCTAGGGAGAGTGTAGCCATTTCTAAAGAGTAATGTCCATCTAGTAATTGTTGTTGAAGAAGAATTGGGTATTGAAAATTGAAGGTAAGAACCTACGTAACGAGCAAGTAAAGTGCTTGCTCCTCCGCTTGCTTTTCAACACAATTATAAAAAACTAATATAGGTATTTGATGCTTGTTTATTGAGAGAGAACTGGATATTAGAAATGAAAGGTAAGAACCTATGTATGGAGCACATAAAATGCCTGCTCCCCCACTCGCTTTCCAGTAGAATCATTAGGAACTTAGGGTAGAGATAAACATTTGAATTGTTTGCATGAATGACTAAGAAGAAAAAACATGAAAACAATCCAATTGCACTACCCAAACCCGACAGATCTAAGGGACCTATGACCCTTGGATGATCAAATTTCATAGAAAACATCTTAAATAAAGGTGAATCTCAGCCATCATTAGGTCTATGAAACATTACCTCAAGAAAACCTACTGTCTCCCTTCGGGCCACAGGGTCACCATCTGTAGCCTGCATTGAGGTCCACAACAAAACGATAGGAACTGAGCAGACTTTTCAAGAAATTGAAAATTCGCACCCAATCTCCTCACAAGAAGTGAATTCTTGTAACATTCATGAAGGATGAGGAGAAACAGGGGAAACAGAGGAGCCAGGATCCCCTCAGGTAGTAATTCAACAAGAACACCCAATATCCCAGACCGAGGGAGTGTTGTTAAGATCATTCCCACCCCTTCTAATCATCATAGTAATAACTCTCTAGAGATCCCGAAAGGGTATTGGCATATATTTGATAAAATGGGCAACAACCCACAAGCACCCAAGACCTCTACATTGCAGTATCCAATTGTTGACACAACTGTCAACGCACCCATGAAAGCTATCCCTTTCCAAAATATTCCCACCTTTCATGGACTAACATCAGAGGATCCAGATGCATTTCTATTTAAATTTGATGTATTATGTCGGGGTTATGATTATACCAGCAACCCCATAAAACTAAAGTTGTTTCCCTCTACATTAAAAGGAGTAGCCTTGCGTTAGTTTATGGGATTAGGTGGGGGCACAATAAATGATTTGGATGAAATGAAAACCGCTTTCCTTAAAAAATATCAGGACTATTGCATATCTAGGGAATTGAAAGATAAAATATTCCAAATGGTAGCAAGACCCAGTGAAACGTTGGAAGAGTATGTGGAACGTTTTCAATATAACCTCTAGCAGTCTCCCTATGCAACTATGCCTTTGCCTAATAATGTGATAAAAACTACACTGATTAAAGGGATGAAAGAACAATGGATAGAGACATTAAATATTATGGGTCAAGGTGATATATATCAAGAAGACTATGTTGATATTATTAAATTGTGTATCAAGTGCTCAAGAGGTAGTATGAGATTGAAACCAGCAGAACGCGACATGACCACCAGGGACAGCAAAATCTCTAGCAGGAGTATAACTTGTGTAGAAATTGGCAACCTGCTAGAGGATTTCAAAACAGATATGTTGGGAACTTTGACGATGCAATTAGACATCATGCAAGCCAAGTAGAAGCAGGCTGAAGAAGAACAAAACTTGGTGATATTTTGTCCTAGATGCAGGAAGAAGCATAGTCACAAAGAGTGCCCACTGGATATGGTAAAACCTTGTGCCATATGTACTAAAGATCATACCACAGAAAGTTGGCCATCACTCCTAGGGTTAAAATCAGTCTATAAGGAGGTAGAAGAAGAAACAGAACCAATCTACCTACTAAATCAGCATCGCCAATGGCAACAACGACAAACAAGTACACCTACTGATCCGTCTTCTTTCTTCAACCTTCACAATATAATTCACAACAATACCCAGGAGCTATGTGGTAGAACCAGCCACCTTTTTCCAATTGGTCACAGCAACCATTCTTTATCCCACCTTGGCCCAACCAATCAAATCAAAATAACAATTGGCCAAATTCCTCTTACTTCCCACCATTCTGGCAGAATAATGCATATCGATCTCAATGGTCCCCTTCCACTTCATAGAAACAGAACTGGCAGTCAAGCTAGCAAAGACCTACAAACTAGCCAACAAGAACAATCCCCCTACCTCAACCTACATTTCCAGCACCCTACACATTGCAACAGAACCCTCAGACCAACCTACAACCATGACTCCCATCCCAACCCAACCCGAACCCCAACAATAAACTGGTCCAATCTGTGCAAATTATTCAAGGACCAGAGCCAGAAACCGAGTTGAGGGAGTGTAATGAGCTTCAATTAAGGTTTGGGCATATAATAGAGCCAGAGGGGGATAAAAATATACAAATTGAAGATCTGTTACCTACAAAACAGGCACCACAAATAGAGAAAATGGTTAAATAGAAGACTCACGATCAAACGACCACCTTTTCTCCACCATTCCCAAAGAGATTAATCATACCCTGCCCAATCGAATATCCCGATTTTGATCTCCTGGGAGAATTGAAAATTTTGTGTGTAAAAATACCTCTCCTCTAGGCTATTTAGGACATTCCAATTTATGCAAAAACTATTAAGGAATTATGTACGAAAAATCCGAAGAGGAAGATAAAAACAACCCCAACTGTCCATGTAGTCGGTACTTTTTCTGATTTATGATCAGGCAAAGAAACACCTATAAAATATGAGGACCCAGGAAACCCTATAGTCACGATGCAAATAAATGGATGTTCCTTCCCCAATGCATTAGTCGACCTAGGAGTAGCAATCAATATTCCTACAACAACAACTTGTCAAAAGCTTGGCATCACATCCTTGGATCCAACCAAAAGCTTGTTCGAACTGGCTGACTAATCGGTAGTCAAATTAGAAGGCACATTACAAGATGTAATGGTGTCTGTAGATTATTGGGAATACCCAGCAGATTTCCTGATCATCAATCCTAGAAACTAGCTAGACCGACATCCCCTAATTCTAGGTAGACCTTGGCTAGCAAAAGCAGATGCCTACCTAAGTTGTCGAACAAGCAGCATGACTATATCAAGAGGAAGCAATGTGAATAATTTAGCCTTATATCCTCCAGCCCAACCAAGTTTAACAATAATAAAAGCTAGAAAACAACCTGTATCATATCTAACTAAAAACATTAGATCACCGCTAACTATAGAAGATGCTCTCGAATTCAAGGATCAAATAAAAGATGACATCATTAACACCTGCATTAACCAACCAGATGCCGTATCCCATCCAAAATGTCACATGATCGAAGCAGCCCTCGATAACGAAATAGAAGAAGATCCCTTAAAACATATTAACGACCAATGAATACCAACAACTTCTGTTTATAATAGTAAAACCATATAAATTGAGCGAGGGAAAACCTTAAATATCAACAAAACCCTGACTGCTATCTAGGAGCATAGGCTTGTTCAACTTCTGAGAAAATACAAAGAGGCTTTCGCATGGGATTACCCAGACATGAAAGGGATTGATCCCCAATTTTGCATGCACCACATCTATATAGAGAAAGATGCTAGGCCCATTCGACAACCTCAACGAAGGTTAAACCCTCACCTTAAAGATATTGTTAAAGTTGAACTACAAAAACTGTTAGATGTGAATTTCATCTATCCCATATCTGATAGAAAATGGATCTCTCCATTCGTAGTGTTGCCTAAAAAGAATGGAAAGTTGCGTATATGTGTTGACTATAGAGAGCTTAATAAAGCAACCCAAAAATACCATTTTCCCCTTCCGTTCATTGACTAGGTCTTGGACACATTGGCAGGAAAATAATTCTTTTCTTTCCTAGACGGATTTAGCAGTTACAATCAAATTCAAATTTCCCGTGAAGACCAGGATAACTCTACCTTTACCTTCCCTTTGGGGACATTTGCTTACAGGGTCTTACCTTTTGGGCTATTCAATGCACATGCCACATTTTAGAGGGCTATACTCAGCATTTTTTTAGATCTGATAACCAAAGGACTCAAGGTGTACATGGATGACTTTACATCTAATGCAGATTACTTCGAGCCGACATTACAAAAATTATCGAAACTTTTTCAAAGATGCATTCCTACCAGGCTATATTTAAGCCATGAAAAATGCCACATGATGATGACCGAGGGCCTCATCCTGGGTCACTATATCTTAGCAGCTGGAATTCAGGTAGATCCAGCAAAAATTCAGATAATTCCTTTAATACCTACCCCCTCCACACAAACTGAGTTACGCAGTTTCTTGGGATTTTCTAGATATTATAGGAGATTCATAAAGAATTTCTCTCAAATTGCTGCACCATTATATGCATTAATAGGAAATATTGATTTCATTTGGACCGAGAAATGTCACATTGCTTTTGAAGATTTAAAATGGCTTGTATCAATAGCCCCAGTATTACGAGGCTCAAACAGGGATTTTCCATTCCACATTTCATCTGACACTTCAGATATGGCCATTGGAGCAATTCTCATCCAGGAGTAAGATAAGAAGCCATATGCAATATACTACATCAACAAAAATCTATCTCCTACTGAATTAAATTATACTGTGACTAAAAACGAATTTTTGGCTATAATCTATGCTATCAATAAATTCAAACATTATATAATAGGATACCCTATGGTTTTGTATACTGATCACTCTATTATTAAATATCTAGCTATTAAACTTGTTATAAATGGAAGAGTGAAAAGATGGTTGATCATTTTGCAAGAATTCGACATAACAATCAAAGATCGACTAGGAAAATAAAAGCTAGTAGCAGAATTCCTTTCACGTATGATAAAGACAAACGACTCGGTAGCAGTAGAAGAATAGTTCCCCGATGAACATTTATTTGCTGTAACTGTGAAAATGCCATAGTACATGGATCTCGCAAACTACCTAGCAGTGGGAAAATTACCCAAACACCTGACACCCAATGAAAGAAAACAAATAGTATAGCGTAGCACTTGGTTCTCCTAGATCGGAGGATATTTATTTCATACAGGGGCCGACATGCACATTCGAAGACGTGTCAGGGAAGATAAAGTCTTCGACATCCTAAAAGCTTTCCACGATGGACCTTGCGGTGGTCATTTTGCAGACTGTAAGACTGGTCACAAAGTCTTACAGACGGGCTATTATTGGCCCACCATTTTTAAAGATGCCAAGAAGTTTGTGGAGGCATGTGACAGTTGCCAAAGAATGGGATGCCCTGGGTAGTCTGATGACATGCCCCCACATATGCAATTAGTCATTAAACCATTTGAATGATGGGCGCTAGATTTCATTGGTCCAATAAACCCATCATGTAATCAAAAAACATACATACTAGTCGTAACAGAATATGTGACTAAATGGGTGGAGGCAGAAGCATTACCAAGGGAAACGGAGGACTTGGTAATCCACTTTATTTTCCAACTATTCGTGTGATATGGCTTGCCTAGAGAAATAATCATGGATGGAGGGCCACAATTTATAGGCCATAAGATTGCTGCAACATTAAAAAATCATCATATCATGCATAGAATCACAAATCCATACCACCCGCAGGGAAATGGCCAAGTAGAAAGTACCAATAAAGTAATCGAGGAAATACTCACAAAGACTATTGCATCACATAGACGTGACTAGACTACCCAATTTCTAGAAGCCTTGTGGGCATACTACATGACATGGAGAAAAACCACGGGATATTCCCCATACTAGCTAGTGTTTGGCAAAGAACCTATCTTCCCAATCGAATTTGAAATTTAGACATTGAGGAAAGCTCAGGAGGTAGGCTTGGACTTAAATGAAGCACATATTAATAGATTATGTCAAATCAATGAATTGGATGAAATCCAGCTATCAACTCTTCAGCATACTGCATTGATTCAACAACAAAGAGCGAAATGGCATGATGCACTTATCAAGAAGAAGATCTTCCACGAAGGTGATTGGGCACTTCTGTATGATTCTCAGTTCCAAGATTTCTCAGGAGAACTCCAGACCAAATAGTTAGGGCCCTATTACATACAAGAGGTGCATGATAATGGCACCCTCACATTAGCCACCATTGATGGGTCTGGTTATTCTTTTAAAGCGAATGGACATTGAGTACGACTCTATCACAAACTGCTTACCAGGGAGTCCATTTGCCAACAGTTATGGGAAGATTCCACTATACAAATTCTTGCTGAGGAGGGAAACTTGTCCACAACATCGGCCTAGTGAAGAATTTTTTTTTTTTTGAAATTTGTACATAAATTTCCCTTTCGATTTGATTGAATTTACTTGTATAAATTGTATATAAGTTCTTTTTTTTATTTTTTCCTTGTTGTTCCTTCTAAGGAACAACTGTTGTTACCTCTAAGGAACAACCACTATTCCCTCTGAGGACCAGAAATTTTGTGTGCATATTTTATTTATATTCCCTCTAAGGAATAGATGTTGTTCCCTCTAAGGAATAGCCGTTATTCCCTCTAAAGTAACAGTCGTTGTTCCCTCTAAAGGAACAACAGTTTCATTTGCAATTTTTTCTTTTGCTGTTCCCTCTAAGGAACAGCTGTCGTTCCATCTAAAGAACAGCTACTGTTCCATCTAAGGAACAGTTGTTGTTCCATCTAAGGAACATTTTCCGTTCCCTCTAAGGAACAACAATTTTGTGAACAAATTTTCATTTTTTCTTTTCGTGTTGTTCCCTTTAAGGAATAGCTATTGTTCCCTCTAAGGAATAAAAATTTCATGTCTATTTGTTTTCCTGTTGTTCCCTCTAAGGAACAACTATAATTCCCTCTAAGGAACAAGAATCCCGTGTGTATTTATTTTCCTGTTGTTCGATCTAAGTTATAGTTGTTGTTCGCTCTAAGCAACAGCTACTGTTCCCTTTAAGGAACAACTATTGTTCCCTCTAAGGAACAACAATCCCATGTGTATTTGTTTTCTTACTGTTCCATCTAAGGAACACCTGTTGTTCCCTCTAAGAAACATCTATTGTTCCCTCTCAGGAACAACTGTTGTTACCTCTAAGGAACAACTATTGTTCCCTCTAAGGAATAGTAATTTTGTGTGTATTTTTTTTTTCCATTGTTCCATCCAAAGAACAACTATTGTTCCCTCTAAGGAACAACAATTTCACGTCCAGTTTTTTTTTTCTTGTTGTTCCTTACAAGGAACATCTGCTGTTCCCTTTAAGGAATAGCTGATGTCCCCTCTAAGGAATAGCTGATGTTCCCTGTAAGGAACAACAATTTTTGTGTTTATTTTCTTCGTTGTTCCCCACAAGGAACAACAAACTTTTGGCGTGTATTTTCCTTGCTGTTACCTACAGGAACAATTTCTATTTCCTATAAGAAACAACAATTTTTGTATGTATTTTCTTTGCTTCTCCCTACAGGGAACAATTGAGGAACATCACCCTTTTTGTATGTTTTTCTTTGCTGCTCCCTACAAGGAACAACTTTTGTTCCCTCTAAGGAATAACACCCTTTTTGTGTGTTTTTCCTTGCTGTTCCCTATAAGGAACATCACGTTTTGTGTAAGGTTTTTTTTTATGTTTCCTTTAGGAAACAACACTTGGTGCATATCATTTCTTTCCTTTGCTCACTCTTTATGATCCTCTATAGGGCAAGTATACAAATATATGTAAGGATAGAAATATGAAGTTTACTGAAACAAGAAAATCAAATATTATCATTTTTAATAAGATTGCTTTGTATTGATCGAAAAAGAAAGGACACAACCATCTATATAACTTCATTGTCCTTATTTTCACTATAAATAAAATTGATTGATTATTTGTACGATGCTAGTTCTCCCCTAACCCCTATAATTCTCTCTGTTCATTATCATCAAATAAGGTTAAGGACATACTTTTTTTCTATTGATATGTTCAGACTTCTTCTACCATCCCTACTCCTAAGGAGTGTTGAGCCACCCTCTATATATAAATAGGAAGTGTTGTTCAATATATATATATATATATATATATATATATATATATATATATATATATACATATATATATATATATATATATCTATATATATATATATATATATATATATATATATATATATACATATACATATGGTTACTAACAATTCTATGATTTTTTAGATGGACGATAGGGGGTCTCATCACGAGCCAGCCTACCATGATCATAAGGAAGCAGCGAAGTGGCATTCCCACTATGGCCACCACACCAGGGATATGATCCAATGGATGCATCAAGGAAAAGTCCTTGGAACAGGAAGTCTCATTACGAGCTGGCCTACCCACCTTTCGCTCCTTCCCAATGAATGGCAATGTGTTCATCTAGTTACCAAGCCAGCACATTGGTCTCTACTCTGACATCATAAGGCACTTCCCCAATTATACATAGAGGATCATGGTTCCGGAGGGTGAAAAAGCAACTTTGTCGAGGCTATAAACGCCTGCGGGCAATAGAAGCTCTGCTGATGGTATGGAAGTCATATTTTCAACATCAATAGTTATTATAACTCCCTTTACTTATTTTTACCTTTACCACAGAGAGATTATGTTCCTAATCTATTTTTGAACCTTTATGCATGTGATATCTTTTAAAAAATCAATCATAGTAGCTTTAAGTGGAATGATGACATTAAAGTATATTTCCTGTGTCAGTTGTCCTTTTTCCTTTTTGAATCACCTTACAGCATCTCCTCACTTATTGATAATTCTCATTATATCCATTGATTTCAGCACTCCGACATCTTTTGGGATCCTTCCATTAATATGCATACCTTGCCACTTTTATCACCCTTTTACTTCACCGCCAACACATTATTCCTTCACTCATTCGGTCGAAGGCAACCTATCTTTTCAAAGGAGGGAAAGGAGCAACCTCCATTGTACTTATGTATGCATGTCAGTCCTTTATTCGATTGTGCAGGGAAATACGACATTCCATGATTACGGAGTATGTGGTATAATAGCAAGTCCTACATAACTGTATTTATTCCTGTAAAGTATCATCCGATATAAGCATTATAACAACTTGTTGTTCCATCATTCGACTCTGTCTATTTCTAGGATATCTTTGCTCCACTAACTGTTTGTCAAATTTAAGCAGTATGGGAGGAAAGACAGTGCACATCAAGCCCCTAATACTGGCTGTTTCTGATGTAGCCAGAGGAATTCTAGCCAAAGCTGCGTGGATAACATACTTCACACGTTTTCAGCAACCGAATGAATCAATTGCCATTGAATTCCTACAAAATTTACAAAATGGACAATCCATGATAAGGGGTAGACAAATCACAGTGACAAATACCATGATTGTAGAAGTATCTGGGTTGCTAGTTGAAGGACTAGTATGGACTAGCAAAAGATTGAAGTTGCAGGATGCTATTGCAGTCTTTAAGGATGAAGGACAAGAACTGATCATCAAAGGCAAAGGAATTCAACCATCATCCCTTGGAGAACCGTGGGGAGAAATAGCCAGAGTCATTCATAATTACATCACATGTGATGGAAGAAAAGACGTGGTAAGGCCGCGTCAACTTAAACTCTTAGCAGTCCTGAGACAAAAGTGTTCTGTGAATTTTCCTGCATATTTGAATTTCCTATTGCATGATACCACTCAAAGCATAAAAAATTCCCAACATATAGAAACCGTCGTGAGACACCACTATTTGATTAGGTTGATAGTGAGTTACAACCTCGCCCAGCAGCAATCAAGTTGGGAGGAATTAATGTTTGCCATTGAAGGAGGCTTAGCTCTACCTGCGCCTAACGCTGTTTTGAAAAGGAATAGGACTACCCTTACAACAAAATTTCCCCAAAAGCACAGACATTCTGCTAGGCTGAGGAAAAACTTAGGAGCGGCCGAAAACCCCCAAGGCAGTATCAGCCAGCCCATAGAATTGTCTAGCCCAGGAAGTGAACAACACTTGCAGATAGAAGGCCAGGATAACCCCGAATCAGACCATGAGGAAGAATTAGGGCATTCTGGAGAAGAAGAAAGAAATGAATTAGAACTCTCCTCAACATCAAATACAAGTCCCCCAGTTGATTTACTGCATGATATCGAATTGGCCCAGATTCTGGCCAATATGGGTGATTTCATATAGCCCGAAAGCCCACTCAATTTTAACATTGGAGCAACCCCATTTGTAGAAAACTCTGGTCACAATAGAATTATATCAGAAAATGTAAGCCGTGAGGCACAAAAAAGGGCAGAAGCCACTCAAGAAGAGGTGAACCAACCTAGTGATATGCCTCCAAGAGAACCCAACCAGGTAGGCCTAAACACGAAATATATAGGCCAAATAGAAGAAATAGAAATAAACGAGGAAGATGACTACCAATTTGAGGATACGGTTCTTTTAGAACAAAGCCAACAAAGCCAAGATGAGAAATTGGGCTCGTTAGGAGCAGAGATGATTAACAGAATAGTTGCTCCCCCTAAAAAGCATAGAGACAAAATTAAAAAGCTTAGGAGGGAACAACAGACGCTGTGGAAAATAGTAAAATGACTCAGATGAAAGATAATAAAATTATCAGCGGGGAAGGTTCCAACAAAACCCCAGAAACAATAAACGCAACAGTTCAAACTAAATTATATGAAGCAAAAGCTACAGGGACTCAAACTGATCCCACACTCACTCAACTTGTTAAGAAACAACATGCAACTCTTGTAGAAGAAGCTACCCAGACAAAGACTATACCTTCTTATGACTTAGCTATTCAGACAGAGGTGGTACCCTCCTATATCACGACTACCCAGATGGAGGCATGGACCTCCCATAATAAAGAAACATAGACAACAGGCATTCCTTCTCATAGTAGGAGTATGCAGACAACCATTCAAGCCAAAGATATCATGACGAGCAATGACCCCAGTATGTTGACTCTTTAAGAGGATTTAGCATAGGCGCAGGTTGCCGTAGAATGGATTGAGCTAGAAACTATTTCCCAACAAAAATACAAAGAATTACAGAGGTAGCTTCGAGACATGAATACATCAGAAAGTGAGACTTTCAAAAAATATTGAAGGGTAGAAGAGAAAATTGAGAAAATGAAACCTAGATTAGAAAAAGTCATGAGTCAAACGGATACCATCTACTCATTATACACTAATATCTTGGCATGCAGATCTCCTGCTAATAATTATGCGTTATTTTTGCTAGAAGGATACTTGCAGTTGAAAATCAAATCCGTCAAGGCTAGAAAATAGATATAATTAAAAACAATTGAGGATTTCATAAACTGCTGCAAACAGCATGGGGAAAAAGTTCAAAGATTACTCTGTGAATTTTACCTACATAATTTTGTATTAGAGGAAGAAGTAGAAAATAACCCCAATCCTTTTGTGGGGGATGTGCAATTCCAAGCTTTTATTTCATTCGCTGTTAATCAACTGAAATGGTTCAAGGCTCATACGCATTCCAGAGGCAAGAGCATGGACTAGACCTCTGGGTCAAAGGTGAACCCAAACACCCATTGCAAATGTTGGCCAATCAAAAAATTCTGATGAAAAGGGAAGGAGTAATCAAAATTTTGGGACCTATTCAAAAAGAGATTGTACATAAGAGAGTAGAATACTTCCTCTCCATTTAGGAAAGCTCCTTGGCTGTAGCCAAGCTCAGGTGGACAGTCTCCAATAGTAATGTACAGAATAGAGAGCCATTTAATTATAAAATTTTTAAATTGGCTGCAAAACGCTTTGTCACTTATAGCAATCTCATCTTAAGAGAAGGTCCTTATTGGCTAGGCTGTCGGTTCCACAACCCTATTGTTTGGTATCATGTTAAAGGTTATTGGGCTATATATGAACTACTTGAAGGATAGACAAGGCACATCTTTGAGCTCTTGGCCAAGAATCATGGTTTCAGACCACTTTATAACATTCCTTCTCCAGCTTATTCTTTGACTACTTTGCATACAAACTGCATGATTTTCATGAGGAAATGAAAAAGGGTAAGCAGGGAAGTATGTTGAGTCATGGAAAACGTATGCATTTACTATTAAACTCATCATCCTTTTCCTTTATTCTTATCTTTCCTATATCTTAATGCACTCATCTATTAAGGAATTATGGTAAGAAATTAAGGAATTATCTGCGGTTATGACTTAGCTAATTATTACCTTTCTTTATGCAATAAAACAACAAAATGGAGAAATGTTATTCCCTATCAAGGAATAGCAAAAATCGACAAGCTAAGGAAGGAATGCGGTGGTTGCAGATAAGTCCAAAGCAAATCATAAGAATCAGCACGAGAAAGGAAAGGATGTCTAAAGTTGGAAAACTGTTGGGAATCCCTTAGGATCGAGAGAGCCTGAGGGATCATGTTTATCATTTATCTTTTTACCCTTTCCTATTATAAAAGGAGATGTTATGTAAGAAGGAAAGGGAGGAATCTCTATATTATTGAAAGTGTAATTATAATTACAGACTCTCGTTGTCGAGAAGAACATGAATGTATTGTGATGCTCATTCAGTTTGATGATTAATATATAAGTAAAGTTGTTGTTCCCTCACGTTATCTGAAGTAACTTAGTAGTGTTCGCTTGCAGCTAAGGGCCCAACCTCTGGTGGGTTCAATTGCTTTTCATGTGTCATACATTTCCAATTCTTGCAAGTGTGATGGTTTGATAGTATTCTTGATTTCTGTGATTTTATCGCTTCGTTGTTTATTATTTTCTAGTGTTGACACAATCTCTTTACTTTATATAATTTGTAGTATTGTCGTTGATTTAGTTTACTTTCATTTCATATCAAGTTACTTAGATAAATATTCCTCTTGATATAATAAACTGTAAAGGGTATTAACTATCGTTGTTGAAACTCTTAGATTGATGTCATTTGCTGTTTAGATTATTTATTGAAGACTAGGTTTGATTTAGATTAAATCAGTTAAAGAGGGATGCGTTATCACTACTGTACTCTCAACTGATGTTGTTGTTACTTTGAAGAATGAAAGGTTTGATTTCGTTAAAGGATTTAGTTTTATTTAATTGCAATTGGAGTTTACTAGATACATCAGTTTACTCTTGTATTTAAAAATCTATACTACAATTTAGGAAACATTATTCTCTGAGTTAAATAGAAACCACATACTGTGTACACTCTTGAAATAAGAAGGCTTGCCTGGATTAATAACAAATGTGAGGATAATTAGGAGTTTTAAAGGGCACCTTTTATTGACCAACAAGGGGAGCCCATAGGTGAAGAAGAATATGAAACGTAGGATCATTCTCTTCCTTCCACACCTCTCCTTCATCATTCTCACATTTCCCACGATTCTCTCATTTCTGTTGAATATTGTGAAAATTTAGTTCATGATGATGTTATTACTTCCAATCATTCATGGAACATGTGGGATGTCATCTTTGCATCTGGATGTGGAGAGGATGAGCCATCTACTCTTGATCTTCCTAATCTCTCATCTCATATTTGTGAAAAATTAGAGGGTGAAATTTATTGTTTTTCATCTTCCCTACTTCACGACTCATTAGATCATAAGGATACCTCCATCTGTGATATTGAAGTTTTTGATCATTGTTGTTGCAACCTATTCATTGATTCATTTAGTCACGATTATGATTTTTCTACTGCTAATATTTCCCAACCACCAACCTCTGACAATCTTCCTTGTGATAAGTTGGAACTTCTTGAAGTTGTTCAGGCACTTTGGTCCAAGCTAATGGTTATGTCATGTTGTCATAGTCTTGAGGTCAGTTCTGGTTCTCATCATAATACTATTGAATCTTACAAGGCTCCTCATCACTTTATCACACATAAATCAATTTGTCTTACAATTTTCAGATCCTTTATATGTATTACACGATCCTATCACTTAGCCATTGGAGGCATTGTACATGGTGAGCACTGTTGCAAAACAAAAATTTTATTATTTCTCCATTTTCTCTCACCTTTGTAAATCCAAAGTTTGTGCCTGTATGTCTGTAACTCACAGTGCGTCGATACACCATGATATAATCATATAATTTCTTTCATGGAATTTTCATTGTTACTTTTTTGCGTGTATATTCAAACTTCGAATGTTTTGGTTTGCAATGTCCTATACTTCTTGTTTACTGGTTTGCATTTTCATATCCTTCTTTTTTACTGTCTTGCTTGTATATCTTTCTTGACATGCATTCCCTCTCCCAGATAGGTCAAAAACTGAGCCAGTGACTTCATTGGAAGTATCACTTCACATGAGTCTGGCTTATGCTCTGTTTAGGTTAGTAGTAGGAGTATTTTTTCTTTCTTTGTTGTTTTTTTTTATTTTATTTACTTTGATTTTCTCTCCGATCCGTTGCATTCCTTTTGTTTTTTTTCTTTTCATTCAAGGGTTACCTTCTGCATGAGAACGTTTTTGGCTTCTGAGACAATCTCGACAAAATCCAAGAGGAATTTGTACTACTATCAACCCTTGGTTATCTCTCTATTCCCTCTCTTTATGTGAATCTTTCATTTCTTTTAGTCGATGATACTCTGAAGGAAAATGTGTTCCTTTTAGAGAGAGTCATGGTTTAAACACGATGCTTACACTTTTAACTAGTACCACCTACTATAATCATTTTTTTATATTCGGTTAACCCTTGCCAACTAATTCGAGTAGAGTAAGGAGGGGAGGAAACCCTTAACAAGTCTGTCAGAGGTATACATAAATATCGTTCTCTAAATGGACAACATCTTCTACTCTCAATTAGTCGGGATCCCTCTTCTTCCGCACGAAATAAATAAGTTCCTATGCACATTTCTTTGAACAAATAAAAGCAAAAATGAAACAAAGCATGAAAAAGGAGAAAAGTTTCTTGTGTAGAGAGGTGAAGAAAGAAACTCCACTAGGGTATTGTGCATGGTCACTAGTAACAAATAAATTCTTGTGTTCTTGAAGTGACTCCACCGGGGTACTGTACAGGCATGCTATCAATGGTGCAATACTAGAGATGAAAATTAAGACTCTAATAGTTTCTTTTACTTGTGCATCTATATACTCCTCATCCCAAATAGAAAAAACTCAGTTTTCCTTGGCTTGGTATGTGCGCTGACGATAAAGAGAATGGTAGGGAATATTTCTTTAACTCAAGCCAAGTGAAGAAGTTGTGATAATCAATGAACTGAACAATACCTCTAGAAGAGCTAGCCCTATTTTACATGAGAAAAGATACATACATAGAGTTGAAGTTCTACCAGTGTGTCGCCAATGTTGTAGCGGCTACAACCACCCTCCAAAATGTTTTCTATGCTTCGATTTGGTAGCCTTCCTTAGTATCCACATGAGCTCATCTTGCACTAATCCAGGTATTCATGCTTCGACTGAGACTTATATTTTTCATTTCTCCTTGTTCTTGCTTGATTTCGTACTTAGCTTATATTTCTAAGTCCCAAGTTGATCTCACAACTTGGTCTCACAACAGTTGTGGGCTTGCCTCCAAAAACTATGCAATCCTTGAGGGAAAGTAGCCTAGATGATAGGAATTATGCAATCCTGACGAGAAGTCAAGCTTGAGCTCATAAACTGTGCAGTCATCGAAGGAAGGCTAACATGAAGCCCAGAAACTATACAAACTCTCACTAAGCTTAGAAATTGCACAGTGCACACTAAGTCAAAAAGTTGCCCAGTTTCCAAGAATTGCACATTCTATTCCAGTAGTGTGCATGGAAAGTTTCCCCTGGAAAAGAAAGAAAAATAAAGGTAAAAAAACATCCCTAGGAAGTAGGGATCTATTATTACTTTATTGAAGGTGGTAAATTTCTATTTTAGAAGTTTCCACCACGTGTCACTTTTGTCCTTGATCTCACGCATATGGTCATAAAACCTCACTTTATCAAATTTAGTTAATTGATGATTCTAGATCTCATTTGAGAATTCGATCTTGGAGCTCTAGCATTCATGAAGAAGTTAGGGAATCTTTAGTGGAGTCATCATCGCTTTTCCAGACGATTTTTACTTTTATCATCTTTTTCCGCCTTTTCTATCACTTTTTATCGTTTCACTTGTGTGAGTGTTAGTTTGCTTGTTTCTCTTCATGGTTGTTAGTGTTTCAACATGTTTTAGCTTGTAGAATTGTTTCTTCAAGTTATCACTTGCCTTTCGTAAGTGTTGAATCGGTTTTCCTGTTTTTGCACTGATGGTCATCATTGCGACGACTCTCCTCACATACTAGATTTTCCTTTTGTTTGATTAGTTTATACACTTGATCTATCATGATTCTTTCACACTTAGTCATAACTACACTTGAGCTCACACAATCACTTAGATCTTCTCATTTTTCAGACTTCCACTAGGCATACATGTACTTACCTTGCCCAGATTTTTCCTTGCCGAGCTGGGCAATAGGAAATTATAAGGCTCAGGGCACAAGATTTCCCTCTGGAACTGCGTAGTTCACAATACATGTCTGCTTCAACTGTGCACTATGGAATTCCAAGGGCCAGACTATGATCTTGGCCACTGAGACTGTGCAATGCATAGTGTCTCCCAGTCTCTGCCAGTCTGGAACTGTTCAAGCCACAAGCGTCATCCCTCGATGCTAGGACTACGTAGTGCATAGTTCCCATAGGCATCCAATCCTCCTACCAATGAAAATTGTGCAATTCTTCTCGTCAGATACCTAGTTTCCTGCCTGACCATGCCTTAAATTCGATTTCCTGAAGCTAATGTTTGTATGCCATGAGTGTCCCGTTTGTCCCACAAGTACCACACTTTTGAAGCACTTCTCTTGAGCACTGGTTGTTACGATGGCAGCAGAGAAAGTTTCTTCAAGAGAGACCATTGGAAGTAGTACTGGGGAAGAAGTTTAGAAATCCCCAGTTAACTTGATAACATTTATGGAAACTAAACTATTTATAGAAAAGGAGTCAACACTAACATGGAATCAAATCCAACAACATTAGTAGAAGGGAGTAATCTAGCAAAAGTTTAAGGAAAGAGAAAGGTTGCTGACATAATAGAGGGAGAAAAAAGTTGTAGACTGAAAGTGTATTCAATCGGTATGCAAGCATCCTTGGAAACAAAAGCAAAGAGGAAACAAAGTAGACAGAGAGAAGAGTGGAGAGAAAATAAGAGCTTGCAGGAAGTAGAACTCAGATCGAAACAAGAAGAACAAGAACTGAAGGAAGAACATCAGAATAGGAGGAAAGAATAGGAAGAGAAGAAAAGTTAGGAATAAGAAGAAATGCAAGGTGTAATGGCAGAAGAAATAATGTTGATTCAAGAACAAAACCAACCAGCAGTAGAGGGGGAGAGCGAATAGATGCAAGATCAAGGGATTTCTTAGAAAATTGAAGACTTGATTGAAGTTGTAGACATGGAGTTGGAATTGAAAACATAGGATGAATATGTTGACCTGATTCCCATTGCACCACAATTCATTGTTCGGTCTCCACCACCTCCAGCCGCAAATTTAGCCCTGAGTGAGGAAGGGGACATAGTTCCTCTTGGTGATGATCCGATAATGGATGTGTTTAATTTGTCATATAATGATCTTCGGGTGATAATTACATGAACATGTAGAAAGAATTTTCTAGATGATCACACATCCCCTGCATTCATTAGAGAAAGGGTGATAGTGGTGAACAACAACAAGAATCCAAATTCCATTGCCAGAGCCAACTTGACCTTTGTAGGTGCAGCAAGATCAAACACTCACTATTTAATGAGCAAGAATAAGCCACTGGAACAAAACTTACAGGCTACCTAGAAAGAGTAGAGAAACTCTGTGTAGTAGCACATAATGCAATACCCACACAGGACTACTTGGGGGAAATGAGAAAAGTGATACTTGGTGAAGTATCAACACTTGGAGAGACCATGCCGGATCTCTTTGAGCAACTCATGACCATACATAAGGCTATTTTCTACTTGCATAGCTTGCAAGAATAGAGCAATGAATTTGTCAAGACTCTTAGGAATGTGAAAAATTCCATCACCACTGTGAAATAACGGAAAATGTGATACAAAAGCACAACACTTACTTTGGTAAAGAAGATGAAGATGAAGGTAGAGTTGGAGAAATGAAGAGTTGAAATTTTGATTTAGAACTGTTGGCACAAAAATATGATCAAGGAAAGACCCTTCGTTTAGGAAGAAGGGGCCAACAAGGGTCCGTTGTAGTCTAGGACAATTCCGACATTTTCACCTTACCCAAAGGGTAAGGATTCTAATCTGAGGCATGTCATGACCAAAACTAAGAAGGATTATAGGGATATCAAGGATGAACTAGAGATTAACTCATACATATCTTAAAGAATACATTCATCACAACATCATATTGTTACAGTTATCATATTCATCCAAGAAAATGCCATTAATATAAAGTTTTGAGGTCTATAAATCAGAACAATGCACTTAGTCACAATCCCAGGCAAAATGATTCATTCACAAAATCATATTAACTCAAAGGAAGATTCATTACAATATACATCAAGCATAAAGCCTTGATCAAATACATAAAATACCATGGCCACAGGATGCGTTAGACTTTAGGCCAAGACTAGTTCTAGCCACTCTGCAACTGCTCAGGTCTTCAGATAATGTTCCTCTATGCTTCTGGCTCCTAATAGATACCAACCCCTTATTCATGCTATCTTCTCCTTTTATCTTCTCCTCATCTGCTCCCACTGCTAGTTCCATTTAGTTGTATTTTCCCTCAGTTGCTTCTCATTCTCCTCCTTGTTCACTCACTTGTTTTTGCTTGCTCTCGACACCTTGTTGCAACTTCCAATCTACTGCATGATCTTGCTTCCCTTCCCAATTGTCCTCTCTGCAACTTGAATGTTGCTCTCGCCACCTGTTTTCCACCTTCATCGCTTCAAAACTTTAAAAATTCAAAATGAAGACCCCAATAGGGCTCGACCATATTTCTTTGACTCATCCCCGAGACAATCTATCTCAAGCATTGTGGATCCTATTACTGGTTCTAAAGGTGTTTCTGCCTATTGCTACTACGGTCCTTCTTTCTGAGGTCTAGTGATTCAGCTGCTTCTGCCACCTGTTGGCCTCCTTTTCCAAATGAAGACCTCAATTTAGGAACAATTGCGTTCATTTATTGGAAGAAGTTGTTGTACTCATTGAGTGTTTTTTTCCATGCAATCGCTATTGAGTCAACCTACTTGATGAAGTCTTATGTCATGTTGGATGTTAGCTGACTCAGCCTGCTGCTTTGTCGTATGTTCCAATATTCTTCACTGTTGTTGGAGACATCTTTGAGAGAAAGAACATGTAGGTGGTTTGGTGGTCTGAGGTCATGGATTTTGTTTTTAGTTTTTGCAGAATATTTTTCTATCTATTCGACTTGTTCTTGAATGGAGGTGATTTGTTCATTAATCTTCTGCAACGAAACTGAGTCTGTGTATGTCTTTTTGTTGACAATTAAATTTTGTAGTTGTTCTCATAGAGGATAGACAGGCAACTTGTTTTGGACCAGGCTTCCCAACAAGTCATGCACTTGCTCCATTAGGGCATAGCCATCTGCAAGTGCTTCAAAAAGTGACTATTTTGCAGTGGTGACGGTGATGATTTTTTCATCGATTGATTGACCATAAATCTTATTCGGCTCAAGAAGTGCCGATCTTACTGTATCCAAATTATTTTGTATATATGCATTTATGGCTATCAAACTCGAACATCCTTCCTAGATGTGGTCACAAAAGTTTGACCAATGTACAGGATGTAAAATCTTTGGGAGATTCAATGATAAGGTCTCATATTGTCAGCCAAAGTGCCCAAAACATATCTGTAACCTGATCCACTTGTGCTTGCAGATCATTGTTTTATTACCTAAGTTGATCCCTTTCTTTCGTGACCTCCTGTAATTATCTTTTCTTCTGCTCATATTCATGGAAGAGGTCATCATATATTCTCTCTTCTCTTTGTCTTTCTTGTTGGATGAATCCAAACAACTCTGTTGATGACTAGTGTTGCAGAGTCTCTACCTGCATTGTGTTCAGATCTGGGAAATTGATTTAAATGGGTAGGCCACTGGAAATGGAATTTTCCGAGTGGGATGTGGGAGAGGTTGTTGGCTATGAAGGTGGGGTGAATTGAGGAGTAGGTGGCTTGATAGCTGGGTTTGGGATTAGCAGGAAATTTATGGCGAAGGTAATATGGTAATGTTTAGTTCTCGTAGACTATGGTGTGGAGACAATCATATCTTACTCTAGTAGTGGGACAGACCCTGAAATTAGTGATATAAATGAGGATGTATGAGAGTCATTTCCTTTGAGAGACTCATTGTACTACTACGTGGAGTCTACTTCCAGCTCTTCTGTTGCCACACGCGTACAAGGAAGAATAGATTCAGACTAGGTGTCAAAGGTGGAGGTTGTATGCGGCGATGGACCCCATGACCCTCATGACACTATGGATGTGGATGGACGATTCTCTTCGACTATGGGTGACGGGGATACTAATTGGCTAGCCATGCTAGTGAGATTGACAACCAAAATTATAGGGGTGTCTTGGGTTTCTTAGTGACTGGATTTTTAATTACCCTTTTATATTTTGGCTTAGGAATTATTGGCTTTGATTTTGCATGAGGGCCAACATGAGGAATTTCTACAGGTAAATGGGTGGTGATGATCGGATTAAACAACGTAGATCCTTAAAAAGATATGGATTTAATTGTCTCACCTGAGGTTTCTGTGAAATTTGTAATAATCTGTTTGAGGGAATACATTCGTTGCTCCATTTGTATAAACATATACTCCAAATCATCCTCTACCTGTCTCTTCCTGTTGCTTCATATTTCTTCCCCTCTTGATGGTTTCAGCTTCATCCCTTTGAATAGTTACCTATATTTTCCCTCCATGATCTTGCACATAACCCTTGGCCATGAACCAACTTTAGTGTGGAATGTTGCTTCTGTTAAGGAAAAATTTGCGGCCTCATTTTGAACATTTCTGGATGAACACATCTTGACATGATGTATGTGTGCCCATGGGTAACCCCAAACCAGATATCCTCTGAAAACTCATCCATGAGCTCTCTGGATATTTTCTCTTCCTTCCTAATTGTAATTAGCATCATTTCATACCAGTCGTTGAAGGCTACTTCATTTACTTATTTTCTACTATGGTTCCCTCAGGTTTTCCATGGCTCGTACTTGAGTGCTATAGGTTGATCTTCTCTAATTTGAACTAGGTCCCTTCCTTTCGGCGGTTTCCATTTCCACATTGCTAGCATCATGAGTATATAACTAAATATGAAATTGGTACTTCTCTTATATATGTCTACACAAGCTTCGAAGAGTTTGTTCAATACGAAGGCCAACTAGTTAAGAACCTCCCCTTTGCAGCAGTGTTCTAGAACTGATATTGCATCTACGGTACACTCATTTCAGGAAACATGTCTCATTGTATTCCCAACTATGATATCGCAGATGAATTTTATTTGTTCCTTATCGATGAGATGAATCTTTATGCCTTTTCCAATGTGCCTGGTCTTGTATTTTTCATAGTAATATTTGTCACCTTCCTTCTTTGCTCGCTTTTCTCGTCCCTGAAACGTAGTAGATACTGCATGTCCTCCTACTAAGAGTCTTATGAGTCATTGGATATCGTCGACATGAATTGGGTATTATTTCTCGAGCCATAATTATCCACCATGCATCATGGTGGTGAGGAGCTTAGTGCATTGCATCCCAACCAGTTGCATGCCAAAGACTGGTATACTTGTGAGATTAATCAGTGTTGATCACTGGAGCCCTTTGAAGTCCTCTTTAAACTTTGTGGTCATGGTGCCATCTCACTTTGGAACCTCCTTCATATATACTTCTCGCTTCAAAGATGGAAATTGGAAACAATCTAAGAGATCATTGTCCACTAACGTTGCCTTGTCATATTTTCCATACAAAGTTTCTAAAATTGTAATTTGTTCTTCCAATCAGTCCTCTGGGAATGAGATAATTTCCTTTGTCATATTCTCGCTCCTATGATAGAAGTCTTTTTCCGGAGACTTATAGTTTTTGCATCTTTGTTGCTACTAGTTCTCAGACTTAATTCGAAGTTCCTCCATCACCTACGTTTGAAACACTGTAACTTCTTGCGTAGCCATGCAGATTAAGTAGATCAAATTTGACATGATGTACTTGACTGGACTTGGTAACTAATTGTTGGGAACAGGTCCCCTCGAGTCAATTTTGGGGTTAAAAGCCCAAGTTTTTGTATAAAGAATGTAAACTCTCTGCATTTTGTGGTCACGAAGTGCGAATATTAAAGTGTGAAAAAAGGTTTTCTCCCTTATTTTATGTAACTTGTGTCAACTTTAGGAGATCTACTCATGGTCTAAAAACCATGGGTTTGTACAAAAATGAAGCCTTAGAAGAGCCTAAGGCAGTTCAATTCTAAGTATGTTTTGAGTCATTGATGAATGTAATGGGTCTGTGAGACCTAAGAGTGAAGATTCTTAGCACAGGGAAGAGGATCTGCAGTTGTGTGCGTAGAGGCCTAGGGTAGAAGTCCGCAACTGAGTGAGAAGACCCCTGAAGTTATGTGCGCAGGGTAGTTAGAGTCTTTAAAGAAGTGAAACATCAATAAATAGAATTATTCTGGAATTATCTATGTATGATCTATTTTACTTCTGTTATAAATGCATGCGATTATGTTATGGTGAATACTGGGTTTATGTTTTATTATTGTCTTAATGCACAAATCCATATGTGTTACTTTGTTATATGAATGTAAGTAAGAATATATGTTTACGTGAAGATCATCTTAATTCATGTTGAAGTTATCAGATACTTAAGCTAATTCAAGTAAAAATAGAAGTAAGAATAATTACAGAGGAGAGTAAGTGTATGATTTGCCTATCTAGGGTACATGAAAGATAGTCATAGACATTCGTGAAGGTCTAGAGGACAACAAAGAGAAGTATATCAATAAGCCTTAAAAGGCTTATCGATCTGTACGAAGGAAGGGTTATAGCATAAATCGAGATCACTACAATCTCAGTGTGTTGAAACTTGGTTCCTGCA
Source organism: Pinus tabuliformis (assembly GCA_031772625.1). Lineage (NCBI taxonomy): Eukaryota > Viridiplantae > Streptophyta > Pinopsida > Pinales > Pinaceae > Pinus > Pinus tabuliformis. Next base: position 1,182,691,025 of record CM062809.1, read on the forward strand.
TCCCCCCATACTGCTTCGAGTGAGACTTCAGTCCATGTTGCATGGACTCATGCCAAAAGTGCTAGCAGCGTAGGGATTGGCTTGGCTAATTAATGTTGAAATTGGGTCAGGGCTCACTAGGCCAACAAATGGTTCTGTTTCTAGGATTGGGATCTGCATAAAGAGATGTGTGATGTCGCATAATTGGAATCCGACTAAAAAATAAATTGAAGACTGGCTGGATAGAAAGATCCAAGAATTCGTGGTGCAAGAGAATAGGAATCTACGATTGATGAAAGAATAATGCTTGGAAAGATATTTTTACATAGAGATAGACAAAATATTCTTCTGTTCCTTCCCGTTTGAATTATATGAGTGGATCACGAAATTGGTAGACAACCAAAGAAGGTGGAGGCTTAACGTTCCAATAGTCTTGACCCTGGACTTAGTGCAGATATTGGAAGCCTCTCAAGATAATATCGCACACGCTATCAAGCATTGGCTTGATCGTATCATAGGAGGATTTGTGACAGATTTCACGGTCAATACTTTGGTCAGTTACAGCGAAGCAGAGCGTCGCTTTTTCATGGGACAACGAGGTAAGTATTTAAGGTCCTTAAATACTTGGATTAAGACGCTCTTGTGTGAAAAGAAGGTTATGAAGTTACCTTGATTTTTGGAGCTATGTGAAGTGGGTGTAAAAATCTCTATTTTCCCACCCCGGTTTTCAGTTTCTCCTTATTTATTCCATGTAGTTAAATGCCCATTCCCATAACCATACATTTAACAGACTGAAAAAAAATAAATATTGCTGAAAACACAAATTCTGGAAATTTTTCAGAATGCTGGAAATTGCAGAATTAAAAATCAGCAATCAAAAACAGCCATTAAAACACATTAAAACACTGATATTTTTGGTCAACTTGACCCTGGAAAAACCCCCTACAACTCTTGGGGAAAACTAGTTTGAGAGCTCTTCTTTATTTCTGAAAATTGCCTTTTTACAGTGAGAATTATTCAACAAAAATTCAGCAAGCAAATTTACAACTTATCTCCTTTCCCGTGCCTCACAACAATCTGGAAATTATAGCAAACAGGACAACAATAAATGTTGTACGGCCTCCGTTTTGTGTGCAGAAAAAATCAGCAAACTGCTCCTCGATTTTTGTGCAAAAATCTGCCTTTCACTATGTGCTGAATCAGCTGTACAAATCTGCTCAACTGCTGCCTTGGAATGTGTGCCAAGCTGTTGTCTCCTTCTCCTCCCTGCTCAGAAATCTCTCTTGCTCTCTTGCTCTCCTTCTCCCAATCTGCTCATGAAAGAATGAATGACCTTTTCCTCCTTTTCCTCCTTTAATATAACTCCAAGTGACTTTTGAGTGATCCAAGTGACTTTTGGGTGATCTCTAAATCCAATGGCTGAAATAGATTTAGATCAATGGCTGAGATTAAATGCTCATTTAAATCTCACTTTCTATTTTTTAATTCACCCCACTTTAATAAAGACCCACTTAGTCATTTATTTCCAAAGTCACTTTTCCTTTCTAATTTTTCATTTACTTTATAAAAGTTACTTTAAAATTAGACTTAGTAACTTTATCACTTAAAGTCATTTTTAAATTAAATTTAACTTTATAAAATTATAAAGTCACTTTAGGAGAAAAATTAAATTCTTTTGGACACTTTTCCCTAGGCCAAAGATCAAAGCCTAAGGGAACCACCTGTCCTCCGGTACCAAATTTCAACACTCCCTCTTACCGAGGAAGGTGTTCCTCACCACACCCATCTTGTCTCTGAAGTAGACATGCTTGCCCCGTGGTAAGGCTTTGGTAAGAATATCTGCAACCTGCTCATCAGTGGAAATATACTTAAGCTTCACAGCTCCCTTCTGAACATAGTCTCTGATGAAATGATATATGATCCCGATATGCTTTGACCTGTCATGAAATACTGGATTCTCCGTGAGTTTAATGCAACTCTGATTATCACAGTAAATCACTGAAGGTCTCAACGGCTGACCAAATAAGCCAAACAACATCTTGCGAAGCCAGATAGCCTCACAACTAGCTAGACTGGCTGCCATATTCTCTGCTTCCGCTAAACTCAGTGCTACTGACTGCTGCTTCCGGCTGAACCATGACACTACTGCTGAACCCAACCCAAAATAGCACCCTGAAGTGCTCTTCCTATCAGAAGCACAACCTGCCCAATCAGAATCAGTGTATCCTGCCAATCTCACTCCATCTCCCTGCCTGTAGTCCAGACCATAATCCACTGTCCCCTGCAAGTACAGCAAAATGTGTTTTGTAGCCACCCAGTGAACCTTCCTAGGCTCACACATAAACTGACTCATCGTGTTGACTGCAAAACAGATATCTGGTCTAGTGTTGACCAAATACATCAAGGAACCAATCAGCTACCTGTACAATGTGGGATCCACCAACTCGGAATCCGAAGCATGAAGCTTCTTCCAGTTGGTGATCATCGATGTCGACATGGGTCTACAATCCTCCATGTGGAATCTGCTAAGGATGTCCACAATATACTTCCCCTGCCCCAGGAAGAAATGCCCCTCCTCCTGCCACACCTCCAAACCCAAAAAGTAATGCATCAAACCGATGTCCTTCATCTCAAACTCCGCCGCAAGATCTCTCTTGCAGTGCTCTATGAGTCTCTCTGCACCTGTAATGATCAAGTCATCCACATACAGCACCAGAATGAGAGGCTCCTCACTAATCACAATAAAGTAAAGGTTCGCATCTGCCTCATTCTTTGTGAAACCCATCCCCTGCAAGTATGCATCTATCCTGGAGTACCAAGCTCTGGGAGCTTGCTTCAGGCCATAAAGGGCCTTCTTCAATCTGCACACATGGGACTCCTTCCCATGCACCTCAAATCCCTGTGGCTGCTCAATGTACACCTCCTCCTGTATGAAGCAATTGAGAAATGCGGTCTTCACATCCATCTGGTGGATCTTCCAACCCATCTCTGCTGCTATCGATATAATGGAGCGGATCGAAGTATATCTAGCCACGGGAGCAAAGGTCTCCTCATAATCAACTCCCTCTACCTGGGAGAACCCTCTAGCCACAAACCTTGCTTTGAATTTCTCAATGCTGCCATCTGCAGCATGCTTTACCTTGTAAAGCCATCTGGAAGTAACCACGAATTTTCCCTCAGGCCTCGGCACCACCTCCCAAACATCTTTCTTCATGATAGAAGAATACTCCTCCTGCATGGCCTCTCTCCAGACCTGCTGGCTAGCTGCCTCCTCATAGCTAGAAGGCTCAGAGTCAAGGATGCTGGTAACCATCGCCATATAACTACAAAACCTCTCAGGTGGTCTACTCTCTCTGACTGGCCTCTTCGGCTCAGCAACAGATGTGGCATCTCTCAAGGTGTCCTGAAGCCACTTGGGCTTCCTCTTCCCTGAGCGCACTTCTCCCACTGGAGAATGAAACTCCTCCTCATCATCATCAGTAGCCTGAACTCCTGACTGCCTGTCTGCTGTCCCCATGCCTGCACCTGAACCTGTAGAAGCTGAGGTACCGTGTGAACTGTCCATCAGTGGACTCCCTAGTGAACTGCTCTGTGAACTGCTCTGCATGCTGCCCGGAGCACCACCCCTCTGGCTCAATGAGCCACTGCTCACTGACGGACCTGACATCCTCATAGATGTACCTCCTGATCCTTCTGATCCCTGCCCACTGGATCCCTGCGACTGACTCAACTGCTGCTGAGGGTCTGGCTGATCCAGATACTCTAACTCCCGTGACCTCCTAAAGGCCCTGTCCTCCTCGAAATTCACATCCCGTCTGACAACAACTCTCCTCTGTGCAGGGATGTAAATCCGAAAGGCCTTTGAGGTCTCGCTGTAGCCCACAAAGATACCCTTCTCTGCGGTGGGCTCTAGTTTGGTCCTCTTCTCCTTGGGTATATAGGAGTATGTAATGCATCCAAAGATATGAAGATGACCAACATGAGGCTTCTTCCCAGAGAAAGCCTCCTCTGGAGTCATGTGCCCCAAGGCACGATGCGGAATCCTGTTCTGCAAGTAAACAGCTGTGTTGCAGGCCTCTACCCACAAGAACAATGGCAACCCCTGATCATGTAACATGGCTTTGGCAACCCCTATGATGGATCTGTTCTTCCTCTCCACAACCTCGTTCTGCTGGGGGTTGTAAGGAACAGTGAACTCCCTCCTAATGCCTGCCTCCGCACAATAGTAAACAAACTCTCCAAGGGTGTACTCTCCTCCATTGTCCGACCTCAAGGACTTGATCTTTCGACCTGTCTGAGTCTCCACAAGAGCTCTGAACTCCTGAAACTGCTTGAAGACCTCACTCTTGGTCTTCAAAAAATAAATCCAGGTCCTCCTGGAGTGATCATCAATGAATAAGACATAGTACTCATAGCCACTCAAGGAAACATGAGACATCCGACCGCTCACATCGGAATGAATCAAATCAAGTATCCCCGTCGCTCTGCTGTCACTGCTGGGAAAAGGGGATTTGGAAAATTTGCCCATCGCACAACCTATACAAGTATCAAAGTGATCAGTACTGAAATCTGGCACACCTGTAGTGATCTCCCGCAATGTCCTCAAGGCTCCATGATACATATGTCCCATCCTGCGGTGCCAAATCTCACACAGCTCAGAACTGCTAGCTCTGCTGTCAGTACTACTGCTCAATGCCAAAAGGGGCTTGTTGTTGGGAAAAGTATCCAATACGGAATGACCCTATCCCACTCTAAGGGTGATAGTACCTCAGCAACAATCAAAGAAAAGCTATTCGAGATTACTTCTTTATGAGATGTAAGAGAGGGGAGAAAGAGATCCACTAACCGTTGTCTTCCGCTAATGATTGATCCAATCTTCTCTCTTTGTTGCTTGCTCCCAGCTCCTTGCTCTTTCACTGGCCCAGCAATACCAAGATCCTGCAAAATGACAAGAGAGGGAAACTACAAGAAGCATACATTCATAATTGATTCAAGGATTAGAATAAATCAAATACACAAGTATAGCAATACATCATTGAGACACATGTATATAGAAGAACCTCAAATGCTTTATTAATGGAAGAAGTAAAGTTCAGGAGGTAATACAACCATAAAAGGCCCAATCCAGCATCACCTCCCAGCAGAAAGAAATCTCCTCTTCACCTCCTTCAAGCAAATCACCCAATAGTTCTATACTCAAACCAACAGCACATCCTTACATTCACAAGATTCCAGCCCTCTTTAGACCTCATGAGAGAGTTCTATATATAGGAGTTTTGGAGAAAGGATGAGTCAGCTTGAGCTTGACATGAAGCGAACTAGTGTCCTCTCCCACTTCAGTTATTCTTCAGTTCTTAAGTCCACTTGGAGGTTCTTGCTTCCACTTGGAGATCTAGACCCTCTTACTCATCACCAGTCGAATTCTCTGATTCAAGTGTCATTTTGGAAGCTTCCTGGGCATTGACACCTTGAGGAATGACTGTGCCACTTGGCCAAACTCGCCCAGCGCAGGTAGCCTTCTTTGCAGTTGACATTCAGCGCAGGTACACAGTGGAGCACTTGACATTCAGCGCAGATGCTCAGTGGAGCAGCTGACATGATCCAGAATTAGCCTGTTTTAGAGTGTTTTCAGGTGGAGAACTGATATTTAGTGCTGTGGTTTGCTGACCTTGTTCCTCTAGGGGTAGGAACAACATGTTTAGGGACTTTGGATCCCTTAGATTATCGACATTTCATGCTTCATGCTGTAAGGCACAAAAATGTCTATAACAGTTTCCCCCTAAAGTATGAGGTCGTTTATCGGGTGAAATGCTTTATCAGGAGGATCCGAAGTTCATTCAATCGCTGAGAGGTGACCTGTAATAAAATACAATACAATACATTATTTTTCATTCTGCTTTCATGATCTAGCTGAGGCGGGCATTCCCATGCTCAGCTTTATAAATTCATTTTGGTACATAGAACAGACGATCGTCTGGTGATAGACTGATAATTCTCTGCTGAAATTATCGTCCTTTGAGTAGGATGATCATCTGTTGCAATGATGTACATGTCAAATGTCTTTATATTTCCTGAATATATATCGTAGCCCGGATGGATGAAACTAGATCCGGGGTCTTCAAACTCGTTCGATCTTCACTCTAAGTACAAGTCAATCCATGTGAGAATTGCGTTGAAGTCGAACATGGAAAGACATCGCTTGATTACCGGTCAATAATGTAAACCGTTAACAAGCGCGAGAGGAATCACCGATAATGATAATGACCCTCAAGGTACTGCAGTACAATTCACGTGGTGTGAATAAAGGACTTGGCGTCGAACACCACGCAAAATCTTCTGGTCGAAGGTCATTTATGTATACCTGTCGCCGGAAGAGAGAAACTTGCCATTGAGGCATGCAAGCTTCAAAGTATTGAGGGGGGTGTTCCTAGATAAACTTCTTGGATGATGAGCTGAAGTCGACAAGAAGCGATCCGTCAAAGGAGGGCCTTAATGAATCCCACATCAGTGACACGGAACGGAGCTAATGATTTTAGTGGAGGTGAAAAAAATCTGTGACATATGATTCAGGGTGGCGATCATGGGTGGATGAAGGATAATGTATGGCAGTGGATGGGACACGGTTGACTCTTTCTGAACAACATCTCTTGAACATATAACGACACTGATGCGATGGATCGGTAGCATTACCCCAAATGTGGATGGTTTGGCGAAGACCATGGTGATGAGACCGGTGAATGAAACAACCCAACCCGATGTGATTCGGAGGAAAAGTGTCATGTTCAAGAGCGACTTGCTACCATTAAAGCTTTGAGGTTCTCCCAATTTTTCCCCAGTCATTTCTGACCAGTACCTCTTTATTTTTGTCAAGCTTGAGGAGGATAACATATGCTTGTTCTATAACCTGCCCTTCGGGCAAGCCCATCTCTATGTTTTAACGAGCCTAGCGATAGGGAAACTCGTTCTCGTCTAAAGACAAGTTTGTCGCTATTTAATCATTTTAACGAGTCTAACGACAAGGAAAACTCGGTCCTTTTCATTTTTAGAGAGTCTGAAAAGGTACAGAAAGTCAACTCCAAAATTCCTTTTTCGTCATCTAATCCCTTAAGTCCGAAAAAGTATAAAACAATACAGAAGGGATGAGTTTTCGATAACTTTAACGAGCCGAATAAAACAAGTGCTCGACCTTTTTGTGCAATAATCCCTCAGGTCCAAAAAGATTAAAATCTAGAGGAGGGATAGCTCTTCCGGTCATTTTAACGAGCTGGAAGGCCAAAACTCGGCAAACTTTTCATATTTTACGAGTCAGATGAAAAGAGCTCAAAGAAGACTCGTCTTTTGAGGAACGAGTGATAAACAGGGATAGCAGCAGATTCCAGGTACAGGTTGGAATTCTCCAATCACGGCAGTGTCACAAGGATGGCTAGGTGAAATCACTCTTCGCAGCTGTTCCTCAAAATGGGTAAACAATCATATGGAGGTGAACGATTGGCCAAATGAAATGGAGGTGGCAGGTGAAAACACGACCAAGGCTTTTTATGGCTGATAAATTTACGATCACAATGGTTATTTACCGGGGTGTGTTCATTTTTTAATGAGCTTGAATGCTCAACCTTATGTTTATTTTTTAACGAGCATGAACTATGTACTAAAACTGCTCGGATCTCGCTTTTCTATTTTTTAACGAGCATAAATTCCGCGGTAAAACTGCTTGATATCCCAGTCATAAGATGAGAAATGTCTCCTGTAAGATTCCATTTTTTATAGAGCTCGCACCTTACATAAGCTATGCTCCCTCTCATCCTTTCTTTATGCAAGTTCGGAAACGGCTAATCCTAAAAGCAGATAAATAACCACTCTTAGCTTGCACTCCAAAAGGTTTGCATGCCCCCAGGTATAAAATACAATTTCAAGGCTGCCCCTACTTATCCGATAAAAAATTTGTTTTAAAGGGTGAGGCTTGCCTCTTTCTGGTTACCCAAAGATTGTTTTGTTAACACCATCAAACTAAAACATTTCTTCGGCACTGTCTACCGAAATAGACAATGGTGAATGACCTTTGTCAAACAAGTGACCTTGAAAACAGAATCTTATTCCAGAACAACCCCTCTTCCAATCACGGACGGGGTACGGACTGGTCATATTCTCTCGCGGAAATTCTACCTTATACCCAGGGTTCTTTCTGCCCAAAGCAGACCAGGATGCATGCCCCCTGGGTTCCAGTCCCATCTTTCCGAATCACTCGCACTCATCGGGAAGGAGGACTGGGGGTGGAGACCATTGAGGGTTGGTATGTGACTATTTGCGATGCGTGATCCCGGAAATTAAAGTTGGTCTACGAGCTTGACCATTCTTCCTTCGTGTGGAAAACACATTACTCTAAAGAGTGAGGAGACTATAGCTCCCATGAAATATATATAGTCTCGTCCAAGGAGTAGGTTATAATCCAAGGGTCCTTGAACGACCATCACATTCATCTGAACAGTCTTCCCTTTCAATGTAACAGGCACATTGGGGAGGATCCCTAATGGTCGACTGGTTCCTTTATCAAAACCCGAGAGATTTCTTATCTCAGGTAAAAGCGCTGGGGAACCCAGTGCTTTCCAAGCAATAGAGGAAAGGATACTCACAGATTCCCCTTCATCAATGATAGTGCCAGCCATTACCATTCTATAAATTTGGACTATGATTCTGAATGGTACACTGGCTGGCAACCGGGGTCTGCCTAGTTGGTTCCAATCAAAGGACACAACCAGGTTGCTTGGTGGTGGGACCGAATATACAGCCGAATATGACCTTGGCGATGTTCCTTCCTGCGATAAAGGAATGGGCGCATTGCCCTGATGCTCATTAGAGTCGGTGTTGATGAAAAGAATCTGGATGGTATCATCCTTATTCTCTTCAGTGAGGGTGTCATTTGAAGATGAAACCTCTGAAGGCGGAACCGGGTCAACTGCCATTTCGACCTTTGGACTTTCGTCCGGTCTAGATTCAGTAGGTTCATTTTCAATGACTGACGCTTCAGCTGACCACTTGAGCGGGCCAGCTGTATTTTCAACCAACGAAGGACTTGGCACGAGTTTTTTGTATTCAGGAGGAAGTCTCAACGGTGAAACCGGGCGATCTTCCAAAACTCTCTTTGCTTCGTCTAAGAAGGGACAACGGTGGATGGCGTGATCGCCTTCACATAGTCTGCAGGGGGATCTCGTCCCCCCTCTTTGTCTTGAACCTTCACTTTCGCTGGTTGACGGTAAGCATTCAACATGGCTATCAGAGGTTGATGCTTCCGAATTGTGCAAATGAGGGGACCAGTCTCTTAGTATCCGGGGAATACAGGGACAATCTCTATGGAAGTGGTCTCCTCTACATATGACACATGGCGATTTAGGCTCGGTCTGTGCTGTGTGTGGATTTTTGTCAGATGTCTTTTGCTTGCCCCCAGTCGCCTTAGGCTCCTTCTTCTTCTTCTCCTTCTTCTCCATGGGAGCTTGGCTTTTGCTGGCTCTACCTTGCAAAGATGAAGGATTGGAGGAAGAGTTATAGGAAGTAGAAGGCTGGTGGGCAGCTCTAGACTGATCTAACTGTTGACTCGACTGTTCAGGAACCATGGTGTTCTGAACTACATTAGTTGAGAATAGCCAAATTGGCAGGCCAATTGTCAGTCCTGGAAGCGACAATGTGGCCGTGTGGGGTGCACCAACTTCTCCCCAAGAGGAGAAAGGCCTAGGATTTCCATCATGTGGAATTCCTTGGTTGGGGCGTTCCATGTTCTCAACCTACAGATCAACGCAGGAATAGGAGGTGATTATGTTCCGTTTAAAATAAATTTTATAACGACGCTTTAGACACAACTTGCTTTTTCACTTTTTAAGAGTCGAGAAAAAGCTAAAGATGACTCTAGTCTCCTTCGATGTTTTAACAAGCCCGAAGTGACAAATGCTCGGATGGACTTTTTCAGTTATAGAGTTTGAAAAAGGCCAAAAGAAACTACTCTGGAGTTCTAGGCAGAGGGTGTGCCAAACTTTTCGCAAAACCACAGAATACGTTTTACAGCACGAGTGGTCGATCTTCGCGAATGCTGTGTTCACTGCATTGCGATCAGTAGGGCGGCCGACACGACTTCCTATGGATAAAGGCTTTGTTCCTATAGGGGTCTCCCAATATATACGCGACGGTACGTGGGAGCACAAGTCCGTATTGATACTTATCGCTTCACTGTGGAGGAATCACCCAACCACTCAACTCTAAGATATCACGTTTAACGACGCCGGAACACGTCTCTAGCTTAGACCTCTATGTGTTTGCATTATGTTTCAATGCGTTGTTATGTAAATTCAATTTATTTTAAGGTTGATCTTGTTTAGCAGTTTGCCTTTATGGATCACCACGAGATGTATAGTAACACTCCTAAATGCAGTCTAAGATGATAAGCAAGCTTTTCAATCTTTCAACTCTGAAAATCTTAACTACTGAGGGAAAAGAAAGACATCATCTTTTCACACAGATCATAGAGCACACACTGATGAACTTTTTCCTAAATCAACATGCAAGCTGTCAAAATGCACATGCACAATGCAGGTATTTCTTTTCTCTTTCTTAATGTTGATGTAATACAAAAAGAAAGCTGTTGTATAATTTTGAATTCAATTTCAAGTGAAAGCAAACAAGCTGGTCCAAAATCAAAAGACACCTTAAGATTTACTTGTTTCGACACTAGAAATATATAAATTCAAACCATATGACGAAAGAAAAAGCTCAATCAGCTATGAACAGCAAACAAACTAACTCTTAAGATCAAAACGACACTTATCACAGGTCTAGATCTAAGAGGCCACAGCAAGACTAGTTCACTTTCGTTATGGGAAACTGCAAATGATATAAGAAATACACAAAGAACAAACATAGTTTCTTTATACAGCCGAGGCGGAATAGTGGCAAGGAAAGTTGGTTTCAGATAGGTACATTGACTGATAAAAGGCTGCAAAAACAAGGGTGAAAACAGGGCAATAAACAGGAGGGAACCCCAGTAACACTAGGCAAAACTGGTTCAACGCAGGTAGCCCCTTCAGGAACTGCGCTAAAATGCAGACTGCCTTCACAGTGCCTGCACTGAAGAGACAAACTTTCATTTTTCTCAGTTTCCGGGTCACAGATTGCTCAAAAATTCACAGTTTTTGGCCAAATCAGAAGCTATCAATCAAGTACACACTAAGGGATGAAAAGGAGGATGAAAAGCTATCACTAAGAGCTGTTCAGAGTCCTTGTGGATCAGCTCTTCAAATCATAAACATGCCCAGAAACTGAGCTAGAGTAGTTGCCCTCTACTTTGCATTTGAAAGATCCAAATGCAGTTCGATTCGGTACTCCTTGTGATTATGAAATGAATAGCAAAAACACAAACAACCAACAAGATACGATCCCCAACGGAGTCGCCAATTTGTTGTTGGGAAAAGTATCCAATACGGAATGACCCTATCCCACTCTAAGGGTGATAGTACCTCAGCAACAATCAAAGAAAAGCTATTCGAGATTACTTCTTTATGAGATGTAAGAGAGGGGAGAAAGAGATCCACTAACCGTTGTCTTCCGCTAATGATTGATCCAATCTTCTCTCTTTGCTTCTTGCTCCCAGCTCCTTGCTCTTTCACTGGCCCAGCAATACCAAGATCCTGCAAAATGACAAGAGAGGGAAACTACAAGAAGCATACATTCATAATTGATTCAAGGATTAGAATAAATCAAATACACAAGTATAGCAATACATCATTGAGACACATGTATATAGAAGAACCTCAAATGCTTTATTAATGGAAGAAGTAAAGTTCAGGAGGTAATACAACCATAAAAGGCCCAATCCCGCATCACCTCCCAGCAGAAAGAAATCTCCTCTTCACCTCCTTCAAGCAAATCACCCAATAGTTCTATACTCAAACCAACAGCACTTCCTTACATTCACAAGATTCCAGCCCCCTTTAGACCTCATGAGAGAGTTCTATATATAGGAGTTTTGGAGAAAGGATGAGTCAGCTTGAGCTTGACATGAAGCTGACTAGTGTCCTCTCCCACTTCAGTTATTCTTCAGTTCTTGAGTCCACTTGGAGGTTCTTGCTTCCACTTGGAGATCTAGACCCTCGTACTCATCACCAGTCGAATTCTCTGATCCAAGTGTCATTTTGGAAGCTTCTTGGGCATTGACACCTTGAGGAATGACTGTGCCACTTGGCCAAACTCGCCCAGCGCAGGTAGCCTTCTTTGCAGTTGACATTCAGCGCAGGTACACAGTGGAGCACTTGACATTCAGCGCAAATGCTCAGTGGAGCAGTTGACATGATCCAGAATTAGCCTGTTTTAGAGTGTTTTCAGGTGGAGAACTGATATTTAGTGTTGTGGTTTGCTGACCTTGTTCCTCTAGGGGTAGGAACAACATGTTTAGGGACTTTGGATCCCTTAGATTATCGACATTTCATGCTTCATGTTGTAAGGCACAAAAATGTCTATAACAGGGCTGAAATGCAAACTTGTACACCTTTGCATGGCATACACCTATCACTCTAGCTGAATCAGCTGGAGCGCCCCTGGGATACATCAACACCTGTCCTCCCCTGAACAGTACCTCATATCCTCTGTCCTCCAAAGCTAAGATGGATATGAGGTTCTTCCTCATCCATGGCACATAAAGAACCTCTGACACCTTCAAGGGAGGTTTGGACTCCCTCTGAAATGTCACTGTCCCCACCCCGACTGCTCTAACAACTCTGTCATCACCGAGTACTACCTCAATATCAGTACCACTCTCTGAAAGCTCTGAGAAGTACTCACAGACTCCTGTCATGTGACGTGAAGCCCCACTGTCCACATACTAGATACCTATAGATGCTCTGCTAATCGAGGGAAAAGCATGCTCCCTCTGAACCTGTGTGACAGGTGATCCTGCACTAGAGGACTCACATGTAGTGAACGCAAACTCTCGATCAAAACGACCAGCAAAGTCCTCAATCTCTACTGAAGCTGCCACGTCCTGGTTCTTCCCCTTCTTCTTCTTCTTCTCCGGACACACAACTGCATAGTGTCCCATCTTTTGACAATTCCAACACTTCACCTTGGAATAGTCCTTCTGTGTGTAACCCTGTTTACCTTTACCTTTGCCTTTGCCTCCACCACCACTTGTGGAAGCCTACTTCTTCCCTTTGCCTTTCTTGCCTCCTGCCACCAGTGCTACGTCCTCATCCTGCTCAACTGGCTTGGCTGCCCCAAGCTGTCCTTTCCTGATCTCTGTCTGAATGCAATCATCCCAAAACCTCTCCCATGTGGGAAGGGTCTCACGTGCACAAACCCCATCAACAAAGTTCAACCATGAACGGGGGAGGCCATTCACTGCAATACGCACCAACTCAGTGGATGGAATGGCCTCTCCAATCGCTGCCAACTCATCTCTCACATTGGTAATCTTTGTGAGATATCCAGCTGCACTATCATTCCCCATCTTAATGTTCTTTAGCTTCTCCTTTAGGACCATCTTCCGGTTCTCATTGGTACTCTGGTAGAGATTGGACAATGCTGTCCACATCTCATGGGCATTTCTCTTTCCTCTCACATGAGGAATGCAATGGTCTATGATTCCGTCTAGAATCAGCCTCTTACCCTTATTGTTCTTCCTTTTATACTCAGCCAACTGAGTAACATCAGTGGGCATAACAACAGGGTTCTGTGCGGTATGCACCATGATATCCCAGACTTCTGCCTCCTCAACGATACTCTGCATTCTCTCCTTCCAAACACTGTAATTTATATGCCCATCCAGCCTATCCTCCACCCTCAATCCCAATGACATCCTGATGTCCTAAAACTGAAAAATAGCACTGCTGTAGTAAAGATAAAACTGTTGTTTATGAAAAAAAATTAGCTTGCTGGAATTTTCTGAGTGAAAAATCAGCAACTGTAATTTTTCCTTTTGCTGTCCCAAACTACCCTTCAGCACTCAAGCTCTGATACCATGTAAAAATCTCTATTTTCCCACCCCGGTTTTCAGTTTCTCCTTATTTCTCCCATGTAGTTAAATGCCCATTCCCATAACCATACATTTAACATACTGAAAAAAATAAATATTGCTGAAAAACACAAATTCTGGAAATTTTTCAGAATGCTGGAAATTGCAGAATTAAAAATCAGCAATCAAAAATAGCCACTAAAACACATTAAAACACTGATATTTTTGGTCAACTTGACCCTGGAAAAACCCCCTACAACTCTTGGGGAAAACCAGTTTGAGAGCTCTTCTTTATTTCTGAAAATTGCCTTTTTACAGTGAGAATTATTCAGCAAAAAATCAGCAAGCAAATTTACAACTTATCTCCTTTCCCGTGCCTCACAGCAATCTGGAAATTACAGCAAACAGGACAGCAATAAATGATGTACGGTCTCCATTTTGTGTGCGGAAAAAATCAACAAACTGCTCCTCGATTTTTGTGCAAAATCTGCCTTTCACTATGTGCTGAATCAGTTGTACAAATCTGCTCAACTGCTGCCTTGGAATGTGTGCCAAGCTACTGTCTCCTTCTCCTCCCTGCTCAGAAATCTCTCTTGCTCTCTTGCTCTCCTTCTCCCAATCTACTCATGAAAGAATGAATGACATTTTCCTCCTTTAATATAACTCCAAGTGACTTTTGGGTGATCTCTAAATCCAATGGCTGAAATATATTTAGATCAATGGATGAGATTAAATGCTCATTTAAATCTCACTTTCTATCTTTTAATTCACCCCACTTTAATAAAGACCCACTTAGTCATTTATTTCCAAAGTCACTTTTCCTTTCTAATTTTTCATTTACTTTATAAAAGTTACTTTAAAATTAGACTTAGTAACTTTATCACTTAAAGTCACTTTTAAATTAAATTTAACTTTATAAAATTATAAAGTCACTTTAGGAGAAAAATTAAATTCTTTTGGACACTTTTCCCTAGGCCAAAGATCAAAGCCTAAGCGAACCACCTGTCCTCCGGTACCAAATTTCAACAGTGGGAAGATCTTCAGGGACAGAGGGAAAATAGGACCTAAATATACCTTTCTGATTGGACCTCCTCTGAGTGATGACGAGGAAGTAGCACAGACTTCTCCACAAAGCATTGTTCAGTTGATAAGACAAGGGTTCCCGTGAATACCCCATCCACCCACACTACCTCCATCTTTACCTCCACCGCATACAAATTCGCCCACACCACCACCACCTTTGACACCGTTCAGTATGACGAACTCATTAAAATTTCATGTCTTCAAACAATTGGGAAATGAGGATTCGAACCAATTTTGGTTCATCGCAAAGGCTGTATGGGAAGCTCAGGGTATTACAGATGATCAGATGAAGAAAACAACATTGGTTACTACTTTACAGGAATGTGTACTAACATGGTACATTAATTACTACACTGATAGCATGATGGATTCATCAATAGACATTCAAACCACGTTGAATAAGGAATTCGGTAGGCCCAAGTCTGAAGTGCAGTCAATTGTGGGATTCAAGGAGATCATGACGAAACCTGGTGAGACACACTGAGACCTGGACTAGAGATTGAAATGTACAACTCGCGAACCTAACATGAATTTGACAGATGGGCAGCACTACGAATGGTTTGTAGCTTTGCTCTTGCCTCATCTAAGGGTTGCCTTGTTGCAGAAAAATATTGGGACCCAGGCGGAAGCCCTGGGGATTGAGATGAGACTGCACGAGACATTGAAGCAAGATGCTAATTTGGGAGTTCACGAGATTCATGCACGGTTGCAGAACCTGTGCCTGGAGTTTTAGTGTCTAAAGAATGATAGAGCAGTATGGCTAGAGGTGCGCAGAGAGGTTTTGTGCCTAAATGAAAAATTAAGGGGCATGACAAAGATCATTGTATGGTCTTCATGAATTATGTTATAGCAGGAGGACCAATGCCTTTAAGGCCAGAAGCTCAAGCATGGCCAGGTATAGGAACCTGCACTATGGTGTGCTATCTGTCAGGTAGCTAGAAAGCTTATGACTAACAATTGCCATTTTCTGTAAAAATTTGTACAAATACCACAATATCTCTTCTGCAACTTTTGTCAATCAGTGGGTCATGATGAGCACAATTGTCGTAGCTATGAATTAATGATGGATAGAATGCTCGCATATAGAGTATAGGCAGAAAATCGCCATCCTGATTAGGGTGTTGGGGGAGCATGAGGAGGATATGAGGTGTGTGAATGAGGACGAGGTGGCGGAGAACCTGGTAGAGGTCGAGGACAGGTGATTTGTTACAACTGTGGGGGCCTAGGACATTACGCATGAGAATGCACAAACCCGACACATCTGTCATGTCAATATTGTACTCAGTTTGACCACATGATTGAAGATTGCCCTGTATTATTAGCAAAGATAGGTGAAAAAGGGGTGAAACCTCAGCAATAGACTCAGAACCTGTAGATGATGAGGGTTGAGCCTCATGAAGAGGATTCTAATGTGAATATAGTGCTGCAAAGTGGAATGATGACAGGCAAAGATAAGGGAATGCAGCCTGAAGAAAGTGCATGGGTCCACAAAGTTCTAGAAAAGGAGGTCGATTTTGATCTGGAGCATGCATGGGAATCATTTATGGAATCCAATAAAACCTTCGTTGAGGCCTCTACCTCAAGAAGTTAAGATAAGCTAGCCGAAGAAATAGACCCTTCTATGCTTACTACTTTCTTGGAGACCTGTATGAAGTTGTTGTGTGATAGAAAGGATATGAAGGGATTATAGGAACTGATAATAAGTGTGCTAGGAAAGAAAATGATCCTAATGGACTGCACGTAGTCAAGAATATTGGTAAGCATAAGGCAAGAACATGGCATGAGATGAGGCTCATTGCATAGATAGGAGAATATGATATGGAGCAAGCAATTCTAGATCTGTGGTCAAATGCAAATGTTTTTCCTAAACAGACGTGGGAGAGAATGGGGAGATCTGTGCTGCAGTGGCCTCCAATTTAGTTAAGAATGGAAAATCAACAGAATATCATCCCCATGGGAAGATTGCAGGGAGTGATAGTTGATATTGAGGGCACGAACGCGTTGGATGATTTTGAAGTGATAGAGATTGTGGATGACAGAAATCCCTACCCTACACTCCTTGGGATCGATTAGGCCACTAACATGAATGGGGTAATCAATTTGAAGAAGCAGAAGATGATATTTGAGAATAAATCTCTTCATGTAGTAGTACCCCTGGACCCTGCAAAAGGACCGCGTTATATTGAACCCGTCTGTGATTATGAAAGTGAGGCTGGTTTGGACCAGATTTATAAGATAACATCACGAGATCAGGATTGGGTGAATCTGACAGTGGATGGAAGTATTTCATGGGACCGCAAAATTTCCTACACTTCATATTCAAATGAGGAATTGGAGCACTCCCAGAATTGATTGCATGAAGTATCTATGGTGCACTGTAATATGATGACTAAATCGTTGTGTTGTGTATCATCGAAGGTAAGAATTCTCCCCTATTATGATGGTTTGAATGACCTTGATAAATATTTTGATGCATTTGAGAGGGAAGTGACATAGAAGAATTGCTTCCAAGCCTTGGATTGGGCACTGCGCGCTGTCATGCGAAAAGAGTCAATTTTGCGGACAAAACCGACCTCCCTAGAAACTAAGGCGTTTCTAGTGACAAACAAAACAATCACGCACTATCTTTCCCTAAATATGCATTT
This sequence comes from Pinus tabuliformis, assembly GCA_031772625.1. Taxonomy (NCBI): domain Eukaryota; kingdom Viridiplantae; phylum Streptophyta; class Pinopsida; order Pinales; family Pinaceae; genus Pinus; species Pinus tabuliformis. The sequence goes on from CM062809.1 coordinate 1,182,708,719, forward strand.
AAAATAAAAGCAACCAGGTGTTTAAGGCTTACCTTTAGTCCAACGCTGTTTGTAGCAGTCAAGCCTCTTCGATCCAGCTGAGCTCCTCTCCTTGAAGCCTGTATACACAAACAAGCAAACGATTACATAGCACCTGAATAACTCATATAATAAAACATATTCATCATAAAGACCAAGGATTTTATGAAACAAATTATATATAACAACTTGTTGAGAAAAATGAACTTAATTGTATTAATTGGAAACAAAAGAAACCTTACAACCAGCGCCTTAGTGTTGTGCACGTCCCTCCCAGGGTCCAGCAAGAGTTCTCCTCTACTTTGATCAGCTCACCCACTTCCAAATGAGGCTAAGAAAGGAATGTGATCTCTCCTCTCAAGCTCTATAAGGGAGTCCTAATTTCAGCAGCATCTACCCTTAGGAATGTTCAGCTTTCAACCTCCTTTGCCTCTGGCCCAATGCCTGTATTTATAATGCTTTGGAGGAAGTTAAACAGGTCCACCATCAATGGGATAAGCCCCTCTTTTAAAGGGATAGTTCCCCTCTTCATGGGATAAGTTCCTCTTTCATTGGGATGCATGAACCATCTGGAGGCGCTCAATCCACATCAAACCATCTTCTAAAATGCTCTAGAATCGACCGCAAGTAAGTTTTTTGTAGTAAAACTTGCGCCTAGTTTTTTGAAGTAAAACTTGCACCTTTTGACTTTTACAGGGGTACGCACCCACCCCTTTACAGACAAAGCGTACAAGTACGCAGGTATTATGTACTTGAGGTGCGTGCACGCAGGTAAGAGTAAGAGAAAGTGCGGAACCATAGTTATATTGATTTTTTAAAGGCTTTCTCTCTTTTTTGGAGTTTGACATGAGGAGCCGAGGTATAAGACTTGCCAAGGAGGACAGTATGGTTATTGATGGAGCCATACTGACTGCAAATAGTCATGGTGACAAATTTTAGTGTAACAGATTGCCCCCTAAAGTTCGAGGTCTGTAGTAGATTAGGGTTTCATATCATCTAGGAAGGGTGGAGCACTTTATCATTTCGAGGATTATCTTGTGGAGAGCCCAGTCGGAACCTGCAAATATTCAACACAAAATACATATATGAGATCATATCATTGCTGAGGTATGCATTCCCATGCTCAGATAAAAAACTTAACTAACAAACTAACTACTGCTTTGATATAGGAATGATTTCGCAATACATCATAATCATAGACACAGTATGGACGCAGCCATCTGTTTATAATTAGTCTACTGTATAATGAATACAAAACTCCTCGCAGCCTGGATGGTGGAAACTAGATCCAGGGTCTTCATTTCTGCTTCCCGAAATAGTACAATTCTATCCATGCGAATAAATGAGTTGATGTCGAACATGGTAGAAACCACTTGATTACCAGTCAATGATGTAAACTGTTAACAAGTGTGAGAGAAACCACCAGTGATGTCAATGGCTCTCAATGTACCCAGTACAATCCATGAGATGTGAATGAATGTGTTGATATCGAACATGTCACGGAATCCTTCGATCGAAAGTCAATGATGTAACCTATCGTCAAAGGCGAGAAACCTACCATTGAGGCATGTAGATTTCAAGGTACTGATGATTCCTAGATCATCTTTCTAGATAATGTGCTGATGTCGATAGAAAGCGATCCGTCGTAGGCAAGCCCACAACATGAAATCATAGATCAAGTTGAAGAAATGTAGCTGTAAGCACTGACTCAGGGATGGTGAAGATGGATGACAGATATTTTGCAGATGAATGGTTTATTTGCAAGACTCCTCTTGAACACATAACGACACTACAGATGGTTTGGTGACAATTGTCCCAAAGTTAATACCCGGAAACCGGCTGAAGACTTTTAATGTGGTGTAATCAACTATTAGGCAAAGGATTTCCCAACCCAGGTGAACGAAAAGTGTCGTGTTCAAGAGTGGTGATAAGGTTTTTCCGAGACAGAGTATAACAAATAGGCTCATTTTCCTCACTTTTCCCCCACCATTTCTGGCAAGTACCTCTTTATTTTTTACAAGCTTGAGGAGGATAACATTTGCTTGATTATAAGCTCATCCTTCGGATGAGTCCAACTTAGTTTAGATTCGAACCCTAAGAAGGAGTGGTCCGTTCCTGTTTGTAATCGAACAGGTCCTTTACTGTGAAATTTTAACGAGTCCAGTATAGGAGAAACTCGGTGTTTTTCAATTTTAGAGAGTCTGGAAAACTTAAGAAGACTCCAAGGTTGACCTTTTTCGTAAATTTGTGTCTCCCAAGCCCGAAAAAGTATAAAATAATACTTGAGAGAACCGCTTGATCTTTTACGACCAAGGATTACTTTTCGTTAATAGTTCCCTTGACCCGAAAAATTAAAAAAGCGATCAATGGCACGTCGTTTTATAACCAATATCGAATTCGAAACCACAAAAATCCGGCAATCTTTTCATGTTTTTACATTCGGAAAAGAGTTGTAAGTGGACCATCTTTTAATTCTGTTTTAACGAGTTTAAAAGAAACACTCGGCAATCTTTTCATATTTTAGGAGTCAGAAAAGAGCTTAAAGATGACTCTGATGTTTTTGTTTGTAAAAAATGATAATTTTCCCTGAAAATCCTTTATCCTACACAAAAACCAGCACATTACTCATACCTGTTGAAGATAGGTAAAAATACTTTGAAAAATACCTTTTCATGGTGAAAAATAAAAAAATTTACCATTTATTTACCCAAAAAACCCATAAAAAGGGCTTTTACCAATTCATTTTTACCATTTTACTATTTGAGGAGAGAAAAAGGGCTTTTGGCAAGAAACTTCCCGTGGAAATTGTGGAGAATCCGACCGTCGAAATCGAACGCCGTCTCTTCTAGGTAATCTACAACATCCTCCTCTTCAATTTCATCCATTTAGAATTCTTTTTTAGGCCCTAGATTTCATTTTTGGGAGGTTTTGGGGTTTCAAAAACCGCCTCTCGGCGTACGCAGGCACCACACTAGGAACCCACGTACCCCGACATTTTATCAGTTGGAAAAATGTCAGGGGTACGCACCTTGCCTTCAGGGACCCTGCGTACCTACGCTCTATTCCTAAAGGCGGGGTGCGTACCCCGCGCAACGAGATTTTAAAACCTAAATTCTCCAAAATGGACAATTTTTTTTTGATTTTATGGAATCTAATGGATGTTTTATGGTATGTAGATTGTTCACCATGCTTGATTGGCGTGAGAGAGAGCACGAAGATGTTGATTTGGCCACCATTAATCATTAACCGTCAATTGATGCTTTGAAGGCATGCAGCCTTTATAAATACTGGGCCATACCTGGCATGAGGGCCCAAGTGAGCTTTCTAGAGTGGCTGGTAGAAAGATGGAATGTTCAGGACCAGTGTCTTTATATTGGATGGCACCAGCTTGAGATGGAGCCGACAGATATCTACTTTCTCACTGGTTTGCCCAACAGAGGCGAACACTTGACTCTGTTCGGGACTAGGGTAGGTGGCTAGTCTATCGCTAGTCTTCGACTAGAGTGGTGTAACACTCAGTCTCAGGAGAAGGGGATAGAGATCAAAACTATATCCCGTCCTGAATTTATGGTGATTGCCTTTACAGTTACCAGACTTTGCGGGGCTGCCGCTTTACACATTGCCACTGGATCCCAGATGCGGATGGAAATTGATTGCTATCGAGGTACCATTTTCAACTGGTGTGATGTTGTGTTGGCCAATGTAAGGCCAACTGACTAGAGCCAAAAATGGATAGCTGAAGACCTTTGGTTATGGGCCTTTAGTTGTGAGTTTTGGCTTAGAGAGGGTTCCGATGCTGATCCCACAGCAGCTCACTGTTGAGGTTGGGCTTCCTCGAGAGCCCAAATTGATGCGATGGGTTGCGGTTATGGCTCGCCATCCTGATGAGGGGACGGAGGTTGTCCTATTTACTCCGGAGTACTTTCACTGGTTAGAAGACCAGGTCTTTTCTATACAGCATTTTCCTTTTGCCGGAGTTGATTTTCATGGAGATCCGGACATGGTTCTTCCACCGGGAGAACAATGGGATGATACAAGTAACTTCATTTTTCACAAGTTTTTAAACTATCTATTATTTTTTTTTGTTTTATATCGTCTCAAAACTGATAGTAATAATTTTCAAAATGCAGATGTAGGCCCACGACGTCCAGCCAATCTCCGGCCTTACAAGAGGAGACTACCAGTTGCAGCGGCACCGGCCCCACAGGATGAGGCCACAGAGACTTTGGCTGAGTTGGAAAGTGACCTGGAGCGTCTTACAACAGATATACCGGATACTACCATAGATGACATTCCAATTAGGCTTCAGCGCTATGTAGTCGGGGTCCCAGGACCTTTTAGGAGGTTCTTGTGTAGGGTGGCCCGTGCAGTGGTGTCATATAGAGATCATCACCAGTGATTGGATGGTCGTTTTGTAGACACATGTGTCATTTTGGTTTTTTGTACTTATCATTTTTGCTGATCATAAGGTGTTTTTCAACCTATGATCGAAGACGATGTATTTTTTGACACACTCCTATATATATATATATATCATTATTACCGGCTTATCTTGTAAATCATGTTATGGAATGGTTTTAAATTTACATGTATGATTATTGCAAATGTCTATTTAACATTCGAGAAGCAATTGCATCTGCTAATGTATTTAAAGACCTTGGAATATGCTGATATTCAAAATAAGAAAACTCACGTTCCAAGAGACGCACTTGTTAGCTACCTATATCAATAGGTTTCATATTTCATGATTGGCAAAGAAAGTTCCAAATATGCTCTGCTTTGGTGATACAAAGATCCCATATTTCCATGAGAAAACAATGTGTGTATATAGCTTTATGTTGACTCAATTTTGATGGGTCCAACAGCCTAATCTGGGTCATGCCATGCTTCAATTTTCTGTTGTAGAATAGAGAAAGAAGTCTGTCCAAACTGTTTAATCTTGGCAGACCAGTAGCTTAGGTAGAGAATTAAGGTTCCCAACTGCTTAATCTGGGACCTTGGAAGCAATAAGGGTAGTGCTAGATAGACAATCAAAAGAAAAAGCCAATGGAAAAGAAAAGGCACATATGGGTCTACAAGTCCAGGTGCACCCTCCAAGAAGAAACAAAAAATGCTAGGCAAGCAGATGGGTAGGTAGATGGGGTTGCAGAAATGTCATTCCTTTCCAACTAAATCTTGCTGGTCAAAACAAGGAAAGCATCAATGGATAGAAAAGCTCCTCTTCTCTATCACTTTGCTGTAACACAATGGAGCATGTCTAACTTCCTTTTTCCCTTTCTCATATTCATTACTAACATCCCTACACCAGTGGTGTTCATGAAAGAATTCAAGGTTTTATGTTGGTTCCGGTTTCCTTTAGAGCCACATTTCTTGTCTGAAAAATTCTTTTCATTTTGATCTACTTCCATACTAAGTTGATTTCATACAAAAAATTAGTGTTTCACCCCTTCCCCCACTCTTACTAACCCCTAACTTCTTATTATCTAAATCCCCTAGGTCCCCCTTTTCCCTACTATTATAAACACTATGGTGTATAAACCCCAAGCATGCTATAAATACCCCTTCCCCTTCGCACTATAGCCATATGTTCACAATCAGGGATTAAAGTGACATCCGGTCACTTTAAGAACCCTAAGCCTTACCCCTCTTTCCCCTTCAAAAGTCATTTTACCCATGACCCGCTTCATTTTCAAAAAACATACAAAAACCCACTTTTTCCCGTTTACCTAAAGTCTTAGCGCTATGCGCATTTTTGTAAAAAACATTGAAAAAACCATATGAATCGCCAAATTCCCAAAGGTCCCGCCGGGCGCAAATTTCAAAAGAAATATTATTTTAATCCCACCCGCATCCGTATCGTCCGGCCAGCTCAACGATCCGTCGACCGTCGGATCAAGCCCTTTTCATCCGACGGCCCTCGTACATATCAGACCGGCCCCGACGTCCGAAAGATACCTTCCGATATCTGTCAGAGGGTGACGTCAGGCCTCTGCCATGCGTCACCCCCACATCGTATCGGAGGTACCTATGACAATTCCGCTTCCGTATGCAAGGCGGTGTGATATGAAACCGCTAACCACTTCCGGTTTCGGTTAATCCGTCCTGCCTACATCATTGCCAGCATCACTGCTACGACAGCACCGCGTCGGTACGCCCCGTCCGCCATTGCTCCACCTGTCTGCCACCTCACCATCCCCGTGGACCTCTCTTATGCCGCCACATCACCCGATGACGTCATGCTTACGTCATCCGACCTTGACCCCACATGATGACGTCATGCTGACGTCATCCAAAAAAGGCGCCAATGTTCCAAAAATCCATATTTTGGCCAAAATTTCGCGTTTTTGTACTTTTTGCTAGAAATGTTGTTGTTTTTTCTGCATGGTTTTTACGTCCAACCGCGCACCAACCTGCTGAACTCGACCTGGAGACCATTGGCGCGCCATTTCCACCTGCATTCGTGTCCATTGTTCTCTGTATACCAGGTATTTATCCTTGTGAATCCCTCCTGCACCTGGTTTCGTCTGTAAATTGCCAAGAAAGCTTAAAACACTGAGAAACTTATAAAACACCGGCAAATCCCCTGTGCCTAGTCCCCATTTACACTCTAAGGTCGAAATTCACCGGTTGAGCCTTGTTTGCCCGAGTTTTTTACCAATAACTGCATTCTGTTCGCGCAATCGCGAAATGGTAACCCAAACTGTACCAATTTGCTGAGAAAAAGAGTTTAAGACCAGACATTTGTCTTATCCATCCTTTAAGCAGTATTTCAATTGCTACAATTGACCATTTATCCTCTGTTCCTCAGTAATTTACCTTTCTGTTCAAAGAAAACTCGGTGGTGTTGCTCTACACAGTAACACCAGTTTATAAACGACATAAATCCTAAAAGTAACCATGGATCCACCAGTAGCTCCTGTACCATTGAAAATTGCTCCTCTAAATGCCCCTCAGAGACAATTGGAGTGGCAGCCTCTAGCAGACCTGGATTATCAGATAGCAGAAGAAATGCTAATGCACAGCAAGTACCACATTCATTTGCTGAATGAGTTGAGGATTAAACATGAGGCTGGAACAGATGTATTGGGCATTTGGGATTCTTTCCTCCCTCTATTCAAACTCCCTTAGGTCAACCAGTTTCCTGACCTGATCCACCTATGTGCTGAATCCTACGACGCCACTCAGAGGGCTGTGATTGACCCTTCAGGCTCAGTTGTTTTCTATATCACCCCTGAAGCCATCAGAGAGATGCTCCATTTCAAAACTGAGAAGAAATTAGTCCCTTTATCACTGGCTGATCTGATAAAGCAAGGAGCCAAATTGACAGATGCCCAGATCACCAAACTAAATCAATTATATATTGACTCTGACACAGTGAAGTACCCTCCCATTTCTCATGTTTACCTAAACCAATTGGGCAGGGACCTTGTAGACATGATCAGTCCCATTCTGGGTTATAATTCTATTGAGTTTGTTGATGAGACTGTGCTGGTGATGATGCTCATGTTTTCCCCTGGCAAGTCTCCAATCTGCTATGACTATGCCACTTATATATCTGACAAAATACATGAGCAATTGATGAACTTACCAAGATAAAGGGTGTTCAGATACACCTCCTACATCTACCACTTGATTTTGTATTATCAACATGAGAAGTTCCACTTTGCTATGAAGAGAGTGGATGCACAAGGAAATCCAAGTTCAGTGGTGTATTGGTCCTCTGCCTTCCACTGCAGATCTGTTTCTCCATACACTTATTGTGAATTTATAGACCTCTTCATCCACCCATCCATGTCTCTAATGATGAGCTCACCTCCTCCTAGGCTAACTGATGAGATGCAGAGGATTCTTCATCTGTCCAAGGCATACAGCATTGGGGATTGGTATTATTACCAACACCACACAGTCATCAGAATATATGGGTGTGAGCTGCCCCCATACAGATTGCCCAGATATGTGCCCATGAGAATGTTTGCCTTGGAATACTTTAGGCAATTTGGGAATGTTGATGTCCTGCACTTTTCAAGCAGAGGCAAGAAAGCACAACTCAAGGTTAGAAACCAATTAGGCCACTTCATCTACAACAAAAGGGAGGAAGGTTGGCAAGAATCCGACAGCATGTTAGGATCCCTTGGCCTACAGACCAGTTTCCTTTGGAAACCTTATGACCCCAATCACTTCATAACTTTAAGAAGGGTCAAGTATAGGCTGTCTGGTTATGACCATGTAAGGTTGCCCCACATAGAAAAATATGCAAATCAAGAAAAATGGAGGGGAACCTTAGAGGAAGCTGCTACACAAGAAGAATTAAATCAAAGAGAAGTTAGAAATATCCAAAAGATGGCTGACTTGGAGCTTTGTGCATAGGTGTTTACTCTTCCAAGCACTCAAGTGGGAGCAGCTTCATCTTCCTCCACAGAAAATCAACAAGCGGTTAAAGCTACTGAGCAAACCTCAAGCAAAGGCAAAGAAAAGGAGATGGAACCAGAACAACCACCTCATGAGGAGGCACAACAGCGACAACAACAGGCACAGTAGCAACAACAACAGGCACAGTAGCAACAACAACAGGTACAACAGCAACAAGAGGGGTAGCAAGAGAAAGAGCAGCCATTACAGCAAGAAAAGGCAGCTGAAGCCCCAATTTCCACTGAGCAGCAGGCTCAGGACACGGTGCCTCCTAGGCCAGAAACGACAGTGGAGGCCTCAGTCCTCCAAACCCCACAAAAAGAAGACATAAGCAGGAAGAGGGACAAAGAGACTCCCCTCACAACAACAACGACTCAAGGGGAGAAAAGACACAGAATGAATCCCCTTTCAGAAGAGGAAATGCCTTTGGGGCAATCGTTGGGCATGGGCCCACCAAGTCTGGAGGCCTCAGCAAGTTCCTTCCAGCAGGAACAAGAGAGGATGATGGGAGGAGAAGTCAGCTCCTCAAGCCAGCAGAGAGAAGGTGAAATGAGCATCAAACAACAGTTCATTGACATAAAGAGGAGGAATGAGCCAATAAAGATACAACTATATAATCATTTGTTAAAAATGTCTCCCACCAACCAGCAAAGACTCATGTCTGCATATGATGTTAATGAAGGCAAAATGATCATGAGTCACTTCATGCCAACTACGTTGCAGCCACAGTCTCCTTTAGACTACTTGAGGACCAATCTTGAGGTCCTTGCCAAGGACATCCACCCAATGGACAAAATCGAATTGCATAAACAAACGGGTGAGATGGTGTATGCCTCCTCGGCAGATAAGACATTGGATAATTATAGGCTAGAAAATAGCCTAAATAATACAGCTTCCCAACTTGAGTTGGAGAGAGCATCCTCTCAAGCAAAGGACAACAGGATCAGGTCCTTAGAAGATATAATCATAGAGATTGGGCATGATCCCAAGGACATCAAGTGCATACAAGAAATATTGAAATTGAGGGATGCAGACATGGCAGCTTTGAGAAGAAAGATCAAAATCCCAGCAACAATTCACCCTCAAACAGATGAAGTTGCCCAGCTGAGACATGATCAAGACGCCACAGCTTTGCTGGTGTCTTTATATAACAGCTAATCCAGACTCAAGAAAAGTTGGGAGAATCAGAGGCTGCACAGGCAGCATTGCAAGCATCATTACAGCAAAAGGAAGCAGGTCAAACATCTCAGCCTCCTGAAATAATTAACCTTGAGGAAGCTCCTCCAACTACTACTCCCCTCGCTCAACAAACAGAACATGCAACACCTTCTACCTCAGCACCACCACCAACAACAGAGCAGGCCCCAAGCCTGGACATGCAAAAGCTGAGAAATGAGATTCAGGCCCTGGAAGCTCAAATGACAGAATTAAATGAGGCCAGGGAGAATTTAGCCAAGGTTAATGAAAGATATGACAAATCCAAGTAGACTGTGGCAGAAAAGGGCAGGGAAATAAAAGCCCTCAAAGACAGGATAAAGGAGCTGGAGAAGGAGCTCAAATTGGATAAAGTAGTGGTTGAGCTCAAGAAAGTGCTATGGGCCAATATTGGCCAATCCATCACTGATCAATGGCAGTATATTGAGACAATTCATGAGCAGTTGGAGCTCATTGCAAAAGAACAGAAGGAAATTCAGAGATCAAGGGCCTCTCTAGGCAATATGCCTGAAGTTGCCAACAGGATGATCAATGTGCTTAATAATAGAACAAGTGCTCAGATAGCAACTATGGGAATTTCCAATAGGACTGAGACTATTTTGTTAGTAAAGAGGGTCCTGACATTAAGAAACCTGGTGCAGACATTAGAAAGAAGGACCCAGGACATGCAGACAGAGGTCAACAGATTCATGGACAAATTTGTGGCATTGCAAAACAGAGGTCTCCCTGGCTTACTGAACAGCGCAGGAAGACTACTTACACATGAGCAGTATGCCAAGAGGGTCAACACATTCGCCACAAATCAGATCACTAAAAGGCCCAGCACCTCAGAGGAAACAGGGCCAGCTACAGGACAAAGTCTCTACAACAGGGTAGAGAATTTATTTTTTATAATGAACGAAATTAAACACCTGTTTGAAGTGCCTCCCAATTTCTATAAATACACAGAGGCAGATGAGACTTTGGATGCAATTCTTAGACATCAACTGCCCACACAGGAATGGTGGACTAAGGCAATACAGATGATCTTATAGACCAAGAAGCCATTCACTAAGTTTTTTCATCAAAAAATACAGGTTGGCATGCACAGGAAAACTTAGTAAAATCAACATGCATGAAAAGGGAAGGGCTGAGCCAACTCAGCAGATCATATTCGACCAACAAAAGCAAGATTGACAGCTAACAGGTAACATGGCCGAAAAGCTACAGCACAACAGCCATAAGGGCACATTTCCAGCATTAAAGCAAAACGTTCAGACCGACTAAGTGGCCTCCAAGGGTCAAAGTATCTCCTGACAGATATAAAGGGCATTCATTTTGTATTAATAGCAGCAGTAACTGCTTTTCTGATATTTTGTAAAAGTTGGTAAAGTATTTAATTATGAGATAACTCAGCGGTTCAGATATTTTGGAACCGATTGTATAAATCCCCCCTCGCATAAGCTTGCAGGGGTTGTTGATTTCCTCTTGAAGAGATCCTATGCTGTAATTTATTCAGAGTTTAATAAAAGAAGTGATGGAATTTCTCAAGTTCTGAGCTGTTTGAATGCGTTCATGGTGTTTGTTAAAAGTTGCAGGATCCCTGTGCATCTCACGATACAATAAGTCTTCTGTAACTCTCTTCGTTATGTGTTTCAGTCTTTTACAATCCATACATGTTTCTAAGTTCTAGTATTTAGCAGCAAAGAAAAGAATAGCTTCAGGATTTATTCATGAAATACCCTGAGCTCAATCTATGTTGTTAATGAATGTTTTCTTCAGTTATAATCTTGATAAGTGTAATTCTTAATTGCTGCACTTTCAGAATATATCTTTCACAGTGACCCTTGTTTCAGGAATTCAAGTTTGCTCCTGTGCAATATACTTCACTTTCACACCACTAGCTTAGTGGAAAATTCTTAATTGCTTTCCATTGGCTAATCATACATCATCACCACAGTTTTAAGTTTGTTTGTTGGAATACCCAATAGGCCTTGCAGTCTGAACACTCCCACTTAAGCATTTCAAACAATTCACAGCTCTAGGCTCCATTGCCCAATGAATTACAACTGTCTGAACACTACATCTTAGGTATTTGAAAGATATCATTCAACCAATATTCAAACCAAACCGTCACTTCATAACTAGCCTAAAATCCTCACAAAACATAGATAAATCTTAAAGAGAGAGCCCTCTCTGATTACAGTTTGGCTAGAGACTGTGATCCAAAGCTTGGTTAGTGGTTACCCCGACCGTATTCCCTTGGGAGTCATAGGGAACAACCTGGGTGTTAACATAAATGGCGACTCCACTGGGGACTCCTTAGGATTTTCCAGTTGCTATATATCCCCTAAAGTTGCTTCAGTCAAATCTTCATGATAGCTTTGAGACATATACATCCATTCCAAAATCTAGTCTAGTCCTTGCAGATATAAAAATTTCCTCAAAATACTCAAAAACAAGTTCAGAAGCTGGCTCCCAAGAAGAATCCACGGTACACAAGGTCAAATCCGGACCCCAACCCACCCACTGTTTTTGAAAATCCTAACACAATCCCTAAGATTGTTAGGAAGCAGCAAGGGCCAGATAAGCTTGCTGACTTAAGTCTAGAGATAGTTCACCCTAACCCCATTTCCACTCCAATCAAGGTTCTTTTTTGGTCTGCCCCCAATTCCCCTAGTTCACCATCCACATCTCAAAGCCGTCCTTTCACACCTCCATCCACTGCACATATTCCCTTGAGCAACACTCTAGTTTCCACTTTTCCCACTACCCCTGTTATACCAGTCATTCATGCTATCCCAGTCATCCCTGTTAACCCTCTAAATCCTGCAAATATGGCAAACAGATATGCTCCCCTGTAGTTACCTGCCAATGCTCCAGCTCTACCTCAGGACTATCAATCCAATATCTCATATTTTGACTCCACTGGCCCTTTCACAGCAATTCAGCATGCCAGAAGGATGCAAGAGCACTTTGAGAACTATGAAATTGATGATGACAATGTGAGAATGAGAGTCTTTGTTCAGAGCCTCACAGGGGATGTAAGAACTTGGTTTAGATCACTAGCTGCAAATACCATCACAACTCCTGATGACCTTTATCAAGCCTTTACTAATAGGTGGGAGAAGAAGAAAGATCCCCTGCACATACTTGGTGAATATGACACAATCAAACGAGGTCCTAAAGAAACCGTTTTGGAGTATTGTGAAAGATTCAATAATGTATATAACGCAATACCACAGAATTTAAGACCTCCCCCTGATTTAGCCTTGTACAAATTTCCTGATGGTTTTGACTCTGATATGGCATATCAATTGAAAGAAAGGGCACCTGAAACCCTTGAAGAAGCCCAAAAGGTTGATGTCACAGTAGAAGCAAACCTGATTGCTAAAAGAAACAGGGCAAGATTGGAAAAGAGAAACATATACAAAGAAGAACCCTCGACCTTTGATCAGAAATTGGATGCAATACTCAATGGCATGAAGAGATTGGGTGATAGAGTGGAATCAGTTGAGAGAAAGGCATCATGGGAAGCACCGCAAAACAACCCTATAAGGAATCCCAATTTTAGGAGAAATCAAAACCCAAACGTTGGCAAGATCGGTACTGACCCAGACATAAGACCTCCTTTCCAGGAAAACTATACTGAGGCATCCACTTCGGATGAACAAACAGATGACACCCACATTAACCTGATGGGCCTGAATGATGAGCAGCAAGTTTTTCTAAGTCAAGAGGATCATAAAGATGATGACATTCAGCAATTCCAAACCAGGTCAGGTGAGTCATTTGACTTTAAACAAGGATATGACACAGCTGTTTATGAAGTTCATAAACAATATAAGCTAAGAAGCAGAACTATAAATGTGACACAGCCTGACAAGACAAAGGACACAACACAGCCTAAGAAAGCTATTATCACAGAACCAAGTGACAAAACTGATCCAATTACAGATGAGGTAACAGTTGAGGAAATAGCTGTAACTTCTCCCTCAAAACAACAACCAGTAGAGTCATCACCCTTGCAGCTCAACCCAACTAACATTCCTCAAGAGGTCAGTAACAAGGACAAGCTTCAAGATCAAGATAAGAATCAAGAAGAAAACCTAGTGAACAAGGAAAATGCTGCCACCCACAACACCAAGATCCAATCTGAAAGACCCTTTGACTTAGAAGCTGAAATTGGAAAATTGAAGGTAGCTGTCCCTCTTTCAAAACTAGCCAAGCATGACATCTACAAACAACAAATCAAGAAGTCCCTCCAACTTACTCGTAATAAAGACAATGTTAATGTGTTGGATGATACCCCAGAATTGTTGTTCGGTCCAGAGGTTGATGTAAAGACAGCAGCCACAGGGATCTTACCTTTTTATGTCAGTTTACATGTTCATGATAAGATACTACACAATGCAATGTTTGATTCAGGTGCCTCTCACAACTTGATGCCCAAATCAGTCATGGAAATATTGAATCTAGACATTACAAGACCATATATGGACCTATTCTCATTTGACTCCAGCCAAGTCAAGTGTCTAGGCTTGATAAAAGACTTATGTGTGTCCCTTGTTCAGTACCCAAATAAAACAATTCTCATGGATGTGGTGGTTGCTGATATCCCACCTAAATATGGGATGCTGTTATCAAGATCATGGGGGGCTAAACTCCAAGGTTCCCTACAACTAGACATGTCATATGCAACCATCTCTGTCTTTGGGCAACCAAAAAGACTATACAGAGAAACACTCATGAAATACATGGTCAGCAGTGAAGGAAAACCTCAAAATTTTCCCATATATGTTGTTCATTCTGATATAGACTCATATATTCTTTTCAATGACAATACAGGTCTTACAAATAATGATGTTGAAACCAAAACAATTGAGCAAGACCGGGATATTAATGAACAAGCTGCTGCTCTAGAAATCAAGCTAATTCAATCAAGTGATCAGACTATCCTAGAAGACAAACCAGGTGAAAAACCAGAACTTCAACTTATGATTCCAGATCACAGACAAGTTATTAAATCTCCCCTAGAAAAAGAGAACCTATGGTTTCTAGAATTTGATGGGTCAGTCAACAAGTTAGGGGCAGGAGCAAGGGTTTGGATACATAACAAACAAAACAGTCATGTAGAGGACCGAGCCTATAGGTTAAACTTCAGGTGCACCAACCATATGGCTGAATATGAAGCTCTCTTGCTAGGCCTTAAGCTAGTAAAATCCTTACAAGCCATAAAAGTTTCAATTATGGGAGATTCAGACTTGATTATCCAACAAGTAAAGGGAAATTTTGTTACTAATGATAAGAGACTAAGATCTTATAGGTCTGTTGCTGCTGAACTACTAAACTCCTTCACTGAATTTCAAATAACCAAAATTCCGAGAACACATAATCTTCATGCCCATAGTTTGGCCACATTTGCAAGCACCTGCAAGTTACCTTTTGAGCCCCATCACTGTTTTACAGTTGAGGTAAAGCACAGACCTTTTGTCCCAAACAATGTCAAAGACTGGCAAGTATTTGATGATGATACACAAATAAACAATTTCTTGACTTTACAGCAAGAATTTGCAGGACTAAATATTGACAGTGAGGGAGCAAGTCAATCACAAATACTTGAAAGAGCAAGTCAATCACAAATACTTGAAAGAGCAAGTCAATCACAAATACAGAGTAAACAGAATAACAAGCCAATGTCACCTAAGACAGCTCACCAAATCCTACATCCAACAATTTTCAACAAAGACAATATACAAGAACTTGGACAAAACAGTTGTGAAGAGATAGCTGATGATGAAGCCGAAGTTATGAAATTGAAAGACAATTTTCTTCCAACAGGATTAGCTCCATTAGAAGACATTTTCGACTCCAATGATGTTCCCAGCAAACCAAAAATCCAACCCCTCAACACTGCCATAGAAGAGTGTAACATTGGGACTGCTGAACAACCAAAAATAATAAAACTGTCTGCTTCATTACCTCCTGATCAAAAGCCTAAATACATTGACCTCTTCAAGGAGTTCCAGGATGTTTTTGCATGGAGTTATGAGGATTTAAAATCCTATGACACCTCTGTAATTCAACACACTATCCCTCTCAAACCAGATCAAAAACCCTTTAAGCAAAAATTGAGGAGAATCAATCCTATGCTTCTCCCAGCAATGGAACAAGAGGTAAAAAAAATGTTTAAGGCTGGCATCATAGCACCAATCAGATTTTCTGATTGGATATCAAACTTAGTCCCTAAAAGAAAGAAAACTGGTGAAATAAGGCTCTGTGTTGATCTAAGGAACTTAAATGAAGTGTCCTTGAAAGATAACTACCCCTTACCCAAGATGGATCACATCTTGTAGAGAGTAGTGGGGGCCTCAAGAATTTCTCTACTTGATGGATTCTCAAGTTTCAACCAGATCCTAGTTCACCCTGATGATCAGGATAAAACAGCATTTACAACCCCTTGGGGAACCTTCAAATATGTGAAAATGCCTTTTGGATTGAAAAATGCAAGGGCTACCTTTCAAAGAGAAATGGATATTGCTTTTGCCAAAGAGATCCATGATTTCCTTGTGGTCTACTTAGATGACCTTACACCATTTTCAAAATCTGACCCTGAACATCTGAAACATCTAAGGCAGATATTCACAACTTGTAGGAAATATGGAATTTCCTTAAATCCCAAGAAATCCCTGTTTGGTTTGGAAGAAGGTAAACTGTTGGGTCACATCATTTCAAAGGATGGCATTAGGATCGACCCAGATAGAATCCAGGCCATCTTACAAATGCCTCATCCAAGAAATGTAAAGGAATTACAAGCCTTTCTGGGTAAAATCAACTTCCTAAGGAGATTTATCCCAAATTTGGCTGAATTAAGCAGATTACTCAATAACATGCTAAAAAAGGATTCAAAAGTAAAATAGACAGTAGAAGCAAATCAATCTTTTGAAGGTATCAAACTAGCCCTCACCCAAACCCCAGTTTTAACCAACCCTCAATTTGATAGGGAATTTATCATATTTTCCTTTGCTTCCCAACACACAATTGCTGCTGTCTTATTACAGAAAGATGACCAAGGAAATGAAAAACCTATTGATTTTTTTAGTAGAGCTCTTAGAGATGCACCCCTGAAATACCAGATCATGGAAAAGCAAGCATATGCTTTGGTCAAAGCTATTAAAGACTTTAGGATCTACATCCTATACTCCCATGTTATAGCCTATGTACCAAGCCCAATTGTGAAAGACATACTTACTCAAGAGAACTTAGAGGGCAGAAGAGGAAAATGGATTGCCAACATTTTAGAATTTGACATTGAAATAAAACCTACAAAACTGATAAAAGGGCAAGGTTTGGCCAAATTAATGTCTGAAACAAATTTCCAAGCCTTGGACATCAACTAGCTGGACAATGAACCGGAGCTGGCGACTCCAAAGATCAATGTAGCCTTTGAACAATCCCCCTGGTATTCTGATATCTGTTATGTGTTACAAAACCTGTGTGCTCCCCTAGGACTGTCCAGAACTAAATGTAGGTTCCTAAAAATGAAAGCTTCAAGATTTTGTGTTATGAATGGAAATTTGCTTTGGAAAAACCATGAGGGTATATTTTTAAACTGCTTAATGGAAAATGAGTCTAACAAAATCATGGAAGAATTTCATGCAGGTACTTGTGGTGGACATTTGTATTGGAAGTCCACTGTGGATAAAATACTGAGGGCTCGTTACTATTGGCCCACTGTTTTCTCTGATGTCAAGAAATTCACCACCTCATGTCATAAATGTCAAGTGTTTGAGGGAAAGAGAAAGTTACTACCACTTCCTTTGAGGCCTATTGCAACAGAGCGACCTTTTCAACAATGGGGCTTGGATTTCATTGGGGAAATTCACCCTTCATCTTCAGGCCAACATAGATGGATTCTAACAGCTACAGACTACTTTACTAAATGGATTGAAGCTGTTCCATACAGACAAGCAAATGATTCCACTATCATTCAGTTCCTTGAGACCAATATTCTTTCTAGATTTGGTTGTCCTGATAAAATAATAACAGACAATGCTGCTGCCTTCAGATCTAAGAAGATGGTGAATTTCTGTCACAAATTTCACATTACCTTGGGCCATTCTACTGCATATTATCCCCAAGGAAATGGCCTTGTTGAATCATCAAACAAAAGCCTTGTGAACATCATAAAGAAGGTATTGGAAGAAAATAAGAAGAATTGGCATAAGAAGCTTGTGAATGCCTTATGGGTAGATAGACTAACAACCAAAAGATCAATTGGGATCAGCCCATATGAATTAGTTTGTGGATTAGAAGCCAAATTTCCTTCATCACTGGGAATCCCTGTCATGAAATTACTTCAAGAAAGTCAAGCTGAACCAAATGATATGCAAAGAAGGATCAATTAAATAATATGTTTGCAGCAAACTAGAGACCAAGTTTACAGCAGAGTTCAAGTTTTACAAGAAAAGTTAAAGAAAGCCTTTGACAGAAGGACCAAGGCAGAAGATTTTAATGTTGGAGACAAAGTCCTCAAGTGGGATTCAAGAAGAGAAGATAAGGGAAAACATGGAAAATTTGATTCCCTTTGGAGAGGACCATTTGTTGTTCAAGCAGTACAAGGAAATAATACTTACTTCCTTAAAAGTCTTAATGAAACTGATTTGGATGAAGGTCCTGTGAATGGCAGGATGTTGAAGCACTATTTTGACTACCATCCATAAGTGCAACCTGAGTTTCCCTTGTACATATCCAGGTGTATATATTACTTTCTGTTAAATATGTAAAAATTCAGTTTCTCAAGTTTATAAGGTATCAGCAAAAGGCAAATAAGCTCAGAGATTTACCAAGATGAGAAGAGTACAATTCGGCATGTCAAAGCAGCATACTTCAAGCTTTGGTAAAAGCAGTCAAGGGCCCAAGGCATTCTGACCTGCTGTTCTTGGCCTTTCAAATGGAAAAGCCATCCCCATGTGGAGCCACTGTTAGCTACCTATATCAATAGGTTTCATATTTCATGATTGGCAAAGAAAGTTCCAAATATGCTCTGCTTTGGTGATACAAAGATCCCATATTTCCATGAGAAAACAATGTGTGTATATAGCTTTATGTTGACTCAATTTTGATGGATGGTCCAACAGCCTAATCTGGGTCATGCCATGTTTCAATTTTCTATTGTAGAATAGAGAAAGAAGTCTGTCCAAACTATTTAATCTTGGCAGACCAGTAGCTTAGGTAGAGAATTAAGGTTCCCAACTGCTTAATCTGGGACCTTGGAAGCAATAAGGGTAGTGCTAGATAGACAATCAAAAGAAAAATCCAATGGAAAAGAAAAGGCACAAATGGGTCTGCAAGTCCAAGTGCACCCTCCAAGAAGAAACAAAAAATGCTAGGCAAGCAGATGGGTAGGTAGATGGGGTTGCAGAAATGTCATTCCTTTCCAACTGAATCTTGCTGGTCAAAACAAGGAAAGCATCAATGGATAGAAAAGCTCCTCTTCTCTATCACTTTGCTGTAACACAATGGAGCATGCCTAACTTCCTTTTTCCCTTTCTCATATTCATTACTAACATCCCTACACCAGTGGTGTTCATGAAAGAATTCAAGGTTTTATGTTGGTTCTGGTTTCCTTTAGAGCCACATTTCTTGTCTAAAAAATTCTTTTCATTTTGATCTACTTCCTATACTAAGTTGATCTCATACAAAAACTTAGTGTTTCACCCCTTCCCCCACTCATACTAAGCCCTAACTTCTTATTATCTAAGTCCCCTATGTTCCCCTTTTCCCTACTATTATAAACACTATGGTGTATAAACCCCAAGCATGCTATAAATACCCCTTCCCCTTGGCACTATAGCCATATGTTCACAATCAGGGATTAAAGTGACATCCGGTCACTTTAAGAACCCTAAGCCTTACCCCTCTTTCCCCTTCAGAAGTCATTTTACCCATGACCCGCTTCATTTGCAAAAAACATACAAAAACCCACTTTTTCCCGTTTACCCAAAGTCTTAGCGCTATGCGCATTTTTGTAAAAAACATTGAAAAAACCATATGAATCGCCAAATTCCCAAAGGTCCCGCCGGGCGCAAATTTCAAAAGAAATATTATTTTAATCCCGCCCGCATCCGTATCGTCCGGCCAGCTCAACGATCCGTTGACCGTCAGATCAGGCCCTTTTCATCCGACGGCCCTCGTACATATCGGACCGGCCCCGACGTCTGAAAGATACCTTCCGATATCTGTCAGAGGGTGACGTCAGGCCTCTGCCATGCGTCACCCCCACATCGTATCAGAGGTACCTCTGACAATTCCGCTTCCGTATGCAAGGCGGTGCGATATGAAACCGCTAACCACTTCGGGTTTTGGTTAATCCGTCCTGCCTACGTCAATGCCAGCATCACTGCTACGACAGCGTCGCGTCGGTACACCCCGTCCGCCATTGCTCAACCTGTCTGCCACCTCACCATCCCCGTGGACCTCTCTTATGCCGCCACGTCACCCGATGACGTCATGCTGACGTCATCCGACCTTGACCCCACCTGATGACGTCATGTTGACGTCATCCAAAAAAGGCGCCAATGTTCCAAAAATCCATATTTTGGCCAAAATTTCGCGTTTTTGCACTTTTTGCCAAAAACGCTGTTGTTTTTTCTGCATGGTTTTTACGTCCAACCGCGCACCAACCTGCTGAACTCGACCTGGAGACCGTTGGCGCGCCATTTCCACCTGCATTCGTGTCCATTGTTCTCTATATACCAGGTATTTATACTTGTGAATGCCTCCTGCACCTGGTTTCGTCTGTAAATTGCCAAGAAAGCTTAAAACACTGAGAAACTTATAATTCACTGGCAAATCCCCTCTGCCTAGTCCCCATTTACACTCTAAGGTCGAAATTCACCGGTTGAACCTTGTTTGCCCGAGTTTTTTTACCAATAACTGCATTCTATTCGCGCAATCGCGAAATGGTAACCCAAACTGTACCAATTTGCTGAGAAAAAGAGTTTAAGACCAGAAATTTGTCTTATCCATCCTTTAAGCAGTATTTCAATTGCTGCAATTGACCATTTATCCTCTGTCCCTCAGTAATTTACCTTTCTGTTCAAAGAAAACTCTATGGTGTTTCTCTGCACAGTAACACCAGTTTATAAACGACATAAATCCTAAAAGTAACCATGGATCCACCAGTAGCTCCTGTAGCATTGAATATTGCTCCTGTAAATGTTCCTCAGAGACAATTGGAGTGGTAGCCTCTAGCAGACCTGGATTATCAGATAGCAGAAGAAATGCTAATGCACAGCAAGTACCAAATTCATTTGTTGAATGAGTTGAGGATTAAACATGAGGCTGGAACAGATGTATTGGGCATTTGGGATTCTTTCCTCCCTCTATTCAAACTCCCTCAGGTCAACCAGTTTCCTGACCTGATCCACCTATGTGCTGAATCCTACGACGCCACTCAGAGGGTTGTGATTGACCCTTCAGGCTCAGTTGTTTTCTATATCACCCCTGAAGCCATCAGAGAGATGCTCCATTTCAAAGCTGAGAAGAAATTAGTCCCTTTATCACTGGCTGATCTGATAAAGCAAGGAGCCAAATTGACAGATGCCCAGATCACCAAACTAAATCAATTATATATTAACTCTGACACAGTGAAGTACCCTCCCATTTCTCATGTTTACCTAAACCAATTGGGCAGGGACCTTGTAGACATGATCAGTCCCATTCTAGGTTATAATTCTATTGAGTTTGTTGATGAGACTGTGCTGGTGATGATGCTCATGTTTGCCCCTGGCAAGTCTCCAATCTGCTATGACTATGCCACTTATATATCTGACAAAATACATGAGCAATTGATGAACTTACCAAGAGAAAGGGTGTTCAGATACACCTCCTACATCTACCACTTGATTTTGTATTATGAACATGAGAAGTTCCACTTTGCTATGAAGAGAGTGGATGCACAAGGAAATCCAAGGTCAGTGGTGTATTGGTCCTCTGCCTTCCACTGCAGATCTGTTTCTCCATAAACTTAGTGTGAATTTATATACCTCTTCATCCACCCAGCCATGTCTCTAATGATGAGCTCACCTCCTCCTAGGCTAACTGATGAGATGCAGAGGATTCTTCAGCTGTCAAAGGCATACAGCATCGGGGATTGGTATTATTACCAACACCACACAGTCATCAGAATATATGGGTGTGAGCTGCCCCCATAGAGATTGCCCAGATATTTTCCCATGAGAATGTTTGCCCTGGAATACTTCAGGCAATTTGGGAATGCTGATGTGCTGCACTTTTCAAGCAGAGGCAAGAAAGCACAACTCAAGGTCAGAAACCAATTAGGCCACTTCATCTACAACAAAAGGGAGGAAGGTTGGCAAGAATCCGACAGCATGTTAGGATCCCTTGGCCTACAGACCAGTTTCCTTTGGAAACCTTATGACCCCAATCACTTCATAACTTTAAGAAGGGTCAAGTATAGGCTGTCTGGTTATGACCATGTAAGGTTGCCCCACATAGAAAAATATGCAAATCAAGAAAAATGGAGGAGGGGAACCTTAGAGGAAGCTGCTACACAAGAAGAATTAAATCAAAGAGCAGTTAGAAATATCCAAAAGATGGCTGACTTGGAGCTTTGTGCACAGGTGTTTACTCTTCCAAGCACTCAAGTGGGAGCAGCTGCATCTTCCTCCACAGCAAATCAACAAGCGGTTAAAGCTACTGAGCAAACCTCAAGCAAAGGCAAAGAAAAGGAGATGGAACCAGAACAGCCACCTCATGAGGAGGCACAGCAACAACAACAACAGGCACAGCAGCAACAACAATAGGTACAATAGGAACAAGAGGGGCAGCAAGAGAAAGAGCAGCCATTACAGCAAGAAAAGGCAGCTGAAGCCCCAATTTCCACTGAGCAGCAGGCTCAGGACACAGTGCCTCCTAGGCCAGAAACGACAGTGGAGGCCTCAGTCCTCCAAACCCCACAAAAAGAAGACATAAGCAGGAAGAGGGACAGAGAGACTCCCCTCACAACAACAACGACTCAAGGGGAGAAAAGACCCAGAATGAATCCCCTTTCAGAAGAGGAAATGCCTTTGGGGCAATCTTTGGGCATGGGCCCACCAAGTATGGAGGCCTCAGCAAGTTCCTTCCAGCAGGAACAAGAGAGGATGATGGGAGGAGAAGTCAGCTCCTCAAGCCAGCAGAGAGAAGGTGAACTGAGCATCAAACTGTAGTTCATTGACATAAAGAGGAGGAATGAGCCAATAAAGATAGAGCTATATAATCATTTGTTAAAAATGGCTCCCACCAACCAGCAAAGACTCATGTCTGCATATGATGTTAATGAAGGCAAAATGATCATGAGTCACTTCATGCCAACTGCGTTACAACCACATTCATCTTCAGACTACTTGAGGACCAATCTTGAGGTGCTTGCCAAGGACATCCACCCAATGGACAAAATCGAATTGCATAAACAAACGGGTGAGATGGTGTATTCCTTCTTGGCAGATAAGACATTGGATAATTATAGGCTAGAAAATAGCCTAAATAATACAGCTTCCGAACTTGAGTTGGAGAGAGCATCCTCTCAAGCAAAGGACAACAGGATCAGGTCCTTAGAAGATATAATCATAGAGATTGGGCATGATCCCAAGGACATCAAGGGCATACAAGAAATATTGAAATTGAGGGATGCAGACATGGCAGCTTTGAGAAGAAAGATCAAAATCCCAGCAACAATTCACCCTCAAACAGATGAAGTTGCCCAGCTGAGACATGATCAAGACGCCACAGCTTTGCTGGTGTCTTTATATAAACAACTAATCCAGACTCAAGAAAAGCTGGGAGAATCAGAGGCTGCACAGGCAGCATTGCAAGCATCATTACAGCAAAAGGAAGGAGGTCTAACATCTCAGCCTCCTCCTGAAATAATTAACCTTGAGGAAGCTCCTCCAACTACTGCTCCCCTCGCTCAACAAACAGAACAGGCAGCACCTTCTACCTCAGCACCACCACCAACAACAGAGCAGGCCCCAAGCCTGGACATGCAAAAGCTGAGAAATGAGATTCAGGCCCTGGAAGCTCAAATGACAGAATTAAATGAGGCCAGGGAGAATTTAGCCAAGGTTAATGAAAGATATGACAAATCCAAGCAGACTGTGGCAGAAAAGGGCAGGGAAATAAAAGCCCTCAAAGACAGGATAAAGGAGCTGGAGAAGGAGCTCAAACTGGATAAAGTAGTGGCTGAGCTCAAGACAGTGCTATGGTCCAATATTGGCAAATCCATCACTGATCAATGGCAGTATATTGAGACAATTCATGAGCAGTTGGAGCTCATTGCAAAAGCACAGAAGGAAATTCAGAGATCAAGGGCCTCTCTAGGCAATATGCCTGAAGTTGCCAACAGGATGATCAATGTGCTTAATAATAGAACAAGTGCTCAGATAGCAACTATGGGAATTTACAACAGGACTAAGACTATTTTGTTAGTAAAGAGGGTCCTGACATTAAGAAACTTGGTGCAGACATTAGAAAGAAGGACCCAGGACATGCAGACAGAGGTCAACAGATTCATGGACAAATTTGTGGCATTGCAAAACAGAGGTCTCCCTAGCTTACTGAACAACGCAGGAAGACTACTTACACATGAGCATTATGCCAAGAGGGTCAACACATTCGCCACAAATCAGATCACTGAAAGGCCCAACACCTCAGAGGAAACAGGGCCAGCTACAGGACAAAGTCTCTACAACAGGGTAGAGAATTTATTTTTTATAATGAATGAAATTAAACATCTGTTTGAAGTGCCTCCCAATTTCTATAAATACAAAGAGGCAGATGAGACTTTGGATGCAATTCTTAGACATCAACTGCCCACACATGAATGGTGGACTAAGGCAATACAGATGATCTTATAGACCAGGAAGCCATTCACTAAGTTTTTTCATCAAAAAATACAAGTTGGCATGCACAGGAAAACTTAGTAAAATCAGCATGCATGAAAAGGGAAGGGTTGAGCCAACTCAGCAGATCATATTCGACCAACAAAAGCAACATTGACAGCTAACAGGTAACAGGGCCGAAAAGCTACAGCACAACAGCCATAAAGGCACATTTCCAGCATTAAAGCAGAACGTTCAGACCGACTAAGTGGCCTCCAAGGGTCAAAGTATCTCCTGACAGATATAAAGGGCATTCATTTTGTATTAATAGCAGGAGTAACTGCTTTTCTGATATTTTGTAAAAGTTGGTAACGTATTTAATTATCAGATAACTCAGCGGTTCAGATATTTTGGAACCGATTGTATAAATTCCCCCTCGCATAAGCTTGCAGGGGTTGTTGATTTCCTCTTGAAGAGATCCTATGCTGTAATTTATTCAGAGTTTAATAAAAGAAGTGATGGAATTCTCAAGTTCTGAGCTGTTTGAATGCGTTCACGGTGTTTGTTAAAAGTTGCAAGATCCCTGTGCATCTCACAATACAATAAGTCTTCTGTAACTCTCTTCGTTACGTGTTTCAGTCTTTTACAATCCATACATGTTTCTAAGTTCTAGTATTTAGCAGCAAAGAAAAAGAATAGCTTCAGGATTTATTCATGAAATACCCTGAGCTCAATCTATGTTGTTAATGAATGTTTTCGTCAGTTATAATCTTGATAAGTGTAATTCTTAATTGCTGCACTTTCAGAATATATCTTTCACAGTGACCCTTGTTTCAAGAATTCAAGTTTGCTCCTGTGCAATATACTTCACTTTCACACCACTAGCTTAGTGGAAAATTCTTAATTTCTTTCCATTGGCTAATCATACATCATCACCACAGTTTTAAGTTTGTTTGTTGGAATACCCAATAGGCCCTGCAATCTGAACACTCCCACTTAAGAATTTCAAACAATTCACAGCTCTAGACTCCATTGCCCAATGAATTACAACTGTCTGAACACTACATCTTAGGTATTTGAAAGATATCATTCAACCAATATTCAAACCAAACCCTCACTTCATAACTAGCCTAAAATCCTCACAAAACAGAGATAAATCTTAAAGAGAGAGCCCTCTCTTATTACAGTTTGGCTAGAGACTGTGATCCAAAGCTTGGTTAGTGGTTACCTCGGCCGTATTCCCTTGGGAGTCATAGGGAACAACCTGGGTGTTAACAGCACTCTCAAAAATAACCTTAATAACACTGGATTTCTAATGGCATACACTCTATTAAGCTGTAATACAATGAGTTCAGAATCTAACCTCACTATCAAACTCCGAATCCCAAATGAAATAGATTCAGATAATAACTCAATCACTGCACTGTATTCGGCAATGTTGTTCGTTGTTTGACCGAGGCTCACCCCATGCATAGATACTAACTCGTCAGAGGGTGAATAGATAACCCAAGCTGCGGAAGAGATATTCCGTGTACTACGACAAGCACCATCAGCGAAACCAATGTATGTTTGGAGAGGCATCGACATCTGCAACATCAAGAGTAAAACCAAGATAAGCAGAAATAACGACGAAAACACACTCTGTAAGCTAAGCACACTGTCTAAACTAACAAACACACCAGCTAGAAAGAAAAACTAACCTAACTAAAAATCTCCATACCCATATTTTAGGCATAATACCTCTTCAAGTAAAGACCATTTCTGGGTTTACCTAAAGAGTCCCTGTCAAAGTCTACCAACTCATAGGCCCCTTTTGCTAGCTTTCGCTTGACAATATAGGGCCCATGCCACATAGGAACGAATTTTCCAGCGCCTAATTTATCATTAGCTTGATCATACAATAACACTAGGTCTCCTTCCGAAAAATTTTGAGGAGTCACATTTCGATCATACTGAGCTTTCATACGTTTTGCGTGAGTCTCGATCGCCAATGCAGCATCACGTCGATTCTCATCTAATTGATCTAAGTATAATAAACGCTTTTCCTCTTCAGAAGTAGCTGGAAGTAACTCGATGGCCATTTGCAGTGACAAGATTTCGCATTCAATGGGTAGCACAGCTTCCAAACCATAAACTAGTTGGAAAGGAGTGAACCCTGTTGATGTTTTCACTGAGGTTCAGTACGCCCAAAGCGCTGAGAATAACATGTTGTGCCAATTCGACCGATGAATACCAATGATTCGTCGGATCATGATAACTAAAACTTTGTTGATGGACTCAACCAGACCATTCGCTTGTGGATAATAAGGATTTTAACTATCGTGACACAAACCAAGCTGGCCTGTAAGTTCTGTCATCATAACATTTCGAAATTGGCGCCCATGGTCAGTGGTTATCGCTTGTGGGAAACCAAACCTAGCAATTATATGATTGAACATGAAATTGCAACTTTCTTGCCGTCTGCCTCGAATGTAGGCATCGCCTTGGCCCATTTAGTAAAATAATCTACCGCAAGGATGATATACGCATGCCCCCGGGCCGAGTGAGGGTTACATGTAATAAAATCGATACCCCATTTGGCAAAAGGACCAACGAAAATTATAGGGTGGAGAGGAGCAGGTGGAGCGCGCATCTTTCGATCAAACACTTGACAGTTGTGGCATTTTCAGACCACAGTAATACAATCTTTAAACAAGGATAGCCAGAAGTAGCTAGCGTGCAATATCTTTTGGGTTGTGGCATACCTAGACATATGACCGCCACACACTCCAGAGTGACAGTCATTCAAAACCCTTTCAGCTTCCTCATGTGTTAAGCAACGTCAAAAAACCAAGTCCGCCCCACGGCGATAAAGAGCATCTCCAATAATTTTGTATTGTTGGGACTGGAATCGAATTTTCCGACGTTCTGACTTTGAAACTTCGGGCCGAAAGGATTGGGTCTAGAGATAGACAATGATATCCCCATACCACGGATCTAAAGTGCTGATTAGAAACAAAGTTTCGTCCGCAATGGGCTCCTCTACCACAGTTTCCGTGTCAGCACGCGGGAAGTCACACATTAACTCTGCAAAAACTAAAGATTTCTTAGACTTAGATTTCTCAAACTCCAAGTCGAACTCTTGCAGGATAACAATCCATTTAGAGTACTTGCCCCCTAGCAATTGTTTGGTCAAAATGTAGATCATAGGGTTGCAATCCGAAATGACTGTAGTTTTACGTAGTAAAATGTAGTGACGAAAACGTTGGACAGCTTGAACGGATGCCAATGCCAATTTCTCCACATGTGAGTATTTTAGCTCGGTTGGATTTAACGTTCAACTAAGGTAATATATCACATGTTCCGTTCCGAATTCATCTTCCTGAACTAAGACCATTCCAATGGTGGAATGGGAGGCAGCGAGATACAAAAAGTAATCCTGGTTGTAGTTGGGAGGATGCAGCAACGGTGCATGGGTCAACGCATGCTTGAGTGCATCAAAAGATTTCTGAGCTATCTCATCCCAAGAAAATTGAGTATTTTGTTTCAACAACCGTGTAAAACCCTTTGTAACCTCGGCGTAGTTAGGAATGAATCGTCATAAAAAGTTTGCTTTCCCCTGCAAACTTTGGAGTTGGCGAAGACTCGAAGGAGGAGGCAATTTGATGATAGCTTCAACCTTCGAGGGATCAACGCGAATGCCGGCTTTTGAAACTACAAACCCCAGCAATCGACCCGTTTCTATACAAAAGACACATTTTTGTGGGTTCAACCGAATTCGATAATGCCTACACCTCATAAATATTGCTCGTAAATGGACGAGGTGATCAGCTCGGTGTAATGAATGAGCGGGCAAATCATCGAGATACGGTTGCACAATGTGTTTGATGTCATGAAACGCATAAGACATCGCCCTTTGAAAAGTTGCTCCGGCATTCTTAAGCCCAAAAGGTAATTTTCAATAAGCAAATGTCCCCCATGGACAAATGAAAGCCGTTTTTGGTTGATCGGCAGGTAGAATATTGATTTGATTGTAACCAGAAAAACCGTCCATAAAGGAAAATATTTCACTGTCGGCACAATCATCAATGATTTGATCGATATAGGGTGTTGGATAATTGTCCTTTGGACAGTCTCGATTAATGTCCCTATAATCGATACATATTCTTATTGTTCCCTATTTTTTGTTAACCGGAACAATATTCGATACCCAATCCATTAACAGGATCGGATAAATGAAACCTGCTTTCAACAGTTTTTCAACTTCTACTTTAATTGCAGCCAGTTTTCGTGGGTGAATCTGACGCAAACGTTGTCGGACGGGTTTAGTGTCCGGGTAAGTCTTGATCTCATGGAGAACAATCGCGGGATCAATTCCTGGCATTTCCTCATAGGACCAGGCAAACACGTCGCGAAATTCTTGAAATAGGGCCTTGTATGTCTGAATTTCGTCATCTGTACACGAGGCACCTATATGAATGTTCTCAACAATTCTCGGCTTAACCGAAATGTCAATGGGAATAGTTAGAGAGATATTTCCCAAATTCAGCTCTGAATCAGGATGTTTCATGGGATTCTGAGCTTCCTTGACATATTCAGCTGTAAAAATTGATGAGAAATCATTTTCAAAATGATCATCCTCGGGTAAAAACGAAGATCTATGATGGAGATCGTCCCATGGTAAATCATCTACACATAGGATTTCCAGAATTTGCTCGTCAGAAAGAACAAATTCAGGAAACGTGGTTAAATCTGAGGTTGATGTGAAAAGTGATTCCTCACATACCACATTCATTAAGTCTTTTTCGGTTGAACGCGGGTTGGTAAAAGACTGCACGGCTTCATAGGCAATTTCATATGGACTCAAAGGCATAGCATCACCAAATGAGTCTATCTCAGATTCAAAAGGAACGATCCAAGGATCGTCATAAAAAATAGTGTCTGATGTAATCATATGAATGGTTGCAAATGAAGATGATGCGTTGATTGGAGGAAAAGGAAAAGTTCCTAGTAAACCGGCATCTTTAATTAATCCTACTCCAACATCCTTATATGGGATAGTCGTTTTACCGACATGCTGAATACTCTCTGAAGAGGTTGGTTCGGATGAAAATTAAGCCAGCTGGTCTATTGTTACGATCTTTCCATTATGTGGGAACTTTATTACTCGGAAGACCGATGAAACGACCGCTGTCATAGCGTAAGACCAACTTCGACCCAAGAGAAGGTTGTAGTCTAGAGGGGCATCAACCACTTCCACATCTAGACTAACGGTTTTTCCTTCAACCCCTATAGGAAAATCCTGTAGAATGCCAAAAGGATGAAACCCATGGCCATCAAAGGCCTTAAGAATTGTCGGGGATTGATTTAGTGAAGGAGAACCAAGCGATCTCCAACACTGTATCGACATAATACACGTTGAAGCTCCCTCATCAATTACGGTCCGATGAATAGGCCTGTTTTTTACTATCACTGGGATCTGGAAAGCCATTTGATGAGGCAAACGCGGTGTACTATTTTCTAGATCAAAGATTATTAGGTTCGGGTCCTAAACATCAATAGCTCCTATAGCCGACAAAAGTAATTTACGCTGTGCTGGGCATGATTGCAGCACTTCCAAAGCCGACATTGCTGAGGATGAAACAGCTAAGTCCTCAACAATGTTATAATTCTGGGCCGCTCTCGCATGTGGATTGAAAGCAGACGTTCGAAGTATACCCTTGGCGGGCGGTTTGATTGCTAAGTCTGGATTAGGCTTCTTGATCTGTAGTGGATCAGAACCGGGAGCTGAGGTTGATGGATTAGAATGAGAAGATTCTGCTTCATTGCCATCAACAGGACTTTTACTACCATAATCTTGCGATTGAGTCACAATCCTTACATGGGACATCATCAATATGGGTTCTTCATTGGCATTCGAGGAAGAACCTATCATCTTGCTATCTTGATTTGGAAATGGATCCCTCAAAACAGTAGGAGTTTGGGAACCTTTGACGATCTTCGCAACCTCTGCTCGATGAGGGCAGTCTCTTGTAAAGTGTTCCTCTTCACAAATAAGACAAGGATATCGAGGTTTGCATTTTTCGTCATTGGTTTCTGATTTTTCAGTTTTCTCCTTTGAAGTTTTGTCTGCTTTATTCTTCTTCTTCCCTTTCTTCTTTCCACCGGATTTTGATTTAGCTATAGATTATTCTACAACATGAACATCGGCGGAAACCTCTGCAAAAGAATCTCCTATCAGGGAATCAGGAAAGGTTATGATAGGAGAAGAATTCTTGGAAGACATCTTACTTTTAGTGTTAACCGTACCAATCATACCATCAGTGGCATGAGATCCCGAAGGAGCTGCAGCAATTTGATTTGACTTTGGAAGATCGGGGATCTTTTCGTGTAACGTACCTGACTGTGTATAAAATAAGTCAAGGTACTGTGCTTGAGCAATCACTTGCTCCTCAGTAACTACTCCGGCTTTAGCTACGTCTTCAGTAATCTTCGGTAACAATGATTTAACAAACCATTCAGCTAAGATCTGGTCCAGGATAAAAACTTTAACTAACCGCCTTCGACGTCTTCGTTCATGAATATGATCGGAAATATAAGTGGACGTTGATTGCTTTAATGAAGTTAGTAACTCCGTGCCATTATCATATCTGACCGACAACTGAAAATGAGTTAAAAACGAGGTAGCTAACTGGCTAAAATTATAAAAAGAGGCCCGTGGTAACTCAATATACCACTTGGCCGCAAGACCAATGAGAGTGCGCTGGAAAAGACGTAAGCGGGTCGAATCATCCGAGATGGAATTAGAGGCACACCAGAGGTGGTAAGTCATCACATGGTTCGACGGGTCCTCTCCAGATTTACCTTCGAACTTGGGAATGTCACTGGGCAACTTGTTCGGCATTGGTGGCCAAAACAGAAGATAATTAATTGGATCGTTCGTTAGGTGCGACAAGTCTGGTAATTCCAAAGTTGCGATAAACGGTAGCTGCCGATTAGGATCCATAAAACTCTCGGTCATGAGACCAGACCCAGGAGGAGGATATCCAGGATAACTAGGAATAGGAATCGCGTTCGGGATATTGTATCCTCCTGGAAAACCAGGATTAACCGGACCGTACTGGGGTTGTTGTGGTTGTTGATAAGTGTACCCAGGATACGGTTGATACTGATAAACTGGCTACTGGACAGCAGGACCGAATTGGTATTGTCCCTGATACGGTTGATAAGTGAATTGTGGTTGACTTGTGACAACCGTACTTAAACCAGGTTGTCCTACAGGCATCTGAACCGTAGTTTGAATCGTGGATCCAGACGATGGTAAAGATGTCTGAGGATTATATACAGGAACAGTAGAAACCGGAGCTGTCGATACTCCAGAAGTAGGTGGGGTAGATTGAACAGATGTTGCGGCAGTTGCAGCAGTCGTTTGAGATGGAGTACTAGGCGCAATAGGCCCAGACTGAGAAACTACCGAAGGTACAGAAGTTTGAATATTAGACTGGACTGGTTGCTGGGGTGTACATTTGGCTGCAACACCTGTTGAATTTGCGATGGATCCCACACTATGTTCATTCCGGGGTACTGACCCATAACAGGTTGAGGATATGGGGGACCATAACCAGGTTGAGGGTAGGATTGATAATTGAAAGGTACATTTCCCGTTCCTTGAACATAAGATTGACCTTGGGGTGGTTGGAAACCCTGGTTCGAGTACTGACCTTGGGGTAGATACCCTTGAGGCATGTGCTAATACTGGGGTTGACCTTGAGGTATAAATTGATACTGGGGTTGACCTTGGGGTACATATTGAGTCTGGGGTTGACCTTGAGGAATGTAATGCACCGTAGGCACGTACTGTCCTTGAGGTTGCCCCCTAGATGCAAATTGTGTACCTTGAGGTTGCCCCCCAGGCGTTAATTGAGGCTGCCCCCCAGGCAGTAACTGGCCACCTTGAGGTTGAGAATTGGGAATAGAACCTGACATCATAAGAATGTCTTCTACGCTCAACAGCTTTGCACCATTGCTTCCAGTGAATAACCCATGTTCAATGGGTTGATGAGATTCTCCCGCAAAAGTACCAGAAAGTGACTGATACCCAGAGGGAACAGAAGGACCGATGTACAAAAAGGATTCAGGCGATTGAGTAAACATGGACGACTGACCAGACATATTTACGGGAGTATAAAAATCTCTAGTTGTCGGGTGAAAAGGAGCTCGAGGTGGTGAAAAACTTAACCCTGGGTTTTCTAAGAAATTTGTTAAAGAAAGATACCAAGTAGTACTCCTTGGTGGACTATAAAAAATTGATTCACACTCCCTTAGTTCGATAATAGGTTGATTTTCAGGGATAGATAAACCTTCCTCTCCTTCTGGAGAAGCAAGTTCTTCAATAGCAATAAGCCCAGAAGGAAGATTTTCGGTGATTACTCTTTCTACCCTAGGTGAATTAGGAGCACTAGAAGTTGGAGAGACAAACCCCGATGTTGGAGTAACAGGTTCAGATATCTCAGGTTCTTCGCCTATATCACTAGTAGATGAAAAGCTACCAGCA
Source organism: Pinus tabuliformis (assembly GCA_031772625.1). NCBI lineage: Eukaryota > Viridiplantae > Streptophyta > Pinopsida > Pinales > Pinaceae > Pinus > Pinus tabuliformis. The sequence continues at coordinate 1,182,741,758 of CM062809.1, forward strand.
AGTTCGGAAACCGAAATAGCTTCAGGATTATAACCTGTTTCTAGAGTTTGGTAATCAGGATGAACAACCAACGAAGACTCTCCTTCTTCAGGTGACCTAACTTTACTGCCACTAGGAGTTACGAGGACTTTCAAACCTTCGTAATGGCCTGGGACTTATTCAGGAGGTTGGCCCCGAAGTCTACGGGACTTCCTCAACAAATCAGCCACGGTTACAACCTCAGGAGACTGGCCCCGAAGTCTACGGGACTGTCTTGGTAATTCAGCCACAGCTAAAAAATTTTAACTACTACACACGCAAACAAAGTAAGATCTCAAAGAAAACCGCCTAAAGTCTCTAAAGAACCAAACAAATTCGAATCACACGCCTAAATAATCTAGGGCGTCAAACCACACACAAATAGTAACTTTCTGGACCGAAAACACTAGTTGGTGATGAAATCCAACATCGCAGAATTCAGTACAGAAATGGCAGGTGGAACAGTTACCCCGGCAACTTGCTTAATGAATAGACTGGACCAAGTTCCTCCACTTTAACCATCTCGAGTGAAGTGAACCCCCCAGAAAATCCAAGTGAGTCTAGCCGACGTCTGCTCCAGGTACAGTGGGATCTTCCCTCCACCGTCACCTTAGGAAGAATCCTAAACATAATAATCACTAAGGTCACCAACAACAACAAATATACCTAGGGGAACAGTCTACGATCCGATACGCACGCAAGGGCAGAGTAACAAGCTCAATCCCCTTGCCGGCTCCTTGAAAATAATCCAAGGTTTACCGAAAAGTGACCCCAGGCTGCTCGACAATGGTTAATTCGAGGTTTACCGTTTGTAGTACGTGCATATCTGGCGTCGTTCCCAATGAAGGAGGATTGATCCCCTCACTGGTTCGGACACGATCTCGTGCTTCTCCTTTAAGAGGAGCTTTCCCATAGCATAAATGTAACAATTGGATTTATCCTACCACAAGATAAGCTACTTTTTTGTTTTTACTGTCTTGGAGAGTTAATTACTCTCCTACTCGAAGACACTAGCCTGATCTATGTTGGTGTATCAGAGCCCTAGTAAATAAAAAGTTACTAAGTTAATTTTACTTTAAACGTTATTTTTATGGATTTTCTTTAGGACAAAAGGAGCGGAGATGAAACTTATGATGTGTAGACTCGACTCAAATCCACTAAAAAGATGCACCTAGGATGAAAAACAAAACAATCTTTCCTTTTCAATGAATTCCATAGCTAAGAGAGTTGGAGAATGCAAAATTTATAAAGACAATTTTCTTAGCAATGAAAATCAAAGAAAAAATCTCTTTATCTTTTCCAAAGCACACAACACAAGACCACTAATTATTTCACGAAAACTTCCTTTCTCTTTTCAATGACTTCAAACGCTACTAAAACAAACTTTCTTCAAAAGAGATTTTGTATTTTTCCTATTTTAAGAAAGCATGTAAAACTACTTCACAAAAATCAATTTTAAGATCTATGAAAATCTAAGAGAAATTTATCTAAAAGCAAATCCAATGAGGTAAAAGCCTACAAAATATAATTCCAGGTTGTTTTACTCAGTTACAATTCAACCAAGGACTAATTCATGCAGAATCATAGATCAGTCAAAAACAAAAATAAAAAGCTCTTGTTCTTTTTCTTAAGAATGAAATTCACAGCTTAACAAACAAGCCTTCTCGAAATTCCGAAAAGAGACAACACAATGGTAGGTTTCTCAAACAAAGGTGGATTTTACAAATGGTTCGACTCCTAAGAAGACTGAAAAGACCAGGGATATCCAAGGTTTCTACAACTTCTAAATCCAGAGTCACTACAAGACCAATACAAAAATAAACCTAGGGCTAGAATTTCTATGAACTTCACTAAAACCCTTGATGCTAATGAAACAAGCCTAGATGAAAACTTCTGACAGGTAACCAGTGGATTTGGGCAGCAACAAATAAGCTATAAGCAAGATCTAATAGGTAAAAAAGGAAAAAATTGAAATTTTCTAAGCTTTTGACAGGGTACGCAGGCAACCCGTTTGCACAGGTGCGGCCACGCTCTGTGTGCAAAGCAGAAGTGCGTACAGGTACGCACTGTGCTTAACTCAGAGGGTGCGTACTTCTCTCAAGAACAAGAAAAATAAAAACTAACTCAATCCTAAACTATTATACCCAAATTCACAGTCAATTAGTCAAAAACTAGAAAGAAATCAACATTTCTCAAATCAAAGTATCAGTCAAAAGAGAAATCAATCAAATCCATGGATTCCCCAGTATGGTCGCCATTTTGTCATGCGGAAAGAGTCAATTTTGTGGACAAAACCGACCTCCCTAGAAACTAAGGCGTTTCTAGTGACAAACAAAACAATCAAGCACTATCTTTCCCTAAATATGCATTTAAAATAAAAGCAACAAGGTGTTTAAGGCTTACCTTTAGTCCAACGCTGTTTGTAGCAGTCAAGCCTCTTCGATCTAGCTGAGCTCCTTTCCCTGAAGCCTGCATACACAAACAAGCAAACGATTACATAGAACCTGAATAACTCATATAATAAAACATATTCATCATAAAGACCAAGGAGTTTATGAAACAAATTATATATAACAACTTGTTGAGAAAAATGAACTTAATTGTATTAATTGGAAACAAAAGAAACCTTACAACCAACGCCTTGGTGTTGTGCAGGTCCCTCCCAGGGTCCAGTAAGAGTTCTCCTCTACTTTGATCAGCTCACCCAATTCCAAATGAGGCTAAGAAAGGAATGTGATCTCTCCTCTCAAGCTCTATAAGGGAGTCCTAATTTCAGCAGCATCTACCCTTAGGAATGTTCAGCTTTCAACCTCCTTTGCCTCTGGCCCAATGCCTGTATTTATAATGCTTTGGAGGAAGTTAAACAGGTCCACCATCAATGGGATAAGCCCCTCTTTCAAAGGGATAGTTCCCCTCTTCATGGGATACGTTCATCTTTCATTGGGATGCATGAACCATCTGGAGGCGCTCAATCCACGTCAAACCATCTTCTAGAATGCTCTAGAATCGACCGCAAGTAAGTTTTTTGAAGTAAAACTTGCGCCTTTTGAATTTTACAGGGGTACGCACCCACCCCTTTACAGACAGAGCATACAAGTACGCAGGTATTATGTACTTGAGGTGCGTGCACGTAGGTAAGAGTAAGAGAAAGTGCGGAACCAGAGTTATATTGATTTTTTAAAGGCTTTCTCTCATTTTTGGAGTTTGACATGAGGAGCAGAGGTATAAGACTTGCCAAGGAGGACAGTATGGTTATTGATGGAGCCATACTGACTACAAATAGTCATGGTGACAAATTTTAGTGTAACACGTGCTATGCCTCCAAGTTTGTGGGGTATGCACAAATACAATTTTGATGATTGTCGTGTATACAAAAAGATGATGAGATTGCAGTTTGGTCGCCTGAAAGTTCAGCTAACAAAGAAATATGATGGAAGGGATGATCTACACGACCACTTGGGAAAACGTATTAAGGTTTATGGAGCAGATCCTCAACCTTAATGGGTGCATCTATTTTGTCATACTTTGGATATAATACCGATGAATTGGTGCTTGGAAATAGAGCTCTGCCATGGCACTGAAGAATGGGACGTTTTACAACATGGTTTCTTAATGACGTTTAGCTTTGAAGATGGATTTGAATGTATTGATGAGGCATTACAGGAGGTCAAGGTAGAAATCTTTAGAATACCGCAAGATCCGTTGGACTTAATTCAACCAAATTAGACCACCCAAATGTGCCACGCGCTGGAGTGCTACAATGTGACTGTTGAGGAAGTGGACAAGGATCCAAGGAACATTAATATCCAAGACACTGAAGGTCACCGTGAATTGGAGGGACCGAAAATTGAGAATATAGATATCACCGTGCCCCTTAAAATGAGACAAGTGAACATTGGGATAGAAGCGGAGCCAAAATTTTCAAACATTGAGGACTACTGGGATGATGCAAGAATTGATAATGTCACTGAATTTCTCCACAAATATAAACACTTGTTCCCTAGAAAGTTTTCAGATTTGAAAGGTATAATAGGGGACCTAGGAGCTATGAAAATCACATTGAAAGCAGACGTGAAGCCGATCAAACAAATGCCTTATCGCCTCAACCCCAAGTATAAAGAAAAGGTCCGCTTATAGTTGGATAAAATGCTTGCCACGGGTATTATTGAACCGATCAAAGAATCTAATTGGGTGATCCCAATATTTGACGAGCCTCATGATTGGGTAATTATATGGGCCTCCTAGGTTAGTCAAACCAAATCTTCTCACAACTTATTACATGTTTTTATTATATTTTGTTTAATGGGATGAGTTAAAGTGAGATATTATGCCTAGTGAAATAATATGCATTGAATGCAGGTTTGGAAGAGAAAATCAAGGGATTTTGGCAAGACTAATGTTTGAAAATCAAATGGGACAAGGGAGAGAGATTGTAGGAGGTAAATCCTCCTCATTTACTCCTCCCACATTAGAATATTCCTCCATTAATCTCACCAGCTCAGAGTGCAAGCAACCAAGTCATGAAGATGAGAAGGCAATCGAGCAAGTGATAGACAAAGAGTTAGTTCATCTCAAGTTTGGGAGCTGAGCCTCCCTAAATTTAGGGAAGTCATTGGTGAATTTAGTTTTATAAGTAAAGATTCCTAGAGCCTCATTAGGATTCAAATTTTGGTTGTAAAAACTCTAGTTATTTTCGAGCTCCGGACTTGTGAAAGATTTTGATGTAATTTTCTGTTTTGGTAATAAAAATGAGCTTTTTCTTGATCCAACACTAAGTTAACTCAAAGGGCTGAATATCTTGGGTTAGGGCCCACCTCTACTAGCTAAGGATCCTTTTCTTGTATCTTTATGCTTATCTTAGTTTCATTGATTCATGATTAAAATGTTTTTAGAAGTATTTCATTCCAAGTAATGTAGATGTGATTAGTTGTTTATTAAATTTATTCCATTTGTGCCTCACTTTAGTATCAAATTAGAATGGATAAAAGGAGAAACACAAAGTTTTCAGTAGGTGTCTTTGCCTCACTACTTCCTTCTGGGATCATGATTTGAGGAGAAGACCCTTTTGTAGCCCCAAAAAGACAAATTTCCATTTCTTTCATAACATTTAGAGTTTATTGTACTTGAACCAGCATTTGATCAGTTTTTCAAGTGTAGGATTTAATCGCCATGTATTCTATCTTCAGTCTTATAGTAGATCTCATTCATGATTCCATTTTACTCAGCAGGTTTTCTCTTGCATGAAGTAGATAACTAGTTCATTAAATTATGCTTTTCTAGCTCATTGGAATTCTTCTTGTTTACATGACTTTTTGGGAAATTACACATGTTTGATGTAGAGCAGGTGCTTCAAAAGTAGAAATATATCTGATAGCAAGAAACCACCTTCCAACTTCATCCAACCATACTCATCCCTTACTTTCATTAAGACCTTCACCAATTCCATCATTTTACATAGAAATTCTCCCAAGCATGTTGAGAAAATCCAACCATCTCCTAAACTTGGTTTTGGGTTCTAAGTGATCCTAGTCCTTTTATCACTCCATTCCACCAATCAACCACCTTCCCTAAGCCTTCCTTCACCTCCAACACCCATCATTTTTCTCTTGGCAGCATCTTGTAGAAATACAGGGAATCCTATAGGTTTTCTTATCATGGCCTGTTTTGAGGCCAAATTGAGGGAAAACCTCTAGGAAGCCACCCAAGGTTCTCCCAAACCTTCCAACCATCTCCTAAACCTTCCATTCATCCACTAGCATCCCTAAGCCACCTGCCACATCACCAAAAGAGATTCTCTTGCACACTTGATTTTCATGAAAAGCCTGAAAAGACAAAAATAGATTTATTACAGTCCTTTACATGCACCATAGTGATGTTTGATGTTTTTAACTTCCATGCTTAGGATAATAGCGTTTTGTTCATGTTAATTTAGCATTATTTCAAAGCATAGTTTCTTAGTAGTGAATTAGGAAATGGTGTGTCTTAGCATTGAATTTCAGTCCTTTTCATTATTGCACTAGATCAACTCTCTCTTAGATTAGATTCCTCTCTCTTTCATCAAGGAACCAAGCTTCTTCTGAATCCCCAGAAGATTGGTCTGAAAACCCTAGTGGTCTCTCACCAGCTGAATAGTGACAAAGGATAGAACCATCACTTTTACTTGTGTATATAGCACTGACACCTCCAAATTTGTATGAACCCCAAGTTGATAACGTAAAGCTGGTAGACAATGAGTTGCAACATTCTTGCTTCAATACTGGTGTTGATCACTTTTTGGCACCATTTCGAGGGAGGTGTCTGAGTAATATGTGATTACTACTTTATTTCTTATATTTCTTGTTTCTAATATTCTTCCATTAGTTTCATTCCTACAAAAGTAATTTAGTTTGCTTCCTTTTCCATTCTACATTTTCTGCTTTCCTTTCCATTTTTCAAGTAAGATTTCAATTTAGCAATTAGTTTTTCATTCAGTCAATAGTTTTCATTCAATCTGCAATTTCAGTTCTGCAAGGTACTTTCCATGTTTGAAAAACACAAAGCCAAACCAAAAACATTCCTTTTCATGCCTCGTAGGAATAGGGATAAATTAGGGAAATTTTTGCCAAATACCTCCACTGCATCCAACAACCACCCTTCCCTCTTCTTCGGTGGTTGTGAACTAGAGGAACCCTTAGGTGAGCAACCAGACATATTTTAACAACCTACAGGGGAAGAAGAGGAATAAGAACCCATTCCTACTGAACCAATGGCTGAAAACAGAAATGATAGACGGAATAGAGAGAGAGTTGAGGGTGCCTTCCCTATTAGTGAAACCAATGGGGTCACTGAAATGAAAAATATAAGCCGCTCTTCCCTTCCTCATTTCCATGGCCTGACCACAGAAGATCCTGACTTTTTCTTATCTGAGTTTGTTTTCACATGCGGAACATATGACTACAAAATGATGAGAAGAAGTTGAAACTATTTCCATCTACCCTCAAGGATGCAGATTTGTGTTGGTTCATGGTTTTTCCTAGGGATAGCATCACAACTAGGGCTTAGATGCAGCAAGCCTTCAACAACAGGTATCGAGACTACTGTAGGTCTAAATATACTAAAGAGGAAATGTTTAGGATGACCTTTGGCAATGATGATTCCCTAGAGGATTATGAAGAATGATTCGAGCTTAGTTACAAAAGGGCCAGGTGCACACTTGACCTTGAGTCACTAAAGTTGATCCTACTTAGAGGAGTAAGGGAAGACCTTTTGGATACCCTACACTTGTTAGTAGGAGGAGATATATACCAGTTATCCTATGAGGATATGAAGAGTGTATTTAGAAACCATTATAGGGAAGCTAGGAAAAAGGGTAGGGGTAGTCAACCTATGGTCAGTACATCCTCTTCCAATTCATCCATCAAGGGTGAAATTGGAAACATGATGGAGGATTTCAAGAGTGAGATGCTACAAACGCTTGCCTTACAAATAGACACCATGCACATTAAGAGAAAGCAGGAGGAAGCAAAGAGAGCCTTGGCCATTTTCTGCCCTAGATGCACTAGGAGGCACCCTAGGAATGAATGTCCATTGAATTCTATTGAAATTTTCTCAGTCTATGAAGAAAACCACTCAACAAAAAAGTTCCATTCTTTTCCTAGACGCATGGATGTATATGAAGGAGCTGAAGGGGTCACCGAGCAGCTCTGCTATATAAACCAAAGGATACCTTATGGGCATAGGCCATACCAACAGGGTATGCAAGGGTCATCCCATGCATATTGCAACCCCAACCAAACCACATCCATACCTTCTTGGGGACCCCCTGCTCATCCTTCCTGGTCTCCCCCTCCTCCTTGGTCCTTCGCACCTCAATATCATTCCCAGCCAGCCATCCATTCATTTCAACCATATGCTCCTCCACAACCTCAGTGGAATGCATCGCCTTAGTGGTGGAGGCCCTAATACAACAATTCTCCAGCTTTATTGCCTTCACCACCTCCCCAACCATATCTGTTACACTCTATTCCACCTAAAAAACCCAGGTGCTTGCCCAACCAAATCCTAACCCGAACAACAGACAAGCACAACAAGTATACAATTGAGAGACATCATATCCAACTTATGTTGTAGATATCTAGGAAATTAACCTGAGATCGTGGAGAGTTCTCCCAAATTACCAGCCTCCACCTCCACCTAGGGAAGTTGAAGAAGGAAATAATTCTTAGAGTAAATCCACCCTTTTCTGAGAGATTAACCCAACCACTCCAGCCTACCCCAGAGGATACTGAACTTGTGGGAGAATTGAAAAACCTATGTCTCAATATTCCACTTCTCCAAGGCATTAAAGATGTACCTATTTACAACAAGTTGATTAAGGAGAAGTGCTTCAAGCATCCAGGGAGACGAATAAGAGATTCGCCTACCATTAATGTCATTGGATAGTTGTCCAACTTAATTCTGGGGCAGCCAATCTATCCAAAGTATTTAGACCCTGGAATCCCTATACTAGATGTGCACATCAATTGCACCATTGTCCCATACCCTTTGATTAATATTGGAGCTGCCATTAATGTGATGACTAAGGACACCATGCTCAAGCTCAACCTCTAAGGTTCATTGAGAGAGACCACAATAGTTTTGCGACTTACAGACCGCTCCACAGTGAGCCATGAGGGGATTGTGGAGGATGTGATGGTCTCCATTGACTCTTGGTAGTACACTCTAGATTTCCTAGTTCTCTAGCCTAAGGCTAATCTTACTACTTACCCACTCATCCTTGGGAGGCCCTGGTTGGCCACTGCCAATGCTTACATCAAATGTAGAGCTGGGAATATGAGCATCAAGAATGGGCATATATTTAAGTAGTTAGTCCTATACCCTCCTGCTCAGCCATCTCTAGAACATGATTTACCTTTATGGCTGGAAGAGGAGGAAGAACATGAAGTTTATTCTGCCCAACTATATAGCTTAGAAACAACCATCGGAGGAGGACAATAGGATGACTATGATTTTATTGAACACCTACTCCAAAATCCAACTCCCAGCACATTGTCCTTAGAAGAAGTTGTAAAGGAAACCTAAAACAACCATCCAATTGATCTATGCTTGGCCGATTCCAACCCTATCCATGCTAAAACCATAGAATTTGTCCCTGAGATAACTTTGAAAATCAATCCATCTCTTTATGTTCTCCAAGAGGAGAAGTTGTGCAACATGCTAAAGGAACATCTGGATGCCTTCACTTAGAGTTACAAAGAAATGAAGGGAGTACAACCCTCAGTGTGTACTCAGCACATTTACATCAAAGAAGGTTTCAAGCTAGTCCTACAACCCCAAACGAGAATTAACCCAACTCTTAAAGATATAGTCAAAGAAGAACTGCAAAAACTGCTAGATGCAAGATTCATTTATCCTATCCGATAGTGAGTGGGTCTCTCATTTGGTGTTAGTTCCAAAGAAAAATGGTAAGTGGAGGATTTGTGCTAATTACAAGGAGTTGAAAAAAGCCACAAACAAGGACCATTTCCCTCTACCATTCATCAACCAAGTGCTAGATGGTCTGGCAGGGAAAAAGTTTTTTTCTTTCCTAGATGGATTTAGCAGGTACAATCAAATCTAGATCAGCACGGAAGACTAGGATAAAACCACCTTCACTTGTCCTTGGTGCACATTTTCCTATCAGGTCCTTTGTTTTTCCCTATGCAATGCTCCTTCCAATTTCTAGAGAGCAGTCCTAAGTACCTTTTCAGAGTTAGTCCATGATGCGGTAGAAATTTATATGGATGTGATTTCCAGGAGGCTCTGTCCAACCTAGGTAAAGTACTACAAAAATTCATTAAAATGAACTTGTCTCTCAGTCTCGAAAAATGTGAATTCTTTATGACTACAGGGACCATGCTAGGTCATTCAATATCTCAGGAAGGATTGCAGATGGACCCAAACAAAATAGCTATCATCCAAAGGGTCCCACCTCCTCAAAAGAAGAGAGATGTCAGAAGTTTTCGAGGGTTAGCTGGATACTACCAAAGGTTCATAAAGGACTTCAACAAATTGGCCTATCCTTTATTTTGGTTGTTGGCCAAAGAATTTGAGTTTATATGGTCAAGAATCTGTCAAGAGGCCTTGGACATGCTAAATAACAAGTTAACCACTGCACCATTCTTCGAGGCCGAAATTGGGCCCTTCCTTTTCATATTCATGCTTTTTCATCACACAAAGACATAGGAGTAACCCTAGGTCAGATAGATGAAAATTTTCCTTATACCATTTACTTTATCAATAAGAATCTGTCAAAGGCCGAACTGAACTACACAATGACCGAAAAGGAGAGCCTAGCTATTGTACATTCATTGAAAAAATTTAGGCATTATATTATAGGCTATCAAACATTCCTACATACTGACCATGTCACAGTCAAATAGTTAATGAATAAAACTATTATAAATTCTCGTATTATAAGATGGTTACTTTTATTATAGTAGTTTGATCTAAATATTGTTGATAAGCCTAGAAAGGAAAATGTTGTTGCAGACTTTTGTCCCGATTAAATTTTCTTGTAGGTGCAGAGGGAATGGTTAACGACCAGCTACTGGATGAGCACTTGTTCACCATTTCAGTTTTGTCTCCATGGTTTGCTGACATAGCAAACTATTTGGTATCTTCACAGTTCCCACCGAACCTATCCTCCAAAGAGAAAAGAAATATTGTGAGGAAGAGCGCCCCCTTCACATGGATTGGGGGAAATATCTTCAAACTTGGCCTAGATCGAATCCTACGAAGGTGGGTTAGGGAGGAGGAAGTCTTTGACATCCTTCTGACCTGTCATGATGGGCCTTGTGGAGGTCACTTTGTAGAAAAGAGGACATCATTCAAAGTGTTACAAGAAGGCTATTATTGGCCCACTCTTCATGAGGATGTGAAAAGATATATTAGTCATGGTAATTGGTGCTAAAGGATGGGAAAGCCTACTCCAAGGGATGAAATGCCTCTGCAGCCTCAAGTGACTTTCAAGCAATTTGACAAGTGGGGCATGGAATTCATTAGACCTATTGACCCAAATCCCAAGGAAAAATAGTAAATCATTGTGTGCACTGACTATCTGACTAAGTGGGCTAAAACCAAGGCAATTAAGGCAACAACAGAGGAGGAGATGGCTGAGTTCTTAAGGGAGAATGTATTTTACAAATTTGGTTACCCTAGAGAGCTGGTGTATATAGCACTGAAACCTCCAACTCTGTACAAACCTCGAGTTGATAAAGTAAAGTTGGTAGCCCAAGAGTTGCAACATTCTCGCTGCAATATTGGTGCTCATCAATAGTAGTTCAGGAAAAGAAGCAAAATGATGAAATAAGGATATGCGTAGATCTTAAGAAGTTGAATGTTGTCTGCGTACATGATCCCTTTCTGACTCCATTCACTAACGAAATGATGGATAATGTTGGCTATCAGGAAGTGTATTCATTTAGTGATGGGTTCTTTGGGTACCATCAAATAAAGATCACGCCAGAGGATAAAAGTAAGACAAACTTCGCAACTAAATGGGGTTTCTTTCAGTATACTGTGATGCTGTTTGGGCTGAAGAATGCGCCAACAATCTTTCGTGCGTACTTATTGTAGCATTCAAGGACTTCATTAAAACGTTTTTGGAGGTATACTTCGATGACTGGATGGTGTTTGGGTTGGTAAAGTGCCACGTAGCTATTCTACGCTTGATGTTGGATACATGCCGGATGTACCAAATTGTGCTCAATTTGAAAAAATGTTTGTTTTATGTCCCTTTTCGGATCTCGCTGGGTCACGTGGTATGCAGACAAGTCTTGATGGTAGACCCTGTTAAGATCACCATTATAATTGATTTGAAGGCACCAAGAAGTGTGAAATAGCTACACGCAACATTGGGTCATACAGGATACTATATGAAGTTCATCAAGAGCTATGCCTAGATTACCACACCGATGGAAAAATTGTTAAAGAAGGATGGTACATTCTATTGGAATGAAGAGTGTCAGCGAAGCTTAGATGTGTTAAAGGAGAAAATGGTCATGCACTGACCCTAGTCTTCCTAGATTGGGAGAAGGAATTTCATGTGCATGTGGATGCATCATGTATTATGCTAGGGGCAGTACTGACACAGGGCGCTGAAGGAGATTTGGATCGCCCTATAGCATTTGCAAGAAGAAAATTGTCTAAAGCTGAGAAGAACTATTCAATGACAGAGCACGAAGGGTTGGATATGGTGTACGCACTCTAGAAGTTCAGACATTACTTGTTAGTGGACACTTCAAGATGTATATAGACCATTCTGCATTGAAGTACCTGGTTAACAAGTCTGTGCTGGGGGGGAAGATATGCAGATGGTTGTTGTTCCTTCAAGAATATGATTTTGAAGTCATAGTGAAGCCAGGACAATTAAATGTAGGGCCAAATCATCTATCACGCATTGAAACAAGAGTGGAACATACTAATGTGGAGAAAGGGCTATCTGACAGGCAACTCTTTGCGGTGCGTGTCGTAGAAAATCATTTTAAAGATATTATACACTTCCTAACGATGGGAATAGCCCGAGAGGGGTATACTTGCCAACAAAAGATGGAATTGGTGGTGTGCGTGATAGATTTTTCTGTCATTGTAGGACAGTTGTATAAAATGAGATCGAGTGAAATCTTGCTACATTATGTCCCTAAGTTTGAATGAAACAACACCCTCACTGAAGTTCATGGAGGAGATGTAGGAGGATATTATGTAGCAAAAGCAAGAGCGCATAAGATATCATGCGTTGGGTTGTGGTGGACAACACTACATAAGGATTCGAAAGCTTATTGTAGGGCATGTGATGCATGTTAGAGAATTGGTAGGCCATTGTGGAGGGATGAGTTGCCTCTAAATCTACAGATGTCATTGTAGCTATTTGAGAAATGGGTGATTGAATTTGTAGGACTAATTCAGCCTCCAGGGAAGAAGATGGGTGCATGGTACATCATCTCCGTGACTGAGCATTTTACCAGATGGGTGGAGGCACAACCTGTGAAAGACTGTACGGGGGCAACAAAAACAAAGTTTATTGTTGAGTATGCTATGACTAGGTTCGGTTGCCTGAAGATTCTGATGAGTGATTGTGACATGTATTTCCTTAATGAAACAATCAACATGCTAATAGAGGATTTCCAGGTTTATCATCAGAAGAGTTTGCCATATCACCTGCAGGATAATGGGACAGTGGAAGCATTTAATAATATATTGGAGAATGTGCTGATGAAGGTTTACAATGCACAAAGGAATGACTAGAATGTGCACGTACCTGCAGTGCTATGGGCTTACATAACGACTTGCAAAAATTTGACTTGACAAACACCCTTAATGTTGGTTTATGCCATAGAAGTTGTGATGCCAATGGAGTACATTGTGCCTAGTGTGCGCATAGCAGAATTCACAGGGATGGAGGATCACGGATCTCTGGAGGAGTGGCTTGCATAGATGACAAAACTAGAAGAAGGTATATTTTTGGTTGGATTCCATCAACAAGTTCAAACAGAGTGCGAAACATCATGGCATGATCGGCACATCAAACTATGCACCTTCAAGGTCAATGACTTGCTTTTATTATATGAGAACAATATTGACAGATTTCTAGGAAAATTTCAAATGCATTGGCTGGGGCCATATGTCATCAAGGAGATTACCGATGGTGGAGTAGTTTACCTGGTGAAGTTGAATGGAGATCCCTCTCTAGGAAAGGTGAATGGTAGTTGATTGAAGCCATATGCATGGATCCAGCGAGATGATATATGGTGGAAGCACATTATTAGCACTCTAGGTAGCTGAAAGGAGGCACAAGACTATAAACTACACTGCCTAGGTTGTAGAGATGGACGATTAGAGAACTACGTGGAATGAAGGAATGTCACAACTTCAGCAAAAGCGTGAAGGGAGTTGTGCTATAGGTGGAGAGACCATGCAGGGCATCCAGAAAGTGACCGTTACTGTCACTATTCATGATTTGACAGTAAGAAAATGAGTAAGAGGAGTGGGGGAGGGGACATTTAAGTCAAAATTTAAGAGTGTGATATTTGGAAATATGCCACCAATCTAGCATTTATGAGCGGATTTTGCAGGGAATGGTGATATTTGAATTCAAAATTTCCTATAAATTACAGATGGACACCCAACGAAAAACACTTTGCATTTTGAGAATTGGGTTGTTGAGCTATCAGGTGCGCATGAACCCTGAGAGTTTCGAGGCTTTGGTGGCTAGTTTAGTATTTGAAATGTTTCCTACGGAAACCCAAGAGCTTCTTACTAGCTTCATGTCCATGTCCATGGAAACCGCAAGTGCTGGAGGATCGATGGCCTCTGAGGGAGCTACCCCTAAGGTCGCGAGTGTAGAGGTGCCTGCATAAGTGCCAAAATCGCCAAATTTTCACAGGCTGAGGCCTACGCCAACCCGAGAGGGTCCAAAGACAAAGAAGGATAAGTAGAAAGTAGCAACCAGTGCGCGAGTCACTAAGGCAGCACTAGAAGAAAGAGAAGCCCACCGTGCAGGAGAAGGGCAAGGTGGAAAATCTAGAACCCGGCAAGGACGTAGAAGAAATTGGTATGGGTGTAGAGGACATTGACATTGAGTGGGTGGACCCTATTTCTAAGTTACCAGAATACATCCCTCCATGCCAAGACAAGGTAAAGGTCCCAAAGGACCCCGATGCAGGAAACTTTATGATGAATACCCTGTTGCTGCCAGACTAGATCACATTTGAAGGCCTGCACTTGGCAGTGTCCCCGATCGCAAGTTGGAGGATGGGGACTTGGTGGACATGAAGTGATTCCCCCACTTCGTGACTGATACATTTATGACCTGCATCTTCTATAGACATTATGGTGTCACCGCGCTAGAGCCAAGGAAGTGGATTAGAGGGGTGGATAAGGCAGTATTGTTAAACCTCCTATGGGTTCTGCATTACAATCGCGCACCCATAAATTTGATGGTGATCAAACAATCATTATGCTTGGTGCACGATGGATGCCTGTGGTTGGGAGAAATGATACCAATCATGGATATGCTAATCCATAGGATCACATTGCTGCCACACTCAGGGTTAAATACAGTCAAGGCATTTGGTAGAAAGGTGGGCGAATGCAACCTCACCGAGAGTATGAAGGACAAATTTAAGCTTATCAAGAAACCACGCGGCTACTCAATTTCCAACATAACCGATCCCGCAGTTAAGGTAGCCACCTAGATCTTGGCTGGGAAATCATGAGTAAGTGTCACACAGATGAAGTGCTAACACCAGTTGTGTCATTAGTGGCCCAATGTGCGGAGGGCGCACAATTCAATTGGGCATGCTACTTCTGCAGCAAGTTCCTCGTGAACTGCAGAGAAGCACAAGACCAGAGTAAAAATTTCCATCACGCATGGCTTTCACTATCCATTGTCTTGGTCGCATGGCAATTACCAGAGGATGGCAAATTTCCTTTGGTCGTGTCATATCTGCCAAAAGCAACAACGTTCGCTTCGCTTTGGACCACCAAGGAAGCCAAAAGGGTCAAGGACAATAAGATCTTTTGGGTGATAATGGAGGAAACCATCCGCACCACGATAAAATGCAAGCTAAGGCTCTCATTAACCGTCTTTGATCAGTTGTCGGGATATGTGGAGATCAAAGTAGACTTCCACTGTGTCTCCATCTGGGCATGCAAGGACCCTAAGAAGAAGTGGTATGATCTCCCATAGCTTGCAACAAATGATGGAATCATAATGGTCCTTGAGCGTTGGCCAACAGAGTGGCATATGGCGTCAGATTTGTGAGCTGGGTCCAGTAAATCTATTGGAAAGTAGAAAAAGCAAGAGGCTCGATTGAAGATTCAGCACTTGGCTGAACGAAGGAAAAAGGAGGCTGAGGTAAAAGCCAGAGTAGAGCACGCTGCTAAGGAGTAGGAAGAAGAGAAGGAAGTGGAGGAAGAGCATGAATTTGATAGAATTCAGAGGTCTCCTTCACCATAGACAGTGGAAGAAGAGCAACAATTGGGACAGGGTGGTGGAGACCAGGAGAGTTCTCCATTTCAGGTAAAGTGCACTAGGGAGCAGGAAAATGGAGGGCTGCAGAAGATTTCCAAGGTGATTAAATCATCACTTGACCAAATCACCTTGATAGAAGGTGATTTTAATGACATCAGGGACACAGAGAGGGACGTGACCGTGGAACTACTGCAACAGTTTGACTAGCTACAGAAACAAGACTTCGTCGCCATTTAGACAGGTCTACGTGAGCTATAGATCCAGGCTAGTCAACTACAAACTAGTGTGGGTCTGGGTAGCTTGGCGTTGACTAGTTTAGCGCCAGGAACCTCTAAAGCAACAAAGATGACTTGATCCTTGGATCCCCTAGCCGTCACGCTACCAGATGGAACTTTAGCTACCGAAGTGTAGGCTGACAGGGCTACTGTTAATGCTCTCAAGAAGGTTGGGTTCAACTTGGTTGTGCTTCCAAGTGAAGCCCTTCACACCCTACAAGCAGGTGTGATCGTTGAACTTTAGGCCCGATAGCAACATGCGTTGAATGTGATCAACGAACAAAAGGTAAACAATGTGCATATGTTCATCAAAAAAAATTTGGAACTATTGACATGGAAGAAGGTGAAGCAGCAAAATGAGCACACCGTGGCAGTCATCGATGAAGCATGCATAACCATTATGGAACTGCATATCCCTAAAGAAGAGTCGATGGAGGCCAAATTTAAGAAATTGGCTGTAGGTGTGCGCGATGCCAAGATCGAGCTAGCCAAGGTTTAGTTTGAGCTGAACCTTAAAATTATAGAGCTCAATTTGAAGACCCAACCTTCGACTCCACCAAAATTCAACGAACACCGCGAGGCAGGTGTTAAGGATGTATTTGTTGCAGTGGATAACGCGATGAGGGACTGCATTATGCTCTTCAAGAAGTCACTTTAGGTACGTACTAGCCTCTAGGAAGATCCCAACCTGCAGAGGTTAGAGATCAAGGCAAAGTAATTGTAGCAGTGATACGATGAGGTCATAGAGGCCGTGAGCACTGTCACTATCACATAGAGATTGGCTAAGCTGTAGGAAGAAAAGGCACTAAAGGAACAAGTGGATGCAGCACAACGTAGGGAGGCAGTACTGAAGGCTAGATTGGGGCCTTGGCTAGATGAATCCTATGTGATCACAACCAACATTGAAGGAAAGATGGTGGACCTACAAGAAACACCACAGAAAATCAAGGCAGATAGTGTAGGACCAACAATGGAGCAGCTAGTAGAATAGGTTAAGCAGGCGGTGACGCAGTGCACTGTTGAAGTTGCAGTGGTACAGGTGGAGCTGGGAGGTCTTCGCGACAAGATCTCCACGCTATCAGACTGACTCGGAGGCGAGTCACCATATTTGTGTTGGGGACCTATTAGGAACGGGTCCCCTGGAGTCAATTTTGGGGTTAGAAGACCAAGTTTTTGTATAAAGAATGTAAAGTCTTCGCATTTTTGGCCACGGAGCGCCAAGATGTTAAGTCTCAAAATGGGTTTTCACCCTTCTTTTATGTAACTTGTGTTGGCTTTAGGAGATCTACTCATGGTACGTGGACGATGGGATTGTATAAAAAGGAATTCTTAGAACAGTCTAAGGCAGTTTAGTTCTAATTATGTTTTGACTCATTGATGAATGTAATGGGTTTGTGAGAGCTAAGTGTTGGGTGTAGTATTGGATCTATAAATGTACCAAAATTTAATCTGTCAATCCTGATAGTTCGTGAAATTCTAGACACATCATTGGAAATGCCAAAGAAAGCCCCTGGCAACCTGCAAAACAAATGGTAGTCTATCTTGCGTATTAATCTCATCAATAAATGAAATCTTGCACCAAAAGAGAATTCAGGAAACGCCAATCCAAACAATTAAATCGTGCAGGAAATAAAAGGAAAACCAATGTGAAAGGAAATTCTAAGTACGAGCAAACAAAAAGGGAATCATAATTGGAAACCAAATAGTGTTAACATAATATCAAGAGACTGTAAATGCTAGAAGGAATTCAAAGGAAATTCAAAATCATTCTGCCTGTACTAATTCTAGTTGTACTAATTCTGTGTGAAATTAACTTGAAAGCATAGGCAAGTAAATCTACTCCGTAAATAACTTATGAAAGGAATTAAATTAATATGAATCTCTCGCCTTCATTTTCCCTAAAAATGAATCATTTAGAACTTTCCAGAAGTTTATGGGGAAACTACAATAGAAATTAAACATTATAATGCAATTTCCTCTTTATAAATGCTAGCTTTCAAAACCATAAATACTCAAGTCGATCTTAGGTTTTGGAATATTAATTGAATGGGTATGGATCAATTCGAGCTGAACATTGGAGCTCATAAAGGCAAACCCTATCTGGACGCAATTGTAATAAGAAATCTCCAAGCACAACCATTGATGCAGCAAATGGAATAGGGACAATTTGTAGCAAATCAAATTAACTTTAAAACTGAATATAAAATATTGCAGCAAATTAAATGACATTATCTTGAAGAAGCAAAAGATACTGAAATTGCTTAAATAAACTCACACAGTAAATAATCATCTAAATTCTAATTAATTTAAGAACTGTAGAGCGGTGCCAAGCTGGTTTGGCAGCCAACCTAGCCAGCTCACACCCTTGATTAACCTGGTTCACACAGTAATCAAAACCATTAGATGCAATAAATGAATAGACAAAGCATGGATTAAAATTGCTTCAATTAATCCCTAAAAAACGATATTTACATCAAGTAGACAATGCTCAGCTCCAACAAGACAAGAGGAGTGATCCACTAGTTATGAACTCTGTGAGGCTACATTGGGACAACTCCTCTTTCCTTCTGCGCCTTCCTCTCATATGCATTGTCCCTAGCTTGATCGATTTCCTAATTCTTGTCTGTCTGATTAATTGACTAATTGGCTAACTGTTCTTGCTCCTGGCAATCTCTTAAACTTATATAGGCATCGATTTACAAATTGGGGCTTTTTAACAGCCAATCAAAATACAAGAGGGGCAGATTGTGAATCTTAACAATTTTCTAGGAATAAAATGGAGTTTGTAACTAAATGTCAAAATAGGAATTGTTTCTGGCAAGTCATTCCTCTTTTCCTAGAATGATGATGTGGGTGGACCAACTTCTTCCTCGAATTGCCTGTTCAAATAATATTAATTTCCTTAGCAATTTGGGATCGCTTGGAGAATTTCTATTTTAGAAATAACAATGTTGACTCCACATCGGATTGGGCACAAAGCTTCATTGTCATAAATTAGCATAGCAATAGAAGAACAATTATTTAGTGAAATTTTTGAATAAACAAAGTTTGAAACCTTTCTTCTGCCTACGCAATTGCCAGTTCAGCTAGTGGCGTCACATAACGGGATCCATAATACTGTACCCAACCATTGACTATAAATGCAAAGCCCTAGAGCTGTTCTCCAAAGTATTCCACCGTGTCATTTGTAGAGACCTCTACCATGAAATCATATGGTTTGGAGTTAATTCCGTAAGCAGTTGCGCTGAAGCATTTGGAATTGCCCAAGTCTTGGTTTTCATCGTTGCATTGCTTCACACTCTGGAGAGTTGGATATAAAGGCTCGCAGCCTGGATGTTGGCAACTGGCTTCATCATAATGAGGGTCACACTCGATAGTTATAGCACCAACATTGATGAAGTATTGCGATGTGGATAATGGATACCATCACAACCTTCCCAACACCGGAATCCACAACACGCCATCGGGCCATTTTCGAAGAGAGTAATGTTCATTTTATAGTGAATGAAAAAGCAATCAAAAAGTGCTTCCACTGCACCAAATGCCCAAAAACAACCATAATGCCCCTGATTTAGGATGGTTATAATAGAAGTAAAAAGCCTTCCATCCAGAATTTGGATGTCTGTTAACTTCTTCCGCTTACGTAGCTTGTGGATGGCCTTAAGTCTTCAACACTGTAGAAATTAACTCCCTTCCATTTGGAGGCAAACATGCTTTCAAATTGTTCTACTTCTGTCAACTCATTTGAACATATTAGAGCAGCATAACATAAGTATTTCAGTTGTAAAGAAAATTAATATTGTCTATCAGTCAAATGAAACCCAACTGAAAATTGGTGTAACATTGAAATAGGAACTATACACATCCCTTGACTCTAGTGCAGGAATGTGAGTGTAGTCTAGGAATCCTTCAGAGTGCAGGAAGCCCACTGTAACTAGTGCTGGAATCCCAATTGTTGCAAGAATGTAAATGCAATAGTGTAGGCACGTCTCAAAGTATAATCAAACTAGTTTTAATCCTGCTATTAGGCACCAAATTGGGCTATATTTCCATTGCATTTCCATCACTCTTTTTGACCATTTTGCATTTATTCACCTATGCTTACTATGCTAAATCCGTGAGTTAATCACCCCTTTTCTATCTATTGGAATATTTTATTAATGAAGTAAAGTAATAGGGTTTTGCCTATTCACAACACTAAAACATATGTTTAACCATAGTTTCTAGAGAACAAATACCAATCTCGCAGTGTGCCACAACAGATCCACAATTCACAGTAACGACCATGAAGCCATGTAGCTGGAGTCGTAGATCCCCAAACCATTCTTGGACCACTCGTTGATATTTTCTATCTGGTGTTGGTGCCATTCCAAACTAATGTACATTTCTGGGTATACAGTTACCAGGTTTTGGGGAATGTTGTTGTTCTCCCTCGCTGTGTATAAAAAATAGGTTATTCCTATAATTGGGGGACTCCCCATCGATATTGTAATAGCCCTTTATAGATTAATAAAATATCATCTCTTTTGCTACTCCATTCTTCATTGTGATTAATGCAGCCCTGATCAGGGAGCTGGGCCCGCTCTCCTGATTAGGTGTTGCATATTTATGTGTGTGTTGTTTGTTACTTTATAGTTGTTGTTATAGCTTGTTAATTTCTACAATTACTTTTCTTGAGTTTTGTAGCTAGTTAATTTTTACAACAATGTTTTGAATCTTAATCATGAACCCTTGGTCGGTAACGGATGGTACGCTTGCCCCTGCATATACCTTGCGTGTTGCCTTGAAAGGATACACACTCGGATTGATAAATTAATGTAGGAAAAGGGTGAATAGATTGTTCATACTTGGACACCAACATTTTGGTACCATTGCCGGGGAGGCTAACAAGGTGAAAGACATGATCCGAACCAACTAGAGGGTCAATCTCTCATCCTGGGGAGAGAAAAAGTTTTCTCACTCTGCTCCAGGTCCTGAGCATAGGTGTTCCTTTTCCTTGTTTTTTATTTGCTTTCCTATTTTGATTGGGCCACTCTCTTGTCCTGGGGAGGGAGGAGTCTTTTGACGCCCTGCTCTAGGCCCTGAGTTAGATTTATTTCTTTCAAACCCTTGTGTGTTTTAATTTTGGGAAACCCTAGATTTTACCCTGGGGAGGGAGGAGTCTTTTGAAGTCCTGCTTCATATCTGGAAGTATTAGGTCTTCTCAAAGGCATGTGTTTGTTCTTGGCTCTTGTCCTGGGGAGGGAGGAGTCCTTCGACGCTCTGCTCCGGGCCCTAAACCCTATATTCCTATGTTTTTAGTTGTTTCTCTTTTTGCAAGCTCTTTTGTCGTGCGGAAGGAATAGTCCTTTGGCACCTTACTTCAAGACTAAAGCGTTGTAGGTTGATATGTAGACCTTCTGTCATATCAACATTTGTATGAACAAAGAACCAAATAAGAGGGGTAGAGGAAGAGCCCAAGAAAGGGGAGGACCAGACTTGGAAAGAAAGACTTATATCCAACAAATTATAGCGAAAGCGGAATCAAAAGCATCATCTGATGCAGACATGAGACCAGGTGCATAGAGATTAAAGTCCAAGGGAAAATCAGTAGATCAACCAGTGTTGTCTATAGCATTCTGTGGTGATTCGACACAGCAAGCCCCTCCAGTAGATGAGGAGACATCTAACAGTATACCTGACCAAGGGAACCTCACACTGGCAATATAAGGGGAAGAGGTTGCAAGCCAAACATTGACAGGGTTAGGCCACTCCAACAAGGGAAAGGATGTCGTAGCCGAGGGATCAAGTCATTAGGATGTAGGAGAAGGGAACGAAGGGGCACTTGCATCACCAAGGGACCGAGGAAGTGCTATTAAAGCAACCCAAACCCGAGTGGTAAGGAAACCTCAGCCATCTTCCATGGAGCCTGTTGAAATACCCAGTAGTTATTGGAGGATATTTATGGCTCCTACAACCTCCCCCATCGAATTTTTGATTGGGAATCTAGGAGCTGATGTGCCCACAAAGCATATTCCATTAATAGCCCTACCAAGCTTTCATGGGCTTGTTTCAGAAGACCCCGACACGTTTTTATTCGAATTTGACATAGTGTTTCGAGGGTATGACTACATGACAAATGCCCAGAAGTTAAAAAATTTCCCTACTACATTAAAAGGGACAGCTCTGCGATGGTTCATGGGCCTTGGAGGAAGCTCCATTTCCACATGGGATGATATGCGAACAACTTTTCTGGAAAAATACCAGGATTACTGCAAATCCTGGAACATCAAGGAGGAACTTTTTAAGTTCACATAGAAAGAAGACGAGAGCTTGGAAGACTATGTGGAATGATTTAAGTATACATTACAGAGGTCAGGTCACTCCGACCTGGATAGGGAGATTTTAAAAATTATCCTCCTCCGGGATTTTCGTGAGGATCTTTGGAACTATTGAACATCGTAGGAAAGGGAGACATATCCAAGGAAAGCTTCAAAGTTATCTGTGAACTATGAATTTAGTGCTCGAGAGGGCTCACAAGAAACAAACAAGGGATTTTCTCAATGAAGGTGTCTGGAAGAGCTGTTATGAAGGCAGAAATCAGAAACCTGCTAGACAATTTGAGAACGGATATCCTGAGTACTCTATTAGCACAGATGGATACGCTACAAGTAAAATAGAAGCAGTTGGAATTGGAAAAGACCATGGCTATATTCTGCCCAAAGTGTAGAAAGAAGCATCCAAAGAGGGAATGTCCATTAAACTCCATAGAGGAATGTGCAATATGTGAATTAAATCATACAATGAGCTCATGTCCCTCCTTGCCAGGCCTGAAAGCGGTATTTCAAGGAACAGGGAAGACATGGAGAAACTGTACCTCATGGGGTCTAGAAAGCCATGGCAGCCTCGACCACCAATGGGAAATCAATGTATGTACTCACACCTATCCCAATATTTCAGTAATTTCAATATGAATCCTCAGTCCATGCTCTATCCTCCCATGTGGCCACAGTACCAGTTTCCACCTTGGCAGCAGTGGAACCCTCAAGCCAGTTCCAGCTCTCCATGGGCTCCAACTTGGCGAGGATCCTCTATAGGGTAGTTTCCTTAGCCGATGCCATAGTAGCAACTCTGAGTGCCCTCTAATGTGCCTCCTAGTAGTCAACCTGCCCGTCCTCAGCTTCCAATCCAAACTAACCCGAATCCTCATAATAAGGGAGCTCATGAAACTGACATTCTTAACCTACCTTCATATATAATTTCCACTGTAGAGTTGTATGAAATGAATCTACAATCAGGGTGGATATTCAATGTTCAACCTCCTCCAGTTATCATTGAAAAACTTGATAGTGAAGGTAAGGAATCAGAATTAATTAATAAAGAGCCAAAACAAACTGATAGACATCAGGTGCCTCTTACAAAACAACATCTATCTGAACCACCTTATTCGGAGGTATTAACTTTGAGTAAATTGAACCCTCAAGCTGAATTCGATTTATTAGGTGAATTACAGAACTTATTTGTTCCCCTGTTACAAGCTATGAAGGATGTACCAATATATGCAAAGACTCTTAGGGAATATTGTTCAAAGAAACCTGTAAGGAAATCCAAACACACCCTTACTATTCATATCATGGGAAAATGATCAGATTTTATGATGCGAAAGTCAATGCCTGTAAAGTATGGAGATCCACGGAACCCAATTCTGACAGTACAAATTAATGGGGTAGAGATTCCAAATGTACTAGTAGACCTGGGTGCTGCCATTAACGTTATCACCACTGAAACTATGCATACATTAGGTCTTCGTAACTTGAAACATACACCTACAGTGTTGGAACTGGTAGACCGATCTACAGTAAAACCTATAGGGAAGTTAGAAGATGTAACAATTTCAGTGGATTCATGGCACTATCACATAGATTTCCTCGTTTTACATACGCAATATTCGGCGGGCAACCATCCTTTGATTTTGGGTAGACCATGGCTGGCTACTGCGGATGGTTACATTGGGTGTCATTCAGAGCACATGGTTATTTCAAATGGGCACAACACTAAGAGCTTAGTGTTATACCCACCTGCAAAACCAAACCCTTCCATAAAACCAACAGGTGACAAGAAAATTTTATCTAGGAAAGAGCCTGAAACGGAAAATGAGGAATTGAGACCAGTCCTCACTATTGGACAGGCCCTTCAGTTGAAAATGGAATTGGAAGATGATGTAATAACCTCCTTTATGGATGATCCTTGCTCCGTTTCAGGGCCAAATCAACAAGTCCTAGAATCTATCCTAAGTTGTGAGACACAAGAAACTATTTAAACAAGAGAAGGTTCAGAGGAGCTACCTATTGATGCACCCCATGGAAGCATCTTGGTGGAATTAGAACTAGGAAAAACCATGAATATTAATCCAGACCTGTCAGAATCCTAGAAGAAGCAACTTGTAGATGTCCTTCAGAAACATAAAGAAGCCTTCCCTTGGGATTAGTCAAACATGAAGGGGATTCCTGCTAATTTATGTACCCATCATATATATATTAAGGAAGATTGTCGTCCTGTAAGACAACCTCAGAGAAGAATGAACCTCGCATTGAAAAATGTTGTGAAAGAAGAATTTCAGAAATTACTGGGTGTAGGTTTTATTTACCCCATTCCAGATAGCCAATGGGTTTCGCCATTAGTAATGGTCCCCAAGAAAAATGGTAAATATCAGATATGCATGGATTATAGAGAATTAAATAAGGAAACACAGAAAGATCATTTTCCTTTATCGTTTATTGACCAAGTTTCAGACACATTGGATGGAAAGAAGTTCTTCTCCTTCGTAGACAGATTTAGTGGGTATAACTAGATCCATATAGCTCTTGAAGATCAGGACAAAACCACTTTCACATGCCCCTGGGGAACATTCGCATACTGAGTCCTTCTTTTGGCCTTTGTAATGCACCTGCAATGTTCTAGGAGGAAATTTTGGGGATCTTCTTTAATTTGGTGGATGATAGTGCTGAAAATTACATGGATGACTTTACTCCATATTGGGATTCATTTGTAGAAGGGCTAAAAATTTTAGAGAAAGTTCTCAAAAGGTGTATACAGGCGCATGTCTCTTTGAGTACGGTAAAATGCCATATGATGATGGAGGAGGGAATTGTTCTGGGAAATTTTCTCTCGGCTGAAGGAATCTGGATGGACCCAACCAAGATAAAGGTAATTCTGCATTTCCCGACACCCAAAAGGCCCATGCAGGTATGCATCTTTATTGGTTGTGCTGGTTATTACAGGCATTTTATAGAAAGTTTTATGAAAGTAGCACATCCACTTTTTCAATTGCTAACAAAAGTTTTAGATTTTGTGTGGACAGGTGACTATGATGCAAACTTTACGAAAATCAAGGAATTGGTCTGTAGCACTCCAATCCTTAGAGGGTTGGACTGGGCATTACCTTTTCATATTCACACGAATGCTTCCCAAATATTGATTGGTGTAGTATTAGGACAACAAGAAGATAGGGTACCATATGCAGTTTACTATGTTAGTAAGAATTTGGCTCCTGCTGAATTAAATTACACAATGATTGAAAAAGAGATCCTTGTTGTCATCTACGTAATCAACAAATTCCAGCACTACATTACTTGGTATCCTACCTTTGTACATACTGATCATGAAGCTATCAGGTATTTAATGAATAAACCTGCTACCCCTGGTCGCATTACAAGATGGCTTTTGCTACTACAAGAATTTGATATTACTATAGTAGATAAACCAGGGAAGGACAATGTGGTTGCAGATTTCCTGTCTAGGATAGAAAATGATGGTAAGAATACACCAATTGAAGATAATTTCCCAGATGAACATTCTTTCTGTGGTATGCAAATATTGCTAATTATCTTGCCACAGGGAAGGTGCAAAGGAAGATTATTCATTACAGTACCTGATATTCATGGATGGTAGGATATCTCTTTCATACAGGGGTTGACCAACAGATTCAGCGTTGTGTGGCAGAAGATGATATCTATGAGATATTAAAGGCTGCATATGATGGACCCTGTGGATGACATTTTGCAGATAAAAGAACAGGGCACAAAGTCCTGCAGATGGGATATTACTGGCCTTCCATCTTTCGTGGTGCTTGGGATTATGTCTGAAGGTGTGATAGTTGCCAACGGATGGGACAACCTAGGAAAGTAAATGAAATGCCTCTACAGTCCCAGATAGTCCTTGAACCATTTGAGAAATGGGCCATCGATTTTGTCGGACCCTTCAACCCACCTTCTCATCAGAAAGCCTACATATTGGGTTGCATCGATTATGTGACTAAATGGGCGGAAGCCAGAGCGGTCACAAAAGCAACAGATCAAGTAGTGGCAGACTTTATTTTTGAAGAAATCTTTTCTTGATACTGTACTCCAAGGGAAATTGTGTAAGATGGAGGATCGCAGTTCACATCTCACATGATATGGAAGTTGATGCAGAAATATGGGGTCAGACATAGAGTGACAACCCCCTATCAACCCCAGGTGAACAAACAAGTAGAAAACACAAACAAGATATTGGAAAATATCTTGACAAAAATAGTAGCAAGTAATCGCCGGAACTCGGCACAGAAACTTCCAGAAGCTTTATGGGCATATAGAACAACATGGTGGAACACAATTGGGTTTTCTCCGTTTGAGTTAGTCCATGGGAAATCCCCCTTGTTTCCTATGGAATTTGAGATCAGTATGCTCAAAACAACTCTAGAAGTAGGTTTAGACCTATCGGAATCACAAAAACACCGACTGTAATAGCTGAATGAGTTGGACAAGATTTGATCAGTAGTTGTCTAGAAGACTACTGTTGTTCAACAACAGAGAATGGAATCGCATGATAAATTTATCAAATGTAAGGTGTTTCATGTGGGGGATTGGGCATTACTTTATGACTCCCGATTTAAGGATTTCAAAGGCAAGCTTCGCACTCACTGGATGGGACCGTATGAAGTGGATGCAGTGATCGACAATGGAATGGTTAGACTAATTACAATAGATGGGAATCATACCTCGTTCTTAGTAAATGGACACTGTCTAAAACTATACCACTATCCAGCCTCTAGAGATGACTTTTTCAAACACCTTTCTCATTCATCTGATTTAATGGTTGTTGGAATAAAGGAAACTCTCACTTTGCTCTCTATATATATATATATATATATATATATATATCTATATATATATATATATATATATATATATATATATATATGTGTGTGTATATATATATATATATATATATATATATCTCTATATATATATATATAGATATATATATATATATATATATATATATATATATATATATATATATATATATATATATATATATATATATAGAGAGAGAGAGAGAGAGAGAGAGAGAGAAATGTAACACTCAGCGCTGTTACTCCACCGGTGCTACTATTAAGCTGTTGTTATTATTCCAGTGGTGTTGTTACTCCGCCAGTGCTGTTACTCCACTAGTGTTGTTACTCTGCAACTGCTGCTACTCCGCTAGTGTTGTTACTCTGTAACTGTTTTTACTCAATTGGTGTTGTTACTCTGTAACTATTGTTACTCTGCCAGTGCTATTACTCCACCGATGCCATTACTCCATAACTGCTATTACTCTGCTGGTGTTGTTACTCTGTAACTATTGTTACTCTGTCGGTGTCGTTACTCCGTAAATGCTATTACTCCACCAATTTTGTTACTCTGTAACTATTGTTACTCTTCCGGTGCTATTACTCCATAACTACCATTACTCTAATGGTGTTGTTACTCCGTAACTGTCGTTACTCCGCCACTGTCGTTACTCCACCATTGTCGTTACTCCCTGTTGTTGTTACTCCCTATTATTGTTACTCCGTCAGACACTTTTCTGTTACTCCACCGCAAGGTAGGTCCCTAGGTATGTCTCTAATGACTTTTAAAAATTTAATTAAATTATTCCAATAAGACATTAACATGTGCCGCATATGACCATAATTAAGTTGGGGGGGAACCGTCATAAGAAACAACAGCGTACCATGAAAATGAATTCATGACACATGATTCATACCAAACTAAGTCTAATAAATACGATACTTTGTAATCACGACCTCGATGCCTTAGAATGCATATTCATACATGAAGAGTCATAACCAATCACCTCACCAACACGCTGCATTAAACCACTGAAATATCCAATAGTACTGCCATAACCTACCATCATTCTCAAACATACCAGTACTGTTTCATCTATTTTCCCTAAAGTGACCATGACGTTATTACAGTTGCCAACAGTTTGGATCCCTGTCATTTTCCCCTACCGGCGAACTGCATTCGTCGTGCTGATCCCGCCTCTACAACAATGGGTTTACGGTCTGTGTGGCGTGAGCCAGAAAATACAACGAGAGTTTGGAACAGTTAGGAGGTATAGCAGGTCTTTAAGAATGTTGGTTGGAACGTCTACTTTGACAGGTTGAGAGGGTCGAATGAAGAAATTGTGGCAGAATTTGCACTCAACCTGGGAGAAGAAAGCTCGTGGGTCCATGGGATAGAAGTCCCTATTACAGAGGAAGCCATTACAGAAGTTAGCGGGCTCCCTCAAAATGTATAGCGATGGTTTTCAAGAAGGACTTCCCTCCCGGAGTTTCCCGAAGCCTTTTTTTAGGCAAGAGAAAGCATTGTGCAGAAGGGTTGAGGATACAACCGACACTTGCTACCGCATCCACAGGGAGGGGTAACAAAGTTTGTGATAAAATATGTAACCGGTGAGGGGAGATACTCCACTATATTCAAATACGATCTCCGAATATTAGCTCACCTCCGATTCCCCCAAGCAGAGTCCTTTTCACTAAATTTGCCTTATTTCTTACTGAGAAGTCTTCAGCTGATGGCACATTCGGCTCAAAGGTCACAATAGGTGTTGGTGGTCATTACCCACCATGGGCTGATCCAGCTATTGGTAATGAATGCCATCAGACGAATCCCAATCCTGTGGGAAGTGTTTCGAGATTCCACAGAGGAAGAGATAGCAACCACTGTGGCCGCCAGAGAAGATGAACCATAAGCCATGGAGGAAGAAAATGTAGGAGAAGATTATTATGTTGACCAGGAGGAGCCAGAAGAGATGGAGATGGAAGTTGAAGAATTCGAAGAAAAGGTTGCTCCCCAGGAGCAAGCTTAAATTATGGAACCAATGGAAGACGCAGGAGTTGACACAGGAAGGCCCACTAGTATTGCGGCCAAGGCTGTTTCATAAGAACCAGCCTTGACTGTGGAGCCAGCAGAGCAAATTGATAGCATGACAACTACAGAGTAGTACCACAACAAGCAAGGATAGGAGAATCAGTTGATATTGCGGCTGAAGGGACCTCGCAAGGACTCCCTTCCACTGTGGAGCTGATGGAGGAGGACAACTCGAACGAAGAATTGTGACCACCTCAACCATAGAACCAGTGGAAGAGGGGGAACTAGGACAAGAAGAGCTCAGGGTTGGGAAAACCATGGAACCTGTGGAGGAAGCTCTGGGAGAACTAAGGCATGAGGTTGGCACTACTCCACAAGAACCAGCGTCAACCTTGGGGCCAAACATTGAAGATTCTTGCCAGTTTCCTTTTTCTCTTCTATTCCAAGAGGAGCAAGGGTATCTTGTGCCCCTCAGCACACAAAAGAAGATCTCGTCGTTCCTCTTGCTTTGAATTTATCACAAAGGCCACAACCGGGTGGAACAGATGTTGCCCAGGTAATGAGCACTTCGAAACCTAAAAAGATAGAAGAGGCAGAGGTCCCTGAGGCAGGGGAACTGGGAGGGGTTCCAACAAAAATATTAACATGAGA
This sequence comes from Pinus tabuliformis, assembly GCA_031772625.1. Taxonomy (NCBI): domain Eukaryota; kingdom Viridiplantae; phylum Streptophyta; class Pinopsida; order Pinales; family Pinaceae; genus Pinus; species Pinus tabuliformis. The sequence continues at coordinate 1,182,771,856 of CM062809.1, forward strand.
GCACCTCAAAAGGATACCACCGGTCATGGTGAGCACACAACTAAGGGAAGAAGCTATTGGCGAAGAGGAGGGACCAAGTGAAGTGGTCCCGACAAATGAACCAGTGGTAAAACCAGGTGAGAAGGTTGTGAAGCAAGAAATAATTGAAGAAGAACAGACAGTGAAGGAAAACCCAATAGTCGGCATGGCAGAAGCTGTCCCGGGGGATTTACCTCTAGCTACCGAAACTGAGGAAGTTTTGGTTAAGCAAGAATTGGTAGAGTTGTGTGAATAGTGAAGACTCCCTATCAAGAAAAAATACCAGCTGCAATTTAAAGAGACAATGTAGCTTAAGATGGAGGTCAGGAAACTAAGGAACCAGGTACACAAAATGCAGAAGCATATGAAGAAATACAAGCGACAGGCCAAAAAGTCCAATGCCATAGTAGTAGAAGCAGAGACTTAGGTGGACCAGATAGCCACAACTTTTGCAGCCACTCAAACATACCCGGTCGAGCAATTGTTTGAAGACTGAGAGTATGCCTTAACAGCTGAAGTGCAGACTTGGAAATATACTGGAGCTCGGTATCAAAATGAGGTCAGAAGAACTCAGGGAAGAGCCTCCAAAACCATTTTTAAACATGTGGAGTGCATATATGTCATGAAATTAAGGCATGTGAAGTAGCAGCTCGAGATGGAGTAGCTGGAAAAGCAAGTGACAGAGCTTAAAACTGATAAGGAGTAGATGTTTAACTTGGCACAAGAGGTGATGGCATTTCGTCCCCCTGCTTCTTGTTATTCTCTATTCTTGCATGAACGTTTTCTTTTATTCTACATGGTGAGCATTAAGAATGAAATTAGTCATGAAATAGAGGACACTGTACAATTCCTCCGCATAATGAGGAGCCATGACGTGTCAACTCAGCATTTGATGTGTGAGTTTTACCTGCATGGGTATCCACTGCGCATGGACACAGAATTTAACTCGGTCCCATATGGGGGGGAAATTCATTTAAGGGCCTGTTATCACCCTAAGAAACTCTCCTAGGTTGTATATCAGAGATGCTCGAGAACATTACTAACTCAACAAAAATGTTGGAAAATGGTGGATGAATGAAAGAAATGTTGCATATTCAAGCCAGATAACCACTTCTACTATGCTTAACCCCAGACATGGGTGAACACCCCTAGACTAGAAGGCTTTAGACCACCAATTACTCACAGTTTAAGGAAAATGTGATGATGGAGAATACTGATCACACCAGCAGATGCACAGGACCCTGTGATGGCCAGCTGCAACTAGTTAAAAGGTCTGTAAATCTATTTCCTAATGCACAGACAGGATGACAGCTCTCTGGCATTAAAACAATAGAAAATTGCATACACATTCAATATTACCAACTAGATTCTAACACAGAGGTGGGATGATAGCCCCTTTAATGCTAAATATCAAGAGCATACTAAAAATGCATAACAGGTCTAGCTTGGAACAAAGAAGAAGAAGTTGAAAGTGAGAAATTAACAACAAAACAAGCTTGCATTAGCTAAAAATGAAGACCAGAAGCTGCAGGTGTCACAATAACTGCAGTCTCCAGAAGTTGAACTTTACATCAAAATAACATTCATCAACCATCAACCTTCTATCTTCTGGATATATATAGAGGTTGATTACAAAAACACTCTACTGTGTTACACGAGAAGGGGTCATAATGGACCACCTAACACATTAATTTTCAGATATGGTGCTCTGCTGCACTCTGCCTACTTTAATGGATGATTTAGATGTTCTTTGATGCTCTGCAGTCCTCCTCTGAGCAGGTGGCATGAAATATGAATGAAACCCATAACCATTGAATTCTTTTAACTGCTCGAGAGTGGTCCTTTCCTTCTTGACCATGCTGCTCCTTGAATGCGGTGGTTGAAGATTGAATGCGCTGGGTACAAGTAGCTGATTGTTGTTGTCCATCGGGAGCTCCAGATAGTCAAAGGAGTTAATAATCATGGCGAAATCATGATCAGGTAGGGGATAAAGCTCAGCCGTTGGATCGTGTGGTTTGATGATAGTGATCGTATCAGAGGGAGCCATTGGGAGGAAACAGGATGGAGAAACAAGGGCCATCGAATCGCGGTCAGGAAGATCCGATGGTTATTGGGTGGTAGCGGGAATGGGTGGTTGAGAGCCGTTAGATCGGGGCGTGGTGGATCCGATGATCATCGCACGAGAAAGACGCACGGACGATATCGGGCGAGGAAAGGCGGCTTCGCGGGCGGGCGGTTTCCATATGCAATGGCGCGATCCTGTAAAATCATGATGTGTGGCGGATGAAAACCGTTGCCCCCGCGATTAACGTGTGTGCAGGTCGCGCGATCGGGGCTTGTGACTACCACTAGATCTTCCAAGGGATGCAATCAAAGGTGGGGAGGTGAACAGGGTTTAATGAATGGTAAAAACAATGGAAACCATTGGATCGTGATGCTATCGATGGCGGGGATCAAGGAAGAGGGTTAAATGAGAGCGCCGAGTCATATGGTTAGCGCTCAGGGCCTAAATAACATAGGCTTATGCAATGATATAGAGATGAAATGAAGTGTTTGAATGGCGAACAAAGAGGTTTTAGAAGAAAAATAAACAGGGAAGGAGGGGCTATGGGGTATGAAGAAACTAAAGGAGAAGGAGGAGAACGACTGCTGCGAGCTCCTTTTCTGCATAAAGCCATCACCAGACCCAGATTTGACCCGTAAACACTGAAGTTTGTAGCATAGCTAACACTGGCTCATTTTGGGGATGAGATCCTCCCTGTGAGGTCTCAAGAACTGCATAACAATGCCTTCATACGAAACCAAGCTTTAAAAACATTGCCTAGTGTCCATTCGGCATGGAGTCAAATTAAGTCTATACTAAACTGAACACAATTACAATACTAAGTCTTGAAAACTTAAAACTTTAAAATCTACGCATTTGCTAGACTACCAAAATTGTTCCTGCTGCTCTCGGCCCCTTCATCATAGAGCTGCCAAACATGATTTATTTGATCCTCTACCTTGAATATTTTAGAACATTTGAGCTTAATGGGTAAATATGGATCAAATTTCATCTCCATTCTATGTATTTTCCTCCTTGGAAATTCTTCATGGGAGCCTCTATATACCTACTAAATAACCACTGTTGTTGTGTACTTATCTTTGTCACTTTGGCCTGCACAATAAATATGAATGGTGTACCAATATGTTCATGTGTAGGGGACACAAAAACATTATCTACTCCTGAATCTTTTTTCGAAGAATCCTCGTCCAAGGAGGAGTTCCAAGACTGTGCATCTTCTTCCTCTGTCATCTGATAAGCTGCCATTTCAATCTGTGTGGAGGCCACCTAAGCAGATTTCAGGATATCAAGGCTGAGATGATCAATTTCAGCCTTGATCATTGAATTTTGTTCTGCCTCAATGTTCACGGGGCAACTTTGAAGGATTGTCATTTGAGCAGACAAAGAAACATAAGATGATGGGGAGATTTCTTCTCCCTTATTGATCACTATGTTGGGGATGATAGTAGGCTGGCTAATTTGGAGATATGCATAATCATGGGAAGATGGGTTGGCTTCAGGCTCAGATTCTTCGAGGATGAAGGGATCTGCTACTACTTGTTTCTGCTGATGAGCTTGTTGTTCTGCAGCTACAACAAACTCGTGAGCAGTGCCTATGGATAATGCTTCTTCATATGTAGCTCGGGTTAAGAAGGGAGCACTGTCCTTATCTTCCCAACCTTGGGTCTCCTCTTATTCTTCATATTGCTCATCTTCCATGACTAAATTCTGACAAAGGGTCTTCACCCTTTGATCTTCGTTTGCATCTCTCTTCCTCTGCAAATCTGCAACTACTCCTGTGTTCCTCTATATGGATTTGGATTTGAAAGAGTAAAGGAATAAGGAGCTCCTGCTTCCTCAGAATACTACTCAACCTTTAATTTGGAAACTTCGGAGGCCAATAACTCTATCATGCTGACCAATTCATCTATTTCAGGATCATGGGATGATGAGGATTCACCTCCCTATCTTCTCCTTTCATCATCTCCTTCGAGTTAGTCTGCAACAATGATGTTTTCTTCTACCTCAAAGGCTGCATTTTGCATATCAGCCAAAGCACATTTTCTTTCTCTTAACAGCAAGCAGAACTGAGAATCGAATGCATTAGCATAAGTAAGCATGGCAGAAGTAGGGGTGGGCTTCACTTCAGCTGGCATTCTGTTGTACATAAGATTGAATCTGATGTTGAAATCAGACAACAGTTCACCATCTTCTCTTTGCAAGTTCCCAAATTCAGTATGATAATAGAGCAGATCTTTATTATTCCCCCAGTGCTTTAGGAACACATCATATAAGGCCTCAATATCTGCAATAGACCTAGGGGGTAATTCTCTAAACCATTTTCTAGCCTCCCCATCTAGGCTTTGGAGAAAAACCCTCATCCACACATCCTCTTCATTGATATCTAGGTTATCAGCATAGTTATAAAAGGCCTCTAAATGCTCTTCAACTGTTACTCCTTTTGCACCAGTAAACTTTGGCATAAATTCTTGATAATCTCCTACAGGCATGGCATTCAAAGGGACAGACAAGACGAGGGGTCCATACCTAGCAGCAACTATTATTTATATCTTTGTAAGAGCTTGCTGGCCTGCCATGACTAGGGTATATGAAAGGATATTGGTAGAGTGAGTGATATGAATCAATGAAAAGAATGAAAAAAACAAAGGAATATGATGGAAAACATGGATGCTTCTTTCTACTGAGGTCCGAAAGGGAAATGAATGACTAAGGAGCTAAATGAATCTCTGAAGGTGAGTTTCACTAACAAAGATACATGGAAAATCTAAGGCTTACCTAGTCCTGATGCTCCTTTCTACGAAATTTTCTTCTACTTAACGACCTTCTCAGGATCAGGCACAGGTTTAGCTGGTGATTTCTGAAGATAACTCTGAGCATGCCTCACAAACTAAGCCAGAACTGCAATGTGGAGTCACCAAAAGTTGGTCTTCCTCCAGTGGAGTCACCAAGTAGATGATTACAACCAAAATATGTGTCCAGACCTTGTCTATCATCAAAATTTGTAATTGTTTCATTCTCCCAGCGAATCTGAGCTTCAATCTCCTCTCCCTGACAACGACGCCAATTAATGTTATCACCCCAAGAAACTCTCCTAGGTTGTATATCAAAGATGCTCGGGAACATTACTAACTCAACAAAAATGTTGGAAAATGGTGGATGAATGAAAGAAATGCTGCATATTCAAGCCAGATAACCACTTCTACTATGCTTAACCCCATACATGGGTGAACACCCCCAGACTACAAGGCTTTAAACCACCAATTACTCACAGTTTAAGGAAAATGTGATGATGGAGAATACTAATCACACCAGCAAATGCACAGGACCCTGTGATGGCCAGCTGCAACCAATTAAAAGGTCTGTAAATCTATTTCCTAATGCACAGATAGGATGACAGCTCTCTGGCATTAAAACAATAGAAACCTGCATACACATTCAATAATACCAACGAGATTAGCCCATGGGGCTTTGGATTGACGGTGATTGAGTGCGCTGTTAAGGCACTCCTTGCGATAGGTCACCGGTTCAAATCCCCCGTGGGTACTTAGGTTAGTCTTAATTGAGAAAAAAAAAAATAATACCAACGAGATTCTAACAAAGAGGTGGGATGACAGCCCCTCTAATGCTAAACATCAAGAGCATACTAAAAATGCATAATAGGTCCAACCTGGAACAAAGAAGAAGAAGTCAAAAGTGAGTAATTAACAACAAAAGAAGCTTGCATTAGCTAAAAATGAAGACCAGAAGCACCAGGTATCACAGTAGTTGCAGTCTCCAGAAGTTGAACTTTACATCAGAATGACATTCATCAACCATCAAACTTCTATCTTATGGATATATATAGAGGTTGATTACAAAAACACTCTGCTATGTTACACGAGAAGGGGTCATAATGGACCAGCTCACACATCAATTCTCAATATGGAGCTCTGTTGCACTCTGCCTGCTTTAATGGATGATTTAGATGTTCTCTGATGCTTTGCAATCCTCCTCTGAGCAGGTGGCATGAAATATGAATGAAACCCATAACCATTGAATGATTTTAATTTCTCAAGAGTGGTCCTTTCCTTCTCGGCCATGCTGCTCCTTGAATGCAGTGGTTGAAGATTGAATGCGTCGGGTACAAGTAGCTGATCGTTATTGTCCATCGGGAGCTCCACACAGTCAAAGGAGTTAAGAATCATGGTGGAAGCATGAGTAGGAAAGGGATAAATCTCAGTCGTTGGATCGTATGGTTCAACGACAGTGATCGTATCGGAGGGAGCCATTGGGAGGAAACATGATGGAGAAACGAGGGTTGTCGGATCGCAGTCGGGCAGATCTAACGGCTATCCGGTGACAGTGGGAATGGGTGGTCGATAGCCATCAGATTAGGGCGTGGTGGATCCGACGGTCATCGTACAAGAAAGACGCATAGACAATATCGGGCGAGGAAAGGCGGTTTCGCGGGCGGGTGATATTCCGACACCGCTTTCAACATTGGGTGGTTTTTGTATGCAATGGCGTGATCCCATAAAATCACGACGCATGGCAGATGAAAACCGACGCCCTCGCAGGTTGACGCACACACAGGTCGCGCGATCGGGGCTGGCGACTACCGTTAGATCTAGCGAGGGATGCGCTCAATGGTGGGGAGGTGAACAGGGTTTAATGAATGGTAAAAATAGCAGAAACCATCAGATCGTGATGCTATTGACAGCTGGGATCAAGGCGGAGGGTTAAATGAGAGTGCCAAGTCATATGGTTAGTGCTCATGGCCTAAAGAACATATGCTTACGCAGTGATATAGAGATGAAATGAAGTGTTTGAACGGGGAACAAAGAGGTTTCAGAAGAAAAAGAAACAGGGAAGGCGGGGCTATGGGGTATGAAGAAACTGAAGGAGAAGGACGAGAACGACTTCTGCGAGCTCCTTTTCTACATAAACCCATCACCAGACCCGGATTTGACCTGTAAACACTGAAGTTTATAGCAGATCTAACAGGGCCCTCACCTCTTATACTTTTAATCAGATCAACTGGCAGAAGGCCTTTAACACATTTGAGTCCAATCAAGTTACAAAGCCATTTATAGTAAGAGGAGAACATGAAAAGTCAATCACCATGTTCACTAAACACAACACCTTTTTGGGAATTGAGGGGAACAAAGAAAGAATGTTGAGGACACAAAAATGGTGCCTTGATCTTTGTGTCAAGCAATTAGTCACATTTCAAGATGAGGCCCTTGATTGTTGTCAGAAAAGGTGGATGATGTCACCTACAGCTATCCGGAATAGGGAACCTTTTGGGGCACCAAATTTTGCACGAGCGCTCCCCAAAGTGCCCAGGTATGTGGCATGTGTCCCAACATGTGGGGTTCGGTGGATGGGGATCCGGTTTCAGTTCTCCACTATCTAGTTGCCAATAGAAAATTACACCACAGCATATAATGTTCCGGGAGAATTGTGGAAGGAAGTCCTCTCAGATGGTTTTAAAGTTCTAGGGACAGAGATGGCCGAAGAGTATGAAATCGCCTAGCTCCAGGAGGCCAACAGGCTGTAAAACCCAGACCTAAGGAGGCAGTGAACTGCATGAGGGCATGTAGAAGGCTAGTTGGGGGGAGATGTTAGGCACCAAATCAGGCTATCTTTCCATTGCATTTCCATCACTCTTTTTGAAATTTTTTCATTTATTCACCTATGTTTACTATGCTAAATCTGCGAGGTAATAACGCCTTTTTTGTCTATTGGAATATCTTATTGATGAAGTAAATTCACAGGGTTTTTCCTATTCACAGTACTAAAACATATGTTTGGCCGCAACTTCTGAAGAACAGATACTAATCTCACAGCGTCTTGCAACAGATCCACAATTCACAGTAACGACCAGGAAGCCATGTAGCTTGAGTCGTAGATCCCCAAGCCATTCTTGGACCACTCGCTAATCTTGTCTATCTGGTGTTGGTGCCATTCCAAACTAATGTACATTTCTAGGTATACGGTTATGAGGTTTTGCGGAAAGATGTTGTTCTGCCTCGATGTGTATAATAGATAGGTTATTCCTGTAATTAGGGGACTCCCATCGATATTGTAATAGCCCTTTACATATTAATAAAAGTATCATCTCTTTTATTTCTCCATTCTTCGCTGTGATTAACGCAGCCCTGATCAGGGAGCTAGGCCCACTCTCCTGATCAAGTGCTGCGTATTTTTGTGTGTGTTGTTTGTTATTTTATAGTTGTTGTTATAGCTTGTTAATTCCTGCAATTACTTTTCTTGAGTTCTATAGCTAGTTAAGTTTTACAACAATGTTTTGAATCTTAATCACAAACCCTTGGTCGGTAACAGATGGTACGCTTTCCCCTGCATATACCTTGCACATTTCCTTGAAAGGATATGCACCCAGATTGATAAATTAATGTAGGAAAAGGGTGAATAGATTGTTCATACCTGGACACCAACACCTGCAACATACAAACCTGAATTAAACTCTCATTAATGCTATTTTAATCCTGTTAAAACAAAGAAGAAGAAAGTACTCTTCGAAAATAATCATTTAGCTAATCGTCAGCAGGAGAGAAATAAATAAAAATAAGACAAAATGGAGACCCAACATCCCCCGATGTTTACGATATTGCATGTCCTCATGCAAGGAATGTTACCTCCTCACAAAAAAACAATATTAGAAACATTTGTAGGCATTCAAAATGATGTTCCTACAATTTTTTGTGATCACATTTCCTGCGCTAGATAAAGCTTGCTATAAAACAAAGTGTCAATTGGACTCTTTATTTGCTTAAATTTATGTCATGAAAACATAAAATGAAAGCTACCATAAAAAACTAAATTGCACGGATGGTGTTATTACATGAATAAAATAGCTAACTTTTAAAATTTCCAAAATAATATCTTAGAGTCATTCCTTATCAGAAGTTTCACTTTTAATATCCTCGTTGTAAATATGAGTGACCTGTTTTAAAAAAAAACCATAAGGTTAAAAGTGGACATATCAATAGCTTCCTACAATGATCATTTTACCATTATCCATGTATAGTTGAAGCTCTTCCTTCCTTGGCACAATTAATTACCTTCACTAAGGGTCCCCACGTGCATAAAAATCATTCCAAAAATATAGAAATCCAAGGTATAACAATAGAAGGATTTTAAATCCATTCTCAAAGAGATTGATAATGAGTTCAGGGAAAGCAAAAACAACTAAGTAAATTATAGTGTAGAGCAAATACCACAGGCATGGCCATGTTTTCAACAGGCATCTGTAGCCTCGATAGGGATACCTTTTTGCCTTATGAAATGATTTTGTCCCACCTATTGGATATAGATTCAGAGTCATTTAAGAACATTTTTCTTTTTCTCTTTGTAGAAGTTAATTGAAGGCAACTGTCCTAGCTTGGTAACTAGCTATCAATAGCGCCATTCACAAGAACTAACAAGAATGAACAAGACAACTCACGATGAGACCTCTCGGCTTCCAATTTTTCAAATGAAAGCCATTAGCCTAGATTGGTGACCAGTGTGGTAATGTCATTCTCCTTAGGACCCATGATCATAGTAGGTCGGCTCGCAATGAGACCTCCTATCACTCAATTAATTCATTTATGTTTTAAAAAAAAACTCTGATTATGATTAACCTCAAAAAGGTTACTTAATAGGTGGGGAAGTAAATTTTCGAGGAGTAAAAAGGGTCTTTTTCAACTCTATTTACCCTACATTAATTATCAATCCAGGTATGATTTTTTATCTCAAAGAGTGTACTCAGTTTGAGGTGGTCATTTGTCAGAGTAATGCTAGTAGTATAGTGCTTCTGCAAAAGTAACTAAATGTTGAAAACAAGCTTCTAAATGTAATGGAAAGAACTAGAAATGTTGTAACTAAATCATTCAATGAAGAAACTACAGTACTTCATCAGTCAAGGGTTCAGTAATAATAACTCTTCCCTTTGTAAACTAATAATTGAAAAGCAATCAAAGAAAAGATCATCAACTTGGGAACTGGACAACATATGTCAATGTTTACTACAGTTTCAGATCCTTTTGTTAACACCAAAGCAATGATAATTCAAATAACAAAAACAGGAACAACAACTAATTTATTTAACAAGATTGAACAACAAATCTTTAATCTACATAAATGAATGAGGTAGTAATCGTAATATATAAGAATTAAGCAGCAATCTTCACTTCAAAAATGATTTAAATAGTAAATGGAAATGGGACAACAAAATAAAAGGAAATGAAATATTGAACAACAACCTAAATCAAATGTAAATGCACAACAAACCAAATCGACTATTACACACAGCACTTCTATATTGAAAGAAACAGTAATATGAGTTTTGGCATAACAATTATTAATCACAGTTATGAAGAAACGACAATTGCGATCACAGAGGAACAACTGTCCCAAATGAACAACAATCACGTTTAGAAGTAAACCGTAGGTAAACACACAGTAATACTGACTTATAAATACACATAATTGTTACTCTATAATTGAATAGTAATGGTAATCTGTAAGGAACAACAATTTTATACGATAATATCAGTTCATTAAAGGAACAACAATGCGATATAAGTTTAGAATGAGTAGCATAACATTCTTGTTATAGAGAATAACATTACTATTCAAATAGGAACGAAATATAATATAACCGATATGTGAAATAATAAGGAACAACAGATTACTGAATAGAGCGAGTAAGAGAAATCAAACCACACATGAATCGGAAAATAATGGTACAAGAGCAAGTGATCCAACAGGGCTGGGCCCTTAACCTCCAGGGACGCACTACTTAAGATTACTCCAGAATCAAAGACAGAACAACAACAAAGTTTATATATTAAGCATCAAAACAGAGTTACAGCAATCACTCTTTTAAAGAGAGTCGATGATCAAAGTTTCAGTTACAATAGTGAGTTTCATAAAAACAACAATAGTTCATCCCCCTTGGGCTAGCAATGCTTCCCCTTCCTATAGCAGTCGAGCAGAGATATCAACGATACAGAGAATCGTTAAGGTAGCAATCCCTCAGGATCAAAGGATCCTGAGGGATTCACCATATTGTTAGCTCTTAGTTATCTTCTTGTTGTCTTGCGCCAATTTGGTATCTCCTCTTCCTTTTCCTGGCTTATACACTCCAATCTAGATTGCCTTGTTTGGATGTGGTTCCCTGTTAAAGGGACATCAGTTAACTTTGTCTTGTCTTTTCCTTTGAAATGGCGATCTTCCATTTTCTTCTTTTTCTGCATAGGAAAAAGGGTAATTATTAGTCATTTTGCGTTTCCCACAAATATTCTAAACTTTATCATAATCTTTCACCATACACTTATTTCATAATGTAAAGACGTTATGAATTTAAGGAAAAGATGACAAAATAAGTGGTAATTACATACCTTCTCTAGTGCTCAACACAACCCTCTGCTTACCCTTTTTCATGCCCTTATGAAAACATTGTAATTGACATGCAAGGCAATCAGGGAATAGGTTGGAGAAGGGATCTCATGAGGTGGTATACAACCATGATGGCTAGCTAGGAATTCAAAAAAATGTCATGTCTCACCTTCGCACATTTCATATAAGGCTTGATATCCTGGTGCAAGGTGCCAAATAATTGGACTTCTGAACCTACAACCTAACCAAGATGGGCCTTCTCTCAAAACGAGGTCATCGTAGATGCCCAAGCGATCAGCAGCTAGCCTAAAGTTATCATAATTGAATGGTTCTTGGTTTTGTATGTTCGGATTAGAAGTATGGTATCAAAATTTGGTTGCTGTTATGGCGAGGTCTTTCATAGTAAAGAAGTATTCTACCCTTGTTAGATGACTGCTGTATGAATAGGTCCCAATGCTTCGATCACACTCTGAGTTCTCATTAGGCTCCTATATTTATTCCATAATTGTTGTGGGTCTCTAGGTTCACCTCTCACCCATAAGTCTAATCCATTCTCCTGTCTTTGAAAGACATTGTAGGCTTTAAGCCACTTTATTTGATTAACACCAAAAGAAATAAATGCCTACAGCTGGACATCACCCACAAAAGGGCTAGGGCTCTGTTGTTTCTCCATCTAATACAAGATTGTGCAAATATAATTCACATAACAGTCACTGAACTTTGACCCTCTAATTCTTACAATAATTTATGAAGTCATCAATGGTTTTTATCTCTATATGTACTCCTACTTTGACAGCTTTAATTTTCAATTGTAAATATATTTCCATTAAAAACAAAGCATAGTTCCTAGCAGGTGCCCAACACGCCAAAACATCAGTATACAGAGAGGATAAGGTACCCATTTGTTTGATGACTATGTCTAGTCTATGAGTTACCTTTTTGACTCTTTCTTCTCCCTTTCGCCATCCTTCAATGGCCTAGCTTTCAGATATGTTAACGTTCCTCAGCTGCTGCTGTAATTTCTCATATTTTTCTCGAGGGACAGTCTACTCGGTAATTTTCTCTATCTCTTGCTGGGCTTGTGCCAAATCCTTTCGTAGAGTTACTGTCCTCAATTCATTATCCAACATAATAGTTGTAGGTAGGACATTTACTTGGATTTGCTTATCACAACATCTCTTCTTTATGGTCCGATTTTCCTTAGAGAACGGTGCCTCTATCTGAATTTCCTTGTCACAAGCCGACACATTATCTATTTGTACTTTGACATGGGAAATAGCCAGATGTTGTTCCTTTTGATTTTGAATAGCAGGTTGGGCTTGCATCGTCTTGATCTTTTTCTTAAGGGGTTTTGTCTGAGCAGTTGCATGCTTTACCACAGAGGTTCCTTTTGACTTCTTAGCCATTTTCAAAACCCTTATCTGTTGTCGAAGTTACTTAATCACGTTAAGCAGTCTCTATTATTCCTTTCGCAATCTTTTAATTTACTCTGTTTTCTTGGAAGGAACAATCATTCGTTTACTAGGGCCTGGGCTTTGTACCTCAAGTGTTGAAACTTCGTCTTGGCCAATTTCCTTATTTTCTTCTTGGGGTGATTCTTCAGTGCTATGCTAACCAGGTTGTTCAGGGGTAGAAACCCTAGCTTGCTCTGTTGCTTCCTATGTAACCTCTTCTTCTACCCCTTCTTCATTGAGAAATTCTTCTAGTGTATTCTGACTAGGAACATATTGTTCCTCTTCTTCATTCTCGTCACTCTTCATCCCAGATATGCTCTCATCATTAGCAGAGTGATCCTCTTCTCCTTCCTCCTCATCACACAGTTCCACGGATGCACTTTTGTCATGGGTAGAGTGCTCATGTGGTCCTTCTTCCTCATCACATAGTTCCTCAAATGCACTTTTGTCATGAACAGAGTGATCCTGCAATCATTCTTCGGTGTGGGGGTTAAGTGGGCCATGAGCTTGGACATATTTACCCATATTAGCCAGAATCTGGGCCAACTCATCTTCCTGCAGTGGGTTTTTCAGTGGACTTTCACTATGTCGCTCTACTTCTTCCTCCTAACCGGATTGCTCAGTCTCTTCCTTCGGTTCTCCTTCATCATTTCCCTCCAATTGTTTTTCATTCTCCCCACCTTCCAATTGTGGGGGTTCTTCATCTCCTGAATCGTGTATCTCCATATCCTGACTACTATCTTCCTGGTGATTTCTCAGCATTCCCTTGATCCTTTTCAGTCTAACAGATTTCCTTCGTTTAAGTGGTATGCTCAATGTACAGGCAACATGTTATCGTTTTGGGGCTGGCAAATTCAGTCCCCCATCTATTGCGAAAATCAGTTCTTCCCAACTGCTCTGTTGTTGGGTAAGGTTGTGGCTGACTATCAATCATATTAACCCATGGTGGCTTACTACTAACTCTAAATGGTGAGATTTCTTCATACTTCAGGCAACATCATTTAATAGAGAATTTAAAAACACAAGCAAATTCACAATGCACTTTTGCTTTAACACATCTAAAAGTTTAAGATGTCGTGGTATACCACGTCTTTCCTGTAGCTCTGGATAATTCTTGCCAATTCTGCCCATGGCTCTCCCAGGCTTGTTGGTAAAACTCCCTTCCCTTTTACCATCAGGTTCTGCCCTTCATCCTGGAAGATTTTCATGGCGTCCCACAGTGTCACCATTTTTAGAGTCCACACAGGTCCAATGGATGGCAGTCACAAAACCTCTACAATTATATCGTCAGTGACTGTTATCTGTCTCCCTTTCACCATGGAATGATGTTCTTGCTAAAAACTCAATTGCCACCGTCTCATTGGATTGTTGTAGATGGTTAAGATAAACTATCCATCCTGCCCTCACTAGGATCTCTCGTGCAAACATCAGAGACCATCAACACCTGTGGCTTACTGCGAATTGATCTTCCTCCCATTCTTAACACACTATAAAAAAAATAGAGACAACAATGGAATAGTAGACTATTCAAATTTTTAGCTCACTGTTAACAAACATAGAGAAAATGATGGAACAACAAGCTGTTTGAATTTCAAACTTACTGCTAATTTTTGTAGATCAAAACATGGAAATAGATTTGGAACAACAAGACATGCATATTGGGAAACAAAATACCATTAAGCTTTGCTATTCCCGAGTCATTAATTCTCTGAATGATAAGCTGACACATATGCCAGCAAATTATGGGGATGACTTGCGCCCCCACTGCAATGTGATAGGCCGTCCTCGGCCGTTAAATGAAGGAGCAGCATGCTGAACTGCCATAGTACAGAGTCATAAAGGAACAACGCATGCAGAAATGCCATGTTTACAATGACCAGTGGATTGCCAAAATCGAGGCATATAATAGAATCACTTAATAAATAAAGAAATGCCATGATATGATGCGAGAATTGGAGGATAGGACAGCTGACATGCATAAAAGGTCCCATGCAATCATCATCAACGTTTACTGTCATAATTGATTTGTAATTAATTTTCATGTATCAAAGGTTTGAAAGGGTTATATACATAATCTCATTTGAATGATTTATAAAGATATAAGAAGAAGCATTTTATAATTGCTATTGGCGTATAACAAATATGACTTCAATACCATCAATAGAGCTCTGTTGCCCACAGGTGTCCATAACCTTGACAGAGTTGTTTATTTCATCCTTGGAACCATAATCCTTTGTGTATGCTAGGAAAGTGTTGTGAAATGTCAGAATGGAAGCCATTATGCTGGCTTGGTAACCAGATGAATCATAATGCCATTCACCAGGAAGGAGTGAAAGGTGGGCAGGCTAGCTCGTGATGAGACCTCCTATTCCAAGGACTCTTTTTTTTTTGTTGTGCCTCTTGGATCATATCCCTGGTGTGGTGGCCATAGTGGGAATGCCATTTCACTTTCTTCCTTATGATCATGGTAGGTTGGCTCGTGATGAGACCCCCTATCCTTCATCTGAAAAATCATGTTAGAAATCATATAAACATTTTTCTTTTTCTTCTTTTTTTCTTTTATATAACACTTTTCCTATATATATACAGAGGGTGGTTCAACACTCCTTAAGAGTAGGTATGGTGGAAGAAGTCTTAACATCTCAATAGAGAAAAATATGCCCTTATTCTTATTCAATACTAATGATCAAAGAGAATTATGGGGATTTAGAAAGAACCATCATGATAAAAATAATCAATCATATCGGTATTAGTAAAATAATGACAACAAGGTGATCAACAGTTGTGTCCTTTCCTCTTTTCTCTTATCAATTCAAAGCAATTTCTTGTAAAGATAATGATTTTTATGTAATTTGCTGATTTCAGTATCCTATTTTTGTATTCGTTGCATAAATGTATAGTTGTGCTTTAAATGACCATGACTCTCAAAAATGGTCTAAATGGTAAAACACACAAAGAAGAAAATGCACTTTAAAAATGGTGTTCTCAGGATACAATGACTATTGTACACAAAACCACAAGCAAAAGGAAAAACATGCTCGAAATTGTTGTTCATTGAGAGGAACAATTGTTGTCCCTTAATTGGAATAGCAAAGAAAACAAACGCAAACAAAAAATGTGAAAATGTTGTTCCTTCAAAAAGGAACAACAGAAAAATGAAGGTGTTGTTCCTTCGAAAAGGAACAACAGAAAATGAAAGTGTTGTTCCTTCGAAAAGGAACAACAGAAAATGAAAGTGTTGTTCCTTTGGAAAGGAACAACAAAACGTAAAAGTGTTGTTCCTTTAGAAAGGAACAGTAGAAAGGCGGAAGTGTTGTTCCTTCGGAAAGGAACAACAAAAATGCAAAAATTTTGTTCCTTCAGAAAGGAACAGCAAAACATGAAAGTGTTGTTCCTTCGGAAAGGAACAGCAAAATGGTGGAAATGATGTTCCTTCAGAAAGGAACAAAAAAATGCAAAAGTGTTGTTCCTTTGAAAAGGAACAACAAAATGGTGGAACTATTGTTCCTTCAGAAAGGAACAGCAAAATGCAAAAGCATTGTTCCTTCAAAAAGGAACAGCAAAATGGTGAAAATGTTGTTCCTTCCAAAAGGAACAACAAAATGCAGAAGTGTTGTTACTTCGAAAAGGAACATCACAATGGTGAAAACGTTGTTCCATCCAAAAGGAACAACAAAATGCAAAAGTTGCATAAATGCAGAAATATGTACAGAAAGTAATTTACGCAAACAAAAGAAAAGAATTATGTAAAAAATGTGAAAGCAATCAAATCACTTAATGAACCAAAGGTGAGGAATAATTCTCTTCCTCAACCATAATCTGCATGTCATAGTCTTCCCGAAGTTGCTGGTAGAAGGATTCTCGAGTAAGTGGTTTGCGGTATAATCAAACTTGGTGGCCGTTTGCTTTAAAGGTATGTCCTTATCCATCAATGGTGGTTAGAGTAATGGTTCCATTATTATGTACCTTTTGGATTTTGTATGGTCCCAGCCAGCAAGTCTAAAGTTTCCCCGGAAAATCCTGAAACCTGGAATCGTATAGGAGTGCCCAATATCCTTCGTGGAAGACTTTCTTTTTGATGAGGGCGTCATTCCATTTGGCTCTCTCTTGTTCAATTAATGCGGTGTGTTGAAGAGCGGAGAGCCTGATTTCACCCAGCTCATTGATCTGCTGTAGTCTATTAATCTGGGCCTTGTTTTAATCTAGACTGACTTCTTGTGTTGTTCTCAAGGTCTGTATTTCAAATTCTATTGGAAAGATGGGTTCCTTTCCAAATACTAGCTGATATGGTGAATAACCAGTAGTGCTTCTCCATGTTGTTTTGTATGCCCACAAGGCCTCCGGAAATCTTGTAGGTCAATCGCGTCTGTGTGATGCAATGGTTTTGTCAGTATTGCTTCTATTAATTTATTTGTGCTCTCTACTTGGCCATTTACCTGTTGGTGGTAAGGAGAGGTAATTTTATGCTGAATATGATAGTTTTTCAGTGTTGCAGCAATTTTATTACCAACAAACTAAGGTCCTCCATCTATGATTATGTCTCTTGGGAGGCCATATCGCACAAATATGTGGAATAGGAACTGAATGATGGAATCCTCTATAGCTCTTGACAATGCCTCTGCTTCAACCCATTTGGTGACATATTCTGTTGCTACCAGAAGATATGTTTTTTGGTTTGATGATGGATTGATCGGACCAATAAAATCAAGCGCCCATCATTTGAATGGTTCAATGACTAGCTGTGGGTTCAAAGGCATTTCGTCGGACTGTCCAGGGCGTCCTGCTCTTTGACAATTGTCACAAGCTTGAACAAATTTCTTTGCATCTTTGAATATTGTGGGCCAGTAATACCCTGTTTGCAAATCATTGTGACCAGTTTGTCAATCTACGAAATGTCCACCACACGTTCCATTGTGACAGGCTTTCAAAATGTCAAAAATGTCATCTTCACGAACGCATATTCTAATGTGCATGTCTGCTCCTGTATGAAATAGATAGCCCCCAATCCAAAAAAATCGGGTACTACGCTCGACAATCTACTTTCGTTCATTGGGAGTCAGATGTTTTGGTAATTTTCCTACTGCTAAATAATTCGCAACATCAACATACTAGTGTGTTTTGACAGTAACAGCGAACAAATGTTCATCTGGAAATTGACCTTCGACTGTTGCTGTGTCCACTAGTTTTGGCATTCGTTAAAGAAAGTCAGCTACATGATTTTCTTTTCTAGGTCGATCTTTTATGGTGATGTCGAATTCCTGGAATAAAATCAGCCATCTTGTTACTCTACCATTTGTGATTGGTTTATTTGCTAAATATTTTATAGCAGAGTGAGTTGTATATAAAACAATAGGATATCTAGTGATGTAATGCCTAAATTTATTTACAACATGTATTACAGCTAAAAATTCTTTTTTAGTAACCATATAGTTCAACTTAGCAGGAGATAAATTCTTGCTAATATAATAGATTATATGTGGTTTTTTGCCTTCTTCTTTCCCAGGGACTGCTCCAATAGCCGTGTCTGAAGCATCTGATGAAATTTGAAATGGAAAGTCCCAATTTGGACCTCTGGGAATTGGAGCTATTGACACAAGCTTTTTGAGATCCTAAAAAGCACAATCACATTTATCTATCCAAACAAAGTCAACATTCCATATCAGTGCATATAGAGGTGCAACAATGTGAGAAAAATGTTCTATAAATCTTCTATAATAACAAGAAAATCCAAGAAAACTGCGTACCTTTGTCTGTGTGGTAGGAGTAGGTATTAACAAAATTATTTGAATTTTGGCTAGATCTATCTATATTCCAGCTGCTGAGATATAATGACCTAGGATGAGTCCTTCAGTCATCATCATATAGCATTTTTCATGGCTTAGGTAGAGCCTGGTAGCGATACATTGTTGCAGCACCTTTTCAAATGTGTCTAGTGCTGGATCGAAATCATCTCCATATGGTGTGAAATCATCCATGTATACTTCAGGCCCTTCATTTATTAAATCTAAAAGGATGTTGAGGATAGCCCTTTGAAATGTGGTGGGGGCATTGCATAGGCCAAAGGGTAAAACTCTATAGGCAAATGTTCCCCAAGGACAGGTAAAAGTAGTTTTGTCTTGGTCTTCAAGGGCAATCTAAATCTGATTGTATCCACTGAAGCCATCCAAGAAAGAAAATAATTTCTTTCCTGCTAATGTATCTAATACCTGGTCAATGAATGGCAGGGGAAAGTGGTCTTTCTGTGTCACTTTATTTAATTCTCTGTAATCTACACAAATCCTCCACTTTCCATTCTTCTTTGGCACCACTACAAGTGGAGAGACCCATTTGCTATCAGAGATAGGATAAATAAAGTTTACATCTAAAAGTTTTTGTAGTTCAGCTTTCACAATGTCTTTTAGATGAGGGTTAAGTCTTCTTTGGGGTTGGCGAACAGGTCTTGCATCCTTTTCTGTATAAATGTGGTGTGTACATAACTGGGGATCGATTCCCTTCATGTCTGGATAATCCCATGCAAATGCTTCCTTGTATTTTGTCAGTAGTTGGATCAACTTTTCTTCTTGTTCAGGAGTTAGGTTACTATTAACGTTTAAAGTTTTTCCTGGCTCAATCTCTACAGTTTTGCTATTTGAAACAGAGGTAGTAGGTATTGTTTAATCATGAGTGTCTTTGAGAGGATTTTCTTCCAATTCATTATCAAATGCTACCTCTATCATGTAACATTGTATGTGGGATCTAGCTTCAGCTTGGTTAGAAAAAGTTGTTAATAACATCATCCTCTGTTTGATCTTTGAAATCGAGGGCATCTTCTATAGTTAATGGGGATCTAATATTTTCGGTAAGGTATGATACAGGATGTTTGTTAGTTTTTATTATTGTGACACTTGGCTGGGCTAGAGGGTATATGGGTATATTCTTGATATTGGTCCCTCTAGTTATGGTCATACTGCCTTGTCGGTAGCCAATGTAAGCATCAACGGTTACAAGCTAAGGTCTGCCTAAAATTAATGGGTGTCCATCAAGTCGGCTTTTGGGGTTTATTATCAGAAATTCGGTAGCATATTCCCAGGAATCAATGGATACCATGACATCATGTAGTGTGCCTTCCAGCCTAACCAATGATTGGTTAGCGAGTTCTAATAAAGTGGAAGTCAGTTCTACTGATGAAATGCCTAGTTTTTGACAAGTGGTAGTGGTTAAGATATTAATTGCAGCCCCTAGATCAACTAAGGCATTTGAAAAGGTTTGTCCATTGATTTGTACTATTACTATTGGATTTCCTGGGCCTTCATATTTGACAGGTGCTCCTTTTCTCGATAACAGGTCAGATAAGGTGCCAACTACTTGGACTGTTGGGTTATTTGTTATTCTCCTCCTTGTTCTTTTTAGACATAGCTCTTTAATGGGTTTTTCATATATTGGGATATCTTTAATGGCTTGGAGGAGTGGGATTTTTATGTACAGGTTCTCAAGTTCTCCCAGAATATCAAAATTAGGATGTTCTATAGGTCATGGTATAATTAATAGTTCTGGGAATGGGGGAGGAGATGTGGTTGTTTGGTAATGAGTCTGCTTTCTAGCCACATCTTCCTCTTGTAATGGTTGTTCTATAGGTAACTAATTTTCAACTTGAACATTTTTATCTCCCTCAGTCTCCATAATGCGCCCAGACCTTAATTGAAGGTCATTGCACTCCCTTAGATCGGTTTCCAAGTCTTCTGTTTCAATTATTTGAATAGATTGAACCGGTCTGTTATTTGGATTGGGGTTGGGTTGGGTTGGGAGTTGCGGTCTTAAGATGGACTGGGGATTTTGTTGCAATGCTGGCAGTGTAGGTTGAGGGAGTGGAATGGTTCCTATTGGCTGATTCATCGGTCTTTTCCAGTTTATCTGCGAGGTAGGAGGGGACCATTGTGCTAGATACACATTGTTTTTCCAATATGGTGGGGCATAGGAAACATTTGGCCAATTAGATTGGCTTGCTTGATTCGGCCATGGTGATGATGAAGGAAATGGTTGTTGTGACCAATTCCAGAAGGGCGGTTGATTTTGCCACATTGTATTATATTGTTGAGCATGATATTGTGGAGGCTAAAAAGAAGAAGCTGGATCGGGGAACATACCTAATTGTTGCGGCTTCCATTGACGGCGTTGATTAAGTAGGTACACTAGTTCTGGTTCTTCTTCTGCTTCTTTGTATACTGCTTTCAAACTAGGAAGTGAGGGATAGCTTTCTGTAGAGTGGTCTTTTGTACAAATGGTGCAAACTTGAACCGCATCTAATGGGCACTCTTTGTGGTTGTGTTTCTTTTTGCATCTAGGATAGAAGATTGTCAGGTTTTGGTCTGCCTCTACTTGTTTCTGCTTGGCTTGCATAATATCGAGCTACATTGTCAGAGTCACCAATATGTCTGTTTTGAATTTTTCTAATAAATTTCCAATTTCTGCGCAAGTTACTCCTTCTCCAGAGATCTTGTTGTCCCTTGTAAACCTATCATGTTCCACTAGTCTTAGCCTTGTACTCCCTCGTGAGCTCCTGATACATAAATCAATGATGTTAGCAAAATTGTCTTGATAGATGTCTCCTTTTCCCATAATATTCAGTGTTTCAATCCATTGTTCCTTCATACCTTTCATTAATGTTGTTTTTAGTACATTGTTAGGTAAGGGTAATGATGCATAAGGAGATCTTTGAAGATTATACTAAAAACGTTCAACATATTCTTCTAGGGTTTCATTAGGTCTATCTAACATCTAAAATATTTCATCTTTTAACTCTCTAGATCTACAATAATCTTGATATTTCTTCAGGAAAGCACCTTTCATCTGATACGAATCATTTATAACACCACCACCCAACCCCATAAACCATCGTAAAGTAGCTCCTTTCAATGTAGAAGGAAATAATTTTAGCTTTTGACGGTCGGTGGTATAGTCATATCCTCTGCACAGTACATCAAATTCAAAAAAAATGCATTTGGACCTTCTGATGTTAGGCCATGAAATATAGGGATATGCTGGAGAGGAATTGCTTTCATAGGTGCATTGGCTGCAGTATCCACAATGGGATATTGCAGTGTGGAGGTTTGGGTGTTTGGCTGGTTCTGGGCCATTTGGTCAAATATGTGCCAATAACCTTTCGGGATTTCTAGGAGGGTATTCTTAGCTTGGATAGATAGAGCAAGGATGGCCTTAACAGCATGTCCGTTGTCTGGGATGATGAGAGTTCCTAATATCTGGGGGGATTTTTACTCTTGAGGTTCTTCAACTTCGTTATGAATGACTTTTGCAGCACTTCCCTTATCTAGGCTATTTAATGGCTGAATTATTCCAAGAGGAGATCTTGGTTCTTCAATTTCCCTTGTTTCTCCTCTTCCTTTGTATAGGTTGCTAAGGTTCCCTTCTTGCAATGATTTTGGGCTAGAATTCTCAATTTCTTGAAAATCTTGCTCCTCAGTTGGCTATGCACCTCAGAAAACACTACGGATGGTGATCCTGTGGCCTGAAGGGAACTAGTAGGTTGTCTAGAAGCAACCTTTCTAGGTGCTACTGAAGGCTGAGATTCTGCTTTCTTGAGGATTTCATCTATAAAGGTCGATCGGCCAAGGGTCACCGGCCCCGTAGCTTTATCAGGGTTGGGTAGTGGTTTAGGATTCTTTTAAGGATTTTTTTGCTTAGTCATGCACTCAAATCAAATGTTGATTTCTACCCAAAAACAACAATAAATCTACGGGAAAGTGGGCAGGGGAGCATGGTTGTTACATGCTCCGTACGCAGGTTCTTACCTTCCGTTTTCAAAACCCAATTCTCTCCTAGCAGGTACTTACACTACTCTGAAAAGAAACAAATGGTGACACTCTTCCCCGGCAACGGCGCTAAAATGTCCAACAGTGAAAAGGCTCTTTTTCACCTCTATTTACCCTACATTAATTATCAATCTAGGTATGATTTGTTATCTCAAAGAGTGTACTCAGTTTGAGGCGGTCATTTGTCAGAGTAATGCTAGTAGTATAGTGCTTCTGCAAAAGTAACTAAACGTTGAAAACAAGCTTCTAAATGTATTGGCAAGAACTGGAAATGCTTGTAACTAAATCATTCAATGAAAAAACTACAATACTTCCTCAGTCAAGGGTTTAGTAATAATAACTCTTCCCTTTGTAAACTGATAATTGAAAAGCAATCAAAGAAAATATCATCAACCTGGGAACTAGACAACATATGTCAATGTTCACTACAGTTTCAAATCGTTCTGTTCACACCAAAGCAATGATAATTCAAATAACAGAAATAGGAACAGAAACTAATCTATTTAACAAGATTGAATAGCAAATCTTTAATCTACATAAATGAATGAGAAATAATCATAATCTACAGGAATTAAGCAACAATCTTCACTTTAGAAATGATTTAAACAATAAATAGAAATGGGACAGCAAAGTGAAGGAAATGAAATATTGAACAACAACCTAAATCGAATGTAAATGCAAAAAAAACCAAATTTAATATTACACACAACACTTCTATATTGAAAGAAACAATAATCTGAGTTTCAGCGTAACAATTATTAATCGCAGTTATAAAGAAACAACGATTGCGATCACGGAGGAATAGCAGTCCCAAATGAACAACAATCATGTTTAGAAGTAAACCGTAGGTAAATACACAGTAATACCAACTTATAAATACATAGCACTGTTACTCTGTTATCGAAGAGTGATGGTAATCTATAAGGAACAACAATGTTATACGATAATATCAGTTTGTTAAAGGAACGACAATAAGATATAAGTTTAGAATGAGTAGCATAACATTCCTGTTATAGAGAATAACATTATTATTCAAATAGGAATGAAATATAATAGAACTGATATGTGAAATAATAAGGAACAACAAATTACTAAACAGATCGAATAAGAGAAATCAAACCACACATGAATTGGAAAATAATGGTACAAGAGAAAGTGATCCACCAGGGCCGGGTCCTTAGCCTCCAAGGATGCACTGCTTAAGATTACTCCAAAATTGGAGACGGAACAACAACAAATATTATATATTAAGCATCAAAATAGAGTTACAACAATCGCTCTTTTAAAGAGTCGATGATCAAAGTTTCAGTTACAATAGTGAATTTCGTAAAAACAACAATAGTTCATCCCCCTTGGGCTAGCAATGCTTCCCCTTCTTATAGTATTCGAGTAGAGATATCAACGATAAAGAGAATCGTTAAGGTAGCGATCCCTCAGGATCAAAGGATCTTGAGGCATTCACCATATTGTTGGCTCTCAGTTATCTTCTTATTCTCTTGCACTGATTTGGTATCTCCTATTCCTTTTCTTCGCTTATACGCTCCAATCTGGATTGCCTCGTTTGGATGCGGTTCCTTGTCAAAGGGACAATAGTTAACTTTGTCTTGTCTTTTCCTTTGAAATGGCGATCTTCCGTTGTCTTCTTTTTCCGCATAGGAAAAAGGGTAATTATTAGTCATTTTGCGTTGCACACAAACCTTCTAAACTTTATCATAATCTTTCACCATATACTTATTTCATAATGTAAAGAAGTTATGAATTTAAGGAAAAGATGACAAAATAAGTGGTAATTACATACCTTCTCTAGTCCTCAACACAAATCTACTCCTTAAGAGTGCAGGATGGCATGAAAAGTTTTTAATTACTATTATTTACTAGTTGGTTGTGCTACCCTAAAGACTTATTTAAAAAACATAATTACTAAAAGTATTCCTTGAGTTCGTCATGTCAGGGTTCTTTATGAAAGATTATAAGAGTTTTGTAGGCGTGGTCCACCATAGGAGGTTTTTCATTGATCCCTTCAAAAAGGAACTTGAAAATATTTTCTGAATAATAGTTTCTAAGGATAGGAGAAAAGTATTACATATTATAACAATATCCTTGACTAGCATGTTAATCCGTAATCAAAGTCACTTTAGAATATGAGGTATTAAGTGTAAAATTCTTCTTACAATTCTTACCATGAGAGTGCATGATAAAGATTTCAAAAGATGTCCTTTTACGAAATCACAAGTTCAAGAGTGTTGTTATACATCTTTATTCATTATTCTCCTATTATCCTACCCTATTTTTAATGAGGGAAATATCACCTTTAAGTGTAGGCGTACTTCCAATGAAGCCATGTGCGTAACAAAATGCTGATTATACTCACACTTAGTTTTAAAGAACAGACTTCAAGACATGCCAAAGTGTGAGAAACCAATTGTTTCAATTGACATGGTATCAAGAGTTTCCAAATAATGAGGAAATAAGGTTGCTTGATGACTGCTCGAAACTAGGATTCAATGGAATCCACATATGTATGATTCTCCAACTGATGCAAGTCTTCCATAGTTTGATAGTCACTCTCCTAGAGGCACAAAGAAACTGGTGAAAGACAAAATATAAGTACCTCAAATTCAAGATCAAATATTCGATTTTCAGATTGACAAGAACGGTTGAGAGAGATTCTAGGGTTTCAAGTTTCAACAACATTTTCAGAACAAGTTCCAATGAAATATTTCTCCTCTGGTGGTGTTTGAATTATATCTTCTAGGGGTGAATTCTTTGTAGTAATGGAGGATGTTTCCAAATTCATTCCCTTTCCAAACATGGAAGATGTAGCACTTTGTTCAGTGGGAAGAATAGGTGTTTGAAACTGTTGTGCAACCTGATGGTTTGGATTAGGGTTTATGATATGGTTTGCGGTAGGGTTTTGGTCAATGCTTGGAGAAAGGTTTGGATTAGGCTTTGGGCTAGCGTTAGGTCTAGGTTTCAAATTAGAACTGGGGTTAGGTCTAGGGTGTGGATTAGGATTAGGTATAGAGTATGGATTATGACTAGGGTATGGATTAGGGTCTGAATGAGAGCTAGGGTATGGGTAAGGACAAGGAGTAGGGCAAGGATTAGGATAAGGGGTAGGGTATGGATTAAGGCTACAATAAGGCTTCACATGCAGTTGGGACCATGGAGGAGGATAACTTAATGGTGCATTAGAAAGAAATTGTGGCTATTTTTGGTGCTCATATGATTGAATTTTCATGGGATATTTCCCTATAGATAAGGATCCAAAAAATTCTTGAGGCCATGGTGATATCTAGCTCGAGGATGAGGGCCAAGTAGAGGGCCACTGTGACCATGGAGTAGGATATTTGATTGGAGGAGGATTAAACGTTTGCCATGAAACTACAAGATTATAAACATGTTGATGACCCTCCTCAGGAAAATAAGCATTATTCCATGTATCAAATGATAATGGGTTTGAGTTATACTTGGTAGTCCATTTGATTCCTTAATTGATTTCCTAAGTACCTACATAATCTTGGTAGTGATGGGAAATGTTCTGTTACATGATCCTCTTAACAAATTTTGTAAATTTTTGGGCTACTAAGTGGACACTTTCCAAGGAGGTGATTCTTTCTACAGTTGGCACAAAAGATAGGCGGCGGGTTACAGAAGCAGTTACATAATCGCACTGCGGGAGAGTCCCATTCTAAAGCGACAAGCAGAATGTGATTGCAGTGCACCTTCAATTTTTGTCTACCTTTTCCTCTGGTCACATCTGTGCAACGTTCTTCTTTCGGTTCGTACTCACTTAACCACGGTTAAGTCTAGTTCTCAATGTCAAACCTCGGATGGTGCGTTGGGTTAAGGTACACAACGAACCACAGTTCGTCAATATTCCGGTCCGCTTTGTTTTATATTTTACGCAGGTCGGTGGCGGGATATCGCCATCTACCAAATTTTCCGAGATCGCCAATGTCGTTTCCTTTTTCTTGAAAATTTGTCGGAATACAAAGTTGCTGCCGAAATATCTGGTTCCAATAATTGCGAGCTATCCGCTGGGCAAACGTACGCCAGAGATATTTTTTCGACATTAAAAAAATGTGATCTGTGGTGATTGCCATGAATATATTATTATTATTTAATTAATAAACTGGGATCAATTTTTTAAAAAATTACCTTAAAATAAGGAAAATGTTAAAAATGACTTATGTCTACTTATTAAGAAAAGTTTTTATTTCCTAGATTATGGGTTGAATAATATTTTAAATAACCCATAATATTTTATAATCTATATTTATGAGGATTTTCAGTTTTTTTCTTAAGTTTTTGATAAGTCCTTATAAAATATCACATTTACATAATTTATAACCCAATCTATTTTCGAAAGCAACACCATTTAAAATAAAATAACAATACCCGTAGGTTCATATTAATAATTATTGTTGCAAAGGAAACGCCGTAAGGCATAAAATGCGGAAATTCATTATCCATGCAGTGTGTACTCACTAGAAATACTGGAGGAAAAATGAAGGTGAACATCTCTTATATTTTGTGTAAAGGAAGCGTGTCGCTCTTGAACATGACACTTATTTATTGCTAATATCAGGTTTGGGATATCCTCACTTCATCACTTGCCTTCCTGGGTTTGGGAAATCCATTTTTCCTATCATCTAATTATACTACCTCGTCATCATGACCTCTCATCCCATGTTGAGTCAAATGGTGCCAAACTCTAGATTCGTGTCATCGATATGTTCAAGAGAAGTCCTATCTATAGTTTTTACCACTTATACATTGTCTTACCTTTCTGCCACAGTCCTGAATCAAACTTACCTACTTGACTATATCCTTTGTTTCATATCAATGATGTGGGATACATTATGGCCCTCCTTTCACAGATCACTTCCTGTCGACTTCAGCTCATTATCCAGGAAGATGATCTAGAAACTCACTTCTAATATGTTGGAGCTTGCATGCCTCAATGGCAAGTTCTTCTCATTCAAAAATAGGTTCACATTATTAGCTTTTGATCGAATTATTCTACAAGTGTTTGACTTCATCTTCATTATCTACACTTTTGGATTTTTCTTATTATACCTTGAGAGCCATTTTCATTATTGGTGGTTTCTCTTGTGCATGTTAATGGTTTACATCATTGACCAGTAATCAGGTGGTTTTCTATCATGTTCAACTTCGACACATCTATTCGCATGCTAGAATTCATACATTGATCGAATCGGGACAAACCTCAAGACCCTAGGTTCCATCTGATAAAACCTAGGTTGTGTGGAGTTGTGAGTTATTCATGATTGTACACGTGCTTATATAGATGGTTGCAACCATATCGTGGGTCCATATATATGATCCTTTTTACTCGGATGGTTGCACCCATACTGTGGATTCATGTACTATTAGATGCCTATTCATGTATCATTAGGCATGTTTATGTCATAGATGTCAGATATGTATATGTATATGCTTGAATTGTGGGTCTCCTCACGATGTTTTTCTGGTCCTTTCCTTGACTTGTAAATTATTTCACCCATCACTCCCTGTGCTTTCTTCATGCTTTAGGGGGCATCTGTTACATAGTATTTTGTCACACCTCCTATCCACTTCCTGTTACACATCCCAAAATGCCAAAATATTGACAACTGTGTAGTGTACTCATCATGAAACACATACTGAAACATCCCCGAAGAATGGAAGAAAAACTGGCCCAAGTCAATTATGGAGAAGGTTGACTAAAACCCTAAATTTCAGGGCCAACACTCGTTGCTCCACTGCTTGCCTGTGTTGATGGCAGGTTTCAATTCTTCGACCTAGCTTTGCCAACGCGGGTTTTGATATGAAAACGTGTGTTGAACCTCTTCTGGTAGGTTTTCTCAAAATGGAGGAGAATCTTCGTATGCTGGAAACTTCGAGAATCAACGAGCTAGATGTTGTTGGGTAGAGATATGGTTGAGCTCTCTCATTTGGAGCTCCTTAGCTTACCTTTAAGGGCCTTCCCCTTGAGATGTGTACCTTCCTCCCTCTTTTTTGGATCCCTAACTCCCTCGCCCTTCCTATAAATCAAATCCCCTCCATTCCCAAATGGTTTGTCATTGATATCCTCCATTCCTATGATGAGATTATGCCTAAATGTTGCCCATCTAGCTTGGAGAAGGAGTGATTAAAGAGTATTGGCTTGGACTTGGACATCCACCAAAAGGAGGTCTCCAACATCAAGGCAATGGTTGTATGCTTCCCATTTTCTATTCATTAATATATACATCTAATGTTCACTTTCCATCAATGTCTAAATATTTATGCATTTAGCTTGATATTCCTTGATCTATCAAGTAGTTAATGTTTGATATATATTATGTATGCTCTGGTATCTCGTATTGTCCTTTGATCTCTCTTGCAAGTATTCAGATGTAAGGCATAAGCATGGAGCGAGCCTAGAAGCTAAGGGATCGAAGCCATCACCAAAGGATTGAGCAATTAGCATCATAGTGAGGTTGTAGAAATTTTGAATAATTTAACACATATTCACAGAGATTATCCTGATCATACAATTATAAGCGGAACATGTATAATACATAATCTCCTCTACGTTGATCATTAATTTACAGAAGCAGAAACATTCACAGGTACACATAGAAGCATCAATCAAACTCATTAACACAGTATGTATCTGGGGGAAAGCATCTCGCTAAAAACCCCACACTATCTGTATATTATATTCATTGAATCGTGTAACAATACATAGTACAATACTCCTCACAAGGACTCAGTACTATCTCCACATGCTACACACAATACAGCTCAGATCTGATCTCCAAATCTATTCCACTTCTTGCCTGCCTCTCCAGCTCAACACCTGCTCAAGAACTGATGAGAATGGCTTACCAAACTTGTATTTGACCTGCAAATAATCACTCACACTCTGTTGGACGTGAGCACAAACTACAATTCTTGATATTGGCCAATTCATTGTCATACTAAATCCCTCTGATTGTGCAAATCATCATGCACAACTATAGTCACACTCATTTTAAGTCGCGATATTGACTACATTCTCATCTCTTACATCGGATCGACAAGTAGTTTAGTGCATGAAATATGTAAAATGAAATCACAAGGCATAGAACCCCGGCAGCAGCGATAATGCGTCCCCTAGGAAGTGAAAAGCTTGATGACAACAATTATCCCTTTATTGACTGCAAAGGCATGAAAGATTCACCTATAAATCTTTTAAAAAGCAAATATCTATGCAATATATATTTATAAATAAGTTTATCAAATTATATACATTTCATCATTACCATTCATTGTCATCATCATAAGCAATCCATATAAAGAAATTGTTTTTTCTTAAAAAAATTTAATTTTTAATATTAATTTTTTCATATATTTAAATTTTAATATCAAATATAAAAATAAAACTTTATTCTAAAATAAAACTCGTTGAAACAAAAAGTTAAATGAACAATGATATTCTTCATAAAATAAAACTTTGGAATCCCTCTCTTGCACCCTTTTTAAGTTATGAATTATATGATTTGAAATTTAACTAAAAAATAAAATTTCGTCGAATGAACCCCCCAATGTATTTTATCAAAATTTATATTTTATTAGGGAAAGAAAATTTACATAGAATCTTTTTACTAAAATAAATAGATAAGGTGTTGAGAGTGTCATCCCCACACTAGATGGTAACACATCTCTGTTACTCTCTAGTGGATGGTTCTAGGTATACACATTCATCCATGCTTTCTAACTTGTCCATGGTATTGCTACATCAGTGAAGGGCGGGTTTTGTGACCAGGGATGCCTTAAAAAAGTGGAGTATGGGACAAGGGATGGCGTAAAAGCCATAGGAATTACATGACAAGTGACAGTTTAAAAGCTGTGAAATATTAAATTCTTTTTCATATTATCCATGGAATGAGTTTTGGGGGAAATTCTAGTGTATGTAGTTAGCACAATTTTATATTGATGAAATGTTTTTAAATGTTTTTTTACTGCTTAATTTATTTGGGTCAAGTTTTTTTTTTTCTAAGTAAAGCTAAACTATTATATTACAGCAAGAGCAGAGTTACATTGTGAAAATTACAACGGGGCCGCGGCCCTGTAAAATTTGTCCAAGGACAGACAGTAGACACCTGAGAATTCATGCCAGAATTACATAGGACACATGGACAAAGACTTAGAGCCACACTCATGTAGCTGACACATGGACAAAAACACTTGAAGAACATCGACACAGAACAGAGATAACATAAAACCGACACAATTACATAGAGACAGAGTGACAGACTCATATATAACCGCATTGGAAGCTGACTGAGAAAAATTCTTGCTGTAAAACCTGGAGCGCGAGCTGGGCATGTCAATCTTCATCAGTGGTCTGCGGTTCATCTTCTGCCTTGCAGCATGGAGGCTGTAGGATAGTTGACATTATAACTTAATTTTGATATTATAACTTAATTTTTAAGTTGGTATCAACCATTCTTACAATCACTCAATTTTATAGACTTAACAAGATTTGAGGCATGTTATTTGGAGTTTTTATTTTTTTAATTTAACTAAACTTTACAGACTTAACAAGAATTAACTTAATTTTTAAGCTAGTATCAACAATCAATTAATTTTATAGACTTAACAAGATTTGAGGCATGTTATTTGGAGTTTTTATCTTTTTAACTTAACTAAATTTTACAAACTTAACCAGAATTGAGACATATTATTTGGAATTTTTATCTTTCTCATTTAATTCAGTAAGAATTAAGACATCTTTACTTTTTATTTTTATTATAACATACCAACATGCCACTTTACATAAATAGAAACTTTATCATAAAATATCAACATGTCATTTTATAGAAATAGAAACTGTGCAAAAAATGAGGGCACATTAGTGGGACTACTGTAAAGAAATTCAAAACACCAAAACTCCAAAAGTAAATTTTTCTTATTCACTCAAATTAATTCCATGTCATATGAGACCAACAAAGTTATAAATTACTCTAATTACCTGATTAATAAAACCATTTAGCATACCTAAAAAGTATTAAAAAAATGATACAAGATAACTCACTAAAAGTCTATACTGGCAATTTCCCCTTTAAGGTGCAAAGATACACCTAACAAATATGCAACCAAATGTCAACTAACAAGAAACCAAATATGAACTAACATGCCCATTAACATGTTGAAATACTAACTTCTCTTACAAAAATATATAAATTAAATTATTCCAACAAACTTCAGTTAAAAATAAATAAAAAGTAAAAATGTAAATATCATAATCAATGGTGAATACAACATTCAAACTTCAACGCAAAACAAAATGACAAGTGAAAACTCAAATATCACAAAATTCATCACAAAAGAAAATGACAAGTGAAAACTCAGATATCATACCCATTTATGAAAGCAAAATAGTTTTGCATTAGTAATATCATCTTTAATGAAGTCTCCCAGCCACAAATACAAAGAACAACCCTTATATGTTTTGTAAAGTACCTTGGGTTTAAAAAAAACGATAAAGGGGCAAGATATAACCACTGTTGGACAATTGTTTCATTTTATTGGGAAACACACATATATAAACTTTAAAAATATTTTCATATGGTTACCTTATATCTATCCGTGAGCATAGTTCATTTACCACTAGACAATGTATTGACGAAGACAAGCCTAGAACTATCGAACCCTTCCCCAGAACATCCCAAGTTTTTTTCAACTTCGTTATGGCTCATGTTGATGAAGAGCTTCTCACTTGCATTGTCGTTGTTGTTCCTAAAGGGACTCCCGAGTATGCAGCTAAGGTGGACATGTGGTTGTGGGGCACTTCAAGTGGCGATATTGATAACATTGACATCTCTTCTAGTGGATCGAAAGCTGAGGTAGGCATGTGATTGCATGCATTTTAAGTGGCGATATTGACTACATTCTCATCTCTTACATCGGATCGACAAGTAGTTTAGTGCATGAATTATGTAAAATGAAATCACAAGGCATAGAACCCCGGCAGTAGCGATAACACGTCCCCTAGGAAGTAAAAAGCTTGATGACAACAATTATCCCTTTATTGACTGTAAAGGCATGAAAGATTCACCTATAAATCTTTTAAAAAGAAAATCTCTATGCAATATATATTTATAAATAAGTTTATCAAATTATATACATTTCATCATTACCATTCATTATCGTCATCATAAGCAATCCATATAAAGAAATTGTTTTTTCTTAAAAATTTTTAATTTTTAATATTAATTTTTTCATATATTTAAATTTTAATATCAAATATAAAAATAAAACTTTATTCTAAAATAAAACTCGTTGAAACAAAAAGTTAAATGAACAATGATATTCTTCATAAAATAAAACTTTGGAATCCCTCTCTTGCACCCTTTTTAAGTTATGAATTATATGATTTGAAATTTAACTAAAATCCATCATCTTGTTGCATTCTCAACAAGCATTTCTTGTTACACACTTTTCAACAGGTTTCTCCCTCTCTTTGCATTTTTAAACATAACCTAGGAAAGTGTGCATTAGTTTGTTAAGTTTATTGCTAGACCCACTCATTGGGATAAAGAGATTGCCTCTATTTGCAAATGGGATTTATCTTCACAACACTCAGGGATTGGACACCTGGAGGTGTTGGGTTTCTCCTAGAGGTGCTATGGCACCTGAGGAAGTCAGCAAGGTCCTGTTGTGTCAACTCCATTTCCTTAAGGGCATCTAGGAGGTTGAGTCATATCATAGTAGCCATTCATCTCATGTTTACCCCGAGTAAGCCGATGAAAGTGGGTAGTTGTGAGAGGATGCATGTTACAATCTTTATGCATATGGTGAATTTAAAATTTAAAATCATATATATATATATATATATATATATATATATATATATAGATATATATATCGTCCCCAACTTGTCGTCCCTTGGAAAATTTGTGGGTGTGTTATAGCCACACCGAAAAATTGTCCCCTCGTCCTTGTTATCCCCAAAGGAAGTGCAACATAGCTATAGTAAGTTGAATGGTATCATTCAACTAATTTAATTCCATGTCATATGAGACCAACAAAGTTATAAATTACTCTAATTACCTGATTAATAAAACCATTTAGCATACCTAAAAAGTATTAAAAAAATGATACAAGATAACTCACTAAAAGTCTATACTGGCAATTTCCCCTATAAGGTGCAAAGATACACCTAACAAATATGCAACCAAATGTCAACTAACAAGAAACCAAATATGAACTAACATGCCCATTAACATGTTGAAATACTAACTTCTCTTACAAAAATATATAAATTAAATTATTCCAACAAACTTCAGTTAAAAATAAATAAAAAGTAAAAATGTAAATATCATAATCAATGGTGAATACAACATTCAAACTTCAACCCAAAACACAATGACAAGTGAAAACTCAAATATCACAAACTTCATCACAAAAGAAAATGACAAGTGAAAACTCAGATATCATACTCATTTATGAAAGCAAAATAGTTTTGCATTAGTAATATCATCTTTAATGAAGTCTCCCAGCCACAAATACAAAGAACAACCCTTATATGTTTTGTAAAGTACCTTGGGTTTAAAAAAAACGATAAAGGGGCAAGATATAACCACTGTTGGACAATTGTTTCATTTTATTAGGAAACACACATATATAAACTTTAAAAATATTTTCATATGGTTACCTTATATCTATCCGTGAGCATAGTTCATTTACCACTAGACAATGTATTGACGAAGACAAGCCTAGAACTATCGAACCCTTCCCCAGAACATCCCAAGTTTTTTTCATCTTCGTTATGGCTCATGTTGATGAAGAGCTTCTCACTTGCATTGTCGTTGTTGTTCCTAAAGGGACTCCCGAGTATGCAGCTAAGGTGGACATGTGGTTGTGGGGCACTTCAAGTGGCGATATTGATAACATTGACATCTCTTCTAGTGGATCGAAAGCTGAGGTGGGCATGTGATTGCATGCATTTTAAGTGGCGATATTGACTACATTCTCATCTCTTACATCGGATCGACAAGTAGTTTAGTGCATGAAATATGTAAAATGAAATCACAAGGCATAGAACCCCGACAGCAGCGATAACGCGTCCCCTAGGAAGTAAAAAGCTTGATGACAACAATTATCCCTTTATTGACTATAAAGGCATGAAAGATTCACCTATAAATCTTTTAAAAAGCAAATCTCTATGCAATATATATTTATAAATAAGTTTATCAAATTATATACATTTCATCATTACCATTCATTATCATCATCATAAGCAATCCATATAAAGAAATTGTTTTTTCTTAAAAAAATTTAATTTTTAATATTAATTTTTTCATATATTTAAATTTTAATATCAAATATAAAAATAAAACTTTACTCTAAAATAAAACTCCTTGAAACAAAAAGTTAAATGAACAATGATATTCTTCATAAAATAAAACTTTGGAATCCCTCTCTTGCACCCTTTTAAAGTTATGAATTATATGATTGAACTATTTTGTTTGAACCTTAAGTTACAACTGCTTCTTCTTATGATTGAACTATTTTGTTTGAACCTTAATTTACAACTGTTTCTTCTTAGTTTTGGATAATAAACAGAGACTATGGTAATCCTGTGGTGGTCTTCCACTTTCTTCTTAGTTTTGGATAATAAACCGAGACTTTGGTAATGCTGTGGTGGTCTCTCTGGTGGAAGGATCTTCTCTGTGGTTACAAATTTAAATCTCTTAAAAACCAAATAAAGAGTTACTAATCTTGTGGCATAAGCGTTTCTTCTAGATCACAAATCTAAAAAAGATCAAAAATTTCAGACATTAATTAGATTCAACCACGTTCCCACACCAAATTAACTTGTTATTAATGCAGTCAGTCCAGTTAAGAAACATAATATTGGTTTATCTTCTGAAGAGACTATGGCAGAAGCACGGGTGGCTCCTATATAGTATACAAAGCTGGAGCTGTAATGTAGGGAAAAGAGAGCACAGCTGAAATAGCATCCATTTTCTGTGTTGAAAAATATGGTACAGTTGGCTATACAGCGCATCAACTCTCCAGCAGTTCCAGAAGGAAATTAGATTATAAGAAAATTTACAAATTCCTCCACTACACAACATGAGGAAGTGCCAATACATTAGATTAGCTGAAGGAGAAAAGCCTTGATGACATAGTCTCGGAACAGGAATGCTGGTAATTCTGCACTGTTGCAGCTATAAAATCATAGATAGATCGTCAATTACATCGGTTAAGAAATAACATGGAAATGTAAATTAAAGAAACATACACAACTAGAATAGTATATTCGCAGAACAAAAGCTAAATTAAAAGAACAGAGGTCTAGCTTCAGCAGACATGAAAGACCAAGCTATTTTTACAACAGACTATCGGTATGAGCAGGCAATCTCCTGAAGAAATTGAGAGGAGCAGAAGGAAGCCCGTGGCGGAACCTCGGATGGCGCAGGAGATACAGAACAAAAATCACTGCAGTTTGGAAGGGCGTGGTATAGAGAACTGTGGCAGCTATCAAGCAAAATATGACAAATATGGTAGTCGCTCGTGGATCGCTCCACCTCAGAAGATTTTGAAGCCTTTCTACTTCAGTAGCCATATCCCCCGCCATGGTCTGTATTCGCCCAACAGACTCCCGGATTCGATCGTATCGCATTCTCACAACGTTAGAGGCTTTGCTAGTGGGGAATGTGTCGAATTCTTCACCGATTTCGTCAGGATGAACCAGTCCGGCCTGAAAGAGGCTTGTGTCCATATCGAGTGAGTGCCGTGGACGGAAACGAAATTGCCATAAGCCAATCAGGAACATGCAGAGGAAGATGATAGGAAGAATTAGCTCTGGGTACCAGATGAGAATCAAGAAGAGGATGTGCACCAGGACGGTGGTTGCAGGGTTTTTCCAGAGGCATATATCGTTAAACGGTCGCCCTACCGCTGTGAGAGGAGCCAGGATATTCATTATGCGGAAGAATTCCGCCTTACTGCGGCGCATGCTCCACATATGTGAATCCACATCCATGATATACTCCACCACTTCTCTCCTCAGAGGAGGCTCGGCTCGGCTCAGCTGCATTGCCGCTATCCGCATTGCCTGGTATGTCAAATGGTCAAACTGCCTTAGAGAAAGGGGACAAAGATAATGCATCTTCGGAAGCAATGTCTGTGTATAAATCAGCATCATGTTCATCAGAGACGAACAGGAGAAACGAAAAGCCAGATGAAGCTCGCCCACCTTCAGGACTCCTGAGGGATTAAACCTCAACAGAGGATAGGCATGCGTGTATACGCGATCTGTTTCGAGAGTCGAAAGGCGGATTCGAACCTTACCGATCCCGGCATCTTTCACGGATGCTGAAGACTTTTCGTCTCCTTGAAGATGGCAATCGTCAAAAACACAAACAGTGATTACTGTACAGGGATCATAAACTTCCCAGGTATATTGCACATTCCATTTTGGACTGAAGGTATCAATCATAGTCCTGGTACGAACCCATTTCTGTCCATATTTTGCAACGCAGTAAGCATCCATTCTGTGTCGTCCATCTTTGCACTTCGTAGGAAGCAAGTTCTGAGCGCGCAAGATCTCAACCTGCAAAATACCAATGTTAGGCTTCCAGAGACGCTCGTCGGTCGGCCTCACATCGCCACTGTAATGAATAGGCTCGTCCAGCACATGATAGCCCCCATCTAAAGACAATCTCAGATAAATTCTACTCGCGGACTCCACTTCTTTCTTCTTCGACTTTCCCTCCCCCGGAGCAACAGCAGGGTTGTCAAGTCTGAACCATCGAGGATTCACAGGCTTATCATCCAGTCGTTTGTCTATGTTATTCACAGGAATCGTTACTCTCCCAAGAATTTCATCCTCAGATATCCCCAAACGATTCTCGACCGTGAGAATCAAACGTTGATATCCACGCGTCATGACGGGTTCGATAACGGTTTTCTTAATGTTTTAAAATATTTCTTATTAAATTGTACGGCTGATTTTATTTCAATCGTCTAACAAAAAGATCGGACGACTACCATTAAGACAGAAAGGCATCTGGGGACTTCATCTCAGAGGGAAACGCCTTACGGCGTAAAAACGCCGTAAGGTGATTGCCATGAATATATTATTATTATTTAATTAATAAACTGGGATCAATTTTTTTAAAAATTACCTTAAAATAAGGAAAATGTTAAAAATGACTTATGTCTACTTATTAAGAAAAGTTTTTATTTCCTAGATTATGGGTTGAATAATATTTTAAATAACCCATAATATTTTATAATCTATATTTATGAGGATTTTCAGTTTT
The DNA here is from genome assembly GCA_031772625.1 of Pinus tabuliformis. Classification (NCBI taxonomy): domain Eukaryota; kingdom Viridiplantae; phylum Streptophyta; class Pinopsida; order Pinales; family Pinaceae; genus Pinus; species Pinus tabuliformis. The sequence goes on from CM062809.1 coordinate 1,182,809,894, forward strand.
TTTCTTAAGTTTTTGATAAGTCCTTATAAAATATCACATTTACATAATTTATAACCCAATCTATTTTCGAAAGCAACACCATTTAAAATAAAATAACAATACCCGTAGGTTCATATTAATAATTATTGTTATTTATGATCTCGCGAGTTATCCCTTTCTTCATTAATCTTTTTTTCACTAAAATTAGTATATAGCTTCGTCGTTAAGTTTATGAAATCATTTATTTAGAGAACATCGTGATAGACTTGGCCATCACTGCAGTGGATACGGCAAATGTGATTAGATATTGTTTTATTGACGATTAGTGTGTAGCATTAATATTCAACCACGAGTTACGAGTTACTAGGCGTGGGTCTATAAAATGTTTAAACTTACAACGAATAGCATTATCAATAAATTGGAGTAAAAAGATTGTAATAAATAAAAAAATGAATTATAAAGTTTTACTTTACGTAAGTGAAAATTATTCAAAAAGTTTGATTAAAATAATACATAGTTAATCTAAAACCAATACTTATAAAAAAAATAAAATACATAAATATATTTAAAAAAAATAAGCATCTATATTAAAGTGTATATATGTTAATATAAATTAATTAATTTTTTTATTTTATTTTTAGTAATAAATAAAAAAATGAATTATAAAGTTTTACTTTACGAAAGTGTAAATTATTCAATAAGTTTAATAAAAATAATACATAGTTAATCTAAAACCAATACTTATAATAAAAAATAAAATACATAAATATATTTAAAAAAATAAACATCTATATTAAAGTATATATATGTTAATATAAATTAATTATATTTTTTTCATTTTTAGTAACAACTATTATATAACCCTCGTGTGTGTGTATATATATAAAAAACCATTTTTCATTATAATTATAGAAATCTTTTGATTATTATTATATTCTATTTTTCATTATAATAATTGAATTCCTTTGATTTTTATTTTATTATATTCTATCTAGTTAGGTTAAATTTATTTAGATTTTGATACATTATATATATATGAGTGGTTAGAATTTTTTTTATTAATTTATTATTTAGTTTAATTTTATTAAATTTTTCACTTTATATTGATATCCACGCTTGCCGTTGGATCGGAACCTTGTCTTCAACGACAGGGATTGATTGAGCTAGTTGCTTGCTGATCGTTGGTTCGGGTTGTCGGTCTATTGCGCATGGGTCTCGTACCCGTTTGCTCAATGGACTCTCCTTTTTGTTGTTGTTGAGTCATTCTGGGGGTTTCTTTGGCCTGGTTGTTTCGGTCCTATAAGCTTCCTTGCCACCCCTAGTGTCTGGGGCACTTTGTATATTTTGTAATTTACGCGGCCCCTAATGTTTGGGGCACTCTGTATATTTTGTAATTTACTTTGATTAATAGAAGGTTCCTCTCTTACTTATCCAAAAAAATATCTTGACTTTATATTTCTTATTTTGATTATTTTATTTTTGGTATTATCTAATTATTCTTATTTTTATTTATTGTTTTTACATTTATTTTAATTTGTTAATAATATCATTTAATGTTTAGATTATTATTTTCATTTTCAGTTATTTATTTATTTTTATTTTGACTTTGTAACGTGTCTATATATATATATATATATATATATATATATATATGACTTTCTAATTTATTATTTTGATTTTTCTGAAGCATATCTACATTATAGATTGTTGTTGTTAGATCAGGTACTTTACTCAACATATATTTGAAAATATTTTTTGATATAAACTTAACATTGATTTTGAGTGTGTAGGTAAACACGAAAATCATCTCCGAGTTGTGGCAAAAGGAGATCATGAAGAAAATGAGATGGAAGAAGATGAAAAATTGAATAATTTTTTTAGCAATGGAGCCAAGAGGAAATAAAATTATATTCTTAGCTTATGTTGTAGCAAATATATAATCAAAAGATTGATGATGAAGAGAAAGCTGCGAAAGATGACATATGGAAGCAGTCCACATACAAAAATAGTTTTGATGAAGTAGAGGACATGCATGGAAAAATTGAAATGATTTTGTTTATCATAAGAAACAAAAATTTTGAGCCTAAAAAAAAATACAAAGCTGAATTAATTCAAAGGATATGAGATCTCAAAAAAAAAGTAAAAATAAATTCATCCCAAGAGTTGATGTGAAAGTTTTTGAGTCATTGTAAGCTTAACTGAGACTTAGACCGACATACATGTTTAAGTTATGTTGAGTGAAGGCTAAAATTGTCGGTCATACTTATGGGGGAGTGTTGGAGATAATTACTCTGATAATTTGAAAATTTAATTACCTTGTTCCCTTTAAAGGCGTGCACCAAACCCATTGCATCCACTATCTCACCATCGCCTTAACCTATTCAACTTTTAAGGGTTGTCACCGCCATAACTTCTTTGAATTGAAGGGACAATTAACCAACACAGTCTTTCTATAAATCTAGGTGTTCACAGATATAAGATATACATAACCATTCTTGTAATGGAAATGTAGTTTCTTTAATGTTTCGATCTCTAGTAAACTTATATATGGTTTTTGTTAGCAACTATAGTTATTTCTCACTGTTTTCTCTATCTTTAATTCTTTCATTCATGCCTTGTTTAGCAGGAGAAGGACAAATAACACATATGAAGTGGTGACCGCTCACCTTCAAACCAAAACTTATCTCACAAGTTTTTTATTTTGAAAGAACCGTAAGGCTAGCGAATTAAACATATACAATGTTTGTAGGTTCCTTCCTATCCAACCGATTCACGAGTTTGCGCTTCTCCACAAATTTCAACTATCTAAGATGAATGAGGGTATGATAGGATTGATGATGTGAATCAAAGATATCAATTTCATTAAGTTTATTTCTTCTAATTTGAGTTCTTGAAATGAATTTTCAAGTATCCATGTAGCCTATGCAAGAGACTTAAATTGTTCCACTATGAATCATGACAGTGTCTGGTTGGGATTTGAAGGTAGTAGAAAGGATGGCACATCAATGAGACTCAATGGTGGAAGTCCCAGTATTTCTATCATCTTAACAGTCTCCCATGTTTTATCCCCCATGAATTTTGAACACAAGAAGAAGATTGAGATAAAATTAGAAACATTGACATCGAGATCCCAAACTATAGACTTTAGATGCAATTATTGTACTGAATATATATACCCATTTTTACAATAATAAAATGGTGGTAAATTTAAAAATCTACACAACACTACGTCTAAAAGAAAGCCGAAGGAATATTAAACTTATTTTCAACCTCCAGAATCCAGGTAAGAAACGAATCTTGAACAATGCAAGAAATTTGGTTGCCTTGACAGTTTAGCCTCTCGATCAGATTCCCTAATGTCTCTCCTCCTACCTTGAATAACATGTTCAACACTAGCTCTACTTTCCTCTGACCAACATATGAGTTAGTGCATTTGATATTGTCTCAAACGGAACTTTGTCACACTTGTTTGAGGCTCCCAATAATGTGTCTTGTGCTTGTAAAATGAAATTTGTCCTATGTTACAAGAAACGAGAAATGGGAAATGAAATGAGAAACAACAATGGGACGAGAAACAAAGTTTGGAGGTTTCACATTCAAGAAACAAGGAGAAAGAAATAAACAAGAAAAATATGAAAAAAATAAGTGCAACTGTTTTGAAGTAAAGTTCAACGTAAAGAGTAATCACACTCAATTTTATATAAGACTACAAATTAGAACAAACTCTTTGTAAATAAAATCTAAAACCTAATTAGAATACACAATGTCAATAAAACATCAACCACTTATAACCATGTTTTAATAATAAAAATTTGATAATATTAAATAGAATTTAAAAATATATCATTTCAATAGAACCTTAACCACTTTTAATATGATAAAAAAAAAAACTATATGAAAATTTTTCACTGTTTTGGAAATAATATTTATTGTTCTCAATGTCCAAATAATAAACTCTTTAAAAATATTTGATTTTTCTCACAATGCTTTGGCACGAGAAGAAGCTTCTCTAATAGAACTTTGTGATGTTACCCTTTTAAAAGAAACACCTTCTCAACTAAATGTCCAGAGAGGGTTTGTACAATTTTGTTTCAATTGTTGGTCACATGGATGATTGTTCTGAGGGCTATTTACTATGTTGACGAGTGCAAGGTCACAATTTTGAATCCCAATCATTGGATATCCTAGTGGTAAGAGGAGAAATTCTCAAATCAATTTGTAGTGGTAGGAGTGTCCACTCTGAAGATGATGAGCAATCATGGGCTAATGGTATGAAAAAGCATTATCCATATTAAGACCCAAAATCTATCTTGTATTCCAAATAATTGGTAATGTTTAGCATTGAACCATCCTGGAATGGGACGGGTGTAGAAAACGATGTTTCTCATGTTGTCTCATTTCTAGAGTGATTTTTTCCAGAAAATGTGCTTGTCGTCCCATTTTTGGCAACAGAGGCTTTGGCTCACCTCGGTTCTCAAAAGGTGACCCCGACATTTTTCGAGGCCAATAGTTTGGCAAACTACAACATTGAATTTATATGACCCTACAATGGATAGGAAACCACCAAAATGTGAATTTTATTGTAATCAAACCCCATTAATGATTCCATTTTCATAGACTCTAACGACTACTAGAAAAAAATAACTACACAAAGTCTCCAAATATTCAAGAAATAAGTCTATTGCGGGCTCTCGACTCCTAACCGATTAATCTTCATGTAACTAAAGGCTTTGATCTATTATTAGTCCCTGTCATCTGGCAAATGGCATGGACTATAGTAATCGATATGGCAAGCTTGACATTAATTTCAGCTGATTTTTTAGCTGTTTACTCTCGTGACTGTGGCAAGTAACCAAAGTATTTAACTTAACAATATATGAAATGTTTTCACCTTCTTATTTAGCCTCTTCACGAGGTGGAGAGGCTGAACCATATAGTCCATGCCATTTCCTTTGCATTTTGAAGTTTAAAGAAGGTGTTAAACTAATGTTAACATTAGTTTGAATCACATTTCATGCTTAGGAATTAAAACCATATCTTCGGTTACATGGTTGCCAAAGTTGTAGTCTTTAAACACATGGATGCCAAAGTTGTAAGGCTTAAACACATGACTCACATATGGCTATGAAAGGGAACATCCAACTGTTGATCGAACCAGGCATTGCCCCTTCTTATGACTACTGCAACAGCTTGCTTGACATAGTAACCGCAATTGCAACAGCCCGCTTCACGCCCAAGGAACCAGGAACCAGGAACAGAGGAAAATGAGGGTTTTGCATCTCGAAGAAGCAGAATCAAACTGGACATCACTAGGGCTCTTAGCGTTTTGTTCCTCTCTTAGCTTTTTATTCCTCTCAGACTAAGAGATCATAAGGCGTCAAGGTAAGCTTACTTTTGATACTTCTTATACAAATAAAAACTTAGTTTAGTTCCATATAAATGTATGTTATGTAAATAATCATAGGCTTCATTCAACCAGCCCTTGTTGTGGCTATGCAAATCTTCAAATCATCACACATATAAATCTATGCTATGTAAATACTTCTATGTCCAGTTTTTCTTTCTTTTTCTTCTTCAAAAATTGCAAAAATTCTTTTTCCTCTTCAAAACCTACAGAGAAAATGGCATGGACTCAATTTCTAAAATTCTGTATGTTGATAAATTTTATTAGTTCATCACGAATTTGAGATCGAAAGAAGAAAACAACATAGTAGAGCCATACCTTTCCAGAGGAGCCCAAGCGAAGATAAGATATGAGATTAGCAACATGCTAAAGCATGGATGCATCCACTCCAACTGTGACAAATTCCTGCATCAGAAGTCAAATTTAAACTGTTTGCTAAAATAATTGTACAATAGAAAAGTGAAATCCAAAATTAAATGTAAACAATAGAACTAATCAACCTGTGGAGGTGGGCAATGAGCTTTACTTCTATGCACTGTTTTTGGAATGTCTTGATAAAACTCCTCCTGTAGGTAGCACCATACATAAATGAAGTTATAGTTAATTTGATTCTTTGAAAAATGAAAATTCAATTAGTCACAAGAAATGCCAATATCATGCCTCATACATATGTGACAAAGATACAGTAAATAAAATATTTTCCCTAGGAGATTTTAGCTAGCTAAACCCTAACCAAAGCAGAGTTTGTACCTTCCAATTCTTCTGCGGCTCATTGCCTACGGCCCTAAACATCACATAGTTTGGTAAACCTTCTCCTCTTCCATTTTGAAACCTAAGGCAAGGTTTAGAGTCTAGCACCAAGGTCAGTTTTTGGATGCCATTCACCCTTCTCCAACTAGCGTGCTTAATGTCAATATAATGCATGTTATCGCCACTTCTGGTTCTTCTGTGATTCATTGCCTACGACTCACGCTCTTGCTACTGTGGAACCAAATGGTGAAATAACCAAATGTTGAACTAATAGAAGGATTTGAAAGCTTTAGATTAACTGCAAAAGGTTAAATTTCAAGTTGTTCGGCACTGTACATTGTTTTCCATTAAAACTAAAAGGAGATAATATCACTACAAACTTCTCTGAACAAATTAAAATAGAAGAAGCTCTATGGTTTGCGATTAAAGTAATCATTAGAAGATTGTAATCTCCAACGAGATCAAGTGGCAACCATGCAGTGTAACAAGTGGTGACCATATAATATAACTTCCTTTCCTCGATGGAAACGTGTGTCAATCAATACAATATTCTGGAAATTTTAAGATAATGTGTCGACTTTTATAATTTGTAAATGGAATATTTTATATTACTTATCATCTGTAAGGTTATTCGACTTGTAGTGTAATCACCTTTGATCCTTAGTGATAACATAGGTGTCATATTACTAATACTTGTAATTAGCATATTTGACATAAGATACCATACCATCAGTTAAGTTGTAAGATAGCATCAAGTTGAAGATTGTGAAAGCTTATAAGTTAGTACACTCATAACACATGATCTAATGCTATGTTCACCTTTCTATATAATATGGATAATACGTATGAGCTATAATTGGTACATATGTGATCAGTAATCTCTATTATTCTATGATCAGTGTCATATTGATCATATACCTTGTCTCATCTTATATGTGTTTCATTATCTTATCTAATATGGATCCTATGGGTTAAGCTGTTTATTCTGACAAATACATGGTGTTCACAGAAGCTAATATAAACTGATGTATTCATTATACATAATACATCGATGCATACAGAGTAACAAGAAAGCAAAATCCGTAGTGGATACGACTGTAGGTCTGATATGATGTGTGGTTGTATATATGAATGAGACTGGTTTGCATTGCCTGTTGATGGGGTTTCGTGCTTCCTGAATCCAACAACTTCATTATTTTAGTTGTTGACTACTTTACCAAATGGGAAAAAGCTATGTCGACATTTAATAACTTGGCTACCACCGCTACTTGCTTCTTTTTTCATCTTGTCATCGCTCAATTTGGTGTCCTAAAACAATTGGTATCTAACGATGGCACATATTTTGATCACTTTAGTAGGTGCCTAGGTCTCATGAAGAGAATGAGTAGTAGGCTACTTACCTAGGGTGGTAGCTAGGTAGTTAGCAAGAAGAGGGTGCAAGTGACATGCAGCAAGTTACATTCAATGACATGCACTAGAGAGTCTGAAGCACATTGGTAGTTGTAAAGATCCACTCATTATATCACTTCGAGTTACAGAGGCAGTTTGAAATCCAAATCTTTTTTATTCTATTGACTGAGTTGATCCATGGTGGGCTCCAGTATTGTAGAAATAATGCTACAACTCCTGGAGCTTCCTATCTCTAATTTTATCAACCCGGTAGTTCGTACAAGCTTGGAAGCGACGGTGCTGTATGCACAAGTACTAGCTCTTGTCGCAGCTGTCACTTGGTCAGCTGGCACAAGTCCGCTAGGGCTCAAGCCAACTTCTATAGGCTCACAGAAGAAGATTTATGAATGATGGACGAAAGCTAACTGAAAGAAGACTAATCTAGTTGCAGAAAGGAACTGAAAGTCAACAAAGCATGAAAACCCTAGTAAACCCTAATTTGCCTAGCTAGACCCTAACTTTGCAAAACTATGAATGAAACTACTACGACTAATGCCATTACTTGCTATGAACTGAAATACATGCATCTAGGCTACTTGCATCTTGGAAAGACATGTTTTTATATTTTTTCATTAAGTGGTTGGATTTATTGTGATGATGCTTTTGATTAGGATTTGGTTGTGCAGGAGCGGTTGGAATGGAAGGAAAGCATGGGCGAGGTCAGGATGGCTAGGGGAGGTCCCAGAGGGTCTCTAGCATCGATCCACAGAAGTCTACCACGTTCGGATGCTCAGCAAACGAGTTTGCAGGCTTCTACAGGAAGTTTGCAGGGGATCCTACAGGAAACTCAGGGGTTTCTACAGGAAGTCTGTGCAATTCTACAGGATGTTTGGCCGTGGAAGTTTTGGGGGATGGTGAAGTGTTGGAGTGGTGTGGGAGGATAGGTGAGATGGAGATGGAGCTGGTGATGGCTCTGGAGCAGAGAAATCAAATGGAGGAAGAGTGCATCTAGTGGGTTGATGGTTGGAAGGATGGGATCAACGAAAGTGTAAGTAAATGGAGCTAAGTGATTAATGGATGAGTTGGAGGGTAGATGAGTTGGACAGAGGCTGAGTAGGTGGATTGAGGAGAGATCAAGAAGAAGAAGAAGGAAGTGGAATGATAAGGAGCAGCGTAAATGAAACAAATGACTTATGCACCCAAAAACGAGAAATTCATTAACCTATGATAACTGTGCTATGAAACCTATGAACAGCAATGGAAAACCAAGAAATGAAACTCGTGCATGGGAGTGAAATGTAGAAGTATGGTTCGATGTCAACAGTGCATGGATGGATCTTCAATGAAAATGTCTATGTTGCAGCTTGCATGGAAGTGAGAAGAACTGCGTTTATTTTTGGTGGTTGGTTATGGGCTGCACCCGAATCCCTAAGAGAGATGACAGGGAGCCTTAACAACCTTTTGTTGGAGCTCCAATAGTTTATAACTATCCTCCTATCGAATCTAAGCAACTGAAACAAATTCACCATAAACTAATCCTATATAAGCTCATGAAAAAGACTAAATTAACAAACTGTAAATTCGAATTGCATGTTAAAGTAAAAACTCAAAGTGCTGGAACGAAATGCAACAACATTACAATACTGAGGAGATCTATTGCTCTCAGGTTGGGCCCTAACCTGAGAGCTATAGCTCCCTTAGAAACTCAGAATGAGATCAAAATCTGCCTGCCTTTATTCATAAACGAAAGTCTGATGACATGCCAAAATTGGCTTACAAAAGGAACAAAAAACCGAGCTGTAGCTCGTACTTCCCAATTACAAGAGTAATACAAAGGTTCAAAAAAAGCTCCTATCCAAGGCTACGGCCTCAGTATTTATGCAAAATGATCATCCAACAAGTGTCCTTGATTTGTGGAGCTCGACTGTCCAACTGAAGGTTAAACTGCTGATCTTGTAGGGCAGTTATAACTGTTGTTCCTGTAGAACAGTTATAACTGCTGTTCCTGTAGAACAGTTGGCTGCTTCTAAGCTCAGTGGGGAGATGGATTGGAGCTTGGAGCTATGGTGGGAATCACGAGGAAGGTCCCCAAGACCGTGGACATCCTCTCCTAAAAACCAGCAGTGCCACCTCATTGTCTCCTTGTCTCCTTTCTCGTGGTCTTTTCTCCCTTTTTAATGCCAAAAACCTGAAAGCATCATGCATTAGTCACGTAGATAGAATGCCTACCCTTCTTCCTACAAACAACACGAATAAACCAAGAAATGAATGCATAAGCAATAAAAAATGAATGGTTTGAGTAGAGCAAGTAGGCCAAATGAGCCCAAATTGTACCAAAAATTGGGGCTCATCATCACCCCCCAGCTAAACTATTTGCTCATCCTTGAGCAACTTAGTCCAAATCCTCATCCTTCATTGCTTTCGCTGCTTCCCTTGCATCCCAAGGCTTTGTGGTAGTGTCTTCTCTGTGGATATGAAACCCTACTTTCATGTTCACCTCTTCCCATTGATGACTGGATAGGTGTGCCACCTTTTTCTTTGTCCTCCTTTCCCTCATGCTTCTTCCTTTGTTCTCTCTTCTGAACTGATGTCAGGGTCTCTTGGCCTTCTTCCCTCTGTTCCTCGGCCACTACTTCGTGTTCCTCACTGGTGGAGGAACCCGTTTCTTCGATCAACATTTTAATGTCCCCATCTTTTGTCAAATTCCGGAAGGATTCCCATGAGAGGGGTACCCTATATGAATGCAATGCATCCTCCACCAGAAGCTTGATCAACCCATGGTGGGCTATCTGATCTGGTATTCCCTCCTTCAGCTTTGTAGCACACTCCATTAGAGACTACAGGAGGTAATAAGGGATGCTCAGTTTTTGTTCTACAGGAAGGTCAATTCGGTGCCTCAATTCAGTGAGCAGCCGAAAGTGATATGCATACACGATGCTGAAACGACCTTCACAAGTAATATATTTCATGATTTGCAAACTGACTTCATTCCAAGGTGGCAACATGCTCGTTCTTCGCACTCCATTTTTGTCCTCCGAGAATTCTTCCTCAGGTGGAAAGAATTCTTTCTTTGCCTGCTGACTCAGCTTTCTCTCCTCTTTATCCCACGACAGACCCATAGGAAGTTCTGTGATCTGACTGATATTTTCTGGGGTGAGCTTGAGGCTTAGACCTCTGAGGTTTACTGTGGCCAGTGTCTGGGATTTAGGCTTCAGAGCATGCAAGAATTCTTCGGCCACTTCATCATCGTAGCCCTGCAGCTTATCACAAAAAGGCATCCATTGTGCTCTGGTGAAGAGCTCTACCACTGCTGGGTTTTCCCTTAGTTTAGTTGAATCAGTGGGTTCCCGTCTTATAAACCCACCCGGCATGATGAACACGGTCGTTTTAATTAAATGTGGCAAATGCAAAAGAGATTTGGTCTATTAAGGCAGAGCATGCATATAATCCACAAAATTCAACAGAGTCTACCTAAACTGACATCCTGTAGAACGACAGCATAGGCACAGCAAACAATAATTCCACCAATATCTTTATGACCCGACTGTGGACGATGGTCTTGCCACTTCTACTAACCAGTTGCATGAAGAGTTCAGGGTTACCTCTTTAATTGGCCACCTTTTTCGTGAGGCACCCGCTTCCCTATAGAAGACTGCGTTCCTGTAGACTGCGTTCCTGTAGAAGCAGTGCGCAATTCTCGGGGAGGACTGTAGTTGGCCCGCACTCGAGGTGTGCTTTACCGGCATTCTGGTAGCCAACAGCTCGGTGTATCAAAGTGCAGAGGAGATCAGAATAGCCACCCGAGTTTGAAGTGTTGGATGATAAATGCATGCGCATGATCTAGCCGATTAGATTTTGAATCGGCGCAATCCGTGGCGCGGGGGATGAGCTGTCCCCGCCGGACCGTTGGGCGACGTCATCCATCATCCGCCTGCGTATTCACTTACTGCCGCATCCATTCCCACAGATTTTCCGTCGCCTTTCCTGTTAAAATCATGCTCTGACGAGAGTGTTCTCACGTGTGTGCCGTTCATTCTCTTTGTCGTGGCCGCCACCCAAACATCCAATTACACTTTAACTAGCCGACGTGGCCAGTCGACTGGCCATACGGCCGCTCAACCATTCAATTTTACGCTATGCAAATGATTTCAAAGTAAAATTCATGCGATTTGATGGAAGGAAGGGTTGAGACACTTACCTGCGTGGCTGCACACGATTTTTCCAGTTCTTGGACGATGGTGAGTGGATCTACCTGCTGCATGTGACTTACACAGACCCGGAGGCTCGTGGTTACAGGCTGCCAACGATGGAGTGGATGTTTTGCTTGCATGCGCCCGCGTTTTATTTCAGATGGCAGTGCTGTGAATGGTATCCACTCGAGCAGGTTGAACTGTTACAGGATTCCCGCGAGGTGTCTCGTAATAGTCCTTTCTCCTTGGGTGCATGCTGCACGACGGAGGTGCTGGCCTTTCAATCACGTTCTCGGAGCTCTTGACGCCTGCGATATGAGATCCTAGCATTTGTTTAACTTTGAAAATGGATTTTCCCGCGAGAACTCATCAATCTTCTTTGTTTGTGCAGGGAACTTGGTCGCATGTCGACAAGGATGGTGGAGCAAGGTGACAGCAATGTGCAAGGGTGCCAACAGAGGCTTGCATGCATCCAAACCAATCCATAGTCACTAATTCTCCTTTTAAGATGAATTCTGGCCATCCAAAACTCCTACAGGAAGTTTCCTGTAGAACACAAAGCTTCCTGTAGAAAGTTCGGCCTTCCTGTAGAAAGTCTGTACTTTCCTGCAGAAAATCCGCGCCTTCCTGTAGAAAGACTGCATCTTCCTGTAGAAAGACAGCATCTTCCTATAGAAGATTCAAACCATGATAAAATTGCACATACCTTGAAAAAAACATGGGTACCCTTGGAGGAGGTGCTGGTGAGGTTCCTTGACAGCATGGTAAGGACCCTTGGCTTTGAGTTGAAGGCTTCCTCTCCTCCATAGAACATCTGCAACCTGCATGCAATTTTACCATATTTTGCTTATTGTTTTTTTCTTTTTTTTTGAAAGATAACAGGGGCGCCTCAAAGAGGTTTTCACCCGTGCCATCTGCCCTGAGCGCCTCAGAGAGGTTTTCACTCAAGGATCTTTTCACCTTTTCTCTTTTTTTTTTTTGAAATACAATAGGGGCGCCTCGATGAGGTTTTCACCCCTACTACCGGCCTTGGGCGCCTTAGAGAGGTTTTCACCCAAGGATCTTTATTTATTTTTCTTTTTTTTTTTCTTTTTTTTTTTCTTTTTTCTCTTTTTTTTCTTCAGGGTATGCCAGAGGTAGAGGCAGAACCCTTCTCTATGACCAATACAGATTTCTCTATAGTTTTGATGAACTCTTGTCTTGAGAGAGGTCTCCTGTAGATCTTCAAATGATGCCCATTGACAAGCATGGGAATGGCTTCCTCATCAATGGTTCGAATGAGGACAGATCCATTGTCATGGCATTTCTCCACTGCATATGGTCCTAGCCATCTGGTTCTCAGCTTCCCCTTGAAATCTTTGTATCTGGAGTCATACAACAAAGCCCAATCTCCCGGCTAAAATTGCTTGCCATGGAGATGTTGGTCATGCCACACCTTTCTCTGAAGTTGAACCACTTCTGAGTGAAGGAGGGCCTGCATTCGGTGCTCATCTAGGCCATTCAGCTGCAGTAGCCTTTCTTGTTGTGCATGGCTGAGATCTAGGTCCAGCTGAGCTGCCATCCTCAATGTGTTGTACTCAAACTCAATGGATAGCAAAGCTTTCTTCCCATAGACCAGCTCATACGGTGTGAAGCCGGTGGTGGTCTTCCAAGTGGTGTTGTAAGCCCATGTGGCTTCAACCAGGCGATCTGCCCAGTCCTTTCTGCTGCTGCTCACCACTTTAGTCAAGATCCCTTCTAGTGCTCTATTGGTGACTTCCACCTGCCCATTTGCTTGAGGGTGATAAGGGGTGGAAGTCCTATGCTTGATCTTGTGATGAGCCAGGAGATCTTCAACCAGGTTGGAGGTGAACTGGCTCCCTTGATCAGTGACCAGCTCTCTTGGATAGCCAAACTTATAGAAGATGTTTTCTCTTAGGAACTCGGCCACCTTTTCTTCTGTTGCTGCTTTGATTGCTTTGGTCTCGGCCCACTTTGTCAAATAGTTAGTACACACGATGATGTAAGTCCTTTGCCTCGAAGAGGGGTTGATTGGGCCCACAAAGTCCATGCCCCACTTCTCAAATGGCTCAAGAGTCACTTGAGGTTGGAGAGGCATCTCATCCCTTTGGCTCGGTTTCCCCATTCTTTGGCATTGGTCACACTAACTGACATATCTTCTGACATTTTGATGAAGTGTGGGCCAATAGTAGCCTACCTGCAAGATCTTGAAGGCAGTTCTCTTTGCTGCAAAATGTCCTCCACAAGGCCCATCATGACAAGTGAGGAGGATATCAAAGACTTCCTCCTCCCTTACACAATGCCTTAAGATCTGATCGGGGCCAAGCTTGAACAGATTGCCCCCGATCCAAGTAAATGAGGAACTTTTTCTGATGATTATGCTCTTCTCTCTGAAAGATAGGTGTGGAGGGAACTGTGCTGAAACAAGATAGTTTGCTATATCAACAAACCATGGAGAGAGTACTGAAATAGCAAAAAGATGTTCATCAGGCATCTAGTCGTCCACTGTTCCATCCTCATCTGCAGACAAATCCAATCTAGATAAAAAGTTAGCAACAACATTTTATCTACCTGGTTTGTCAACAATGGTCAAATCAAACTGCTGCAATAAAAGTAACCATCTAATAATACGAGCATTCACATCTGGTTTATTCATTAAATATCTAATAGCAGCATGGTCAGTATGTACAAAGGTCTGGTAACCAGTAATATAATGTCGGAACTTGTTCAATGCATGGACCACAGCCAATAATTCTTTCTCGGTTACAGTGTAATTCAGCTCAGCTTTGGACAAGTTTTTGCTAACAAAGTAAATGGCATATGGAAGTTTCTGCTCAACTTGTCCTAAAGCTGCACCTATGGCTTTGTTCGAGGCATCAGTGTGGATGTGGAAAGGTAGGGCCCAGTTTGGACCTCGCAGGATTGGGGTTGACACCAACTTGTCCTTTAATTCATTTAAAGCCCTCTGAAAATCGTCAGTCCAATTAAACTCCACATCTTTTGCCAACAGGCCAAACAATGGCGAGGCTAGCTTGCTAAAATCTTTAATGAATCTCTGGTAGTATCCTGCTAATCCCAAGGAACTCCGGACATCCCTGACCTTTTGAGGAGGTGGAACCCTCTTGATGAGAGCAATTTTGTTAGGATCCACCTGCAATCCTTGGCAAGAAATGGTATGGCCTAGCACGGTCCCTTCAGTCATTAGGAATTCACATTTTTCAGGACTAAGGGACAAGTTCATCTCGGTGCATTTGGTTAGGACTTTTCCCAGGTTGGACAATGCTTCCTGGAAGTTGGCCCCATAAGGAGTAAAGTCATCCATATAGATTTCTACTGCATCATGGACTAGCTCCGAGAAGATGCTCAGGACAGCTCTCTGAAAGGTAGCAGGAGCATTGCATAGTCCAAAGGGAAGGACTCGATAAGCAAAGGT
This sequence comes from Pinus tabuliformis, assembly GCA_031772625.1. Taxonomy (NCBI): domain Eukaryota; kingdom Viridiplantae; phylum Streptophyta; class Pinopsida; order Pinales; family Pinaceae; genus Pinus; species Pinus tabuliformis. The sequence continues at coordinate 1,182,825,039 of CM062809.1, forward strand.
ACCCCAAGGACAAGTGAAGGTGGTCTTATCTTGGTCTTCCGGGCTGATTTGGATTTGGTTGTACCCACTAAACCCATCCAGGAAAGAGAAGAACTTCTTTCCTGCCAGTCCATCCAACACTTGATCTATGAAAGGTAGAGGGAAATGGTCCTTCTTGGTAGCTTTGTTCAGTTCTCGGTAGTCCACACAGATTCTCCATTTCCCATTTTTCTTGGGAACCAACACTAGAGGGGACACCCATTCACTATCTGAGATGGTGTAGATGAATCCGGCATCCAACAGTTTTTGCAATTCTTCCTTGACAATGTCCTTAAGGGCTGGATTCATTCTCCTCTGAGGTTGCCTAACCGGTTTACAATCCTCTTTTATGTATATATGATGGGTACAGACTGGAGGATGGACTCCTTTCATTTCCTTATAGCTCCAAGCAAAAGCATCTAGGTGATTGGCCAACAGACTACACAACTCCTTTTCCTGGGAAGGAGATAGGGAGGAGCTGAGCTTCAATGCTTTCTCAGGGCCGAACTCCACATTCTTGACTCTGGGAGTAACAGGGTTGGTTGTACACAGATCCACTAGGGTGCTAGCTTGGGCATCCTCCACCAATTTCTCTAAGGGTAGTGCACTGGAAGGTGGATTCTAGATCAAGGTCTCGATCAAGTCATCCTCGGTTGGGGGGTCTCTTCTAGTGGTATCTAAGGTGCACAGAGGTGCTGAGTACACCTCGTCTTCCTCTCCTTCTTCCAATGAGAGTGGTAAGTCATGCTCTAAGGAGGGTTGGGAAGGAGGGTATAGGACTAGCTGCTTGGACATGGGACCATTTTTGATGGTCATGTTTCCTGCACGACAACTTATGTAAGCATCTGCAGTAGCTAACCAAGGCCTTCCCAAAATGAGAGGATATCCAGTAAGCTTGGCCTTTGGTTGCAGAACCAGGAAGTCTGCAGGGTATTCCCAAGAGTCAATAGAGACCAAGACATCCTCCACAATCCCTTCGTGAGTCACGGTGGAGCGATCTGCTAATTGCAGTACTGTCGAGGTCTTCCTCAAGGAACCCTAAAGATTAAGCTTAAGCATGGTATCCCTGGTCATCACATTAATGGCAACGCCCAGATCGATCAAGGTGTGAGGTATAATGGTGCCATTGATGTGAACATCTACTACAAGACTTCCAAGATCTAGGTACTTTGGGCAGATGACTTGTCCTAACATAAGGTCAGACAGTTATCCTATGACATTGATAGTTGAGGCATCTTTCTTCCGTCTGCCTGGGTGTTTGAAACACTTCTCCTTAACCAGCTTGTTGTATATTGGCACATCCTTGATGGCTTGGAGAAGTGGTATTTTTACACACAACTCCTTGAGCTCACCCAGAAGCTCATCCTCCTCTGGGTTGGGTTGTGTGGTGGCTGTTAGTCTCTCAGGAAAGGGTGGAATAGTCTTTGGTTAACTTTCCTGTTTATCTTCCTCATCCTCTGGGGGAGGAGGTTGGCGATCTGGTAGAGTCTCTCCAGATCGAATATTGATCTGCTGGATCTCCACAGCATAGGTAGGGCATGAGGTTTCCCCAGTGTATACCTGCTGGGCCTGTCTATTGTTGGGGTTCGGGTTCGGTTGAGCAGGAATTTGAGGCTGCCTTGGAGGAGCAGGAGGTAATGGCTGAGGTTGAACTGGTGGTGGAGGCAAGATGGCAGGAGGAGTGTTGTATTGGGGCCTCCACCCCGACTGAGGTGCATTCCATTAAGGCTGTGGCTGGGCATGTGAGTGATATGAATGAGAAGTAGGTTGATTGGGGTACTAAGGTGGATAAGACCATGGAGGAGGCATGGACCATGAAGGATGAGCAGGGGGACCCCAGGAAGGCATAGGAGTCGATTGGTTGGGGCTGTAATAAGCTTGGGATGCCCCTTGCATCCCCTGCTGATAAGGTCTAGATCCCTGTGGCCTCCTTTGGTTGAGGCAATAGAGAGGCTCTGTGGGAGCTTCTGTCCCTTGGTACATGGCTTTAAACCCAGGTAAGGTTGGACACTGATTTGTGGGATGGTCCTCCTCACAAACGAAACACACTTCAACCAAATGTAATGGACATTCGTTCTTAGGGTGCCTCCTTGTGCACCTGGGGCAGAAGACAGCCAAGGCTCTCTCAGCCTCTTCTTTCTTTTGCTAAATCCTGAATGTGTCAAGCTGCATGGCAATGGTTTGTCTCACCTCACTCTTAAGATCTTCTAATTGATTTGCAAGCTCATGTTTGGAGAAAGGGACACTAGTTGAGAGGTGGTTTCCTCTACCTCGTTTCCGAGCTGCCCTGGAGTGGTTTCTAAACACAGTCTTGATGTCCTCATAAGGAAGTTGGTAAATGTCCCCCCCAGCTAACATGTGAAGGGTATCTAAGAGGTCTTCAGGGACTCCTCGGAGCAGGACCAACTTGAGGGATTCAGGGTCAAGTGTGCACCGGGCCCGCTTATAGCTTAGTTGGAACCTCTCCTCATAATCCTCTAGGGACTCATCATTTCCCATGGACATCCGAAAGATTTTCCCCTTTGTTTCCTTGGACCTACAGTAATCCCGGTACTTGGTATTGAAAGCTTGCTGCATCTGAGCCCAAGTAGTGATATTATTCCCAGGTAAGCCCATGAACCAGCGTAGTGTTGCATCCTTAAGAGTGGAAGGGAAAAGTTTCAACTTTTGCTCGTCTTTAGTATAGTCATAGGTTCTACAAAGGACAGCAAACTCAAATAGGAAGGTATCTGGATCTTCAGTGGTCAGCCCATGGAAGTGAGGTAAGGCGGAGGGGCTAATGTTCTTCATTTTCATCTCTCCATTGGTCTCTCGGATGGGGAAGGCACCTTCTATTCTCTCATCTTCTCTTCTATTGTCAGCCATAGCTTCAGATGGAGTGGTCTCTAACTCTTCTTCTACTATAGGGTCTTTGGATATTTCAGGATGTTCACCTATAGGTTCTTCTGGGTCACTGTCACCAAAGAAGAGAGAAGGGTGACTTAGTGATGTGGTGGGGGTGTTTGGTAGGAATTTGCCTGATCTATCTCGGTTCCTACGAGGCATGAAATGGAAAAGACTTTCTTTTTCTTTTGATTGCTTTTGTTTTTCTTTTCTTTTGGTACCTGCAAAACTGAGACAGATTGATCTACAACTAACTATGAAAGATGCAAAATTAAACTGAAAGCAGGAAAGAACTAATCTACTTTGCTCAAAGGAAATTGCAAGAATGGAAATGCTAGTCTACGCTTGCAGAAAGGAAATTCTAATCTAGGAAAGCAGGAAATGCTAATCTATGAAAGCAGGAAATGTCTATGCTACTTTTGTAGAATGGAAATGAAGCAAACTATTTAGCAGAAGGCAAGAGCAAGAAAATAGAAGAAAATAAACAATTACTAATACTCTGACGCTTCCCCGGCAATGGCGCCAAAAAGATGGTGGGCTCCAGTATTGTAGCAATAATGCTACAACTCCTGGAGCTTCCTATCTCTAATTTTATCAACCCGGTAGTTCGTACAAAGTTGGAAGCAACGGTGTTGTATGCACAAGTACTAGCTCTTGTCGCAGCTGTCACTTGGTCAGCTGGCACAAGTCTGCTAGGGCTCAAGCCAACTTCTATAGGCTCACAAAAGAAGCTTTATGAATGATAGACGAAAGCTAACTGAAAGAAGACTAATCTAGTTGCAGAAAGGAATTGAAAGTCAACAAAGCATGAAAACCCTAGTAAACCCTAATTTGCCTAGCTAGACCCTAACTTTGCAAAACTATGAATGAAACTACTACCACTAATGCCATTACTTGCTATGAACTGAAATACATGCATCTAGGCTACTTGCATCTTGGAAATACATGTTTTTGTATTTTTTCATTAAGTGGTTGGATTTATTGTGATGATGCTTTTGATTAGGGTTTGGTTGTGCGGGAGCAGTTGGAATGGAAGGAAAGCATGGGCGAGGTCAGGATGGCTAGGGGAGGTCCCAGAGGGTCTCTAGCATCGATCCATAGAAGTCTACCATGTTCGGATGCTCAGCAACCGAGTTTGCAGGCTTCTACAGGAAGTCTGCAGGGGATCCTACAGGAAACTCAGGGGTTTCTACAGGAAGTCTGTGCAATTCTACAGGATGTTTGGCCGTGGAAGTTTTGGGGGATGGTGAAGTGTTGGAGTGGTGTGGGAGGATAGGTGAGATGGAGATGGAGCTGGTGATGGCTCTGGAGCAGAGAAATCAAATGGAGGAAGAGTGCATCTAGTGGGTCAATGGTTGGAAGGATGGGATCAACGAAAGTGTAAGTAAATGGAGCTAAGTGATTAATGGATGAGTTGGAGGGTAGATGAGTTGGACAGAGGCTGAGTAGGTGGATTGAGGAGAGATCAAGAAGAAGAAGAAGGAAGTGGAATGATAAGGAGCAGCGTAAATGAAACAAATGACTTATGCACCCAAAAACGAGAAATTCATTAACCTATGATAACTGTGCTATGAAACCTATGAATAGCAATGGAAAACCAAGAAATGAAACTCGTGCATGGGAGTGAAATGTAGAAGTATGGTTCGATGTCAACAGTGCATGGATGGATCTTCAACGAAAATGTCTATGTTGCAGCTTGCATGGAAGTGAGAAGAACTGCGTTTATTTTTGGTGGTTGGTTATGGGATGCACCCCAATCCCTAAGAGAGATCGCAGTGAGCCTTAACAACCTTTTGCTGGAGCTCCAATAGTTTATAACTATCCTCCTATCGAATCTAAGCAACTGAAACAAATTCACCATAAACTAATCCTATCTAAGCTCATGAAAAAGACTAAATTAACAAACTGTAAATTCGAATTGCATGTTAAAGTAAAAACTCAAAGTGCTGGAACGAAATGCAACAACATTACAATACTGAGGAGATCTATTGCTCTCAGGTTGGGCCCTAACCTTAGAGCTATAGCTCCCTTAGAAACTCAGAATGAGATCAAAATCTGCCTGCCTTTATTCATAAACGAAAGTCTGATGACATGCCAAAATTGGCTTACAAAAGGAACAAAAAACCGAGCTGTAGCTCGTACTTCCCAATTACAAGAGTAATACAAAGGTTCAAAAAAAGCTCCTATCCTAGGCTACGGCCTCAGTATTTATGAAAAATGATCATCCAACAGGTGTCCTTGATTTGTGGAGCTCGACTGTCCAACTGAAGGTTAAACTGCTGATCCTGTAGGGCAGTTATAACTACTGTTCCTGTAGAACAGTTATAACTGCTGTTCCTGTAGAATAGTTGGCTGCTTCTAAGCTCGGTGGGGATATGGATTGGAGCTCAGAGCTATGGTGGGAATCACGAGGAAGGTCCCCAAGACCGTGGAAATCCTCTCCTAAAAACCAGCAGTGCCACCTCATTGTCTCCTTGTCTCCTTTCTCGTGGTCTTTTCTCCCTTTTTAATGCCAAAAACCTGAAAGCATCATGCATTAGTCACATAGATAGAATGCCTACACTTCTTCCTACAAACAACACGAATAAACCAAGAAATGAATGCATAAGCAATAAAAAATGAATGGTTTGATCAGAGCAAGTAGGCCAAATGAGCCCAAATTGTACCAAAAATTGGGGCTCATCAATCCACCTGATGAAGAAGCAACAAAGGTTACTGTTAGCTCTACTATACAAACGGATCAAAAATGGATGCTAAATGCTCTCAAAAGTCCGCAAACTCACTGAAATTCATGCCAAGAGATCCATGAGTGCTGATTGAAATCTTCAATGTTGGGTTAATAGCCTTCCACCGATCAAAATAGCGCAAGAGGAAAAGCCCTTGAGAAGGCAGAAATACTCTATCGGGAGGCACAAATGCGCTAAAATCATGAAAAAACCAAAGTTGCAGGCTTGAGGGTCCGAAGTCATATCAGCCGTTGGATCTAGCCGATCAATGGTCCAGATTGCGTTGGAATTTTGCTATCGGTGATTACAAGGGGCAGGCTTTAACATAAGTTATGTGCCGCTGCGATGGGCCGAACCCGATGGCCCTTCAACACTCCATTTTATATTATTTCGGGTCCACAGCAATATCGGCGCTTCACCAAAGATCGGGGCTTTTATGTTCTGTGATCGCCGATGGGCCGGACCCGACGGCGGTATTAATCCTTTTTTATAAAATATCGGGTCCGCAGCAATATCGGCGATCGGCGGGTCGGCGGTATCGGCAGTGGCAATGGAGATCAGCGATTAAGCGAGGATCGTTGATTGCGTGCATGGATCAACGGCTCACGTTGTGTCGGCGTTTCACTATCGGCAAAACCAAAGAGACAGGGCCTTCACATTGGATATGTTTCCGACCCGATAAGCAGGACCCGCTATATGTACAATGCTCTATCTTATAATATTTCAAGTCCGCGCTAGGCCATTTGCATTGATTTGGGAGCATTTTCGTTATATAACGAAATATGAAGAAAATACAAAGGATGCCTGGCATTTGCCGATTGCGATGGGTTTCGGATCTGAAAGGGTTTGAAAGTAAAATATATATATTATTTAAATCCGCCAAAGCCATTTTTCATGTTTTAACAGCAGTTTATTGTGTATTTTTCAAATATTAAAAACAGAGAATTGGCCTGTTAAAATATGCATTGTGACCCAAAGGGCAGACCCGATAGAGGAAATATTGCACAAACTCAACCTTTCATATTTAAAAGTGGCAAAGCAGGCAGGATTTCTCAATGGCGCGGAACTGGTCAAAGCAGACATGGAGCAGTACAATGCAGCAGGCAGCCGCCTTCAATTCATAGTATGGTCGAGGAGGAAGCGGGACACCACAGATCAATGCAAATCATTCAATGATTATGGCTTCATTTGTATTTCACGCCACCTGCCCAAGCAGGACCGCAGAGCACCAGAGAGGGTCAAATCCATTTAAACACAGCCAGATATGTATCAGAGGCCCATTTCTAAATGTAAATGCGGTTGGTGACCATTTATGGGCTCCTCCATGCATAGCGTAGCAGAGCAATTTTGTAAACAAATTGTATATATACCCAGAACAGAGATGTAATCAGATGGGATGAGTGTTAGATGAAGAGAACCCTGTTGTAAGGTTCAACTTCTGGAGACTGTAACTACTTTGTAACCTGTAGCGTCTAGTCTTCATTTCCAGCTAATACAAGCTTCTTTTGCTGTTTATTGCTCACTTTCCACTTCTCTTTCTTATTCTAGGCTGTGCCTGTTTGCATTTGTTCTATTGCTATGAATGTTTAGCATCAGAGGGGCTGTCATCCCACCTCTGTGTTAGGATTTAGCATGTATCATAGAACATGTGTGCAGGTTTCTATTGTTTAATGCATAGAGAGCTGTCATCCTGTCTGTGCATTAGAAACTAGATTTACAGACCTCTTAACTGGTCACAGCCAGCCATCATAGGGTCCTGTGCATCTGCTGGTGTGGTCAATCTTCTCCATTATCACCTTATCCTAAAACTGTGAGTAATAGGTGGTTAAAAGCCTTGTAGTCTGGGGGTGTTCACCCATGTCTAGGGTCAATCCTAGTAGAAGTGGTTATCTGGCTTGAATATGCAGCATTTGTTCCATTCATCCACCATTTATCCAACTATATTTGGTTGAATTTGTAATGTTCCTGAGCATCACCGATATGCAACCTAGGTGAGTTTCTTGGGGTGATAACATTAATTGGCGCCATTGCCGGGGAGAGGAGAATTGAAGCTCAGCTTCCCCGGGAGACGACACAGCTTCAAGCTTTGATGACAGACAAGGTTTGAGCACAGACTTTGGTTGTAATCATCTGTCTGGCGACTCCACTGGAGGAAGGCCATCCTTTGGCGACTCCACATTGAAGTTCTGGTCTAGTTCGTGAAGCATGCTCGGAGAAATCTTCAGAAATCACTAGCTGGCCAGTGCCTGATCCTGAGAGGATCGATAACCAGAAGAAACTTTGGGGAAGGGAGCATCAGCATCAGGTAAGCCTTAAATAATTTTTATGTGTCTCTGTTAGTGAAGTTCACCTTCAGAGATTCATACTGCTCTCGATTATTCATTTCCTTTTCGGACCTCAGTAGAAAAAGTATCCCATACTGTCCATCATATTCCTATGTTTCTGTCATTCTTTTCATTTATTCATTTCACTCAGTCTACCAGTATCCCTTTCGTATACCTCAGCCATGGCAAGTCAGCAAGCTCTTACAAGGATGGAAAGAATCATTGTCGCTAGGTATGAACCCTTGGTCTTGCCTGTCCTGTTGAATGCCATGCCTGTAGGAGATTATCAGAAATACATGCCTAAGTTTACTGGTCTAGAAGGAGTAACAGCTGAAGAGCACCTTGAGTCGTTTTACAGCTATGCTGTTGACCTGAATATCAATGATGATGATGTGTTGATGAGGGTTTTTGTCCAAAGCCTAGATGGGGAGGCTAGAAATTGGTTTAGAAATTTACCCCCTAGGTCTATTGCAGACATCGAGACCTTAGGTGATGTGTTCCTTGAGCACTGGGGGGACAAAGAAGATCTGCTCTATGATTATACTGAGTTTGGGAACTTGCAGAGGGATGGGCTCTCATCATCCTCAGATCATAGGATCGACGAAATGGCCAGGGTGATTGAGTCTTTGGCCTTTGAAGTTTCCAAATTAAGAGCTGAGCAGTATTTTGAGGAAGCAGGAGCTCCTTGTTCCTTTACTTTGCCAAAGCCTAATCCATACAGAGGAGCACAGGAGCAGTTGTAGATTTTGCAGAAAAGCAGAGATACAAACGGAGACAAAAGGGTGAAGACCCTTTTTCAGAGTATAGTCATGGAAGAGGAGCAATACGAAGAAGAGGAGGAGGTCCATGGTGTGGAAGATAAAGGCAGTGCCCCTTTCCTAACCAGAGCTGCATATGAAGAAGCAATATCCAAGAGCATTGCTTATTAGTTTGTTGTACCTGCAGAACAACAAGTTTATCAGCAGAAGCAGCCAGCAGCAAGTCCCTTCCTCAAAGAATTTGTGCCCGCAGCCAACTCACCTCCCCATGGCTATGCAGATCTGCCAATTTTCCAGCCCGCTTTTATCCCCAATCCAGCGATTAAAAAGGGAGAGGAAAGCTCTCCATCATCATCTTTTGTTTCTTTGTATGCTCAGATGACAAGCCCTCATGGTTGCCCACTAAGCCCTAAAGCAGGCTATAACTCAATGCCCAAGGCTGAGATTGATCACCTCAGTCTTAATATTCTGATGCCTGCTCAGGAGGTCTCCACACAAATCGAAAGGGCAGCCATCCAGATAACAGAGGGAGAGGATGCGCAGTCATGGGAGTCCTCCTTGGATGAGGATTGTTCAAACAAAGTTTCAGGAGCAGAGGCTGTTTCTGTATCCCCTGCACAAAAATTCAATGGTTCCTTTTTTATATTAGTGGAGCAGGCCGCAAAAGACACAGACTCGTACACTGCAGCCATGATTATCCAGCAAGTGTACAAAGGCTCCTCTGAAAAACGTCCAAGGAGGAAAACACACAGAAAGGGAATGAAGCACCGATCATCTCTACCTATTAAGCTCAAGTGTCCTAAATTGTTTGAGGTGGATGATCAAATAAATCCTGTCTTGTTGATATATGATGAACCGGGCTAACAACAAGAGAAACAATTTTGATTGCCCAGCAAATGGGGAAATTTTGAAGTTTATGTGTCCAGGCTTTTAATGTTATTGTAATTATGTTCTTTTGCAGTTTTCATAGCAGTCTGCTGTATGCTTAGTTGACTCCATGCCCAATGGACACTAGGCAAATGTTTTTTAAGTTTGTTTTGTAGGAAGGCATTGGTCTGCAGGTTCTTGAGACCTCACAGGGAGGATCTCATCCCCAGAAGGAGCCAGTGTTAGCTCTGCTATACAAACGGATCAAAAATGGATGCTAAATCCTCTCAAAAGTCCGCAAACTCACTGAAATTCATGCCAAGAGATCCGTGAGTGCTGATTGAAATCTTCAATGTTGGGTTAATAGCCTTCCACCGATCAAAATAGCGCAAGAGGAAAAGCCCTTGAGAAGGCAGAAATACTCTATCGAGAGGCACAAATGCGCTAAAATCATGAAAAAACCAAAGTTGCAGGCTTAAGGGTCCGAAGTCATATCAGCCGTTGGATCTAGCCGATCAACGGTCCAGATCGCGTTGGAATTTCGCTATCGGTGATTACAAGGGGTAGGCTTTAACATAAGTTATGTGCCGATGCAATGGGCCGAACCCGATGGCCCTTCAACACTCCATTTTATATTATTTCGGGTCCACAGCAATATCGGCGCTTCACCAAAGATCGGGGCTTTTATGTTCTGTGATCGCCGATGGGCCGGACCCGACAGCAGTATTAATCCTTTTTTATAAAATATCGGGTCCGCAGCAATATCGGCGATTGGCGGGTCGGCGGTATCGACAGTGGCAATGGAGATCAGCGATTAAGCGAGGATCATTGATCGCGTGCATGGATCAACGGCTCACGCTGTGTCGGCGTTTCGCTATCGGCAAAACCAAAGAGACAGGGCCTTCACATTGGATATGTTTCCGACCCGATAAGCCGGAACCGCTATATGTACAATGCTTTATCTTATAATATTTCAAGTCCGCGCTAGGCCATTTGCATTGATTTGGGAGCATTTTCGTTATATAACGAAATATGAAGAAAATACAAAGGATGCCTGGAATTTGCCGATTGCGATGGGTTTCGGATCCGAAAGGGTTTGAAAGTAAAATATATATATTATTTAAATCCGCCAAAGCAATTTTTCATGTTTTAACAACAGTTTATTGTGTATTTTTCAAATATTAAAAACAGAGAATTGGCCTGTTAAAATATGCATTGTGACCCAAAGGGCAGACCCGATAGAGGAAATATTGCACAAACTCAACCTTTGATATTTAAAAGTGGCAAAGCAGGCAGGATTTCTTAATGGCGCGGAACCGGTCAAAGCAGACATGGAGCAGTACAACGCAGCAGGCAGCCGCCTTCAATTCACAGTATGGCCGAGGAGGAAGCGGGACACCACAGATCAATGCAAAGCATTCAATGATTATGGCTTCATTTTTATTTCACGCCACCTGCCCAAGCAGGACCGCAGAGCACCAGAGAGGGTCAAATCCATTTAAACACAGCCAGATATGTATCAGAGGCCCATTTCTAAATGTAAATGCGGTTGGCGACCATTTATGGGCTCCTCCACGCATAGCTTAGCAGAGCAATTTTGTAAAAAAATTGTATATATACCCAGAACAAAGATGTAATCAGATGGGATGAGTGTTAGATGAAGAGAACCCTGTTGTAAGGTTCAACTTCTGGAGACTATAACTACTTTGTAACCTGCAGCGTCTGGTCTTCATTTCCAGCTAATACAAGCTTCTTTTGCTGTTTATTGCTCACTTTCCACTTCTCTTTCTTATTCTAGGCTGTGCCTGTTTGCATTTGTTCTATTGCTATGAATGTTTAGCATTAGAGGGGCTGTCATCCCACCTCTGTGTTAGGATTTAGCATGTATCATAGAACATGTGTGCAGGTTTCTATTGTTTAATGCATAGAGAGCTGTCATCCTGTCTGTGCATTAGAAACTAGATTTACAGACCTCTTAACTGGTTGCAGCCGGCCATCATAGGGTCCTGTGCATCTGCTGGTGTGGTCAATCTTCTCCATTATCACCTTATCCTCAAACTGTGAGTAATAGGTGGTTAAAAGCCTTGTAGTCTGGGGGTGTTCACCCATGTCTGGGGTCAATCATAGTAGAAGTGGTTATCTGGCTTGAATATGCAGCATTTGTTCCATTCATCCACCATTTATCCAACTATATTTGGTTGAATTTGTAATGTTCCCGAGCATCACCGATATGCAACCTAGGTGAGTTTCTTGGGGTGATAACAGTTACTATTACTGGGCAAGGAGACAGACCCATCATGCTGAGGAGATAGACCCCTGCGAAAGTGAGTAGAGTGAGGTAGTAGACATGTGCGTCACCCCATTTGGATGGGCGCACCGGGCCCTTATTCCAGCTTATGGGACAAAGCCCTACACCTCCTCTACCCACCGATTAATCCCTCCACCCACTGCTAGCTCTGTTTTAAACCCAATTCAACTATGGAATTAGTCTTCCAAGCTGTTAAGTGTCAATAACAGCTTAGGTAATGTAAATGCTATAGACTCCTAGTATATGAGTGATATCATCATATTCAAGCTTCCTTGTTTCATCATTCCATAAGCTAAGCTATCACTATGACTCTCATAAAACTGAGCTTATGATATGGGAGCTTTCAGAGCTAAATTGTTGTGACTTGTAGAGTGTTTGTCGGCCTTCATTGTTTTTCTTTTCTGTGGTAGGGACTTGCTGCCACGCAATGATCTTGTTTAGTATGAAATTTATTTTGAGCCATCTTATATAGCCTTTTGTCCAGTAGCATCTCAAGGGTCTCTGATAATTTAACGCTCGTAAGATAAGAGGCCTAGTAACCCTAGTTTAAGAAGTTAATAGTAGTAAAAATGAACACAAAATTCATTGTCTCCAATAATTCAACATAGTGAAGATAAAGGATGAGGAACCTTTTTTTAAGAGGGTTAACAATAGTAAATGCAAGCAAATGGTGTGGTCCAGCCGGCTTGGAATTTGATGTTAAACGAAATGATTTTTTATTTTTTATTTTGGCCTCATTCTGATGTATTTGACTATGGAATTATGGATTGTCATGTCAACAATGAAACAAAAAGTGTTTTTAAACTTCATATTCTCATAAATCTATGCGAGATTTCCAGAAAATAAATAAATAAATAAATTAGACCTGGAAAGATGGAAAAAAAGATTAAAAGCACTTAACAATTAAACTATGGCATTTTAAACTCAAGTCTAAACATTTAAGTTACTTCTAATGTGTGCTTTACAAATAGAGGAGGGTTAAATTTGAGGGTTATCTTGTTTAATTTTATAAGATTATTTATTTAGTTAAATCATAAATAGATGAAATTACATGAAGGGGTATACTGTTTACCTCATTTTCCGAGCCAAGGGTTGTTTTCCATCCCATGATGATTGTTTAGTATTCTCCTCAATTTTTTCTTTAATGTTTTTCCTATTAATTGTCACCTAGCAGAGCTAAATTCTTTGGAGAATGGTGATATCGATTGTTCAGTTCTCTCCACAATTTTTGTTGTTGATTTTTTCCTCACTGTTAATGGTGTTAACTTTATTTTATTTTTTAATTAAAACTCTTTATTGATGTAAAATATCTTTACAACCAAATTACACATATAAACCATACTATGTTGTTTCTTCCTATCATATTGGGGAATTCTTGTTGTCACTAGGAGGACCAGCAAAAACCTTCAACACACTTTTACAACAAGATTCAAAAAACAAAATTAGACACCCTGGTTCTAATAAGATAGTACAAAACAGGATTAGATTATAAATATTGTCAAATATACTATTAAATTGGTAAATCAATAGGATTATTATAAATATATAGGGGCTAGATCCCTTGCGCTAGAACCAAGAGGAACATGTGTGTCCAGGTCCTAGTGAAGATGCCCTTCCACATGGCCTAGTCTACCATCAAGCCTGTCCATATAGAAACATTGATTTCTTATCAATATTTTGATGTCTTCCAGCAAGGAAAATACATTATCCATTTCCACCTACTTATCCTTTAGAACCATACATAGCAGGGTCTTCATTTCCTAGTACAAAGCTATTTTGTTAACGGACTATTTCCTTCGCCCCCTACTATGACTAAGGCTAGGCATACAACTAGATACCTCCCCCAAAATATTAGAATCTAGGCTAGGTAATGATGAGTAAATGGGAGATTCCATTCCAATAGTATGTTAGATGGATTTAATAATAAGGCATAGTTTGTTGGTTCAACTATTAGTCAAGGTTTATGTGAAAGCTCGAGGCTAAGGTGTTTTTATCGAAGTATTGTGTTAAAATGGAATATTGATAGGGATAATAGATGAATCATTCCTGTATTTACTAAGTTATTGAGTAATATCCTCCTTGGTTCAACTAAGGATAAGTAAGAGATGGACTAAGAGAGCTAAGGATGTTATGAATATAATTTATATAAAAATAATAGAAAACAATGTAAACAATAATAATAATAATTAATGATTAATTAACTAAATAGTTAGTAATTAAGAGGTATGTCCCTAAGGACATGACCGTTATGAAGAGGTACTTTTATAGGGTATATAAGCATGCACTCACCCTCATTGTAATCATCTCACATCAATTATTTATATAATATTCAATATACAATTACTTGTCCTACAATGTATGTTTAGATCTTCGAACTATTTTGAAGATTATTGATGCGTATACAAAATTTGTTCGTTGCATTGGTATCAGAGAATTCCTCTAAGTATATGAACTTTGTTCATTGCATTGGTATCAAGGTTGTTCAATCCTCTTGTCGCTTAATCAATGCACAGAGTCGCGTTCTCTGATCTAGTTCTTTGACCATCAAATTCATCAACATTGTTGTTATTGAAGAGTTTCACTACAAGAATTTGGAGTTTCTCCATTTTGCCAATTTCGTCACTCATACCCTTGGCCATTATATATATATATATATATATATATATATATATATATATATATATATATATATATATATATATATATGATGTAAAAAAAAGTCAATAAATGGAAAGGTATATAATTAAAACAATAAATAACATATCTCTATATATTAAAGAAAAAAAGTATGGAAAAGAAAAGGGTAAAAAAAAATCACTAAAAAAAAGGTCAAAGGAAAATAAATACTTCCAAAAAATAATAGAATAAAAAAACCAAAATATTTTAAAACTATAGAGAAAAAAATTAAACAATATACATTTATACAACCAAAAAAAATATAACGACTTGTTGGTCGTTGTCCGCTGATACTAGCACTAACACTTTGCTTCTGCCCAACCACCTCAGACTGCATCCACGACTAAATTACTGGACACAGACCATCCATAGACCACAACAAAATTTTCGTAGGGCCAACACGCCCAACAATAGTCGATGTAGTTGTGTCCTCGAGCCACGCAACAAACTGATAGTCGAGCCAACACAACAAGCCAACAACAAAACCACACCCCACCATCATCTCCATTGCACCAACCGACTTCTCATACATGCCATGACCACTATCGCCTCAACTGTATTATTTCCGTTGTCTGCACAAACAACCATAACCTTTCTCGATCCACCAAAAAGTTTACTAATGATACTATTAGAGAAGGAAGAAGAAATTTGTGCTTAAAAGACCTGAATCAAAGGTGATTAGAACAAATAGATCTAAAATATGGAAAGATTAAAAGTCAAAACATTGAAAACAAGGTTGATGAATCAGATAGCAAAGAATGCTTATGTCTGAGAAACCATAATCAAAGTCTACTCATTCAAATTAAGAAACTTAGGAATGATAAGAAATCATTAAAAAACAAGTTAGAAAGACTACTCACGAAAGAAGTATCAAAGTATTTAGACGTAACAATCCAAGTTGAAGAAAATGGAATAAATACAGATCCCATTAATCTCATAGTTCAGAAAAATCCAAATCCAACATAAGTTAAGACATATTCAGAAGTTGCAGTTCAAACAATAGAAATTCCAAGTGATGATTCAATAGTCAACTCAATAACAACAATACCTGAAGTAAATCACAAAGCTACCTCACACAACGATAAGGAGAAGTCCAACAAGAAGAGCTACTTATCGACATCTGAATCGCAAGAGTAGAAAACTAAGTTAGTTTACATATATGAACCATTCAGAATGGAAATACCATCTTTATGTTCCAAAGAATAATAAAGTTTACAGAATCAAGTCCTATGATAACATTTCATTACAAAATTTCAGTGATTGGAAGATTCCACAAAAGATTAATGTCAGATGGTCAGATCCATTCTCAGTCCAACAATTTTGTTTATCGCTCAAAGGACCATATTGTCTTATATCAGTGAAGATGACAGTGTCGAAACAAGAATACATTCAAAACAGAAAAGAAATCAAGTCATTTCATCGTTGAGATTTGAGGACAAAGATTTTTGAAGAGGAGGGAAATGTTATGAATATAATTTATATAAAAATAATAGAAAACAATGTAAATAGTAATAATCATAATTAATGATTAATTAACTAAATAGCTAGTAATGAAGAAGTATGTCCCTAAGGACACAACCACTTTGAAGAGGCACCTGTCTAAGGTATATAAGCACGCCCTCACCCTCATTGTAATCATCTCACAGCGATTCTTTATATAATATTCAATATATAGTTACTTGTGCTACGTATACAAACTTTGTTTGCTACATTGGTTAAGTATCATAAGTCTAAGCCTTTTTTTCTAGGTGAGATTTTTTTTTGTGCCCACCATGGTTTCTAGCGTACGAATTTCTTATTATGTCTTTGGAGGTACAACATTAAAATAAACCTCAACTAAGTTCTAGGTGAAAAAGCAAGCCTTGCATTGACCTTGGGCTTCACTTTCACTGCTTCCTCTCCTACTACACATTTGTTTCCTAGGAGGCATGATGCATGAGATGGGAACTTTCCTCGAATGTCCACATGATCTACCACCACCAAAAATCTGTAGAGTGCTGAAACCTAGAGAAAAAACCCTTGCAACACATTGGTTACCAATAAACCTATACCGCACCCTAGCTACTTGACACTATAATCAAGGTGCAGTCCACCCCTGATGCAGACCCTGAGTATAGTTCTTTGTCCCCAGATGAGACACACTCACATGCAGGGATTTGAATGATAAAACACAACCATATACCAACCTTGAGAAGCAAAGTGTTGAAATACTTCCCCCTTCCTTTTCAAGCAACAAAGCAAATCTATGAACCCTGATAGGCATAAGACCATTACAACAATAAAAACACAACTAACCAACCTTGAACCAAGACTGATTATTTTGAAATCACCACGAACCCAATAACTTAGCGCTACAAACACTTGTAAGAGGAGAAAAACAAAATTTGTCCCAGAAGACGACCCAATTGCTACCAAGATACCTATGGAGGAGAGAAGAAGAAGGCTAAATTCTAATTCCATCTTGGTAAGACCCAAAAACCAAACAAAACATAGATAACCAATACACCAACAACACTGAGAAAATTTATACCAAAAAAAATAACATACTGAGAAGATTAGCACTGAATAGCGAGGAGAACAATTTCCACAAGTGACAATGCCCACCAATTTTGTGTATAACCTAGTCTTTTTTGTAGCTTCCTCTAGACAAAGTCTTCCACTCACTCCCACCAAACCACACACCCTACTAGATATTCACCTCCCCTACTAGTGCCTCCACTCATCTAGCTATCTCGAACTTTTCCTCGTTCTCCAATGTTCGATAGAGCAATCTCGAGAGAGAAATAAAGTTTAAAACACACACATGAAGCAGAAGTTCCTTCTTCTCACCCCTCCTTAAGTGACCTCTATCACCACCCATCAAAACCGTAATTCTTACCGCCCCCACATGTATTTGGATTTTTTTTCTAAATCGTAACAACTGCATTATGAATTTCCACTCAATATGCTATATATTGAAATGCATAGTATCTTCCGCTCTCAATTTTATTAAAATTTCTCATCGTGTTAAAATTTGGGAATTTTCAAAGTCAAATAATCATGAATATTGTCTAAGATAATGAATTTTTAGCAAACTAATCTTTCTCAGTTAACGAAAAACTTATTAATTTAAGAATGAGATGCGTGGAACTTGTGATTTAGGCTAGAGTGCAATTCCTAATTCCCTTGAATCGTGAGTTCAAATATCTTTAAATTTCAATATATTAATTTTTAATAATATAAAAACTTCTTCATCTTAGATAAATTTGGAAAAATGGGCTTTTACAAAAATAGAAATAGAAATTAAACAAATAAAATGAAATTCATTAAAAATGCTAAATAAAATAAAATAGGTAGATAACTATTCTTAAATTTCTTAAATTTACACTTAATAAACATGGTAAATTTGAAAATTTGAAATTTAGTTTAATGCAACAACCAAAATCAATTGAACTTCATGACCCATAAATAACTATTCTTAAATTTTCACTCAATAAACATAGTAAAATTGAAATTTGATTTAATTGAACTTCCTGACCCAAAAAAGAATAAAACGCTCGGCATGAAACTTATTACATACACATGTTATATATTTATTTAAAATATAAAATTTAAATTTAAATTTAAATAAAATTAAGGAGTTTGAAGCATTTAAATTATATATTTTTTGGAGTATGTTTTAAAATTGTTTTTATTTGGTTAAGAGTGTTTTTTTTCAAAAGTAAGAAAATAAGTGGAGTATGTTTTAAAATTGTTTTTATTTGGTTAAGAGTGTTTTTTTTCAAAAGTAAGAAAATAAGTTAAGAGACATTTGGCAAGAGTAAAACTCTGGGCTCTTAAAGAGCATTAGTAAGTCATTCCAAATAGCATGATTTTCCTTAAATGATAAGAATAAGTCAACATACATTATCAAATAGCAGTTATACATAACTATCCTCGCTGCTGATATAACAACTAATTTATAATAAATTTTCCATATATTAAGATAAAAAAATAAACATATACTAATATATCAATATCATTATTATTACTAACCAAGATTAAGGTCAAGTCAAGCTCACTAATTACTTTATAATTTCAAATTTATGATGTAATACCGGCTTTTTATAAGTTAAATTTTATTTCGAAAGCTCATTGTATGTGGTACTTCAACTTGAAGGGATGGATGACGAATCCTCTGTTCTTCTCTGAAGTCATGTCCATTTCATGGCGACAAATAATGTTACGAAACTGCTTTCTTAATCGTAGAGGTTTGGCGCATATGGCTAAAGACAAATATGATGGATCAATCTCTCCGTAGTATAACTCTTCTGCGTTTTAGTTTTGTGGGAGATTAGGTTTGGTTACAAGAATATATCTAATTGTACAATAAAATAAAATAGGTTTAAAGTGGAATATCAGATTGGGTTATAGTATGGATGGGTTTATTTACGATGTATAATTTTAAAATAAAAAAATAAAATAAGATATAAAAATTTAAAAAGTTTATATATATATAATTTGATAGAGAAGTTTGACATATAAAATCTATATATAGTTATAATTTTTTTAAAACTTTAAATTTATTTATGTATTTAAAAATATATTTTAAACTTAAAATTGTATTGGCCTTTTAAAAAACCAAATAAGAATTAAAAAATAAAATTTAAGATATATATTGTTAGATTTATATGTATATATGTAAAAATAACAAAAAATGTTGTGTATATTGTTATTATGTTATTGTAAAGTGTATGTTATAGGAAGAAAGTTACATATTTAACCAAACAAAGTAAAATAAAAACAAAAATGATGCATATAGTATATTATGTAGATTATTTAAAACAATTTTTAAAATTGATAGTTTAAAATGGCATAATTTAATTATTATTATTATTATTATTATTATTATTATTATTATTTTGGTTTTGGAGACATTGTTTTTGTTTTGTTAAATTTTACTTTAACTTTAGTCAACGTCTCAAAGTCTGTTTATATTTAGAAATTGGCGAGCATTGAATCAATTTTTCCTTTTAAAAATACAATTTAAATAATATACTATTGTGATTATTATAATCCTCTTTGAAATCATATTATCAATTTAAAAAAGAAATCATCATTTTTTATTTTGTTTTAACTTATAATTTTTGTAACATGGAGTATCTATACTATTATAATTACGACAAAAACATCTTAGTTTTACTAATTTTTTTACTAAAATAAAATAAGAACGTCGTAAACGAAGCATCATTACAATTTAGTATGATATAGGAAAACACATTATTGATTTTTGGAGTAATGTTATTATGACTTTTAAGGGTTAGATTAAATGGTGGAATGTGAGAAACTCTTAACGATTGGGAAATGTTCAACATGGAGTATCTATAATTTTATAATTGTGACAAAAACATCTTAGTTTTATCAATTTTTCTACCAAAATAAAGTAAAAACTTCCTAAATGAAGCATCATTACAACTTAGTATAATATAGGAAAACATATTACTGATTTTTGGAGCAATGTTATTATGACTTTTCGGGGTTATATTGAATGGTGGAAAGTGAGAAACATTTAACTTTTGGGAAGTGTCCAATCCTCATGAGGACTTATGTTAGAGCCATGGGGACATCTTGAGGTAGTGGCAATACATGTGGTTGTACCTAGGAAATATTATATTAAATGGTATTGTGACTCATGCACAAACAAGTAGATCAAGGCCCAATCCCATGTCCTCCTTTTTATTTAATGCCCAAAGGGATTGCGTCATGCCCCTACATCATTACTACAAGTCAAGATGCATCATGACCTATGAGTGTGTGGCACTAGCATGCTTCCCCCACAATTGGATGACCAACTTATGAGCACTTCACTTTGATTACACTTTCTCTTTGTAAATATTATTTTTCTAGTTAATTCTTGTAGCAAGAATACAACTAATTGAAATCACAAATACCACATGACATTATCATCTAGTCATAAAATGTGCATCATAAATCATAAACACATAGATCATGTAATATCACATTCATATTTAAATAGATATGGGGTAGAGCATCGTAACCTCCAAGTTCACATACTTAGCTTCAATTATAAAACCAATGTACAAATATTTGTTACAACAATGTAGGAGGAGGCTCGAGTCACTCCCCTACCTAACCTCACCGAAGAACAATGCAAAATGAAGTTAAATTCAACTTGGATATCCCCTCAGGTGAGACTAACCAAACTTGTCCACTTGTTGGGTGGCTGAATAGACCAGTGAACCTATGCTTAGACCTCTACCTTTGGACATACTCCCAATTTTTCTTGTATTAACAACAATTCTTGCTTAGCTCATCAGTGAAACCTATCTCCCTATAGTGTTTCCTTGTCTAACCACACCCCTTGACCACAAAATATCCTAACGCGTTGATTGAAGAGGAATTTCTTTAGGGTTATATTGTAACTCCACAGAGCCAATGAAGGAGGCCATGATAATGATGTTGAGATAATAAGAAGAAAATTGTCAACAAAGAAACTATGGAGAATGAAGAAGAGTTTAGATTATGTGCATGTTCCATAGAAGAAAAGAACTAGATACATCCATATTGATGCAACTCCAAAAATAATAGAAGAAACCCTTGTTGCTCTATAAGAATCCACAAATTTAGAAATATAAAGAATTGCAATAGAAGAAGAAACCCATGCTAGCCAACAAGAACCCACAGGGGTAGAAACAAAAGAACTTATTACTACTCCACAAGAACTAGTAGAGGTATTGTAGGAAAGAGAGTTTGCTACTCCACAAGAACCAAAAAATGTGAGGGGGGTGATCTAGTCCTTGCTCAACCTAGATTTTATGAAGAAATGAGGATAGAGGACCTTGGTTAAGCACAAGAACCAATAAGGGAGACACTTGGATAAGGTCTTGTTGCAATACTATAAGTGTACAAAGAGGAAGAAGGAGTTGCAGAGGTGCCTATTGCTGATGAAGAAGTTGCAACTCCTAAACTACAATAGGCCACCAGTGCGCAAAAATAAGAAGTGGCAAAAAATCTTGAATAAATCACTACTACCCCAAAACTAGAAGGTGCACCCACGGTCAATAGATAGAAAACATTAAGTACTCGTATGCTTATACCAATGTATTCATCACTTTTACGAAAAATGGATACTTGAGTTGGAGAATAGGAAGCTCCAAATAACTATTAGAATGTTAGAAGATGAATTGATGAAGCATATGACATTTGACAAGTTAGATTGTCATGCTTAGAAAATCAACTTTGTTATAGGTCATTTTGTCACATCTAGTCAACATGCCTACAAACTAGATCAATCAACATCCATGAACACCTTGTCATCATCGCTACACAAAGCCCTAAGCACGACTCTCCCAAATCCCTGAGTTTCTGGGCCTAACTGCTTCATTTCAATGCTTTTAAGGCCTAGTAAACCCTGTCCCCTTGGGGACATGCATTCAAGATTAGGTTACTCAGTTTTGCACCAACATTGATTAGCAACAAGTTGTCCCTTGCTGGGGTGTGTTGATTCTAGAAATTTGAGAAAAGTAAAAAGAATCCCAAAGCTTCCTATTGGCTTATTGGGCCCTGATCCAGGTTCATAAGTGTTTTAGCCCAACAAATCCCATACTACCAGCCCTTTTGGCAATAATTCGCGGAGCGCAAAATAAAGTCTCACCTGAGGCAGTAGGGGAGGGTGTTGGAACCAGGTTTCCACACCCTAGGGATGTCTTGATGAGGTCTGGAGAATTCACAACCTAATCTACACACTTCTGCTATTCCGCACAACAGTCTAGCCTTCGTGAAGATCCACGAAGGGAAGTCTCTTAGATCCTTAGCCTTATTCTTGTTATTATAGATCCGATTTATTCTTTAAGGTCTTTAAGCAAAAATTTAACATTTAAACCCAGTACACAGAGTCATAAATAGTAAATATACTTCATAAAATCATAACATAAGCATAACCATCCAGATAAGCAATCAGATACACAATAATTTAGAAACACTTATCTTTATTATTATTATGTTCAGTACAATCCACCTTCCACCCTATGCACATAGGTGCAGGGGTCCGCGCACATAGCTGCAGACTCTACTAGGCCTCTGTGCACACAGTTGCAGAGCCTACTCTATCCTCTACCCATGACTCAGACTTATAGACTCAGAGCACTCTTGCTTTCACAAACCCATACACTTTAGATCTTCATTACCATTAAAATCCAAAAACTGTCTTTTAAACCTAGATCCTTGCTCTATTTATACATTCCCATGGTCTGCGGACCATGGGCAATGTTGGGGAGGTAAATCCCCTCTGTGGACAGAGGCGATCCCTACTAGCCCAGACCGGGTCTAGCAACAATCATACAACGCTATAGTGCAAGTTCCTAATTTCAAACTAATAGACCAGTGATGAAGGCCTACCTAGATTCCAATGCTAGTGCTTGTAGAAGAGGTGGTGCTCCCCGTTCCTTTGCTCCGGCAGATCACAATCCCCACGATCTTCTCGAATGGACACCTGCACATACAAGAAACGACGCAAACACAAAAATAAAATCCAGCATATGAAACTATATATTAGTCAGAAAGGATAGAACTCATCATCATCACAAATAAGAATAAGAGTGGAACCATAACCAATAGTTGTTCATTAACAATTCATCAAAGAAGAATACAACCAATGTTCTGACGCTAGATTCTCTTTTGGCTGGGTAGTCAGCAGCACATGTCTTGCAAAGCTTGTTGGGAATAGGGACAAGCCTCTCTGTTGGGAATAGGGACAAGCCTCTCTCTCTTTGGTTATTGGACAAGAATCTCCTTGCTTGGATTTGGCCTTATGGGAATTAAGAAGGCTCTTGCAGCATGAAGCTCTTGGAAACTTGACAATTCTCAATCTCTAGAACTATGGAACTCGCTTTGCCAAGGAAAATGGAAAAGCTTTTATAGATGGAGGAAGGGGAGTTGGGATCATCCACAATAATCATGGGATTGACCATATCATCAAGGAAGCTTCCATGAGAGGTGGCAAACCACTTCCTATCTATGGAAATCCGTAGCAACCCACCCAACTCAAGATAGATTCAGTCCAGGAATTTGTTAAGATGAAACTTCTGCCATTTGTCTGTTAAAAAACACCACTAATTATGGTTGGCGTGGGTGCGACTCTGTGACAGAGCGCCAACTGGTGCGCCCTATTTGGAGGATTTCCCCCATTGGCTCGAGGTCGGCACTATGGAACTGTGCCAATGGAAAAAGGGCTATTTTTAGGGTTTTTTAGCAGGAGATGTCTTCAAGGCAAATGAAGCTCATGTTCAGGGGAATGCAATGCAAGTGTTTGTAGGTCATGCTACTTCTCATAGGCCCTGGAATGAGTCCTCTAAGATGCGGGAGAGGGGTAACAGGGACGGTGACAAATTGCTGTGTAACAAATGCCCCCTAAAGCATGAGGCCCGAGAGAGAGAGAGGGGTGAAATGCTTTACAAGAACATTTCCAAACGAAAACACTGCCGCCGAAAAACCTGCGTTGAGAAGTACAACTGATATCTCAAATACATGATATATGTCATATGGGCGCAGCCATCCATAGAAGAGTACACAATAATCTAGATCCAAGGTATGGGTGCAGCCATCCAGAGAGAATCGATAAATAGACTTAGGCATTGTCGCAACCATCCAGTGAATGAGTCATGTAGTAATCAGAATAATAAAAAAAATCGCAGCTTGGACCCCAACAGACAAAATCTAGGGTCTTGCGCTCCATCTCAATCCAAACAAAGTACAAGTTCAAGCATGCGAATATAGGAGCTGAAGTAGAACATGCAGGAACATCGTCTGATTACCAGCCAATGATGGAAGCCATTAACAGACGCGAGAGGTACCACCAATAATGACAATGGCCCTCAAGGTACTATAGGTACAATCTATGGCATGTGAATCAATGAGCTGGTGTCGAACACCCGTAGAATCATCTGATCGGAGGCAAATGATGAAAACCTCATGTCGAACGCGAAGAACCTGCCATTGAGGCATGCAGGCTCCAAGGCACCAGAAGGGGATCTCTAGATCAACTTATTGGATAATGAGCTGAAGTCGAGAGGAAGTGACCTTGATTGAAGGTGGGCGATAGTGTTTCCCACATCATCGACACGAGACAGAGGACGATAAGGTTGTTGTGAATCAGGATTATGTGAGTTATTAGAGGGAGGTTGTTATTTCACAGAGGTCAACTTCTCTTGAACATATCGGCGGCACGAGAGTTGACTTGGCAGTATTTGACATCAATCGATCAGAGGTCATGGCGACAAGGCAAAGAGCATATGAGGGGTCAAATAGGATCACCCAAACCCATAGAGGCAAGTGAAAAACGAGATGAGATGTCCCCACCCAGACACGAATGCAAACAAGTGCCATGTTCAAGAGTGACATACTGCCGACACGACACCGATTGTGGTTCTATTTTCCCCACCATTTCTGGAGAGTACCCCAGTTATTTTTATCAACAAGCTTGACGGGGATAACATATGCTTGTAAAGCGTCATTTCGACGGAATCCAATGTCATCAAGTTTTAACGAGCCTAACAGAGGAAGAACTCGGCGTCTTTTCATGTTTAGAGAGTTTTAAAAGACAGCAGAAAAGTAAACTCCAGGGGTCTCCTTTTTCGTAAAGTTGTGTCTCCCAAGCCCAAAAAAGTAGAAAATAATGCTCGAAAGAATCGCCCGACCATTACGATCGAGGAGTACTTTTCATGATGGAATGGGTGTGCTCAGGATCACAATTCGGATCCGGGAGCACAAAGGTCGATATTGCCACCATTCGGGATCTAATACTCAAGGCAGTGTTATTTACCATCACACGGGCTGTGGGGGTGCAGGAACCCCACGAGGCAGCAAAAAACCAACTCATATTGGCCATAGAGTTTCTGAATCCCACTATTTTTGATTGGGCCACAGCAGTGACTGCAAACATGAAGAGACAGCTTAGAAAATGTAAGCGAGGCAAACTAAAGCAGTTTGGCTATGGTTCTATCCTGGTATCGTTCATTCTGGAACGATTACCAATCTTTTAGGGCTAGGGGGCCATCGTAGCTGATCCGGTACCACGAGAGCCGAGAATGGCTCGCTAGGCAGCGTTGATGCCCAGAGGGGGTGGAGGGCGACAGATGTCTTGGAGGCCAGAGTTCTTTGGGTGGCTCCGTCACCAGCTGATCATGGTCGAGGATTAGCCGTATGCAGGGACTGAGTTCAGAGGTGACCCAGATCTCCCACTACTAGCAGGAGATGAGTGGTATGAGGAGCCGGGTATGATCTCTTTTTGATTTTGTGTCTTATGAATTTTTTTGTTAATACATGCTCTTTCTAACAATAGTCATATGTGTATGCAGATGTTGGCCCAGAGAGACCAGTCGGCATGTCCCCTATTTCACGGAGAAACCAGCCTGCAGCTGGCCCTCAGGAAGAGGGTGCCGAGAGAGGAGAGCTGATCGAGAACCTCGAGGGAATTGCTCGGGGGATTCCAGATTATGCTCAGATGGCAGATGTCCCACTAGCATATCAGAGAAATACAGTGGGAGTGCCTAGTCGCATCCACCATCTCTTGAGATGCTTAGTGCGTGCGGTGACGTGCTACCATGAGCACCATAGGGATTAGACACCTAGGTTTATTTTTATGCATATTTTTTGAGAGACATGTCGTCTCCGGATGTATTAAGATGAAAATGTATTATTTTTTGATCTATGTGATGCACGTTGTGCAAACATTTCAACATATATATATACATATGCTTATGGTCTATTATTGTGCTTTATATGCTTTCTTGTATAATGTTTTGATTACATATTATGCAAATGCCTGCCTAATACATGATTAACCAATGCATCAGTTAACGTGTTCAATCGTCGTGGAATATGCTGATATGTAATGAAATCAAAATTCATCTCTAACAATTTTACACGTAAATACAACCTTAAAATGTGATGGTCTCTGACGGAATATTGCCCATTGAGCTGGTGGATGACAAGTTGAGAGTCTAGGTTCACAACCAATGTACGAATATCGAGATTAATCATATCAGCCAGTAATTCAACCACAGCACTATATTCAGCGACATTGTTTGTGGTACAACCTAAACACACATCTTGAAGATCTATCAACTCACCGTGAGGATCGTAGATCACCCACGCCGCAGAAGACAAATTGCGGGTGCTGCGGCAGGCACCATCAGCGAAACCAACGTAAGGTGCACCAAACATCTACACAAGAAGCAAAAGACACCATAAGCGGCAATCATGCCTTCAAACCAAGCCAAAAACATGAAAACACACACACACAACACACCTGCTAAGACACATGTATGTACAAACCGAACTGCATGGAATTCACGCATAACTTACTTTTTCAAGTACAGCCCATTTCAGGGCTTATCGAGAGGATTCCCTTCATAGTCAATTAGCTTGTAGGCCCCTTTCTGCAAAACTCTCTTTACAATATAAGGCCCCAACCACATGGGCTTGAGTTTGCCTGCCCCCGGCTTATCATTCGCTTGGTCGTATAGTAGGACTAAATCTCCCTCAACAAAAGAACGAGGATGAACAGTATGATCAAAGTGAGCTTTCACTCTCTTCTTCTGTGCTTCGATAGTTAGAGAGGCTAGCTGACGGGTCTCGTCCAGTCGTTCTAGGTAAAGAAGGCGTTCTTCGACCGGAGTAGTGTTGGGAAGTAATTCGACAGCCAACATCAACAAAGGGATCTTGCACTCGATGGGAAGGGTAGCCTCCAGTCTGTAAACTAATTGAAATGGAGTGAAACCGGTGGCATCCTTCACAGAGGTTCAGTAGGTCCACAAGGCGGGGAACAACATCAAGTGCCAGTTAAACGTATGCATGCCAACGGTACGTTGAAGCGTTGTAACCAGAACCTTGTTGATGGCTTCAACTTGGCCATTGGCCTGAGGATAGTATGGAGTCGAACTATCATGCTGTAAGCCTAGCTGAGTTGTTAGCTCGGTCATCATGTGATTATGGAAATGCTTCCTGTGATCCGTGACGATGGCCTAAGGGACTCCGAACCGTGAAATAACATGGTTGAACAAAAATTGCGCCGCGGTGTGACCGTCTTCAGTTAATGTGGGCATCGCCTCGGCCCGTTTGGTGAAGTAATCGACGGAAACGATAATATACCCATGCCCCCCAGCCGAGCGAGGGTTACAGGCCGTATAATCAATGCCCCATTCTGCAAAAGGGCCGACGGTGGCAACAGGGTGCAATGGAGCAGGAGGCGCACACATCTTCCGCTGGTATATCTGGCACTCGTGATAGGAGTGGACGGCAAGAATGCAATCCTTAAAGATGGAGGGCAAGAAATAACCAGCGTGGAGGATTTTTTGAGCAGTAGCATATCCGGACATGTGACCACCACAGGTGCCAGAATGGCAGTCATTCAAAACTCGCTCAGCTTCCTCGAAAGTTAGACATCGGCGGAGAATGGAGTCGGCGCCGAGATGGTATAGGGTGTCCCCAATGATACAGTAGGGCTGAGACTGATGACGGATCTGTCACCGAGCATCCTTGGACAAAACAGGACGAAAGGAGGACGTCTACAGATATACAATGATATCCCCATACCAGGGATCGAGGGTGCTAATTAGGAACTGAGTTTTGTCCGGCATATGGTCCTTTGACCGAGAGGGTGTTGTAGTAGATGGCAAAGAGCAAAGTAACTCAGCAAAGACAAGGGATTTCTTAGACTTGGCAGTGGTGAATTCCAAGTCAAACTCTTGGAGGATGACGATCCACTTCGAGTACTTGCCTCCCAGCAACTGACGTGACAAAATGTACATCATCGGGTTGCAATCAGAAACCACGGTCGTAGTACGCAACAAGATATAATGGTGGAAATGTTGGACGGCACAAACGACAGCCAATGCCAACTTCTCGACGTAAGAATATCGAGTTTCTGTATCTAAAATATTGCGGCTGAGATAATATATGACATGCTTAGTGTCATCATCATCATCTTGAACAAGAACCATGCCGATAGTGGTATCAGCAGTGGCCAAATACAAAGTATAGTCGCGATGATAATTTGTAGGATGCAATAATGGGGCAGAAACAAGGAGACCCTTGAGACACTCGAAGGACTCTTGAGCGACGACATCCCAATGAAAAGGGGTATCTCACTTCAATAACCGTGTAAAGCCTTTAGCCACTTCGGCATAGTTCGGAATGAATCGTCTTAAAAAAATTTCTTTGCCCTGCAAGCTCTGCAATTGCTGCAAAGAAGCAGGGGGAGGAAGATTCAGAATAGCCTCGACTTTAAGGGGATCCAAATGGATGCCCTCTCGGGAGACGATAAACCCGAGCAGTCTACCTGACTCAATGCAAAAGACACACTTGTGAGGATTAAGCCTGATGCAGTAGTGTCGACAGCGGAGAAAGATTTCGCGAAGATGAGTGGGGTGGTCCTGGCGTTTGACTGAATGAGCTGGTAGATCATCCAGGTACAGTTGTACAATGTGACAGATGTCATGGAAAGCATAGGACATTGCACGTTGGAAAGTAGCACCGGCGTTCTTCAAACCGAAAGGGAGCTTTTTGTAGGCGAAAGTGCCCCAGGGACAGATAAAGGCAGTCTTGTGCTGATCGGCGGGCGCAATATTGATCTGGTTATACCCAGAAAAACCATCCATGAATGAATACATTTCGCTCCCAGCACACTCATCAATGAGCTGATCAATGAAGGGTGTGGGGAAGTTATCTTTAGGACAGGCCCGGTTAATGTCACGGTAATCAACACAGACTCGAATGGTACCCTATTTTTTATTCACAGGGAAAATATTGGAGACCCAATCTGTGAGTGGGATTGGGTAAATAAAACCATCCTTAAGAAGCTTTTCAACTTCCGCTTTAATGGCTGTAGCCTTTCTGGGGTGCACGGGGCGTAGACGTTGGCGAACAGGCTTAGCACATGGATACGTAGGTATCTCATGTACCATTATGCTAGGGTCAATTCCAGGCATTTCCTCGTAGGCCCAAGCAAAGACATCACGAAATTCACAAAAATGATCAGTATAGAGCTGAATTTCCTCCGGAGTGAAAGTGACTCCAATATGAATATGCTCGACAATCGCTGGTTTCACAGAGATGTCAATGGGCTGGGTCTGTGTGATGTTTCCCATATTTCCTTTAGAGGACACTTGATAAACTTGAATGGGTGTTTGAAGGGGTTGAGATGGGAGACAAGGAGCAAACCGCTCGAGACAGGGAAGCATTTCCTGATGGGTAGGGAGAAACGAGGAACGATGGTGATGATTAGACCAAGGAGGTTCCTCAAGAGACATGGTCTCAATAATGGCTTCATCAGAAGGAAATGTTTCCTTTAAAGGATCCGAAGAAGCGTCATCTCCAAGCCAAGGGGAATGAACATACGATTCGGGAGCCCTACTCGAAGGAGTAGGTTCAGAAGGGGGAGCCGATGCAGCAACGATTTCGACATAGTTGAGCTCGGCAGGACTCAACGGTATCTTATTGCCCCAAGATTCTATCTGATCAGCGGGGGAAGAACCCACAGATTAGAGTGAATGGAAATCATATTATAGGAACGATGTTAGGAGGTGGGAGTGAAAAAACACCCATCAGGGTAGGATCTTTAAAAAGTCCAGCTCCCACACTCTCATATGGTTTGGAGGTATGCTCCACAAAAGGCATGTTGCCTTCAGAAGAGGAGGTGAAGAAGGAGAGCTGGTCTACAGTAACAATCTTCCCCTGATGAGATAAACGAATGACACGAAAAAGAGACGAAGCCACGGCTTGCATGGCGTATGTCCAGCTATGTCTGTGGAGGAGGTTGTAGGTAAGATTAGCATCAACAACTTCAACTTCAACTTCCACTTCGACCGTCTTCCCTCGAAAAGAAATGGGCAAACGTTGGAGTATATCATAAGGACGAGACTCTCTACCATCAAAGGCTTCCAAGGTTGTAGGAGACTGGCTCAGCGTCAGAGAACGAATAGCCTTCCAACAAGAAACAGACATGATGCAAGTTGAAGCACCTTCATCAATGACTGTACGACGAATCGTTTTGGAATTGATAATGACCTGTATGAGGAAGGCGATTTGGTGAGGCAGTCTCAGTGTATGGCTTTCCAGGTCAAAAGTAATCAGATCCGAGTCGGTCAGGTCTATGCCACCGATGGCTGATAGCAAGGACTTCCTCTGAGAGGGGCAGCTCTGGAGTACTCCTAAGGCGGACATAGTAGACGTTGCCTGAGCTAAATCCTCAACGATGTTGTAGTGCTGGGAAGTACGAGCATTAGGGTTGTAAGAAGACTTCTGGAGTACACCTTTTGGAGGGGGTCGGATGGGCGTCTCAGTGCTGGGTCTCTCGATATGGAGCGGACTGGAACTGGACGAAGGAGCACTCAAGGGGACCTCAGGCTCTTTCCCGACAGGTGACGGATATTCTTTTTCCTGAGTACTAATGTGGACGGGGATCGTCCCAGCCATAAATACTTGAGAACCAAAGGAAGAAGAGGGTTGAGATGGATAAACCACCATTTGCATTTGTTGTGAGGGAAAAGGCTCTTTGAGCATAGCAGGAGTCCCAGGAGCACCTTTCAACAAATGACTAACTTCAGACCACCTCGGGCAGTCTTTGGTATAGTGATCCTCGTCACAGATAAGACAAGGATACTTGGGCTTGCGTTTGGTGCCTTCCTCGGGTGGAGGTTTAAGGGAATCCTACTTAGGTTGATTCGCTTTATTATTTCATTTTCCCTTCTTCTTTCCTTTCGAGGCTTTGTCCGCCATGGTGGACTAGACGGTGTTGACCTCGAAAGTATTACTAGAATTAGACACAGCCTGAGAAGTATTTTCGTTCGAAGCATTCGACTTTTTCTTCCCAGGGTTCGCGGAATATTTCTTAGAGGATAGATTTCGAGATCCAATGACATCGTCAACAGATGGGTTTGGCGGAGCTTTGGAAGTTCCGGGCCTCGGGGCGTCAGGAAAATAATCATATAGGGTACCGGACTGGGAATAAACCAAGTCAAGGTACTGAGCACGCGCAATAGCCTGCTCTTCAGTTACACATGCCCCCATAGCGATGTCCCGTGCGATTGCAGGGACAAAGGAGGTTGTAAACCAATCGGTTAGGAGCTGATCAGGAATCCAAAACTTAATCAAACGACGACGCCGTCTCCATTCATGTATATGATCGGAGATGTGCGTGGCCGTATCCTGTTTAAGAGACGTGAGGAGATGCATTCCCATCTCATACCAGATTGGCGACTGAAAATGAGTTAAAAATGCCATTGCTAATGAGTTAAAACGTTGAAAGGATCCGCGCGCTAGCTCAATATACCACTTAGCAGTGGAGCCAGTGAGAGTCCTTTGAAAAAAGAGGAGCTGGACTAAATCGTCAAGCCACGAATTTGACAAACACCAAAGATGATAAGTCATAACATGGGCTTGCGGGTCTTCTCCAGCTTTTCCATCGAATTTGGGACAATCACCGGGAATCTTGGTTGGAACTAGTGGCCAGAATGGATTATGAAGGATATGATCATTAGTCAATTTGGACGCATCTGGTAGTTCCAATGTTGCTAAGAAAAGTAACTAAGAATTGAAGGACATCTGTGGCCACAGGTAAGGGGTAGCACCAGGGTTCCAACCAGTTGTTGGTTGCCCCCATTGATTTTGCCCAGACGGATTTGGCCCCGAAGGGTTTTGTCCGTAGGGATTTCGCCCATAGGGGTTATAGGATGGCTGACCCTGGATTTGCCCCCCAGCATTCCATTGGTTACCAACTTGGCCTGCAGGAGAAACATAAGGTTGCTGGTAATTCTGATAAGGACTCACCTGCAGTTGTTGATAATTTTGATACGGGGAAAATTGAGTTTTCCCTTGGGATTGCTGGAAACCATAAGGTGGCTGGGCTCCAAACTGAGCCTGAGAGGCAGGCTGTGTTTGATAGGCTGGTTGGGATTGAAATCCAACCTACATTTGAAGACCGGATTGGGTCTGGGGCCCAGCCTGGGGCTGAAAACCGGGTTGAGCTTGAGAAGCAACGATCATTTGAGTGCCCGGTTGGGCAGGCCCAGAAGGATGTCCTTGAGAGAGTTGAGGCTGAGCCATCTGGCCAGAAGGTTGACCTAGTTGAGATTGAGATTGGCCCATCTGCCCAGAAGGATGAGCTTGCTGGGTGTTGGGCTGTCCTTGCACAACTGAGGGTTGTCCTGACAGACCAGATGGTTGAGCGGACTCGACAGTTGGTTGACCTGATTGGATTTGAGGCTGACCAACCTGCCCAGATGCTTGACCATACTGGACAGTGGGTTGGCCTTGCCGAACGTAAGGTTGACCAGCTTGCCCAGATGCTTGACCATACTGGATAGTGGGTTGGCCTTTTTGAACGTAAGGTTGACCAGCTTGCCCAGAAGGATAACCTTGCTGGACACCAGGATGACCTTGTTGCATGTAACGTTGTCTCGGATTACCAGAAGGTTGAGCAAAATAGGTAAAATATGGACCACCAGAGGCTGAAGGTTGTCCCTGAAAGGGTTGTCCCTGTGGGCCCCTAGGTTGCCCCGGATAAGACTGCCCGTAATATTGCTGCCCTTAAGAGGTTTGCACGTAAGACAGTTGGCCTTGATTGGGCGGTCCTTGAAGATGTGCAGGTGATACTTGGACACCATGATAAGTGGTGGTGCCCCAAGCAACTGATAATGGAACCGAGACCTCAACAGTAGGCTGAGATGGCAAGGATCCGGCAAGATAAAGGTGATGTCCTACGAGATCGTAGTAATGGAATTGACCTTGCGAGCTCGGATGCTGGACAGCTTGTAAATACTGATCATATGACCCCCTACTGGAATGGAACCAGAAGAAGGTGAAGCATTTACTGCAGGATTGACAACTCTGGGTACAGATGTCGATGGGCCACTGTAAGCTGACCCTGAAGAAGGCCCAACAGTAGCGGTCACAACTGAGGATGCAGTAACGGCACCAACAACAGGGTTTGAAGACGCCACACAAACAGTTGGAATAGTCATGACGGAAGTGACAGACACATTGTGAATTTGAGGAATAAAGGACTCCGAGGTCGGAGTCACGGCGTGTGACCATATAGAACTCGTAGAGGGAGTCCTAGAAGACATACCGTCCCTTAACGCCTTATAGCGTAAAGGCAATGTAACACCAAGAGGGGTGCTAGGAAAATGTGTAGTTTCCATTGCGGTGGGAATTTCACCGCTCGTCGCAATGGATTCTTCACTTGTGACAGGGGATATGTCCTCCATATCAGAAGAAGACATTGGAACCAAAACACCAGGGGGAGTAGGAGGGATATCTTCTTCAGAAGGATCCCATGCGGGGTTCCAGTGAATTCCGTAAGCCTCGTCATCTGGAGTGCGAGAGTTAATCGATTGGATACTCGGAATAACAGGGAGAGTATCACTACAACCGGTACCTCAGGAGCAATAGAGGAAGGAGACCCTTGGTCACTTGGAACGAGGGACGGGATCGGTGATTCCGCCAGGATGACAACTTCAAAAGATCCTAGGCAAACTAATGAGAAAGGACCCTACTCAAGCTAACACAAACAAGATCTAACCGAGTAAATGTGAATCGCGGCTGAATAAATTTTAAGACATAGGAACAAAACTTGACCTTTTCATTTTTAAGGAGTCGAGAAAAGGACAAAAGATGACTCTAGTCGCCTTCAAATATTTAATGAGCCCGAAGTGACAAGTGCTCAGATGGACCTTTTCTTTTAGGGAGTCAGAAAAGGAATGAAAGTGACTACTCTGGAGAACTAGGCAAAAAGGTTTACCAAAAAAATCCGTAAAACTGCATATACACCTTGGCAGTCATATGAAAACCAAGGACTTTCCGTACGACAATCAATCTTCCCAAATGTTTTGTTTGGTGCGTTATGGCTTGTAAAGCGGCAGACATGGCTTCCTATGGATAAAGGATGATAACCTAGTGGGGTCTCCCCATATACTCGACGGTACGTGAGAGCTCAAATCCGTACTAGACCACTATCGAGTCACGGAAGGAGGAATCACCCAACCTTGAGTGAAACAAAAGGGACTAGGTTTAACGACGCTGGAGCACATCTCTAGCCTAGACCTCTAAATGTGTGCGTTATGTTTCAATGCGTTGTTAGATTCATTCAGTTCATTTTAAAGTTGATCTTGGATTATGTTTCAGTTTTCAGGCCTTACCGTATGTAATGTCTCAAAATTTCCTAAATGCAAACTATATGCCACAATATATCATTTCATTTGATGAATGCTAACTATGAGAGGGTTGAGAGCTTTCACACAAACAAAATGATCATAGAACAATCAACAATATATCTAATGCAGCTAATGGAAATTAAAAAACTTTTCTTCAAAGTCACTAATCACTAATAACAACGAAAAGCTCTAATTCACATTAACTAATGAAAAGCAAAAGAGATTGTTGTTGTTGTTTTTTTTTTTTTTTTTTTAATTTATAAAAAATTGATGCAAGATGCACTAAACAAACTTTGAGAAAGGATAATAAAAGAGTAAAAACACAAATTTCATTCAATGTGAACACAATCAGATCCCTAAATGCCAAAGTAGTCCTTCAAAACCAAAAAAAAATTCCCAAAGACATCAATGAGCCATGTAATCTAGGCCCAAAGCATAAGCGGAATCCAAGTGAAAAAGGGGTAAGTCACTCAAATAACGCAATAAAATGCTTAACAACCGCTAAACGAGTGCAAGGGAGTAATCAGAAAGTCGACTAGACTGATAGAAGACCAAAAAATCCTAAGGAAGGCTCGACACACAAAGCCACTAGATGCCCTAGGGCTAAAACATGAAATCGATAGAAAATGGCAATCACCCAAAGGGTAAAGGTTAGAACCAGTCAAACAAGACCCCAACACGATCAAGCAGTCGAAAAAATGTATCCAAAAATAAAGACCAATCTCAGAAGGCTTAAAACAAGCAAACTTTAAAAGTTCCCAGGCTTGGCGCGACTGTCAGGCTTCAACTAGTGCCTTTTAAGGATTGGCGCGGGTTGTATATCAACAACTAGTGCCAATTGGCATGACTGTTACGCCATAGAAGCGCGCCAGTCAAGTTCGCTATGTAAAAATAAAAAATGAGCAATCCAAAGCTAGGCCAACAATAACCAGGTAAACCAAGAGGCGAGAAACAGCAAAAGAACTCAACCCAGAAGGCTAACCAGGCAGGTAAAAATCAAGAAACAACCAAAAAGGCAAGACAAGCTCCCCAGAGGAGTTGCCAAATTATTGAGGTAAATCCCCTCTGCGGATAGAGGCGATCCCTACTAGCCCAGACCGAGTCTAGCAACAATCATACAACGATACAGCGTAAGTTCCTAATTCCAAATTAATAGACCAGTGATGAAAGCCTACCTAGATTCCAACACCAGTGCTTGTAGAAGAGGTGGTGCTCCCCGTTCCTTTGCTCCGACAGATCACAATCCCCTCGATCTTCGCGAATGGACACCTGCACATACAAGAAACAACGCAAACACAAACATAAAATCCAGCATATGCAACTATATATCAGTCAGAAAGGATATAACTCATCATCATCACAAATAATAATAAGAGTGGAACCATAAGCAATAGTCGTTCATTAACAATTCATCAAAGAAGAATACAACCAAATTTCTGACACTAGATTCTCCTTTGGCTCGGTAGTCAGCAACACATGTCTTGCAAAGCTTTTTGGGAATAGGGACAAGCCTCTCTCTCTTCGGTTATTGGACAAGAATCTCCTTGCTTAGATTTGGCCTTGTGGGAATTAAGAAGGCTCTTGCAGCCTGAAGCTCTTGGAAACTTGACAATTCTCAAGCTCTGGAACTATGGAACTCGCTTTGCCAAGGAAAATGGACAAGATTTTATAGATGGAGGAAGGGGAGTTGGGATCATCCACAATAATCATGGGATTGACCATATCATCAAGGAAGCTTCCATGAGAGGTGGTAAACGACTTCCTCTCTATGGAAATCCGTAGCCAACCCACCCAACTCAAGATAGATTCAGTCTAGGAATTTGTTAGGATGAAACTTCCGCTGTTTGTCTGTTAAAAAACACCACTGATTATGGTTGGCGCAGGTGCGACTCTGTGACAGAGCACCAACTGGCACGCCCTATTTGGAGGATTTCCCCCATTGGCGCGAGGTCTGCACTATGGAACCACGCCAATGGAAAATGGGCTATTTTTAGGGTTTTTTAGCAGGAGATGTCTTCAGGGCAAATGAAGCTCATGTTCAGGGGAATGCAATGCAAGTGTTTTCAGGTCATGTTTCTTCTCATAGGACCCAGAATGAGTCCTCCAAGATGTAGGAGAGGGGTAACAAGGACGGTGACAAATTGCTGTGTAACAGGCTAGCTGACACATTCTAGACTAATCTATATGATTTTAGGGCGGACTACCCTTAGACTTAACCCATTACAATTTGCGCTCCATGCACTTTGCGGAACCTTTACCATACTTTTACCCAAAATTATGGGCTTGAGCCCCAAGACCATTATGCAGGGGTCCGCTACCCAACAGCCCCCCAACACAATCATCGTGACTCATCCCGAGTCACTCGTCAATGTGGTTAGACACACTGCCAAGGCTTCGCGGTTCACCATCCCTGTGAGTGACATACTGCACCTCATCATTCCATCCTTGCTTCTTGCATGCTTCTTCAAGCTCCTGCTCCATTGCCCCTACTAGTTTGCTGAACCGATGATGCTCATTCTTCTCTGCTCGGTTAACACAAAGCGGATCCTCCTAGGATTTTATCTCTAGCTGAGATGCCAGAGCCATAAACTCTTCATATAGATATAACAAGTTTTCACTTTGTAGTCCCGTATACTCAATATCGGCTGCACCTCGTGTTGCAATTTTGCAAGAAAGATGTTGCTGTCAGCGAGATCCCAATCATCAAGGCTTGTCAGAGATGAACTTGTAAGCAGAATTTCGTCATTTGTCTTAGAATCCATTGTCTTTTCCATAGCTTTCGTAGATTTCTTGCCAATCCATGGTTTATGGAGTAGCATCCGAATTGGTCCTACTACTTGTCTGAAAATTTCGGGTACATCTCCCATCGTTGGTGTTGAGAGCAGCCTGGCACCCCTAGCTTTCGACCTTGCACTGTTCAGAAAGTCCTGCATCTCTTTTGGAAACACCCTGCTCAGCCTTCCATCGTCGAAGTTCATGTGTTCCATATCTAACCTCCAGATACTATAATTTTTGCGGGGGGTGCTCCATTGTGATTTATAGGCTTGTCGAAATTCAAATTCAGCCGTTCCATCCTTTTCTATCCCATTAATGCTAGATTACCCGTAGATTGCTTGTACTATGTAACTTAATGGCTTGACACTCGCTCCTTTTCTCCATAACTCGGACATATTATCATGAACAGTGACAACAAGGGTCACTTCCTTACTTGCCCATGTGGCAATGCATCCCCTTCTACGCAACCATGACCCATGTGACATATTGATTCTACACGCACCCTTTTTGTCGCGCAGCTCCGTCACAGACTGCTTTGTCGTCTCACGCTATCTTTCAACTGGTCGGAGTGGTGAGACTATACTTCAGTCGATTAGTTAGGCAGTCGTCCTACCCATGTAGAGCTTTAGGCGACTACCATTTACTCTTCTAGGGAAGGGCTCTCTATTAAGCTTGCTGAGTCGGACCGTGCCCCCATCTATGACTTCTTTGACGACATATGGTCCTAACCAATGCATCCAGAGCTTGCCAGGGAATTTCTCGAACTTGCTGTCATATAGTAATACTAAATCATTTTCTTTGAGTATGCACAACTTGATATGGTGATGATGCCAAGCCTTTTTGCGCTGTTGTTTTACTTGCTGATGGAATCCCGCCAGAATTCGTTCCTCTTCTAGTTCTTCTAGTTTCGCGAGCCTTTCTTCCAACACTCCACGGTATGCCATGCCCGTTATTGCTGCGATTCGCAAACTAGGTACAATATATTCCTTTGGCATGATGGGTGTTGTGCCATAGACTAAACGGAAAGGTGTTTGACCTGTCAATTTCTTGCAAGTGGTTCTGTATGCCAATAGCACAACAGGTATGCAAAAATCCCAATCGTTGCGCTTCGTGTTGTAGATCTTGGTCAGCGTAGTCTCTAAGATCTTGTTGAATGCTTCCACTATCCCATTCGCTTGTGGATGATATGGCGTACTTTGTTGATGATATACCTAGAGTTCCTCAGTCAGTGCACTGATAGTTTCATTTAAGTACATTCCGTGGTCGCTCATTAGAATTTTTGGGCAACCAAACCATGTCAACACATTCTCTAACAAGAATTTTTCAGCTGTAGCGGTCATGTAGTCCTTAACCCATTGCGCTTCCGCCCATCGAGTCAAGTATTCTGTCGCGGTAGTGATATAGCACACACACGTCTTTCCCTGAAGCGTGATGGGCCCCACAAAATCGATCACTCATTTCTTGAACAACTGCAGCATCACCTGTGGATTGAGCAGCATCTCGTCCCAACGCGATGGTTTCCTAGTCTGTTGACACATGTCACAAGCCCAACAATACACTTTTGAATCTTGATGTAAAGTTGGCCACCATAGTTCAACGCGAAGAATCTTCTGTGCTGTCGTCCGTCTCACATAATGTCCTCCTGCAACCTATTATGCTCCTATACCAATAGGTGTCATATTTCATGATTGACTGGTTAAAATCCCTAATATGTTCATCCTTTCCTATTGCAAAGGTTTTCCATATTTTGAAAAAACCAAAAAAAAAAAAAAAACTTAAAAAGTGTAAAGAGGGTATGCCCTAAAAGAAAGATCAAAGGGAATAAAGAATGAAATGGTAAAAAAAGAAAAGAAATGAACCCCAAATAAAGAAGGACAGGAAAGTGTGCTAGTCCAAAATGCCACACTATTCTATTTTTACAAAGAATCTCATTGTGTGCAGTTGGTTGACTCTTGCCACAGTTGATGGATGGCCAAACAACTTAATCTTGACCAGTTAATGTTTGAATTTCTTGTTTTAGAGATAGAGAATAAAATTTTTCCAAACAGTTCAATATTGGCAGATAAGCAGATAGGTAGAGAAGCAAAGGAGCTCAACAGCTAAATCTGAGCCCTTGGAAGAGATAACTGTAGACTTAGATACGATACCATGAAAAGAAAAGAGAATTTGTAAGGGTTTGCTAGTCCAAATGCATCCATGTAAGGGGAAGAAAAAAGGTTAGGTACTGTAGGCTCGGTAGGTAGTTTTGGTGTTGCATAAGCATGCTTATGATTAATTTTTGTTTCTCAAGAGGTTCTTCTTATTGTTATCATAAGTAAAATGGCAATTGTTTGGTTACACATCAAGTAAGGCATAACTAACTTCCCCTCACACTTCTTTGAAAATCACTTATTAACCCCCCAAGGATATTGAGATCTTCTCAATACTCCTAAATCACCCCATTTCATGAAAAATCTTGAGTAAAATAACATTCTTGCTTTAGGCAAAGAAGCCACATTTCTGGTGTAAAACCCTTTTCATTCCCTAAGCCTAAGCTTTTTGGACTCTATAACTTAGTGCTCTTTTTCAAACATATCCCTCATACTAACCCTTTAACTTTATTATATAATCCCCATATAGTTTGTTCCCCCCCATTTTATGTAAAGATATGAAAAATCCCCAAAAAATTAATATCCTGCCCCTGGTTAATCTATAACCATAGCACTATATAAACGAGGGTTTAATGGTTCATCTAGAATTCATTAAAAACCTCCGCTGTGAAGAATGTGGTTAATTAAGAACCTGGGTTAATTAACAAACACCCAGAAAACCAATAGTAATCACCCTAATATATTTAAATCATTGTTTTATATTACATGGGCCCCACGCCGTAGCTCTCTACCAGCTCCATTGAGCGCCAACCGTTGGATCTGGGCCCACTGATTGGACAGCTCACGATCATATCGTGATGCCCTCCACTGCCTATGTTTACTCCCCGAGGAGCCAGTGGTATTGCTGCCATACTTGGGACATGCGACGCCCTCCTACCATGCTCGCGGTCCCTCCGCCTGAAACCTCCTTAGCTCATAAGTGGTGCGGGCCAATATTGCTTACTACCCTCCTGCTGACCCCGCCCGCTGACATCATCACCATGTCACCACCACATCAGCATCCGTACCCCCGTGTCACGACAAAACGTCACATCCCGATGATGTCATCCGACCGAAAAGTGCCAAAAAGCCCCGCAAAGCGAATTTTTGTTAAAAAAATCGTGAAAGTGTCATTTTCGCCCATTTTCATTCATTTGCTTCACGAGACTGTTGCATGAAAACTACGTCCAAGCAACTGTAGAAGCTCCAGTTCACCACCCGGCCAAGCAAATACTAGCATCCTACTACGTAACTCGTTAGTCAACCTACAAATTACACTCGTTCGCCTCCAAAACACAGCTATTTACCCAGTCTCACCTCATGAACCTGTATTTTTGGTTTTCCTCTGTAAATTATACCTATAGGAGCCAAATTCAAGCTGAAGAAGTCCATAATTGCCATACCAAGACATTCAAAACTGCTCTTTTGCCCTTTTCTCCACAGAAACTCGACCTTCTTTTTAAAAACATAGAGAACTGAGCATGGAAGCCCCTGTGGCCCTCAGTGTAACTCCCCTCAATGCACCTCATAAAGACCAGAATCATCTGCCCTTGGCCGACAAAGATTTCCAAATAAAAGAGCCGTCTGGTTGCCAAAATCATCTTCATACTTTCTGCCTAATCAGAAATAGTCATATGAACAACTCTGATATCTATGGAATATGGCAATCCAATCTCCCCAGGTATTTCCTTCCCTCAGTCAATGTGTTCCCAGATATTTTTCGCCACTGCTGTGCCAATTATGACCGTGTCAGTAAAGCAGTTATGACTCCATCACAAACTATTCTATTTTACATAACTGTTGAATCTATTAATGAGATGCTACACTTCCATCCAGTTCAGCCTCTTGCTCCTCTTTCCATGGGATTTTTGCTTGAGTAAGCCTCTCAACTGTCCAGTGCAGAAATAACTTGGATTGCTAAGTTATTCATGAAACCAGAGTGCCAGCCCCAAGGCCCACCTCCTTATTTATATGTCTGGTTCAATGAGATTGGAAGAATTATTCATGACATGATATCAATGATCTTGGGATTTAGGTCCAGTGAATATGTGGATGAGATTGTCCTGGTTCTGTTATCCACCTTTACTCCAGGACAACCCCCTGCTATTAATTATGTCTATGCCTCTTTCATTGCTGAGAAAATCCATGCTTAATTTATGAATTTGGAAAGAGAAGAAGTGCTTAAATACATAACTTTCATATACCATCTGTCGTTGTATTATCACCCAGACAGTTTTATATTTCCCATCAGGAAATTGGATTCCAAAGGAGATAGGAAGTCTGTGATCTTTGGACCTCAATCTTCCACAAAATTGGTGAATCCCCTTATACCTATTGTGAATTCATTGACTTGTTTATACATCTAGCCTCCACTCTATTAATAGGATCTCCTCCTCCTAGGCTCTCTGGTGACATAAAAAAGATTTTACAGCTCTCCAAAAACTACAGGATAGGTGACTGGTACTTCTACCAGGATCACACTGAAATCAGGATATATGGTTGTGAACTGTGCCCTTATAAGCTGCCCAAATATGTGCCCATGAGACTATTTGCACTAGACTATTCAGGCAACTTATCAATGCATATTTAAATCACTTTTACAATTTAAAGAAAAAGGCTTAGTTGAGAATAAGAAACCAGTTAGGCCCTTTTATCATTAACAAGAGGGAGGCATGGGAAGATGCTGATAAGATATTAGGGGAAGACCTTAAATTGAAGAAAAGCTTTTGGTGGGTGCCATATGACCCAAATAGCTTTATAAGTGACAGAAAAGTAAGAAACCGGATGTCAACATACATACATCATGGGATCCCTGAAGTAGAACAATATGCTAGTAAGGATGAGTGGGTAGAGGGTACATTAGTAGAAGAACTTACTTAGCAAGAAAAGATGGAACAAGCTATGAAAGATTTAGAAAAGACCCTTGACCTGGACTCTTTTGGACAGGTATATTTCAAGCTACCTAAGCAAACTAGATTGGGTACATCTTCTGCTAGAACTTCACAGCAACCTGTACAGGAAACTAGTGCCCCAACTACAGGGTCTTCAAAGGGCAAGGAAGTAGTAGGCACAGAGCAACAAGCAATGACTAACCAGCAGGAGCAAATTCCTCCAGTACAAACAAAATCAATAGAGATTCCTCCACTACAAACTCCTCTAAATGAGGAAAAAGGCAAGAAGAGAGATAGAGAAGAGGCCACACCCATCAGTGGACCTGCAGAACAGCCAGGTGCAAAAAGGCAAGGACTGAATCCTCTATCTGAAGAGGAAATCATTGAAGAAACAATAGAAAGTTTAAGAGGTGAGAGGGAAACAAGCCCACAAAACTCCCCAGTGATAGACACATCAACCAGCTCACATAGGCAGGAGCTAGAAAGGCAACATAGTGTGGAAGTTTCATCCACTAGACCACCAAGTAAGCAGACCTCTGATATCAAAAGAACATTCGTAGAAATAAAGGCTAGGAATGATCCACTGAGGCTGCAAATTTATAACAAATATCTTAAGATGGCCCCCACAAAACAACAAAGATTAATGTCAGCATATGACATTAAAGAAGGGAAAATGATCATGAGCTACTTCAAGCCCAAGGTGCAGCAACCACAATCGGCAGCTGATTATATCAGGACAAATCTGGAAGTCTTGGCCAAGGAAATTCATCCAATAGACCAGATTGAGCTGCACAAACAAACTGGAGATATGGTGTCTTCCACACTAGCTGATAAAGCAATGTTGGCTCATAAATTGCAAAACTCATTGGAGAACACCTCTACTCAGCTAGATTTAGAGAAAGCTTCTTCCCTAGCAAAGGACAACATGATCAAATCCTTGGAAGATATTATCATTGAGCTGGGACATGATCCCAACGATTCTAAATTCATAAAAGCACTAATAAGGAAAAAGGAAGAGGACATAGCTGCCCTCAGAAAACAACTCAAAATGCTCTTTCTATGCATCCACAGACAACAGATGTTGTACAACAGAAGTCCGAAGAGGACATGATGGACCTACTCATGAGGTTGAATGAGAGATTGAGTGAGACAGAGCAAGCATTGGAGAAAGAACTACAAGAAAAGCAGGGAGAGTCAGCCTCCCAGACACCTGAAGTAGCTCCAACAGTCACAACTGCCCCTTACACAGTTATAACAACAGTGCCTCCCACTGTCCCAACATCAACAGCAGAAATCATCACAGG
Organism: Pinus tabuliformis; assembly: GCA_031772625.1. NCBI lineage: Eukaryota > Viridiplantae > Streptophyta > Pinopsida > Pinales > Pinaceae > Pinus > Pinus tabuliformis. The sequence goes on from CM062809.1 coordinate 1,182,868,887, forward strand.
AGCAACATCAATATCAACAGCACCAGGCAACAGCACTACTATGACCACAGAGCAATTGATAAAAGCCATGGAGGAGTTGAACTCCAAGTATTAGAGCTGAAACAAGTCAAAGAAAAATTGGCAAAGGTTGAGCAGAGCTATGATAAATCCAAGATCAATGTGGCAGAGAAAACAAGGGAAGTCAAAGCATTGGAGAACAAGGTAAGAGCCTTAGAAAATGATCTCTCTCTGCACAAGCCTCTGGCATAAATCAGAGGAATTTTGTGGACCAACATCACTCAATCCCTTAGTGATGTATGGAGCTCTATTCAAATCATTTATGAACAGATTGATTTGATAAGAGTAGCCCAAGTGGAAATTCAGAAAACCAGAGCCTTATTGGGACAGATGCCTGAGCAAGCTAACACGCTAATACATTTTTTGAATACCAAGCCCAGTGAAGAACTCGAAGCACTGGATATTAGAGACAGAACAGGTACCATTCTGGACATCAAGAGAGTTCTAACCATGAGAACTCTGATGCAAAACTTGGACAGAATATGCCAGGACATGCATGTAGAGATTGACTCTTTCACAGAAAAATTTACAGTCCTGCATCAAAAAGGTTTGCGAAGTCCTTTGGGAGATAGTGATTGTCTGATGAAGGACAAGGACTATGTACATAAATTAAACACATATGCTATCAATCACGCTAATGCATCTTCAAGTACTTAAGGAGAAAAACCACTTCCATATGGCCAGTCCCTTTATGACAACCTCGAAAATCTATTCTATATATAGCACGAGGTGAAGCATCTGTTCACCATCCCACCTAATTTCTTCAGGTACACAGATACATACAAGACTTTAAGGAAGCTGTAGAGACATAAAATACTAGGACCAGAGTGGTGGCAGAGCATGCTAGGATCCTGTAAACTTATCTTTGGTAAAATCAAAATTGTGCACCATCTGTTATAATGCGCAGAGCAGAAATAAATCACGGTCCTACAGGTCAAAACGTATCACATCAGAGTTAAAGAAAGTCCGGCCAAAGCAGAAAAATCAGCATAGAGTATCAGTAGAAGATAGATGGGAATGGACTTGCAGCACCTACCTCCAGTACATCTCATAAAGATGGATCAACCAGCACAGCACGAATTTATTGCATCTATTTATTATCTCCCTATTTTCAAGACTGTTTGTCTCTATCCATGTAAAAGAAGCATTAATTATCAGCAGATATTATTTCTATCAGATATTTTGTATAATATCTTGACACTTTATATAAATACTTCCCCCCAGACAAAGTATTTTGGGTTGGTTGCTGGTGGATGTTCATAGCTTTGACTGTAATATTGAACAATTTTTGGGAAATAAAAGGTTGTTGGAACCATTTTCTCTAGCTCACTGGATGAAGAATTGATCCTAAGGACCAAGTTATAGAATTCTTGAATCGTTTTATGGATCAATAAGTCCCTTCTAACTTGTATCTTACAGTTTCTGTGTTTACTATATCATATATGTCTCATGATCTAAATAATAGAGAAAAAGAATAGCTCAGAATGTGCTTGTTTGAACTCTGTGTTCAGTCTCTGTTATTATTAATGTTTTCTTCAGAATTAGAATAAACATTGAATTCTTATTTTCTCCTATTTCCCCTGGTTCTATCATCTTGAATATTTGCTAAGGAATTCTCAACTGCTCCTTGGTAATAATCAGCCATGTTTCCTCTATCAACATGATGAAGGATTCTTAATTTCCCTTCACCCACTGACCCCATTCCGCCTTACTCTAGCTTATGAATTTTTTCATATTTGAGTACCTTGCTCTGTAATGAATCCTCTGATAAAAAACCAAATCCAGAAAGCTATCTTCCTTTGACTTCATCATGCCCAATGGGCTGAAACTCTTTAGTTTCACCTCACTGTTCTATTGAAACCCCATTCCTCCAACCAAACTCAAAACAAAACCTTTGTACTTCATAACTGGCCTAATATACATCAAAATAAAGCTAAATTATAAAGAGAGAGCCCTCTCTAGATGCAGATTGGTTAGAACCTATATCTAAAAGATTGGTCTATGGTTACCTCGGTTGTATTCCCTTTCCTACAACTTTGAGGAACAACCTGAGTGATAACACAACCCATCCGTGTGCTTCTGCGAGGATCTGACCCCATTCAAATTTAGGTACATATCTTTGTAATATTTCATCATTTCCCATTTTGTAGAGGTGTCCTGCGATAACTCTGAAATCCGTCGCGCGTATCACCAATTCTTTCTTCTGCTGAACTGAATATCCCTGTGGCATGGTCCCTGTGGTTAAGAAGTGGATTATGTCTTCAAAGTGACCATCCGCAACGCATACTGCATAGAGTTGGGCATCAAGTATTCCTTCCTCTAAATTTGTCGGCTCCTCACCATTCTATAATAGGGACAGGTGATCTGGGCCTGCATTTAGGCATCCTGGCTTTACGATGACCTTGAAATCATACTCTTGGAATAGTAACATCCATCTACAGATGTGCCCCCACAAAACAAGCTTGTTCACCAGGTATTTTAATACGGAGTGATCGGTATACATTTTAAAATACCCACCAAGTAGATAGTGGTGGTATTTCTAGAGTGCATATACCATCGCCAATCCCTCACGCTCAGTGGTCTAGTAGTTATTTTCTGCTTTAGACAATCGCAGGCTCGCAAACGCGATCAGGTGATCAATGCCTTCTACTCCTTCCTACGTGAATACAAGACCTAGCATGATACATGACACATCCACATGTACATGAAATTCAATGTCCCATTTCAGGAAAACCAAAATCGGGGCAGAGGCCATTTTTTCCTTTAGAATCTCCAAACTCTTCTTACAATCCTCATTCCAACAATATCTAGTGTCCTTCTTTAACAATTGTTCCATTGGTGTCATGATTTGTGCGTAGCCCTTAATAAACTTCTGATAATACCCAGTGTGTCCCAACGTGGTACGGAGTTGTTTGACACTGCGCAGTGCTTGCAGATTGAGTATGACAACAATTTTCGTAGGGTCCACCATCATCCCTGTCTGCAGACCACATGGCCAAGCAAATTTCCGAAAGGAACGAGAAAGGTACACTTCTTAATATTTAGTGTAATTTTGGTGTCGTTGGCATGTATCCAGCATCAATCGTAAGATTGCCACATGTTTCTTGCCTAGCCCAAATACATTCCAATCATCAAAATAAACCTCCAAGAACTTATGAATGAATTCCTTGAAAGCAACCACTACTACACGTGAAAATATCATTGGCGCGTTCTTCAACCCGAAGGGCATCATAGTGTACTGAAAGCATCCCCATTTGGTCGCAAAGGTGGTCTTGCTCCTATCTTCTGGTGCAATCTTGATCTGGTGATATCCTGAGAACACGTCCGTGAATGAGTACGCTTCCTGTCCACCAACATTCTCTAGGACTTCATCTGTGAAAGGGGTTGGAAATGGGTCATGAATGTAGGCATCATTCAATTTTCGAAGATACACGCAGATTCAAATTTCACCATTCTATTTCTTCTCTTGTACTATCATAGGAATCACCCAGTTAGATTCTTCGACAGGTTCAATAATTCCTGCTGTGAGCATCTTGTCCAATTCTTCGCGAACTTTTTCCTTATACTTTGGATTTAAATAGTAGGGACACTGTTTAATCGGATTCGCATCTGGCTTGAGAGTTATCTTCATCACTCCCAAGTTGCTAAGAATCACCCTCAACTCTGTTAGTTTTGTCGGGAATAAGTATTGATATTCACGCAGTAACTCGACGACTTTATCCACTGTGGCATCATCCCAATAATCACCCAACGTCACATATTTTTGTTCCGCATCTGTACCAATGTTTACTTGTTTCATTTTTAGTGGCGTTGTGATGTTAGGATCCTTGATTTCTGGTCCTTGAACTTCGTAGCTCCCTTCTGTTTCCAGAATGTTAATGTTTCGGGGATCATCATCATCATCCTCTGCTTGCAGGTTGTAACATTCTAGGGCATGGCGTCACATGGAATAAGTCGATCTTGCGGACAAGATAGACCTTCCTAGAATCTAAAGAAGACCTAATGACAAGCAAACCAACTAGACACTATCTTTCTCTAAATACGCTTTTATAAATAATGGAAAACAAGTGTTTTTAGGGCCTACCTTAGGTCCAATGCAAGTTTGTGGATGCCCTCGCTCCTTCGATCCAAATGAGTTCCTTTGTCGCGAATCTGCAAACACAAACAAGGCAAACAAATTAAATAGCACATAAAAATCCAATATCATAAAACATATTTAACATGAAAGTCAAGGAGTCCATGAAACAAATAACATGAGATACTTGTTGAGAAAAATGAGTTTGATTGTATTAATTCAAAAGAAGAAGAACTTTACAACCTGTGCCTTGACGTTGTACAAGCTCCTCCCAGGGTCCAGCAAGAAGTCTCCTCTACTTTGACAAGTTTCACTCATTCCCCAATGAAGCCAAAAATGTATGTGATCTCTCCTCTTAAGCTCAACTAGGAAGTCCTGATTTCACCAACATTTACCCTAAAAAATGTTCAGCTTCTAACCTCCCCAGCAACCAGCCCAATGCCTGAATTTATTGTGCAATGGAGGGAGGTTACTAGGTCCTCCTTCAAAGGGATAAATCCCTCCTTCAAAGGGATAGCTCCTCTCATCAAGGGATTAGCTCCTTCTCTTTTGGGATGCATGAACCACCACAGAGCAAACAATCCACGTCAAAATTCCTTCTAGAATCCTCTAGAATTAACCAAAAGTGAGTTTTTTTAAGATAAAACTTGCGCCTTTTGACTTTCATAGGGGTCCACACCCACACCTTTAGGGACAGAGTGGGCAGGTCCGCAGTTTTTGTAAACAGAAGGTGCAGGACTGCAGGTGACAGTGAGAGAAAGTGCGGAACCAGAGTTTCATTGATTTTTAATGTCTTTCTCTCATTTTCAAAGCTTGACTTGAAGAGCTAAGGTGTGGGACTTACTTAGGAGGACAGTACAAGTGGTGATAGACCCATACTGACTGCAAATAGTCATGGTGACGATATTTTTGTGTAACAGATTGCCCCCTAAAGTGCAAAGTCTGTAGTAGATGAGGATTTCATTTATCATTTAGGAAGAGTGAAGTACTTTATCATTTCGAGGATCATCTTGTGGAGAGCCCGGTTGGAACCTGTAAAAACATTCAATGCAAGATATATATATGAGATCATATCATCCCTGAGGTAGGCATTCCCATACTCAGATCAAAACTGACTAGAAAACTAACTACTGCACTGATACAGGAATGATCTTGTAAAACATCACAAGTATAGACTCATGTGGACACAGTATGGACGCAACCATCTGTTTATGAATAGTCCATTATATAATGAATACAAAATTCCTCACAGCCTGGATTGTGGAAACTAGATCCAGGGTCTTCATTTCTACTTTCCGAAACATTAAGATTCTATCCATGCGATTGAATGTGTTGATGTTGAACATGATAGAAACGACTTGATTACCAGTCAATGATGTAAACTGTTAACAAGTGTGAGAGAAACCACCAGTGATGTCAATGGCTCTCAAAGTACCCAGTACAATCCATGAGATGCCAGTAAATGTGTTGATGTTGAACATGTCATGGAATCCTTTGATCGAAGGTCAATGATGCAACCTGTTGTCAAAGGCGAGAAACCTGCCATTGAGGCATGCAGATCTCAAGGTACTGACAGTTTCTAGATCATCTTTCTAGATAATGAGCTAAAGTCGATAGAAAGCGATTCGTCGTAGGCAAGCCCATAACACGAAATCATAGATCAAGTCGAAGAAATTTAGTTACAAAGACTGACTCAGGAATGGTCAAGATGGATGATAGATATTTTGCAGATGAATGGCTTATTGGCAGTGACCTCTTGAACACATAACGACACGATAGATGGCTTGGTGACAATTGACCCAAAGTTAATACCCAGAAATCGGCTGAAGACTTTCAATATGGTTTGATGAACTGTTAGGCAAAGGATTTCCCAACCCAGGTGAATAAAAGTGTCTTGTTCAAGAGCGGTTACAAAGTATGACAAACAGGCTCATTTTTCTCTCTTTTCCCCCACCATTTCTGGCAAGTACCTCTTTATTTTTGACAAGCTTGAGGAGGATAACATTTGCTTGATTATAAGCTCATCCTTCGGATGAGTCCAACTTAGTTTAAATTCGAACCCTAAGAAGGAGTGGTTCGTTCCTGTTTGTAATTGAAGAGGTCCTTTACTGTAAAATTTTAACGAGTTCAGTATAGGAGAAACTCGGCGTTTTTCAATTTTAGAGAGTCTGAAAAAACTTAAGAAGACTCCAGGGTTGACCTTTTTCATAAATTTGTGTCTCGCAAGCCCGAAAAAGTATAAAATAATACTTGAGAGAACCGCTTCATCTTTTACGACCAAGGAGTACTTTTTGTCATTAGTGCCCTTGATCCGAAAAAGTAAAAAAGAAATCAACGACACGTCGTTTTATAACCAATATCGTATTTGAAACGACAAAAATCCGGCAATCTTTTCATGTTTTTACGGTCGGAAAAGAGCTGTAAGTGGACCGTCTTTTAATTCCATTTTAACGAGTTTAAAAGAAAAACTCGGCGATCTTTTCATGCTTTAGGAGTCAGAAAATAGCTTAAAGGTGACTCTAAATGTTTTTCGTTGAAAACGATAGATTTCGCTTCAATAATCTGTTATCCTACAAAAAAACACAAACATTACTCATACCTGTTTGAAATGGATAAAAATGTCGCAAAAATACCTTTCCAAAGTGAAACATAAACAAATTTTCAATTTATTTACTCAAAAAACTTATAAAAAGGGCCCTCGTCAATTCATTTTTACCGTTTGAGTTTTGGGTGAGAAAATAGTGCTTTTGTTCAGAAAACTTCCCGTGAAGATTGTGGAAAATCCAACCGTCGGAATCGAACGCCGTCTTCTCCAGGTAATCCACATCATCCTACTCTTCATTTTTAACCGTTTCATTTCTTGTTTTAGTCATTCATTTTATTTTTTGGAGGCTTTTTAGGCTTAAAACCCGCACGCGGTCCGCACCTTCCATGTAGACAAAGTGCGGTCCCACGCATTGTGTCTAACCCAGAGGGTGCGGTCCCCATCGCCAGGGTTTTTAACGCCAAAATTCTCAAAAATGGACCAAACAAAATAATTTCTAGCAATTTAATTTATCTTTATACTTGATGCAGAGAGTACATCATTCTAGATTGGCGTGAACAAGAGCATGAGGACGTGGATGCTGCCGCATGGAATCATCAGCCTTCACTTGATGCTTTGAGGGCGTGCGGCTTGTACAAATTCTGGGCCATTCCTGGCATGAGGGCTCAAGTGGATTTCTTATAGTGGTTGGTTGACAGATGCAGCATACAGGACCAGTTCTTCTTCATTGGTGGCCACCAGCTCGAAATCGAGCCGGCGGACATATATTTCTTGACTGGTTTTCTTAAGAGAGGCAAAGACTTGACTCTGTTTGGGGCTAGGCGAGGTGGCCAGTTTGTCGATAGCCTCCGGCTAGAGTACTGCAACAGCCAGGCTAGAGACAAAGGGATAGACATAAAGACCATATCCCGTCCTGAACTCATGGTGATTACGTTTACTGTCACCAGACTTTGCGGGGCTGCCGCATTACATATTGCCACCGGATCCCAGATGCATATGGCAGTTGATTGATTTCGAGGCACCATCTTCAACTGGTGTGATGCCGTGTTGGCCAATCTGAAAGGCCAACTGACCAGGGCAAAAAACAGACAACTAAAGACCTTTGGTTATGGGGCTCTGGTTGTGAGTTTTGGCCTGGAGAGGGTTCCCATGTTGATCCCGCAACACATTACTGTTGGAGCTGGGCTTCCTCGAGAGCCCAAACTGATGCGATGGGTCGCAGTTATGGCCCGTCATCCGGACGAGAGGACAGAGGTTGCTCGATTCAAACCTGAGTATTTCCAATGGCTGGAAAACCGGGTCTTCTCTATTCAGGACTTCCCTTACGCTGGGGTAAATTTTCGTGGTGACCCAGACATGGTTCTTCCACCAGGAGAACAATGGGATGACTCAGGTAAAATCATTTTCAAAATTTTTCCTATTTTAATTTTTTTATTATTTTTCCATCGTCTCAAAACTGATAGCAAAAGTTTCAAATGCAGATGTGGGTCCACAGCAACCAATCGCTCTCCGGCCTTATGAGAGGAAACAACCAGTTGCAGCCCCACAGGATGAATCAGCAGAGGTTTTGGCCGAGTTGGAGGGTCATCTCGAGCGCTTGACAGGAGATATTCTGGAGACCACTATAGATGACATTCCTCGTCGACTTCAGCGCTATGTGATTGGGGTCCCGGGACCTTTTAGGAGGTTCCTTTGCAAGGTGGCCCGTGCAGTGGTTCCTTATCGAGATCATCACCAGTGATAGGATGATCGCCTATTGTGGGCACATATGACATTTTTTTTTTTTGTACTTATCATTTTTGCTCATCATATGGTGTTTTTCAACCTATGATCGAGGACGATGTATTTTTTGACACAGTCCTATATATATATCACTATTACCGGCTTATCTTGTAAATCATGTTATGGAATGGTTTTAAATTTACATGTATGATTATTGCAAATGTCTATTTAACATTCGAGAAGCAATTGCATCTGCTAATGTATTTAAAGATCTTGGAATATGCTGATATTCAATATAATCAAATTCACGTTCCAAGAGACACACTCTCAAAAATAATCTTAATAACACTGGATTTCTAATAGCATACACTCTATTAAGCTGTAATACAATGAGTTCAGAATCTAACCTCACTATCAAACTCCGAATCCCAAATGAAATAGATTCAGATAATAACTCAGTCACTGCACTATACTCGGCAATGTTGTTCGTTGTTTGACCGAGGCTTACCCCATGCATAGATACTAACTCGTCAAAGGGCGAATAAATAAACCAAGCTACGGAAGAAATGTTCTGTGTATTATGACAAGCACCATCAGCGAAACCAATGTATGTTTGTAGAGGCATCGACATCTGCAATATCAAGAGTAAAACCAAGATAAGCAGGAATAATGACGAAAAAACACTCTCTAAGCTAAGCACACTGTTTAAACTAAAACACACCAGCTAGAAAGAAAAACTATCCTAACTAAAGATCTCAATACCCATTCTTTAAGCATAATACCTCTTCAAGTAAAGACCATTTCTGGGTTTACCCAAAGAGTCCCCGTCAAAGTCTACCAATTCATAGGCCCTTTTTGCTAGCTTTCTCTTGACAACATAGGGACCATGCCACATAGGAACGAATTTTCCAGTGACTAATTTATCATTAGCTTGATTGTAAACTAAGACTAGATCTCTTTCCAAAAAATTTCAAGGGGTCACATTTCGATCATACTGAGCTTTCATGCGTTTTGCGTGAGTCTCGATTGCCAATGCAGCATCACGTCGATTCTCACCTAATTGAGCCAAGTATAACAAATACTTTTCCTCTTCGGAAGTGGCTATAAGTAACTCGATGGCCATTTGCAGTGACGGGTTTCGCATTCAGTGGGTAACACAGCTTCCAAACCATAGACAAGTTGGAAAGGAGTGAACCCTGTTGATGTTTTTACTGAAGTTCGGTATGCCCAAAGCGCTGAAAATAGCATGTTATGCCAATTCAACCGATGAATCCCAATGATTCGTTGGATCATGATAACTAAAACTTTGTTGATGGATTCAACCATACCATTAGCTTGTGGATAATAAGGGGTTGAACTATCGTGACGTAAACCAAGCTAGCCTGTAAGTTCGGCCATCATAACATTTCGAAAATGACGCCCATGATCAGTGATTATCGCTTGCGGGACACCAAACCTAGCAATTATATGATTGAACATGAAAATTGCAGCTGTCTTGCTGTCTGCCTCAAATGTAGGCATCGCCTCGGCCCACTTGGTAAAATAATCTACCGCAAGGATGATATACGCATGCCCCCCGACCGAGTGAGGGTTACATGTAATAAAATCGATACCCCATTTGGCAAAAGGACCAATGACAATTATAGGGTGGAGAGGAGCAGGTGGAGCACACATCTTTCGATCAAAAATTTGGCAGTTGTGGCATTTTCGGACTGTCGTAATACAATCTTTAAATAAAGACGGCCAGAAGTAGCCAGCGCGCAATATCTTTTGGGCTGTGGCATACCCAGACATATGACTGCCCCGCGCTCCAGAGTGACAGTCACTTAGCACCCTTTCAGCTTCCTCATGAGTTAAGCAACGTCGAAACACAGAGTCCGCCCCACGGCGATAAAGAGTATCTCCAATAATCCTGAATTATTAGGACTGGAATCAAATTTTTCGACGTTCTGACCTTGAAATTTTTGGCCGAAAGGATTGGGTCTGGAGATAAAACGATGATATCCCCATACCACGGATCTAAAGTGCTGATTAGAAACAAGGATTCGTCCGCAATGGGCTCCTCCGCCACAGTTTCCGTGTCAGCACGCAGGAAGTCACACATTAACTCTGCAAAAACTAAAGATTTCTTAGACTTGGACTTCTCAAATTCCAAGTCGAACTCCTGAAGGATAAAAATCCATTTAGAGTACTTGCCCCCTAGCAATTGGTCAGTCAAAATGTAGATCATAGGTTTGCAATTGGAAATTACTGTAGTTTTACGTAGTAAAATGTAGTGACAAAAATGTTGGACAGCTTGAACAGCTGCCAATGCCAATTTCTCCACATGTGAGTATTTTAGCTCAGTTGGATTTAAAGTTCGACTAAGGTAATATATCACATGCTCAATTGCGAATTCATCTTCCTAAACTAAGACCATTCCAATGGTGGAATGAGCGGCGGTGAGATACAAGAAGTAATCCTGGTTGTAGTTGGGAGGATGCAATAACGGTGCATGGGTCAGCGCGTGTTTAAGTGCATAAAAAGATTTCTGAGCTATCTCATCCCAATAGAATGGAGTATTCTGTTTCAACAACCGGGTAAAACCCTTTATAACCTCGGCGTAGTTAGGAATGAATCATCGTAAAAAGTTTGCTTTGCCTAGCAAATTTTGGAGTTGGCAAAGATTCGAAGGAGGAGGCAACTTGACAATAGCTTCGACCTTCGAGGCATCGACGCGAATGCCGGCTTTCGAAACTAAAAACCCCAGTAATCGACCCGTTTCTATACATAAGACACATTTATGTGGGTTCAACCGAATTCGATAATGCCTACACCTCATAGAGATTTCTCGTAAATGGACGAGGTGATCAGCTCGATGTAACGAATGAGCAGGCAAATCATCAAGATATGGTTGCACAATGTGCTTGATGTCATGAAACGCATAAGACATGGCCCTTCGAAAAGTTTCTCTGGCATTCTTGAGCCCAAAAGGTAACTTGCAATAAGCAAATGTCCCCCATGGACAAATGAAAGCCGTTTTTGGTTGATTGGCAGGTAGAATATTGATTTGATTGTATCCGGAAAATCCATCCATGAAGGAGAATATTTTGCTGCCGGCACAATCATCAATAATTTGATCGATATAGGGAGTTGGGTAATTATCCTTTGGATAGGCTGGATTAATGTCCCTATAATTGATGCATATTCTTATTGTTCCCTGCTTTTTGTTAACCGGAACAATATTCGATACCCAATCCGTTAACGAGATCAGATAAATGAAACCTGCTTTGAGTAGTTTTTCAACTTCTGCTTTAATTGCAGCAGCTTTTCTTGGGTGAATCTGACGCAAACGTTTCCGGACGGGTTTAGCGTCCGGGTAAGTCTTGATCTCATGAACAACAATCGTGGGATCAATTCCTGGCATTTCCTCATAGGACCAGGCAAACACGTCGCGGAATTCTTGAAATAGGGCCTTATATAGCTGAATTTCGTCATCTGTACACGAGGCACCTATATGAATGTTCTCAACAATTCTAGGCTTAATCGAAATGTCAATAGGAATTGTTCGAGAGATGTTACCCAAATTTAACTCTGAATCAGGATGTTTCATGGGATTCTGAGGTTCCTTGACATATTCAGTTGTAAAAATTGATGAGAAATCATTTTCAAAATGATCATCCTCGGGTAAAAACAAAGATCTGTGATGGAGATCTTCCCATGGTAAATCATCTACACATAGGATTTCACGAATTTTCTCATTAGAGTGAACAAGTTCAGAAAACGTGATTAAATCCGAGCTTGATGTGAAAAGTGATTCCTCACAGACCACATTCATGAAGTCATTTTCGGTTGAAGATGGGTCGGTAAACTATTGCATGGCCTCATACGCAATTTCATATGGACTCAAAGGAATGACATCACCAAATGAGTCTATCTCAGATTCAAAAGGAATGATCCAAGGATCATCATAAACAATGGCGTCTGATGTAATCATATGAATGGTTGCAAATGAAGACGATGTGTTGATCGGAGGAAAAGGAAAAGTTCCTAGTAAACTGGAATCTTTAACTAGTCCTACTCCAACATCTTTATATGGGATAGTCGTTTTACCGACATGCTGAATACTCTTAGAAGAGGCTGGGTCGGATGAAAAGTAAGCCAGCTAGTCTATTGTTACAATCTTTCCATTATGTGGAAACTTTATAACCCAAAAGACCGATGAAACGACCACTGTCATAGCGTAAGACCAACTTCGACCCAAGAGAAGGTTGTAATGTAGAGGGGCATCAACCACCTCCACATCTAGACTAATGGTTTTTCCTTCAACCCCTATAGGCAAATCCTGTAGAATGCCAAAAGGATGAAATCCACGGCCATCAAAGGCCTTTAGAATCGTTGGGGATTGATTTAGCGAAGGAGAACCAAGCGATCTCCAACACTGTATCGACATAATACACGTTGAGGCTCCCTCATCAATTATAGTCCGATGAATAGGCCTATTTTTTACTATCACTGGAATCTGGAAAGCCATTTGATGAGGCAAATGTGGTGTACTATATTCTAGATCGAAAATTATTAGGTTCGAGTCCTGAATATCAACAGCTCCTATAGCCGACAAAAGTAATTTACGATGTGATGGACATGATTGCAGCATTTCCAAAGCCGACATTGCTGAGGGTGAAACAGCTAAATCCTCAACAATGTTATAGTTCTGAGCCGTTCTCGCATGTGGATTGAAAGCTGACTTTCGAAGTATACCCTTGGCAGGCGGTTTGATTACCAAGTATGGATTAGGTTTCTCGATCTGTAGTGGATCAGAATCGGGAGTTGAGGTTGATGGATTAGAATGAGAAGATTCTGCTTCTTTACCATCAACAGGACTTTTACTACCATAATCTTGCAATCGAGTCACAATCCTAACATGGAACAGCATCAGTATGGGTTCTTCATTGGCACTCGAGGACGAACCTATCATCTTACTATCTTGAACTGGAAAAGGATCCTTCAAAACAGCAGGAGTTTGGGAACTTGTTATGCTCTTAACCTGCAAAGTAATACCCAAACATAGAATTTGCGAAGAAAAGATACCGAGAACACAGAATATGTGAAGAAAATATACCTAGAGCACAGAATAACAATGATTTTATTATTCATAGAGAAATGTTCACAGGCCTCTTCGAGGGGGCAACCTCCAATAGAGTAGAGCTCGATTACAAAACAAGACACGATACTCCTCGCAGGGAGTCTCTATCCTTTATATATGACTCATACATGCAATACCACGGGCCAATACCGTGGGTTTTATTAATACCATCTATCTAATACTACTGCCCATTTACCATCTATCTAATACTACTGCCCATTTGCAACTAACTGTGGTCCCGTCATTAATTGCGGGTTAACCACTTACAAATATTAATATGGGCTTTATTGACTCTTGACCATGACGTGATCCCATAACATAAATAAGGGGGTTAGGGTGGGACCCTAACATGCCCTCCCCCTTAAGACTAGCCTTGTCCTCAAGGCTGAAGTTGCGGAAAATGCTGAAGAATAGTGGCTGGTTCCCAAGTTGCATCTTCCGGAGAGATGTCTTTCCATTTGACGAGGACCTCCTTAATCATGCGGCCGCGCAGGTGCTTGTCTCGCATGTCTAGAACCTGTTCAGGTTGAAGCCAGATTGACCCTTCTTCGTCCAATTCAGGTAGACTGGTTTGAACTCGGCAATTGTTCCCAATCACTTTCTTGAGGCACGATACATGGAAAACTGGGTGGATTTTTGCTGTAGGTGTCAAAGCCAACTTGTAAGCCACTTCTCCAATGCGCTGAGGTACTTGGTATGGTCCGTAGAATTTTGGAGAGAGCTTTTGACAACCCTTGTCTTTGAGTGATGTTTGCTTATATGGTTGCAGCCTAAAAAAGACCAGATCCCCTTCTTGAAATTGGCGCTCTGAGCGATGTTGGTCAGCCTGTTGCTTCATACAGTTCTGAGCTTGATGAAGATTCTCGCGCAGATGGGCAAGCATGGTTAAGCGGTGTTGTAGGAGTTGATCCACGGCTTGTACTTTGGAGCACCCCGTGAGATAAGAAGTAGGGGAAGGCGGAAGTTGTCCATAGACTGCTTCATAGGGAGTCATTTTGGTGGTGGCATGATAGTTGGTGTTATACCACCATTCCGCCAGAGGTAACCACTGTACCCAAAGGTGTTGCTTTTCTGAAGTGAAACACCTAAGGTAGGTTTCTAGACATTTGTTGACGGCTTCAGTTTGACCATCTGTTTGCGGATGATATGAAGTACTGAGTTTGAGTTGAGTGCCTTGTATTCTGAAGAGCTCCTGCCAAAAATTACTGGTGAAGATTGGGTCGCGGTCGGACACAATAGAAGTGGGCATGCCATGTAATTTGAAGATCTGATCCATGAAAGTTTGAGCAACCAAAGTTGGTGTAAATGGTTGGGGTAGGGCGCAGAAATGAGCATACTTCGACAGTTGGTCCACAACCACCATGATGACTGACTTGTTCCCAGACTTTGGAAGACCTGTAATGAAATCCATGGAGACCTCCGTCCAAATTGACGCCGGAATGGGCAATGGTTGTAATGTGCCTGGTGTGTTGACGGTTTCCCCTTTGTGGCGTTGACAGACGTCACATTCTGCTATGAAGGTAAGGATGTCCTGTTTCATGCCGGCCCAAAAAAATGATCTTCTGGTGTGAGCATACGTCTTCTGAAAGCCCGAATGTCCTGCAATGGGAGATGAGTGCAATTCTACCAAAATGCGACTTTTGAGGGTGGATGTTGGTGATATTACGACTCTGTCCTTGTAGCGAAGAATATCATTCTGCCACGAGTAGCCCTTGCTGGAATTAGGATCTACCTGCAATTGAGAAATGAGTTGGGAGAGCTCGGGATGTGAAAACCATTCCTTGCGAGCCTCTTCAATCCAGTCTGGAATGGGGAGGGAAATTGCGAGCAGAGTACTTTCCTCCTCAAATTGGCGCGACAATTCATCTGCTACCCTGTTGTCTTTCCATTTCTTGTAAATGATCTCATAATCATATCCCAGCATTTTGGCTAACCATTTATTTTGTTGTGGGGAAGATAGGCATTTCTCCAAAAACTATTTAAGACTGTGATGATCTGTGCGGATTTGGAAACGTCACCCCAACAAGTAAGGTCGCCAGGTCTCGACTGCATGTAAGATGGCCATCATTTCCTTCTCGTAGGTAGATTGGACCAGATTCCTCCCACTTAGTTGTTGGCTGGTGAAGGCCAATGGCCGCCCTTCCTGCATTAAGACCGCTCCAATACCTATTCCCGAAGCATCACCTTCAATGACAAATGATTTGGTGAAGTCCGGTAGTGCTAAGACGGGAGTGGAACACATGGCGGTTTTGAGAGCGGTAAATGCCTATTGTGCTTCCTCGTTCCAGAAGAAGGAATTTTTCTTTAGGAGTTGCATTAGGGGGTTCGCTATGCGGCCATAGTTGCGGACAAATTTACGATAATAGCCTGTGAGACCCAAAAATCCTCTCAAGCTTTTCAAGGTCTTAGGTTGAGGCCATTCTTGCATTGCCTGGATCTTTTTGGGGTCCACCTTGACACCTTCACGCCCCACAATGTGGCCCAAATACTTAACTTCTTCCATGCCAAACGCACACTTAGACATCTTGACAAATAATTTATGTGTGTGGAGCAGTTGCAAGAGTAGATCTACATGCTGAAGATGTGCCACCCAAGTGCCACTATAGATGAGGATGTCATCGAAGAAGACAAGGACAAATTTTCTGAGATATGGTTTGAGGAGGTGATTCATAAGGCTCTGAAAAGTAGAGGGGGCATTACAGAGACCAAATGGCATGACCAGGAACTCATAATGGCCTTCATGAGTTCTGAAAGCTGTCTTGGGAATGTCGACTTCCTTCATGCGAATTTGGTGGTAGCCTGAGCGAAGATCCAACTTAGTGAAGAATTGAGCCCCATTGAGTTCTTCCAGCAAATTGTCAACCACCGGGATGGGAAATTTATCTTTGACGGTTAACTTATTGAGGGCCCTGAAGTCAGGACACATCCGCCACTCCCCATCTTTCTTGAGGACCGTGACCACTGGGGATGAATAAGGACTAATGTTGGGACGAATGACACCTGCTTCCAACAATTCCTTGATGATTTTTTCTATTTCATTCTTTTGGGTGAACGGATATCTGTATGGCCGCACATTTGGGGGTTGGGCCCCTGGAACCAATGTGACGCTATGATCATGTTCCCCTCGCGAGGGTGGAAGCTCATGAGGCTTGTCAAAGACCGTCCGATGTTTATCTAAAATCTGTTGCATCTCAGGATGAATGGGCAGAGGCATGGTGTCTACTACCTGGATGGCATTAAATTGAGCTACCACTCCATGATGGCCCTTTTTTAACAATTTTTCCATCCTATGCGAGCTGATGATAGAGGGGGCTCCCGCCTGTAGTCCACGGAGGGTGTGTGTAGAGTTGTTCTACTTAAAACTCATATATAACTCCTGGAAATCCATTGTGATTGGCCCAAGAGTGCGGAGCCATTCCGCGCCTAGGACAATGTCGTAACCCCCCATGTGTATTGCAAACATGTGGGTTTTCAATTGATAATCCCCCATTTGAATTTTGACATTTTCACAGCGACCTTCACATTTCATTGTGCCCCCATCTGTAATCTGGACTTGGAAGTTAGAAACTGCCCGGACGAAACAATGTGCTGCTTCAGCGATCTTTTGATGGATGAAATTATGGGTACTTCCACTATCAATCAAGACTACTACTGGGCAATGTTTAAGAAAACCCCTGATTTTGAGAGTTTGAGGGGAAGAAATTCTTGCCAAGGCATTTAGCGAAATAATTGGTTCATTAGATACAATCTCCCTTTGGTTATCTTCTTCGATCGCCTCCGGTTCCTCAAGTGGTGGATCTTCCTCGGTGGAGCTGTAGTCAGTGGCATCTATTTGAAAAAACTTGTGCTCTTTGCATTTATGACCCGGGGAATATTTTTCATCACAATAGTAACATAGTCCTTGCTTCCTTCTTTCGGCCATTTCCGCAGGTGACACCTTTTGAATCTTAAGTGTCTGAGTCGTATTCGGAGCCTGTGAGGGACGACCTTTAGCGGGGAAGTTGGGGCGGCTGGATTGGGCTGTTAATGCACGTTCCACCTTACGGGCTACCTGGCAAGCCTCTGTCCATGTGGGAGGGTGGTGGAGTAGAACCTGAGCTTTGATGGCTTCTTTAAGACCGCTGATAAAGCATTCCATGTAGAACTCATCTGTGAGACCCCTAGTGTGGAAGGCTAAGGCTTCAAAAGCAGTAATATATTCCTCCACTGTACCCATCTGTCGGAGCTTAGTGAGACGCCCCAAAAAAGAGTCTTCCTGTTCAAAGCGACTACGAAGAGTTTTGGCAAATTGGGCCCAATTCTGAAAATTTCCATTGCAACGCTGATGCCATTCCTTCCATTGCCATCGTTCATTGTCCAAGTACATGGTGCCCACCATAAGCTTAGTCCCCTCATCTATGATATGATTCAATTGGAAATACTGCTCCATTTGTGCTAGCCATGCGGACGTGTGAGAACCGTCAAATTTATGCATATCCAACTTGGGAGGTCGCTGACTGGGTGGTGGATGGGTGTGCCAGACGTGATGAGAGTGGCTAGACTCACCCTCATGGTATTCATGGCCATTATACGCCTCCTCGTGGGCTGGCTCCTTGCCCTTTGGGAGTGCATCATGTATCTGGTTACTTATTCCTTTAAGCTCAAGTTCGATATTCTTCACCGCAGTTTGGAGGGAGTTCACATGGTCTTCAATTCTGTCGATCCTTTCATTGGCCATTGCTTGAGCGCAAGTTTCTACCACACACCAACCTGATGAAAAATTGGGACCGCCTAAAAAATTTTTACTAAGAAATTGAATGGTACCACCTTGCTCAGCTCGTCGTCCTGATTCTAATGAGCTAGGTCACCAATAAGTGCCCCGGAAGATCTTAGACTTTTTTTTTTTTTTTTTGGAAAACTCCAAACGGAGTTTTACTCCTTCCTGATCAATACTGCAGTCACCAAATCCTCAGAATGTCAATGCCACCAAAAGTCCTGCGAAAATTATATCCAGGGACAGGAACCCTTCACAACTACTCTGATCTGGTGGATCTGAGAGATCTGAATGGTGGAACAACTGCTGCTGCTGATCTGATGGAGCTGCGGGACTGATGTCGGCTGCTGCTTCACTTGCTAATTTGGAATAGGTGATGTGTGATCCCCCGATAGAAAGGGAACTATGGTCTTGAGGAGTGTCAGGTGCTACAGATCGCAATATACATAAGGGTCTGACAGTAGTACTCGGCCCAATGTTTTAGGGCTCTAACTAAGGAGGATCGACCGTACCCTTAGCCGTACAACCCGACTACCCTATCGTACGGGCGAGTAATCTCTCCGAGTGTTGTTCTTGGTGTACTGTAGCCACAAGACGGCCGAAGGTTTATCTATGGCGAGGTTTCAAGGGAGCTAGGGGGATTCCTATATACCCAGAGGGTACGTGGAAGACAGTCTGTGCGCGGTTCTGTCTAATGCGCTAATACTCGAAGGGGTACCACATGGGTTACAAGGGAGTCCAACAGGCATGACCACCTCTTGTATTTCCTGCGTGCATGCCTCCCCAAATCCGCAGGTTTATGCGCTTAATGACAGAACCCGTGGTTTAAAGACGCCGGAACACGTCTCTAGCCAAAAAAAAAATTTGCTAAAATTTGGAGATCCCACTGAGCCCTGGAAAGTGCTCTGATACCACTTGTTATGCTCTTAACCTGTAAAGTAATACCCAAACATAGAATTTGCGAAGAAAAGATACCGAGAACACAGAATATGCGAAGAAAATATACCCAGAGCACAGAATAGCAATGATTTTATTATTCAGAGAGAAATGTTCATAGGCCTCTTCGAGGGGGCAACCTCCAATAGAGCAGAGCTCGATTACAAAACAAGACACGATACTCCTCGCAGGGAGTCTCTATCCTTTATATATGACTCATACATGCAATACCACGAGCCAACACCATGGGTTTTATTAATACCATCTATCTAATACTACCGCCCATTTGCAACTAACTGTGGTCCCGTCATTAATTGTTGGTTAACCACTTACAAATATTAATATGGGCTTTATTGACTCTTGACCATGACGTGATCCCATAACATAAATAGGGGGGTTAGGGTGGGACCCTAACAGAACCTTTGACAATCTTCGCAACCTCTGCACGATGAGGGCAGTCTCTTGTAAAATGTTCATCGTCACAAATGAGACAAGGATTACGAGGTTTGCGCTTTTCATCATTGGATTCCAATTTTTCCAGTTTCTCCTTTGAATTTTTGTCTGTTTTATTCTTCTTCTTTCCTTTCTTCTTCCCAACGGATTTTGATTTGGCTGTAGATGATTCTACAACGTGAATATCCGCGGAAATCTCTACAGAGGAATCTCCTGTTGGGGAATCAGGCAAGGTTATGATAGGAGAAGAATTCTTGGAAGATTTCTTCTTACTTTTAGCGTTAACCGTACCAATCATACCATCGGTGGCATGAGATCTTGAAGGAGCTGCAACGATTTGATTTTTCTTGGGAAGATCTGGGATTTTCTCGTGTAACGTACCTGACTAAGTATAGACCAAGTCAAGGTACTGTGCTTGAGCAATTACTTGCTCCTCAGTAACAACTTCGGCTTTAGCTACATCTTTAGTGATCTTTGGCAACAAAGATTTTACAAACCACTCGGCCAAGATCTGATCCGGAATAAACACCTTCACTAAACGTTGTTGACGTCTCCACTCATGAATATGATCTAAAATGTAAGTGGATGTCAATTGTTTTAACGAAGTTAACAATTCCTTGCCATTGTCATATCGGACTGGCAACTCAAAATGAGTTAAAAACGAGGTAGCTAACTGACTAAAATTATAAAAAGTGCCTCGCGGTAACTCAATGTACCTCTTGGTCGCGAGACCAATTAGAGTGCACTGGAAAAGTCTAAGACGGATTGAATCATCTGAAATGGAGTTAGACGCACACTAGAGGTGGTAAGTCATCACGTGGTTTGACGGGTCCTCTCCTGATTTACCTTCGAACTTAGGAACTTCACTGGGAAACTTATTCGGCATTGGCGGCCAAAATGGAAGATAATTAATGGGATCGTTCGTTAGGCGCGACAAGTCAGGTAAGTCCAAAGTTGCGATAAACGGTAACTGACGATTAGGGTCCCTAAAACTCTGGGTCGTGAGACCAGCCCCAGGAGGAGGATATCCAGGATAACTAGGAATAGGAATTGCGTTTGGGATATTGTATCCTCCCGAAAAACCAGGATTAACCGGACCGTACTGGGGTTGTTGAGGTTGTTGATAAGTGTACCCAGGGTATGGTTGATACTGATAGACTGGCTGCTGCACAGCAGGACCGATTTGGTACTGTCCCTAGTACGGTTGATAAGTAAATTGTGGTTGACTTGTGACAACCATATTTGAACCAGGTTGTCCTACAGGCATTTGAACCGAAGTTTGAATCGTAGATCCAGACAGTGGTAAAGATTTCTGAGGAGTAGATACAGGAACAGTAGAAACCGGAGTTGTCGATACTCCGGAAGTAGGTGGGGTAGATTAAACAGATGTTGCGGCAGTTGTAGTAGTCGTTTAAGGCGGAGTACGAGGCATACTAGGCCCGGACTGAGAAACTACCAAAGGTACAGAAGTTCGAATGTTAGACTGGATTGGTTGCTGGGGTGTACCAGAAACTAAGGGTTGTCCAGTTTGAGATGACAACTGTACATTTGGCTGCAACACCTATTGAGTTTGCAATGGATCCCACACTATATTCATTCCGGGGTACTGACCCATAACAAGTTGAGAATATTGAGGACCATAACCGGGTTGAGGGTAGGATTGATAATTTAAAGGTACATTTCTCGTTCCTTGCATATACGCTTGACCGTGGGGTGGTTGGAAACCTTGGTTCGAGTACTGACCTTGGGGTTGATACCCTTGAGGCACGTACTGATACTGGGGTTGACCTTGGGGAACATATTGAGTCTGGGGTTGACCTTGAGGAAAGTACTGTCCCGTAGGTATGTACTGTCCTTGAGGTTGTCCCCCAGATGCAAATTGGGTACCTTTAGGTTGCCCCCCAGGCGATAATTGAGGCTGCCCCCCAGGCGTTAACTGGCCACCTTGAGGTTGAGGATTGGGAATAGAGCCTGACATCATGAGAATGTCTTCTACGCTCAACGGCTTAGTACCATTGCTTCCAGTTAATAAGCCTTGCTCAATGGGTTGAGGAGACACTCCCAAAAAAGTACCAGAAAGTGACTGATACCCAGAGGGAACGGAAGGACCGCCGTACAAAAAGGATTCAGGCGATTGAGTAAACACGGACAACTGTCCTGACATATTTAACAGAGGATAATAACCTCTAGGTGTTGGGTGATAAGGAGCGCGAGGTGGTGAAGAACTTAACCCTGGGTTTTCGAAGAAATTAGTCAAAGAAAGATACCAAGTACTGCTCCTAGGTGGACTATAAAAAATTGATTCACGCTCCCTTAGCTCAATAATAGGTTGATTTTCAGGGATAGGGATGCCTACTTCTTCTTCCGGAGTAGCAAGTTCTTCAATAGCAATAAATCCAGAAGGAAGATCTTGGGTGATTACTCTTTCTACCCTAGGTGAACTAGGACCACTAGAAGCTGGAGAAACAAACCCCGATGTCGGAGTAGTAGCAAATTCACTTACAAGCTCGGATATTTCAGGTTCCTCACCTATATCACTAGTAGATGAAAAGCTACCAGTAACTTCGGAAACAGACACTGACTGTGGATTATAATCTGCCACTAACGTTTGAAAATCAGGATGTACTATCAAAGAAGATTCTCCTTCTTCAGGTGACCCAACTCTACTGTCTCTAGGAGTTACGAGGACTTTCAAGCCTTCAAGCTGGCTCGGGACTTCCTCAGGAGGTTGGCCCCGAAGTCTACGGGACTTCCTCAGTAATTCAGCCACGTTTAAAAACTCAGGAGGTTGGCCCCGAAGTCTACGGGACTGCCTTGGTAATTCAGCCACAGTTAAAAACTTTTAACTACTTCACATGCAAACAAAGTAAAATCTCAATGAAAACCACCTAAAGCCTCTAAAGAACCAAAAAAATTTGAATCACACGCTTAAAGAATCTAGGAGATCATACACACATAAACAGTAACTTTCCGTACTGAAAACACTAGTTGGTGATGAAATCCAATGTCGCAGAGTTCAATACAGAAATGGCAGTTGGAACAGTTACCCCGGCAACCTGCTTAATGAATAGACAGGCACAAGTTCCTCCACTTAACCGTCTCGAGTGAAGAGAACCCCCCAGAAAATCCAAGTGAGTCTAGCTGACGTCTGCTCCAGGTACAGTGGGATCTTCCCACCACTATCACCTTAGGAAGAATCCTAAAGAATATGGCCACTAAGGTTACCAACTGAAACAAATATACCTGGGGGAACAGTCTATGATCTGATATGCACGCAAGGGAAGAGTAGCAAGCTCAATCCCCTTGAAGGCTCCTTGACATAATCTAAGGTTTACCAACAAGTGACCCCTGGCTCCTCGACAATGGTTAATCCGAGTTTTACCATTTTTAATACATGAATATCTGGCGTCATTCCCAATGAGGAAGGATTGATTCCCACACTGGTTCGGACACGATCTCATGCTTCTCCTTTAAGAGGAGCTTTCCCAGATCATAAATGCAACAATTGGATTTCTTCCCTACCACAAGATATAGCTACTTGTTTGTTTTTACTGTCTTGGAGAGTTAATTACTCTCCTACTCCAAGACACTAGCCTAAGCTAAGTTGGTGTATCAGAGCCCTAGAAATAAAAATGTTACTAGATGAATTTTACTTTAAGCGTTATTTTTATTGGTTTTTGTTTAAGTCAAAAGGTGCGGAGATGAAACTCGTGGTATGAAGACTCGACTCAAAATTACTAAAAATGCACCTAAGGTGATTTAAACAATCTTTTTCTCTTCGATGAACTTCTAAACTAAGAAAGAGTTTGAGAATGCAAATACTTTGTAAACACAAATCCTTCTTAAGAAACAAATTAAAATAAGAGCTTTTGTCCTTTCCAATGCACTCAAAACGAGACAACTAGTTATTTCACAAAAATTTCCCTGTTTCGTTTCGAAGCACTCAATCACTACAAAAAACAAACTTTTTTCCAAAAGAGATTTTTTATATTTTTTATAAAACACTCAAAACTATGGAAATGACTAAATTTGAGATCTATAAACTATAAAAACCTATTTGAAGTCAAAGCCTACTAGATGTCTTTTTAAGGATGTTTTACTTAGCTAGATGTGAGCTAAGGACCAATTTATTCAGAATCACAAATCAGTCAATAACAACCAATTTTGTTTCTTTTTGAAAATGAAAATCCAAACTTTTAAACACAAGCTTTTCGAAGTTTTGTAAAGAGAAATCTCAAAGCGAATTCCTCAACAAGGGGAGATTTCATAAATGATCAAACTCATAAGAAGGCTGGTAGACACCAAGGTGATCTGAAGTCCCTACAGCTTCCAAGCTCAGAGCCACTACACAACCAAAATGAAAAACAAGCCCAACAAGCAAAACTCCTAGGAATTTCACCTAAAACCCTAACACTAATGAAATCAACCTAAGGAAAGCTTCTGACAAGTTATATGGAGGTCTGGGCAGTGGATAACAATTTCTAAACAAAAACTAAGCTGACTAACAGAGGAAATCTTAGGCTTTTCAAAATTTTGACAGGGTCTGCAAGCCCACAGTTAACACAGGTGCGGTCCCGCTCTGTGCTAAAAGCAAAGGTGCGGATAGGTACGCACTGTGTCAAAGGGTTAGGGTGCGGTCCTCGCCCAAAGCTATGAAAAAAAAAAAATAACCCTGGATCTACAAACTCTACCCAATTTTACACACAACAAGCCAAAAACAGAAACAAAAACACAGTTTCTCAGGTCAAAGTAAAAACAAGGAAAACAATCAAGTCCCCAGTGGAGTCTCCATTTTGTCACACGGAATAAGTCGATCTTGCGGACAAGATAGACCTTCCTAGAATCTAAAGAAGACCTAATGAAAAGCAAACCAACCAGACACTATCTTTCTCTAAATATGCTTTTATAAACAATGGCAAACAAGTGTTTTTAGGGCCTACCTTAGGTCCAACGCAAGTTTGTGGATGCCCTCGCTCCTTCGATCCAAAAGACTTCTTTTGTCACGAATCTGCAAACACAAACAAGGGAAAAAAATTAAATAGCACCTGAAAAGCCAATATCATAAAACATATTTAACATGAAAGTCAAGGAGTCCATGAAACAAATAACATGAGATACTTGTTGAGAAAAATGAGTTTGATTGTATTAATTCAAAAGAAGAAGAACTTTACAACCTTTGCCTTGACGCTGTACAAGCTCCTCCTAGGGTCCAGCAAGAAGTCTCCTCTACTTTGACAAGTTTCACTCACTCCCCAATGAAACCAAAAAGGTATGTTATCTCTCCTCTTAAGCTCAACTAGGAAGTCTTGATTTCACCAGCATTTACCCTCAAAACTGTTCAGCTTCTAACCTCCCCAGCAACCAGCCCAATGCCTGAATTCATAGTGCAATGGATGGAGGTTACTAGGTCCTCCTTCAAAGGGATAAAGCCCTCCTTCAAAGGGATAGCTCCTCTCATCAAGGGATTAGCTCCTTCTCTTTTGGGATGCATGATCCACCTCAGAGCGAACAATCCACGTCAAAATTCCTTCTATAATCCTCTAGAATTAACCCAAAGTGAGTTTTTTAAGATAAAACTTGTGCCTTTTGACTTTCACAGGGGTCCGCATCCACACCTTTAGGGACAGAGCGGGCAGGTCCGCAATTTTTGTAAACAGAAGGTGCGGGACCGCTGGTGACAGTGAGAGAAAGTGCGGAACCGGAGTTTCATTGATTTTTAATGTCTTTCTCTCATTTTGAAAGCTTGACTTGAAGAGCTGAGGTCTGAGACTTTCTTAGGAGGACAGTACAAGTGGTGATAGACCCATACTGATTGCAAATAATCATGGTGACGATATTTTTGTGTAACACATGGCTTAGTTGATGCATCCATTCTGGTTGAATGATTTCTTCTGATTCTTGCAGTAATTTCAAGATAGTGGCTTTTACAAATTGCTGTGCATCGTCAACGGTATCCATCCATTGGTCCTCAAATAAGAATTTTAATAAAAACCCTTCGCGCAAGATATCCCATTCACCCGTACCATGTCGGAGCTCTATCTCAGCATACCAGTTTCTGGGGATGAGATCCAGGGCATTATAATACAAGTGTACCCATTCAGGCTGGGGCTCCTCCCCATTGGATCTTTTCCATTTTGCAAGGTGCATATGTGGGTCATCTCGTCCATCGTATTTCTCGGTTATTTGTAGTTTTGGCTTTCCAAATATTAGCTGCATCATCCTTTTGCAGTCCTTCCAGCTTTCAGAATTCCCTTCATGTGTTCCCCACCACCACGCCAGAGTTGTGCGCAACACCCATTTTAATGCATCAAACCTCTGGTTTTTCAGTACTACACTCTTATACTAGTGCAAGAATTCATCCACCATTGTTAGTCCATCATATGTTGGTAGGTCCCGCGCCTGGGCAGTTATGCAAATAGGGATTTGGTCATCATATTACAATTTAGCGTTGTCACGTCCCTCAACCAATTGTGCCATTGCTCATCATCTTCATCGGACTTCGACAGGCAGGATTCTGCGAGCCTCCATAAGGTCCTTTCATCTACAGTAGGGTGTAACTGATCCTAGTTGTGCACAATTAGTTTGTAGATACAATCTAGCTCTTCATCACTTCCATCGTCGCGCATGGGCTCTGTGTAAC
The DNA here is from genome assembly GCA_031772625.1 of Pinus tabuliformis. NCBI lineage: Eukaryota > Viridiplantae > Streptophyta > Pinopsida > Pinales > Pinaceae > Pinus > Pinus tabuliformis. Next base: position 1,182,895,193 of record CM062809.1, read on the forward strand.
GTTGTCCTTCGGCGGGGTCCAATGGCATGATCACACGTAGGGACTTTGTCTCAAAAATCATCTTCCACTTCTTTAGATTAATAACTCCATTCATATCTATTGCCCAGTCTATTCTGAGTAATGCAGGGTAAGGGTTACTATCATCCACAATTTCTATTACCTCGAAATCTATCTGTGTGCTCGTGCCATCAATATCCACTGTTACTCCTATTAATCTTCCCATGGGAAAGATCTTTTGTTGGTTCGCCATTCGTAATTGAATGGGAGACCACTATAGTGTGGGCCTACCCATGTGCTCCCAAGTCTGCTTCGGTAATACGTTCACATCTGACCCCAAGTCTAAGATTACTTGGTCCATCTCATATTCACCAATTTGCACTGTCAACCTCATTTCCCGTCCGGTGCATAGGGTATGCTTCCCCAATTTTCAGACTATGCGTGGCTCCCCGAGTCCTGTGCATCTAGCAATCAATTCTTGTAGCCCTTTAACTACATTATTATCACACAATAGTTTCATACATGTCTCTAAAAAGGTAGTTAGCAGCGAAGGGTCCAGATCCGTCTCTGGTTGATCTCTACTACCTGAAGTAGAGACCTCCACGAAGCTCTTCTTAGCTTCCATAAACATTTATTTTGCGTGGTTTAAGTCAAATTCAGGTTCCTTTATGGGAGCCTTACTTACCCAGGTGCCTTATCCAGGCTTCTTCCCCTATCTTCCTTAGTGGTCGCACCGCTTTTGAGCATCATTTTCACGTTAGGGTGCTCTTCACACGGTACAGATCTCATCATCTGGACGTTTTGCATTGGGGTGGGTTGTAACACCCCTTTTTCGTGCATTTGTGCGACCAGCATCGAACAATTTACCATTTCATGGTCAAACTCTTCACAGTATGGGCAACTTATTCTGGTTGGATTTATATAGTTGTGCATGTACTGCCCAGGTCCTCCATAGTTGTAGCAGATTAACAATCTGCACCATCGTCTTGGTCCCATCCCTCCTCGTCCTTGATCGCGCCCTTGGAAGCCACCCCGCGCTATCGCTGCAACTGGATCGAACCTTCGCGTTTCCATCTGTACTCAATAGGCTAGAGACTTATCCATCATTATTTCATAACTTCGACACATTCGCTCATTATGACCCACTGATCTACAAAAATTATAGTACAGTTGTTGTGGAGCCTGGGTATATTTCTGCAATAGGTGATAGTTGTCCGTCGCGTGCTTTCCTCCTACTTGACAAATCATGCACTAGAGAGAATCGGATGCACTCAGACCAACCTATGCCTCTACTCTCAATGGCATCAATGCCCCTCTTGCCAAATAGCTCGCGAATACAGGACAGTGATCCTTATCATGACCCTGGGCCTGACATTTTATACACCACACTTCTTCGCGCACTTCTGGACGTGGCACCCTATCTTTCTTCAAACTCTACATCTCTAAACATAGGTTTTGTAGTTGCATGTGGATTTGTTGGACTCCCAACCTTGGATCTTGTATCGGTGTTTTGTGAAACCTCATCGCCATTTCCAATGCCTCTGCCTGGGTTGAGAGCTTCTGTTGCGACAGTGTTGTCCTCAGGTGTGGTGTTAACAATGCCACAAACCACGTGCAATGCTGTGTGTCCGTCAGCATCATGTTAGCCTTGTGGATCATACCTTTCAACCTTTGATCTAGATCCCAAGGCGTTTCACCTGAAAGCATCGCGATCTCCTTGAATCCTATAATCGACTGCGTCTCTGATTTCAGTCGACTAAACTCTTTGTTTAATGCATTTTGGATTTCTGCTATTCCAGCATTTGGGTGATCATTCAAGTGTTTGATATACCAAGTCAGGGTGCGATCCCGCAGCGCACTTACCAATGTGGCCTTTTTAATGTTATTATCTGTAACCTCGTGTGCTTCCCATACTGCTTTCTCTACAAACCAGAACTGATCTAGATTTTTGTTTCCAACTCCTTTGAATATAGGCAACTTGACTTCATTTGCCATGCTAAACTGCACTCTATGGAGAGACCTACATACACTCTTCTTCTCTCATTCACGGTGGTGAAATTAATCCTTTGATCCTTTCAAAGCTTATTCTGCTCACGATCTTTCGAGAAAACGTCTCTTGGCTTCGTTGTACCTAAAGATGCGTCTATCACCTTCTGATCCCACTAATCTTCAACTTCTTTCTTTGTAGGGTTCTAGCATCCTGACATCAGATGTCCCTTAGGTAGATCCCTGTCCCAGCAACGGAACCATTTGTTGGCTTATTGGGCCCTGACCCAAGTTTGGAAGAGTTTTAGCCCAACAAATCCCATACTACCGACCATTTTGGCAACAATCTGCGGAGTGTGGATTAAAGTCTCACTCGAGGCAGTAGGGGAGGGTGTTGGAACAAAGTTTCTGCACCATAGGGATGTCTTGTTGAGGTTTGGAGAATTCGCAACACGATTTACACACTTCTGCTATTCTGTGCAGTAGTCTGGCCTTCACAAAGATCTGCAAAGGGAAGTCTCTTATATCCTTAACCTTATTACTGTTATTATAGATCTGATTTATTCTTTAAGGTCTTTAAGAAAACATTTAACATTTAAACCTAGTACTTACAATCATAAATAGTAAATATACTTCATAAAATCATAACATAAGCATAACCATCCAGATTTGCGATCAGATACACAATAATTCAGAAACACTTATCTTCATTAATCTTCTGTTTAGTACAATCCACCTTCCACCTTGCACACACAGCTGTAGGGGTCCACGAACACAGCTGTGGACTCTACCAGGCCTTTGCACACATAGCTGTAGAGCTTACACTGTCCTCTACCCATGACTCGGACTTATAGACTCAGAGCACTCTCGCTTTCACAAACCCATACACTTTAGATCTTCATTACCATTAACATCCAAAACTGTCTTTTAAAACTAGATCCTTTGTCTATTTATACATTCCCATCTTCCGCAGACCATGGGCAAGCCGACACACTCTAGATTAATCTATATTATTTTAGGGTGGACAACCCTTGGACTTAACCCATTACAATTCGTGCTCTGCCCAGTTCGCGGAACCTTTTCCATACTTTTACCCAAAATTATGGACTTCATCCCTAAAGCCATTATGCGGGGGTTCACTACCTAACACTTCCTCCTCTAGAAGCTTCTAGGAGTTGTTTCAACCATTTATATTGGATAAGGACTTCGAATCCTATCTGATCCTACCTTGGATATTTCACCTCTTATCCCTTGAGATCGTCCCCCCCTCCTAAGTGAATCTCAAGCCTAGATTTGTAAATGGATAAGAATGTCTAAACTACTGCTCTCTCCTATAAATTTACATCCATCTACAACATCAGGGTTCTCTTTTGGAGACTAATCATACCCTCATGTTGTTGCTTTGAACCTAAGAGAGTCATCATCTTCATGCATTAGGGTAACATTAAGGTGTTCTTTGTGAAGATGAGGGACAAGTCAACTTGGGGAGATCTATACAAGATCAACTTCTATTCTTGGTTGTAAATTCTCTCCTCTTCATATTAATACAAAGAGTAGACCATTTTTCTATATGTCTTATGTTGATTTTACATTAATATATTTCAATACTTTGTTGATCCATTGAATTGAGTGATTTAATAATGCTAATATAGCAATCGATGCTACAATTGGAGCTTACAAGCCGAGAGGAGAGAATAGCTTGTGATGGATCCCAAGTAAGCCTCTTTCAATTCTTCAATTTCTCTAAGGGAAAAATGTTAGTTCCCTATAATACTAGTGATTCCCCCTTTGGCATTGTCACTGTAGCCCTTATTGTTAGTGTTGTGCCCCTATTTCCCCCATATTGTTATTATTGTGCCCCATAGTAGCAGACTATTGTTATTGTTGTGCCCTTATATGATTATTGTTATGTCGGCTTTGAGAATATTGTGACCCCTTAGACACCTATATATAGAAAGGAGGTTTTGTCATTTGTATCATCCAAGAATTGTTCATTTGTGTAATGTAAAGGAGGTTTCCCCCTTGAAGAGGCTAATTCTGAAGCCGTTGATATACCTTTTCTATCTTTTTGTGAGTTTGTTCCTTAACATTTGGTATCTGAGCTTTGGATTCTAGGGTTTTGCTGCTCCAAATAGGTCATCATGAAATTTTCTCTATAACTTTTTCTCTACGAAGTTTCAGAAGCTAAAAAACAACCCCTTTGAGCCGAAATCGTTTTGAACCTTGGGTCCAAATTTCAGATCTTGTCTCGCTATATTTTCGGAGATATGATCTGAGGAAGTTAGGGTTTTTGTTACATTCCAAATAGGTGACCATGGGAACATCGTCATAACATTCTCTCTAAGCATCAGATTGAAATTTCGTAAGAAGTTAGAGAAAGATCTATGTAACGTTTTCAGATCTGAAGGTTGAAATAGTGACACGTGGAATGTCCTACAAGTTCACTCTACTGTAAAATTACATAATGAGGTCATCTTGGGCATTTGGGCATAGATATTTCTTGGAGAATCCAATTTTGATCAAACTAGTGGCATTGGAAAGAGGACTTGGAGGGCTATCGTAGGAAGAAATTTCATACCTTCAAGATCTAAAATTACAGAGATACATCATATTCAATATCCAACTTCTACAAAGTGAGAAAAGATGTCTAGTCTTTTTAAAATTTTGCATAAGTTTGGGTTGACTATCTCCTTCCCCAGATTGTAGTCCTTCCACTGTCGGCAAGTGTGCACGATGAAATGCATTTCTTTATCATAGGTGAGGTACTTCTAAATTATATTGGAAAGTGTCTCACTATGATAGGCCACTGGATGCTCGTGCTGGGTGAGAACTACACCAATAGCATAGTCTGAGGTGTCTATCTCGATTTCAAATGGCTGCTCCAGGTATGGCAGTGTGAGTACCCATGTAGAGCAGAGGCGGTGCTTCAACTCAATGAACCGCTTATGTTGGCATTAGGACTAGGAAAACATTTATTTTTCCCCACCCTTATTAATCTGACTCAAAGGCCAAGTGATATGGGAGAATCCCAGCATGATTTAGGTTTTAAACTCGTACAAAAATTACCTACATATGAATTCTAAAACATAGAAAATAAATAATGTGAGAGCATAACACATAAAGCACATATACACAAAGATTTTTCGCTGGATCCCAAAAACGAGACTACTAGCTTGATTTTTCATTATGATACTTTCAATGTTACATTGCATATTTATACATGTGGAAGCATCCAATACCATGGATCAAAAACCATCGCATCAAAAACCATGTGCAAAAATCATGCACAAAACCATAGGTAGGTCCACCCAACCTAACATAGGGTCCAAAACCAAAATTTTCTGGGGCGCTACCCTGGACACCATAGAGTGAAGTTACCTGCACCTCTCAAACCCCCTTTGACTCCCCCAGCTCTACAATCGGCACAATGAAGCAGGGGCTTCACCCCCTTCTAACCCCCTGGTTAACTACGTGGGCTAGTCGTGGAAAGAATATAACACAACCCAACATTCTCCCATTTGTTGTTTTGTTTCCACAGGGGATCACAAGAGGGCTTATTCATTTCTCTAGCCCTACAATGCCCATTGTTTCTCTACACCAAGGGAACTTCTCAGAGCTCACAAATTTTGTCAATGCATCTTCAGTATTCTTGAAATTGTCCACCTTTACCAGCAACACCTTTTTGTCTTCTATCATATCCCTCACAAAGTGATATTGAACATCAATGTGCTTTGTCTTTTAATGATATGCAAGGTTATTTGCCACGAAAATTACACTTTGGCTCTCACAGTCTATCCTTATAGCTGCCTGTACTAACCCCATATTTGAACACAATATCTGAAACCAAATTGCTTCCTTGCTTGCATGAGTGGCTTCCATGTATTCTGCCTCTATAGTTGATATTGCCACTACAAATTCTTTCTTACTCATCCAACTGACTGCACCTCCAAATAGGTTAAACATATACCCACTTGTAGATATTCTCTGATCCAGATCTCAAGCCCAGCCTGCACCAACAAAGCCACGAACATCCAACACCTTGTCCAATCCTGGTCTTCCTTGATAGCACAAACCATAATCACTAGTGCCACGGAAATACCTGAAAACCCGCTTCACTGCTATCTAGTGCTCCTTCCGTGGTTTTGACATAAACCTGTTCAATACTTCCACTACATGTGCAATGTCTGGTCTAGTACAAACCATCGCATACATCAGGCTACCAACTGCACTTGAATATGGAACATGAGACATGTCCTCTTCCTCTTCTTGTGTCTTGGGACACTGTTCAGTAGATAAATTTACACCTACAGGAATAGCAACCTACACCGGTTTACTATCCTGCATATTAAACCTCTACAATATTGTCTCGACATCCTTCCTCTGGTTTAGTAAGAGCTTCCTCTCTGCCCGATCACTTTTAATTTCCATGCCCAAAATATAGTTTGCAGCACCAAGATCTTTCATGTCAAATTTAGAGGACAAATGGGTCTTCAAATCCTGGATAATTTCTTTGTCATTTTCAACCAACAACATATCATCCACATATAAGACCAGATAAATAACACGGTCACCAATTAATTTAAAATACACACAGTGATATGCTTTTCTTCTAGTGAAGCCAAGTCCCTGTATAAATGTATCAAATTTCTAATACCACAATCTTGGTGATTGTTTTAACCCATACAGAGACTTCTTTAACTTGCATACTAGTTCTTTCTTACCCTTCACCGCAAAGCCTTCAGGTTGCTTCATGTAGATCTCCTCTTCTAGATCCCCGTGAATAAATACTGTCTTCAAATCCATTCGCTCTATGTCAAAATTAAAAGCAACAACAACAGATAAAAGTCATCTAATAGAAGTTACCTTGGTAACAAGAGAAAAAATATCACAAAAATCAATTCTAGGCACCTGGGAAATACCTTTTGCTACCAAACGAGCTTTGTATCTCTCCACCTTTCCTTCTACATTTGTCTTCTTCTTGAAAACCCATTTATTGTCAGTGGGTTTCCTTCCAACCAACAACTCCACTAGATCCCAAGCCTCATTTTGTGGAAAGATGCCATTTCATCCACTGTTGCCTCTTTCCAGAGTTTTCCATCCTCTGAATGTATTGCTTCCTTCACAGTTCTGGGATCATCATCAGTTAAAGATAAAGAAAAATTTGAATAGAGAGCAGATGGAATATACCTTTCTAGATGCCTTCTTTTTCAAATTGATTTTCTCACACCCAAAGTTTGTGGCTCTTCATATTCTGATTCCTCCTCTGCTATAGAGTTTGATTATTCCTCCTTAAGCTCAAGCTCTATCTTATCAAGTTCCTTTGGTTGGACTTCATGTTTAATAACATCTTTCACCTCTTTGAACACCACATCTCGGTTGTACACAACCTTCCTTGTTACTGGGTTCCAAAGCTTGTAACCCTTTAAACCATTCTTATACCCAATAAAGATGCACTTTTCAAATTTACTATCCAACTTGGTTCTTTTCTCCTTTGGAACATGTACATATGAATTACATCCAAATACCCTCAGATGTGAAAAAGAGTGTTTCTTACCAGTCCATACCTCTTGTGGAGTCTTATCCTCCAATGCCAATGAAGGTGATTTGTTGACCAGGTAACATGATGTCTCCACCACCTCTGCCAAAATTCTTGTCCTAACCCAGCACCACTGAGCATGTTTCTTTCCCTTTCTATCCATGTCTTGTTCATTCTTTTTGCAACTCCATTTTGCTCAGGCGTGTATGGAGTTGTCTTCTGCCGCGCTATACCACACTTCTTACAGAATTATTCAAATTCCTTGTTGTGAAACTCTCCACCATTATCTGTCCTCAGTACCTTTGTCTTCTTCTCTGTCTAGTTTTCCACCAGAGCCTTAAATTCTTTATACTTGTGAAAGACTTCATATTTCTTCTTAAGGAAATATATCCATGTATTCCTTGAGAAGTCATCTATATATGATACATAGTACATCGACTTACCCAGTGATGGAACCTTCACAGGTCCAAACACATTACTGTGCATAATTTCTAATATATGTTTCGCCCTCTTAACACCAGAGGGGAAACTCACCCAATTTTGTTTCCCATATACACAATTTTCACAAAAATCAAAATCCAGAGAGCTATTACTCATACCTTCTACCATACCTTTACCATGAAGTATTCGAAGGTACTTCTCTCCAATATGTCCAAGCCTTTGATGCTGCAACATGGTCTTCTCCCCAGAGACATATATTTTTTGCTCCACTTTCAAGAACCAAAGAACTATTGCACCCATCAATAACAGTGTTACCTTGCAGCTTGTACAGAGTTCCAATCTGAACTCCTCGCATCAATACTTGTGCTCCCTGAACCATTTTGCAGGTATCCTTATTGAACACTATTTTTACACCTACGTCATCCAACTTGCTTATAAAAATCAGATTTCTGGCCAATGCAGGAATATGCAAAACACTCGGAAGTGTTCTAACCCTACCACCTTGCAACTTCAACTTTACTTTTCCGCGACCAACAATTCTAGCCTTCTTGTCATCCCCCAAGAAGACATCACCACCATCATATTTCTCATACTCGCAGAACCACTCTTTATGGGGAGTGAAGTGAAAGGATGTGCCTGAGTCAATCAACCATGCCTCATGATCTACATGTGTACTTGAAGAAGCCAAGTACACATCCCCACCTTCATCTGAGGTGGTTTTCGCCTCTACAGAAGGAGCATCATCAGATCCCTTTCCTTTATCAAGAGCTTTAGATTAAGGGTCCCTTTTGTAGTGCCCTTCCTTTTTTCCTTTCTAGCACACCACCTTTATAGGTTTTCCTGAAGATTTATATCTCCCACTTGATAACTTATTTTTGTTTGTGTTCTGGGACCGTCCTCATACAAATAAGGCATCACCATTCTGGCTCTCCATATTTTTCCATCTCATCGTCTCCGTAAGCAAGGATGAGACTATTTCATCAAACTGCAAGGTAGTTACATTGCTACCTATTGCGATAACTAAACTATCCCAGTAATCTGGTAGAGAACACAACAAACTGATGCACTTATCTTCATCATAAATTTTAATATCAACAGATAATAACTAACTTACCACAATATTAAATGAGTTCATATGTTCTATCACCGAGTCTCCATATTTCATCCTCAGGTTATACAACTTTTTCCATAGGAATAGTTAATTCACCTGAGACTTAGATTGGTACAAAGTCCCTAACTTGTCCCATAAAGCCTTCGCTGTAGCTTCCCCTGATACATTAAGAAATACTTAATTTGAGAGACACAATCATATTGTTCTCTTTGCCTTCCGACCTAACTTCTTCCATTCTTCATCGGACACTCCCATTGGTTTAGTACCCAAATATATCCCAATCCACTAATCTTTATCCACCAACAGATCTCCCATCTTGAGTTTCCACAACTCAAAACTATGACCATTAAATTTCTCGATCTCTATCTTTCCACTACTCACCATCTTATTTCACCACTAGAATTGATCTCCTAAATCTCCCACTGAACAGTATCTACCACAAGCTCGAGCAAAACCCGTGAGCAACAAAGGCATCCCCTAGAAGCCAAAACTGCTATGATACCAAATGTAGGTTTTAACCCCGTACAAAAATTACTTGCATACGAATTGTAAAACAAAGAAAGTAAACAATGCAAGAGCATAACACATAAAACACATATACAGAGAGATTTTCCCATAGATCCCAAAATCCGGACTACCAGCTTGATTTTTCATTATGTTCCTTTCAATGTTACAATACATATTTATACATGCCAAAGCATCCAATACCATGGACCAAAAAACCATCGTGTCCAAAACCATGTGCGAAAATCATGCACAAAACCATACGTAGGTCCGCCCAACCTAACATAGGGTCCAAAAAGAGTGGGGTTACCTGCACCCTTGAAACCCCCTGTGACACCCCCCGCTATGCAATTGGCGCAACGAAGGGGGGGCTTCTAACCCCCCGGTTAACTATGTGGGCTAGTCGTGGAAAGAATAGAAGACAACCCAACACCAGTGTAGAGTAGAGGCGACGCTTCAACTCAACTAACCGCTTATATTGGGACTCAAACTAGGAAAACTTTTCTTTTTCCCCACACTTATTAATCTGACTCAAAGGCCAAGTGATATGGGAGAATCCCAACATGAACTTTTGATAAAATTTTGCAAGGCCCAAAAAGCTACGAAACTTCGTTAGAGTGGTTAGGGCTGGCCAATCCCGAATGACTTGGATCTTGGTCAGATCCACATGCACGCCATGTTCATCTATGATGTACCTGAAGTATTGGACCTGGGTCATGCCAAAGGTGCATTTATCCAAGTTGGCACACAATTTGTGTTGTCGAATGTGTTTCAAGTTTTCTTCCCAACTCTTAGTAAAGATGAGGATGTCATCCAAATAAACCACCATAAAGGAGTTGGTGAAGGGCCACAAGATGTCATCCATTAGCATCATAAAATTAGCGGGGGAATTTGTCAACCCGAAGGGATAACCAACCATTCAAAAAGGTCTTCCTTGGATTTAAAGGTAGTCTTACATACATATGTGGGATCTATTGGAACCTGGTGATAACCAGACTTCGGATAGATCTTGCTGAAATACTTGGCCCCTTGAGTTGGTCTAGTAGGTCACCAATCATTAGATTGGATAGCTGTTCCAGAAAATTATTTATCTTAATGCCCAATAATTAATGTGGGGCCTCCAAGTTCCATCCTTCTTTTGTACCAGTACATTCAATCTCCTACAAGGCGAGGAACTTCAGCAGATGTCTGATTTTTTAAGAAACTCCTGGATTTGTTGCTTGATCTCTTAATTCTCCATAATGAAGCAAAAATATATGGGTCCATTAGGTAGAGGAGCTCCAGGAGTCAGATCGATTGAATTCTTGACCTGAAAATGCAAGGGCACCCCTATGGGTGAGGAGAAGATGTCCCTATATTCTTCCACGACCGCATCGACCTACTTTTGCTACTTGGAGGAACCCTTCCCATGGGCCATGGATGTGGCTATGACCTTCCACTTACATGGAGATTAAATTAGAAGGAAAACAAATTTCTGAGTCTCGGTGATGACCTTACTGCATTGCTTATCAGAAATCAAAGAGATGGAAGTAGGTGGGGCCACCTCCGATATCCTGTATAACTTAGCAACAAAAAAATAATAACAGAGCGCGGTCTAGACTCATATACATCATGCCACTTCCATAAGTATGGTTGTCCTAATAATAAATCACACAGTACCTCATCCATGAAGGGCTTAATGCTGTAGGGAAGGTGACTCTCCTGGCTGATGCGAAGACCTCGTCCTTGGTGAAGCCACCAGATGGTGTATGCATGGGGATGTGTTGTAGGCGGTAGGCCCAGTCACTTCAAGACCTCTAGTGAAATGAGGTTCTTTTGGCTCCTGTTTTTGACAATGAACTCCAACAAAGATCCCTTCACCCACATTTGTGGGTAGAATAGGCACTCCCTATCTTCTGGATCTTCAAGCTTAATCATCTGGACCTTGGTGGTGGCCACCATGGAACTGAGCTCCGTACTAATGATCTACCTCCTTTTATCATTCCCCTTGTCAGGTTCTGACTAAGAGTCGAAGCATGTGTCAGACTCAAAAGCCTTCATCTTGGCCACGAGTGATAGCTTAGCTCAACACTTACTTGTGTTGTGAGTGGAGCTCTTATGGAACTCACACCACTTTCTCATGTCCTTCTTTGTCTTCGTTGTGTTGTTCTTTGCTTGTTGCTTTGGTGGGTTGTCCTGGGTCAGCCCGACTTAGCTTTGCCCTTTGCTCTATGGTTTGGGGGCGCCTTTCCCTTGCTTCAGATTTATAGATCCAAAGTCTCACTTTTTTTGTTTAAGCTTTTTCTCAATCTTGACAGCGTATCAGTTCACCGTGCCGAGCGAGGAGATGTCTAGGAACTCCATCTCATCTTGGATGTACCTGTGTAGGCAGTCGTAGTACTTGAGTCCCAAAAGTTTTTTAGAATCCTTGATACCCAATGTCACGTGAAGGGTATGAAAAACATTGGTAAACTCCAATACGTCTTGGTCCCTTCGTTGTCACAGTGTGGTCCATGTTATATATTTATCCTCATAGCTCTCGAAAGGGTAGTACTACTCCTTGATGGCGTCTGAAAACGAATCACAAGTGGGTGCGGCTGAAAATAATGAATGTGTACTTTCATCCTTTTGCTCGTAGTAGGTTTCTCACCAGTCGTTGATGTGGGTGACGATTTTGAGAAGAGATAAAATAATCTTTTCCAGGCTAGAAAATTCATGAATAGAAAAATATCCTTCTAACAGATTTAACCATTTATCTACGCCTTTCGCATCTATCTGACCTCAAATATGGGGATGTCAAAGTTAACTTGTACCTTAAAGGGTGTGGTGCTTCTAGAGTAGTTGTTGGAAGTATATTTGTCACCCCTGGGTAGCCATTGAAGGATTTGTGAAAAGTTTTGCATCATTATGTTCCTTTATTGCTCGATGGCTTATTCGAGGAAGATTTTGATAGGATCTCTTGCCCCCTCGTCTTTCTTTTCTTCCACCATGGGATGTTGTCAAAATTTTTGAGGCTGGCCTTGAAGGCTTAACGAGTTCAAACCCTAATTCCTTATATCTTGACCTCGTTAGGGACATGCAAAGAAAAACAGAGAAAGAGCAGACCGCTCTGATACCACTGATCCGAATTTAAACAGGAACGCAACAAATTACAAATATAACCATAAATACAAATATGCAGTGGAAATATCACTTCATTTCATTGATATCAAGTACTGAAGTCTGCTTACAAACATAATGGAAATAAGGCTAGCTCGGGCAATGGTAGCTTATCTTTTAGAAGAGATGTGGTGGATACAAGCCTCTGAACTGTGTTACAGTGAGATTCAAAGGCTTATTTACTATTGAGAAACCATGCAAAACTCTAAACATCCAAAAAACTAACCCTAAGAGATGAAGTGCCAAACTATGGGCCCTATTCGGGTAAACTGGTACATCAACTTTCTAAGGTTGTAGCATTGGCATACGATCCCCATTTGCTGCCCACAATACCTCGTTAGAAATAGCTATTCGAGGAATACAACTTTTGAATGGACAAAATTAGTCTACAACCTATGTTCATCATGTTTTTCCAAAAAAATGTCGTTTAGGGCCACAAAATGACTCTGAAAGTTCACGACCTGAATAACCAACAAAAATAGTAAATTGTTCTACAAATAAGGAAACTAAAAATTTGAAAGAGATAGTGGTGGGGGTAGGTAGGTGGCCACCAACATCCACCTGTATCAATGTCTAAATAGGCTTTGTTACAATCGTGAGCAATGGATTAGATAAATACCATGGGTCAATAACATGACTTATCAATACTACATGTTAAAAAAACCGTATTTCACGCCATATAACACTTGTTCATATGACATTTTGTTCAATTAATTAATTTAATTAAAGCACCACGAAAATCACTATAAATATTGAAAATTAAATCTCTACCATCTACTTATTTATTATTAATAATTAAATTAAAAATATGAAAATAAACTCCCAAAATAAAAATCTCTCTCTAAAGTGAAAACCAAGAGTGCTGGAAAAACAATTGGACAAATAGAAGTTTCAACTTTCATGATCAGTTTTAACTAAAATCTAACCAAAGAGGAAAAAAAAAATCCTTTCATCATGACTTTCCCCACCTTGAGCTGTCATAACTGTTGTAAACATTATTATTATTATTCCCTCTGTTATGCTACCTATTCTGGCAACAGAGTTCTCTGTGGTCCCAAAGTGTCTCCATCATTGAGTCATTACCAAGGTTCTTCAGGGTGACATGTTGGAAGAGACACATCAAACACCTTGGATTGACAAAGAAGTCTATCAACCGCTTACACATTGCAAGAAGCAGTGTATTTAATACAGTCGTGTATAATTGTTCGTTGCTGACATTCAAAGATAAATCAATAAACATTAATCATATATTTCAATTGACTTGGATTTTTTCTAGATAGATAATGTTTGATTATCCTACCGATGGCAAATGAATGAGAGCCATCCAACAATGCACCGCTCTACCACTTTGGAATAAATTATAAGCTTATCACACACTTACAAATTGAAAGAAGCAATGCATTCAATAGAGGCTTCTAGAATTGTGCACTACCGAAATTCAAAGACAAATAAATAAGCATTTTTTGATGCAAGTAAAGCTTTTATAATCAATACCAAATTTTCTCACAAACATAAATAAAAAATTCAACACTATTGAAGCATCTGATGAGCAAACAAATTTTTGCGCTTAACACAATTTCGTTAATAAGAATGAAGACTATCTTGTTCTGTGAAGGAAGGAGAAAGTTTGGTTTGAATGCCTCATTAGGAGATTAGAGTAAAATCATCAATTAAATAAAACTTGTGACATAAGAAGAAACCAAAATCGTTAACCTACTATGAAGGTAAGTGTAATAAACCTGACATACAAGAAAAAATGGTCCAAAAAAATTGAGCTACCGAAGGAAAATACATGATACATCATTGTTATAACTTACAAATACTGTGAATTAATATGTCCCATGAAATTTCTTAATGTAAGTTTCACTGTGAAATCCTTGTTGTCTAGCCAATGTTGACCTGGGTATCATTGATATTTCCTTAAGCCGCTTCATTTGTATTTATTTTTATTGTAGATCACTAAATTTCCTCTCTTGTAGCTATTGTCAAATCGGAACACCCGAACCAGATATCGACAGCCATTTGGCAGCAATCTCCAAGATAAATTCTTCAATATTTTTGTCTGAAGACCCACCTTCCGTCATTGCCTCCCTAGCTAATGTCTTCCACTGTGAAGTGAGCAGTTTGGCAAACTACAACATTGTATTTATATGACCTTGCGCTGGATAGGAAAACACCAGAACATGAAGTTTGTTGTAATTGAACCCCATAATGATGCAATTCTCATAAACTCCAATGACTATCAACAAAAATTTAGTACAGAAAATATACAAATATTCGAGAATTCAGTCTGTCGCAGGCTCTTGACTCCTAATTAATCATGAAACGAGGCATCTCACATCACATGTATCTCAGTCTGATGTCTGAACTGTGATCTGGTTTGAAATTTCTCTCGAGCTTTCATAAATAGCCTTTGGTCCAGCAGTATCTGCAAAGTCTCCGATAAGTTCAGAGTTATGGTAAGAGACCTAGCAACCCTAGGTTAAAAAGTCAGTACTAGTAAAACCAAATGTTGTAGTCCACTGATTATGTTTTTTTTGCCAGGAAGGTTATGGAAAGTTATGGAAATTTGGGTTATATTTTGAAAATATAAATCTAAGTAAAAGCTGTTATATTTTATAATTTTAGGAGTTTTAGAGGTTTTTGATAGTGCTGAATTCATTTCCACTATCAAAAACATTATTCAAACATTGTATCTATAAGATTTCTTGAATTTTTTTTTTCAAAATTATGACCACTCTTGACGATCCAAACAATTCCTCCATTGTAAACGAGTCCAAAACAAATGCATTATTTTTTGTCTCAAACAGGAACCCAAGTTTCACAGGTTAACCATAGTAAAAACAAATAATGAAGACATGGTGTGGTTCGTCTTGGCATCTGACTTTACACGGAACGATTTGTCTTTTTTTTGTGGGAATGTATTTGAGTGTATTTCTAAGATGTCGTGTCAACCATGATAAGAATATAAATTTTAAACTTCTAAGTAATATATATCTAATGATTTCCAGAAAAGTTGCATATTGGTCATGAATCATGATCATTCAATCTCACATTTGTTAAAAAAATTAATATTACTGATTTTTCACAATTTTTAATATTACTGGTTTTCAACATTTTTAGGATCATGATCAGTTTTAGGTATACTGAACCAAACTTGAACGAGATAGGAAATCTGCAAAATTTAAATTTTGTATAAGGACCTAGTAGTCTCATCTTAAGCGTTTTTCTATATTCAACTAAATTCTTTCTCATGAATTCCATTATAAACTGATGCAGGAGCATTCAGCTCAACAATATCATTGTATTTTAGTAGACATAGGGGGTCTTGTGTTTTCAAGGAAGTTGGTTTCCTAAGTTTTCAATTAATGTAATTATTAAGGTTTTGAGTGATTTAATGAGGGAATCCTGATAGTTGACGGATTGAGAGATTTGAGAATTAATTGTAAAACTTAGATTAGGAGTTAGTTCATGATTTTGTGGATTAGAGAGGATCCTTAGAGATAGGGAAGAAACTTTAGGATTTTGTTGAGAAGATTATGGATCTAAACCAAGAATTGGTTATAGAATCCATTCGCATAAATATAAGTCTAAAAGGCAATGTCAAGGGTTAGCTAGTTAGTTAGTCAGGTCGAGAGTTAGATATGTTTGATTGTAAGCCTACGACAGGTAGGAAAACAGATGCCACTATTGAGAAAATTAGGCCAGAGAGATTTAGAGAGTCTCATTGTGTAATAATTTGTTTATACATAGATATACAGAGATTCAAATCCTAAACTGTATAAGTGTGTGGTTTGAGTATTTAATGATAAATTATGTGTGAATTAGAGGTTTTGCATAGTATGTGTATGCAGGTGGTGTTCGTGCAGAATACAGAAAGAAGTGAGGATGAAAGATCATGTCGGATCATCGAATCTGATTGAAGGATCAAAGTAAAGTTTAGGAGTAACAATGATTGTAGGTTAGCATAGTTAAGCTCAGGAGAGATTTGTGTGGTAGAACAGTGAAAGACCAGAACCCTGAAGAAAATGGAAACCATAGAAGAACATTGAAGAAACGACATAAAAACAAAGTAAAGAGAAGGACGAAGAAATGAGGTAATGATGCAGAGGATTCATTGGATCTAAAGATCAACGAAAAATACTGAAAGCAATGGGCGACCAAGATTAAGTCATACAACATAAGAGAAGAAATGAATGATTGAGATTAAATCCAAGTACTTGTGGAAGGTGAATCGCAGGAATCGATCTACATTGTCAGATCGACAGATCTAGTAGATCGACAGTGATTAGCAACTGTAGCAGGGTAGGAGAGAACGGGATACCTTGATTGTGGTTGAAGGCCTGCACTCAATTCTAAATGTCTATCTCATTAGTCAATGCTTACGTCGCAACCAACTAGGGTATTAGGCCTGTAATTAACCCGCGTGCTAGTTGAAGTGTTGTAGACCATCGGAACAAATGGGTTTTGATCTATGATGTAGGATCACCAAGCAACTCTATTGATCGGGGAAGACATCAACCGTCGGATTAAAGGTAAGATCGACAGTGGAGATTGAAGTGATAAGGCTTGGGCCAGAGCAGACCCGAGAAGGTTATGGATGTAGTTTTATTTTATTTGGAGTTTGGTTGTGTTATCGCATATCGCATGCAAGAGGAGGAGTCTTAGGAATGTGATGGAGTCACATGTTGGTGTGATGCGATATTGCGACAATCATTGATTTGATGGATGAAATCAATGGTGGAAAGAGCAATCACATATTGCAAATCAGGAGTTCTGAATGCATATTCTATTGAGTCCTTTGAAACTTCGCGATTGCGATATATGATGAGTTGGCACATAGAGTGGGGTTTGGTTAATATGCACGGGTATAGAATTAACCAAAGTTGTTATAAAGGTTGAAGGGTTGAGTTATAAGGTTCCACGAAAAAGGATTAACAAAGGGTCAGACTGGGGTTAGTTATTAACTCGTTCCGCATGAGATTCAATTAAGGGGCCTTAAACCTTAATCTATGAATGCTTGACTAGGCAGGGTAATAGAAATTCTAGGACAAATGAGATTATGCATTTTATATGCATACTGTGGGTATTGAAAGCTTTTCCTGTGTCATTTTGGTATCATAGCAGAATTGTGGTTGAAAATTTTGATATTAAGTCAACACAAATAAATTCTATGCAAAAATTTCTTTGAAAGGAATTTAGAACAGAGTTATGTTTTGAAGGTGTGTATATAGGTGAATGGTGATGAAAGCAGGCAAGAGGAGATCAGGTTCTAATCTGACAAATAGTAAGCACACAGAGATAAAGTATAGCAAAATATTGGGAGAATTGCAAATGCAAGGGTACATAGGACAATCCATTCAAAGTGCAGATGAATGGTGGAGCAATATCATGCAAAGATCATTAAGGTGAGATGGTATGTTTTTATTTTAATTTGTTTTGAATATTGGAGAGCGTGTGGTCTTTATATTGATACACAGGTAATAGAAAAATAAGTTGAGAAGATTACAACAAACTAGAGCAAGGAGTGCTCAATTGGTTGTAGAGGAAAGAACCAGAGAGATGGTAAAAGATTGAGCTCAGAGGAGAGAAGCTTAGTGGGGCATATGTAGCAAGAAGGAGACTTTTTACTACAGAGGTATTGTTGCAACTCACAAGAAGATCATAAGAGAAATTCCACAGAGGATGTGGGTAGAATTGCTAAGTAATGAAGGAAGTTGATAAGACTTTCAAAGTGAAAGAAGAGGCAATCAAAACCAAGTATTTCATTGTGATTGAAATACAATAGGAGAATTGTGTTCTTAGAAGATGTAGATGAGTTGAAGCCTAGAAAGAGCAGGGAGAAGTGCTCAAAAGAGGTTCTAGAGATAGAGAACCAAGGGCTTGCAAAAATACCAAGTACAGAGGAATGCTTGGTGAGGTAAGTGTCAGCGTGGAGGATTTGTTGTTGCAGAGGCTTTAATGCAGCTCATAGTGAGTGAGTGAGGAACTAATAGAGATGGAGAAGAAGATGACTACTGATAGTCATAGCAGAGGTTCTGAGGATGTCCATAACAGAAGAAAAGCGAGGAAGGAATATCCCAAGGAAAATGGCAAGAGAATGAGTCAAGAGGAAATTGACAACAAAATTGGAGAGATGAATGAACAACTCGAAGCATTAAGGAGGATACTGGAGGAAATCCAAAGACTAGGTTGGGTATTAAAGAAGAAGACAATAAAGTGGAATAAACTACAGAGAACGCTACAATAGAGGAAAGTAAAGAGGCTGATGGGAAGACTCAGAGAAGTTGAGTTGGAAATGGAAGTTTCCATCTATGAACCAGAACAGGGTGAAGTTCTTGATGAAAATGAAGAATGGAGATCAGTGAACTATTGGGATAGTTCAGAGCAGCATATTGCAGTGTCGCCAAAGGAAGAAGAGACACTGAGGCCTTATGTTTTTAATTATAATGATTGTTTTGTGAGTGAAGGTTTTACAGAGGATTGTCAGCCTTATGAAGTTGTCATAAAACTTGATAAAGATTACTAGAGTTTAGAGGAGAACTTGGATCAACATACTGATGTACTGATAGAGGATGGAGAGTACCTTTAAGAGGATAAGTATTCTAGAGTAGAGTATGATGAAGAATGCCTCTTGAATGAGGAAAATATTGAATTGTTGCAGCAGAAAGAAATTATTGATGAATTGATATTTGGAAATGTTACAAAACAAGGACAATTCTTTGTGGAAGAAGGAGATGAAGATCAGCTTGAAAAGCTGATATGTGAAATGTTAGTTGAGGCTGTTGAGTCGTACATTTTTCAAACTGACAATTTTTGTGTGAATACAAGGATTATAAGTGTTTAACAAGAACTTATTTATGTGGAGATGAATGAGACAGAATTGTCTATGGAAGGTAGTCTGATTGAATCATTGGGTAATAGTGACCATGTAAAGGATAAAGCTAGAAATGAAGAGCATTGTGATAAGACACTTGCTAAATGTAAGGAGGAAATTGAATTGCTGGAGAGGTTGCTAGGAGGAAATGGCAATAGAAAAGAAGTGGTTATAGCAGTACTTAACAGTAGCAGAGGGTCTTTAAAAGACATAGAGATAGAAGAGTGTTTTGGTTCACAAACCAATAGTTTGTTTGCAGGAACAATGCATAGAATGAATGAGTGTGATGCTGTGATCAAAGAAATTGAATAGAATTTATTTGGAGATGAAATGGAAGTTCAAAAGAAACAAGAGGGTAAGGATGTAAGGGTGGCAGTAAGGAACCAACAACTACAAAGTGAAGGTAACCAGCAGAATATTAAAGGAAAATTTAAAGAAGAGACTATGTTAGCTGAAAACATAGTAAAGGATCATCATTCCATCATGATGATAGGCACAATGGAGATAACTAGGGAAGCTATTGAGGCAGTCAGTAAAGAAGAATGACTAAACTCTCTTCAAAGGATCGTTGAATGGGAGGAATAATTAGAACTACTGGAGAAATGGTTAAAAGCACCAGTAGGGAAGAAAGAACCAGATGAATATTGCAAAGGATATGCAAGAGGAAGAAGAAAGAGTCCAGCAAAGAAGTGAGTTGGACATAAAAATTGAATTGATTATGGATTTAATGAGAAAAGTGTCTCAAAGGGAGAAGACAATAGAAAGAAAGAAAAGTAGCATCAAGAAAAAGAAAACAGCAGACTATGAGAGCATAGCTAGTGGGGCAATGTAGCATAAAATGTGGAGACATGGAGAACAACAAACAACAACAGCAACCAAGGACAGACTACAAAACAGAGTATGGGATCCAAGAGGAGACAGATCAAAAGCATATGATCAAGGTATCATGATTATTTTCAATCTTGAGAGTCTGATGCAGGAGCATTCAGCTCAACAATATCATTGTATTTCAGTAGACATAGGGGGTCTTATGTTTTCAAGGAAGTTAGTTTCCTTTGAATTAATGTAATTATTAAGGTTTTGAGTGATTTAATGAGGGAATCAGGAGAGTTGAGAGATTTGAGAATTAATTGTAAAACTTAGATTAGGAGCTAGTTCATGATTTTGTGGATTAGGGAGGATCCTTAGGGATAAGGAAAAACTTTAGGATTTTTTTGAGAAGATTATGGATCTAAACCAGGAATTGGTTGTAGAATCATTTTGTATAAATATAAGCCTAAAAGGCATAGTTATGGGTTAGCTAGTTAGCCAGTCAGGTCGAGAGTTAGATAGGTTTGATTGTAAGCCTATGGTAGGTAGGAAAACAAAGGCCACTAATGAGAAAATAAGGTGAGAGAGACAGAGACTCTAATTATGAAATCATTTATTTATACATATATATATGCAGAGATTCAATTCCTAAACTATGTGAGTGTGTGGTTTGAGTATTGAATGATAAATTATGTGTGAATTAGACATTCTACACAGTATATGTATGCAGGTCGAGTTCAGGCATAATACAAAAGAAGTGAGGATGAAGGATCGTGTTGGATTGTTGAATCTGATTGAAGGATCAAAGTAAAGTTCAAGAGTGACAATGATTAAAGGGTACGCAGAGTTAAGATCAGGAGAGAGTTGTGTGGAAAAACAATGAAGGACCAAAACCCTGAAGAAAACCAAAACCATAGAAGAACATTGAAGAAACAACATAAAAACAAAGTAAAGAGAAGGATAAAGAAATGAGGTAACAATGCATAAGACTTGTTGGATCTAAATATCACTGAACGAGGCTGAAAGCGATGGGTGACCAAGATTAAGGCGTACGACATAATAGAAAAAAATTCACGGTGGAGATTAAATCCAAGTACTTGCAGAAGGTGAATCACAGGAATCGATTTGGTAGATTGACGATGATTAGCAACCGTAGCGGGGTAGGAGTGTACAGGATGTCTTTACATGGTTGAAGGCCCGCACTCAATTCTAACTGTTGATATCATTAGTCAATGCTTACGTTGCAATCAACTACGGTATTAGGCCTGTAATTAACCTGCGTGCTAGTTGAAGGGCCACAGACCGTCAGATAAAATGGGTTTTGATCTATGACGCAGGATCACTGAGTAGCTTTCTTGATCAGGGAAGAAACCAATAGTTAAATTAATGGTAAGATCAACAGTGGAGATTGAAGTGAAAAGGCTCGGGCTAGAGCGAACCCAAGAAGGTTATGGGTGCAGCTTTATTTTATTTGGAGTCTGGTTGTGTTAGCGCATATCGCATGCAAGAGGAGGAGTCTTAGGAATGTGATGGAGTCACATGTTGGTGTGATGTGATATTGCGATAGACGTTGATTTAATGGGCAAAATCAATGGTGGAAATAGCAATCGCATATCGTAAATCAGGAGTTCTGAATGCATATTCTATTGAGTCCTTTGAAACTCCACGATTGCGATATATGATGAGTTGGTACGTAGAGTGGGGTTTGGTTAATATGCACGGGTATAGAATAAACCAAAGTTGTTATAAAGGTTGAAGGTGTAGGTTTTAACCCCGTATAGAAATTACCTCCATATGAATTCTAAAACATAGAAAATAAACAATAGTGAGAGCATAACACATAAAACACATATACACAAAGATTTTCCCCTGGATCCCAAAACTGGGGCTACCAGCTTGATTTTTCATTATATTCCTTTCAATATTATAATACATATTTATACATGCCGCAGCATCCAATACCATGGACAGATAACCATCACGTCCAAAACCTTGGACCGAAAACCATCGCATCCAAAAACATGTGCAAAAAGCATGCACAAAACCATGGGTAGGTCCACCCAACCTAATATAGGGTCCAAAACCAAAATTTTCTGGGGTTCTACCCCAGACCCCATAGAGTGGGGTTACCTGCACCCCTCAAACCCCCTGTGACTCCCCCCGCTACGCAATTGGCGCAACGAAGGGGTGGCTCTGCCCCCCTTCTAACCCCCCGGTTAACTATGTGGGATAGTCGTGTAAAGAATATAACACAACCCAACATTCTCCCACTTGTTATTTTCTTTCAACAGGGGGCAATAGGAGAGCTTATTCATTTATCCAACCCTACAACGCCCATTGTTTATCTACACCAAGAGAACTTCTCAAAGCTCACAGATTTTGTCAATGCATCTGCAGTATTCTTCAAAGTGTCCACCTTTACCAACAATACCTTTTTTTCTTCTATCATGTCCCTCTCAAAGTGATGTTGAACATCAATGTGCTTTATCTTTGAATGGTAAGCAGGTTCTTTGCCAAGAAAATTTCACTTTGGATGTCACAGTCTATCCTTATAGCTCCGTGTACTAACCCCATACTTGAACACAATCTCTACAACCAAACTGCTTCCTTGCTTTCATGAGTGGATGCCATGTATTCTGCCTCTGTAGTTGATAGTGCCACTACATATTGTTTCTTACTCATCTAACTGACTGCACCTCCAAATAGGTTAAACACATACCCACTTGTAGATCTTCTCTGATTCAAAGCTCAAGCTCAGTCTCAATCAACAAAACCACAAATATCCAAAACTTTGTCCAATCATGGTATTCCTTGGCATCACAAACCATAATCACTAGTGCCACACAAATATCTAAAAACCTTCTTCACTGTTGTCCAATGCTCCTTCCTTGGTTTTGACATAAACTTGCTTAATACTCCCATTGCATGTGCAATGTCTCATCTAGTACAGACCATTGCATACATCAGGCTATCGACTGCACTTGCATATGGAACACGAGACATGTCCTCTTCCTCTTCTTGTGTCTTGAACACTGTTCAGCAACTAATTTTACACCTACAAGAATAGGAACCTTCACTAATTTACTATCCTGCATATCAAACCTCTGCAATATTGTCTCAACATACTTCCGCTGGTTTAACCAGAGCTTCCTCTTTGTCCAATCTCTTTTAATTTCCATGCCCAAAATATAGTTTGCAGCACCAAGATCTTTCATATCGAATTTGGAGGACAATTGGGTCTTCAAATCTTGGATAATTTCTTTGTCATTTCCAACCAGCAACATATCATCCACATACAATACTAGATAAATAACACAGTCACCAATTAATTTAAAACACACACAGTGATCTACTTTTCTTCTGGTGAAGCCAAGTCCCCATATAAATGTATCAAATTTCTAATACCACATCCTTAGTGACTATTTTAACCCATACAGAGACTTCTTAAACTTGCATACCAGTTCTTTCTTACCATTCACTGCAAAGCCTTCAGGTTGCTTCATGTGGATCTCCTCTTCCATATCCTCATGAAGAAATTTTGTCTTCACATCGATCTGTTCTACCTCATAATCAGAAGCAACAGCAACAGCTAAAAGTAATCTAATAGAAGCTACCTTGGCAATAGGAGAAAAAATATCACCAAAATCAATTCTCGGCACCTGGGAATAACCTTTTTCTACCAACTAACCTTTATATTTTTCTACCTTTCCTTCCGCATTTGTTTTCTTCATGACCACCCATTTGTTGCAAATGGGTTTCCTTCTAGCCGACAACTCCACCAGATCCCAAACTTCATTTTTGTGCAAAGATGCCATTTCATCAACCATGGCCTCTTTCCAGAGATTTCCATCCTCTAAATCTATTGCTTCCTTCACAGTTATGGGATCATCATCAGTAATAGATAAAGAAAAATTTGAACAGAAAGCAGATGGACTATACCTTTTTGGCTGCCTTCTTTCTCGAACCGATCTTCTCACACCCAGAGTTTGTGGCTCTTCATCTTCTGATTCCTCCTCTACTGTAGAGTATGACTCTTCCTCCTTAAGCTCAAACTCTATCTTCTCAGGTTCCTTTGGTTGGACTTCATGTTTAATAACATCTTTCACCACTCTGGACACCAGATCTCAGCTATACACAACCTTCCTTGTTATTGGGTTCCAAAGCTTATAACCATTTAAACCATCCTTATACCCAATAAAAATGCACTTTTCAGATTTACTATCCAACTTTGTTATTTTCTCATTTGGAACATGTACATATGCATCACATCTAAATACCCTCAAATGTGAAAGAGATGGTTTCTTACCAGTCCATATCTCTTGTGGAGTCTTATCCTCCAACACTAATGAAGGTGATCTCTTGACCAAGTAACATGTAGTCTCCACCACCTCTGCCCAGAATTCTTGTCCTAACCTGGCACCACTGAGCACACTTCTTGCCCTTTCCATCAACGTCTTGTTCATTCTTTCCATAACTCCATTTTCCTAAGGTGTATATGGAGTTGTCTTCTACCATGCTATACCACACTTCTTACATAATTCTTCAAATTCATTACTATAAAACTCTCCACCGTTATTTGTCCTCAACACCATTATCTCTTTCTCTGTTTGGTTTTCCACTAGAGCCTTAAATTCCTTAAACCTATCAAATACTTTAGATTTCTTCTTAATGAAATATATCCATATATTGCTTGAGAAGTCATCTATAAATGATACATAGTACACAAACTTACCCATTGATGGAACCTTCACAGGGCCAAACACATCACAGTGCACAAGCTCTAATATCTGTTTTTCCCCTTTTACGACTAGAGGGGAAACTCACCCAATTCTGCTTCTCATATACACAATTTTCACAGAAATCAAAATCTAGAGAGATATTACTCATACCTTCTACCATATCTTTTCCATGAAGTATTCGAAGGCCATTCTCTCCAATATGTCGAAGCCTTTGATGCCACAACATGGTATTCTCTCCAGAGACCACTAGATTTTCTGCTCCACTTTTAGGAACCACAGAGTTGTTGCACCCATCAACGACAATGCTTCCTTGCTGCTTGTATAGAGTTCCAATCTGAACTCCTCACATCAATACCAGTGCTCCCTGAACCATCTTGCAGGTATCTTTCTCGAACATTGTTTTCACACGTGCATCATCCAGCTTGCTTATAGAAATTAGATTTCTAGCTAACGCAGGAATATGTAGCACACCTGGAAGAGTTCTAACCCTTCCACCTTGAAACTTCAACTTTACTTTTCTGCGACCAATGATTCTAGCCTTCCTATCATACCATAAGAAGACATCACTACCATCATATTTCTCATACTCGTAAAACCACTCTCTATGGGGAGTGAAGTGAAAGGATGCACCTAAGTCAATCAACCATGCCTCATGATCTACATGTGTACTTGAAGGAGCCAAGTACACATCCTCAGCTTCATCTGAGGTGGTTTTCACCTTTGCAGAAGGGCATCATCAAATCACTTTCCTTTATCAGGAGCTTTAGATTTACAGCCCCTTTTGCATTCCCCTTCCTTTCTGCATTTCCAGCACACCACCTTTACAGGTTTTCCTAGATATTTAGATCTCCCTTTAGATTTAAACCTCCCACTCAATGACTTACTTTCGTTTCTATTCTGGGACTGTCGTCGTACAAACAAGGCATCACCATTCTAGCTCTTCATATCTCATTTCCTCCGTCAGCAAGCATGAGACTATTTCATCAAACTACAAGGCAGTTGCATTACTATCTATTGCAATAACCAGACTATCCTACGAATCTGGTAGAGAACACAACAAACTGATGCACTTATCTGCATCTGAAATTTTAATATCAACAGATAATAACTGACTTACCACAATATTAAATGCGTTCAGATGCTCTGTCACTGAGTCTCCCTTTTTCATCCTCAGGTTATATAACTTTTTCCGTAGGAACAATTTATTCACCAGAGACTTATATTGGTACAAAGTCCCTAACTTTTCCCACAAGTCCTTTATCGTAGCTTCCCCTGATACATTTAGCAATACTGAATCTGAGACACACAATCGCATTGTGCTATTTTCTTTTTGATCCAACTTCTTCCATTCTTCATCAGACACTCCCATTGGTTTAGTACCCGGTTGTACCGTGATCGACTGATATTTATCCACCAACAGATCCTTCATCTTGAGTTTCCACAACTCAAAACTCTGACCATTAAATTTATCGATCTCTATCTTTCAACTGCTCGCCATCTTCTTTCACCACCAGAATCAATTTCGCAGATCTCCCACTAAACAGGGTCTACGACAGGCCCGAGCGAAACCCCTCAGCAACAAAGGCATCCCCTTGAAGCCAAAACAACTTTAATACCAAATGTAGGTTTTAACCCCGTACAGAAATTACTCGCATACAAATTCTAAAACGCAGAAAATAAACAATAGCAAGAGCATAACACATAAAATACATATACACAGAGATTTTTCCCTAGATCCCAAAACCAGGACTACCAGCATGATTTGTCATTATATTCCTTTCAATGTTACAATAAATATTTATACATGCTGAAGCATCCAATACCATGGACCAAAAACCATCGCGTCCAAAAACATGTGCAAAAAGCATGCACAAAACCATAGGTTGGTCCACCTAACCTAATATAGGGTCCAAAAAGAAAATTTTCTGGGGCGTTGCCCTAGACCCCATAGAGTGGGGTTACCTGCACCCCTCAAACCCCCTGTGACTCCCACTGCTACGCAATCGGCACAATGAAGGGGGGGCTCCGCCCCCCTTCGAACCTTCTAGTTAACTACGTGGGCTAGTCATGGAAAGAATACAACACAACCCAACAAAAGGGTTGAGTTATAAGGTTCCATGAAAAAATATTAACAAAGGGTCAGACTAGGGTTAGTTATTAACTCGTTCCACATGAGATTTAATTAAGGGGCCTTAAACCTTAATCTTTGAACGCTTGGCTAGGCAAGGTAACAGAAATTTCGGGACAAATGAGATTATGCATTTTATATGCATACTATGGGTATTGCAGGTTTTCCTGCGTCATTTTGGTATCAGAGCAAAATTGTGGTTGAAACATTTGATATTAAAGCAACACAAAGAAATTCTATGTGAAAATTTCTTTGAAAATAATTTAGAATAGAGTTATGTTTTGAAGGTGTGTATATAGGTGAATGTTGAGGAAAACAGGCAAGAGGAGATCAGATTCTAATCTGAAAAACAATAAGCACACACAGATAAAGTAGAGCAGAATATTGGGAGAATTGCAGATGCAAGGGAACATAGGACAATCCATTCAAAGTGCAAGTGAATGGTAGAACAAGATCATGCAGAGATCTTGAAGGTGAGATGGTATGTTTTTATTTTAATTTGATTTGAAGATTAGAGAGGGTGTGGTCTTTATATTGATACACAGGTAACAACAAAAGAATGTGAAAAGATTTCAGCAACGTAGAGCAATATGTGCTCAATTGGTTCCAGAGGAAAGAACCACAGAGATGCTAAAAGACTGAGCTGAGAGGAGAGAAGCTTAGTGATGCATATGTAGCAAGAAGGATACTTGTTACTGCAAAGGTATTGTTGAAACTCACAAGAAGATCATAAGGGAAATTCCACAGAGGATGTGGGTAGAACTCCTAAGTAATGAAGGAAGCTAATCAGACTTTCAAAGTGAAAAAAGAGGCGGTCAAAACCAATTATTTCGTTGTGATTGAAATATAAGAGGACAATTGTGTTCTTAGAAGATGTTGATGAGTTGAAGCCTAGAAGGAGTAGGGAGAAGTGCTCAAAAGAGGTTCTAGAGATAGAGAACCAAGGGCTTGCAAAATGATCAAGTACAGAGGAAAGCTTGGTGAGGTAAGTGGCAGCAGGGAGGACTTCTTCTTGCAGAGGCTTTAATGCAGCTCAAGTGAGTGAGTGAGGAGCTCATAGAGATGGAGAAGAAGATGACTACTGATATTCATAACAAAGGTTCTGACAAAGACCATAGTAGAAGAAAAGTAAAGAAGGAGGATGCCAAGGCAAATGGAAAGAGAATGAGTCAAGAGGAAATTGACAAGGAAATTGTAGAGATGAAAGAACAACTCGATGCATTAAGGAGGATACTGGAGGAAAGCCAAAGACTAGGTTGGGTATTAAGAAGAAGCCAGTAAAGTGGCATAAAATACAGAGAAGGCTATAGCAGAGGCAAGTAAAGTGGCTGATGGGAAAACTCAAAGAAGCTGAGTTGGAAATGGAAGTTTTCATTTGTGAACCAGAACAGGGTGAAGTTCTGGGTGAAAATGAAGAATGGAGATCAATGAATTATTGGGATAGTTCAAAGCAGCATACTAAAGTGTTTCCAAAGGAAGAAGAGACACTGAGGTGTTATGTTTTTAATTATAATGATTGCTTTGTGAGTGCAGGTTTTACAGGGGATTAGAAGCCTTTTGAAGTTGTGATAAAACTTAATAAAAATTACTAGAGTTCAGAGGAGAACTTCGACCAGCATACTGATGTACTCATAGAGGATGAAGAGTACCTTTCAGAGGATAAGTATTCTAGAGTAGAGTATGATGAAGAATGCCTCTTGAATGAGGAAAATAATGAATTGCTGTAGAAGAGAGAAATTATTGATGAATTGATATTTGGAACTATTACAAAACAAGCACAATTCCTTGTGGAAGAAGGAGATGAAGATCAACTTGAAAATCTGATATGTGAAACGTTAGTTGAGGTTGTTGAGCCATACATTTTTCAAACTAACAATTGTTGTGTGAGTACAAGGATTATAAGTGTTGAACAAGAACTTATTTCTGTGGAGATGAATGAGACAAAATTGTCTATGGAAGGTAGTTCGATTGAATCGTTGGGCAATAGTGACCATGTAAAGGATGAAGCTAGAAATGAAGAGCATTGTGATAAGACACTTGCTAAATGTAAGGAGGAAATTGAATTGCCGGAGAGGTTAATAGGAGGAAATGGCAATAGAAAAGAAGTAGTTACGACAATACTTAATAGTAGCAGAGGGTCTTTAAAAGACATAGAGACAAAAGAGTGTTTTGGTTCACAAACCGATAGTTTGTTTGCAGGAACAATGAATAGAATGATTGAGTGTGATGTTGTGATTGAAGAAATTTAATAGAAGTTATTTGGAGATGAAATGTAAGTTTAAAAGCAATAAGAGGGTAAGGATGTAAGGGTGGCAGTAAGGAACGAGCAACTACAAAGTGAAGGTAATCAGCAGAAGATGAAAGGCAAATTTAAAGAAGAGACTATGTTAGTTGAAAACATAGTAAAGGATCACCATTCCATCATGATGATAGGCACAGTGGAGATAACCAGGGAAGATGTTGAGGCAGTCACTAAAGAAGAAGGACTAAACTCTCATCAAAGGATCAGTGAATGGGAGGAGGAATTGGAGCTACTGGAGAAATGGCTAAAAGCACCAGTAGTGAAGAAAGAACTTGTTGAAGATTGCAAAGGATATGCAGGAGAGGAAGAAGAAAGAGTCCAGCAAAGAAGTGAGTTGGACATAGAAATTGAATGATGGATTTAATGAGAAAAGTGTCGCAGATGGAGAAGACAACAGAAAGAAGGCAAAGCAGCAACAAGAAAAAGACAACAGTAGACTGCGAGAGCATAGCTAGTGAGGTAATGCAGCATAAAGTGTGCAGACCTAGATAATAACAAACAACAGCAGCAACCAAGGACAGACTACAGAACAAAGTATGGGATCCAGGAGGACACAAATCAAAAGCATGTGATTAGGAGATCATGATTATTTTAAACCCTGAGAGTCTAATGTAGGAGCATCAAGCTCAACAATATCATTGTATTTTAGTAGACATAGGGGGTTTCATGTTTTCAAGGAAGTTGTTTTCCTATGTTTTGAATTAATGTAATTATTAAGGTTTTGAGTGATTTAATGAGGTAATCAAGATAGTTGAGAGATTGATAGATTTGATAATTAATTGTAAAACTTAGATTAAGAGTTAGTTCATGACTTTGTGTTTTAGAGAGGATCCTTAGAGATAAGGAAGAAACTTTAGGATTTTGTTCAGAAGTTTATGGATCTAAACCAGGAATTGGTTGTAGAACCCTTTTTTATACATTTAAGCCTAGAAGGCATATTCAGGGGTCAGCTAGTTAGTCAGCCAGGTCGAGAGTTAGAAAGGTTTGATTATAAGCCTACGACAGGTAGGAAAACAGAGACCACTAATGAGAAAATCAAGCCAGAGAGACAGAGACTCTCATTATGTAATCATTTGTTTATATATATATATATATATATATATATATATATATATATATATATATATATATATATATATATCTCTATATATATATATATATATATGCAGAGATTCAATTCCTAAACTGTGTAAGTGTGTGGTTTGAGTATTGAATGATAAATTATGTGTGAATTAGAGGTTCTACACAGTATGCTTATGGAAGTGGAGTTCGGGCGGAATACAA
Source organism: Pinus tabuliformis (assembly GCA_031772625.1). Taxonomy (NCBI): domain Eukaryota; kingdom Viridiplantae; phylum Streptophyta; class Pinopsida; order Pinales; family Pinaceae; genus Pinus; species Pinus tabuliformis. The sequence goes on from CM062809.1 coordinate 1,182,926,046, forward strand.
AAAGAAGTGAGGATGAAGGATCGTGTCAAATTATTGAATCCGATTGAAGGAAAAGTAAAGTTCGAGACTCGCAGTGATTAAAGGGTACGTAGAGTTAAGCTTAGGATAGAGTTGTGTGGCAGAACATTGAAGAAACGACATAAAAACAAAGTAAAGAGAAGGATGAAGAAATGAGGTAACAATGCACATGAGTCATTGGATCTAAAGATAAAGAAATGAACGATGAAGATTAAATCCAAGTACTTGCAGAAGGTGAATCACGAGAATCGATCTGGATCGTTAGATCAACAGATCTGGTAGATTGATAGTGATTAGAATCCACACCGGGGTAGTAGAGTATGGGATGCCTTGATCATGGTTGAAGGCCCGCACTCAATTCTAACCGTCGATCTCATTAGTCAATGCTTACATCATAGTCAACTACGGTATTAGGCCTGTAATTAACCCGCGTGCTAGTTGAAGGGCCCCGACCGTCAGATCAAATGGGTTTTGATCTACAACGTAGGATCACCGAGCAGCTCTGTTGAGCAGTCCGGTTGTGTTATAGAATATCGCATGCAAGAGGAGGAGTCTTAGGAATGCGATGGAGTCACATGTTGGTGTGATGTGATATTGCGACAACCATTGATCTCATTGATGTAATCAACGGTGGAAAGAGAAATTGCATATCGCAAATCAGGAGTTCTAAATGCATATTCTATTAAGTCGTTTGAAACTTTGCAATTGTGATATATGATGAGTTGGCATGTAGAGTGGGGTTTGGTTAATATGCACGAGTATAGAATTAATCAAAGTTGTTATAAAGGTTTAAGGGTTGAGTTATAAGGTTCCGTGAAAAGGGATTAACAAAGGGTCAGAATGGGGTTAGTTATTAACTCATTCCACATGAGATTCATTTAAGGGGCCTTAAACCTTAATCTATGAACCCTTGACTGGGCAGGGAATAGAAATTCTGCGACAAATGAGATTATGCATTTTATTTGCATACTGTGGGTATTGTAGGTTTTTCCTGTGTCATAAAACTCATCCCACCTATTGTCCTGAGAGGTCATGTTGCTCTTGCCAGGGCATTAAATTCAAATAAATTAGAAGGGCATAAATGTGTCATTAGGGTATCTTGAACAATTATACTGGTTAGACATTGTGAATAATGAAATAAGTGGGCAACTACCAATGTCTAATGCAACTATACCGAGGTTAGACAAACTCTCCAACACCAAATACTTATAAGTTATCTCTCTATTTCACTAGCCTTTTGAGTATTGTCTGCTATTTTGTTGAGTGATTAAGAGTACATTTTATTTTTCATAGGCACTTCAATAAAAATCGACTGAATGGTCCAATTCGGAACATGTAGCTAATTTGTCTATGAATCACCAATTACCTCAACATGTTTATCTATGAGCCACCCATTACCTCAATAGTAACATGTTAGTTTTATGTTCAAATTTATGTTTGTTTCTTAGGGGAAATCATTATCCATTATTCTTTTATCATGTGCAGAATCTTTTACTTCTCCCCTATTTTGGGTCAAAGCTATTTTTAATTTAAAATTTGACTTTTTTGAAATTTAAAATTATAACAAAAATGCCAAAGTAGCCCATTCCATGGTTTTTGCTACGAGGGACTCTATTTAAAAAAATTGAATAAGACTTACTGTCAAACACATTTTAATTTTTGACAATTAATTTTAATTTGATTGTTAATTTGGTTATAGAGAAATTTTGATATAAAAAAAATTTAAAATAGAAAATCAGATATCATTATTAAAAATTAAGGAATAATAAAGTTCAAGATTCAATAAGTCAATTTTGGATTATGGTTATTTTGTTTTTTCTTATAATAAATATGTGAAAAAATTTAACATAATTGTGTTATTGAAAATAATTTTTTTAATTAAAAAATGTGTTATTGAAAAAAAATTCTTCAATCAAAAGTTATTAGTGAAAAGTTAATTTATTTTCAAAACATCACTATTGAAATGCAAAATTTTAAACATAACATTTTGCGATGGAAAATATAAAGATCCAAAACATTAAAAAAAAAATTGTTGGTACAAAAAGAATCCAAACTCTAACTATTAATGAGACACTAGGAACCTAAGTTTAAGACGGTTAACAATATTACAAAACATGGTGCGGTCTAGGTAGCTTGGAATTTGACTTCACACCGAACGATATTTTTTGGGTTGGCCTCTTTTTCATGGGAGTAGGGTAACAGGCTAATGATTTTACCTCCTTGACCTTCACACTCGTCGGTCTTCGACCACCTCTGCCAAATTGGTCTCCCATGAACCTTTTATGTTATTGTACCTATCCTGTCTCCGTTTCTCACTCTTTTTCGCTGTATATTTATTTCCTCCGTCTTCCTCATTCGATGACATCCATCAACTTTTCATGGTATGTATTCATGGAGTCCATGAATCCATACAATTTGATTAGCAAAGAAAGGCGGGCTCTGAGTAATTAGTCTTTCAATTTCTTGTGCTGACGACATACCACAAGAAGCCAAATTGAGCAGCACATTAGTCGGCTCTTCTTCCGCCATCGTTCACGTTATTTCTTCCGCCACAACCACATTCCCAAGCGCACCAGTTGTGAATGAGTCTCAACAACCATGATTCATTGAGTTGCCGTAAGTGATTTTCCACAACGTCAATGACTAATTTGGAGCAATGGGCCACTGAGTTGGAGCAGTGGGTTGGAAGGTGATTTACAACAACAGGCACCATGGGGAGAGACATTGAAATTTACAACTCGAGATCTTATGTAGAGAAACGTGCTACTCAATTTTATGTCATCAATCGGTGGTTCTTCCACCACGAGATAAACATGTTGCTTAATTTAAGATAAAGGTTATGCTCAATCTCATGAGATACAAGAAGCAATTCTATGTATAGAAATAGACATATGAGAATGCTTCTTTATGTTATATTTTGATGTTTGATCTGGATGTTTAGATTTTACATTTGGTATTATTTTAGTGAATTTGTTTTCTTTTATTTTTGATCATCTATGATTGAGGTTGTTTTAAAATTAGAGCATTTAAATTTCATGGATATTTTTCTTTTTATAAAAATATAATATAATCTTTTTGAGAAAAATTTAATTAAATTTAAAATCAAATTACATTTAAAAAAAAGAAAAAGAAAGAAGATATTTGAGTGTTGTTTATCTTATATCTAAACACATTCCAAGTTTGATCATAAATTTGAGTGTTGTTGTGGAACAATGGCATAGATGGATTGTCTTGGCCTAGATATGTTGTCGAATCAAATAGTATTTTGTGTTGATGTGTTTCGTTCGATCATGGAACTTAAGATTTTTGGCCAACTTTATTGCAGAAGTGTTGTGAATCATGAGAGGAGTTGAATGCATTTGTTTCTCCTGCAAATCTTCCAGAATTTTCCTGAGCTACACAATTTCCTTTGTTGCTTCAACTGCTGCAACGTATTCTGTCTCAGTTGCAGAATCTACTGGAACCAATTCTTTTCCTTCAATGGATGTGAGCTTCATGTTCTATTCCATTGGATTAGTCAAAGGATTGCACTCAGCCATGCCAAACCTATTCAAAATATATCAAATATACTTCTCCCGAGAAGGAAATATAAATTTCAGATGTTGAGTTACTTCAATACCAAGAGAGTAATGAACATAACCCAAGTCATTAATTTCAAAACATTTCCTCAATTCCTTCTTCATGGATGCAATGTAGCTCTCATTGTTGCCTATAATCAAAATATCATGTACATACACCACAAGATATAAAAGTGTTTTTCCAACTTTCTTGAAAAATAAAGTTGCATCATCAAGATCATAATGTTTGCAGTTAAGTTTCAAAAGATTCTTAGTTAGCTTTTCATACCAGGCTCATGGTGTTTGCTTGAGGACATACAATAATTTCATAATTTTGCATACTTTGTGTTCTTGGCTGTAGGTTTAACCCTGTAAAAGATTTTTCCCTACATTCCAAAACTGGGACTACTAGCTTGATTTTTCATTATGTTCCTTTCAATGTTACAATACATATTTATACATGTTGAACCATCCAATACAATGGACCGAAAACCATCGCGTCAAAAACATGTGCAAAAAACATGCACAAAACCATAGGTAGGTCTGTCCAACCTAATATAGGGTCCGTTTCTTTTTTCACGTGGTGCTGCCTCGGACCCTGTAGAGGGGGGCTACCTGCTCCCCTAAAACCCCCTGGATGGAGGGGCTACCAACCCCCAGCTGCATAATCGGCGCAACAAAGGGGGGACTCCATCCCCCCCTCCTCCCCCAACCCCCCGGTTAACTACATAGGCTAGTTGTGGAAAGAATATAACACAACCCAAGATTCTCCCACTTGTTGTTTTCTTTCCACAAGATCGCTCAGTCATTTATCCAACCCTTCAATGCCCATTGTTTCTCTACACCAAGAAAACTTATTAGAGCTCACATATTTTGTCAATGCATCTGTAGTATTCTTCAAAGTGTCCACCTTTACCAGCAACACCTTTTTGTCTTCTATGATATCCCTCAGAAAGTGATACTGAACATCGATGTGCTTTGTCTTTGAATGGTAAGCAGGGTTATTTGCCAAGAAAATTGCACTTTGGCTGTCACAGCCTATCCTTATAACTCCTTATCCTAACCCCATACTTAAACACAATCTATGCAACCAAACCGCTTCCTTGATTTCATGAGTGGCTGCCTTCTATTCTGCCTCTGTAGTTGATAGTGTCAGTACAGATTGTTTTTTACTCATCCAACTTACTGCACCTCCAAATAGGTTAAACACATACCCTCTTGTAGATCTTCTCTCATCCATATCTCTAGCCTAGTCTACATCAACAAAGCCACGGATAGCCAAAACTTTGTTGAATCCTAGTCTTCCTTGGTAGCAAAAACCATAATCACTAATGCCATGTAAATACCTAAAACTCGCTTCACTTTTGTTTGCTGCTCTTTCCCTGGTTTCAACATAAACCTTCACAATACTTCCACTGCATGTGCAATGTCAGGACTAGTACAGACCATTGCATACATTAGACTACCGATTGCACCTGCATATGGAACACGGGACATGTCCTCTTCCTCTTCTTGTGTCTTGGGACACTATTCAACAGATAATTTTACACCTACAAGAATAAGAACCTTCACCGATTTACTATCCTTCATATTAAAGCTCTACAATATCGTCTCGACATACTTCCTTTGGTTTAACCAGAGCTTCCTCTTTGCCCGATTCTGTTTAATTTCTTCAAATCATGGATAATTTCTTTGTTATTTCATACTAGCTACATATCATCCACATACAAGACCAGATAATGATCTGGGTGGATATTGGTGGCCACCCGCCAATTCCATGTGGACCCCCACCATGGTTTCTTTCAGCATTTTAGTTTCCTTAGTTGTAGCATAGTTTACTATTTTTAGCATTTTTTCGAGTCCTGAAATTCTGGAGCCGTTTTGAGGCCCTAAACGATGCTTTTTGGGAAAACTGGAAGCAACATGGGTCCTTGGACAGATGTTTCTCTTTCCAAAGTTTTAGTCCTCGGATAGATATTTCTAACGAGATATTGTACACGTCAAACGGAGATCGTATGCGAAAGTTACGACTCCGGGAAGTTAATGTACCAATTTACCCAAACGGGGCACACAGTTTGGTGTTTCATCTTCTGTGGTTAGGTTTTTGGATGTTTATGGTTTTCCATTGTTTCTCAACAATAAATAGGCCTTCAAGCCTCATTGTAACACAATTTAGAGGCATGTAGCCACCACATCTCTTCTCAGAGATAAACTACCATCGACTTAGCTGTTTATTTCTATTTTCTGTTTGTAAGCATATCTCAGTATTTTACATTAATGAAATGAAGTATTATTTCCGTTGCATCTTTGTGTTTATGGTTATCTCTATAATTTGTTGTGTTCCTATTTAAATCTGGATCAATGGTATCAGAGCGGTCTGCTTTTTATCTGTTTTTCTTTGTATGTCCCCCACGAGGTCGGGATATAAGGAGTTAGGGCTTGAACTGGTCGAACCTTTGCAAGACTAGCCTCGCAAAGCTTGACGGCCTCCCATTGCGGATGAAAAGAAAGATGAGGGGGCAGGAGATCTAATCAAAATATTGCTCGAAGAAGCCCTCGAGTGACAAAGGAATGCAATGACGGACAACTTTGCCCAGATCCTTCAGCAGCTACCCAGGGGTGAGGCATCGACTTCCCACAACTACTTTGGAAACGCCACACCATTTAAGGTAAAAGTTAATTTTGAAATACCCATATTTGAGGCTTAGATAGACGCAGATGTTGTTGATAAATGGTTAAATATGCTAGAGGGTTATTTTTCGTTTCATGATTTTCGAGTCGAGAAAAGATTATTTTTGCTCTTCTCAAACCAGCCCCCCACGTCAAGGATTGGTGGGAAACCTACTGCGAGCAGAAGGATGAAAATACTGATGCACTATTTTTAGTCGATCCCACCTGGAATTCATTCCAGGATGCCATCAAGGAGCTATGAGGATCAATACATAAAGTGGACCACGCTGTGGCAGGGAAGGGACCAAGACATGCCGTAGTTTACCAATATTTTCCATACCCTTCGCACAAAATTGGGTATCAAGGATTCAGAGCAGCATTTGATACTCAAATACCGAGGCTGGTTGCACAAGTACATCCAGGAAGAAATAGAATTCCTTAACATCTCCTCGCTCAGCACGACATACGGATATGTCGTCAAGGTCAAGAAAACGTTTAAACAAAAGAAGTGAGACTTTGGATCTGTGAATCTGAAGTAAGGGAAAGGTGCCCCCAAACCACAGAACAAAGGACAAAACCAAGGCGGGGTGACCCAAGACAACCTACCAAAGCTGCAAGCAAAGAACGGTTCCACGAAGCCGAAAGAGGACACGGGAAAATGGTGTGAGTTCCATAAGAGCTCTACTCACAACACAAGTGAGTGTCGGGTCAAGCAATCACTGGTGGCTAAGCTAAATGTTTTAGAATCAGATGCATGTTCCGACTCTAAGTTAGAACCCAACAAGGGGAATGACAAAGGGAAGCAGATTATCGATGCGGAGCCCAACGTCCCTGTTGCCACCACGAAGATCGAGAAAGAGGAACCCGAAGATCCAGAGGAGGAGGAGCGTCTCTTCCACTCATAGATGTGGTTAAAGGGATCCCTGCTGTAGTTCATTGTCAAAAGAGGGAACCAAAAAAACCTCATTTCGGTAGAAGTCATGAAGCGGCTAGGCTTACTAACCATAGAACATCCATAACTGTACACCATCGGGTGGCTTCACCAAGGATGGGATCTTCGCGTGAGCTAGCAGTGTCGCTTTCCATACAACATCAAGCCCTTCACAGATGAGGTATTGTGTGACATTTCTCCCCTTGAAGTTTGTGATGTATTGTTAGGAAAACCATACTTTTGGAAGCAACATGTTGTGAATGAATCAAGGCCCTGTGCTATTATTATTACATTGGGAAATAAGTTCTACAGGATACCAGAGTTAGCACCGCCTACCCCCATCTCTTTGGTTACTACAAAACAATGTAGTAAGCTCATTTCCAAAACTGGGAAATTTGTTTTCCTCATGATATGCCCTCAAGAAAATAAGAAGATGATGGCCACAACCTCGAGACAGGACCCCTCCACATGACAACTACAGATGGAAAAGGTTATGGAGGAGTACAAGGACACCTTCACCTCCCCTGCAGGGGTTCCTCTGCACTGTCAGGTGAAGCACTCCATCGATCTGTATCGATGCTCCATTCTGAAGACAATGAAATCAAGAGGCAGACTCAGGAGCTGCTACAGAAAGGTCACATCCATCCGAGTTCATCGCCCTATGGAATCCCGATCGTGTTGGTACAGAAGAATGATGGGGCTTGGAGACTTTGTAATTAATATCGGGTGTTGAAAAAGATCACTGTTTGCAATAGGTACCCAATCCCATAGATCGATGACCTCCTTGTCACACGGAATTTGTCAAGGGTGCGGACACGACTGACCTTCCTAGAAGTCTAAGACATTCTAATGACAAACAAGACAAAATGGAGTGATCTTTCTCTAAATACACCTTTTACAACATGAAAACTACAAGTGTTTAGGCTTACCTTATTCCAAAACGCTGTTGTTGAAGTCCGTTCTTGACGATCCGGATGAGCTCCTCCTTCAAGTCAATTCCTGCAACCACAAAAAATCAAACAATTACCAAGCACTTGCATTTCATATAATAAAACATATATTCAACATGCAGACCAAGGAACACATGAAATAACTCATTAACACAAGCTATTGAGAAAAATAAACCAGTTTGTATTAATAACGAAACAAAGAAACTCTTACAACCTGGCCTTGGTGTTGTGCAAGTTCCTCCCAGGGTCCATCAAGGGTTTTCCTCTACTTTGACAAAGCTCACCCTCTCCCAAGTAGAATCAAGTGAAGACAATCTCTCCTCACAAAGGCTCTAATGGAAGACCTAAATCCTGCAGCATTTACCCAAAGAAAATGTATAGCTCCAACCTCTTCTCCTTCTGGCTCAATGCCTTTATTTATAGTGCTGTAAAGAGGTTATTCAGGTCCACTATCAATGGGATCATCCCCCTCTTTGGGTGGGATAGCTCCCTTATTGATGGGATAAGTTCCCCCTTAATAGAGATACATGAACCAACTGGAGGCGCATCCATTTCATCAAACCGACCTCTAGAATGTTCTAGAAGTAACCACAAGTAACTTTTTCAAGATAAAACTCGCGCATTTTGCCTTTTACAGAGGGACGCACCTGTCCCTTAACATACAGAGCGTCCATGGACGCAGATTTTGTGAACATGGTCAGCGTCCCCGCAGGTAAGGCTAGAGAGAACCTGCGACCCCAGAGATAAACATAGTTTTTACAAGACTTTCTCTCTTCTTTGAGTTTGAGATGGATAACAGAGGCATGAGACTTGCCTAAGAGGGTAGCATGACTGTTGATTTGAGCCATACTAACTGTAAGTAGTCAAGGTGACATTTTTTAGTGTAACAGATTGCCCCCTAAAGTGCGAAGCCTGGAATAGAGTAGGGTTTTGTAATTCTAGGAAGGGTGAAGCGCTTTATCATTTCAAGGATTGTCTTGTGGATGGCCTGGTTGGAACCTGCAATTTTCAACACAAAATACATGGATAAGATTATATCATCACTGAGGTAGGCATTCCCATACTCAGATTCAAAACTTTAACTAATGGACTAACTATTCTGATACAGGAATGATCTTGCAGTACATCATTTTAATAGACTTTTGTAGACACAGTATGGACGCAGCCATCTGTTTATGATTAGTCTACATAGATAATGAATACAAAACTCCTCGCAGCCTGGATGGTAGAAACTAGATCCAGGGTCTTCACTTCTACTTCCCGAATTGGTACGATTCTAGCCATGTGATTAAATGATTCGATGTCGAACATGATAGAAACCACTTGATTACCAGTCAATGATGTAAACTGTTAACAAGCGTGAGAGAAACCACCAGTAATGTCAATGGTTCTCAAAGTACCAAGCACAACCCGTGAAATGTGAATAGATGTTTTGATGTCGAACACTTCACGGAATCCTTTGATCGAAAGTCAATGATGTAAACTGACGTCAAAGGCGAGAAACCTGCCATTGATGCATGCAGACTTCAAGGTACTGTCGATTCCTAAGTCATCTTTCTAGATAATGTGTCGATGTCGATAGAAAGCGACCCGTTGCAGGCAAGCCCGCAACACGAAATCATTGTTCAAGTTGAAGAAATGTTGCTGTAAGGACTGACTCAGGGATGGTCAAATGGATGACAAGTATTTTGCAGATGAAAGTTTTGCTTGCAGACCTCTTGAACACATAACGACACAACAGATGGCTTGGTGACGAATAACTCAAAGTTAATCCCCGAAACCCGGTTAAAGACTTTCAAAGTGATTTGGTCAACTGTGAGGTAAAAGATTTCCCAACCCAGGTGAATGAAAAGTGTCGTGTTCAAGAGTGGTAATAAAGTTTCTTCTGAGACAAAAGGTGACAAACAGGTTCATTCTTCTCTCTTTTCCCCCACCATTTCTGGCAAGTACCTCTTTATTTTTAACAAGCTTGAGGAGGATAACATATGCTTGATTATAAGCTCATCCTTCGGACGAGTCCAACCTAGTTTAAATTCGAACCCTAGGAAGGAGTGGTTCGTTCCTGTTTGTAATTGAACAGGTCCTCTACTGTAAAAGTTTAACGAGCCCAGTATAGGAGAAACTCGGCGTTTTTCAATTTTAGAGAGTCTGAAAAAACTAAAGGAGACTCCACGTTGAACTTTTTCGTATATTTGTGTCCCTCAAGCCCGAAAAAGTATAAAATAATACCTGGGGGAACCGCTTGATCTTGCGACCAAGGAGTACTTTCATAATAGTGTCGTTAACCTGAAAAGTAAAAAGCGATCAAGGACACGTCGTTTTATTTCCTTATCGAGTTCGAAACGACAAAAACCCGGCAATCTTTTCCTGATTTTGCGGTCAGAAAAGAGCTAAAAGGGGACCGTCTTTTAATTCCGTTTTAACGAGTGAAAAAGAAACACTCGGCGATCTTTTCATGTTTTAGGAGTCAGAAAAGGGCTTAAAAGATGACTCTGATATTTTTGTTTGTGAAAAATTACAATTTCCCTCGAAATCCCTTTGTCCTGCACAAAAGCAACACATTACTCATACCTGTTTAAAATAGGCAAAAATACATTCAAAAACATCTTTTCATGGTAAAAAATGAACTAATTCATCCAAAAAACCTATAAAAAGACCTTTTACCATGTCATTTTTACCGTTTCACTGTTGAGGTTGAAAAAGGAGCTTTTGACAAGAAACTTCCCGTGGTCGCTGCGGAAAATCTGACCGTCGGAATCGAACGCCGTCTCATCCAGGTATTTTACACATCCTACTCTGCATTTCTATCCGTTTAGAATTAATTTTTAGGTCTTAGTTTCATTTTTTGGGGGGGTTTTGGTTTTGGAATGCGCCTCTCGGCGGACGCAGGTGCCCTTCGGGTGACCTGCGTCCCCCGACTTTTTCTCATACGGGAAAACGGTCGGAAGACGCAGCCCGCCTTCAGGCCAGCTGCGTCCGGGCGCCCTGTGCTACAAAGCCGGGGTGCGTCCTCCGAGAAACGCGCATTTCAAAACCCCAACTCTCTCAAAAAACCACCAAAAATTCCCAAATCAATTTCTAATTGCTATTTTTGATATGCAGGGCATTAATCATGTTAGACTGGAGAGAAAGAGAGCATGTAGAGGAAGATGAAGCTGCAATAAATCATCAACCTTCCCTGGATGCCCTAAGAGCATGCGGATTATACAAATATTGGACCATACCGGGCATGAGGGGCCAGGTAAGATTCTTGGAATGGCTGGTTGAGCGATGGAACGTACAAGAACAATGCTTTTACATAGGAGGGCACCAGCTCGAGATAGAGCCCTCGGATGTATACTTTCTCACTGGCTTGCCAAACAGAGGTGAGCAACTCAGTCTTGCGGGGACTAGGCCGGGTGGCCAATCCCTTGATAGTCTCCGCGAGGATTGGTGCACACGTGGGGCTCACCATTCAAAAGGCATAGAGATAAAACACATCACTCTACCGGAACTCAAAGTCATAGCGTTCACGGTTACCAGAATTTGCGGCGCGGCCGCTTTACACATTGCTTCCGGATCCCAAATGCGGATGGCAATTGACTGTTACCAAGGCACCATTTTCAACTGGTGTGAAGCTGTGTCGGCTCATATGAAGAGCCAACTGACCAAGGCAAAGAACGGACGACTAAAGACTTTTGGATATGGGCCTATAGTCGTGAGCTTTGCCTTGGAGAGAATTCCAATGCTGATCCCTCAGCAACTCACTGTTGATATCTTGGGTCCCCAGCAGCCAAAGCTGATACGATGGGTTGCGGTGATGGCCCGGCATCCTGACGAGGGCGCGACAGTAGTTCGATTCTCAGATAGTTATTTTGACTGGTTAGAGGGCCAGCTTTTTGTGATACAGGACTTTCCGTATGCCGGAATGGATTTCAGAGGTGATCCGGACATGGTTCTTCCACAGGGAGAACAATGGGACGACAGAGGTACTTTTTATTTTCACAAGTTTTCTAGTTATGTATTTTTTGTATTTTTTATATATATCGTCTCAAAACTAATAGTAAATCTTTCAAAATGCAGATGTTGGTCCACAGCGTCCAGCCAACCTCCGGCCTTATGATAGACTACATCCAGCTGCACCGGTACCGGCCCCACAGGATGCGACAGCAGAAGTACTAGCTGAGTTGGAGCATGATCTAGAGCGTCTCACGGCAGATATACCTGAGACTACTATGGACGACATTCCTATCAGGCTTCAGCGCTTCGTAGTCGCGGTCCCTGGACCGTTTAGGAGATTTTTGCGTAAGGTAGCCCGCGCAGTGGTGTCGTACAGAGAGCACCACCAGTGATTGACTAGTCACTTTTGTAGTCACATGTGACATTTTTGACTTTTTGTACTATCATTTTGCCGATCATAAGGTGTTTTAAACCTATGATCGAAGACGATGTATATATTTTTTGACACACTTCTATCTATATATATCACTATTACCGGCTTATCTTGTTTAACATATGTGATGAAATGTTTTTAAATTTACTTGCATGATTATCGTAAATGTCTGTCCAACATTCGAGAAGCAATTGCATCTGCTAATGTATTCAAAGACCTTGGAATATGTTGATATTCAATGTAATCAAATTCACGTTCCAAGAGACGCACTCTCAAAAACAACCTTAATAACACAGGATTTCTAATGGCATAAACTCTATTAAGCTGTAATACAACAAGTTCAGAATCTAACCTCACTATCAAACGTCGAATTCCAAATGAAATAGATTCGGATAATAATTCAACCACTGCACTGTATTCTGCAATGTTATTCGTTGTTTGACCGAGGCTTACCCCATGCATAGAAACTAACTCGTCAGAGGGCGAATAGATAACCCAAGCTGCGGAAGAGATATTCCGTGTATTACGACAAGCACCATCAGCAAATCCAATGTATGTTTGGAGAGGCGTCGACATCTACAATATCAAGAGTAAAACCAAGATAAGCCAGAATAATGACGAAAAACCACACTCGCTAAGCTAAGCACACTGACTAAACTAACACACTTGCTAGCTAGAAAGAAAATCTAACCTATCTAAAAATTTCTCCATACCCATCATTTTAAGCATAATACCTCTTTAGGTAAAGTCCATTTCTGGGTTTACCCAAAGAGTCCCCATCAAAATCAACTAACTCATAAGCCCCTTTTGCTAGCTTTCGCTTTACAATGTAGGGCCCATGCCACATGGGAACGAATTTTCCGGCACCTAGCTTATCGTTAGCTTGATCATATAATAGTACTAGGTCTCCTTCCGAAAAACTTCGAGGGGTTACATTTTTATCGTACTGAGCTTTCATTCGTTTCGCGTGAGTCTCGATAGCTAAAGTAGCGTCACGTCGAGTCTCATCTAATTTAGCCAAGTATAATAACCGTTTCTCCTCTTCGGAAGTAGCTGGAAGTAATTCGACAGCCATTTGAAGTGATGGGATTTCGCATTCAATAGGTAACACAGCTTCTAAGCCATAAACTAGCTGGAAAGGGGTGAAACCTGTTGAATTTTTCACTGAAGTTCGATATGCCCATAGCGCCGAAAATAACATGTTATGCCAATTCGTTCGATGGATACCAATGATCCGTCGAATCATGATGACTAGAACTTTGTTGATTGACTCAACCAAACCGTTGGCTTGCGGATAATAAGGAGTAGAGCTATCGTGGCGCAAACCAAGCTGGCTTGTAAGCTCAGTCATCATGACGTTTCGAAAATGGCTCCCATGGTCAGTAATGATTGCTTGTGGGACACCAAACCTAGTTATGATATGATTGAATACGAAAACTGCAGCTGTCTTGCCGCTTGCGTCGAATGTAGGCATCGCCTCGGCCCATTTTGTAAAATAATCAACCGCGAGGATGATATACGCATGCCCCCCGGCCGAGTGAGGGTTACAAGTAATAAAGTCAATGCCCCATTTGGCGAATGGACCAGCGGCAATTATAGGGTGGAGAGGAGCAGGTGGAGCGCGCATCTTTCGATCAAACACTTGACAGTTGTGGCATGTTCTGACAGCAAGGATACAATCTTTAAACATAGACGGCCAGAAATAGCCAGCGCGCAACACCTTCTGAGCTGTGGCATACCCAGACATATGACCGCCACATGCTCCAGAGTGACAATCATTCAAAACTCTCTCAGCCTCTTCGTGAGTTAAACAACGTCGAAAAACTAAGTCTGCCCCCCGGCGATAAAGTGTATCTCCAATAATTCTGTATTGCTGGGATCGAAACCGAATTTTTCGACGGTCTTCCTTGGAAGCTTCAGGCCGAAAGGTTTGGGTTTGGAGATAGATGATTATATCCCCATACCACGGATCTAAAGTGCTAATAAGAAACAAAGATTCGTCCGCAATGGACTCCTCTGCCACAGTCTCTGTGTCAGCACTCGGGAAATCACACATCAATTCCGCAAAAACTAAAGATTTCTTAGACTTGGACTTCTCGAACTCCAAGTCGAACTCTTGCAGGATAACAATCCATTTAGAGTACTTGCCCCCTAGCAGTTGTTTTGTCAAAATATAAATCATAGGGTTGCAATCCGAAATAACTGTAGTCTTGCGGAGAAGAATGTAGTGACGAAAACGCTGGACAGCTTGAACGGCTGCCAGGGCCAATTTCTCCACATGCGAATATTTTAACTCAGTGGGATTTAAGGTTCTACTAAGATAATATATCACATGCTCTGCTTTGAATTCATCTTCTTGAACTAACACCATTCCAATGGTGGAATGCGAAGCTGCGAGGTATAAGAAGTAGTCCTGGTTGTAGTTGGGAGGATGCAATAACGGTGCATGGGTCAACGCGTGTTTTAATGCATCAAAAGATTGTTGGGCAATCTCGTCCCAAAAGAATTGTGCGTTCTGTTTCAACAACCGTGTAAAACCTTTAGTGACCTCGGCGTAGTTTGGGATGAATCGGCGTAAAAAGTTCGCTTTCCCTTGCAAACTTTGGAGTTGGCGCAAACTCGAAGGAGGAGGCAATTTGATGATAGCCTCGACTTTCGAGGGATCGACGCGAATGCCGGCTTTTGAAACAACAAATCCCAGCAATCGACCTGTTTCTATACAGAAAACACACTTGTGGGGATTCAACCGAATTCGATAATGCCTACACCTCATAAAGATTGCTCGTAGGTGGACAAGGTGATCAGCTCGTTGTAAAGAATGAGCAGGCAAATCATCGAGATAGGGTTGCACAATGTGCTTGATGTCATGAAATGCATAAGACATCGCCCGTTGAAAAGTGGCCCCGGCATTCTTAAGTCCAAAAGGTAATTTGCAATAAGCAAATGTCCCCCATGGACAAATGAATGCCGTTTTTGGTTGATCGGCAGGTAGAATATTGATTTGATTATAGCCTGAGAAACCATCCATGAAGGAAAACATCTCACTTCCGGCACAATCATCAATAATTTGATCGATATAAGGCGTAGGATAGTTGTCTTTTGGACAAGCTCGATTGATATCCCTATAGTCGATACAGATTCTTATTGTTCCTTGTTTTTTATTGACGGGAACAATATTCGATACCCAATCCGTTAACGGGATCGGATAAATGAAACCTGCTTTCAACAGCTTTTCGACTTCTGCTTTAATCGCAGCCGCTTTTCGAGGGTGAATCTGACGCAACCGTTGCCGAATGGGTTTAGCATCCGGGTAGGTTTTGATTTCATGAACAACAATGGCAGGATCAATTCCCGGCATTTCCTCGTAAGACCAGGCAAACACGTCGCGGAATTCTTGGAATAGGGCCTTGTAAGTTTGGATTTCTTCTTCAGTACATGCGGCACCTATATGAATGTTCTCCTCGATTCCGGGCTTCACTGAAATATCAATGGGAATAGTACGAGAAATATTCCCTAAATTCAGCTCTGAATCAGAATGTTTCGTTGGATCCTGAGCGTCTTTGACATATTCAGCGGTAAAGATAGATGAAAAATCATTTTCAAATGCATCATCCTTAGGTAAAAACGAAGATCTGTGATGGAGATCTTCCCATGGTAGATCATCTACACTTAGGATTTCGCGAAGTTGTTCGTCAGATGACACTTCTTCGGGAAACGTTATCCGTTCTAAGGGTGAGGTGAAAAGTGACTCTTCACTGACCACATTCATTTGGTCGGTTTCGGTTGAATGAAAGTCGGTAAAAGACATAAGAGCTTCATAAGCAATCTCATACGGACTCAACGGCATAACATCACCGAGTGAGTCTAGCTCAGAGTCAGAGGGAACATACCAAGGATCATCATAAATAATGTTTTCTGACGTGATCATATGAATTGTTGCAAACGAAGGGTCTGCATTGAGTGGAGGGAGAGGAAAAGTTCCCAGTAAACCGGAATCCTTAACTAAACCTACACCAATGTCCCTATAAGGGATTGTCGTTTTACCAACATGCTGGATAGTTTCTGAAGAGGTTGGGTCGGATGAAAAGTATGTCAGCTGATCAATAGTCACGATCTTACCGTTATGTGGAAACTTAATGACTCTGAAGACCGATGAAACGACCGCTGTCATAGCATATGACCAACTTCGACCCAAAAGAAGGTTGTAGTCTAGAGGGGCATCAACCACTTCCACATCCAGACTAACGGTTTTACCTTCGACCCCTATAGGCAATTCTTGTAGAATACCAAACGGACGGAACCCACGGCCATCAAAGGCCTTAAGGATGGTGGGGGATTGGTTCAACGAAGGAGAACCAAGCGATCTCCAACATTGAATCGACATAATACACGTAGAAGCTCCCTCATCAATCACAGTCCGATGAATAGGCCTGTTTTTGACTATCACTGGAATTTGGAAAGCCATTTGATGGGGGAGACGCGGTGTACTACTTTCTAGATCAAAGATCATTAGGTTCGGGTCCTGAACATCGACAGCTCCAATAGCCGACAAAAGCAATTTTCGTTGCGCTGGACATGATTGCAGCACTTCGAGTGCCGACATTGCTGAAGGTGAAACAGCTAAGTCTTCAACAATGTTGTAATTCTGGGCTGCTCTCGCATGTGGATTGAAAGCAGACCTTCGAAGTACACCCTTGGCGGGCGGCTTAATCACTAAGTCTGGGTTAGGTTTTTCGATCTGTAGTGGATCGGAACCAGGAGCTGAGGTTGATGGGTTAGAGTGAGAAGATTCTGCTTCCTTACCATCAACAGGAGCCTTACTACCATAATCTTGCGATCGAGTCGCAATCCTGACATGAGACATCATCAAAATGGGTTCTTCACTGGCATTCGAAGAAGAACCTATCATCTTATTCTCCTGCTCTGGAAATGGATTTTTTAACACAGCAGGAGTGGGAGAACCTTTGACTATTTTCACTACCTCGGCCCGATGAGGGCAGTCTCTCGTAAAATGATCTTCTTCACAAATAAGACAAGGATATCGAGGTTTGCGTTTTTCGTCATTGGTTTCCGACTTTTCCGTTTTCTCCTTTGGAGCCTTGTCTGCTTTAGCCTTCTTCTTTCCTTTCTTCTTTCCACCGTTTTTTGATTTGGCCGTAGATGACTCTACAGCGTGAATGTCGGCGGTAAGTTCAGGAGGAGAAGACTCTCCTGTCGGAGAATCAGGCAAAGTGATAATTGGAGTATTGGAGGTCTTGGAAGACTTCTTCTTACTCTTCGTAGTCACGATACCAATCATACCATCAGCGGCATGAGATCCCGAAGGAGCAGCAGCGATTTGGTTTGACTTTGGAAGATCCGGAATTTTCTCGTGTAACGTACCCGACTGAGTGTAAACTAAGTCAAGGTATTGTGCCTGAGCAATGACTTGCTCCTCAGTAACTACTCCGGCCTTAGCTACATCTTCAGTAATTCTTGGTAATAATGATTTGACAAACCATTCAGCTAAGATTTGGTCCGGGATAAAAACTTTCACTAATCTTCTTCGACGTCTCCACTCATGGATGTGATCAGAAATGTACGTGGATGTCGATTGTTTTAGCGAAGTTAATAATTCTGTACCATTATCGTATCTGACTGGTAACTGAAAATGAGTTAAGAACGAGGTAGCTAACTGGCTAAAGTTGTAAAAAGAGGCCCGTGGTAACTCAATGTACCACTTGGCTGCGAGACCAATGAGTGTACGCTGGAAAAGACGTAAGCGGATGGAATCATCTGAGATGGAATTTGATGCACACCAGAGGTGGTAAGTCATCACGTGATTAGACGGATCCTCTCCAGACTTACCTTCGAACTTGGGTATATCGCTGGGCAACTTATTTGGCATTGGCGGCCAGAACTGAAGATATTGAATTGGATCGTTCGTTAGGCGCGTCAAGTCGGGTAAATCTAAAGTCGCAATAAACGGTAACTGCCGGTTAGGATCTCTAAAACTCTGAGTCACAATACCAGCCCCAGGAGGAGGATATCCAGGATAACTAGGAACAGGAGTCGCATTTGGGATATTATATCCTCCTGGAAAACCAGGATTAACCGGACCGTACTGGGGTTGCTGAGGTGGTTGATAAGTGTACCCAGGATACGGTTGATACTGGTAAACCGGTTGTTGGGCAGCTTGCCCAGGTTGATACTGTCCCTGGTACGGAGGTTGAACAAATTGAGGTTGAGTAGTAACAACCGTACTTGTACCAGGTTGGCCTGCAGGCATCTGGACTGTGGTTTGAACCGTGGGTCCAGACAACGGTACAGATGTCTGAGGAGTGGTTACAGGGACAGTAGAAACCGGAGCTGCCGATACTCCAGAAGTAAGCATGGTAGATGAAGCGGTAGTTGCTGCAGCCGTGTGAGGTGGAGTACCAGGTGCAATTGGCGGCTGAGTAACTACAGAAGTTACAGGGGTCTGAACACTTGACTGGACAGGTTGCGGTTGCTGGGGTGGACCAGGAACTGCAGGTTGTCCTGCTTGAGGTACCGACTGTATACTTGGTTGCGACATCTGTTGACCCTGTGACGGATCCCATGTTAACATTCCAGGGTATTGACTCGTAACAGGTTGAGGATACTGAGATCCATAGCCGTATTGAGGATAGGGTTGATAACTGTAAGGTGCAGTCCCATATGATTGCCCTTGAGGTGGTTGATAACCTTGACCAGGGTATTGACCCGTAGGTTGATAACCTTGAGGTAAATACGAATACTGGGGTTGACCTTGACCTTGAGGTTGGTATCCTTGAGGTTGATACCCTTGGGGTTGATACCCTTGGGGTTGCCATCCTTGAGGTTGCCATCCTTGAGGTTGATATTGATACTGAGGTTGACTTTGGGGTACATATTGAGGCTGGGGTTGATACCCTTGGGGTTGATACCCTTGAGGTTGCCCCCCAGTCACGAATGAAGTACCTTGAGGTTGCCCCCCAGGCATTAACGAAGGTTGCCCCCCAGGCGGTAATTGGCCACCTTGAGGTTGGTTAATGGGAGTTGAACCTGACATCATATAAATGTCACCTATACTCAATGGTACATTACCACTGTTTCCAACTAATAACCCATGATCAACGGGTTGAGGAGATGCTCCCGCAAAGGTACCAGAAAGTGATTGATACCCAGTAGGAACAGAAGGACCGCCATGTAAAAATGATTCAGGACTTTGTGAAAACACAGATGACTGACCAGACATATTTACAGGAGAATGAATTCCTCTAGGTGGAACCGGAGTACGAGGTGTAGAAAAACCTACTGAGTTGTCTAAAAAATTGGTTAATGCAAGGTACCAAGATTCACTTCTAGGAGGACTGTAAAAGATGGATTCACGCTCCCTTAGATCAAGGGTAATTAGATCTTCAGAATCAGAAACGCCTATTTCTTCCTCTGGAACAAGTTCTTCTATAGCAATTAATCCAACAGGAAGATTTTCGGTGATAATTCTTTCTATTCTTGGTGAATCAGGAACACTAGGAGTTGGAGTAACAGGTTCGGAAATTTCAGGTTCTTCGCCTGTTTCACTGGCAGATGAAAAACTACCAGCAAGCTCGGAAACTGTAACAGCTTCGGGATTGTAACCTGTTTCTAAACTTTGGTAATCTGGATGGACTACCAAGGAAAATTCTCCTTCTTCAGGTGATCCTACTCTACTGCCACTAGGAGGAGTTACAAGGACCTTTAACCCTTCTAAATGACCCGGAATGTCTTCAGGAGATTCACCCCGCGATTTACGGAGTTTTCTTAACAAATCTATTCCGGTAACAATCTCAGGAGACTTGCCCCGAAGTCTACGGGACTGTCTCGGTAATTCCGCCACAATTAAAGATTTTAACTACAACACACGAAAACAAAGTAAAAATTTCAAATCAAACCACCTAAAGTCTTCTAAAGAACCAAACAAATTTGAAGCACACGCCTAAATAATCTAGAGCGTCAAACCACACACAAACAGTAGTCTTCCGGACCAAAAGCGCTAGTTGGTGATTAGGCCCAACCTCGCAGGATTCAGTACAGAAATGGTGGGTGGAACAGTTACCCCGGCAACCTGCTTAATGAATAGACTGGACCAAGTTCCTCCACTTTAACCGTCTCGAAGTGAAGCGAACCCCCCAGAAAATCCAAGTGAGTATAACCGACGTCTGCTCCAGGTACAGTGGGACCTTCCCTCCACCGTCACCTTGGGTAGAATCCTAGATATTATGGCCACTAAGGTTACCAATCACAACAATTACACCTGGGGGAACAGTCTAAACTCCGACAGCACGCAAGGGCAGAGTAGCAAGCTCCAATCCCCTTACCGGCTCCTTGACAACAATCCAAGGTTTACCGATAAGTGACCCCTGGCTCCTCGACAATGGTTAATCCGAGGTTTACCGTTTGTAATACGTACTGCCTGGCGTCGTTCCCAACGAGGGAGGAATGATCCCCTCACTGGTTCGGACACGAGCTCGTGCTTCTCCTTTAAGAGGAGCTTTCCCAGAATGTAACTGAAACAATTGGATTTGTTCTACTCAAGATAGACTATCTGTTTGGTTTTGTAGTCTTGGAGAGTTAAGTACTCACCTACTCCAAGACCCTAGCCTAAGCTATGTTGGTGCTTCAGAGCCCTAGAAAAATAAAGATTACTAGATTGATTTTAATTTAAGCGTTACTTTTAAGGTTGTTTCTTAAGTCAAAAGGTGATGGAAGTGAAACCAGTGGTGTGTTGACTCGACTCGAAACCACTACAAAATGCACCTAGAATGATTTATCCACTACTTTACTTTTTCGATGAATTGCTTAACTAAAAAGTTGAGAGAATGCAATCTTTATAAAAGCAACTTCTTAATTGAAGACAATCAAAGAAACAATTCGTTTGTCTTTTCCAAGCATAAAAACATAACCTCTCTTTACATGCACGAAAAAACTCTTTTCTTCTTTCGAAAACAAAAAGCTACTTGAAACAAGACTTTTTAAAGAAGATGTTTTTGTATTTTTCTTTTAATAAAGCAAATAAATCTAATATAACCAAAAATCAATCTTAACAACTCTTAAAATCTATGAAAATGCACTCATAAGCAAACTAAAGGCAAATTTACTCTAAGCAATCTTAACGAGGCCAAAACTAACAATGATTATTTCTAAGGTGTTTTACTTGATCACAATCAAATCAAGGACTAGCTTATTGCAGAACCAAAAACTAGCCAAAACAAAACTCTAATCTTTTTGTAAAATGGAAATCAATACTTTATAAACAAGCAATTCGAAATTTGACCCAAAACAACTCAAATGGCAAGTTGCTCACAAAAGGAGACTTTACGACAGGCCCGACTTCTAAGAAGGTTGACTAACCAGAGAGATCTAAGGCTGGACAACTTTCTACTATCAAAGTCACTACAAAGCCTTTCCAAAAATCAAACCCTAGGTCTAAACTTCGTTGAAAACCACTAAAACACTCAAAGCTCACAAAACTAGTTCAGGTGAAAATTCTTGACAGGGTACTAAAGGATCTGGGCAGAAAACACTAAGGAAAAACAAAATCTAAAAGCAATTTAAAGCAAAAATGGAATTTTCTTAAAGTTTACAGGAAGACGCAGGCAACCCGTTGTCACAGGTGCGGCCCCGCTCTGTGCAGACGGCAACAGCGCGTCCAAAGACGCACTGTGCAGTACTAAGAGGGTGCGTCCTTCTGGAAAAATGAAGAAAAACCAAATCTAACTAAATCTAAAGCTAAGCCACCCAAATACTAATTCTCACAGTCAAAAACCAGAAAATAAAAATGATTTTCTCAAAGCAAAGTTCATATAAAGGAAAAGACTCTCTCATTAATGGATTCCCCAGCGGAGTCGCCAATTTGTCACACGGAATTTGTCAAGGGTGCGGACACGACTGACCTTCCTAGAAGTCTAAGACATTCTAATGACAAACAAGACAAAATGGAGTGATCTTTCTCTAAATACACCTTTTACAACATGAAAACTACAAGTGTTTAGGCTTACCTTATTCCAAAACGCTGTTGTTGAAGTCCGTTCTTGACGATCCGGATGAGCTCCTCCTTCAAGTCAATTCCTGCAACCACAAACAATCAAACAATTACCAAGCACTTGCATTTCATATAATAAAACATATATTCAACATGCAGACCAAGGAACACATGAAATAACTCATTAACACAAGCTATTGAGAAAAATAAACCAGTTTGTATTAATAACGAAACAAAGAAACTCTTACAACCTGGCCTTGGTGTTGTGCAAGTTCCTCCCAGGGTCCATCAAGGGTTTTCCTCTACTTTGACAAAGCTCACCCTCTCCCAAGTAGAATCAAGTGAAGACAATCTCTCCTCACAAAGGCTCTAATGGAAGACCTAAATCCTGCAGCATTTACCCAAAGAAAATGTATAGCTCCAACCTCTTCTCCTTCTGGCTCAATGCCTTTATTTATAGTGCTGTAAAGAGGTTATTCAGGTCCACTATCAATGGGATCATCCCCCTCTTTGGGTGGGATAGCTCCCTTATTGATGGGATAAGTTCCCCCTTAATAGAGATACATGAACCAACTGGAGGCGCATCCATTTCATCAAACCGACCTCTAGAATGTTCTAGAAGTAACCACAAGTAACTTTTTCAAGATAAAACTCGCGCATTTTGCCTTTTACAGAGGGACGCACCTGTCCCTTAACATACAGAGCGTCCATGGACGCAGATTTTGTGAACATGGTCAGCGTCCCCGCAGGTAAGGCTAGAGAGAACCTGCGACCCCAGAGATAAACATAGTTTTTACAAGACTTTCTCTCTTCTTTGAGTTTGAGATGGATAACAGAGGCATGAGACTTGCCTAAGAGGGTAGCATGACTGTTGATTTGAGCCATACTAACTGTAAGTAGTCAAGGTGACATTTTTTAGTGTAACACTCCTAGACCAACTAAAGGGGGAAAAACATTTCAGCAAGATCGATTTGAAGTCAAGATATCACCAGGTACCAATCAAACCCTCCGATGTGTGGAAGGCTGGCTTCAAAGCCAAGGAGGGCCTTTTTGAATGATTGGTTATGCTTTTTGGATTGATGAATGCTCCTACAACCTTCATGAGGCTAATGAATGACATCTTGTGGCCATTCACTAGCTAATTTGTTGTGGTATACTTGGATCACATCCTGATCTTTAGCCAGAGTTGGGATGAGCACCTCCACCACATCCGACATGTTCTCCAAACACTATGGCAACACAAGTTATGTGCCAATTTGGAGAAATGCACTCTTGGCATGACCTAGGTTTAGTATCTGGGATATATTATTGATGAACAGGGGGTGCATGTGGATCTATCCAAGATCCAAGTCATTCGGGATTGGCCCTCTCCACCCACTCTAATGGAGCTCCACAACTTTCTAGGTCTTGCCAACTTCTACCGCAGGTTTGTGTTGGGATTTTCTCATATCACTTGGCCCTTGAGTCAAGTCACGAAGGGAGGAGCGAAAAAAAAATTCTTTTGGTCTAAATCTCAACAAAAGGCATTCACAGAGTTGAAAGATCACCTCTGCTTGGTACCAATGCTCGCACTTCCAGACTTGCAACAACCATTTGAGGTCGAGATAGATGCCTCTGACTATGCTATTGGGATAGTCGTTACTCAACATGGGCATCTAGTGGCATATCATAATGAGACACTTTCAGACACAGTCTGGAAGTATCCCACTTATGATAAAGAGATGTATTCCATTGTACAGGCCTACAGACAATGGAAACATTGCATTTTGGGGAAGGAAATGATCATCCACACAGACCACCAGCCCCTCTAGTTCATATAGACCCAAGGGAAATTGTAGAATGATCGCCATCAGAAGTTGTCCACATACGTGCAACAACTCCATTTGAATATCAAGTATAAGAAGGGCAGCACCAATAATGTTGCAGATTGCCTCAGTCGACCACTGATCATGTCATTAAACATCGTGCTCAACTCTTGTGGGCACGAAACTGCTGATTGGCCACTTGTCTACAAAAGCGACTTAGAATTCGGCCACACATACCAGACGCTCTTGGAGGGTCGACGTGTTCTAGATTTTCACCTCCAGGATGCTCTGTTATGCCACCTGGGTCACCTTTGTGTTCCTTCAAGCAAGCGTGCCAAGATGATTTGGGAAGCACACTACAGTCGGGTTGTTTGGCATTTTGGGGTCAAGAAAATGGTGGCAGTACTACAAAAGCATTTCTATTGGCCAAATCTTCGACAAGATGTCTGGAAGTACATCAGATCATGCACTTCTTGTGCCATTGCCAAACTGACAGTCAAGGAGCAAGGCCTCTATACCCCGTTGCCTACCCCTAGTTGACCTTGGGAATCCATCTCCATGGATTACATGTTAGGCCTTCCTTCCACTAACCATGGAAATGACTGTGTTTTTGTGGTTGTCGACAGGTTCTCGAAGATGGCCATTCTGGTGGCCTACAAGAAGAATATCCTGGTAGAAGCCACTACTAAACTCTTCTTTGAACAAGTGTTGGTAAACTTTGGGATCCCACAGTCTATCATCTCAGATTGGGATAGCAAGTTCCTTAGTACATTTTGGTCCAGTATTTGTTCAATGTTGGACACCAAATTCACTAAGTCCACAGCCTTCCATCCTGAAACTGCTGGCCAGACAGAGGTTGTCAACAGGATGATTGTACACATTCAGCGCATGTACAACTCAAAGCATCCACGCACATGCGACGAGAGCCTCCCCTATGTTTAGCACAGCTACAATCGGGCTCTCCATAGCTCGATTGACCACAACCCTTTTTAGGTGGGCTTGGGATTCCAGCCACTATGTCCCATTAATGTGGCCATGCCATTTGCAACTACTCACGCAGGTTAGGCTCATTTCCAGTCCGAAATAGATAAGGAGAACAGTTTCATTGAGCACATTCAACATATTCACCAGCAAGTCCATGACATTCTAGAGAAGTCGAATGCCAAGTACAAGTAGCGACATGATCAACATCGGGTGCCACACAAGTTTCAGGTGGGCGACAAAGTCTAGTTGCATTTGCAAAAGGAACGCCTTACTGTTGAAAATAATACTGAGAGGGGGGGGGTGAATCAGTATTATCAAGTTCTTTTAACAACTCTTCCTTATTTATACTTTAAATTATTTTTGCATATCAGTACCATAAAATAATGAACATGAATAAGAAAAACAGATAGTCACACCAAAGAACACCAGATGTAAGGTGGAAACCCAATGTGGGTGAAAACCACCTGCTGCAATATGTCTCTATCTTCTTTCAAATTAGAAACTCCTTTTACAATGATTTTGTACTGGTGCAGTCCTTTACCAGTACACAGGCTGCAACCTGCAGAGAGCTACAACTCTCTCTCATTTTCCAGTCTTTCCTGGAAGGGAGCTACAACCCCCTACTTCTTTTCTTACAAGGACCACTTTTCATAAATTTTCAAACTGGATCCATAAGCATCAAATGATCATCAAGTACATGTAAATTACACAGTCAACTGCAGTAACCAGATCAACAGTAACATAACTAACCCAGAACACCTTATCAACAGAAAAATTCAGTAAACATAAGATCTTAAGACAGATACACAGTTTTTCTTTCTCTGGCCTGCGTCGCTACGCACTCCACCTTCTGCTTCCCTGCGTATACTCGCAGAGAGCCTTCTGCTGCGCCGTGTACCCACGCACTGGTTCTTCAATCGCGCTGTGTACTGTTACTGTAGGTACGCACCCAGAGACACTATCGCGCCGCGTACTGTTACCGAAGCCACGCACTCAAAGATACTATCGCGCTGCGTACTTTTGCTGTGCGTACGTACCTAAACCTTTGTTGCTCTGCGTACCCACACAGTTCTCCTTCTTCTGCTCTGCGTACCCACGCAGTACCCCTTCTTTTGCTCTGCGTACCCACGCAGCTCTCATGTTTCTGCTCTGCGTACCCACGCAACTCTCCTGTTTCTGCTCTGCGTACCCACGCACCTGTACCGTTAATCACCTGCGTACTTCTGATTAGGGCCGAATTGGCAGTCCACCAGTGTGGCACAGTTAGTCAGATGCCCAGATCTGATCATGCGCTCGAGAGATCACCCTTCACAGATTCGCTTTCAACTTCACTTACAGATAGATCAAGCTTTTAAGACAATAACCCAATATTTCAGATCTTAAGATATTCGATTGCAAAATATACTTAGCCAAGTGATCTCCTTTGCTTTATATAGGCAAGCTCCTCCTAAAATCATGGATCAATACCATAGATAACCAATACAAGGGGCCCAAAAACATGGAGCTCAATAATAATAATAATATAAAACAATACCATGGGCCAAAACCATAGAGTCAAGAGCGGCGGGCTAAATACCACGGGCCAAACATAGGAAACCCCACGTGAATGCGCTTCTCTGCCTTGAAGTAAGTGAAACTGGGGGTACGCACCTTCTAAACGGGTGACCTGCGTGTCTGGGCACAGTCCCTTCATAGTGTACCTGCGTGTACGCATCTTCTGAACTGTTCTCCTGTGTACTTCTTAATTTTCAACATTTTGAGAGCCTGATCAGAGCATTGCCACTTGAGGGTGTTGCCATCAAGTACAACATATGTAACATAGAGCCATATCAGAATCATAATTCCAACAGTCTCCTCCTTTGGACTTGATGGCAACCTCAAAATCTTCAGCTTCATTCTCCCCCTTTGACATCAAGGGCAAAGGGTTATGCTCCCCCTAAGAACATGCTCCCCCTGAATATGAACCAGATCTGCAAAGAAGAACCATAATCCACCAGACACCATAAATGACCATGAAAGAGATAGAGACATATTGCAGCTATATTCAGACCAGCTTCCATGATCTCCTTCTGTACATCCTCCATAATGCCAACAATGCATTATATGCTCCCCCTGAACCTGTGCCGCAACCCAGCACATGTACGCATATACCCCAGATGAACCATGCGTACAACCATCAATCAGAAGAGTTTCAACAATAAGATGATGCATCAACAACCCCCAGCTTTTGCCTGAGGTATTCAAAAGTCTCCCTGGGCAATGGTTTGGTGAGAATATCAGCAACTTGTTCCTTAGAAGGAACATACTCCAACTTGACCTTCTGTTCAAGCACTTGTTCCCGGAGAAAATGATACTTGATTGGTATGTGCTTGGTTTTTGAATGCATGACTGGGTTCTTTGAAATGCTGATTGCACTTGTGTTATCACATAAGATGGAGATAGGTGGTGTACAAGTGATTTGAAAATCCTGCAAGGTATGCATCATCCAAAGGAGTTGAGTGCAGCAAGATGCAGCAGCAACATATTCTGCTTCAGCTGTAGACAAGGCAATCAAACTCTGTTTCTTGCTGAACCAAGATACTAATCTGGAACCCATAAAGAACGCACCACCACTTGTGCTCTTCCTGTCATCCACGCTTCCGGCCCAATTCGCATATGTATAAGCATGAAGTGTGAGATCTGTATCTCTAGGATACCATAAGCCATAATTTTGTGTCCCTTGAAGATATTTGAAAATTCTCTTCACTGCCTGAAGATGAGTCTCCTTTGGATTTGCCTGAAATCTTCTAACTATTCCTACTGCATGCATGATGTCCGGTCGGGTACCTGTCAAATAAAGTAGACTTCCAATCATAGATCTGTAGGTTGGTTGATGTAATGCTGCAGATTCATCATTTGCACTGAGGCTACATCCTGTGACCATGGGTGTACATACTGGTTTTGCATCTTCCATGCCATATTTCTTCAAAATCTGTTTGAGATACTTGGTTTGAGATAAAAATATTCCTCCTTCTTTTTGTTGGATTTGCAAACCAAGGAAATATGTCAGTTCTCCCAGCAAGGACATTTCAAATTCTTTCTACATGACCAAGGCAAAGCTTTGACTCATAGCTTCTTCATTGCTGCCAAAGATAATGTCATCTACATATACAACAAGTATTAGCAATTTTTCATTTTCAACTTTTATATAAAGATTGCTATCTGTTGATCCTTTTGAAAAACCTTGTTGATGAAGATATTTGTCCAAATGATAGTACCAAGCCCTTGGAGCTTGTTTCAGACCATAGAGAGCCTTTTTCATTCTGCATACAAGATTTGGATCATTTCCAAGAATGAACCCATCTGGCTGCTCAATGTATACTTCTTCTTCCAAGTCTCCATTCAGAAAGGTTGATTTCACGTCCATTTGAAATACTTTGAAGTTTTGAAAGCTTGAGAGAGCAAGGAACATTCGGCTGGCCTCAAGTCTTGCAACAGGAGCAAAGGTTTCTTCAAAGTTTATTCCTTCTTGTTGCGCATACCCTTTACAAATGAGTCTGGCCTTGTTTCTAATTACTTCTCCATTTTCATTCAATTTATTTTTGAAGACCCATTTTGTTCCGATAACATTCTTATCCTTTAGTCTGGGGACCAACTCCCAAGTGTTGTTCTTTTCGATCTGCTCAAGTTCTTCATCCATTTCTTTCACCCAACATTCATCTTTGCATGCCTCTTTCACATTTTTTGGTTCAGTAGAGGAGAGTAATGCCAAATAGCTTGAAGCTTCTGCAACTGTTCTTCTTGTTTGTATACCTGCTTCTTTCTGCCCCATAATCTGAGATTCTGAATGATTCTTCTGAACATATCTGGATGGAGTCTTTTCTTCTATTCTTGTCTGCTCCTCTGGTTCTTCTTGAGGTTCTTCTTCTTCATCATTCTGTCTTTGAGGGTAGCCTTCATCTTCTTCAATGTCTTCATGATGTACTTGCCTAGGAATGTATCCCTTCTCATCAACCACTACATCAATGCTGTCAACAATTCTGCCAAGTCTTTTATTGTAGCATTTGTATGCTTTTCTATGTGGAGAATAACCAAGAAGAATGCCTTCATCTGCTCTAGGTTCAAGTTTGCCAAGTTGCTCATCCGTATTCTTAATATAACATTTGCTCCCAAAGATTTTGAAGTGCTTTACCGAAGGATTCTCACCACACCAGAGCTCATGAGGGGTTTGAGTGTTGTTCACCCAGACATTTGTTTTGTTGAGAATAACAACCGCAGCATGTGCAGCTTTACCCCAGAAAGTTGCGGGAGTTCCCGATTCATCAAGCATAGCATGAGCCATTTGTTGGACTGTTCTGTTCATTCTTTCGACAACTCCATTTTTCTGAGGAGTTCTAGCTGTAGAGAATTCTCTTCTTATCCCATGTTCTTCACAGAAATCAAAAAATTCATTTGAGGTAAACTCCCCACCTCTGTCGGATCTGAGGCACTTAATTTTGTGTCCTGATTCATTTTCAACCAAGGCTTTGAAGGTTTTGAATTTTTCGAATGCTTCATCTTTGTGCTTCATAAGTCCTAACCAAACAAACCTGGAGAAGTCGTCAATGAATAATATCAAGTATTCTTCTCCTCGAGGTGTCCTTTTCCTAAATGGACCACATGTATCTGTATGAACTAGCTCAAGAGGCATGCTAGCTGATCCTTCCTTCTCTGGAAAGTTAGTTCTGGTTTGCTTTCCAAACTGACATGATTTGCATATGGTGTTGTCTGGAATTTTGATATCTGGAAGATCGCGAACTGCCTGATATCTGCACGCTTTCCTTATTTGTGAAAAGCTTAGATGCCCCAACCTCCAATGCCATAACCAGTGTTCATCATCCTTGCTCAGATAGCATTGTTATTGTCCCTCTTCAAATATGTATAGATTATTTGGAGTTCTTTTACCTTTGATAACTGTTTTACCTGTATCAAGATCACGAACAAGACATCCATTTGATCTGAATATCACCTCGGTTCTTTGATCACACATCTGGCTGACACTTAGAAGATTATGTTTCAATCCATCAACATACAAAACATTTCCAGCTTTGACCTTTTCTTTTAACTGAGCAGTGCCCTTTCATTTTATAGTTGCAGGAGTATCATTTCCAAAAGAAACTTTCTTTCCTTTTTCTAGAGCAGAATATGATTCAAGTTTTTCTTTATCACCTGTCATATGCTTCGAACATCCACTGTCAATGTACCATAGATTTTCCTGTCCCTCTGCATAAAATTCTATCCCACATCTTTCTGGTTATGGTTCCTTTATTCTCCATGTTTTGGTGCTTGAGGCTTGTTCCTTTGTCTGCTGAAACCTGCTCCTGCATTCAGAATCTTCATGACCAAAGTTATTGCAAATAGAACATTCAACTTCATTTTCAAGAACCGAAAAGTTGTTATAGGTCCTTTCTGTAATCCCGGTCATACTTCTTTGTTTTTGAGCTTCTCTAGTCATGATCGTTTTATATGCAACACATTGAGCTGCTTTGTGACCAAAGTTATGGCAAGAAAAGCATTGTCCATTGAAGAAACTTCTGCTGTTATCAAATCTACCAGCCAAATGATTGTAATTTCTATTGTCATCCATTCTTGAACCAAATTGAGAAGATTTTAACTGTGGTTGGTTGTAGCTTTTGTTCACCCTTAAGATGAATTGCCCCTGATAGTCTCTGTTTGCAATTCATCCCTGCTTTACCTGATGGTCTCCATTGTGCTTTTGCTCATTTCTTCTTGCTGCATCAAGATAACTTTTTGAGGTGGATGCTTGAGAAGTTTCTCCATTATAGCCCAAACCTGTCTTGTTTAGTGGAGAACGCTGTACATTGATAATCTCATCCAAAGTTTCAGATCCTTTGACAAACTTAAGATTAATAGCTTTTGTTTTCTCAATCTCTTTTCTAAGACCAACAATTTCACCTTCTAATTTTTCAAGATGTTTTTCCTT
Source organism: Pinus tabuliformis (assembly GCA_031772625.1). NCBI lineage: Eukaryota > Viridiplantae > Streptophyta > Pinopsida > Pinales > Pinaceae > Pinus > Pinus tabuliformis. Next base: position 1,182,957,298 of record CM062809.1, read on the forward strand.
TTCATCAATTTGAAATTGTAGAGTATCAATGATCATATTATTTTCTTCTATACATATCTTGAGTCTAGTAATTTCTTCATAAAGGCTATCCACATCTATAGCATCCATATAATCATCATCTTCAAATGCCATTAACAATTTATAGTCATTACCTCGTTCATCTTCATCACTATTTGATAGACCATCACTATCTTCATGAGTGTAGTAGCTTTTCTTATTTGTACTCTATTTCTTGTTCCATCTAGCAGGTTCCTTTCCTTTATCCGTATAAGGACATTTTGCAGCATAATGACCTACTCTTCCACAAGCAAAGCATTTAAAAGGTAACTTACCTCTGAACCTTCCAGAACCCCTTTGAAGATTTCTAACAAAATTTGATTCTTCTTCTTCTTCTTCTGGTACGTGACTTGCTTCATAATAATCTCCTTTTCCTGAAGCCTTGAAAGCAGCTTCTCTTCTATCTGAAGGACCTCCCTTTCTCATTTCATAAGCAGTTAGAATTCCGTGAAGTAGAGACATAGTAAGAATTCGTAGATTTTCCTTTTCTTCTATTGCAGACACTTTAGATTCAAACTTGGGGGACAATGATCTTAGAACTTTTTCAACCACAATAGCCTCTTTTATTTCTTCACCCAAATTTTTCATGCAATTAACAATCTCATCTACCCGAAGAAAATATTTAGCCACACTTTCATCATTATACATCCTGAGATTCTCATACTGAATCATGAGAGTTTGAAGTTTAGCACGCTTTACCTGTTCATCTCCTTCATAGCTCAAGACAATCTTGTCCCATATTTCTTTTGCGGATTTATATTGCATAACCTTTATGAATTCTATTTGAGATAAGCATCCCAGCAAAGTATCGATTGCTTTAGCATTTGTTTCATATTTCTTCTTTTCGGCCGCATCTGTAGGAGTAGCTGAAGGAAAAGTGTAGCCTGTATCTATGATATCCCAAACTTCTGTACCAAGAGATTGAAGATAGGCAGTAACTCTTACCTTCCAATAATTGAAGTTTGTCCCATCAAAAATTGGTGGCCTGATTGATGCTTCCCTCTCGTAGTTGCTCATGATGAATGATCTTCCTTCAAGCGATCAAGCTTCTCCGAAGGACCTGCTCTGATACCAATTGTTGAAAATAATACTGAGAGGGGGGGGTGAATCAGTATTATCAAGTTCTTTTAACAACTCTTCCTTATTTATACTTTGAATTATTTTTGCATATCAGTACCATAAAATAATGAGCATGAACAAAAAAAACAAATAGTCACACCAAAGAACACCAGATGTAAGGTGGAAACCCAATGTGGGTGAAAACCACCTGCTGAAATATGTCTCTATCTTCTTTCAAATTAGAAACTCCTTTTACAATGATTTTGTACTAGTGCAGTCCTTTACCAGTACACAGGCTGCAACCTGCAGAGAGCTACAACTCTCTCTCGTTTTCCAGTCTTTCCTGGAAGGGAGCTACAACCCCCTACTTCTTTTCTTACAAGGACCACTTTTCATAAATTTTCAAACTGGATCCATAAGCATCAAATGATCATCAAGTACATGTAAATTACACAGTCAACTGCAGTAACCAGATCAACAGTAACAGAACTAACCCAGAACACCTTATCAACAGAAAAATTCAGTAAACAGAAGATCTTAAGACAGATACGCAGTTTTTCTTTCTCTGGCCTGCGTCGCTATGCACTCCACCTTCTGCTTCCCTGCGTATACCCGCAGAGAGCCTTCTGCTGCACCGCGTACCCACGCACTGGTTCTTCAATCGCGCTGCGTACTATTACTGTAGGTACGCACCCAGAGACACTATCGCACCGTGTACTGTTACTGAAGCCACGCACTCAAAGATACTATCGCGTCGCGTACTTTTTCTGTGTGTACGCACCTAAATCTTTGTCGCTCTGCGTACCCACGCAATTCTTCTTCTTCTGCTCTACGTACCCACGCAGTACCCCTTCTTCTGCTCTGCGTACCCACGCAACTCTCCTGTTTCTACTCTGCGTACCCATGCACCTGTACCGTTAATCACCTGCGTACTTCTGATTAGGGCCAAATTGGCAGTCCACCAGTGTGGCACAGTTAGTCAGATGCCCAGATCTGATCATGCGCTCGAGAGATCACCCTTCACAGATTCGCTTTCAACTTCACTTACATATAGATCAAGCTTTTAAGAAAATAACCCAATATTTCAGATCTTAAGATATTCGATTGCAAAAGATACTTAGCCAAGTGATCTCCTTTGCTTTATATAGGCAAGCTCCTCCTAAAATCATGGATCAATACCATAGATAACCAATACAAGGGGCCCAAAAACATGGAGCTCAATAATAATAATAATATAAAACAATACCACGGGCCAAAACCATAGAGTCAAGAGCGGCGGGCTAAATTCCACGGGCCAAACATAGGAAACCCCACGTGAATGCGCTTCTCTGCCTTGAAGTAAGTGAAACTGGGGGTACGCACCTTCTAAACGGGTGACCTGCGTGTCTGGGCGTGGTCCCTTCACGGTGTACCTGCGTGTACGCATCTTCTGAACTGTTCTCCTGCGTACTTCTTAATTTTCAACATTTTGAGAGCCTGATCAGAGCAATGCCACTTGAGGGTGTTGCCATCAAGTACAACATCTGTAACATAGAGCCATATCAGAATCATAATGCCAACACTTACCAGAGCCTATCGGAAACTCAGACCACTCCGATATGGTCCTTACACCATTACGAAGGCTATGGGAGACAATGCATTTGAGCTTAGGATTCCCCCATTCCTTGGTCTACACCCAGTGTTGAATGTGGACTGCCTTCGGCCATACTTTCCACCATTACTAGACACATTTGACATTACAGAATAGCTCATACCCACAGAGTTAAATATAGATTGCATGGAACAAGCTGCAACTAATTGGATCATGGATACACAGACCAAGCACACTTGCAAGCAGAACATCCAATTGTATCGAGTTGTCAAAGCAAGCCAACTCCTTCACTAGCGCAACTGGCTCACCATGGACCAAGTTCAACAGAAGTTTCCTCATCTCATCGAGGAAATCAACGCAATGGGTACCATTGCTTCCTAAGGGGGGAGGAATGTTCTAGGTGGATATTTGTAGCCACTCGCCAAGTCCACTTGGACCCCCACCATGGCTTCTTTTAGCTTTTCATTTTCCTTAATTCTAGCAAAGTTTACTATTTTTAGCATTTTTTTGGGTCCTGAACTTCCAGAGCTATTTTGAGGCCCTAAACAACATTTTTCGGAAAACTGGGAGCAACATAGGTCCGTGGACTGATGTTGCTCTTCCAAAATTTGTAGTTCTTGGATAGATCTTTCTAACAAGAAAACATAGATCGTATGCCAAAGTTACGACCCTGGGAAGTTGATGTACCAATTTACCCAAACAAGGCCCATAGTTTGGCGTTTTATCTTCTAGGGTTAGGTTTTTGGATGTTTAGGGTTTTCCATTGTTTCTCAACAATAAATAGGCCTTCGAGCCTCATTGTAACACAATTTAGAGGCATGTAGCCACCACATCTCTTCTCAAAGATAAGCTACCATTGCCCTAGATGTTTATTTCCATTTTCTGTTTGTAAGCATATCTCAGTATTTTACATTAATGAAATGAAGTATTATTTCCACTGTATCTTTGTGTTTATGGTTATCTCTGTAATTTGTTTCGTTCATGTTTAAATCCGGATCAGATAAATAACACGATCACCAACTAATTTAAAATACACACAGTGATCTCCTTTGCTTCTGGTGAAGCCAAGTCCCCGTATAAATGTATCAAATTTCTAATACCACATCCTTGGTGATTGTTTTAACCCATGCAGAGACTTATTTAACTTACATACCAATTCTCTCTTACCCTTCACCATAAAGCCTTCAGGTTGCTTCATGTAGATCTCCTCTTCCAAATCTCCATGAAGGAATGTTGTCTTCACATCCATCTATTCTACCTCAAAATCAAAAGCAGTAGCAACAGATAAAAGTAATCTAATAGAAGTTACCTTGGCAACAAGAGAAAAAATATCACCAAAATCAATTCCCAGTCCCTGGGAATAACCTTTTGCTACCAACTGAGTTTTGTATTTATCCACCTTTCCTTCTACATTTGTCTTCTTCTTGAACACCCATTTGCTTCCAATGGGTTTCCTTCGAGTCAGAAACTTCTCCAAATCCCAAACCTCATTTTTGTTCAAAGATGCCATTTCATCAACCATGGCCTCTTTCTAGAGTTTTCCATCCTCTAAATCTACTGCTTCCTTCATGGTTCTAGGATCATCATTAGTAATAGATAAAAAAAAATTGAACTGAAAGTAGATGAACTATACCTTTCTAGCTGCCTTCTTTCTCGAACTGATCTTCTCATACCCAGAGTTTGTGGCTCTTCATCTTCTGATTCCTCCTCTGTTGTAGAGTCTGATTCTTCCACCTTAAGCTCAAAATCTATCTTCTCAGGCTCCTTTGCTTGGACTTCATGTTAAATAACATTTTTAACCTCTCTCAATGCCACATCTCGGCTATACACAATCTTCCTTGTTACTGGGTTTCAAAGCTTACAACCCTTTAAACCATCCTTATACCCAATAAAGATGCACTTTTTAGATTTACTATCCAAATTTGTTCTTTTCTCCCTTGGAACATGTACATATTCATCACATCCAAATAACCTCAGATGTGAAAGAGAGGGTTTCTTATCATTCCATACCTCTTATGGAGTCTTATCATCTGACGGTGATGAAGGTGACCTATTGACCAAGTAACATGCAGTCTCCACCACCTCTACCCATAATTTTTGTCCTAACCTGGCACCATTAAGCATGCTTCTTGCTCTTTCCATCAACGTCTTGTTCATTCTTTTTGTAACTCCATTTTGCTGAGGTGTATATGGAGTAATCTTTTGTCGTGCTATACCACACTTCTTACAAAATTATTCAAATTCCTTACTGCAAAATTCTCCACTATTATCTGTCCTCAACACCTTTATCTTCTCCTTTGTCTAGGTTTCCACCAGAGCCTTAAATTCTTTAAATCATCCAAAGACTTTAGATTTCTTCTTAAGGAAATATATCCATGTATTCCTTGAGAAGTCATCTATAAATGATACATAGTACACAGGCTTACCTAGTGATGGAATCTTCACAGGTCCAACCACATCAATATGCACAAGCTCTAATATCTGTTTTTCCCTCTTACCACCAGAGTGGAAACTTACTCGATTCTGCTTTCCATATACAAAATTTTCACAAAAATCAAAATACAGAGAGCTATTACTCATACCTTCTACCATACTTTTACCATGAAGTATTCGAAGGCCCTTCTCTGCAGTATGTCCAAGCTTTTGATGCCACGGCATGGTCTTCTCTCCAGAGACGACTAGGTTTTCTGCTCCACTTTCAGGAACCACAAAACTATTGCACCCATCAACAACAGTGCTACCTTGTAGCTTGTACAGAGTTCCAATTTGAACTCCCCGCATCAATACTAGTGCCCCGCGAACCCTCTTGCAGGTATCGTTCTCGAAGACTATTTTACACCTGCATCATCTAGCTTGCTTACAAAAATCAGATTTCTCGCTAATGAAGGAATATGCAGAACACCCGGAAGTGTTCTAATCCTTCCACCTTGCAATTTCAACTTTACTTTTCTGTGACCAATGATTCTAGCGTTCCTGTCATCCCCCAAGAAGACATCACCACCATCATATTTCTCATACTCACAGAACCACTCTCTATGGGGAGTGAAGTGAAAGGATGCACCTGAGTCAATCAACCATGCTTCATGATCTACATGTGTACTCGAAGAAGCCAAGTACACATCCCCACCTTCATCTGAGGTGGTTTTCACCTCTTCATAAGGAGCATCATCACATCCCTTTCCTTTATCACGAGCTTTAGATTTATAGTCCCTTTTGTAGTGCCCTTCCTTTCCACATTTCCAACACACCACCTTCATAAGTTTTCTTGGAGATTTAGATCTCCCTCTAGATTTAGATCTCCCACTTGATGACTTATTTTTGTTTCTATTCTAGGACAGTCATTGTATATCAAAGGCATCACCATTCTAGCTCTCCATATTTTCCTGTCTCATCTCCTCCATCAGCAAGGATGAGACTATTTCATCAAACTGCAAGGTAGTTGTATTGCTACCTATTGAAATAACCAGAGTACCCCACGAATCTGGTAGAGAACACAAAAAATAGATGCAGTTATCTTCATTTGAACTTTTAATAACAATAGATAATAACTGACTTACCACAATATTAAATGCGTTCAAATGCTCTGTCATCGAGTCTCCATCTTTTATCCTTAGGTTATACGACTTTTTTTGCAGGATCAATTTATTCACCAGAGACTATGATTGGTACGAAGTCCCTAACTTGTCCCACAAAGCCTTAGCCGTAGCTTCCCCTGATACATTCAACAATACTGAATCTGAGACACACAATTGTATTGTTCTCTTTTCCTTCTGATCTAACTTCTTCCATTCTTCATTAGACACTCTCGTTGGATTAGTACCCAGATCTACCCTAATCCACTAATCTTTATCCACCAATGGATCCTCCATCTTGATTTTCCATAACTCAAAACTCTAAAAATTAAATTTCTCGATCTCTATCTTTCCACTACTCGCCATCTTCTTTCACCACTAGAATTGATCTCGCAGATCTCCCACTTAACGTGGTCTACCACAAGCCTGAGAGAAAACCCTTAGCAACAAAGGTGTCCCGTTGAAGCTAAAATAGCTCCGATACCAAATGTAGGTTTTAAACTTGTACAGAAATTACCTGCATAAGAATTCTAAGACACAGAAAATAAACAGTGTGATATCATAACACATAAAACACATATACACAAAGATTTTCCCTTGGATCCCAAAACTGTGACTACGAGCTTGATTTTTCATTATGTTCCTTTCAATGTTACAATACATATTTATACATGCCAAATCATCCAATACCATGGACCGAAAACCATCGCATCCAAAACCATGTGTGAAAAACAAGCACAAAACCATAAGTAGGTCCGCCCAACCTAATATAGGGTCCAATCGGTGCAACGAAGGGGGGGCTTCAGACCCCCTCTAACCCCCTAGTTAACTATGTAGGCTAGTCATGGAAAGAAAGAATATAACACAACCCAACATTGTCCATTCACGACAAATCCTTCTGACTGAGACACAAAAACATTCTCTTTCAGATTTGCATTCAAGAAAGAAGTTTTTACATCCATTTCATGGACTTTCCAGCTGTTCTAAGCTGCTAAGGAAAAGAGTGTCTAGATGGTAGCCCATTTTATTATGGGGGAAAAGTACTCCTCATAATTGACCCCTTCCATCTATGCAAAACCTTTTTCCACAAGCCAATCTTTGTGCTTGTCAAGTTAGCCATCAACTTTATAATTGTTCTTGTAGACCGACTTGCAGCCAATTGGTTTAGTTCCCAAGCGTCATTCTTTATCAAGGCAACATATTCTTTCTACATCACTTATTCCATTCATCATGGGAAGCAACTTCTTTGAAGGAAATTGGTTAAACATATGTAGAAAAATTCAGTTCACAATCATAAGAAACATCCATATCAGTACGTGAATCAGAATCGTCTACATCACCTCCATTTTTCCTGGTTGAATTTCTTGTTTTTGCTTTTCCAACCTCATCAGGACAAACACTTTCAAGTGTCTTTTTCAACCATTTTGGAGGACCTTTCTGATATGGCCCAAGCTGATCAGTTGACAGAGATGGGGATAAATCAAGATTTAGTCTCCCAATTCTATTAATCAAATCACTCAAAGGGTCATCTATGGTTAGAGCTTCATGTGGGGGAGAGAGTTCTTCAGAAGAAGATTCCACAAATTGGTCCAGTATAGGAATCCCCTCTTCAAGATGTGGAATCTAATTGTCAAATTCTTGAAATGACTTTCCATGTACGAATCTATCCAAGGGATCAAGTTATCGCTCAATAACATTGTCAGCCTTGGAAGATTCAAGACAGATCACATCTCTAGATACAACAAACTTCTTATTAACTTCATCATAGAAACGATATGCCTTGGAGGTATTTGAATACCCCAAGAAGATACACTTACAACTCCTTGAACCAATTTTGTTTCTTTGTTCCTTAGGTATCAAGGCATAACAGGTGGAACCAAAGACCCTGAGATGCTTTTCCGAAAGAATGTGGCCATACCACATTTCATAAGGAGTCTTGTTTCTAACAGCATTAGATGGACACGTATTCTTTACATACACAACACATAGAACTGCAGCAACCCAAAACATCAATTTTACATTCTTGAAAAACATCATGGAACGTACCATATTTAAGATTGTTATGTTCATCCTTTCAGCTACTCCATTCTGTTGGGGATTATAAGGCACAATTGTTTGATGTTTGATCCCATGTTGGCGATGATAGTTTTCAAATTCATTTGAAGTGTATTCTTTTCTATTATTAGTGCGAATAGAGCCAATATGTGATTGCACATCATTTTCAATCCATGCATGAAAGTTCTTGAATGTTTGAAAAGCATCAGATTTGTTCTTCAATAAAGAAACCCAACACATTCTGGTGTATTGATCAGTAAATCTCATCATATATTTATTTCCATTTTCAGAAGGAACATGCATTAGGCCACATAAGTCTTAATGAATAAGTTCAAGTTTCCCATGTTCTTTGGAATGTGAATCATGAAAAGACTATTTGTTGTGCTTTCCTAAGATACAAGCATCACATTTCTTAAGTTTCCTAGGAATTGTAGGCAAACCAATAAGACCACTTTTGTTCAACATATGGAGGTTGTCATAATTCAACTATCCAAATATAATGTGGCATAAAAGACTTGATGGAAATGCACCTTCATCATAATGAGAATTATATGATATGTTTTGTGCACAAGAAAAGGTACCTTGCAACTTCAAAAGTCTTTCTTCTTCTATCCCTATCATGGCAAGTGAGCGATCTGATCCTTTTCTGACCTCAACCTTGTCATCAAACATATGAATAGAGTGTCCTTGCTGGCGGATGTGTACCAAAGACAACAAGTTTCTCCTCAGCTCCGGGAGATATAAAACATCACGCAGAAGAAAGTCTGGAAGACCAGGAAGTTTGAGCTTGATTGTGTGAAGCCCTGCTGTCTTTCGTTTTGACTTATCTACAAAGTATACTACTCCATTGACACTGTTATTAATTTCTTCAAAAAAATATCTTATAAAGGTCATGTGGCAAGTTGCTCCTAAATCAAGCAACCAATCATTTTTCCAAGAAGCATGTGAAGCATTAAAAAAGTCTTTAGTTACTCCAATATTACAATGTGCCACAACATAGTGAGCGGATTTGTGTGCTTTACCTTTCCCTTTGGCTTCATTTCTAACCTGCTCAATTCTATCCCAAGGAAACTTAAATATGGATGCATCATGTCCATCTTTATTGCAACGTATGCAATGGAGATCATACTTTTCTCCTTCGAATTGTCTTCCTCCCTTGCCTCTAAAATTCTTTTTTCCTTTATCTCTTTGGCCACCTCTTCCACTAGAAGAATATTTTGCATGATTATTCTCTTTATGTGCAAGACACAAATATTCTTCATAATATTAAGGAGATGTATTCTTTCAAAATCCTTCTCTCTCTCAACAAACTTCTTCTCAAGGGAGTCAAAGTTAATCTCCTTAAGTTTTTTGCTTTCTTGCAATGACTCAAGATAATTTGAATAAGTGGGATATAATGCCTTGACATAAGGTATGAGAGGAATGTCTATTTAAACACCAGTGGTTTTTATATCATGCATAATCAATCTTACTTCTTATGCTAAAGCAAGAGGGTTATCATTTTTCAATTCAAGACTGAACAATTTAATCATCAATTGGACAACTTCAAGTTTAGAGTGTGAGTCATCGAGTTCCTCAAACTTATGTAAGGCTTAAAAATCATTTGAAAATGGTGAAATATGGCGACTCATCTCTTCACTTACAGATGTTGCAATCAATGCATGGGCCTTGTTGTTCTTGTTTTCCCAAATGGCGATCTCCTTATCTGAAGTGGCCTTTGAAAGTTCATTATCTTCTTCTCATACAGACACTTCTTTCCACAACTCATTGAAAATCAGAGTGTGTTTTTATCTTCCTTAACCTTTCAGGATAGTTCCCTTTCTCGAGATAACTACTCCATCAATTGATATGAATGATTGCATTAAAAATATGTGTACTGTAAAAATATTGTACTTCTGGTGGTCAAAAAATGTTGTTCCAGTATGGGCAGGAGACTATCAGGACATGGACAAAGTGGTATGGAATATATGCAATATAGCATTGAAACACAATGGCGTGGAGGTGTTTTTGTTAACCGGTGTTTGTATATTAATACCACAGTTATTAAAAAATGCAATGTGGAGTATGGAGTGGGGTTGGGAGCAGATTGGTAGATTCAACGTAGGTAGTGAAATAATGAAATAACTCTGATATGGAGTGATGACGAAGCTAAGCCTAGTCTATCAAAACTAATTCTTTGAACGGTTTCTTTCATCGAAATCCTATGGGTTATGGTCCCATGTATTGATGAAATCCATTTATTATACAACAATAAAACTTATCTAATGCCTCCAAGGAACTGGGGTTTTAATAAGAGAAAAATCCTTTTGTTGAAACTGGAACAGGAAATTAATTTCCTATTTCATTCACACTGAAACAAATTGTGATTTCACAATTCAACATGTTATGTGCTCTATCTTCTGCATTAAGATGTTGTGCCTCTCTGCTCTTGGCACGATGACATTGACAACATTCTTCTCCAAGAACATTTCCCATGACACCGAATTAACCATTTGATTTCCTTCCATGAGGCTATCATCCTCTTCTGACATGACTCATAAAAAATGATTCCAACCCATGCAATCAACTTCAAACATGATTTAAATCACACTTGAACTCGCAATTATAGCCTACTATAGCAATTCAATAGTTCTTTTCACTGAAATATTAACTCTGTCCAATGCTAGGATAATCTTTGAAATTGACAGCATAAACAAAATATTTGATAGATTGGTACCTCTGACTCTGGCCAAGCTATGAAACTAAGGATCCCAACATGCAATTCTGTATACCTTGAAACATTGTTCCATAATCCTTCAACATACAACTCCAATCCTCAGTTACGCATTTCACTTTGGCTCCAATTCCTCAAGCACTAGACTTCTATAACACATCTTCATAACAGTTTATAACATTCCAACTCTGTACACATAGATCTGACACATTTATTCATTTATTGTATGTAGGTCTCCACTAACAACCTCCACAACCTTTCCAGTAAACTTGCCATCGTGAATTGCTTTTGAATTAGACGGAGGTAGAACATAATTAGTCCAGATCTCCAAATGATCTTTTGACTTTTTTTTACATGGGGCTGAACATTCTTTAGGCACCTTTTGACATCCTCCTCCATCACACTAGCACTCCATTCAACAAATTAAGATAAACCATTTTCTACAAGTTCTAATGCGAGGTCCTTTGCAACATCACCATTAGGGTAATAAACTGAACCGATTAAATTACTAAATCTATCAATGCCTTCTAACACAATACGAACATCTCTATTTAAAACTCGAATTTCAATGAAATGTTTTGCCTCTTTCGCAAATGGATCTGGCAGAACTTAAATTAGTTGCTACAGCTGTAGATGCAACAAGTCTCTGTGCTATCATTAAAGATGAAGAAGATTCAACTTCACCATTTGTTTCAATAGTTCAAAATGTAGAGACTTACCTTCCCATCTATTGTTCAAGCATATTATAACACAATTTTTGCACAAAAAACCTCCCACAACGATTTCCTTAGTATTGCTCAATGCAGTGCAATTCCCTCCTAACTAATTCAGAATTTGTTGTATTCCTATTCTCCGTCTCCTCTGCATTATCCCCAGTATATATTGATCTATTTTTGAACCCTTTATAAGAATTTCATAATTATATACATTTAGAAAATAAAATGCTGCACAGAAATGCCAGAGTAGATGAAGGAAATTCACATACCACTATAAGAGGAAGACTAGAGTCTCAACGCACCTCCAGTAGCACCATATCAAAGATTCATTCCCAGAATCGATTTGGATCATTTCCATACAAAGGAAATAAACAAAATAATAAATTCCATTAATTAATATTGTTGTACATATATCCTTAATTGAAATCTCGTTCCTCTCCTTTGGCCTTATCTTATTTTAACTCAATTGGCCTTTCTCATCTCTCTGCCCGTAGGCTACAAATGAACCCTATCTATTCTCTATTCTGCATTCTAAATGTCCTATGACTCGAGGCTTACAATTTTTATATAAAAGGTTATGTTTAACCAATTCTGGTTCAAATCCTTAATCTTTGCAGCTAAACCCTAAAAATCCTCTCAACTCCATAAAATCATGAACTAATTCTTAATTTAAGATTTACAATTAAATTTCAAATCTAACAATCCCTATGAGTTCTCAACTATCCAAATTCTCTCATGTTCTCTAATATTCGAGAACATTTACAATATGCCTCGCAATACTTAATTAATTAAAACTCTCACATCCTATTAATTTAATAGGTAGGAAACCATCTTCCTCAAAACCACAAGACCCCTAAGTAAACTAAAATACAACGAAATTTATGAGCCAAATGCTCTTGCATTAGACTCCCAAGCTTGAAAACATTCATGATCTCCGGATCATTTGTCTTCAGTGCTGATGTAATTCCTCTAGATCCCAAATTTTGTTTTGTAATTTATCTTTACCTATTTCCTTTCCTTTCAATGATTTTGTTGCTATTGTTGTCTTCCTCTTGCTGTTGATTCTTTGCTTTCCTACTGTTGTCTTCCTCTAAGTCACCTTCATCATCATCTTTCTTATTAGTTAAATCTCTTTGTCTAGTATATCTTCTAACTATTGATTTCCTTCACCTCTTGATTGTTGAACTCTTATTCTGTTTTCCTCCCTTCCATCGTTAGCCTCTTGTTCACTATTGTCTTGCACCTTTTCAGTTGTTGTCACATTGTCTTCCAAGACAATCTTTTGCTTCTGTTCAATTGAACTGATAACTTCTTCCTGATTGTCATTCATGACAATTTCTTTGTCTTCCTTCTTCAGCAATTCATCTTGAGTATATATCCTCTCCTTTTCCAACTTTCTTCTTTGAAGGTCTAACTTTCTATATAACTCAATGATTTCAATTGGAGTAGGATTTGGAAATTTTACACAATTTTCCATATCTTTACTTGTTGTTGAACAATAATTAGATGACCCTTCTCCCTTTGCTAAATCTACACACATGTCTAGATCATCATGCTTACAAATTCCAAACTCATTAGGCACAGTAAATACCTTTTCTTCATCATGTTTTTTAATTGCATCTTCAGTGTAGACTTCTTCTTTCCTTTGAACAATCTTCAATAACTGTTCCTTTTCCATTGTCATCTCAATAAATTCCTGTGGGTAACTTTCACGTTTATTACCTTTATGAAACACTGTTGTTCTATCTCTTTTTGCTTCAAAAATTCCACTTTGTTCTTCTTTTATGTTTTCACGAAACATATTTTTTTCTGCTCTGACAGTATTCAATAATTGTTTTTCCCTTTTTCTTGAGTAGCTTGCAAACATACAAAACTCTTCAGTATTAAAACCATGAATCTTTTCAACCTCAGTTGATATTCCAGTCATACACTCTACCTCAGAACTATCATCATAGTTCACAGATTCTCTGCTATATTTTCCTTCAATTTCTTCATCACCTCCTCCAACAACTTTCTTTTTTTATAGCTAAACTCCTTCGAGCTTCTCTATCCTCAATTGAACATCTATAATCTGCTCAAGCTTCCTCAGCTCCTCTATTAAATCCATATTCACCTGCTATTCTCTCTTCTCTTGTAGCTTATGCCACTACAATTTCTTTCTCATTCTATAACCAAATCTCTAGTCTTCTTTACTCTTGTCAAACATCTCCATCAAAAAATTAAATTGCATTCCTATCTCAACCTTTTCTCTGTCATATTCCTTGTCACTCATCTTCCATATGTCAAGTGCTTTGACATATATCTTCACTCTTGTTCTGATGTGGTCTCTCTCAGAACCTCTGCTATGACTATCAGTAGTAATTTTGTCCTCCACCTCTATGAGTTCCTTACTCACTATGAGCTATACTTACGCCTCTACAATATCAAGTCCTCTCTACTACATTTACCTTACCAAGCTTTCCTCTATACTTGGCCACTAGTCCCCTTTTTGGAACTTTCTTTTAGCATTCCTCTACTCCTTCTAGGCTTCAACTCATCTGCACTTTTGAGAACAAAATTTTCCACTTGTATTTCAATCACAAATGGAATACTAGGTTCTGGCCACCTCTTCTTTCACTCAGAAATCCTTACCAGCTAACTTCATTATTGCTTCTTAAGGATTGATCTTCTTTTGCTGAGACACTTCATTAGCTACAACTATCAATCTTCAATCTATTTTTTTGCCCAAAAAAACTAAAATGAGAGTTAAATAAAACAATACCTGCACAATTTCACAAGCAGTCTCTATCCACTCTTCACATTCGAGTGAATCTCCATTCTCCACAAACATCACTGTGGGTTTTTTTATGCTTCTGCAATCTTTTCTTCATTATTACTCACCTTCCTCTAAGAACTTAACTGTTCTTCAATTTCAATTTCAAACTTTTCACAATTCCAATTATATGGATTCATTTGCTATAAATCACTTGCTACTACTTTTCTCAAAATCTGAACATTCTATCAAAATGCAAAAATTACAAGATTAGTATTTCTCTTACCAATCTCCCAGCTTTACCTTGGTCGAAGTCACCAACTATCAGCAATACTTTATTGCACATTTTCACAAGTCATTTTCTTGACCTGTCATTCACTGTTCAGAATTTTCAAATTTTGTTTTACTCCCTCACTGAGCTTTCCTTTATTGCTTCATCCTTATGCTCTAATACCAAATGATGACGAAGATAAGACTAGTCTGTCAAAACTAATTATCTCAACGGTTTCCTTCATTGAAAACCTGTGGGTTATGGTCTCATGTCTTGATGAAATCCATTTATTATACATGAATAAAACTTCTCTAATGCCTCCAATGCGCTCAGGTTTTAATAAAAAAAAAATCCTTTTTTTTGAAACTAGACCAAGAAATTAATTTCCTATTTCATTCACACTAAAACAAATTGTGATTTCACAATTCAACACGTTATGTGGTCTGTCTTCTGCATTAAGATCCTATGCCTCTCTGCTCTTGACACGATGACATTGCCAACATTCTTCTCCAAGAACATTTCCCATGACGCCAAATTCAAAATTTGATTTCCTTCCACGAGGATATCATCCTCTTCTAACATGAATCATAAACATTTATTCCAACCCATGCAATCAGCTTCAAACAAGATTTAAATCACACTTGAACTTGCAATTACAACCTACTATAGTAATTCAATAGTTCTTTTCACTGAAATATTAACTCTAGCCAATGCTAGGATAATCTATGAAATTGATAGCATAAAAGAAATGTTTGATAGATTGGTACCTCTAACCCTACTCTGACCGAAGCTATGAAACTAATGATCTCAACACGCAATTCTCGATACCTTTCAACATTGTTCCATATTCCTTTAACATATAGCTCCAATCCTTAGTTACGCATTTCACTTTGGCTCCAATTCCTCAAGCACCAGACTTCTATAATACATCTCTATGCTCGTTTATAACATTCCAACTCTACACACACAGATCTGACACATGTATTCATTTATTGTATGCACGTCTCCACTAACAACCTCCACAACCTTTACAGTCAACTTGCCATTGTGAATTGCTTTTGAATTAGATGGAGGTAGAACATAATTAATCTAGATCTCCAAGGGATCTTTTGACTTTCTTTTGCGTCGAGCTTCACATTCTTTAGGCACCTTTCGGTATCCTCCTCCATCATACTAGCACTCCGTTCAACAAATTAAGCTAAACCATTTTCTACAAGTTCTAATGCGAGGACCTTTGCAATGTCACCATCAGGGTAATATACTGAACTGATTAAATTACTAAATTTATCAACACCTTCTAACACAATTCTAACATCTCTATTTAAAACTCATATTTCAATGAAATATTTTTCCTCTTTCACAAATGGATCTGGCAGAACTTCAGCCACTGCAGCTATAGATGCAACAAGTCTCTGTGTTGTCGTTAAATATGAAGAAGATTCAACTTCCCCATTTGTTTCAACAGTTCAAAGCACAGAGACTTACCTTCCCATCTATTGTTCAAGCAAATTATAACGCGATTTTTGCGCAAAAAACCTCCAACAACGATTTCCTCAGTATTGCTCAATAGAGAGCAATTGCCTCCTAACTAATTCACAATTTGATGTATTCCTATTCTTTGTCTCCTCTGCATTATCCCTAGTATATATTGATTTCTTTTTTCACCCTTTATAAGAATTTCAGAGATATATACATTTACAAAATAAAATGTTGTGCAGAAAATGCCAGAGTAGATGAACGACTTTCGCATACCACTATAAGAGGAAGACTTGAGTCTCAATGCACCTCCAATAGCACCGTATCAAAGATTCATTTCCAGAATCAATTTGGATCATTGCCATACAAAGGAAATAAATAAAATAATGAATTCCATTAATTAATAATGTTGTATATATATCCTTAACTGAAATCTCGTTCCTCTCCTTTGGCCTAATCTTATTTCAATTCAATTGGCCTTTCTCATCTCTCTGCCCATAGGCTACAGATGAACCCTATCTATTCTCTATTTTGAATTCTGAATGTACTATGAATTGAGGGTTACAATTTTTATATAAAAGGTTTTATTTAACCAATTCTGGTTCAGATTCTTAATTTAAGATTTATAATTAGTTTTCAAATCTAACAATCCCTATGAGTTCTCAACAATATTAATTCTCTCAAGTTCTCCAGCATTCAAGAACATTTACAATATGCCTCACAATACTTAATTAAAACTATGACATCCTATTAATTTAATAGGGAGGAAACCAACTTCCTTAAAACCACACGACCCCTAAGTCAACTAAAATACAATGAAATTTCTGAGCTAGATGCTCTTGCATCATGGAGGTAGCGTGATAAAGGCAGCATGATAGAGGGAGGTGGGTTCAGAGTAATTGATAGTGAGCGTGGTGCAATACTGTGATACCACCAACTGTTTGAATGCAACTTTATGGAAGAAGAAACCTCACAAGTTTTGTTTTTTAAATTAATACAGTTCCAACAACACAACCATCACAATCACAGTGACATGATGATTTAAAATAGTGAATTCCAACCGCCATACAAACGATCCTCATACCTCAAAATTAGACAGGTTTTGACCTCCATAAAGAATGCACATTCGAGTAGAGAGTACTGACTAAAATGACCACGAAGGCTTAAGACAAAGAATGGAGTAATGAAATAGGTGTGAGTTCTAAAAAATAGGTAGGAGAGAGTTACAAGGGTAGAGAGGGAAGCCAAAAATGAAGCTAGCTCTAATACCATGTTGGGACAGGAGGTAACTCCACAATGCAAATTCTGTTTTTCATTAAGATTGCTCATAGATATATACATGGAGGGAGATACTCTTGGGCTTCACCTCCGAGTGTCTCTTCATATTCCTAATCTCCTTGTTTTCTATTTATGTCATTTACATGAATTTGCTAATCCTAAAGATTAAGTGTTGACACCCATGATACACTTCTTATCTTGTTTTTAAACTATTAATGGATGATGAGTTAGTTTAGATAATCAAGCACATAGTTTATTTAATAAATATGGATAAAATGTGCATCAAAATATTATATTATAATTTTTTAAATTATTATTATGATGTTTATTTTGAAAAAACTTAATTACATGATTCCTTTTCATTTGGATATTATGGGGTCCCACCATGAGTCTCCGGGTTTGTTTTATATGACATTAAGTGTTTTTTAACCAAAATATCTCACATTTTTATATGTTATATAACATGTTAATTTTTTTTAAACATAAATTGGGATATTTTATAAAGTGAGTGTCATTCAAAATGTTGAAGTGATTAATCAAATGTCACTCAAGATGTTGAAGTGGTTAATTAAATGAAATATTGTAAAGAAAGTTTGCATTAAAAAAATAAGAAGTAAAAAGTAGCTAAACTAATAATAATAATAAATTTATTTATTTCAATTAATTATAATACATTTTTATTTATATCGATAAAATTACAAACAATTTAAAAAAAATTCATGATAATATTGAATAAAATCATAATAATAATTCATATTAGTCATTATAATTACTAATATTTCAAACCTTAAAATTTAAATATAATTAACATATAATTGAAAATAAGAATATTTTTATATATAAAAAATATGCAATATACATAAAATATATGGGGTAGATCCCAAATGTAAACGTAAAGGTAAATGCAAATGTACAAGTAAAGTTTAACATTTTTAATCTAATGTCACCCTATTTAAAAATCAATCTAATATTATTATGCATAAACACAATATAAATTTAAAATATAAATAGGTTTACTAATGCTCAAAAAAGAGATATGGTAAATAGATAAAAATATAAATAAACGGGAAACATGGTAAATAAATAAATTATGTTTACTCCAAAGTTATTATGTATAAACACAATATAAATTTAAAATATGAACACGTTTACTAATGCTCAAAAAGAGATATGGTAAATAAATAAAAATATAAATAAATGAGGCATGGTAAATAAATAAATAAATAAATTATGTTTACTCCAAAGTTATCAAGTTATTGTAAATAAATATAAATATAAATAAACTAGAGGTATGGTAAATAAATAATTTTTTTTTTTTTTTTTTACTCCATAAACCTCTTTACATTTAGGAAAACTCAAAAAAGAGGTTTTATCTAGGTGAAGCCTATGGGCCAAATACCATGTGACAAATAATTATTAATACCATGGGATACATACCATATTTATAAAAGAGGTATGCTAAATAAATAAATATTAAAAAGGTACAAAGAGATATGGTAAATAAATAAAAATATATCAAATAGGATTAGAAATCAACATCTAATTATATAACAAGTCTATGGACCAAATACCATGGTAAATAAAGAGACATGATAAATAAATTAAATTATAAATGAACTAGAGGTATGGTAAATAAATAAAACCTCTCTTTATATTTACACCATAAACCTCTTATACTTAGTAACACTCAAAAAATAAGTTTTATTTAGGTGAAGCCTATGGGCCAAATACCCCTCGGGAAATTATTATTATTATTATTTTGTTGACTAGCGGAATCAGCAATGGAGGTGATATCATACTCGCATTACACGGGGTCGAATCCCACCTGCTGTCATTATAACCTCTAGGAGGAACCGCCCAGCCCGCAAGAATGGCCCTCAGTTAAGACGAGACTCAAACTCATGACCTGCATAGTGGCACGGACGACTTAGCAGATCGTCCGCTGGCCACCAGACCAAACGTCTGTGGGCCCTGGGAAATTATTATTAATACCATGCAAAAAAAACATTATTAACCCTAATATTAATATTATTATTATTATTAAATCTAATATTCATATTAATATATTATAATATTAAATTTGTTATATTATAATATATATTAATAAAGCATGATATGTATTAACTCTAGGTATCTATGGGAGGGGAGAACAAAGACATAGAGTGATAGAGGTGGAGAGATACAGGTAGTGACAATGGAGAGATGGAGAGAGAGATTGTATGTTTGGGGGTGAGATAAAGAGACAAAGAAAATGAGATAGAGATAAGTGGGGAGAGAAGGAAAGAGAAGGAGAATGGGAGGGATATCATAACATAGTTGGGGATAGAGAGATGGGGGAAGAGAGAAGATTGGAGGGAAGAGAGAGAGAGAGAGAGAGAGAGAGAGAGAGGGATGGGAGAAGAGAGAGGGATGTAGGAGAGAGAGGAATAACGAGAGACAAGACTTGAGAGAGAGGAGGAGAGTGATGGGGGAAGAAGGAGGATTGGAGGTCAAAGAGAGAGAGGGTGTGTCTGTGATGGGGGAAGAGAGAGGGAGGTAGGAGAGAATGGAAGAGAGATGAAGTATGAGAGAGTAGTCTTGAGATAGAGGAGGGTAGAGAGAGGGATATAGGAGGATAGATGGAGGGATAGGGAGATGGAGTTGGATGGGGAGAGTGGGAGGGAACAAGAAATACATAGAGAGTGAGAAGTGGAAAGAGAGAGAGGGAATGATATGGGAGAGATGGAGAGAGAGTGTGTATATTTTGGGGTCAGATAAAGAGACAAAGAAGGGGAGATGGAGAGAAAGGGGGAGAGAGGGAGGGATATAGTAAAGGAGTGGGGGAGAGAGAGAGAAAGGAGAGAGGGCGGGAAAGAGAGATGGGGTTGGAGGGGGGGAGAGAGGGAGGTACGAAGAAAGAAATAGAAAGATAAAGGTGGAAAGAGAGAGAGGGATTGAAAAGGAAGATGGAGAGAATCGTAGAGAGGACAACATGAGGGAAGAGAGATAGAAGCAAGGAAGAGGGAGAGAAGGAGAAGAGAGTGAGAGAGAGAGAGAGGGAGAGGAGGGAGGGATAGATAGATAGATTGGAGAAAGAGAGTTTATGTTTTGGGGGTGATATAGAGAGACAAAGGGAGATAGAGATATACATGGAAAGTGAGGAGAAGGAAGAAGAGAGAGATGGAGAGACAAAGGGACGGATAGAGAGACTAATAGATATGGAGTGAGAGAGCATGTGTGTTTGGGGGGGTGAGAAAGAGAAACAAATAAGGAGATGTAGGGGGAGATATAGATATAGATGGAGGGGGGAGAGAGGGAAGAATATTTCTTGCACTAGATACATTAATTTCAGTGTAGATGGTGATTTCTAATCCTATTTGATTGCTTTCAATAGATGCATTGATTTTAGTGTAGATGTTGATTTCTAATCATATTTGGTTGCTTGCACTAGATGCATTGATTTCAATGTAGATTATTTCTAATGATGTTTGATTTCTTACACGAAATGAATTGATTTCAGTGTGGACGATGATTTCTAGTCCTATTTGATTGCTTGCACCAGATGTGTTGATTTCAATGTAGATGTTGAGATACAAACAAGAGAGAGAGAGAGAGAGAGAGAGAGAGAGAGAGAGAGAGAGAGGGATAGATATATAGATTGGAGAAAGAGAGTGTATGTTTTTGGGGTGATATAGAGAGAAAAAGGGAGATAGAGGGAGATGGAAAGAGGGAGGGAGGGAAAGAGATATTGATAGATATGAAGTGAGAGAGCATGTGTGTTTAGGGGGGTGAGATATATAGACAAATAAGGATATATGGAGGGAGATATAGATATAGATAGAAGGGCGAGAGAGGGACGAATATTTCTTTCACTAGATGCATTGATTTCAGTCTAGATGGTGATTTCTAATCCTATTTGATTACTTGCAGTAGATGCATTGATCTTAGTGTATATGTTGATTTGTAATTATATTTGATTACTTAGAGTAGATGCATTAATTTCAAGATAGATAATTTCTAATCCTATTTTATTGCTTACAATAAATGTATTGATTTCAATGTAGATGGTGATTTCTAATCCTATTTGATTGCTTGTACTAGATGCATTGATTTCAATGTAGATGATGATTTCTAATAATATTTGATTGTTTCCACTAGATGGACTGATTTCAATGTAGATGATTTCTTATCCTATTTGATTGCTTGCACTAAATGCATTGATTTCAATGTACATGGTGATTTCTAATCATATTTTCTTACTTGCACTAGATGCATTGATTTGAGTGTAAATTTTGATTTTTAATCTTATTTGATTGCTTGCATTTGATGCATTGATTTCAGTGTAAATGATGTTTTCTAATCTTATTTGATTGATTTCATTAGATGCATTGATTTCAGTATAGATGATGATTCCAGATTTGATGTAATTGGATGTATGATGGTACATTAATTCTAAAGTGATTGGATTAACATTGTGCATTAATTTCAATGTAAGCAAAAAAAATGATTGACAATACACATTGATTTTTTTGTTATAGTAATTCAACCTATTAATATTGGAGAGAAATATAGATAAGGTATGATGTTTACTACAGTAGCTTGAACTAAAGATTTAAATGGTTTAACATATCCTTTTCATATAATCAATTTGAAAAGATGACAAAAGTAACAAGGGTGATAATAAGAATACTGGAAGAAAATAGTTTGAGATTAATCACAATGAAGACTATTTGTAATTGACTATATTCTTATTATTCACATTTTTTATCATTCAACACTATTAC
The DNA here is from genome assembly GCA_031772625.1 of Pinus tabuliformis. NCBI lineage: Eukaryota > Viridiplantae > Streptophyta > Pinopsida > Pinales > Pinaceae > Pinus > Pinus tabuliformis. Next base: position 1,182,979,601 of record CM062809.1, read on the forward strand.
ATTATCACTTTACATTGAAAATTTTAGTTTTATCATCTTTCATCATTAAAGTTATTAACAATATTTATCATGTCAAGAAACTGAGGTAACTAAGAAAATTTAAAATTAAAATGACTATATTAATCTCAGACATATTTAGCATATTTAAAACGATTATATTAATATTAGATGAATTTACATATTATTGATAAAATTAATCATATGTTTGTTAGATTTTATTTTGCCGCACACGACTGAAGCTAGCCTAGATCCATCTTAACTCTGGATCTATAAAGCCTCAAGAGGAATCAAATCTCTCGAGGTGAAAAGCTTTCCTCAAGTTTTGCAATCAACTAAGATGTTTGCACCGGAAGAGATTTGATCCATCTCTGTGCTTGATAGGTTCAAAGTTAAGATGGATCTAGGATGGATTAGAAATCATCTACATTGAAATCAATGCATCTAGTGCAAGCAATAAAATATTATTAAAAACCAAAATATACATTGAAATCAATGCATCTAGTGCAAACAATCAAATAGGATTAGAAATCACCATCTACACTGAAATAAATGCATTTGGTGAAAGAAATCAAATAGGATTATAAATCACCATCTAAACTAAAATCAATGCATCTAGTGCAATAAATATTCTTCCCTCGCAACTCCATCGGCTGGTTTGTTCACCCTTGAACCTTGCGATGCGATGTTAACCAGCAATCCAACGGTCAAGATTAATAGTGATCCGACGATCACTGTGATATTGCATGGAGGTCTATGCGACAATACCATCTAATGGAGCCGATAGACCTATTAACCTCAGTTTATAAAATTTTGGGTCCGGGCTTGAGATTAATGCTCGATGATAATGGTTTTTAGATCTACAGCTCACGGGACTTCATATTACCACAAGGGTCATACCCATGCCAACCCCTGCTATTGACTGTGGCACAATGCATTGATTATGAAATCAACGGTTAATAACAAGTGCAACACTTCAACTTGATTAATGAATCAATACACCTTCAAACCCTGCAGTTGTTAATACACGATAAGATCAAATTAAATGCAATCACACAGAATAATAGAACTCTGAGTTTTAAGCCAACCTAGAAATTCCAACGATACAAAGAGACACTGCGGAGGGACGCAACACCTCTGGGATTGACCAATTTACATGGAAATGCACAAAGATTTAATGTATGCAATTTTAATCATACATGGGAAAACAAGTCAAATCAGTCAAAATCCTTTTACAATCATTCATAACTTACATAAATACTATTCCATCCTAACTATCAGATCCTTAAACACTGGATCAAATTTCCCTAATATTGAACAATGCCAAATCTAGTCGATATTCTCCTTGGAAATCTCAACTAAATCAAAACTGCATGAATTAATTACAAAGCCATTCAATCCTTAAATCCTATCTCAAATCCTATACACAAAACTTGTAAATTTACAGCTAAAGGATCCCACTCCTTTGCTTGTAACTTTTTTTGGATTTTTGAATAAGTTCGAAGCCTTTTTCCTTCAAGCCTCATGCTCTTGCATCAGAGTCCTGAGGAGAAAATTCTTCATGGGCTCCTGTCCATGAGCTCTTCTATAGAAATACCCAACTTCTGTAGCATGTAATCTGTCATCCAAGTAGCTTCAACAATTGGTTGATCCTTCCATTTGACCAAATACTGAAAATACTCTTCTCCTCTTGTCTTCTTCAACAATTTCTTGTCCAAAATCCTCTCTGGCTTCAATTCCTTTGCTATAGGTAACTGTTTTACACAATCAATCTCTTGTTTTTCTTGGTTCTCTACTGTTTCATCTCGCTGTTCCTTTTCATACCTGTATAAGTCAGCAACATTAAATTCCAATATCAGGGGGTAATTCAATTTCATATGCATTTGTAGAAAATTTTCTAAAGACTCTGCATAGTCCAATTTTCTTAAACTTTAGTTTATTATACTCCCTTTTAGGAAATCTTTCCTTCCTCAGGTGTGCTAAAACCAAGTCTCCAACCTTAAAATTAACTTCTCTTCTCTTCAAATCTGTTATGCCCTTGTATTTGATGTTACTGTCCTATAGTTTTTTTTACTTGTTCATGTATTTCTTGAACTTCTGTAGCAAAATCTTGTCCTTTAGCACTTCTCCTTTCATCTCTTCCCAAGTCTCTCAATTCTCACACTCCTCATGGGTGCATTCCATATATCATATGGAATGGACTCTTCCTTGTACTTCTATTAAGACAATCATTATATGCATATTCTTCTAGTGTCAATACTTGATCCAACTATTTTGGATGTTCACCTGCAAGACTTCTCAAAAGATTGCCCAAGCTTCTATTTACAACTTTAGTCTGTCCATTTGTCTGAGGATGATAAGAAGAACTGAAACTCAATTTAGTTCCAATCTTATTCCGTAATGTCCTCCAGAAATGTCCAACAAATCTAGTGTCTCTATCTGAAACAATGCTCTTAGGTAACCCATGTTTTAGGATATTCCGACACATAGGAACTTGGTCTAGTGTAGAGTTAGGTAAATTGTGTTTCTTTACTATGTACTTTTGTAACTTACAATTTGATGGTCACGATATGTAGTGATCTGACGGTTCATTCTCTCCTCCGTATTATCGACACATGATCCATGGCTTAACACCCGATTGGTCCATGATCTCTATTTAAAGAGCATGGAGGGTCATTTGTATGGTTACCGTTCATGAGAGAGGCTTATGTAAATTTTCATTTTTTTATTAATAAATTGCCTGAAGTGGTCGTGTTGGCTCAGGCCATGGACTATTTCCCTCTTTGAGGGTTTTAACCACGTCAACAATACTGGTGTATTGATTTGTGATCTGTTTGTGAGTGGTGTCCTTTGGTGTTATGTCTGAGGAGTTTACCCTATAAATTCCTACTTGGTATTAGAGCTATTTGAGGACTGCATTAGTTGGTGATCCAAATCCGAAGCTGGTAGAATTCATCTGACTGTCGTTACCTAGATCTATTATTACTGACTGCTTTTGGGATGATAGGACTACTCTATAGTGTTAGGAGCATCTGTTCCAGTGAAGAACCCCTTTCGTTTGACGCGAAAAGGTTTCCAATAGCCCTAACTACGCCATTTTTAAGATTTGGAGGTATATAGTGTTTATTTGTAGTTTTTAGTTATTTTCTCTCTGTTTATTTCGGTTTATTTAGGTCTTTGTTTTTTTATTACCGGAACTATACCTGTCATTTCTATGTATGCTCTTTGCCTAGAAACTCTGTGCGATTTGGGAAAAACAGAAATAGAAAGGAAGGATTTTTCTCATGCGTATGCTCTTTTCTGCCGCACCTTATTGTGATCTTGGAAAATCAGAAACATTGAGGAAAATATTTAGTTTCTGGCTAAAGCTAACTTCAAGCCGTACGGTTGTCTGTGTTGGGTTTTGTGTTTTTTGTTTTGTAGGAAAAAAAGAGCTTTCTCAAGTAGGCACGCACCCTAAGCTTTAGTGACTAAAAAAAAAAAGAACCCCTTCCTCTTTTCCAAAAATTACTAACCTTTTAATCTAGCTCACTTGGTCCAAAGCTACTTTATGAGAATAGAGGTCTTGAGTTCAAGTCTTTCCTTTTGCTCAGCTAAATAGATTAAGTTTTGGAAAGGGGGTGGATATTTTAAATATAACATTATCATTCATTTCGGCACATTCCCACACTTCGTTAGTATCTTCAACAAATTTTCTTCAAAAAGCCATAACTTCTTCATGTGAAAACCGTTTTCAGAGCCGTTTTTTTTTTTAATCAGCATAATTTTTTGAGATCTTTCCATTGAAATGCTTAGTCTTAGAATCTATACATATAGTTTCTATTAAAATGGAAATTCCATGCCAAGTTATTCTTGACAGCACCAAGTACTTCCAATGGTGGTCCTACATTGTGGATTTACTTAGAAGTAAAGGTCTTTACAGAATAGCCTCAGGCTAAGAAACCAAAACGAAAGATGAAGATAAGACAAACAAGTGGAAAAATAGGAAAGATCAAGCACGTGGGTTGATAGGGATGTCTATTTCTCCAGACCTTAGATTCCATATCACAGAACTTGATACTCCTAATCCAACAATGAAACAGATCACTAAAGTTTTTGGAATTAAAAATGAACTTAGAGCCCATCAACTCGAAAATGAGTTGCTTACATTGGACCCCAATAATTTTTCTTCCATTGGAGATTTTTTGTCCAAGTTCAAGTCCCTTAGACTTCTCTTGGAAGGTGTTAAGGTTAAGAAAGAAGATGGTAACCTTATCTATTCCATTCTTACTAAGTTGGGGCCACCCTACTCTATGTTTGTTTCCACCTTCCATTCTACAAGAGAAGCCTTCATTTCTCAATGACAACACTACAAGTCCCCTTCCTTTGATGCCTTTTGTGATTCTTTAATAAGAGAACAAGAAACACTCTTACATCTTGGTCTTCCTAATCTTGGAAACTCTTCTAAGAAAGCCTTAGCTGCCTAGCAGGAACCAAATTCAAAGAATCTTAAGAAGCAGTATCCTAAAAAGAATGGTCCTAAACCAAACAAGGGTCTTAAGCCATTTCAGTCTCAAAATGAAAAATCATTTCAACAAAATGATAAGGAAAATAAAAACAAAGGGAAGAATACTAATAGACATTTCCACTTTTGTAATTGAGATGACCACTTAGAATCCAAATGATTTAAGAAGATGGAAGCCTTGGAAGCAGTGATGAAGAATCATAACATCCATTTGGAGCACTCAACAACTTCAACTTCATCTTTAGGAATAACACTTTCTACATGTGGTTGTCAAGCATCTCGGTTTGGATATGCACTAAGTGTATCTTCTTCTTCTCATTCTCATGAGTGGCTCATTGATTCTGGAGCTTCTTATCACATGGCCAAAAACAAAGCCATGTTTTCTTCTTTAAATGATTGTAACACCAAAAATATATATGTTGGTGATGATAGATCTCTTAGTATTGTAGGGACTGAATCTATTCATATAGACAATGGTCAACTCAATGATGTAATATGTGTTCCAACCTTATCCTGCAACCTTCTCTCTGTATATCAGATAACTCATTCAGGTGAAGGTAAAATCATTGAATTTTCACCTCACGATTTTTTAATTAAGGACCTAACAGATCCTAGACAGATTTTAGCTACTAGCATTGCTTATGATTCTACAAGGTTGTATAATTTTAATAACTTTGGGTCATCAAATCCTCCCTTGGTATTTGTTGCTCATAATGATGAAGTGAGCAAACTTAGGCATGAGCGATTTGGTCACTTAATCTATCACTCCCTTCAGAATCTATGTAAATAAAATATGGTGACAGGTCTTTCAATGGTATCTTACATAGATGGTGTTTGTTACGGATGTGTACTTGGAAAAAATCATCGGGATAGTTTTGAAAAACGTGCCTCTTGGCACGCCTCAGCCCCTTTACAACTTGTGCATAGTGATTTATGTGGTCCACTTCCAGTTGTTTCATTCTCTGGCTACAAGTATTTCCTAACTTTCATTGATGATTTCTCTAGACGCACTTGGGTATAGTTCTTAAAACTCAAGGGTGAAGTATTTAACATGTTCTTAGCCTTTAAGGCCTTTGTTGAAAAACAATCTGGACATCAAATTCTTAAGCTAAGATCTGATAATGGTGGAGAATATGTTAACAACAAATTCATCAACTTCTGCATTGAGAATGGAATTCAAATGCAACATATTGTTCCATATACTCCACAACAAAATGATGTAGCGGAAAGGAAGAATTACACCATAAAGGAAATGGCTAATTATATGCTTCAATCTAAAGGACTTAGTCTTAATTTTTGGGCATAAGCAATTAACTGTGCATATCTACATAATAAATAGCACTCCTACTAAGGTTTTAAATAATATCACTCCAGAAGAAGCATGGAGCTCAATTAAACTTGATGTAAGTCACTTTTTTGTTTTTGGAAGTGAAGCATGAGCCCATATTCCAAATGAGAAACATAAAGTTTTAGAACCTAAGAGTGAAAATCTACTTTTGTTGGATATTTTGAAGATGTCAAAGGATACATACTTATTCCACTTAAGTCCAAAAATGTTATCATTAGAAGATATGTAAAGTTTGCTAAAAATATATTAGCCTACGAACCTAGTTCGATGGATGTGCCACATCTCTCTATCCCTTCTACTTCTAAAAGTATTTCTTCTTCAGATGATGACAATGAGGATCAAAATCCTCCCCCACCTTCTCAGGATCCTCGTTTGGATCCTCAACTTCCAAAATGGGTTCGTGCTACTCAGGATGCAATAGGTTCTCTTGCAAGCGATCCTACAGATTAGTGATGTACACATTCTCAGTTCGATAGAGCCTCTTCTTTACTAGATCAAGCATCGGCTAATTATGATCCTGACACCTTTGTAGAAGCTTCAGGCAATCTAGATTGGGATGCAACTATGAATGAAGAATATCTTTCATTATTGGCAAATGATACATGGGATCTTGTTCCCCTTCCAAAGGGATGAAAACTTGTTAGATGCAAATGGGTTTACAGAACCAAATATGGACCAGATGGAAAAGTTGATAAACATAAAGCTCGTCTTGTTGCTAAGGGTTTTTCACTAGTTGAAGGCATTGACTATACTGAAACCTTCTCCCCTGATGCCAAAATGAACTCTATCTGCCTTGTTCTTTCCCTTGCTACCTCTTTCAAATGGGAATTCCATCAGATGGATGTTAAATTTGACTTCTTGCATTGGTACTTGCATGAATAAATCTATATGTAACAACCTATTGGCTTTATACAAATAGAATCCAGCCGTGTATGTCAGCTTAAGAAATCCCTATATGGTTTCAAGAAAGCCCCTCAAGCTTGGTATGCCAAAATGGATAGCTTTCTTTTAGAAACTGGATTTTCTAGGTGTCATTATGACAATACTGTCTACACCAAGAAAGTGGGCATGTCTCTTATCATTCTTGTTCTTTATGTTGATGATATTTTCATTACTAGTAGTGATCCCAACCTTACAAACCATGTGAAGTCCATCCTTAAAAATAAGTTTGAAATGACATACTTAGGACACTTGCATTATTTTCTTGGTCTTCAAGTCTTGCAATCCAAGGAAGGTATTTCCCTTTCCCAGTCCAAGTATGCATGTGATCTTCTACGCCATTTTCACATGGAAGACTATAAGCCAACCCCTTCTCCCTTTCTGTCTGGAGCCAAATTTTCAGTTACTTGTACTTCCCATGAAGTTGATGCTACCTTATACCGTCAACTTGTAGGAAAACTTTTGTATCTGACCCATACTTGTCCTGGCCTTTCCTTTGTTGTTGGACTTATTGCTCAGTTTATGCAAAACCCACATGAAAGTAATTGGAAAGAAGCTAAAAGAATACTTCGTTATGTTCGAGGTACAGTTCAGTTTGTGATCCATTACAGTGCAGAAGCATCTCCTCTATTGGCTAGTTTCACTAATTCTGATTGGGTTGGTGACCTTGATGATCAGAAGTCTACTGCAGGTTATGTGTTCACTCTTGGTTCATGACATATTAAATGGGCTTGCAAGAAACAAAGTGCCATTTCTCTTTCTTTAGCAGAAGCAGAGTATCATGGTGCCATAGAAGCTAGTAAGGAAGCACTATCGCTTCATCAAATCCTATTAGAGTTTGGCTTTTAGCAGCAACATCTGACCACACTTTGGTGTGATAATCAAAGTGCCATTCAACTATGCAAAGATCCAGTCCAACATCAACACAAAAAACACATTGAACTGCACATGAGCTTCATCAGAAATCTCATTCATGACCATGTTCTTAAAGTGCAATATTGTTCAAGAGATGATCAAGTTGTAGACATCTTTACAAAGGCTCTCACAGAGGCGAAGTTTACTAATCTTCGATTTATGGTTGGAGTTCAGGAAGTTGTCACTAAGGAGGGATAGGCTCTAATGCCTCTTTCCTTCTCTTGTTTTATCATATTTGTACATCCTTCAATCCTATCCCAAGTTGTTCTTAAGGGGGGATGTTAGGATATTCTGACACATAGGAAATAGTTAAGTATAACTTGGTCTAGTGTAGAGTTAGGTAAAGTGTGTTTCTTTACTATGTACTTTTTTAATTTACAATTTGATAGTCATGATTTGTAGTAATATGAAGGTTCATTCTCTCCTCGGTATTACCGACACTTGATCCGTGGCTTAACACCTCATTAGTCTAGGATCTCTATTTAAAGAGCATGGAGGGTCATTTGTAGGGTAACCATTCATGAGAGAAGCTTATGTAAATTTTCATTCTTTTATTAAGAAATTTCCTAAAGTGGTTGCATTGGCTTAGGCCATGGACTGTTTCCCTCTTTGAGGGTTCTAACCATGTCAACAATACTGGTGCATTGATCTGTGATCTGTTTGTGAGCAGTGTCCTTTGGTGTTCTGTCTGAGGAACTTACCCTCTAAATTCCTACACCATGTAATCTTACAATCTCTTTAAAAAACGAATTAGCAATATGAGTAGCATCACTGGTTTTATAAAATGGAATAAAAAGTGCCATTTTTGAAAATCTATCAACTACCACATAAATTGAATCATTTCCTCTTTGACCTCTTGGTAAACCCAAAATAAAGTCCACACTTACCATATCCCAAGGTCTATCTGGAATAGGTAGTGGAACATATAAACCTATATTTTTGACTCCTTCCCTTTGCATACTGACAAACTTTTCAAATTTTCACATACTTTCTACCTCAGACCTCATTTTCAGCCAAAAATAAAACCTGTTCAACTGTTCATAAGTTTTGTTTGCACCAAACTGCCCTCCAATTCCTCCACTATTTTTCTCCTTTATCAAATTCTCCCTCATAGAACAACTCGGTATGAACAGTTGATTTATTTTAAACAACAGTCCCTCTTGTAGGAAATAATTTGGCCACTTTTTGTCTAACAAAACAGGATTCCTACAAGCTTCAAATGCCTCTTTAAAATCTAGATCTTTCTCATATGACTCTTTAAGAAAATCAAAACCCAACACTTGAACTTGAATTTCTTGAACTAAAATGTTTTTTCTACTTAAGGCATCTGCTACTTTGTTTCATTGACCAGTTATATGTTTTAGTACAAAATTAAAACTTTGGAGGTATTCTACCCATTTTGCATGCTTCTAGTTAAGCTTGGGTTGTTGCATAATGTACTGTAATGCATTGTTATCTAAATATAGCATGAACTCCTTGGACATAAAGTATTGTCTCCACTTCTTCAAAGACTGCAGCACTGCATAAAACTCTTTTTCATAAGAAGAATATTTCTTCTTTGTCTCATTCAGGTTTTCACTAAAATACACTACACGCCTGTCCTCCTAACTCAAAATAGCTCCAATGGCTTCTCCACTGGCATCACACTTCACTTGAAAAGGTTTATTAAAATGAGGCAAAATCAAAATAGGTTTCTCAGTAATCCTTTTCTTCAAGAGCTGGAAGTTCTTTTCTTCTTCAGCAGTCCATTTAAACGGTTCTTTGTCCTTCTTTATTGTGCCAATAATTGAAGCATTAATCTTATTGAAATTCCTTATGAATTTCCTATAAAAACTAGCAAGATCGTGAAAAATCCTTGCCTCAAAGACACTTTTTGGTGAAGGCCACTCCATGATAGCCTTGATCTTCTATGGGTCCATCTTTAAACCCTTAACATAAACAACGAATTCCAAATACACCAACTCCTCCTTCATGAATGAACACTTATTTAAATTTAATAGTAATTTTTCTTGTTATAGCCTCTGTAGGACATAATTTAGATGTCTCATGTGTTCCTCCTTAGATCTACTGTAAACTAGTATATCATCCAGATATACTATTACAAATTTACCATTAAATTCCTTCAGAACTTCATTCATAAGTCTCACAAATATGATAGGGGCATTTAACAATCCAAAAGGCATTACTATCCACTCATACAATCCTTCATTGGTTTTAAAAGCAATTTTCCACTCATATCCCTCTCTAATTCTGATTTGATGATAACCACTTTTTAAATCTAACTTTGCAAAATATCTAACTCCACTCAAACAATCCATCAAATATTCGATTCTAGGTAAAGGAAATATGTACCTGATTGTTATATTACTGATTGCTCTCGATTATCCAAAATGGATTTTGGATAGACTCCTACGTCTAAGTGTTCCTCAGTAAGGAAAATGAAAGCCCAAGGGAGTTCTTGGAACTAGCCCCATTGTAGAGATTGTCTCATTCTGAATCTCTTGCAACTTGAATGGGAAACAACTGACTTAGGATGCAGAAGTTATCACAAAATGAAGTTGCCCTTTTTCCTTTGGAAAAAGAGGCAAAATCTCCTAAAAATGGGTCCTAAAAGCCCTCTAAGTCTTCAGAATCTCCTAAAATATCAAAACCATCACAAAAGGTGAATTTTTAGAAATATCGGACTACACTATCGGAAGGCAAAAACACAAAGAAATGACCAAAAATATCCCTATCAGAGGCTTTAACCAACAATCAACAGGAGCCCTCGGATCTGGCCAATCAACGGTCCAGATCCGATCGGAAAATGACAAATCGGCGGAGGTGATTGGAGGCTATCAGAGGCGGTCACATAAACGTTGGGATATCAATCAGCGGGCTCAATGAGGACTGTCGATCAAGCGCACGGATCGACGACCCACATTGCACTACCATATCGCATTGGTAGATTATAGCAGGAGCACTTACCCATGAACCGGGGCTCATGTGACATGCGACTACGACAATTCGCATCAGAGCCACATAGGGGAGTGGGCATATATATATGTGCGCATGGTAGCCGAACCCAATAGAACTATAAAATATATTCCATATAAGTTCAAATCCATCAAATGACAGTTGCTATGTGTTTTCGTGTATTTCGTTTATTAAACAAAATACGAAAGGAAACGCCGATGCATTGAAACCCAAACCCGAAAGGGTTGCGAATGAAAATATATATTATTTCAAATCTAGTTAAAGCCATTGTTACGGGATTTTGCGATATTTTAATGTATTTTATAAATACAAAGGGGAAGCCATGGAACAAGCAGTTGCGATATGCAATAGCGATTGAGGGCGGACTCAATGGGAATATAGTGGCGATTTATGAATATTTGAAGTCTGAAAGACTGTGTTGTGGTGGATTTTCCCAAGTTTGAAGGAATTTCTCTATGTAAACAAGGAACGACTGTTTCTGGGGGATTTCAAGCGTCGATGCACTCTTCCATTGTAGAATAGGTAGCCACCTCCCCTAAAGGTGCTAGCAATTATTATTTAAAACTTAGAGTGGGGATTTGAGTGGAGCAAAGTAGGAAGCCGAGAGCCCAAGAGGGAAAATGAACTGGCAACACTGATTTGGCTTAAAAAGCCACAGAATGACAGAGATAAGTGGTGTGGAAGGTTGTTGGGGGTTGTTGCTGAAAGCGAAGCCAAAGTAGGAAGCTAAGGTGAAAAAGAGCATAAAGAGGCAGCGTAGGAGGAAAAAGAACAGCCAAGGGAGTCACTTGGAAGTCAAGTGAAAAGCCAAGAGAGCTGTAAACTGATAGAGGGCCAAAGAAGCTAGAGAGAAAGAGCTAGAGCCAGAGCCAGAGCCGAAGAGCTAGAGTCAGAGCCAAGAGCCAAAACCAAGAGCCAAGAGCCAGAGCTTCAAGAGCCAGGGAATGACATGGTGTCTGAACCCACTGTTTATGTGTAAAATAGTAGGAGTTGAGCCAAGAGCTTGTAAAAAGGACTTATACCATAATCCAAAAGAGTCTAGTTGAGTTGACTAGAGCTCATGGAGACGTAGCCCAAGAGTTGTTGGTGAACTCCTAATTCAATTGTTGTTTTTGTGTGATTGTTTATTGCTGCATTGTTTACTGTTATATGCATTTATATATCAGCTTAAGCACATCAACTTACAACACAAAGAATATATTTTAAAGCATATAATAAGTTAAAAAAAATACAAGCATACACCCATATTTTCAATAAAATATTTAATTCTGCATTGGTTAATCATTAAGACTTGGGAAAATTTAAAGCTTTGGAAGTGGGAGAGGTTCTTGTAAGTTAGACAAGATGCCTAAGTGGCCCATTTTCAGATCAGGTGGTATCGGAGCCTATGTTTGGTTAACCACACCTTCAAAGAAGGTTATATCAGAATGCTTGATTGACAAAGCAAAGACTGCTTGTCGGAAAGGTGTTTGAACAGCAAGAGGCTGATTGTATGCTTGTTGTGCAGACTAACTATTTTCTGAGTTTGTAGAGGTAAAGGGGAAGTTGTTGCTAGATCAGTCTAGGAAGGACAAATAGGAAGAAGGGCTGAAGGCATTCTTCTATCCCAAGGACCACAAGGCACAAGAGGTTTGTTGCAAAAGGTTGTAGAAGTAAGCTCTTTATTAATCTTGTTTGAAGTTATTTGTTCATTGGCATAATGACAATTTCTTCAAGTGTATCCTTGAATTCTTCCTTCTTCATCACAAGACTCTTCGATGGAGACTTAAAGCAGGACTTGTTCAACATGATGGACAAGGTGAGAGAAATGTATGAGGATGGAAGAGAGAGTAGCATGCTTAGAGAGCAGTTGAACTCCATGAAGGAAGAAAAGTAGATGCTTTCTGACAAATTGCAGAAAATGGAGAGGCAACTTCATATTGCAAATATGAACCTGAAAACGATGCATGAGTTGGAGTTGAAACTCTTTGTTTCCCAAGACGCCTTAGTTAAGTATCAAATTGAAGAAGAGGTTCCAAGCTAATGTCCAAGATAGGCTATGAAGGAAAGCACTTGGGAAAGCATGCACAAGGTATTGTTGAACCAATAATAGTTGAAGAGAGGCGTAAGTATTTGGGTCTTGGCTATGGATAGTCTTATGGAGAGAGTTCCAAAGCTACTATAAAGGCCATTGAAACAACTCCAAGAAGGGGTTGCATTGTAGAGATGAAGATTTTATTCAAGAGGAATACAATGGCTTGAAACATCACTTACAGGATTTAGGTGTTCAGAAGCACACACTTGAACCAGAGAGTTGTGGAAACTCTAACATCCTTGAAGAGATTGGTGGTGTTCCAAAGGGAGCCACTTCTTCATTTGCTTCACCTCCTCATGAAGGCAATAAAGGTGAAAGAGGCAGGTATAAATCTAGTTCTAATCATATTCCTTTTGATTTTCCAAAGCATGGTAGATTTCCACATAAGCATGGGAAAATAATTGCATGTTCCTTTTGTGGTTTGGATAACCATCATGTTTCTAGATGTTGGAAGAGAATGGCCACATATAGGAAACTTATGAAGGAAAAGAGGCAAAGATCCAAAGGTCCATTGGACAAGGCAAATCATGTTGTCAAGAGGATGCACATGTGCTGCACTTACTACCCTAAGCAAGGGCATCTTGCTAAAAGTTGTTGGACGCTGAATCCAACAATGCGTCCACAAAAGCTGAAGAAAGTGGAAAGAGAAGATGGAAGAAATGGAGAGGAAGTTTCCATGAATGATGTGCTTCAGAATGATTCACATGTTTATGCTGATGTGCTGACAAAGGAAAGACCTTTGAACTGGATTGGTAAGAAAAGGTTAGAGTCCTTTTCCAATTAAGGATTGCATTTCTATTGATGCATCTATTTGCATTTCTTGTTGATGAGATGCAAGTTTTAGGTTTCTACCAAGATGGTGAATGCAAAAGGGTTGAGTAGGAGACTCACTTTGTTGCTGCAACATTATATTTCATTTCAGCTTTGAAAGTACAATGTGCTTAAGCGAAAGTTAAAGGATGAAATGCATGCATGAGCTTGATGTGCATGAACACAGGGATACTGATGTTTTCCTTGTATTTGAACATGTGTGTGTAATTAACTTGAAGAGATGATTTCTTTAAAAATACATGTAATATTGACTTGAGAAGAGCTGATTTGGTCTCCAAGATGGAGATAGCGATGAAATTGTCATCTTTTGAAAAGAGTCCTAATGGTCTTTTTCTGGATGCCTGAGTTGAAGGGTCATTTGTTTTAATGGCATGTTTTGTGGGCTTGTTCTCTAGTCCATCATTTGTATGCAGATGTAAGACATGGAGGTCTTCACAAGATGTGAAATCTATTTCTTTTGTTGAAGTAGGAGTTTAGTCCATCTAGTTGTTGTCTGTATGCCTGTTGTTGTTAACAGATGTTGTTGGCAGCTTCTCAAACAGGTACAAATGAAAGTTTTATGGAGCAGTTGTACTTCAAATTTGTTGAGCCACCTTGGATCAATGATCAAGGTAGAGAAGCTCAAACTACCTTCTATAACCATTTTAGTAGGATTTCTACAGGAAGGCAAGGAGGAAGACCAGCCCATCCAAGAAGGGAAGTGGTAAGAAACTTTGGTTCATAGGCACTATGCAAAGGCAAGTGTAGGGTGGCTAAAAGAACAGGGTGAGTCACTCTCATTTACTATTCAGATCAGTATATCAGTCTTTTAGAGACCAAAAGTTCTTTTAGTGGTAAGGCATGATATAAAATGGATTTTGGATAGAGTCCTAAGTCTAAGAATTCCTCACTGAGGAAAATGAAAGCCCAGGGGAGTTCATGGAACTAGCCCCGTTGCAGAGATTGTCTCCTTCTGAATCTCCTGAAACTTGAATGGGCAAAAACTAACTTAGGATGTAGAAGTTATCACAAATGAAGGTGCCATTTTCCCTTTGGAGAAAGAGGCAAAATCCCCTAAAAATGAGTCCTAAAAGCCCTCTAAGTCTTCAAAATCTCCTAAAAGATCAAAAGCATCGCAAAAGGAGAAGTTTTATAAATATCGGACTACACTATCAGAAGGCAAAAACACAAAGAAATGACAAAAAATAGGCCTATCGGAGGCTTAAACCAACAATGAACAAGAGCCGTCGGATATGGTTGATCAACGGTCCAGATCTGATCAACAAATCGCAAATCAGTGGAGGCGATTGGAGGCTATCGGAAGTGGTCATATAAAAATTGTAAGAGTGATCGGCAGGGTCAATGAGGATCATTGATCAAGCATTCCACTGCCATATTGCATCGGCAGATTATTGCGGGAGCACTTACCCACGAACTAGGGCTCATGCGACATGCAACTGCGACAAGTCGCATCACAAAGTCACATCGGAGCCACACAGAGGAGCGGGCATATATATATATGCGTGCGCGATAGTCGGACCCGATAGAAATATAAACGATATTCTATATAAGTTCAAATCTATCAAACGACAGTTTCTATGTGTTTTCGTGTATTCGTTTATTAAACAAAATAAGACGGGAAGTGATGATGCATGAAACCTGGACTCAAAAGGTTTGCGAATGAAAATTTATATTATTTCAAATCTGGCTAAAGCCATTGTTATGGAATTTTGTGATATTTTAATGTATTTTATAAATACAAAGGGGAAGCCATGGAACGGGCAGTTGGGATATGCGATAGCAATTGAGGGTGGACCCGATGGGAATATAGTGGGAATTTATGAATATTTGAAGTTTGAAAGACCGTTTTGTGGCGGATTTTCCTGAGTTTGATGGCATTTCTCTGTGTAAACAGGGAACGACTGTTTTGGGGGGATTTCAAACGCCAATGCACTCTTCTATTGCAGAACAGGTGGCCACCTCCCCTAAAGGTGTTAGCAATGATTATTTTACGCTCAAATAGGGGATTTGAGTGGACCAAAGTAGGAAGCTAGAGAGTCTGAGAGTGAAAATGAACCGACAATGCCGATTTGGCTTAGAAATCCATAGAACGACAAAGACAAGTGGTGTGGAAGGTTGTTGGGGGTTGTTGCTGAGAGCGAAGCCAAACCAGGAAGCTAAGGTGAAAAAGAGTAGAAAGAGGCAACGCAGAAGGAAAAAGAACAGCCAATGGAGTCACTTGGAAGTGCAGTGAAAAGCCAAGAGATTTGTAAACTTATAGAGGGCCAAAGAAGCTAGAGCCAAAGAGCCAGAGCCAGAGCCAGAGCCGAAGAGCCAGCGTCAGAGCCACAACCCAGAACCAAGAGCCAAGAGCCAGAGCCAAGAGCCACAGCTTCAAGAGCTAGGGAATGACATGGTGTCCGAACCCACTGTTTCCGTGTAAAATAGTAGGAGTTGAGCCAAGAACTTGTAAAAAGGAGTTATACCATAATCCCAAATAGCCTATTTGAGTTGAATAGAGCTCACAAAGATGTAGCCCAAGAGTTGTGGGTGAACTCCTACTTAAATTGTTGTTTCTGTGTGATTGTTTATTGCTGCATTATTTACTGTTATATGCATTTATATATTAGTTTAAGCACATCAACTTATTGCACAAACAATAGATTTTAAATCATATAATTAGTGAAAAACAAATACAAGCGTACACCCATATTTTCAAGCACATATTTAATTCTGCATTGGTAATCATTAAGACTTGGGAAAATTTAAAGCTTTGGAAGTCGGAGAGGTTCTTGTAAGTTAGACAAGAAGCCAAAGTGCCCCATTTTCAGATCACTCGAGTTAGTGCAAATTCTCCAGCATCCCTCTTTCTTTGGGCTTAACACTGTTAGCACTATGACAGGGCTCAAACTCTCTCTAACGAGTCCCTTGTCTAACAGTTCCTGAACCTATTTCCTAATCTCTTCATTCTTTGTGGGAATCATTGTGTAAGCTGCTTTATTAGGTAGATTTTCTCCTAGAATCAAATCTATGTGATGACTAATTTTTCTAATCGGTGGTAACTGATTAGGCAAATCATCGACAAAGATATCACAATAACTATCCAGCATCTCTTTAATTTCAATTGGTAAATCAGAAAATTTTGCGGAAGTAATTACTACCTTTGGTTTGCAAACCAATGCAAAATTTACCTCCTCTTCTTCCATCTATTGTAAGTACTCCTTTCCACTCAGCAAAAGGGTCTTTGAACCAGGCTTCTTCGATGTATCCTCTTCCTCTAGCGGCAACAAGGTATGATTGACACCATCTTTCCTGAATTTGTATGTGTTTTTCTTTCAATCATGCATAGCTCCTTTGTCATACTACCATGGTCTATCCAACAATGTATGACACACATCCATAGGCATCACATCGCACAGGATCTTGTCTCTGTATTTTTCCAACTGCAACTCCACTTCACATTGCTCATTCACTACCAACTGATATCCCTTTCGAAACCATGACAGGTTATAAGGTGTTGGATGTTTCTTTGATTTCAATTTCAACTTCTCAACCACTTCTATGGAGACCAAATTATCTGTATTACCACTGTCTATTATCATCTGAAAACATTTCCCTTGAACTTTGCACACAATCCTGAACAAGGTTTTCCTTTGTGCTTGTTCAACAATTTCCTTAGCTGGTTTTAATAAAATTTTATTGACTACCAAAGATTCCCATTTCTCTAGTACATTATCTTCATCTATTACCTTTTTTGCTTCCTCTTCATCTTTTGCAACAATTACATTCCTCTGATTCATTCCTATGTTTTTTGGGCACTCATAAGCTCTGTGTCCCAGCTTGTTACACCTGTAACATCTAACTTCTCTTCCTCTACCTCTGCCTCCTCTTCCTCTAGAAAAACTCCCTCTGCCACTTGCATCACCTCCTGTGGGTGCATGTTGACTTGAGCTGCTGCTAGCTCCATCTCCAGGTGCTGTAGATCTTCTTCTACCACCTTGTCTTCCCCTTCCTTGGAAAGTACCTCTATTTCTGGTAGACTACTTTTTCATGAGTTTTTCTTTAGCCTTCAGTACCATTTGATAAGCCTCTTCTACTGTTTTAGGAGACAATACACTTATCTCATCTTGAATGTCCATTCTAAGACAATTCACATATCTGAAAACCTTCTCATCTGTATCTTGCATTTGTCCTGCTCTTATACTCACTTTGTAGAATTCTTCTGTGTATTCCTTTACTGTCATAGAACTATGTTTAAGATTCTTCATCTATCTAAATAATGTTTGCTGATAATCACTTGGAAGAAACTTACCTTTTAGTTTTGCCACCATCCTATTCTAATTCTTAATTGGTTGTTTGCCAAGTCTTCTTCATTCTACCTGCACTCCATCCCACCAAAGTGCTACATGGCCTTTCAGTTTTGTAATAGAAAACTTCACCTTCTTTCCCTCATATGTTTCTTCATAATCGAAGAATTTCTCCATGTCATTTATCCAGTCTATCAATTCCTCAGGGCCTGGGCTTGGATGTGGATCTCAATACTGACCTAAAGAATCTCATTTCAGGAGTTACATCTGCAGGTTCTTCATCTTCTGTAGCTTCAGCTTTAGGTTCACTAACATCCCCAGCATCTACATCTCTTCCCATTTCCACTGCTTCCAATCTACCTTGCATCTATTGCATAACTTCCAACACTTCAGCGTTTGCAACTGGTTGTCCTCTACTTCAACCACCACCTCTTCCTCCAACTCTAAAAGCCATATTGGATTTCTTTTTCTACCCCTTGAGATTCTGTTCAATGTCAGTAGGCTACTTTGATACCACAAATGGTGCCTGGGGTGTAGGCGTAAGTCACAAACGTTCAAATCCAGAAACAATTTCTTCAAGTTCAGGCGGAATTTCCTGTTCGATTTCCTTCGAGGTCTCAGTCATTTACCTCCAGAGTTAGATACTTTGCTGAATTCGCGGAACCACTAAATTTAGCCACAACCACCAAATGCTTTACAAACCCTCTAAACATCACATATCACAATCGCAAGCTCACTGGCAGGGTTTCTTTCCTTGTTAACAATGAGATGCAATATTTATTGCTGCGCTTCAGATCGCATATCAAATTTCGTAACTTCACCGACTGGTTCGTTCACTCCTGAACCTTGCGATGTGATGTTAACCAGTGATCCAACTGTCAAGATTAATAGTGATCCGATAATCACTATGATATCGCATGGAGGTCTATGTGACGATAGCACCTACCTGTGCTGATGGACTTAACAACCTCAATTTATAAAATTTTGGGTCCGGACTTGAGATCAACGCTCGATGATAATGGTTTTCAGATCTATGGGTTGCGGAACTTCATATTAAGACAAGGGTCATACCAAGGCCAACCCCCACTTTTCACTGTGGCACAATGCATTGATTATGAAATCAACGATTAACAACGAGTGCGAAACTTCAACTTGATTAAGGAATCCATACACCAGCAAACCCTGCAGTCGTTAATATAGGACAAAATCAAATTAAATGTGATCACACAAAATAATAGAACTCTGAGTTTTAAGCCAAACTGGAAATTCAAAAGATACAGAGAGGCATTGCAAAGGGATGCAACACCTCTGGGATTGACCAATTTACACATAAATGCATAGAGATTTAATGTTTGCAATTTTAATCATATATGGCCGAACATGCCGAATCAGTAAAAATCCTTTCACAATCATTGATAACTTACATAAATACTATTCCATCCGAACTATCAGATCCTTAAACACTAGATCAAATTTCCCTAATCTTGAACAATACCAAATCTAGTCGATATTCTCTTTGGAATTCTCAACTAAATCAAAACTGCATGAATTAATTACAAAGCCATTCAATCCCTAAATCCTAGCTCAAAACCTATCTAGAAAGCTTGTAAATTGACAGCTAAAGGATCCCACTACTTTGCTTGTAAATTTTTTTGGATTTTTGGAATAAGTTTCAAGCATTTTGCCTTCAAGCCTCATGCTTCTGCATCACCTCACCTCTCAATCATCCCTATGCCTCCCTACCCTTAGAAAGACCCAATAACTTTTAATTGTCCTTTATATCTATATATATATATATATATATATATATATATATATATGGAAAGAGCCTCCCTACCCGTAGACTAAACTCGTGTATGTCAAATGGTCATTTTTAATTTTCCTTTTGGTGTATGTATATTAGGAAAGACCCAATGACTATTAACCACATAAGGAGTGAAAACTCCTCGAGGCCACCTACTCACTAAGCCTAATCATAGAGCATTCCTCTAGAGACTTGAACCTAGGTGGATGGGTTGGCAAGCCACAATCCCAACCACTAGAGCTAAGAACCATTAACTTTAATATTTTTTAAGGAAAGAGCATGGAGGAAGGAAAAGACAAAAAAGGAGGTGAATCCTCACCCCTCCCTACCCTTGAACCAACCCCCTATTCATCAAATGACCATTTTTCATTGTCTTTTTGGTTTAATATTTTTTAAGGAAAGATCATGGAGGAAGGAAGGGATTAAAGGAGCTAAATTCCTGGGAGGGGTGCTTTTTTTAAATTAATTCATATTTTTTATTATTTGGGAAAGGGAATGATCAAATAAGGTGTAAAGGAGTGTGGAAGGGAAATGGGTTAATAAAGTTTTAACTTCAGCTTGTTTTTATTATTGTTTGTGGGAGTCTTTATTTATCCTCCACTATCTTCTTCTTTTTCTTTTGTTTTTAGCTTTATGTCTTTGTGAATGCACTTTGAGAAATTTTCTTTTAATTATTTGTGCTCTTTTTTCTTCTCTATTTACATTTATTTTTCAAACTACACATTTACTATTAATCAAATTTAATAAATAGTTCATTTTTACTTTTTAAGTTATAAGAACCTTAAGATATTTTTATAAGTATTTTGCAACCTATCTATCTCAGTCCTTGATTCATATACTTCATGGGTTTCTTTGGTTCCCAAGTAATAATGAATAAAAAAGATGTTCAACATTGTGCGCACATTATTGAAACTTTTTTGCGATGGCCCATGAGCCACTCTACATACCACGGAAATGGACTTGACTAGAAGAGTCCAATGGTGAGTGTTTCTGAGAAAAGCTCATTGATTGTGCTGGTATGAACATCATCTAAGGAATCCAACCCTTATGAACATTGGGTAAGGAATCTAACCATAAAGCTAGCATTTGTTATTTTGCAACTATTCTCGCTTTGACATTAATGACAACATATGTATTAAACCATAATAAACATAAAAAGATAAAAAAATGATAAATTAATTAATTAAAATTTTAATAATATATATATATATATATATATATATATATATATATATATATATATGGAACAAGATAAATCATGGAGATTTTCATCCATTTTATCATGGAGATTTTTAATGTGTAAATAGGGTTTGTTACAATACCATGGGTCAATAACATGACTTATCACTACCATATGTTCACAAAACCATAACTCACTCCATATAACACTTGTTTATATGACAGTTTGTTTAATTTTAGATAAAATTACAGACGGTCAATAAAATATTCTATTGATTGTTGAATGAGGAAATTACACACATATTTATACAATCAATAGTCTTAAGATAGGAATGCTATCTTAGACGTACAGTAGTGTGGTTGAGAGATTCTCTCAACCACACACTAAACTAGGAGAAACTATATTCTAGCTTATTCCTATTATGTAGGAACAAACTCCTGAAATAGAAAATTACAACCATAAACAAGTAGGAATTAATTATTTCCAACTCCCCCCCTTAATGACTACTTGTCATGATAGTCAAATCCACCACCATCAGGCGAATTGCATGCACAAAACCTCCAAAAACACAATCTGCCGCCCTCGGACAGATCCACAACTTCTCTGATCCCGTGGATCCCCTTGGAGGTGAATTGGCACGATCTTGTACGAAAAACCCGCACCCATTGGCACGATTAATGGCCTAACAGAAGCGCCAGTTGGCGTTCCTGGCGCTGTTGTCAGCGGAAAAAACGTGTCAATCCCCTTCTACTCAGAAAAAATCATCTGAGTCCGAGCCAGGTGTTCTGCAGTCCACCTGCTCAATTGAGCACAAAGCTCTCGTGTACACACAGCCACAAAGGCAAGCTTGTCAAACAATGCATTGACATCCACGATTCCAGCCACAAAGGCACCTCAAGCCACATAGGTGATTCAGCCACAAAGGCAAGCTGGCCACAAAGGCACTCAGTCTCAAAGACCATATAGATGGTTTCTAGCTCACCACCAACCCTCACTTTCAAGTGATAAAAGAGGGTTTCAGGCTCACCACCATCCATAAACCATTACAAAGTGGTTTTAAGATCACCACGAACTTTCAGATGCCTTTAAAAAATCTTACATCTGATTCCACATTTTGGAGTTTCTCGGTACATACAATGACTATTACAATAACATGCTAGGGAGTCTATTCCACAAGCCACACTCACTCAAACAAAACATCTATTTTGTTGTCCACCATAAACATTATCGCTGCTCCTTTACCTCATCTGTGAGAGGTCCACTGATAAAGAAACCAGAACATAGGCACTCAGAGCCCCACGAAGAGAACACAATTTTCCCTTCAAGGACAGTTTTCAAGCATACTGCCTCATGCTTGCTAACTATCTGCAACAGACTCTCGATCATCCTCCAATCTCTAATGTAGCTCCAATTGATGTCGTTTTCACTGTCATGTCTTCACCATTCCCTGCAAATCTACTTAGTGTTGGAATGACCAATTCCAACACACATTCGGAATTGTGACAATAGTTGGTCAGACCAAAGTCACTTCAATAATAACATAAAATACCATGACATGAAATACTTATTATGAAAAAACAGTAGCATTAGCCCCAAAATCAACACGGTATACATGAGGCATCATTGACAATGCTCTTGCAAGTTCTACACCGTATTTAACCTACTAGCCTATATCATAATCTCTACCCAATTCCATGTATTCTCCTCTTACTAAACCATGCAAGCTTATGAGCACAATGTACAGGCGCTTTCCCTTATTGTCATCAAACCAGACTTGCAAGTCGGAGAAGTTCCGCGAAAAAAAAAATACGCGGCATCTCCTTCGCGTCACCTCTGTAAGCGAGCAAGTCAAACGACGATGCTCCTCACATAGATCTCCTCCTCAAATGACACTGCTCCTCAGAGCTGCTACCCACGGCTCCTTTGCTTCAGCGGTCAGATCCACGCTTCCATTGCGTATGTTCACGCTGATCACGACTCCTCCATGATTTTTCTTGGCAGATCCCAACACAGAAATTGAGATATTCTCAGCCTCCATGTTTTCTCGTCAATTCCCGGGCTTCTCATCATTATTATCCCCCACAGGTCCCACGACAGCAACTCCAGCAATATCTCGGCCAAGGCTTTTCTTGCCAGTTCCCTCTCTGGCTCTCAACACAACAGGACTCCATCCGTTCATGGAATCAGCAAATCTCACCAGGTTTTCTGGCGCACTAGTCTTCTTCGCAATATGTTCTCGTTTAGTAGAGAGCTAAGTACAGACGCTCTCGAATATGTCAAGCCCTCTGGTGGAAAAACGATTCATTCTCTTTCCATGTTTATGTCGGGATCTCGGCCTGCGCTTCCCTAGCTAATGGACAACGGATGACAGAAAAGGTGATGCTTCGTGACATGGATTTGCTTCATGCAGAGCTGGTGAACAAGATGGAGAATCCTGGTGGTAATGGCGGTCTTCCTGACGCTGGAGACGTTGGCGAACTGGCGAAAGGAGGACTTGTCCTTGAGAACGATGCGATCAAGCTCCGGTATGTAAAGCTGGTTGGCGTTACTGCGGGCGGGGACGCTAAATCCGAACCCATTGTCGGCGAGAATCGAACACGCGACCTGGAGGATCGTCTTCTCGATCTCGTGGTCCACGGCGCCTCCGTCCAAGTCGATGACCTCGCGACAGGCGTGCGGGAGGTTGAGGTCGGCCAGGGTTCGAGTCTCCGGCTTCTGACCCTGGGCTGCCTCAAAGAATTCCAACAATCGATTTCGGCAATCACATAAAGAAGAAGCGGGTCAACGATCAGGGATACCAGACTAGGCACCAGCGCAGCGACCGCCCAATCCGTCCACCCGATGGTCTGCTCGATGGGTCCCGCGGCAAGATCCAAGCTTTCTTCGTAGCAGATCATGTCTCAATCCCCAAATTGGATCGAAATCTTGCCACTGAAACCAGATCGAGATTCGCCATCTCCACACATGCGTAGAATTTGTCAACGCAGCAGGTCTGCCCTCCAATAGATTCACCCCACAGCAGCTCCCTTCGACTTTCAATGGCGGCCTCCTCCACAGCAGTGCCAACGCCCTTCACATTGGCTGCAGACTCAAACAACATTGTCAACCATTGGATCTCAGCGTCCTGGCAGACCGCTCCACTCAAGCACTCAGGCCGCTCCAGCACTTGAACAGATCACAAAAAATAATTGATGGACAAACAACATATACTAAACTCTTTATTTTCCCTCAGCCCAGGATGGGCCAGGCCCGGGAGGGGCCAGGCCCTCACAGGCTCTGATACCAAGATAAAATTACAGACACTCAATAATATATTCTATTCATTGTTGAATGAGGAAATTACACACATATTTATACAATCAATAGTCTTAAGATAGGAATGCTATCTTAGACGTACAGTAGTGTGGTTGAGAGATTCTCTCAACCACACAATAAACTAGGAAAAACTATATTCTAGCTTATTCCTATTATGTAGGAACAAACTCCTCAAATAGAAAATTACAACCATAGACAAGTAGGAATTAATTATTTCCAACTATTTTTCAATCAACTTTATCAAGAAATCTCAACTCTTAATATATTTTACTATAAATATGGTAAAATATTTCATGAAATTAAATTCCTACTATCCACATATTAATTATAATTAATTAAATAAAAAATGTAAAAATAAACCCCAAAATAAAAATATCTCTCCAGATAAAAACCAAATAAAAAAACAATCTAACCATTAGAAGTATCCTTCCTTTTCAAAACAACTTTGAGGATCAATTTAACTAAAATCTAACCAAAGAGGAAGATAAAAAAAATTATGACTTTCTTCATGACATCCCCACCTTGAGATCTCATAACTGTTGTAAACATCATTATTATTTTTTCCCTCGTAATTATGCCTTTCTTCATGACTTTCCCCACCTTGAGCTGTCATAACTGTTGTAAACATGATTATTATTTTTTCCCTCTGCTATGCTAAACTTGTCTGGCAACAGACTTCTCCTTGGTCCCGAAGTGTCTCCGTCATCGAGTCACCGCCAAGGTGCTTCAGGGTCCGATGCCAGAAGAGACACATCGAACACCTTGGCATGACACATTGCAAGAAGCAGTGTATTTAATACAGTCGTGTGCAATTGTTCTCTGTCGATATTCAAAGATAAATCAATAAACATTAATCATATATTTATATTTCAATTGACGTAGATTTGTTCCAGATAGACAATGTTTGATTATCCTGCCGATGGAAAATTAATGAGATCCATCCAACAACGCAACCCTCTAGCACTTTGGGATAACTGATAAGTTTATCAGACGCTCACACATTGAAAGATGCAGTGCATTCAATAGACGCTTCTAGAATTGTTCGCTACCGACATTCACAGACAAATAAATAAGCATTGTTCTATTAGAGGCTGTCATTCATAAGATGAATGCCACCGAGGCTTTTATAATCAGTGCCAAAGTTTCTCACAAACATAAATGAAGCATTCGACACTATTTGAAGCGTCTAATGAGCAGACGAATTTTTGCTCTCAACAAAATTTCGTTAATAAGAATGAAGACTATCTCGTTATGTGAAGGAAGGAGAAAGTTTGGTTTCAATGCCTCGTTAGGAGATTAGAGTAAAATCGTTAATTAAATATAACTTGTGACATAAAAAGAAACTGGAATCGTTAACCTACTATGAAGGTAAGTGTAATAAAACTGATCTAGAAGAAATGATGGTCCAAACTAATTCAGCTACTGAAGGGAAATACATGAAACATCATTATTATAATTTATAAATAGTGTGCATCAATATACTCCATGAAATTTCTTAATGTAAGTTTCACTATGAAATCCTTGATGTCTAGCCAACGTTGGCCTAGGTATTATTGATATTTTCTTAAGCCGCTTGGTTTGTATTTATTTTATTCTAAATCACTAAATTTCCTCCCTTGTAGCTATTGTCAAATTAGAATACACTAAACAGATATCGGCAACGATTTGGCAGCAATCTCCTTGATAAATTCTTCAATATTTTTGTCTGAAGACTTGCCTTCCACCGTTGCCTCCCTAGCTAATGTCTTCCACTGCGAAGCGTTCTTCCTCATCTCAACGCCTCTCTCAGTTTCCATGACCATTTTGATACATTTCTCCACTTCCTCCTCCACCAGTGCGTCCGCTGATTGTTTATTCACTCTCAATCCCATCTTCCATTTCCTTTCAACCCATGTGGAATTAGTGATCTGATCACTACACTGAGGAACCGCTAGCATGGGACCACAAAGTAAGGCTTTCCAACATGAGTTCCATCCACAGTGGGTCATAAATTTGTAGAGGTTTGCCCTTACACCAAAACTCGTAAGTGTTGGTAAATGTTACAACCCAGTAATTAGGATCCCCACGGTGGAAATTACGGATTCCATAGAGGTGAGGTGATTCTTCCAACACCCCCCTTCAAATACAACTCGGGGAATTGAATTTGGGTCCAAGTTGATACCATGTGGAGGTTTGCCATTACACCAAAACTCCAAGGTGTTGGTAAACGTTACGACCGAGTAACTAGGATCCACAGTGTATGGACCTGCGGTCCGTGCAATGAGTAGGGCGACCCCACCATCTGAAGGACTTGTGCGAAATACGAAGTGAAAAACCAAGAGGCAAGTTTATACGATGTTGGGGGAGTTGAGAGGGCAGTGCCACGAGTTGGGCGGGCCGACCCTCCACTTCGGGCGAAGGCAACATGTTGAACAAGTCGGCTTGGGCGTTGGGCATGGGTCGGCCAGGTGACACAACCCGCCACCTCCCCATATATATTGGTGGAGCATTTATGGAGACGAGCCATCATCATTCAACCAACTTTGAACAAGGAGTTCTGCAGTGCGTGAATGAGCCCGCACGATGGGCGGAACTCGGGTAAAAAGCTCGTTCAGAAAATTTGGGTGAGAAACTTGGGTGAGAAACCTAGGCGAAAAACTCGTGCACAAAACTCGTTAAGAAAACTCAGGCAAGGGTGAATGCGGGCAAGGTCATCAGGGAGAAAACTCGAGCGAGGTTGTCGAGCAGAAAACCTGGGTGAGGTCATTTGGGTGAACCGGGCAAGGTCGTCCGGCGACCTAGAAGAAGTCGTTTGGGCGAGCCGAGTGAGGTTATCGGGTGACTCGGGTGAAGTCGTTTAGGCAAAACGGGTGAGGTCATCGGGCGACCCGAGTGAAGTCGTGTGTCGACTCGGGTGAACGAGTTCAGGTGCACGAGTTTGGGTGAACAGGTGGAGGTGCGAATGGGCGGTCGGGCTAGGGCGCGCCATGCACGCCGAAACGAAGAATTGTGCGGATGGGCGACTTAGGTAGAGCACGCCGTGCACGACGAAACAGTGGAAACGGTGAAGTATTGGAGTTGTGAACGGAGATGTGACTCGTGTGGAGGCGTCCGTGTGTGGCGACTTGGTTATGAGAAGGCGCACCCAAGTTGGGCAAACAACACGGTCATACGACGAGGCGAACGAATGGTTGGTGAGTCGTGCGGCGACCGTGCGGAGGCGCTGACAAGCTGGGCAACTGAGTTTGCCGAAGTTGGAAATTTGGTTAAGTGTAGATTTGGGGTTTCCCAATATTTAACTTGTACTTTATAAAAGTGAAGATTATATATATTGATATTGGGCAGACTCATATTGTAGGGAGTTTCTCCTCCTTTTTATACTGTTGTGCAATTGTATATGTGTTAATTGCTGTTGATGATGAATATGTATGGGTTTTCATCTGTATAAAGGATAAAGATAATACTTGGTAATGAAAAATAAACTAAGTATCGAATGTTAAGGTGTAGTCCATGAACATAAGTATTAGTGAAAAGAAAGTGTTTGGTGGTGCCGCACCTCGCTATAACCGGTTGAAAGACTACCGTAGGTGTAAGGGCGTGACAGGTGGTATCAGAGCTAGTGCCGGGGAGCTAGTGCTAGTGTTGAGGCATTCAAGCTGATACACACCTGCACTTCGTGACAGGTGGTGTCATAGTTGGTGAACTGAATGAAGGAGATAATTCTACGAAGATCGAAGAGTTGAAAGGAAGTTCAAGTTTTGCAGGTGATAGGTGGAATATCAGGGTGATTCACGTGAATGGTGAAACAAGTTTAGTAGAGGTGAAGCCTAGTGCTTGGGCTAAGCTAAATGACAAGGCATGGCAGGTTTGGAAGAATGTGAGGGCAAACTCTTGCTTACCTTATACAGGTTGAAGCAGATGAAAGAAGAGAATCCCAAGATTCGAGATAAACTTGAAGTCTTGGAAGATAATGTTGAAGACGAACTTCTTCAACTTGGTTGGATAATGGAGCAAGATGAAGTTGCAGATTGTGCTAACTATGAAGAGGAAGTCATGATAGTTGAAGATGTTGCAAATATGACAACGATGGAGGATGAACTTGAGATTGATCAAGTTGGACTAGGATCGTGCAGTTTGCAGACATGGATGGATGAGGATATTCATTTGGAGGAACCTCATGATGAAGTAAGTATTGATACTTGTGTTTCACTTGAGCATTTGGTAGATGAACTGTATGCAGGGAAGAGCAAAGTCAGTTTGCTGATGCAGGGGAGCATCTTACCATGGATGTCTATGATGAGACCTTGTATGGAGAAGCAAGGATTGTTGACTGTTACAGGACTTGTTGGGGTTGTTTGTGACCTTATGGTAGAAGGTACAAAAGCCCATGACAAGGGAGGAACATGATGATTGTTGCGGAGGAATGGGTCATGCTTTAGCAATATGGAGAACTGGCTAAGTGCCCGACATGACTCATGGACAGATTAGAGAAGGGCACACACTGGAGTTCGGTGGTACTTGGGTGGACTTCTCATGGCCGAGACCAAGAAGGAAGTCTTGGTGGAACCTTTAGTGCAGGAGCCATGGTGGAGAGATTCATGTGATGATGATATGGTTGGGTGAATAAGTTCAGTAGACCGGAATTGCAGGTTTGGATGAAGATGACTGATTTTTGTGATGCGTCTACTTGGTTGGACTACATGGGCAACTTAGTCATGGACATTAGATTGGGGACATGGAGCGTGGCAATCTTGTGCAAGGAAATGATGCAGAAGCACTTGTAGAGGCGTCACTTATGGGCATCCAATGAGGAGTGCCAAGGCAGGGATGTTGTGCAGGTGCATTTGCTGATGTGACATGGAGATGTTTTACTTATGAGCCGATGGAGATGTTGTGCACTCTTGTACAAGAAGACCATAGACTTGGATGGAGTTTTGAGCAGACTATGGAACATTCTTACTACATGGAGAGCTGAGGCATCTTGCAGAGACTTTTGGGCCGAGACCTGTATGGTTGCTACAGTGTTGGTTGGGGATGGCTTATGGAGCTCATGATGACATGAGGTTGTGACTTTTTGGGACTTCATATATGGTGGAATTGGAGGATCTGATGCATTGAGGTGCTGAGGTCAGAGACATTGATGCAGGATGGGGTGCATACTTTCGAGTACATGTATGGGTATGGCTTGAAAGAGTAACTTGATGTGGAGGATCGATATGAGACACTTTGGAGTAATGGAATTACAACGATGATGATGCCTTTGTGGCAACACTTGGGCATGGGTTGAGCTGAGACTTAACCCCTTTTGACACATGGGAGCTGATTGATCTATGATAATGGGTAGCACATGGATAAATGAGGCAAGTGTATAGTTGTTTCTATGGCAAACTTGAGGGATGGCACATTACAGATATGATGGAGGTTGCTTCATGGACCTGGATGTGGCACATCGAGAGTCGGGATATGATCTCTTCACCTTGAGGAGATGGATGTTTGGTAGATGGATGATGTTGGGATAGATGCAACTGATTTCAAGCACATTGACACCAAACATCATGGAAAACATGTTGTAGATGAGATGAGGACTACTTCATGGACCTGAGCATGGCTTATAATTATATGGAGATGGATTCTTGATTGAGTTGATGATGTGACGGGATGTTCAGAGAAACAAATGATGGTGGCATGAGGATGTGCATTCTCATGGCTTGAGAGTTACACTTGGATTAGCTACCCAACTAGTTCAAACATGGGGGCCAGCATGTACAGAGATGAGTTAGAATTTGTTGGAGTATCATGGAGGCAGTTCACACAAGGATGACACATGATGAGATCGATATGATATGTTGCAGGAATCATGTAGCTTGAGATGGAGGGGCCAACCTTCCACGATTGGGAGCAACATGTGGAGATTGTGATAGAGAGGTTGATGATCATTGATTGAGATGATTTCCGATGTATGACATATTGATGGAGTGTATACCTTGGCATGGATACTTGGCGATAGATGGTTGCCGGGATGAGATATTTTTGAGGGTGACAATGACTTCAAGTGGGGGAGGATGTAAGGACCTATAGTCTATGCAATGGGCAAGGCGACTCCACCATGTGAAGGACTTGTACAAAATGCGAAGTGAACAACCAAGAGGCGAGTTTATATGATGTTGGGTGAGTTGAGAGGCCAGTCCCACGAGTTGGGTGGGTTGACCCTACACTCAGGCGAAGGAAACATGTTGAACGAGTCGGCTTGGGCGTTGGGCATGGGTCGGCCAGGTGACACAACCCGCCACCCGCCCGTATATATTGGTGAAGCGTTTGTGTAGACGAGACATCATCATTCAGCAAACACGAGTTCGAACAAGGAGTTTTGTGCTGCGTGGATGAGCCTGCACGACAGTCAGAACTAGGGTGAAGAACTCGTTCAGAAAAGTTGGGTGAGAAGCTCGGGTGAAGAACGCATGTAGAAAACTCGGGCCAGGGCGAACTCGGGCGAGGTCGTTCAGGCAGAACTCGGGCGAGGTCTTCTGGCAAAAAACTCGAGTGAGGTCGTCGGGAAGAAAACTCGAGTGAGGTTGTTCGGGTGAACCAGGTGAGGTCATTGGGTGACCTGGGTGAAGTCATTCAAGCAATCCGGGTGAGGTCGTCGGGCAACCCAGGTGAAGTCATTCAGGTGAACCGGCTGAGGTCATCGGGCGACCCGGGTGAAGTCGTGTGGCGACTCGGGTGAACAAGTTTGGGTGAACGAGTTCAGGTGAATGAGTTTGGGTGAACGGGTGGACATGCGGACGGGCGGCCGGGCGAGGGCGTGTCGTGCCCGCTGAGTCAAAGAATCGTGCGGACAAGCGACTTAAGTAGGGCATGCTATGCATGACAAAATAGTGGAAACGGTGAAGTGTTGGAGTTGTGAATGGAGGTCTGACTCGTGTGAAGGCGCCCGTGTGTGGTGACTTGGTTACGACAAGGCGCGCCCAAGTTGGGCAAACAATACGGTCGTGCGACGAGGTGAACGAAGGGTTGGTGAGTTGTGCGGCGACCGTGCGGAGGCGCTAATGAGCTAGGCAACCAAGTTTGCCGATGTTGGAAATTTGGTTAAGTGTAAATTTGGGGTTTCCCAAGATTTAACTTGTACTTTATAAAAGAGAAGATTATATATGTTGATATCCGACAGACTCATATTGCATGAAGTTGCCCATCCCTTTTATACTGTTGTGCAATTGTATATGTGTTAATTGCTGTTGATGATGAATATGTATGGGTTTTCATCTGTATAAAGGATAAAGATAATACTTGGTAATGTAAAATAAACAAAGTATCGAATGTTAAGGCGTAGTCCATGAACATAAGTATTGGTGAAAAGAAAGTGTTCAGCTGTGCCGCACCTCGCTATAAGTGGATGAAAGACTACCGCAAGTGTAGGGGCGTGACACCGAGGGTGGAATTACGGATTTCATAGAAGTACAATGATTCTTCCAACAAAATGCATCCACTGATTCATGAGAATGAACTTGGAGCTTGCAGCTATTGACAACTTGACACCATAGAACAATGAGTCCCTGCTCTGAGATTTCTTTGAGGAAACCCTCCAGCAAGTTTTTGTAATTGGTCATGCCTCCTTTGAAAGCCGAGGGATGAATAACCCATATAAAGTGGTGACCACTCGCCTTCAACCCAAGAGCTATTTCACAAGTTTTTTCTTTTGAAAGAACCGCAAGGCTTCCAAAAGAAACGTATACAACACTTGCAGGCTCTTTCCTATCCAACCAATCTGGGCAGTTTTCACTTCTCCACAAATTTGCATCGACGTATGCGTCTCCAACATCTCAGCTACCTGTGAGAATAATGTAGAAACTGAATTAGTTATGAGCAGTTGAACAAGATGTAGTTGTGAGTAGTTAGGAATTGGTTACCAGAATTGGTTGTGTGTTTCCTATATAAATGAAGATGTAATCGAGCAAATGATCAATAAAGTTTGTGAGGTTTTATGTTTTAAGTTGGTATCAGAGCCAAAGGGCAGTGAGTCTGGCCTGAAGCGAAGGCGTGAGTCCAAGCTGTTGTGTGAGAGGCTGTGTAAAGTCGTGGAAGATCCTTCTGCGTGCATTTTTTTTTTTGCTGTGTGAGGCCAGTTCGTGGTGCAGCGGACAAAAGGTTGCTGCGTGTGGACAAAAGGCACAGAGCCTGCGTCCAAGTGGAATTGCTAGCCGTGAAGCCTGTTTCTTGCCATGTCGCTGTTTGCAGAGCCGTGAAGCCTGTTTCTTGCCATCCGAAAACCGTGAAGCCTGTTTGTAGAGTCGTGAAGCCTGTCTGTCGCTGTTTGCAGAGCCGTGAAGCCTGTCTTTCGAGTTATTTCAGTTTTGTGGCTGCTGTGTGCTGCAGTGACAAGTTAAAGTTAAAGGGAGCACGCCTGGAATCGTGGTCTCCAACCAATTCCAGTTTCGCCAGCCGAGAGTGAATGCCTGGTAACTTTATTGCCTGGTAACTTTATATATTAACCAGTTCCGCCAGCAGAGAGTGACTTTAATCCATTTAAATTCAGTTCAGGAGTCCATAATCTATCTTGACTTTAATCCATTTAAATTCAGTTCAGGAGTCCATAATCGATCTATTTTTTCTTCTAGTTCGTTCATTTTCGCAAGAATAAGAGCAGTTTCTGGTTGCAATTTTTTTGTGCATTTGAACGCTCATTAGGTTATTTGTAGGTTCACTATCTAATCCATCGCTTTGTTACCTCGGGCTCCAAGACAAAATAAATCATATACAGACCTAAACAATCAGTTTGAAATTTTGTGGTATTATAAAATTATTGAAGGAAAAAGAAGGGTTTGCCGAATCTTGCAATTACTTGATAGCAGAGGTTGTAGAGTTTTATTTTCCTGTTGGATTGAATTTGGTCATTGGTGGAGAAATGGCTAATCCCCTTGCAGATTCCTATTTAAATGAGTCTTCAAAACTTGATGGAGAAAACTATGTAAATTGGAAATTTAAGATCATCACAGTACTGGAGGCATACAATCTCTGGTCCATTGTAAAAGGTGACGAGACCAAGCCTCAACCTCCTACTAACCCTCAAGATTGGGAGAAGCGTGAAGTAAGAGCAAGGGTGCTGCTCCGTATGTCAGTGAAGGACAATATTATTCCTCACATTCGGGACTGTGAAACTTCGAAGGCGACATGGGACACTCTTAAAATTTTGTATGAGACTTCTAATGCAAATCGTATTTTATTTTTAAAAACAAAGCTGCTATCTATCAAAATGGATGCCAATGAAAGCATTAGTAACTTTGTTTCCCGAATTAAAGACTTTAGTGATAAGCTTGGTGATATTGGTGAAAAGGTTTCTAGTACAGACTTGGTAACTGTTACTTTAAAGGGTTAGTTCCCGACTATAAAGTCTTTATTTCAACTCTCTCAGCTAGACCGACACCTCCTACATTTGAAGAATTGGCTGGAATTCTTCTTCAAGAAGAAGAGCGCATGAAAACATTTGAACTGGAGTCAAATGGTTCTGATTTGGCTTTGACTGCCAGAGGCCAAAAACCATTCCGAGGGAGATCATGGGACAGAAACAGAGGCCATTTTCAAGCAAAGCAGAAAGGTAAGGCACCTCCTGATTCTTATGTTAAAAGGAACATTGTATGTCATTATTGTGGAAAACCTGGACATCTGGCAAAAGATTGCTATAGGAGAAAGAATAATGAATAAAATCAAAGACATAACAGGCATAATGGAAACTACATAAACAGAGACACCTCAGTGAATGATGGATTTAAAAATCTTAAGTTATTTCTTTCTGATGCTGCATTGTCTGCTGAAACTGATGATGAGAATACTTGGTTTATAGATTCTGGTGCATCGGCACACATGACTTGTAATAAAGAATGGTTTGATAAATATTTTGAGAAATCTGATGGTACACACATTTACTTAGGAGATGATAGGTCACTTAAAGTTCAAGGCTATGGCATAGTAAATGTGTACTTACCTAATGGACAAATGAGACAGATCCATAATGTGATGTATGTACCTGCTCTTAAAAAGAATCTGCTATCTGTTTCCGCTATCACTGATAATCATTTAAAAGTAGAATTTGGTAAATTGGGGTGTATAGTGAAAGATGTTCAGGACCACTACAAGGTTGTTTCTACAGGTACCAGGGTTGGAGGATTGTACAGATTGGATGTGACAGTCAAGCGCCATGTTGCATTGTCATCTCAAGAGACATCGACAGCAGAATTATGGCATCACAGGTATGGGCACCTAAATTACAATGATTTATCGTTGTTACAAAGGAAATCAATGGTTGAAGGTCTTCCTGTTATGAAGTGTGAACATTTACCATGTGAAGCTTGTGCACTTGGTAAGCAGCATAGAAAAGAGTTTCCTGATCATACTGAGAAACTGAAGTATGATATTCTTGAATTAATTCACACTGATGTATGCGGACCTATGCAAACTAGGTCTCTTGGTGGTGCTTCATATTTTGTTATTTTTATTGATGATAGATCTAGATATACCTGGGTCTATTTTGTTAGAAGGAAAAGTGACATATTTGAGTATTTTAAAGAATTTCGAAATATGGTTGAAAAACAAACAGGAAAGTGTATTAAAATACTCAGATCTGATCAAGGGGGTGAATATAAATCAAAGGCATTTAACACCTATTGTAAATCTAATGGAATTCAACAACAGTTCACAGTGCCACATACCCCTCAGCAAAATGGTGTTGCTGAGCGATGGAATAGAACCTTGGTGGAATCTGCTCGTAGTATGCTGCAAGGTAAGAACATCTCTAATGGTTTCTGGGCAGAAGCCATTAACCCTGCTGTTTATCTAAAGAATCGATGTCCCACTAAGCAATTAGTTTTTCAAACTCCTTTTGAGGTTCTTTATGGTTATAAACCTGATGTGAGTCATTTCAAAGTCTTTGGATGTACTGCTTTTGCTCATATTCCTGAAGCTAACAGAAGAAAACTTGATGCCAAGTCCATCAAGTGTATTTTCATTGGATATTGTACGGATCAGAAAGCCTATAAATTGTTTGATCCAAGTTCCCATAAACTATTTGCAAGTCGTGATGTATTGTTTCATGAGCAGACTGATAAAAGTAATACAAAGAATGATACATGGCATATTTCTAATGATGATGCACATATCAAGCTTGATACTATGATTAAACAGGAACAGGAACAGGTCCA
The DNA here is from genome assembly GCA_031772625.1 of Pinus tabuliformis. Classification (NCBI taxonomy): domain Eukaryota; kingdom Viridiplantae; phylum Streptophyta; class Pinopsida; order Pinales; family Pinaceae; genus Pinus; species Pinus tabuliformis. The sequence goes on from CM062809.1 coordinate 1,183,014,941, forward strand.
GGTACAGGTACAGGATCAGGATGATAGCAGCAGTACGAGCACATCTAGCAGCAGTGAGTCATCACAAGGGGGTGATACACCTCAAAGCCAACGAATCATGGATGGAACACCCACACCAAGAAGGTCATCCCGACAGACTCGGCTTCCTGAAAGGTATAAAGACTATGCCTTAATGTCTAATATAATGAATGTTGAAGAACCAATTGATTATGAGCAGGCTAAACAACATGAACCATGGATTAATGCTATGAATGATGAGTATGCTTCTATTATGAAAAATCAAACATGGGAATTAGTGGAACTTCCTGAAAATAAAGTTCCAATTGGAAGCAAATGGTTGTATAAAACAAAATTTAAAGCAGATGGTACAATTGATAAATTTAAGGCAAGATTAGTAGCAAAAGGATATGCTCAACAGGAGGGCATTGATTATGAAGACACTTTTGCACCAGTAGCTAAGTTGAATACAATTAGATTACTGATTGCCTTAGCCACAAAACATAACTGGAATATACATCAAATGGATGTCAAATCTGCTTTTCTAAATGGTGATTTACAGGAAGAAGTTTATTTGGTTCAACCTGAAGGGTTTGTCAAATAGGGATAGGAGCATCTGGTTTGCAGGTTAAGAAAGGCATTGTATGGTTTGAAACAGGCACCAAGATCATGGTATGTAAAGATTGATACTTTCTTTCTTCAAAATGGGTTTGTGAAAAGCAAAAATGATCCTAACTTATATGTAAAGAAAGATGAAAAAGGACATGTTGCTTTAATATCTTTATATGTGGATGATCTCATTATAACAGGCAGTGCTCACAGGTTAATTGAAGAAATTAAAGTTCAGTTGTCACAGTTTTTTGAAATGAAAGATTTGGGTGAAATGCATTACTGTTTAGGCATTGAGGTATGGAAAGAAATTGGTAAAACATTGATCACTCAAAGCAAATATACAAAGGAGATTCTTAAAAAGTTCAATATGATAGATTGTAAAGCTATGTCAACTCCCTTAGAACAGAATGCAAAGTTGTACAAAGAAGATGGTTCGAAAGAGGCAGATGGAACATTATATCGTCAGTTAGTGGGAAGTTTGAACTATCTCACCACTACCAGGCCAGACATTGCATACTCAGTCAGTATCCTTAGTCAATTCATGGCTAAGCCTTCAGGAAATCACTGGATTGCTGCAAAGAAAGTTCTCCGATACTTAAAGGGAACAGTGAATCTTGGTATTATGTATACTGATGTATCTGATGTTGTACTGACAGGTTTTTCTGATTCAGATTGGGCAGGAAATCCAGATGACAGACGATCTACCTCTGGCATTCCATATTGGATCAGGGGTCGTATCTTGGAGCAGTAAGAAACAACCAACTGTTTCTTTATCATCAACAGAATCAGAGTACAAAGCTTTAACCAATGCCACCTGTGAAGCTATTTGGTTGCGGAGAGTTCTTGCTGATCTTGAAGAAGCGCAAAGTGATGCAACATGTATCAATTGTGATAATCAGAGTGCTATCAAATTAGCACATAATCCAGTTTACCATGCTAGAACAAAACATGTTGAGTTACAGTATCACTTTGTACGTGAGAAAATTATGTCAAAAGAAATTGGATTGCTATTTTGTAACACCAAGGATAATGTGGCTGATATATTTAGTAAGCCCCTTGGTAAAATCAAATTTGAAGTTTTTAGAAGTCAGTTAGGTATTGTAGAGAATCCATTTCTCCATTAAGGGAGGATGTGAGAATAATGTAGAAACTGAATTAGTTATGAGCAGTTGAACAAGATGTAGTTGTGAGTAGTTAGGAATTGGTTACCAGAATTGGTTGTGTGTTTCCTATATAAATGAAGATGTAATCGAGCAAATGATCAATAAAGTTTGTGAGGTTTTATGTTTTAAGTCTACCCAGGAAGGCCGATGGTGTGTATCGGAGCTATCAATTTCATTAAGTTTATTTCTTCCGATTCCAGTTCTTAAAATAAATTTCCTAGTCTCCACATCGATTCTGGAAGAGACTCGGATTGTTCCACTACGAATGGCGACAAAGTCGGGTGGGGATTTGAAGGTAGCAGAAAGGATGGCATATCAGAGACACTCAGTGATGGAAGTCCCGGTATTTATATTGCGTCAACATTCTCCCACATTTCATTCCACGCCGTTGCTGAACATAAGAAGAAGATTCAGATATAATTAGAATTTAGAAACACTGACAACTACATTCTAAACTATAGACTGAGATGCAAATCTTGTACTGCATATATATACCCATATTTCTAACAATAAAATGGTGATAAATTGAAAAAACTGCACAGGACTGCGTCCAGAAGAAAGCTGAAGGAATATTAAATTTCTTTGCAATGCCCAAAATCCAAGTAAGAAAGGAATCTAGAATGATGCAAGAAATCTTGTTTCCCTTAGAGTTGAGCCTCTCGATTAGATTCCCCAATGTCTATCCTCCTATGTCGAATGACATTTTCAACACTACCTCTACCTCGCTCCACTTGGAATCTGAAGTCAGTCCTTCTGAGATTGTCTCAAACCGAACTTCCTCATGCTTCTTTGAGGCTCCCAATACTGCGTCTTGTGCCTGTATAATGCTCTTATGGCATGCCTCAGTCGTCACAAAGGTGACTCCGACATTTTTTGAGGTGAGCAGTTTGGAAAACTGCGGCATTGGATTTATATGACCCTCTACTTGATAGCAAACCACCAGAATGTGAAGTTTGTTGTAATCGAATGCCATTAATGATGCCATTCTCATAAAATCCAACGACTATCAACAAAAATTTAGTACAGAAAGTCTACAAATATTATAGAGTTATTCTGTCGTAGGCAAGAGACTCTTAATTAATCATGAAATGAGGCGTCTCACATCATAGGAATCCCACATCTCATGTCTGAACTGTGATCTGGTTTGAAATTTCTCTCGAGCGATCGTATAGACTTTCTGATAATCTTTGATAAGATAAGTTTAGAGTTAAGGTAAGAGACCAAGTAACCCTAGGTTAAGAAGTGAGTGCTAGTAAAAGAAAATGCATGATTTTCTATCTCAAGTAAATTCAACACAGTGAAGATGTGAGACGAGGAACCCATGTGAAATCTCAAGTAATTCAACACAGTGAAGATGTGAGACGAGGAACCAAAGTTTCATAGGTTAACAATAGTAAAAACAAACAACAAAGACACGGTGCGGTCCTGCTTGGAATTTGACATTACACGACACAATTTGTCTTTTTTTGGGTGGGGATGTATTTGACTATGTATTTCGAAAATGTCATGTCAACCATGACAAGAAAATAAATTTTAAACTTCTAAGAAATTTAGATCTATGGATTGATTAAAACTGTCTAGTAATTATAGTATAATATTTTGCTTTATATAATTTTGTTCGTGATTAGACCACAAAACTCGTGAACACTCAACGTTCTTAATTAAACCACAAAAGTTGTGAACACTCAACCACCTTACCTAATAGTCAGACTACAGACTACATCCACAAGACTTTAACAATTATTTAAATTTAAACCTTTAGATTTATTTCTAATACCTACTTTGCATGTCAAAGTAGAGTCAAATTTGAAGGTTATCCCATTTAAATTTACAAAATTATTTATTTATTGCGTGAGGATTGTTTAGTATTCTCCTCTTCCATTTTTTCTTTAATGTTTGGCCTATTATTTGCCATAAATAAGTTAACGCTGAATTCTTTGAATAATGGTGATAGGGAATGTTTATTTTTCTCCTCTTCAATTTTTGCTTTCAAGTTTTTATCAGAAAGTGCAGAACTTAACACAACGCAGCTTGTTCATTCCATTACCAAACAAGTATTTTTATACACAGCTCAGAAATTTCTAGATTCTAGTTGTTAGTGGCTTCTTCAACATGCTATCTAAAGTCTCCGGATGATTCACGACAACCTCATGAACTTAGAGACAACCTCCTGAACTCTCGAGAAGACTTGACACCTAAGACAGTTAATGCAGATAGTGGTTGGAATTAATGTTTTTCCAACAAATGAACAAGTTGTGTTGTGTTAAGTTCTATGCTTTCTGATATGGTATCAGAGCCAGGTTAGCTATGAGGAGAGGCTAGTAGTGTCTACGAAGGCCGAATCTAAGTTGGAAGACCGTTGTGTATTCGGAGTAGCTACTGCGGTGGAGAGTACAGTCTTGGAGAGTTGCTACATTTGAGATCCAACACTGTGTGGAGTTGAAGGTTGTTGGGAGAGTTTTTGGAAAGCGCTGGTGTCTGTAGCTCAGTGAAGAGGGCTTGCTAGTGTGTGGTGTGAAGATTGTTGTGGAGCGCAGTGCTAGCTTATTTTTGTTTTCAACTTGTTGCAGTTGTTGTTTGTCACTGCCAGGAGGTGGTGCATACTTCTTGTTGTACTATTGATGCATATGCGATTTCCGTCCTGCTTTTGTGAATCCTTGTGAAGGTGTGGCTGAGTCGAGGGTGTGTGAAGCCATTGTTTGAATGCAACAATGGTCTGTTTCCCGCTAAGAAGCTAGCGCAATGTGAATGAAGCATTAAGCCTTGTGCTATTGTAAAGCTGTTGTGGTATGTGCCTCTTCCAAACTATGGTCAAGTGGACCTGCCCATACCGTGAAAAGAGTGCAATCGTTGGAGGCCGAGTAGTAAATTGCTAAAGTGGACAATGTAGTCCTAGAGAGCGCATTTCCAGAGGCATATCAGTGTTGGAACACCGAGCTTGTGTGTCGCCAGCGTGGTGAAGATCATAGCGATGAGGTGTGCCTTTGCTAAGTTGTGAAGCTTGTGCCTACTCGGGCCTAGCAAAGAATGGAGTAAAAAATAGTTTTTGTGTGGAGAAAAAGTCACGTGCGTTGTTGAATTTTCTCAAAATGTAGTAAAAGAAAGGTGGGTCGATTTAAATAATGGAAAGTATTTAATACATTTATAAACTGTCATTGAAGTTGTAAAAGAACCTTGCGTCAAAATTATTTTGGAGACTTTTAAGGGTCTTTTGTTTTAAGTAGGCTAATCAAAAAAAGGTTCATGGTTTAAATTGAGAATATGAAGGCATGATTTCTGTTTAGGCTACTTGCGCTATGTGGTTAACTTGAGTTTGTTATTATGGTTGTTGAGTATGTTGACACAGGTATACAGGGTTTAGCTTTAGGCACTGTGAGGGGCGAGTGCAGTAGTTTGCGATGTTTGGTGTTTCATGCTAATTATTTCTTTGAAAATTATGTTTAGTATGAATTGAAGTGTGGTGAGGAGCGAAAGCTTATTGTTTGTTGAAGATTTGGTTCTTTGCTACAGATTTGGTTTTGTGATTAGAGTGATGGGTGAACAACAGAGACTGAAACAATCACAGAGAAAATTGAAAGACTTGAGGGGAAGAATGAAACAGTAGAAGAATTAGAAATTTTTCGAGTTATAGAATCTATGCCTAATGAAGATATGAATCTAACGTGAAGGCTTTGAAGACACATATGCAATATTGAAGCGAATAATGTCAGTTTTTCCAATTTTTTCAAGTAAAAATTTTAATCTTTGGGAAATTAAAATAGAAGGATTGCTTGTTTCAGTAGATTTATGGAAATTTGTCCAAGAAGCTTCTATGAATTTTGATGATAAGTGTAGAAGTGCAGTAGCATTACTTCTCATTATATCAGCTCTAGATGAAAACATTTTGTCTAGTATTTTGCGTGAATTTGGTGAAATACATAACTCAAAAATAGCTTGGGATGTTCTTGACATGAAGTATAGTATGGAGGGGAGTGTAAAAGTTGAAGATGATGAAAGTGGTGTTGTTAAGAATGGTTATTGTGTTGAAAGAATCATAAGTGGGATCAAGACTGAAGGCATCTTTGTAGTTGACAATAGAGTAGCATGTGATAGTGAGGAAACTCTCTGTGAGGTAGAGAGATACGAAGTGAAATCTGATTAGAATTATGTATCGCATGAAGAGTAGTTCAATCTCACACATGGAAAACATCTTATTGATGAGTTGTTGTTTGGTGAGAAGAGTTACCTACCTCCATAAACAAATCAAATGCAAGACAACATGTTTGCAACAACAAAGTTGATTAAAGAGGCTCAAGACATGTATCAACTAACTATGTTAACAAAGAACAATGAAGGAAGAAAAGCTATGTTAAAAGAGCAGAATGACAATGGTTATTTTTATGAATCTAACCTTGATTTTAAGTGTGCAGATATTGACAGCCAAGAAGAAACAATAAAAAAAGAAATTCCAAGAGTTAAGGACAAACATAAGTCCCAAGAACATGCAACAATATTGAATACAAAAAATATTAACCCTATCTCGAATAACATGTTCAACATTACCTCTACGTCGCTCCACTCAGAATCCAAAGTCAGTCCTTATAAGATTGTCTCAAACCAAAATTCCTCAGGCTTCTTTGAGGCTCCCAATACGGCGCCTTGCTCCTGTATAATGCTCTTATGACATGCCTCGGTTGTCACAAAGGTGACCCTGACTTTTTTCAAGGCGAGTAGTTTGGCAAACTGTAGCATTAGATTTATATGACCCTGCACTGGATAATAAAACCACCAGAACGTGAAGTTTGTTGTAATCGAACACCATTAATGACACCATTATCATAAACTGCAACGACTATCAGCAAAAATTAAGTACATAAAGTCTACAAATATTCGAGAATTCAGTTTATCACGGGCTCTTGGACTCCTAATTAATCATGAAACGAGGCATCTCGCATCACAAGAATCTCACGTCTCACGTCTGAATTGTGATCTGGTTTGAAATTTCTCTCGAGTGATCATATATAGCATTTGGTCCAGTAGCATAAGTTCAAGGGTAAGGTAAGAGACCTAGTAACCCTGGCTTAAAAATTCAGTACTAGTAAAACCAAATGTCTTAGTCTAACGATTATGCTTTTTTTTCCTAAAAGTTTTGGAAATTCCAGTTATATTTTGAAAAAACCTAGTACGGTAAATCCAAGTAAAATCTAAAAAATTTCAAATTCTAGCGATATTTTGAAAAAAATTAGTAGGGTAAACCCTATTAAAAGCTATCAAATTTCATAATTTTAGACTTAATGGTTTTGAATCTATTTCCATCATCAAAAACATGATTCAAACACTAGATCTACAAGATTTTTTAAATTTTTTTGTGATTCCAACCACCCTCCGAGCAATTTCTCCACCGCTATAAATGACTCCAAAACAAATGCATGATTTTCTGTCTCAAGTAAATTCAACACAGTGAAGATGTGAGACCATGAACCCAAGTTTCACAGGTTAACCATAGTAAAAGCAAACAACAAAGACATGGTGCGGTCAAGCTTGGCATCTTACGTTACACAGAACTATTTCTCTTTTTTATGTGGGGACGTATTTGACTATGTATTTCTATAGTGTCATGTCAAAACTTGTGAACACTAAACCATTTTAACTAATAGTTAAACCACATCCACATAACTTCAATAATTATATAAACATAAATCTAAACATTTAAATTTTTTCTAAAACCTACTTTGCTGGTCAAAGGAGAGTCAAATTTGTTATCCCGCTTAATTTTACAAAATTATTTATTTATCCCGTGAGGATTGTTTAGTATTCTCCTCTTCCATTTTTGCTTGAGTTTTTTGCATATTAGTTGCCACCAAGAAATCAAAAGTGAATTCTTTAAATAATGGTGATAGGGAATGCTTATTCTTCCTCTCTTCAATTTATGCTTTCAAGTTTTGTCTACCAATTATCACCAAGAAGTTAAAAGTGAATTCTTTGGATAATGGTGATAATCTTGTTTCTCATTGATTTGGATTATTTTTTTTAATAAATTTTAACAATTGTGATACGCGTTTGGACTTAATATACTAGATATAGAAATGAATAACATTTAGTTAACTCGTGTTTATAAGAATTTCTCAATATATTAGAATCTAGCAATATAAGAATTTCTCAATTTATTAGATTCTCTGAATGAATGTATTTTTAATATTAAGAAATTATGAATGTGAGTGAATTTTTAGTAAAATTAGTTTTTTTTCAATTCATCACAAGAATTTTTTTTGAGGGTGGGTTTGCGGACATATTTTACATCTATGGGAAAAATTAGGCAAATCAATCTAAAGGGATCTATCTTCCAGCCAAACAAGAAAGGCCTAACCCCAAGGGCATCTATGAGATTTGAACCCATGAAATCCCAACTTGCGAGGTGCTTAGCAACGAGAAATCAACCAACTAAGTTAACCCTTGGGGCTCAATTCACCACAAGCTTATTAAACTAGGATTTTTTAATTCACCACAAGCTTATTAAGCTAAGAATAAGATGTTTGGAACTTGTGGAGTGCAAATATTACTTCTTTAAACCAAGTGAGTTCAAATATTTTTGTTAATGTTGTATAGGTTTTTTCTTCTGCAACAAGTTTGTAAAAACCATTTTTCTATGTAGCTTATTTTCTTTAATTATTATGTTTTTGGTAAATTCCTTTTATCATCATAATTGAATTAAATTTAAATAGAATAATATCACTAATAAAATGAAATTCATTAATTCACATAAAATTTAAAATAATAGACACAAAAATAAATAATATTTATTAAATTAAATTCCAAATTCGAAATTTGGTTACATATGGTGTCTTGTACAATGTGTTAACATAAGATCATCCAAGGAAGATGTTTAGTGAGGATAAGAGCATATATACAAACATATAATCAGATAGCTCAGCCAATTCTTTAGTATAAGTTCACAAAATATGTTTTAGTAAACCTCTGTAAACAAACAAGGCAGTAAAGTGAAAAAAATAGCATAAAAAACCACAGTTAAAAATATGATGAAGAGGATAGTAAAAAAAACTAGGGGAAAGGAATAGATCCCTCCTCTCTGGTGGTGTCAGACTCCAAATGTGTATAGTGCATATATCCAATGTTTGCTAAGAGCACTTTCTTAGATAGAGAGGTTGTTATCCCATTTGCCTCCGAGAGATATGTTGGAAAGAGATCGATGTAAAATACCCCCTAAGAAGTTTCATCTCTAATATCCATCGAGTGAGATGGGGAGGAGAGAAAATAAAATTTGTCATCATCCCCTTAATAAGAACTTGTGAGTCCCCATATACATTTAATGAATCGATGGAGAGACCTCTAGAGAACCAAACTAGTCCCGAGAGAGCCAAGACTTCTGCCCTCATGTTAGTGACAGGTCCACCTTTCCAACATGTCTTATAGTGACAATTATGATCCACACGAATCCATACTCTACAACTGCAAAGGTTTCTCTGAGCAACATCGTCGAAGTACCTAGTTCGGTAGAGAAAGGGATGAGGAAGAATCTTGTACGAACGGTCCCAAATAGGTCAAGAGGGAGTATTTATATTCTCCAACCATAACATAATTTTATGGATGATTCGATTAGTTGAAATCTGAAGTCCCTAAAAAATGTATCCCTTCCTCGCACACCAAATTTCCCAAAATATATAAAGTGGAGTAGCCTAAAATTTACCACCTCGCGCTAACCACCATTTGATACATTCTTCAATGTGCACAAATCTATTGCATGAAAAATTCAACAAAGAAAAGATACAATCTGAGACCATGATAACAATAGGACATTCCAAAAAAACATGGACATTAGTTCAGCAGAGACCACGCACAGTGGCCATATCCCATGCCCATTAAAACCCCTCTTACAAAGGTTCTCCCAAGTAAAGGTTTTATTCCTCCAGACCAACCAAACATAAAGAATAATATTTATCAAAACATCAAGTTTCCAGATCTTGTTGAACCAATGATAATGATTAGGTGCTCGTGAAGCATAACTAAGATACTTGTAAGTGTCTACCACCTCCACCATGTTATATCGCATCTTACCAGCCTAGGTAATATGGTCAACCTCCTCAGATATGCATAGGCCCGTGTTTTTAAGGATTTGAATGTAGGCTTCCCATTCCACAACATTTGTTCCTTCCAACCCCATCTCCCTTGCCAGTTTCCAAACAGGAAAACTCCCATACCAATGAGAAATGACTTGTTCTAAAAGAAAAATACTACGAGAGTGTAGACATCACATAAGGCCACCATTTAAAGAAAGTGCAGCAGCCACGCCCTAAATGTTATCAATACCAATGATGGTATGATTCCCCTTGCCAAAAGAACAGCCAATTCTTTGCAAAACCAGATCCTTAACTTTCTAGAAGCATCTCCAAATGTAAGATCGAGATTTGATGTCGTGATGGCTCGACCTAATTCAATCCTTAGCCCTTTTCTTAGGCTGGTATTTTGAGGAAATGATATCCCTCCAGATTTCTTCCTTAAAAAGTCCTCACCACAGGGATTTGATAATGATGGCTCAGCCGAAGATTTTAGTATCTAAAATTCCCATCCTCCTTGTTCCTTTAGAATAGTGATATTATCCCATTTTCTGAGATGAAATTTATGTATTGCATCCGAATCCGCCCAGATAAAATGTGCCATGATGCTTTTGATTTTATTTATGATGGTTGAAGAAAGGATATATAGATGTGCTCACAACACTACCAGCTATTTTAGGACATATTGTGCCAAGATGTATCTACCACCAAGGGTCAGTCATCAGTGTGCCCATCCCTTAAGTTTGCTTGTGATTTTATCAATTAGCTAAAGCCAATATGCACACTTATAGTTATTTGTATTAAGTCTATAGCCAAGGTAAGTGAGGTCATCACTTAAAGGCCTAGATTGAAAATTAAACAAACAGACAATATCATTGATCTCCCAAGGATCGCTCGATGAGTGAAAAATGTTTAACTTGCCTTCTTTTTCCAACATACTAGAGGCCACTCCAAATCGATTCAGTATTTCATATAATACCCTCCATTGAGCCCTAGACAACATGCTAAAAGCCAGGATATTGGTTAGGTGCTCAATATTTAGCTCAAAAATCAAATTTCTCAGAATGGCTTGAAACCTGAACAATCGCGCTCGTCTCAAAAAAATGATCGTAACGCAACTTTTTTTGTTGAAAACCAAGTTCGTATGAGAAAGTTATTGTGTTTTGATTGCTTTTCTAAACAGACGAAATTTGCAAAAAAATATCCAATCACTACACAGTCAGCAGTCCATATTACTGGCATGGCAGGTGACTAGGCATGGTCAATGTTGGTCAACAGCGAATCAGGGATGGAAAAGTTTCATCAATTGGTTGGGTTGTACAGTGGTGACTTGGCGTGTTTCTATTAGTTCGATTTTGGACCAATGGAATAATGCCACATGGCAAGCCTGAAGGCCGCCATGTGGGAGCTCCCAAGGGTCAAGCTGGTGGTCTAAGCATTGGAGAAAAATTTATTGGCAGAGGTCATGGTCGAACCCACAACCTATCACATACAAACCGCACTCTTTAGTCGACTGCTCTATACAATGGTTCTTACCCATAGAGTTCATGACATATCTTTAATATGTAAATGTTTGGAGGGTGGCGGTTAGGGAAGGGCCAGCCCGCAGGGCAGCCCTTCCCCCATGTGAATGCAAAACAACAAACCACAAGATTTGTGGTTTATCCAATGGTTAGCTAACAACCCCCTCCGTGATGGTTTAAGGCCCTCCATGTGAACACAGTTACAGAAACCGCAAAATGTTTACATTAGCTCCGACGGTTCCAACCACAACACTTCGCAACTTTGCATGTGAACACGACACTTTAACCACCAATGATTAGTCGTCCGACAATTCCGCTCTAACCATTAGTGCGATGGTTATCGCATGTGACCAAGTTCCACTAGAGGTTACGGTTGGGTCATTAAACTTCGCGGTTTTCGTGCTAATCATAGGTTTAACTCTAATTAAGCACAATTTATATTAATTAACTACAAGTTTAGTCTGACGGTGCCCCCAAATTAGGGCCCGCCACCAAAATTAGTGGAGCTAATTGGAGATGTTCCAGAATTAGAGGATAAAATGTAGGAAATGACTGAATAAGCTCTAGAGAAGTCAATTTTGGACCAAATTGAGCTCAGAAAGAGGTACTCTTAGCTAATTTGGACATTCTAAACACATTGGTGCATGTATCAAGAGTAATAGAGATTTGTAAAACAACATTTTTCCACATTGAGCTAATACAGAGGCCCAAGCCATGGAAGCTGGACCAAGGAGATGTATCCGAGGAGCGGTGAACTCCTTCAAAACACTATGTGAATGTGTCTCTTTGATGGCTTGCTACAGTGTGAATGTTTAATGTTCAATATATGTTTCTGAAGCTATTTTTCTTATGAATTTCTTTTTAAACTTAAGGAAATTTACGTGATTATATGCACAAACAACTAAAGAAACCTCAACACAAGAAGCAATAAGAAAACACATATTTATAAATCTATAATTGTTATTAGCACAACAAAATTGATCATACAAAAACAGATCAGATATCATCCACAAAGAAATTATGCAAGATCTTAATACTTGTACTTAGTCCAATACCATTGAAGTGACCCCTTGTACATGCCAATTTGATCTTTTGACTCAGGCAATCCATTACCAATATAAATAAGAAGGGAGAAAGTGACCATCCCTGCCTCAAACCCCGCCAGGCTCTGAAAAAATTTGATGGGTAACCATTGACCAAAATAGCAAAATGTACATCAACGACACAAGCCATAATCCACTCAATAATTTGAATAGAAAAGTCGAGCTTTGTTAGGATGAGTCGCAAGTAAGCACAATCAACACAATCGTAAGCCTTTCTTAGGACGACCTTCATTACTAATGCTTGAAGTTTCTTTGTATGGATAGTATGAATAATTTCTTGAGCCGTGGCCACAACGTCGTGGATCAGCTTACTGTGAAGGAAACCTAATTATTCCCGAAAGATGTGAAGCGAGAGAGTTCCTTTCAATCGCTCCGCAATAATTTTTGAAATGATCTTATAAGTTATATTACAGAATGAAATAGGCGAGAAATCAAGATAGGTGGAGGTGATCAATGTTTTTGGAATCATAGCGATAAAAGATTATTAGCGAGAGTCATGTCCCAAAGACCGTGATTCCTCCATCGAGTTCAAAAAATCCACTCCCAACAGCTTGAAAAAATGTAGAAAAAACTCCATCCAGCTATCCATCTAATTAAATTACATATACTAACAAAAAATAATTAAACTTCTTGATCCAAATAAATAAATTTCTAAACTCTTCCGTTAATATTTATTATGAACCTAAATTTAATATAACTTATTATATATATTTATTTAAAAAATAAATATAAAAGTTAATGAAATTGAAATAAAATTCTATAAAATAAATATAAAAGTTAATGAAATTGAAATAAAATTCTATAAAATCATTTCAATGGTCTATTTCGAATTATAAAGTAATATATAAATCATGACGTTCAAATTTCAAAACACCACTATTCAAGCTAACCCAAAAAATTAAAATAAAATAGATTTGTAAATCAATATTGCAGACATCACCAAACCTTTGTCCGTTTAAGGGTAACATAAAACCTAGTTTACAAAATATCGAGGAAAGGGGTTACTTTCTGATTCCAAATTTAAAATGTAATAATTTTTTTATTATAATATAAATTTTAACTTCAAAGCTCATCATTGATACTTCTTCAATTTGAGGGGATGGATAACATATTCTCTCTTCTTTTCCGATGTGGTGTCCATTGCATGGCCACAAATAATGATACGAAAGCGCTTAGCACATATCACTAAAGACAAATAAGATGAATCGATCTCTGCATGACAGGTCACAGGTAAAAAGTGGACAACATACACAGACATAAAATGACCTTGGGTTTTCATAATAAAATAAAAAACACTCGGAGATTCTTGAGGATGTTTTGGATAGTCATAGTAGGACTCTTCTCTTTAAAGGCATAAAATGATATTCTGATTTCATCATAATATAATAATAGGGGTTATATGGCCGTGGGTATTTTTAATTTAAATATAGTTAAATTAAAGTAAACAAATTTCTTTATAATGACAACTAATTTATGATAGTTTGAGTGATATAGATATTATTAAGATAATTCATAAGCATGTAAATTTGAGAGATTAAGTTTACAAAGTTTATATAAGATAATAGTAAGTATTGGGCTGAATTCTTTTATTTGATCAATGCCCAAATGCCAAATATATTTACTATATGGTTTTTAAAATTTTCAACTATTTCTAGACAATAAATGAAATTTAAATATTTACTAATAATAATAAAAAGTTAAAATATAAAAAATTTAAGTAAAAATAATTTTGTTTGAAAATATTGTTTATATAAAAAAAAAGCTAAAACATTAAAATATAAAAAATTAAAGTAAAAATGATTTTATTTGAAAATATTGTTTATATAAAAAAATTATTAAATATATTAAATAAAAATATTCCAAAAATATATAAAACAATTAATATGTCTAATAAAATGACATATTTAAAACTTAACTCCTTGTGATTCTACATGAACTATAAATATTAATATTTTATTTTGCTAACCCAAGGACAAAGTTTGTAGTTTCATGTGGTGGTCCTTGGCAGACTGTCTAGTCCCACATGTTTCACCTTATGTTTATGTGAAGGCTAATTGCTATTGTTGGTGACAACACACGTTCAAATATAAATGGCCAACTATCGCTGTTTGACACTCTATATAACAGGGTAATTATTGTGTGCAACACACGTGGAAAAATGTATTAATTTCACTATGAGAAGAAACTACAAAAAATATTTTAAAGAGAAGTTGCTGGGCATTAGGTAAGTTATTTAATGGATGATGGTTGAAACTAAATGTCATGCAATACAAAATAGAGCAAAAGGGATTGTACAAAGTAGTATAGATATTATCATTATATAATAAGAGTTCAAAAATTTTAGTCAATAATATTTAAGATAAATAAAGTTAAATATTATTTTAAAATAACAAATTTTAATTTATAATGTTAAACTTTGGAAAAGTTTCATAAATTTTTGGACAACTTAGATTTAATGTCAACATCAATTTTTTTTAATATGTTATAGCTACTTACCGCAAGTATAATAATTAACATTAAAAATTAATTAAATTTAGTTTTAAAATATTTTAATTTATATCTGCCATAATAATTAACATTAGAAATTAATTAAATTTATTTTTAAAATATTTTATTTAATATTTTTTTGCATTTTGATTGGTTAAACAAGTTTAGGTCTTATGTAATGATGCTGGTGTACCAGCCATTGTGAGTTCATAAATGTTGTTAAAGGTACTTATCATTTAAATCTAACCAAAATGGTCGTATACTATACATACCTTACATAACTTTAAACGTGTTTACAATGCTCTTTTGTCTGGTTTCTATATTTAGCTACCTTAACTGGTTTCTATATTTGTCAGGTACGCAGAGGCGGTATTCCTCTCCCATAAATTGTTTCCAATGCGAGGAGATGAGATAAGATGCAGGAAGAGACTATATTTTCTTATTATTATTATTTTGTGCAGACATAGACAATCTTATTATTATTATTTTGTGTGGACATAGACAACTGTCTTTTCTTATTATTATTATTTTCTGTGGACATAGAAAGGTTGATTGATTGCTAAGATCATTTGTATATGCCATTGCATACTTACTTTTAAAAGTGTTTCGATTGCTTATAAACTATGCCATCACATGCTTATTTTTAAAAACGTTTTGAGTGCTTATAAACTCTGAGATTTTGATTTTTAAATTAAATTGTTGATGGTACAAAGTAGTACAGATGCTATCATTATACAATAAGAGTTCAAAATTTTTAGCCAATAATATTTAAGATAAATAAAGTTAAATATTATTTAAAAATAACAAATTTTAATTTATAATGTTAAACTTTGGAAAAGTTTCATAAATTTTTGGACGACTTAGATTTAATGTCAACATCAATTTTTTTTAATAGGTTATATCTGCGGCAGGTATAATAATAAGAAATTCTTAAATACTCCTCACGGTGCTTTAAATAGTTTTAGTTTCTTTGGCATATTAGATTTGGTAAAAAAATATGCAAGGGGTTTACTTATAAAATATATATATATTTTTTTTTAATAAAATTATATATATATATATATATATATATATATATATATATATATATATATATATGATTTGTCAAAAATATGTAAGGTGTTTATTAATAAAAGTTTTTTAAATTTTATAATACGGTTAAAGTGGACAGAATCTGCTCATGGTATTTACAGTGGTATTTTCCCATGGTCTCAACCCGTCGTATTTGCCTTTTTTTTCAAGGGAAAATAATAAAATTAAGTTTCTAAAGCCTATAAAAGGGGATAAGAGCTAGATAGTGGGATCATGGTGAGTTTATCATTCTTATTGTGCTTTGTTGAGAACTCGTCTTGGCCAGTTCTAACGGGATCTTGGGATGAAAAACCTCTAGAGACTTTGCTTGGTCGATCCATCCAAGGTCCATTATTGGGCTTCAGTGTCTTGGAATTTCCAGTAGATGAGAGGCCGTGCATACGATCAATAAGGGATTCAGAGTCAATCACATTGGCATGTAATATTTTTTTATTAATAATAGAACAAGTGGTTGCTTTCTTTTCAGGTCCCTTGTGATCGGTGTTTGATTGCAAGCATCTCTAAGTAGAACACTTAAATTTTTCAGATCTATTATTTTTTTGTTGTTCTTTGGAATCTTATAATGGTATCAAATTTGTGCATTCTGTCAGCATGAGGGTTTATTGTAGATCAATTTGAAGAAGATCAGGGGTTTAGGACAAACTAGTATTCAGTGATTTTCCATAATCACCCTAGTTAGAATCTCAGCAATTTTTGTGGTTTTCTATAATCACGCTAATTGGTCTATTATTCTTCTAAAGTTTATCATTTTGCAAGTGATTTTGAAGAACCCCATTATATGTTGTAGAAGAAATATTTTTTGAAGGAGGGAAAAATATTGCATTGGTCCAATTATTTATTTATATTCAACATGTTATAATTATTAAAGGTGCCAATTTTATCAAGAGGAGGGAAAATCCCTCTCAATGTTGGGCTGAAAAGAGTGATGGATCGAACCTAGCGACTGAACGGTGAATTAAATGATGAGGGACGCGTTCATTGTGGGGCACTACCTACGTAGTTAGTGTTGGAATT
The DNA here is from genome assembly GCA_031772625.1 of Pinus tabuliformis. NCBI lineage: Eukaryota > Viridiplantae > Streptophyta > Pinopsida > Pinales > Pinaceae > Pinus > Pinus tabuliformis. The sequence continues at coordinate 1,183,031,983 of CM062809.1, forward strand.
AATGGAGAAAGCTAAACTTAGATTACTGTTGTAATGATGATAGGATTGAGAATCTAATCTCAGATCTTAGTTCCTATTATCTAGGGATTGGTTGAAACCACCCTAATTGTGTGAAAGCCGATATGTACTAGGCTGTTCTCCAGATAGAAAATAGAATTGTGCGTAGTGCTTGGGAAATCTACAGGTATCTCACCTGGAGAGCCATTTAGCTAATAAATTTTGTTTTTATCATGGTATCAGAGCTTCAGATTTTTTGATCCTATAGGCCGAGTGGAGAGCGCGAGGTAAGCGTCGCAGATTTCAAGTGCACCATTGTGACGATCTTCGCGAGACCATGGTTTATAAGAGCACCGAACTATGTGAGTTAGAGAGGGGCTGCATGGAGGAGATCGTGGAGGGAGCTGAGTTCAGAGGCTACTTTCCGTTACAGAACGTTTAGTGTGAATAGTCCAGAAGGTCGAATCTCCAAAATTCCATTGAAGTATCCGATGCTTTGATGCATAAAACTCAGCTCTGTCCATGCCAATTCCATTTTTGCATAATATATTTAATTTTCGGCAGAATCTCTATGGGAAAAAACTTCAGTAAGAATTCCAAAGAGTCTTAAATCACATCTAAGGACACATTTTTCATCCCGTCTCTGACAAATAGTGAAAGAGCACGTTTTTTGATCTACATTGAATCTCATCTGATATATGTTGGTGGATGCACGAGCACCCTTCTCGGTCATCGATCTCCTAAAATGAGTGTCGTTTAATTGGTTAACATGATTCCCAGACCCTCGCAGGATTTGATCTGGAGGGACATGTTACATTATGGGTTTTGGGACAATCTGGGCGAGCAAACTCAAAAGGAGGAGGTCTAGTGTTCGATTCTCAGTGGCCCTTGTCTGATCCAGGGTAGTTACAAGATTTTTCGTTAGCTTCCCATTTTGATATTCAATTATTTAATTGCTGGCGATCATCAAAATACAAATCCAAAGGGCTCTTTCCAGTGTAGTCGATGTTATTCTTCACAACTTCGGCGTTGTAGAACATCCAGCTCGTAGACCAATGCTTGATGTAGTGGCAATCAAGGAGTTTTTCCACCCTCGGTTCACAAGATGCAATTTTGAGGAGGGCCCTTACATGTTCCCAAGCTTCAACTCCGGTGTGCTTCTCCCTCCCAACGTTGAAGATGTCATTTCTCCTCTGCCGGGATGGATCATCGAATCTTTGAAAGCTATCAAGTACCTTGATGGGGCACAATTTTATAGTTCCATAGGCCAGGAGGGTTGTGGAGCTCCTCTAATGTGAATATTTCACAAAGAATGATGATACAATATAAATACATCAAGCTATGTCTTGAGAGATACCTAGAGAGTGCTACATTGAGTTCTCTAGCAGGGCTACACCCAGGGTTGAGGTAATCCTTCCTCCTTTACTTTGTCTATCATGCATTAAGATGAATATATGTATGCTTCTTTGTGACAATTTCAACTAATGTGAAACAACCTATGTTGGATCCTGGGATGATCCATGAGGGTATTTCATCCACAACCACCCAATAATTAATCCCTATAGCAGAATTGATCGCTTGATTGGGGACAATACTTAGTTCCTAGTTTTTACCTTCCAATTTCTTCGATCTGTCTGTTAGGTCCCTATAATACTAGTGTAGCCCTTATTATTATTAGTGCAACCCCCTTATTGCATTTTTGTGCCCATGTAGACCCCATATTATTCTTATTTTGTCCCATAGAAGCCCACTATTTTTATTTTTGTTCCCTTACAATATTATTGTTATGTTGGCTCACATTATATTGTGGCCCCTTAGACTCCTATATATAGAAAGGAAGTCTCCTCATTTGTATCATATAAGAATTTTTCATTTGTGTAATGTAAAGGAGGTTTCCCCCTAAAAGAGGCTTCTTTTGAAGTCATTGATATATCTCTTCTTCTATTTTGTGAGCTAGAGTATCAAACAGGCCATCATGGAATTTTCACTATAAATTGTTTTGTACCAAGTTTCAGAAGCTGAAATTAAAACCCATTTGAGTCGAAATCTTGATGAACCTCGTGTCCGAATTTTAGATCTTGGTTTGCTATATTTTCAGAGATATGATCCAAGGACGTTAGTGTTTTTGTAGGCTCCTAGGTTCTATCACAAAAAAGTGAGCTTGGGAAAATTGTCATAACTTTATCTTTGAGCATAAAATTCAAATTTTGTAAGACGTGAAAGAAAGAGCATGAACTTTTGTTTCGTGGATATCTTTTTTAGGGCCCAAGGTCAAAACCGTGACACATGGCACTTTTTACAAGTTTGATCTATTGAACGAGTCTATAATCCAGTCATCGTGGGAGATTAGGAATAACTCTTTCTTGAAGAATCCAATAGCCATAAGACCTATTGGGTTGGAAAGAGGACTCAGAGGGCTACCATACGATGAAATTTCAGAACTTGAATATCTGAAATTACAGAGTTACAGCAGTTTCAAGATTGAGCTCGTAAAATAAATAAAAAGAGATATGAGGAAGTTTGATGTCATGGATCTGGTAACTTGTATACTATAGATGGAGCAATATTTTGATCTACATGTTTCACAATTGTTACAAAAGTTATGTATTGCATCTTTATATTTAGAACTGAGTTAGTTTGTATTGTATAGACGGCTTTCTTCTCGTAAACCACTTGTCACCTCGTCAATTTTCATGGAGGAAATGATAGCACATTACGAGGATAGAAAGAGAAACACCTTATTTAGCCAATTGATAAATCTCAAACAAAAGGGCTCCATGGAAAGCACATTGAAGACTTCCAAAAATTGAATATAAGGGTAAATGATATTGTAGAGAAGTAGAGGATTGATGTCTTCATAGGGACTTTAAAGGATAACATTCAAGATGAGGTTCATCTGGGAACCTAATTCATTAGAGAAGGCATTCAGGTTGGCAAGAAAAAATGAATGTAAAATTATGGAAACAAGGAATCCTACCACTCACAACTATAAATATGGAAGTGTCTTTTCTCTCAGCCTTCCACAAACTACAAGGTTGACACAACAACAATTGGAAGAAAGAAGAGAAAAAGGGCTTTGTTATAGTTGTGATAGAAAATACACTGAAGGCCGTAAGTGTGTTGAGAAGAAATTATTTTACATAGATTATGAAGAGGAGGAAGAAAAGGATAAAGAAATGTCAAAAGAAGAGGATATAAACCAGGAACCAACCCCAGAGAAAGAAGAAATGAGTCCAACCATATCTTGTAGTGCATTGGCAGGAATTGCCACTCCTCGAACTCTCAAGATAGATGGATAAACGAAGATAGTGAAAAAATGTTTGGAAAGATATCTGCGTTGCCTTGTATTTGATAAATAAACACAATGGGTGAGGTGGTTACCTCTAGTTTAATGGTGGTATAACGCTTCAGCAAAAATGAGCCCATTTATGGCACTTTATGGATATCATACACCATCCATCACATCATCTTTAAGAGAAAATTATAAGGTTAAAGCAATGGAAGATCACATCAAGCATCAACAACAAGTTCTTCAACTCTTAAAGGATACCCTCAATTTGGCATAGAATCAAATTAAACAATAGCCATATCAACATCGTAGTGAAATAATTTTTGATGTAGGCGACTAGGTATTTTTACGACTACAACCATAAAAACAAATGTCCCTCAAGCAAGCTAAGAAGGGTAACAAATTATCACCAAAGTACTATGGTCCTTACAACGTGTTGCAAAAGATTGGTACTATGGCACACAAATTGGAGCTTCTTACATCTTCCCAGGTTCACCTAGTTCTGTGTGTTTCATGCTTAAAGAATGTTATAGATGATAAGCTCCCAGTTCAAACAATATTGCTGGAACTTGACAAGGAATGCAAAATCATATTGGAACCTGAAGCAGTCACGTAAACAAGAACCCGACAGCTACAAAATAGATCAATTTCGAGTATCTCATCAAGTGAAAGAACTTACTTGTTGAAGGTTTCACATTAGAGGATGAGAACTTTTTACATAATCATCCAGAACCACTCAAGCATTGAGGAGAACACTTTTTGAAGGAGAGGGGAATGTAGGTCCAGATACTACTAGTGTAACCCTTATTTTTATTAGTGCAACCCCCTTATTATATTGGTGTGCCCTTGTAATCGCCATATTGTTATTATTATGGCCCATAGAAGCACACTATTGTTGTTTTTGTTCCCTTACAATATTATTGTTATGTTAGCTATGATTATATTGTGACCCCTTAGACTCCTATATATAGAATGGAGGTCTTGTCATTTGTCTCATCCAAGAATTGTTCATTTGTGTAATGTAAAGGAGGTTTCCCCCTCGAAGAGGATTATTTTGAAGTCGTTGATATATCTCTTCTTCTATTTTGTGAGCTGGTTGCATAACACTCTCTTTCTTTCCAGACTGCTTTGTTCTTCTTAGTTCCCATTTTGAGCACTCATGATGCTTCACAACCTCCTCTACTATGCATAGCCTTTGATCAGACCATGAATGAATATTTTTACAGCCTCTACTTTTGTAACATACCATAGATGTGAAAACCATTGAGTTATAACACCCCCGGGCTTGTGCACAGAGTGCTAGTCCCACCATTAAAGCTCTGTACCTTTTTCTAAGGAGCGTTAGCCAGCCAATATCTCGATAATCAACCTATTCTGTGAATTCCTAGGTTGGGAAGCTTCTTATAGTCCGATTAAGGTATCCGTAACTGTGCACTCTATTTGGTTGCCTATTTTTCTGATCATTTTTCTTTTTAGGAAAATAGCTTAAGTGCATTTGTTTTTCAGGAAAAGAAAATGAAAAAAAATTCTTAAAAAAATAATTCTTGTTTTAGTTGGTTTGATTCCACATATGTATATTGGGTTAGTTGTGAAAGAGAATTACATGTCTGCAAAATGTGTATGTGTTATTGCATTGGATGCATGGTACTAAATTGATGTATTGATAACTCTCTCCTTGTAGAAATAACTTATTCATCGAATTGAAATTGAAAAACATATTTTCTGCATGGTTTAGGTCAGAGTCTCATAAAAATCCATAAGTCAACATCCCTTTTGAAGACATTAATAAAGTACCTTTAAAATCAATCTCGTAATAAAAAAAATCAACAACTCTTTTTGAGCATACACACATATTAGAGTAGGCTAGGATCTTGGGCTCGACAGAGGTGAGTAAACTGCCCAATGTCACAAAACTGGGACTAGTGTCATTAAAGATAGTAAAATCCTATTTCACTCATACCATCTGCGACCGCTCCCCAAAAAAAGGAGTTATATACGAGGCAATATTGGAATGTGACAAAAGGTAGACAACCTTTGATTGCATCTTCATTGGGTATTATGTGTATCGGGTATCCCTTCAAGGATATCAAAGCTGAGTTGGGGACTGAGGTACCCTACCCACATTAGGTGACTGGGGCAGGCTTCTCCGACAACTAAACAAATGAACCTACTCTATCTTCAGTTTTTGGGAGGGTTCTCATCTTCACAAGAGCACTTGGCCCCTTAATTTGAGGTTCGAGAAAAGCTTAAGAGCAATCGTAACTGTACATTTGACCAGCTCTCTTTTTTAGCCAGTGTGACACTCGATTTCATCTCCAGTAAATGGTGGTTATTAGGCAAAGACATACCCACTGACTGCTTGTTGATTTACTTTTAGAGTATTTTTTAGTTTTAGGTGTTCGTTTGTTATCACTGAGACTATAATAAAATATCACTGTAAAATTTTCTTATAAAATATATCAGTCACTATGGCTACATATGGCCCTTGTCATCAATCTAGCTGACAACAAGGTCTTCCTTCACTAACTCTAGAGGATCGGCTAAGCCTTGGTGACCTAGATTCTCCCTCTTTGGGAAATCAGTCTCAAGTATCTAACACTGAATCACATAACACTTCCTAGGACACTATACATTGGAGGAATTTTTCAGCGAAGGATTTGTACCTCATTTCAATCCTCCCCTCGCTGATCCTCTAGGTCTAGTGTTTATTTAGGTAGCACCTGTACCTATCATGTCTTCAATAGTACCAGCATCCAACATCCCCCCCACGACAAATGGATCATGGTATTTTGTTGACAACTTTGGTCCACCATCACTTCCCCTGCCAATAGTGAGTAACACACAACTGATTGGTTACCCTACTATCAAAACCATGCCAAGTTCGAGCAGCCTAGTTATACCTATTATGAGTGGAACCTAGTGCATGTTGGTTTCTTCCCCTTGTATGTCTACTCCTGGACCTTTATCTATCGCTCCTAATAGTGCGGTTATCACGACTACCTTCATTAATCCTTTTGGTTGGAACCCTTTGCTTAGTTCAAACACCCAGGCTCATATTCTTGGGGGAAATGTTCCCAACATGTACATAACGGTCAAGGGCATCACTATTTGTCCTCCGCCTATAGGACAACTTGCACCATCATTAATCAACTTACCTTCCCCAAGTGGACACTATTCTAGTGTCAGTCATGTACTTATGACAAATTATATGGCTAGAAAAATCCGTCAACTAGGTCCCATATCATCCTTCTAGTGTCAGTCATGTACTTATGACAAATTATATGGCTAGAAAAATCCCTCAACCAGGTCCTATATCATCCATCTAGACACTCCCTCCTCAACCTCAATTGAGTCAAGGGGGCACTTTTTATTCTGGGGATTACCAGTATTTTCCCCCCAACCTAATATCACTTATGGACTTCCACCATATATGACTATTCCACCATAACAAGGATGATGTTATCCAATAAATCCTATGTATTCTATTGGAAATAACATGATGGGAGGACCCTAGGGTCCTTCAAGTCATTCTTCATCATCCTGGTAACACTCAGGGGCACCAAACACTTTTCCATTTTTCAAAACACTTGATATCCCTGATCTTTATAAACTCACTAATGACACCATCTACCATAACTTGCATTGGCCCCCAATCCCACACAAAATACCCGCTGACATACCCAAATTTGAAGGGAAACAAGGGAATGATATTGGTACACATGTCACCACCTACCATCTATGATGCGTATCAAACTCCATGGTGGATGAAAGTATCTAGATTTGGCTCTTCCCCTGCACTCTTCCTAGCAATGCCACCAAGTGGTACATTGAGTTACCACGCGTGTCAGCTAATACCTTTGGTGCCTTCGAACTGGAATTTTTAAAGCACCTTCAGCTTCCCATCCTCTACGAAACCAAAACAGAACTTCTTACTATGTTACGCCAAGACACCTCCACCCACATCTCTGATCACATTCATGAATGGAGACGTAGGCAGAGGCTAGTGAAGGCCCCCATTCTAGATTACCTATTAGCATATTGGTTCTGCAAATATATGCTTCCCCAAATTTCAAAGGATGTTGCCTTAGGTGGTGCGGCCACATAAGACCAATCCATTCGTTGTGCCCAACACTTAGATCTGATTTATTCCCAGTCTAGCACACTATATGACATAATCCCCAATGCCTCCCCGAACTTCCAATGTTCCCACTACTCAGCAACCTGGTGCGCACGTTGACGGTCTTTTCGATGCTACCTCCGGGGCTATTATAAAACAACTTGGAGGACACATTGCCCAGTTGTCTATCGATACCACTACTTCTACCCAATCGGCTACTCTTCCAACTGCTGCGATCAACTATGTGTAGTATACACAAAATCCCAGTGACAAGAACAAGAAGAACAAGAAAAAGATCTCTCCTTCTTAAGAGCAGCCCGCTACACAAGCCAATCCCAAACAAAAAGCTGCTTCCAAATCTGACAGTGGAAAGGAAAAAGTTGTCAAGTTCCCTTGTAAAATCTCTGCAGAGGACCACATGACACACAAATGTCCATGTCTCCAAGAATGCATGGATATTCTTGCTTAAAAGGACACTAGTCGGACCCCTATGGTCCTACACAACCCTTTTCCTACTCAATAACAACAACATCTTATTTTGAACTCACTGTAACCTCTGCAAGGGGGCAACAACAGTTCAAAATATCCTTCCTCTGGCGAAGGATCATCGACCATTTACACCTTTAAAACGGTTGGTCTTCAGACACAAGAAAAATCATATGGAACTCCAGTCGCTAACGTTTTAGATGTTGCCTTGAGTTCAAATCCACCCTTGCCTAATGATCTTCATATCAAAAGGCTTGTTTTTGATCTTGTGATTTTCCCCCCTAAAGGGCCACTTCACCGCATGACACACAATACCTTTGCACATGGTGCCCAGAATTATAGTATTGTAGAATATTTTACACAAGCACCATTAGTCGTGTCTTTCCTTGAAGTATTGCAAACTTTTCCAACACAACGGAAATATTTGATTTCGACCATTGGTGTACTTGACCCTCAGGAATCCATGCTAGCAATTTTCGACATGGAGAAATGTAAGCCTTGCCTTTCCCACCAACTTTCATTTCAGGTCCAGTTAATTTGAAAAGGCACATCTATCCACAAAATGGTCATTGATGAAGGCACTTCGACCTCTGTCATGTCTAATAATACTTCTTGACACAACAATCACATATGAAACCACTCTGTGATGGCATCTCCTTCCTGCTAGATCTCACAATGACTTCAAAACTGCTTCTTTATAATTTGATGACTCCTCAACAATCTGATCATCAGTTATTGTCTCATCAACAAGCTCGATTATGATCTAGGTATGAAATACTGGCGATGTAATTTACCCGATTATTAATTCCCCTCTACATCAGTTCCACCTGAATCTTGAATTTAATCTTTAGACTCAGATATCTTCTCTTTAATCACATCATGTACTGCAATCTCTAAGGTATGATATGATTCTTCCTTCAAGAACACATATCTAAATTACACAAACTCTATATGCAGCTCTTCCCATTTAAAAACGATATTTCAATGTCGCAAAATGGTCTTCACATGCCCAAATGTACAAGAGCCATGTTGAGAATGGCTCTAAAACTTTCGTGTTCCTTCAACGATCCAACTAGATGAACACCATCATTTTTCTTGCCCTTCAAAAATTGGTTACACTATGCAAGCACAAACTGTTGTGAGTTTCACACGAGAAACTTACACTGTTTCTTCACTCCTCCTTGACCCTCTACCAATCTTCACATGAACTGATAAACAATCTAGAGTTGGTCTATGATTAAAGTCCATTGTTTATGGTCCCACATTCCACGAGTTGGTCTGTGCAATGTTTTCTATATCGACTTGATGCTCCACATGTACACACCACATGAAGCTTGTCTTTGTGTTTTACCATAGTTGAAGTGACTCGGATTCAAGGCTTACAAATCATTTGTGGGCTCACATTGAAGGTTTTGAATGCAACCTCCTTCCTAGAAATATTTCTCACATGGTTCTCAAGCCAATACAAGCGTGTAGCTCTTACACAACTTTGATACCAATTGAAGGCAATTAATAAAAGAAAACAAATAATTCATGAGGCAGAAACATGGCAGAAAAGTATTTTATGCCTGCATGTATTTCACAAAGAATGATGATACAATATAAATACATCAAGCTATGTCTCGAGATAGTTAGTCTGTCTTGGACATGAAATCTCTTGGTAGAGTGAATATCTCAACCACACACTAATCTAGGAGGCTAACTAGTTGGAGAGAATCTCTCAACCAACTAGACCTCAACAAACTCCCAAGTATTAGGAATAGACTCATTATAGAATTGATGAGCACATCAAAGAAAAGTAGGTATTATATTTTCCACATTTCATAATTTTTTTATTTTGGACTTATTGCTTGTGAGTATGAAGCTAACACCAGAAACATCAACTTACAGGTTATTTTTTTTTGTCTTTAAGAGGCCACGTTGTATGATTAACTTCTGAATACATTCAGTATCTAGTGTGTCTTCCTAGATAATTGGTGAATACAATGGAGGGCCATATATTCAATATATGGACTTATTTCCATACAATTGTTCAATTATTTGATTACTTTTCTTGCGAAAGCCCTAACAAGTTGAGTATGCCAATATTCTACAAGTATGTCGATGATGGTCAGAAGCAATTTTGTCTTAAATGGTTCAAGTGATAAGCTTGAAGTTGTGGTGAGGTCCATGTGAACAACACCTTGGTGTGACTTAGTTTCTGAAACCTTGAATTAAAATTTATATCTTGTTTTGGTTAATAAATGTTAATAAAAAAAAGCTCTCTAGCCATTCTCTTATAAATCATTATCTTATTTCTTTCCTCATCAATTTTTATATGTTCTCTAACATTTTAGTTTTATATGGTATATCATAACAGGTGATGATTAAAAGAAAATTAAATTTGGCTCTATCATAGTGGAATTAAAAGTGAAAACATCTCCACCACCACTCTCTTTAAAATCATTATCTTATTTCTTTCCATGTCAATTTTTATATGTTTTCTAACATGTTAGCTTTATATTTTATATCATAACGAGTGATGATTAAAAGAAAATTAAATTTGGTTCTATATTTTATATCATAACGAGTGATGATTAAAAGAAAATTAAATTTGGTTCTATCATACAGGAATTAAAATTGAAAACATCTCCACCAATAAGTGGTCATTGAGATGTGTTATGTTCCCATTAAAACCTTTACGTATAAGAATTACGCCATATAGTATGGCTTCTTTGGAATACATATTGATGAAATGGGTAGCCTATAAAAATACAAAATATATAAATCCTTTATTAAAAAATCCTTGAAGTCTTCGCATAAATGAGGTCTGACCTAAAAAAATGAAATAAGTAAAACATATTCACAAAATTATTTAATTTATTGTTGTAGATTGAGATTTTTTTAAATGGATAATATTATAAGGTTAACTAAGAAGAGTTCAAAACAACATTGACAAGTGTCTTAGACCTTCATTCGAACACTTTTGTGTACTAATGATATGAAAAATAGTGGTCGATTTGCTCTTACAAGGCCTAAAGTGATGTTGGCTTTTATTTTGTTGACATATATATATTAAAAGTGGTTAAATATATATACGAATTACTAACTTAGTTAAAATTATTTATGTAAAGTTTAGGTTTATATTTAATTGGTTGTCATTATGATTTTCAAGGTAATCAAGAAATCTATACCTGATAAGAAATTTACGACTTCGAGGCTTTTGAACACACATCAATCCTCTACCCAAAAGTAGTTCACCTTTTTAACCCTATCACAACATGGCTTTGTTTTTTTGGGAAGTGTAAGATCACCACCATGCTCCTAACCATGGCGTTCATTGCAATATATCTACATAAAAGCATCCATCAACTAAGATATGATAAAATGGCCTATGATAAAATGGCCTAATCATATGTTGAAAAATAATCTTTTATTTAATTATTTTTCTAAAAGTTTTCAGAAATAATTATTTATTTAATAATCATATAAAATTAAAATATTTTATATGTGTAATTATTAATATTTTAGAGTATTTTAAAAACAAATTATTATTTTATTGCAATAAATGTGAAAAAATTGTAATTTAAAATGAATTTAAATTTTATGAATATAAACTTAATCCAAGAATTTTATGATATAAAAACAAAAAGCATGCAAATTACTAATAATCAAATCTCCTTCAATCACAACATTTTATATATGAACAAGTTTTCTTCACCACACTGTTTTACATCACTTCAAAATTTTAACAAATGTGATATGCAAGTGTTTGCTAATTAGTACATGTCTCTTATATAAAAAATTATTGATAACAAAAGTTATTGTGTGTAAATTATATTTTTATAATGTAATTATGTTTTTATATATGCCTATTAAAATGTAGAACATGTATAGACTTAATTGGTAGGTGTGTTGTGTTTCCTCTTATCAAGTCATCGTCTGAAACTCATAAAAGATTAAAATATGTATGTATATTGTGGTAATGGATTCCAACCTTATCCTGAAAAACTTAAAATATTAAATCTAGTCTATTATGTAATCAAATACTCTCCCATATTAATTTTATAAAAATATTATTTTTGGAAGTCTATGTTATTCAATGAGTTAAACACATTCCAAATCAGTAGCTAAATTTTATTCGGAGATAAAGAAATATTATAGAATATTGATAAATGTAAAACTTAATCACTTAGTACCAAGCCTAATAAACCCACAAAAATGTGACATATAAGAGTATAACTTGAATTAATCATTTAACAAACTAAAATAAAGGCCAATTAATACAAAAATTAAAACTTGAATCCATAATTTAAGGAATGTAAACATTATCTGAAATCATAATATTTATTTTAATTATGGTTGACAAATTTAATACAAAAATTGAATTAAAAATTAATAAAATTGGAATTATGGAAAATTTCTTTTTTAGATTTTAGTTTAATATTAGAATTCGTTATAAAAACCAAATAAATTTTCAAACCATATTTTCGAATTTTTAAATTGATTCATTTATAATTTTAATTTTTAAATAAATAACATAAAAAAAAAATATTTTTTATCATTCTCTTCGATGATCAATTTTTGTAAGATATATATTACTTTTCCCTTTTACAAGACCTTAGCTACTATAAAATGCTTACTTACATTAAAAAAAAATAATAAAAACAAAGGGTTAAAAATATATTCATATAATTCATTTTATAATTTTATCTTACAATTTTATGATAATTGAAAACAATGCTTACAAAACACCATCTCACAGTAATTATGATACATTAAAAAAATCAAAAAATCATCATTATGGATAAAACTTTTTTTAACCTTGGTAAATTAACCAAAAAAAATCATATGGGTAAAATTAAAACTTGAATCCATAATTTAAGGAATGTAAACATTATCTGAAATCATAATATTTATTTTAATTATGGTTGACAAATTTAATACAAAAATTGAATTAAAAATTAATAAAAATGGAATTATGGAAAATTTCTTTTTTAGATTTTAGTTTAATATTAGAATTCGTTATAAAAACCAAATAAATTTTCAAACCATATTTTCGAATTTTTAAATTGATTCATTTATAATTTTAATTTTTAAATAAATAACATAAAAAAAAATATTTTTTATCATTCTCTTCGATGATCAATTTTTATAAGATATATATTACTTTTCCCTTTTACAAGACCTTAGCTACTATAAAATGCTTACTTACATTAAAAAAAAATAATAAAAACAAAGGGTTAAAAATATATTCATATAATTCATTTTATAATTTTATCTTACAATTTTATGATAATTGAAAACAATGCTTACAAAACACCATCTCACAATAATTATGATACATTAAAAAAATCAAAAAATCATCATTATGGATAAAACTTTTTTTAACCTTGGTAAATTAACCAAAAAAAATCATATGGGTAAAATTAAAACTTGAATCCATAATTTAAGGAATGTAAACATTATGTGAAATCATAATATTTATTTTAATTATGGTTGACAAATTTAATACAAAAATTGAATTAAAAATTAATAAAATTGGAATTATGGAAAATTTCTTTTTTAGATTTTAGTTTAATATTAGAATTCGTTATAAAAACCAAATAAATTTTCAAACCATATTTTCGAATTTTTAAATTGATTCATTTATAATTTTAATTTTTAAATAAATAACATAAAAAAAAAATATTTTTTATCATTCTCTTCGATGATCAATTTTTATAAGATATATATTACTTTTCCCTTTTACAAGACCTTAGCTACTATAAAATGCTTACTTACATTAAAAAAAAATAATAAAAACAAAGGGTTAAAAATATATTCATATAATTCATTTTATAATTTTATCTTACAATTTTATGATAATTGAAAACAATGCTTACAAAACACCATCTCACAATAATTATGATACATTAAAAAAATAAAAAAATCATCATTATGGATAAAACTTTTTTTAACCTTGGTAAATTAACCAAAAAAAATCATATGGGTAAAATTAAAACTTGAATCCATAATTTAAGGAATGTAAACATTATCTGAAATCATAATATTTATTTTAATTATGGTTGACAAATTTAATACAAAAATTGAATTAAAAATTAATAAAATTGGAATTATGGAAAATTTCTTTTTTAGATTTTAGTTTAATATTAGAATTCGTTATAAAAACCAAATAAATTTTCAAACCATATTTGATTTATTTATAATTTTAATTTTTAAATAAATAACATAAATTTTTTTTTTTTTTTATCATTCTCTTCGATGATCAATTTTTATAAGATATATATTACTTTTCCCTTTTACAAGACCTTAGCTACTATAAAATGCTTACTTACATTAAAAAAAATAATAAAAACAAAGGGTTAAAAATATATTCATATAATTCATTTTATAATTTTATCTTACAATTTTATGATAATTGAAAACAATGCTTACAAAACACCATCTCACAATAATTATGATACATTAAAAAAATCAAAAATCATCATTATGGATAAAACTTTTTTTAACCTTGGTAAATTAACCAAAAAAAATCATATGGGTAAAATTAAAACTTGAATCCATAATTTAAGGAATGTAAACATTATCTGAAATCATAATATTTATTTTAATTATGGTTGACAAATTTAATACAAAAATTGAATTAAAAATTAATAAAATTGGAATTATGGAAAATTTCTTTTTTTGATTTTAGTTTAATATTAGAATTCGTTATAAAAACCAAATAAATTTTCAAACCATATTTTCGAATTTTTAAATTGATTCATTTATAATTTTAATTTTTAAATAAATAACATAAAAAAAAAAAAAATTTTTATCATTCTCTTCGATGATCAATTTTTATAAGATATATATTACTTTTCCCTTTTACAAGACCTTAGCTACTATAAAATGCTTACTTACATTAAAAAAATAAAATAAAAACAAAGGGTTAAAAATATATTCATATAATTCATTTTATAATTTTATCTTACAATTTTATGATAATTGAAAACAATGCTTACAAAACACCATCTCACAATAATTATGATACATTAAAAAAATAAAAAAATCATCATTATGGATAAAACTTTTTTTAACCTTGGTAAATTAACCAAAAAAAAATCATATGGGTAAAATTAATGAAAAACATAAATACAAAATAAAAAACACAAAAAAGCTAAAATTCAAGCCAAATAATCATAGTCCAAATCTAAACCTTAGGAAGGAAAGTGACACTAGTTATCAAGATGAGTGAAAGTAATAAAAAATATAAATACAAAGTAAAGAACATAAAAAATGCTAAAATTCAAGCCCAATAATCATAGTCCAAATCTAAACATTAGAAAGGAAAGTGAGAGTAGTTATCATGATGAATCATGATTAGAAGTGTAAACAATAAATTAGATATCTAGATCAAAAAGAAAATTAAAAAATGTACTACTTTGATCACTTTATTAATCTGATTTTGTATTTACATTTGACTCAAGGAAAATGAAAGTATTCATATTTTGACCACTTTATTGATTTGTTTTATATTTACATTTGACTGTATAGAGCATTCAACATCTGATCGCTCCATTGAGGCATTGCCAACATGGGAACTCTAGAACTGAGTCCTTCCAGAGTCGAATTCCATCCACAGTGCATCATAAATGCACCGACAGACACGTGAGAAAGAACTTCCAGTTGTGGACACCACGAAATGATGAGTCCTTGAGTGGAGTTTTCTTCTATAAAACCCTCCGGCAAATTTTCCTCATTGTTAATCTCGCCTTTGGAACTGGATGGTCGAATTACCCATATGAAGGGATATCCACTGCCCTTCAGCCCAAAAGCTATCTCATGAGTTTGTTCTTTTGAAAGAACCGCAAGGTTTCCAAAAGAAACGTACACAACCCTTGCGGGCTTGTAATGCTCCTAGTGAAGCGGTAATATTAAGTAAGACAGTAATTTAATTGTGAACCAAAACTCTGTTGGGTAAACTATAATAACTCTGTTGTTATTACTATTAATTACTATGATAATTGATTGTGCTATCATTGTTTAATTAAGTATGTGATTAATTGTGATTAGTAACTGTTGAGGTAGTTGAAACAAGAGAAAACCTAACTACCTCCATGAGACAGTTGAGACCCCAGAAGGAAAAGGGGGAATGCCAAGTCTGGTAGGGATCAGATGGCAGAGTGTGGTTGTGTGCTATGTCTGGTAGTGACCAGATAGCCTGTGTTTGGAAGTGAGAGGCTTCCTGAATCCGCTACGTCTGGTTAGGATCAGATAGCGTGACTCTGGTATAACCAGGGGGTTTGCAGACAGTGAAGATCTGCAAGAGTGCTTGGGGGTGGAAGATCGAGGAGGATCTTCCTACGGTCGGGAGGTTGACAAGCGCTACGAAAAGGTTTGCTACTGTTCAGGTACGATTTGCTAAAGCATTTAAGAATTCATTTAAATCTGTGAAATTCTTCTAAGGTCTTTGATATGTAAGTAAAGGTAATGAGAAAAGATTTAAACATTCTTTTAAGGAAAAACCTAGCCTCTGCGCAACCGGCAGAGTTTGGAGCTGGACCTTTCAATCACAGATCAACAGTGCAAACATGTCGGTCAAAATCTCTGTAGCATAAGCTATAGAAAGAACATAAAACAGGAAAGTATTACTGTGTAACCATCCTCTGTAATTCCAGATGAAATAGAGCAAAGGAACCATCACTGTGCATAAGCGATATGTTTATATATCGAACCGAGAACAACAGTGAACACCCAAACCTTTTACCAATATAAAAAAAAACCCATTCAACCATTTGCGGAGCAGAGCAAATAATTCGAAGTAGTAAACCATTATACATTGTAAAGCTTCAACATTTAAATATATAAGTATGCAGAAAGGAAACAAAATAGTCGGACAGAAATACCCTAGTCCCCGAGGAATGGAGGAAGGGCCGTGGCCGACATGCATGCATAGCACCTATTAACAGATGCCCCGGCTCCTAAAGGAATCGCCGAAGCTGTGCTTAAATATTGATAGCCAGCAGGGGCTTAAT